>CAWUFW010001173.1:182500-1636960 GCA_963921515.1 Calotriton arnoldi
TATCTGATGATTAAGCCAGTGAGTGCGATTCAGTCATTTCATTAATGGACCTTCCAATAAGGGAACCTTTAACTGAAACTCCGAAAAGAGTTACACCCGGAAATTCGAAAGAAAGAGGGTCTATGGTACCTTTAGGAACTAGAAGTTCAACAGCAGTCACTCCAGAAGATTTAGAAAGATGGGCACAGGGAATAGAAAAACGAAGCTCAACACCAAAGATCTTAGATATTTACAGATTGAAAGTGGAGTTGGAAGAGATGATAGCTGGAAATGTGGGAATAGAAAGGTTGAATCTTTACAATGATGAGGAGTTGTTGTTTATATGTAGGAGTATAACCAGAAATGCAAAATTGTTTCATGAGAGATTGACAGAGGTTGCTTCAGAGATTGGAGTAGATATAGGGAGATCAAAATTATTACAGAAACCCTATCGAGTGGAGTTTACTGACAAGGATTTGGAGAATATGAATGTGTCTGGTAAAAGACTACAGATAAAAGAGTAAATGAACATCTTGCAGAAATGGGGAGACATTGACAAGTGGAGGACTAGGTGGACAAGAAAGAAGGAGGAAGCACAAGCAAAGGAAGCATCATCTGCTTTCTTACTAAAAGAATCAGAAAAGACAGAGAGATTGTGTCCCATGAGAGAGGTTCCTGGTGGTGGATATGTTCATGTTCCATGGAGCAGACAGGATATTTTGTCATTCACAAATGATTTCCCTAGGTTGAGAGAGAAACCCGTTGAATGGTACAAACAGGTTGAAAGATTTGTGAAAGTTTCAAAGGTTCTGTTGAAGGATCTGGATGGTTTGTTTGATATTGTGGTACCTGCTGACTTGTGGACAGAATGTAAGATCACAGTTGACTGGCCAAGTGAGTAGTATGCTAGAGACTCGAAAACAGGAGCACCCTCAGACGAGGTGATGAAGAAATATCACCAAGTAATTACTTTCCTGAACGGGAAAATCCCTCCTAAAGAAACAGATTGGGTAAAGATAGATAGAACGACTCAAGAGCCAAATGAGTCTGTACATGCGTATTATGAGCGGTTGCTGCAGGTGTTTAAGCAGTATAGTGGTTTTGTGAACATTGGTAATAAGGATATGGGACATTTTGTGTATAGGTTTGTGTATGGTCTGAAACCGGAGATTAGTCAGATGATTCAGCAGCACATGTTGTGCTGGCAAAACAAGACGATCGACGAAATCTTGAAATATGCTAAGTATTGCGGAGACAACATTGAGGGAAGGCGTAGAAAGCTAAAAGAGAAAATGATGTGGGCACAAGTGAAATTGGCAGAACAGCAGGAAAATAAATTAAATACCCAGACTGATAGTCAGGTGAAAGAGCAGAGTCAGAATGATCAAGCGGTGAATGGTGGTAAAGTAAGAGGACGAATGAATAGAGAGGAAGCGAAAAAAGAAGTTTCCTTGTCATGCGTGCGGAAAGCTTGGACATTGGAAGAACGAGTGTAAGAATATTCAGAATAATAATGGGCCAAACCAAAATTTAAATCCGCAGATGCAGAATGAAGTGCTTATGAATTAGCCGCTGCAGGTAGTTACTCCACAGTATCAGGTGCCACCAGCTCCTATGCCAAACTTTGTGAACCCTAAAAAATACAGTGCGAACGCTGGATTTCACGGAGAAAGTGGTAAGAAAAATTCTGTGGTTACCCAATATTTTTTACAGAACAATGATGGTGAGATGGACTTTGCGCAATGACGGTGCCTGAGGGGGGAGGAAGTGGAGTGCGTGCTTGGCGCATCCTTGCCGGTAGATCAGTCAGGTCCATTTATTGATGGGAAAGTGGAAGGTAGTGATATCACTTTTCTATTGGATACTGGTGCTACCCGGTCTACTGTGAGAACAGCAGACATCCCAAACCTACCCCTCTCGGGAGAATCTATCCAAGTTGTAGGAGTGTCGAATCAACAGATTAGAACCCCAATCACAAAATCAATGGAAGTACATATTGGAAATTTTAAAGACATGCATCGGTTTGTAGTTTGGGATTCCAGTCCACTAAATCTGTTGGGAAGAGATCTATTGTGCAAAATGAATTGCACGATCTATTGTACACCAGATGGTGTCGCTTTCCAAACCCCTGATGAAGACGTTATATATAAGATGATGCTAGCTAAGCAAAGGTACAGAAGTAGATGAGATGTTTTCATTGATGACTGAAAGTGAATTGCCAGAAGAATTAAGAACCACAGTGAATCCAGAAGTGTGGGATTTTACAGGAAAGGATATCGGGCTAATGTCAAATGTAGATCCAGTGAAAGTGACGGTAAAAGAAGGTGCAGTTTATCCAAACACACGACAGTACAAAATGAGTCCAGAAGTGAAAGCAGGAGTTGCTCCAGAAATTGACCGAATGATTAAGCAAGGCATTTTAAAAGAGATAATGGGTAGTCCTTGTAATTCGCCAATAATGGGACTTAAAAAGCCTAGAGGAAAATACAGGATAGTGCAGGATTTGAGAAAGATCAACAAAATTGTAGTGCCTTGCTGCCCAGTAGTGCCAAATCCAGCAGTGATCCTTTATCAGATACCCTGGAATGCAGGATGGTTTACAGTAATTGATTTATGCCAAGCCTTTTTCTCTATTCCTTTGCACCCAGACAGCCAATATTTGTTCGCCTTTAGGTTCGAAGACCGTGTCTTGGCATGGTGCTGAGTTACTCAAGGGTATACAGAGAGTCCCTCAATTTTTAATCAAATCTTGAAAAAGTGTCTAGAAACATTGGTCATGCCCAGAAATTCAGTTCTGGTTCAGTACATTGATGACCTACTGGTGGCATCAAAGACACAAGAAGATTGTGTCACTGACACAATTGCATTACTGAACCATTTGGCCGAAGGAGGACACAAGGGGGCCGATTCCGATCTCGGCCGGTAGGGCTCCGAATTGGATTCGGCTTAACCGGATCCGATTCGGAGCCCTATTTCCCGACCGATTCGTACGCGCGTCGGGGCGAGTGAGTACGATGCGAATTTGCCGACCGACTCGTCCGGGCGTCCCGACCGCTCCGACCGACTCGTTCCCGGGTCGAACCGCACCGACCGACTCGCTCGGACATGACTCGCACCGCGCAATGGAGACGTTCCCCGGCCGGGTGAGTACGATGCGCGCCGCGAGCAGTCCGACCGAGCCACGCACTCCGGCTCCAAAGAGCAGTCGGAGACGTACTTTGGGGGTCCGTGTCGGACCCCCCTGTACGCGTAGCCGCGCGAGTCGCACACAGGGGGGACCCATGGGTCCCCCCTACCTGTGCGTGTATGGCGCGAGTCGCTTTGCCGCGTACCCGCTGTAGGGGGCGCCCTTGACCGCCTCGCACCCATTGAGTCAATGGGAGCCCCCGTACGCGTTGTTCGACCGGCTCCCATTGACTTCAATGGGAGTCCGACCGACTCGAGTCCGATGGCATACGTGCGCATCGTACTCATTCGGTCGGGCTGCCAGAGTCCGATTCGGTCGGAAATCTCTCCGAGTCCGGCTCGGTCGGAGAGATTTCCGGCCCAAATCGGAATCGGCCCCAAGGTGTCTCCAGAAAAATTGCAATTTTGTCAGCAAGAAGTTAAATATTTAGGCCACAAAATAGAAAGAGGAGTTAGAAAAGTGACCCCAGAGAGAATAAAGATAATCAAGCAAATGCAATTTCCTCAGTCACAGAAGGAGATGAGAATGTTTCTCAGAGTGGTTGGGTACTGTAGGCAGTGGATCATTGGGTTTTCTCTGCTGGCAAAACCATTAATTCAGTTGACACGGAAAAGAGCAAAGGATCCAATTGTCTGGAATGATGAGTGCGTGGGAGCGTTTGAGAAATTGCGAAATTGTCTGTGTGAGGCCCCTGCCTCAGGCATGCCTGATTATACGAAGGAATTTGCACTGTTCTGTTGTGAGAGAGAAAGTTGTGCACTTTCAGTTTTGACTCAAAGGCATGGATTAAGCCGACGTCCAGTAGCATATTTCTCTGCTACTCTGGATCCTGTGGCTTCAGCGTTACCTAGCTGCTTAAAAGCAGTAGCTGCTACTTGTATGAGTCTGGAGCAAAGTGAGTCGATTGTGATGGGACATCCAGTTAAAGTTTACGTCCCACATTCAGTTGAGATTCTTTTAACAAGAACTCGAACGCAGCACCCTACCCCTAGTCGGATGACCAAGTATGAAAGAGTGATTCTGGGAGCGGAAAATGTGACAGTAATAAGATGTACAATAATGAATCCTGCCACATTATTGCCAGACCCATGTTGTGAAGAAGTGAAAGATGAAGTGGATCATGATTGTTTAGATGTAACTGAGATGTGTACCAAGCCCCGCCCGGATATAAAAGAAGTACCTTTGAAAGAGCCAGATCATGAACTATTTGTAGATGGGTCATGCATGAGAGCAGAGGGAGGAGGACTCAGTGCAGCATATGCTGTATGTAAAATTTCAGGAGTCATTGAAACATCCTGTTTACCTGGAGTCAAATCTGCACAAGTAGCCGAATTGGTGGCCTTAACAAAGGCACGCAAAATTGGGAAAAATTGGAGGATAAACATATTTACGGACAGTCAATATGGTTTCGGGTTGTGCTTGATTTTGGCCAGCTCTGGATGCGGAGGGGATTTCTGACTTCTTCAGGATCTCCTATAAGAAATGGCAAAAATGTAAAAGAATTGTTGGAAGCAATACAATTGCCAAAAGAAATAGCAGTGGTCAAGTGTGCTGCTCACCAGTCAGGAAATGACTATGTGGCAGCAGGTAACAGATATGCTGACCAGATTGCTCAATATTGTGCAAGAAATAACATGGCACTTAACAGAAAAATTGAAACAAGTGAAATCAGCTGCCAACTTATGTTTTTCTCACCTCTAGAGACATGGGATGAGGTTAGACAGTTGCAGGATGAGGCTGAGGTGAAAGAAAAGGAAATCTGGATAAAGTCAGGTTGTGAAAGGAGGACAGAAGATGATGTATGGGTATACACCGATGGCAGACCAGTCATGCCAGATTGTTTGCTTGCCCAAATGGCGAGGGTGTATCATGGGGACACACATGTCGGTAGGGATGCAATGATTAGACTATTCAGACACATTTGGTACAATCCAAAGATCAGGGTAGTCGCAGAAAGCCTTTGCCAAAGATGTTTGATCTGTCAGCAGCAAAATCCAGGCAGAAAGACAGTGGTTAGTTGGGGAAAGATTGGAAAGGCAGAAGGACCATTCACGAGACTGCAGCTTGACTTCATAGAGTTGCCTCCAAGCAACGGAATGAAGTACGCCCTTGTTATAGTGTGTTTGTTTTCACGATTGGTGGAGGCATATCCCACTAGGAGAAATGACAGTCTAACAGTTGCTAAATTGCTGTTAAGAGAGTTGATTCCTCGTTTCGGTTTCCCAGTCACTTTGGAATATCGAAGTTAGTAATATCGAAGTAAGTAATATCGTTAGCAAAAATATCATTGTTAATAATATCGATATTTATATTAGTGTTATGTATTTTAGTATGTATTTTATATGTATGTTTAACATTTTTTGTAATGTATTTTTTATTATTTTTAAATATATGTATTATATTAATTATATTCAATTTATTATTTTTTATTTATTGTTATTGTTAATTAATTTATTGTTAATTAATTTTTAATTGGTAATTAATTTTTATTAATTGATTAATTGATAATTAAATTAATTATGTTCATTTTTATATGTAGCGGGTTGTGGGTTTATAGGGGAATAGGGTGGGAAGTAATTTATTTATAATTAATTAATTAATATTTATTTATTTATTGTTATTGATAATTAATTTATTGTTCATTAATTTTTAATTGGTAATTAATTTTTATTAATTGATTAATTTATAATTATATTAATTATAATTGATTTATTATTATTTTGTATTTGTTATTGTTAATTAATTTATTGTTAATTTATTATTAATTGGTAATTAATTTTTATTAATTGATTAATTGACAATTAAATTAATTGTGTTCTTTTTATGTGTAGTGGGTTGTGTGTTTATGGGGGAATAGGGTGGGAAGTAATTTAATGTTATTTAAGTAAATATTAATTTAATTTAATTTAATTGGTATTTATTATTAATTTTTAGTTAATTAATTTTTAATATGTTATTTATTTTACAAAAATTATTTAATTAATAAGTATGTTAATTTAACCCCTACGCTATCCTACATTTTCCACACTGTTACATTCACTGGAGTTGGAATAGAAATTTTAACCCCTACGCTATCCAACACTTTCCCTACTGTTGCACTCACTGGAGTGGGAATAGTCATTTTTACCCCTACGCTATCCAACACTTTCCCTACTGTTGCACTCCCTGGAGTGGGAATAGTAATTTTAACCCCTACGCTATCCAACACTTTCCCTACTGTTGCACTCACTGGAGTGGGAATAGTAATTTCTACCCCTACGCTATCCAACACTTTCCCTACTGTTGCACTCACTGGAGTGGGAATAGTAATTTTTACCCCTACGCTATCCAACACTTTCCCTACTGTTGCACTCCCTGGAGTGGGAATAGTAATTTTAACCCCTACGCTATCCAACACTTTCCCTACTGTTGCACTCACTGGAGTGGGAATAGTAATTTCTACCCCTACGCTATCCAACACTTTCCCTACTGTTGCACTCCCTGGAGTGGGAATAGTAATTTTAACCCCTACGCTATCCAACACTTTCCCTACTGTTGCACTCCCTGGAGTGGGAATAGTAATTTTAACCCCTACGCTATCCAACACTTTCCCTACTGTTGCACTCACTGGAGTGGGAATAGTCATTTTTACCCCTACGCTATCCAACACTTTCCCTACTGTTGCATTACCTGGAGTGGGAATAGTAATTTTAACCTCTACGCTATCCAACACTTTCCCTACTGTTGCACTCACTGGAGTGGGAATAGTAATTTTTACCCCTACGCTATCCAACACTTTCCCCACTGTTGCACTCACTGGGGTGGGAATAGTAATTTTTACCCCTACGCTATCCAACATTTTCCCTACTGTTGCACTGTTTGGAGTTGGAATAGTAATTTTATTACCTCCGCTATCTAATATTTTTTAATTCTTTTAGTTAATGTAGTATATAATTAATATTAAAAAGATTAAAAATAATTTTAATTTTTTTAATTTGTTATATATATTTATTTAATTTTTATTTATATTATTGTTTTATGTGTATAGATGTATTTATAATTTATATGATATTTTAAAAAAATATCAATTAAAATAATTATTACAAATTATTAGTAAGTATATATATTATATATTATATGTATATGTTTAATTTATTTTTACATTATATATATATTATAATTTTTAAACATTTTAAAATATTTTTAACTGTTTATTTTAATTATATGTATTATTTACTTTATTTTACATTATTTTTTTAACTTAAATAAAATACGATATTTTTTTTCCGATATTTTTGTACTTACCATAATGTAGATAGGATGTCGATATTCTTGACTTCGATATTCTTGTGTCGATATTTCTGTAGGTCGATATTCTGACCTTCGATATTCTGTCAGTGATTCCTTGGAGAGTCCCCTGGACGTTGCTGGTCCTCACCATAACCTGTTTCCTCTGGCCGGGTGGGTTGCATTTACCAAGGCTTGTTGGTGCCCCAGCCGGACACCGACCCCTCACCACTCGACATCCTGCAGAGTCAAGCAACCCTTCTTCTCTCCTGAAGCACTCGACATCGGTGGGCATTCGACTACCGAGCCCCTGGTCACCTGAAGTGACATAACCATTATGTCCTGGCACACCACTCATAAATCCCTCTCTTGTAAACAGCAGAGGGATTTCCTTTTTCAGCCTCAGGAGCTGGGGGAGAGCTTCTTATCATATATGATGATACAAAGCAAACCATTTCAACGCATTCTTTTACAACGTGGTTTTTACAATGCAAATACCATTACATCGCATGATTTTACAACGCATACCATTACATCGCATGATCATAGGTATACACTAAAACTACCATTACAACGGAATCCATTACAATGCATACTATTGCTACGCATATTTATTTGTAATATTTTTAAAATATTTAACTTTTTTTTTTAAAGTATAACTAACCCCTGGAACGGGATGCAAGGGAAATAGGGGTTTGGGTGGGGAGTGTATTAATACTCTGGTAATAAAAAATACTCGCCTATTAAAATTAATACTTGTGTACTTTAGAATGTCCCAAAACTATTTAATACATGTTTATTAATATCAAAATGTAAACGAAAGTTAAAAAACAGAGCAATAAAGTTTTACATACTACCAACAGAGGGAAAGCGAGATTTTAAAGCCACCATTTTGAACATTGAAAAAACAATAGTCCATCAACTATTTTTATGACTGCCCTTTAACCCACAACTTGCCAAAACGGTAAATGTTTTGTAAATGTTTTAACGAACATTTTAAAAGATAACAAAATAATTATACTTTCTGTCAGCTTCTGAAACACGCTGAAAAAGTGTTTTCCAAACATATTTTCGTTTAAAATATCGTTTACCATCAAAAAAACATATAAAAGCAGCCGTCCACCATTTTGAGCGCAATGGTAAACTGACTTCCACTTTGATCACACGCATTTTGCAAGCCCAGAAAACAATTCAGAATTGGATAAGTCAAACAGTGCCATCTACAGAGAAAAGTAAGTGTACAATTTAAGGGGTCCATTACGATAACCGGCGGTAAAAAATCCGCCATCTACTATAGCCTGAAAAAACCGCCCGCCTGCACCATGGGAATACCGACAGAGCAATTATGATGTCGCGAAGCAACCTCCGCCCGCGGCGGTAAAAACACACAAAATTCCGCCCGTCCAATACAGAGTAGAAGAACATCCGTCCGCCACGGACGCAATCCCGCACGAAAACCCAAATCCGCCCGCCCCGCCAAGCGAGACAACGCCCGTGAAATTAGGATTCCCCAGACATGAGCACGGTAAATCCACAGATTCCCCGCCCGCCACCGTGAACAACAGTGATGAATACATGACACTGCGGAAGGCCTGGCGCCCACGTCCGTGCACGGAAATCATTGGCGGAACTAAGAAAAACACTTGACATGGCCAACAAGTCCACACAGCAAACTACGCCAAAATACCCAAACACAGAACACACCTCTAAGATACCACCCCCCTGGCAAAAACAAATAAACTACAAATCCCAGGACACCAGACACAACACACCTGAAAACGACAGCCCATCATGACACACCCACATAGGTAAGTACAAAAGCAGCCCCGTCACAAACCACAACCCCTTGCACCACTACAAAGCGAAGACGCCATCAGAGAGCCCAGACAGCCCCAAAGGAAAGCAGCACACCACAAGCACGCACACATCACACTCATCACCAACACCAACACCACCATCACCACTCACACAACGGCACCACGAACACCCTGCACATCACACACCACACACCCACCACACCAGCACCACATATACCAAACCACACACCATGGCAGCACAAAGAATGCCGAAGTACACTGCCACTGAGTTGACGGTCATGGTCGACGAGATCATCAAGGTGCACCCACAAATCTATGGCAACAAGGTCCAACAGACACCACTAGCCACCAGAAACAGAATGTGGAGAAGGATAGTAGATCAGGTGAATGCAGTTGGGAACATGTCACGCAACAAGGACGAAATAACAAAGAGGTGGCACGACCTGAAACGCGTGGTCAGGAAGAAGGAGGCCAAGAATCGTGAGCTGGCTGACAGGACTGGCGGCGGGAATCCCGCGCCATTCAAGACCTTCAAGGCATGGGAGGAGAAGGTGCGAGGCATCCTACATCCGGAGAGTCTCACCGGAATACCAGGGGGAGTGGAGGCTGGTAAGTACAAACAAATGTATACCAGCACACTGCTATGCACTGTCATGCACTACCAGAATGCCATAGCTCCGAGGCCCAAACACCCCATGTCCAGCACACAACACACAAGACATCTCACACACATGCAACAGACACCCCCACACACTCAGCCCAAAGGTACCAACAAACAAAACCATGGGGGCAAGTGCACAGTCAGCCAGCACCACAACTCCCACCAGGTCACCTTGCACCACAGATGCGCAGGAAGGAGCACTCCCCACACCCACACCCATGTGTCAGCCATAGCTGCACCAACCAACAAGTAACAGGTAAGTAGCCCTACCACAAAGTCCGTGTATCAGATGTGGGACTACAGAAGTACAACACCCAACAGGCCCCTAGTCCTCCAGCGCACCAAGATGGAGCACTCCCCACACCCATGTGTTAGCCATTGCAGTGCACACATTCACCCGACAGGTAGATATGTTTCCCTACATGGAGGGGTGTCTGTGGGTGCTAAGCCATCACCACAACTCACAACACGGCCCCCACTCCCACAGATCAGCAAGATGGAGCACCCCACTCGTCCATAACCATGTGGTAGCCATTGCATTGCACCCTCCAAACCAACAAGTAGGTAGACTACTGTACAGGGCGGAGTGTCTGTAGGCATGAGGACTGTACTACGACTAACATTTGGGACATGTCACGTAGCAGAGGAACAGGTAGCACTGCACCCTGTCATAACCATGTGACTAATGTGCACAGAGACATGAATCACAGAATCATAGACCACATGAGCCATGTCAAATACACTAACACGTAAGGAGTCACGTCTGCATGCACAAGTCTCACTGGAGTACTGACCCACATGGCGTGCACTGTGCCAGTCATCACACACATCAGCAGCCCCATCGAAGTCTGGTCCATGTAGTCGTGTCTGCTTGTTCCCTCGACATTGTACAACATCACCCATGTAAGACCATCTTGTCTCAATGCAACAGAGTGGGACCCCAGTAATGTCACATACACCACTGGACCCATGAACCACACAGCTACACAATGCACATTCAAAATCTCATCCATCTCATCCCTAAGCCCCAGTGTCATGTAAGGCATATCATCTAAACAGTCGTCCCATATACAGCAGTACAGCAAAGATCCCTGCCGATGACCAAACATGTGTCTGCAGTGTCCAAAGCGCACGTCACACTGTGATTCACAACATACCTAAAATAGTCTACACACCAAGAGCACTGCATTGCCGCACATGGCTGAGGGTAGCACGCACAACAAGGAATTGTCCCATCTGCAATACGTTGTGTGTCACACAACCATCACTCACACACCACAATGCTTGCAGTGTAATGTCCACAAATGATAACAGTGAGCAGATATGCTGGGTATGTCAGACATACACACACCCTTGTCTCTGCAGTGTCGTGTGGCCAAGACACATGTCCCCTTCTGCACCCATATGTTACAGTATGTACCACAAAAACATATCTCACCTCAAAAGCGTTCATGGGGCTGTACCCCATTGCCACCAAAGCCACAAGATGTAGGGGTACTGCAACACACACCGATTGGCATTCCAAATCAGTCCCATGCCATATGCACCCATCACACTATTCCATTGCCTTGATCACGCACACACATTGCAGAGCCATACACGCGCATCTAGGAAATTAGTGCACAACTGTGCACAAACTGTGAATGTCAGACATCTAACACAAACCTTGCAAGGTGCAACACAATAACCTTTCGTCTCCACCCCACTGGTGACGAACAGCATGATGCTGGAGAGGGAGACAGAAGCCATCACAGCCAGTCCACAAGCCCTCCACACGGACTCACGGATGTGGAAGACCTGGACACCTCTTCGGACGAGGACACCCGACCAGGCACATCTGGTGTGGCAGGGTGCAACCGCTCCCCAGGACCCCTCCTACCCACCAACCCATCTCCCAGGGCTGGTGAGCAGTCCCAGGCCCCTGCTGCCATGGTCATTGCGGCCACCACCACCGCCGCGACCACCACCACCACCAGGGCCTCCCTGACCACTCATCCTGCGCAAGGTGTCGTGCGCACGTCGACACCGACCCTGGGAGCGACAACGAGGCCCCGGGTGACCACTGTGGCGAGTGGGCAGGTCGGTGGCAGCAGTACAGGTGGGAGGAGCAGGGTCAGGACAATGCCATCCGAGCCTGGGAGCCAAGCCCTGCCGCAAATCACCAGAGTCCTTGGGGCCTATGAAGAGGCCCAGGGACAATGGGCCCGCACATCCGCCGATACGCGGGAAGTCCTTGGGGTGTTGAGGTCCATGGACGCCCATATGGGCCAATTCGTGACCCGTATGGGCCAACTAGTCGGCCTCATGGGCCAGCTAGTGGTGGCGGTGAGAGCCCAATCAAGGCCAACCACACCACCTCTGCCACCACCTGCTGGGGCGCAGGGACGTGCAACATCCAGTTCCCCTGCGTCCACAGCGAGTGGGCAATCCTCAGCCGCCACCAGCAGCCCACAACAACACCCCCCCCCTCCCAAGCATGGAAGGGGTCGTCCGAAGAGGAAACAGGTGTCCAGAGAAGACTTCGCACGCTCCAAACGCCAGTGAGTCAGCCAGCCACGGTGGCCATCTACTGCATTCACTTGGACTACTATCCCACCCCACACTGCCATGTGAATGGCATGTGTCTATCGGACTGTGGACCCAGGACAACATGGGGACACCTTGACCATCACGCGGACATGTCCGTCAACTCATTGTTCCAGCATGCACCACTTGTGTGATCACCTTGCCCACAATCACATGTCACTGCTTGAAATAAATACACATGGATCACATACTGTCTTATCTGCTCTGTGTTTAATCAAAGATGTGCAACTGTCACCATGTTCAGAAATGCATCTGGAGTGTGGTATGTCGATAGGCCAGGAGAGGCTGTAGGGACCTAGGGGGGGGAAACAGAACAAGAGTCCATTGAATGTGTGTGTCACACACTCATCACACAGTACTTGTCCTCAAGTGCAAGCACTGTACACACATCTCACAGAGCAACAGGGCACAATGCTACAGCCACTGTCAGTGGCATACTACCCTGGATAGGGACCATTTCCACAGAGCACTCAGTGAACAATATGCCGCAGTGACAATGCACACATACACCTACACAACTACAGCAACATCAGCCGTCGTACATGGTCACTCACCGTCAAGTGAAGTAGCGGGCGATGAGCTGCTGACGCTCATTCACTGCTTCCTCCTCTCCACAGTCCTCATCACTGGACACGGCCTGGTCTGCAGGCGGGGGGCCCTGGCTGATCACCGTCATCCACTATCAGGGGGATCTGCCTGCGAATCGCGAGATTGTGCAGCATGCAGCAGGCCACAACTATCTGGCACACCTTCTGTGGGGAGTATGCCAGTGCACCCCCGGTGAGGTCCAGGCATCTGAATCTGGACTTCAGGAGTCCAAATGTCCGCTCCACCACACGTCTGGTCCTCCCATGTGCCTCATTGTATCTGACATCAGCTGGTGTCCTCGGATTACGGAGTGGGCTCAGCAGCCAAGGCCCGTTAGGATATGCAGAGTCACCTGGGTGTGAGAAACACAGAGAACCGTTGCAATTCCAACAGGATACAAGACAGCATGTCACACCCAGCACGCTACACAAGTATGCATACCTACCAACAATCCATGCACGGTCCGGTTGAATATTGGCCATCATTCGTGGGAGGATGCTGTGGCGCATGATGTGCGAGTCATGGATGGATCCGGGAAACTTCACACACACGTGTGTGATTATCATGTCCGCCAGGCACACCACTTGCACATTCAGGGAGTGGAAATGTTTCCGATTCCTGTAGATGTGCTCCATGGCCCGTGGTGCTACAAGGCCAACATGGGTGCAATCAATAGCACCAACAACGTGGGGGATGCGTCCAAGGGTATAGAAAGCACCCTTCACTGCCGCCAAAGCACGAGCCCTGGGGAATCGGATGTACCGGTTCCTGTACAGCATCATAGCTGACAGGACATCCCGTAGCACCATGCTGAACATGGGCTGGGACATCCCACCTCCACTGCCCACCGTGTGTTGGAAAGATCCGGTAGCGAACAAATGCAGTGCAGCCATCACCATAGCCGTGGGGGTGAATGCTGTCGGATACACCCTACGAGGACGAAGGTGGGGTCCCAACATTGCACATAGGTGATGCAGGGTGGGTCGGTCCAGAAGGAATTTCCGTATAACCTCCACATCCTCCATGTCTGCCAGCAATTGGTAGGGGCGATGTATGTTTGGTCTCCTCCTAGGACACATGGAAGTGGACACATGTCAATGCAACACACCACATGGCATTTCCACAGACACAAAACTCGAATTACAGACAAAACTATGGAATCACAGTACAGCTGACAAGTAGGGACAGCACAGCTACAATACTCTTACACAGGTCCCCTTACCAATGGCAATGACCACTGACACCAACCATTGCTATGAGCATGCACATGGGGAGTTAGGCCACAATAGCTTGAAAGGCATGATGATCAATCCAGACTGCATATGTGTGGAGCGGCAACACCACGGCAATATACCTAGCTGCTGTGCCTGACACAGCTTCCGAGGCTGGGTGAGTATGGCACACACCAACAACACAATGTACACAGGCTGAGCGGACCAAACAAGTTGGTCCTGTTGCCCTCAGTGCTGGGTCTGTTGTGCTTGTGCGGCATCTCTGCGTGGGGCAGACGGCTGTCCTCTATTACTTCATTGCCCGTGACATCACCTTGCCGCATGTGACATAGTTCATGGAGGGCCTACATGTACGCGTGGGTGGGCTACACCAGACTGTCCAATAGTTGTCCTCCCCAGACACGGTGGGCCTTCAACAGGCCCAATATCAGGCTGATATTCCTGACCCTTTCTCAACCCCCCTGGTAAGTGGCACATCTGACAACAGCAGGGCGCGAGTCCTATGAGAAGAAGTGGGGGGACGCTGATGTCACGACAGGAAGTGACATCACGGAAGGTGGCTTGCACCGTCAGACTCATTGCCCCCCCTCGCTCAGCCATTATATGCTATTGCATCTGAGAAGCCAGCGCGTGCACCAGCTGCTCCGATCTCGCCCCAGAGAGGCCAAAGAGTAGATGTGTGGCTCGATTTGCTCCAGTTATCGCACTCATGGTAGAATGAGTGGTGGGACGCCGTCCACCCGCGTGGTACCCCGACTCTGGCCCTGGACAACAGTGACAATGCATGTCAGTCTCCGGAGTCCGGATACACCACATGCAACACACAGAAGCCGTAGCGGCCCTGGCGGGACAGGCCGCAAACACCATGCCAGACGAAAGGTAGACCCACCCCGGCGCGAATAGTCATTACATCCGCTGCCATTGACATGGGACCCATAGAGTGGGATGTGGGCCTCAGGCTGACGGGCCTTCGAGCCCTCCCCCGCCAACGAGTGTCATGCGACTCACACATATCGCAAGTCCAATAGGACACTTTGCATGCACAGTCCAGGGCTCGAGTCGGGCTGCCACGCGGGTGGACGACGTCCCCACACTTGTTTTGCCGTGAGCTCGACGACTGGAGCAAGTGGAGCCACACATTCACTCTTTGGACTGGGCACTTGCCAACAATATTGATGCACTGTTTTCACCGAATAAAAAGCACTTTTTTTCATGGATTTGCCCCGTGTGGTCCGTACCTGCTGTGCTGAGAGGCTGGCGCTTCAAGGACTTTGGTTTTTCCATATATATATAATATATATATATATATATATATATATATATATATATATATATATATATATATATATATATATATATATATATATATATATATATATATGTATATATATATATATATATATATTGAAATAAAAGAAGAATATTTTTAAAAAGACAGCTAGGAATAAATTGTTAAAGAGATAACAGGTGTGCTAACCTCAGAGAAAAAGCTGAATAGTGGTGGGGGGGAATTTACTATTACTACTCCGACCTGTGGTGGCCTCAGGGAAAGTTTTGGATGATTATGGGGGGCAAATTTACTACTCCTACTCTGACCTGTGTTTGCCTCAGAGAAAGAGCTGGATGGTGGGGGGGGGGGGGAATTTACTATTCCAACTCCGACAAGTGTTTGCCTCAGGGAAAGTGTTGGATGTTGGTGGGGGAAAATTTACTATTTTTACTCGAACCTGTGTTTGCCTCCGGGAAAGAGCTGGATGGTGGGGGGGCAAATTTAGTATTCCAACTCCGACAGGTGTTTGCCTCAGGGAAAGTGTGGGATGGTGGTGGGGGAAAATTTTCTATTCCTTCTCTGACCTGTGTGTGCCTCAGAGAAAGTGTGGGATGGTGGTGGGGGCAAATTTACTATTCCAACTCCGACAGGTGCTTGCCTCAGGGAAAGTGTTGGATGGTGGTTTGGGCAAATTTACTATTCCTACTGCGACCTGTGTTTGCCTCTGAGAAAGAGCTGGATGGTAGGGGGGGCAAATTTATTATTCCAACTCCGACAGGTGCTGGCCTCAGGGAAAGTGTTGGATGTTGGCGGGGGCAAATTTACTATTCCTACTCCTACTCTGCTGGCCTCAGGGAAAGTGTTGGTTGGGGATGAGTGCGAAATTGTAGTACGAAAAATAAACATGGTAATTACTAAAACAGTTAAAAGCAAACATACAAGAAAGGAATGCAATAATAATCTGTTATTTTTTTTAACATTTGCAGGTTCGAAGTGCACAAGCATTTTTATGTGGTGTTTATGTAACTTTGCATCACAGCTATGAAAAAAACGTACAAAAGAAACATGTCTTTTAATCATATTTAAAAAAGAAAATCTATTTTTTTCAGTCTTTTAGGAAATCTGAATATTCCTTAAAGAATACAGAAAACAACCTAAAACATCAAATTAAATAAAGTACAGCCCCTCAGAAGTAAACCATCGTTACAAGGTAAACTTTTTGCCATATGTTTATTTAAATAAAGTTTGAAGTTCTCCCAAAAAGTAAAACTGTCAAACAAAAACAAAATGTCACAAAAAAAGCAAGCCAAACTTTAAAGTGCACAAGCATTGAAAACAACTAGGGGTCGATTCCGATCTCGGTCGGAAGGCCTCCGAATCGGATTCGGCTTTACCGGATCCGAGTCGGAGGCTTTGTTTCCGACCGAGTCGTACAGAGGCCCGGACGCCCAAGTACGATGCGAATGAACGCGAAATCGCCGACCGAATCGTTTCCGGGTCCGAACCGCTCCGTACGACTCGTTCGCACACGATTCGTACCGCGCAATGGAGATGTTTTATGACCGAGCCAGTACGATGCACGATCCGGACAGCCGGATCGAGTCGGAGCCTCCGACACGTAAACGCTCTGGGAAGCGGACTTCGGGGGTCCGTGCCGGACCCCCCTTCACCCGTAGCCTTACGAGTCGGACACAGGGTGGGCCCAAGGGTCCCCCCTATACATGCATGTACGGTGCGGATGGCACCAATGCGTACCCACTGCAGGGGGCGCCCTTTTGCGAGACGTACCCATTCAGTCAATGGGAGCCCATGTACGCGTCGTACGACCGGCTCCTATTGACTTCAATGGGAGTCCGACCGAACCGAGTCCGGCAGCATGCGGCCGCATCGTACTCGCCCGGTCGGACTGCAGGAGTTCGGCTCGGTCGGAAAACACTCCGGATCCGGCTCGGACGGAGAGCTTTCCGACCCAGATCGGAATCGGCCCCCTAATCTTTTAAATTGCAGGGTAATAGAAAATATTGAAAACTCACAAAAATAATTATTTTCAGGACCAACAAAACAAGGAAAGGACATCAGAACTTTCTGAATTAACAAAAGAAAACACACAAAAAGGTAAGCTTTGCAAATAACTCTAGTGAATTCAAACTTAACCATTATTAATTTTTATTAATTTTTAGGTAAAAAAAGCGAAGCAAACTATTCAAAAGCAACATCAACAAGCAAAAACAATAAAAGCAAGGTTCATATTGCCTAATATTTGAGCTGGAAAATATTGTGCATTAACTTTTCACTAACATATTTTTTTTAATAGGAAAACCACAACACTTTAAATAAATAAATAAATGTTTTTCTCTTTTTCAATTTTTTCCAGCTAATGGCATCCAATAAACAAGCCAAATACATCAAGTCCAGCAGATGAAACAGACTATTAAGTCACAGTGGGTACGTTTATTGTAAGGAGAGATTAACTGAGCCCAGGTGTCATTGGAGGTGTGTGCAATATTACTCATCCCATTGCACAGGCAGAGCGGTTACTCTTGGTGACTCTGTTGAAAGCACAACAGAGCATAACCACTCTGCCTCTGCAATGGACCATTTTGCTCTTGCGCCTCGCTCCTCTTTTCTGAGGAGCAACAACGATTTTCTTCGTTCCTAGGGTTCCGGAGGTCGTCGCGATGGTGTCCACATTGGCAGTGGCCCTTCCGATGTTCAAATTTCCAATTGTTGTGTCCCCCTTGCTCGCATACTCATCGGGATCAGTGTTCTTTCCTCCGATCCGACGGAGCGACGGAATCAGGCAGCCAAAATATCAATGAAATTAAAGCACTTGCATCCACCTCCAATGAACCCTGTGGCTCAGTTTTGAGGGAGGTTTCACAACACATTCCATCACATGTATCAAGTTGTATGCTCACAATCCCCAACCTACGCAGAATTAGTCAGCGTAAAAACAGGCAAATAACCCCCTAAGAGTAACACCCCAAACCTTTTCTGACATTAACATTCCACCTGAACTTTCTATAACCGTTACTAATGAACCCTTTCTTTTACATGACAACAAAACCCCTCTTAAAAGAATACTAATCTTTAGCACACCCCATAATCTTGTTAAATTGGAGAGTAGTGATATTTGGATGATGGATGGGATGTTTAAATCCACACCCCAACCATTCACCCAAATATACACTATTCATGCCTATATTAATCAAATAGTAGTTCCCTTAGTGTACAGTTTACTCCCTGATAAACAATCCTCAACATATACTGAATTTTTGTCAGTGATACAAGCTAAAAAATTGAACAAAAGTCCTAGAAAAGTGTTAATTGTCTTTAAATTACCTATGATTAACACAATTACCAAATTGTACACGGATAACCAAATTCAAGGATGTTTTTTTCACTTTTCACAGGCACATTGGCGAAAAATTCAAAAAACATCCTTAGTTGAGGATTATATATCAGACAGCAAACTCCAATTTGATTTAAAAAAATGAACTGCACTTTGTTTTGTTCCTCCTGACAGTGTAGATGAATACTACACATCCATTACAGAATCTGAATACTTTACTGCAGACAAAGACAAATTGGCACCCCTTCTAAATTACTTTGAAGACACATGGATTGGCCATCTAAGCAGGTCAGGTCACAGGAGGAAGCCATGTTTCCGTGTGAAGTGGTGGAACTGCTACTCGACCTGCTTAGAGGAAGGAGCAAAAACAAATAATGTCATAAAGGGATGGCACAACATCTTCAACAAATCAATTGGGAAACCACACCCTAACTTCTATAATTTTTTTGAACTTTTGAGGAAGGAGCAAAGTTTCCAAGAAATGAGAATTTTCCAATCATTAACAGGTAGTCTGAACCCACGAATTTCTAAAAGAACAAAGGAAATGTCCGAGCGACTATTGGGTGCAATTCAACAATTTTCATTGATGGTGGCTTCAGACTTCCTAGATAATATTGCGCACATCCTCAATTCTAATCTACCCTATCTCCTATAACTCCTTACTTGCCTGTTTTGACAAAAATTCCCCTAATTAAATTGGCATTTTTCCCCAAAAATTAAATTATAAAAAAATAGTCGGGTTTTCTTACCTTAAGATGTCTTCTTTTTTCAACTCTTGGACTTACGTTCAAAACAGTTTTTCACCAAGAGTCATGAGCAGTCATTTAAACCATTGCAAATAATCCATAATCCTTGCTTTAATCCATAACACGAGTTAAACTAACAAAAAAGGTCACAGTTCTGCATAAACATATTTTTACAGTTAAAAAAGAAACTGTAAAAAATACTGTGCACACCTACAAAAAGCGCACCCAAAAAAAATTCTGAAAAATACATTTTCTTTGCCAAAAAATGCAACAAAACTCCATCGATGCAATGCAATCTCGATCGAATTCCATTTACAAAAAACCATGAAAAAGTAGTAAAGTTTTGAAAAAAATCGCCATCCAAAAATCCATCGTTGCAATCCTCTCTCGTCCAAAGTCCTTTCAAAGTCCAAAAATCCATATAGCTATGGTTTAAAAATGGGCAAAATTTTATTTTTTCAAAACATGATGTCTTTTCCCAAAAACTGCGACAATGCAATTACTTAGGGGCCTATTACGATGGCGGACGAAAAACCTCCCCAACCGCCATGGTAACGGGAAAAGACCGCCCGCAAGGCCCGCGACATAACCGCTGGTCGCATTAGGATGTTCCTTGCTCGAAATCCGACCGCGGCGACGGATCGCGGGCTTTAACATTACGGCGGTTGCTGCTGCCTGCAGCACCGCAGCGATGTCCAAATGAGCATGTCCTGCATTTCCCTGCACTGCGTGGCAGGCACTGCACAGTGCCTGCCACCTGGTACAGGGAAATGTAGGGGGGGACCATGGGTACCCCCCCAGTGCACCCACACCCCCCACAAAACATTGGGGGCCTGCAACGGGCCACCGGAAGACAATCACCTATGCCTTTCCATGGCGGTCTGACCGCTGAGGAAAGGTTGGCTACCGCCGGCATCATAATCCTGCCGGCGGAGCCTGCCCTGCACCGCCACCATTATCCCAGTCCTGCTCCGTCCATCAGGCAGGAGTGCGGATGGCAACCGGCGGTCACCACCGCCAATATGTAGGGGTGGGGGCTGCCCAAAATGGGCATGCCAATGCCCTCGCCCCACCAAACACTAAAGGTACAGTTTTTCTGCTCCCACCTGGGGGGCAGATTGGGGCCATAGCCCCCGATCTGCCCCTTCCCCCGGGGGTGCAGTAAGCCCGATAGGAAGCAGGGCTTACATTTTTAAGTAAATTTAGGGGTGGGACTGCCCAGAATGGGCATGCCAATACCCACACCCCCTCCAAAAAATAGCCACAGTCTTTCTGCCCTCCCTGGGTGGCAGATGGGGCAGAGAGCCCACAGAAATCCCACTAGGAACTAGGGATTTTTTTAATTGAAATTTAGAGGTGGGGCTGCCCTGAGTGGGCATTGAAATGCCCCCACCCACAAATGGGCACAGTATTTCAGCTAATTGGGATTACATTTTTATGTAAATGTAGGCAGATGGGGCAACAGCCCCTGATCTGCCCCAAAGGGGGGCAGAAAGCCCACTAAGCACCAGAGAGTAATTTCTTTAGCCAGAGTAGGTGTGGGGCTGCCCAGAATAGGCATGTCAATGCCCCCACCCCTCTCATTAACAAATGGATAGTCTTTCTGCCCCCCCGGCATAAGGGGGCAATGGCCCCCGATCTGCCCTTCCCCCGGGGTGCAGAAAGCACACTCGGCACCAGAGATATGTTTATGGGTATGTCAGGGAGCGTCCCACTTAGGCAAGGGTTGCTCCCCTTTTTTTTGTGCACACATTTTGGCCGTTTCTGCCCACCTTGGGGGCAGATCAGCGATATCTTTAGGCTCAGCTGCCCCAAAGGGGGCAGAAAACCACTAGACGATAGCGAAGATTTCTATGTGTGTGAGAACTGGAGTTCGGCTGATGGTCTGTGTGTACTGGTGTTTGGCTGGCTGTGTGTGAACGTGCCTTTTGCTGGCAGTAAGTGTGGACTTGCACTTAGCTGGCAGTGTGTGTGGACTAGCACTTGCCTGGCAGTGTGCGTGGACTGTTGTTTGTTTAGCCGTCTATGTGGATGGCACATGTCTGGCGGTGTGCGTGGACTGTCGCTTGTCAGTCGATGTGCTTGGAAGGCACTTGGATAGCAGGGTGCATGGATTGCGCTTGGCTGGCGGTGTCGTTTGCGTGGATCCTCCAGCATTTTATTACCCAGAATCCCCTGCAAACCTCAAATTTAGCTAAAAAGTCATACTTTCCTCACATTGGAAAAGTTGTGGGATCACCGTGCCAGCACACATTTCCCACCATCGCATTCCCCTTGGTCTCCTTATAAAAATGATACCTCACTTGTGTGAGTGCCCAAAGCAGAGAACCTAAAAATGTATAAAATGAAAAACTGAGGGGTCCAAAAGGGCTGACTGTGCATTCGGCACCCACCCAAGAGAGGTGGCATTTTTATCAGGAGGCTGAGGAGAACGCTAGGTGGTGGGAAATTTGTGCCGACATAGTGATCTCACAACCTTCCCACACAGAAATGTGAGGAAAATGTGACACAATCAATTCAACATAGCATTTGCTTTATGCCTTGCTTCTAAATTTCCTTCTACCTCTCTTGCCTTCAGCTTTGCCTTCCATTATTTCCCATTTCTTGCTGTATTTTAAGGTAAACCCTTGCATGCATAAGCTTCCCATTGCCCTTGAACAAAACTGTCAGTACTCAGGTGACATCATTTGCCAACTCAGGCCACCCAAGTCGGTATATCAGAGTGTAAGTCCACCCTATTTCTTCTCCAAAAAATCTCCAAGGACATCTTAATATTTTGTTTATCTATTTCGCCTATGAGAGTTTATGTCTGCTATTGTTAAATGAGATTCCCCCTGAAGAAGAGTTTTGATCTTGTGAATTAGGGGCCCATTAGGATGTAGGGCGGATCGCCACCGCCCGCATGGCGGAGGCGATCCGCCCTACATCCTTCCCCGCCCGCCACCCATTTACCCCCGCCATATTAGTATGGCGGGGGTACCGCGGCGGACGGGAAGACCGTCCGCCGCTTTTCCGCCTGGTCGACAAGTCGACCGGGCGGAAAAGGGTTCAATATGGTAGCGGTGTCTGCTAGACACCGCCATCCATATTAGCATGGGTGCGGAAACATGCCTTTCCGTGGCGGCGCCGCCACGGAAAGACTTGCGGAATTCTCTTCCGGGGGCCCGTTGCAGGCCCCCAAGATGTTGGGGGCGTGGGGGGTACCTATGGTACCCCCCTGCATTGTCATGGACATGGTGGCAGGCACCTCGCGGTGCCTGTCACCTTGTGCATGACAATGCATGCAGTGCATTCCCAGCATTGTGGCGGGCGGTGCTGTGAGCACCGCCCGCCACAATGCTGGGAATGGAGGATGCCACCGCCACGGTGGCGGTGGCATCCTAATCGCCGGTGCGGGACCGCCGTACCACTGGCGGCCGGTCCCAGCACCGCTAGGGTGGCGGGCGGACGGAATTCCGCCCGCCATCCTAATGGGCCTCTTAGTGTTTGTTTTTGAAAAAACATTTGTGAAAATATCACATTATTTAAGCAACCTGAGTAGACTGACTAGTATCCTTATTGAAACTGAAACAAATTATACATAGATTGAATCAAAAGTTCATAATACATTTGAAGTGAGAATATCACATGACTGTATCATGGTCATAAGACCAACAGTGCCCATTTCTTGCATGATTTGTTCTGAACAAGAAAAGTTAGTCTGTAAAAGAAATTACACTTTTGGCACTGGGTATACATTCTTTATTCATGGACTGCTCAGTTTCCGTATTTTCTTTATGCATTTGTCATAAGAAAACAACCATCTTATATGTTAAATAAGGTAACAAAAACTCCTAGCACACTGTCACAAAGCATATGGTTACTTCAGTATTTAATGAGTTTAAAAGCTGCAAATACTTCTTTCCACCAGGAAATCCACATACTGTTTGCTTTATGCAAAGCAGGGTTTGATATTGTACTGTTTAGTCAAGCTTTATCTGACCAAAATGTCTTAAAGTACAATGCAATAGAGAGTTTATTCAATATGTGCTGGACTCCAAGATGTTTTTATGTTTACACCAGCAGCTGCACTTAACTGACATGAGCTGAGGGCAAAGTGAGTCACTTCTTTATTTACCTCTAAACGACTGTTACTATGCTCAGATTGTGTCTGTGAAAGACCTCGAGGAATGCAACAGTAAATCACCAGGGCAACTGGTACCAGACATAGTTGGTCAAATGTCCATCATATGAATCTATAGAGCTAGCGGGACTGGGGTAGAGTCAAGCATGTATTTCTAGAATGTTGAATGAAGTGGGGGAGGTAGGCATTAAGGATTTTGTTTGGTGAAATTTCACTCCTGCTGTTCAATTATACACACAATGTTGAACGATAGCATTACACCACACACAGTTAATTCATACATATGGACTTCCATGCACCTCTTAACATAGTTCCTTTGATATCACATTTGCTGCACTGGAAAGGTTGCACTGCTTTGTGGAGTCACAGTTGGCATTGCAGAGTTGTATTTATTGTAAAGTGCTTTCATACTCAGTGCAGGGAGAGGAGCTAACCTTGGAGTGGACACTTAAATGATGTAAAAGATCACTCTTTTGGTCAAAACATTTTTCATTACAGTTCAGGAAGATAATTTTACTCTGCGTGAATTCTCAGGTGATTCTGAAAAGCTTTCTTCTGAGTAAACTTCTTCTTGCACTCAGTACAAGAAAAAGGCTTCCATCCTGTGTGCATACGCAGGTGACTTTGAAGATGCACATTTTGACTAAAGCTCTTATTGCACTCGGTGCAGGTAAAAGGCTTTACCCCTGTGTGAATTCTCAAGTGACGTTTCAGATCATTCTGTTGAGTAAAGCTCCTCCCACACTCGGTGCAGGAAAAAGGTTTCACTCCTACATGGATTCTCAAGTGACGTAGAAGTGTAGCCTGCTGAGAAAAGCTCTTCTGACACTCACTGCAGGTAAATGGCTTCTCACCTGTGTGGGTTCTAAGATGGTTTTCAAGACACGACTTTGTAGTAAAGCTCCTTGTACACTCTGTGCATAAAAAAGGCTTCAATCCTGTATGAAGTCTTTGGTGACACTGAAGATTTGCCTTTTGAGTAAAGCTCTTCTCACACTCACTGCAGGGAAAGGGTCTCTCACCTGTGTGTATCCTTAAATGACGCTGAAGACCATCCATTTGGATAAACTTTTTATTACATTCAGTACATGAAAAGGGTTTTACTCCTGTGTGGATACTCAAGTGACGCTGTAGTGCTGACTTTTCATTAAAGGTCTTTTCACATTCGCTGCACCAAAAGGGTTTCAGACCTGTGTGAATTCTCAGGTGACGCTGTAGCGCGGACTTTTCATAAAAGGGCTTTTCACATTCGCTGCACCAAAAGGGTTTCACCTCTGTGTGGCATCTCCGGTGATGCTGAATATTCCAAAGATGAGTAAATTTCTCCTCACATTCAGTAGCAGAAAATGGCTTTATATCTACATGGATTCTAGGACCACATTCAAGACTTTCGTTACTAGCAAAGCTGCTCTCACATTCTGTGCAGGAATGAAGCCTCTTCTCTGTGTGCGTTCTATAGTATGAATCAAAAGTGTACTTTCGAGTATAGACATCCTTGGAGTCAGAAAATGTGGGTGACTTGTTCCCATTTACTCTTACTTTCTTCAATCTGTTTTCTGTTGAACAAAATGAAAAGTAAAAGAATTATTTAAAATTACACTAAATTAATATACATTAATGTTAAATTGGCACAGTTTTAAATTCCGGCAATCAGCAAATCTCGGATTGGCAAACAACCCCTGGGGAGGCAGGTGTCAAGCCACCCCGCATCAAGCAAATGTTTGACACTTGTATGCTATCACAGAACTAAACACCACTGCCTTCCACCAGGAACATTTGATACGTTCAGTCAATCAAGCAAAAGGCAATGGCCAAGCAGTCAGTAACCTAAATGAGTATCAGATGAAACTTTCCCTTGATTGAAAATTGCTGTGCAATTGTGCAGGCAATAGTTATGTAATACTGTGAGAGATGCCACACATTTTAGTGATAGGGAGCAACAGCCACTCAGAAAGTAGAACTTGAAAGAAAACTGTCAAGGTCTTGAACACATGAAGGTGGCGACTCAATCTCAGTGCTATGCAGGAAAGATCTGCCACCGGAGAAGAATACCGATTGAGAAGACCTGCTTTGTGGACCTGTGACCCATATGTTTTTGTGAGTACTATACAAAACACAATTATAAACCTGCCCTCCAGCATCACACACAAAAGAAACATCTTACACAAGGACAAGAGAGAAAAACACATGGAGGTTGCTAGGAAGAAGTGATCACCCAAACTTTCCTTACTTCAAGCTGTGAATTAAATGGCAAGCTGCCAGTCTGTTTAGCCCCAGACCTAGCTGTAACTCCAAACCTTTAATGCTCAAATGCAGGTGTTAGACCTGTCAACCTTAGGGTGGCCTTCCCCCAAACTTTTTGCCTTCCTCCCCCATTTTATTTTGCTGATCTCGTGTTTGCTGACCTTAGGACTCAGCGCAATTTACCACTGCTAATCAGTGCTAAAGTGCTTGTGTTCTCTCCTTAAAACATGGCAGAATTGGCTTATACCCAGTTGGCATCTTTAATTTACTTGTAATAACCTAGTAAAGTGGCGCTACATGCGACCAGGGCTTGTAAAGTAAATGCTACTAGTAGGCCTGCAGCACTGATTGTGCTGCTCACTTAAGTAGCCCTTTAAACATGTCTCAGGCCATTTCCACCTGGCAACAAACCTTCCTTTTTATACATATACGTCACCCCTAGGGTAGTGCCTGGACAGCCCATAGGACAGTGTGCAGTGTATTTAAAAGTTAGGGCATGTACCTTTAATTTTACATGCCCTGGTAGTGAACAACCCTTAAATTTGTTTTTCACTACTGCGAGTATACCTCTCTCATAGGATAACATTGGAGTTACCTTATTACATTTAATAAGCTGTAACTTCCAAATTGGAGCAGGTACCTGGTTAATGTTTGCTGTCTTTGGAATTGTAATGAAAAATTCTAACTTATGGTGAAGTCGAATTTTAAATTACAATTTTGTATTTGAGAGTAGGGCTTTTTGTATTCCTCCTAGTATTAGGAGCTTAGGGGGTCATTATGATGTCGGGCGGATCGCCACCGCCGGTCGGGCGGTGGCGATCCGCCCGACATCTTTCCCCGCCCGCCCTCCATTTACCCCCCGCCATATTACAATGGCGGGGGGACAGCGGCGGACGGAAAGACCGTCCGCCGCATTTCCGCAGGCAGGCAATCGGAACAATTGCCTGCCAGGCGTAACTCGGGCCTAATATGGTGGCGGTGTCTGAAAGACACCGCCATCCATATTAGGATGCCTGGCGGTGAAGGCTTTTCCATGGCGGCATCGCCGCCATGGAAAGGCCCCCAAAGCAATTTCCGCATGGAAAGGCATGCAGGAATTGCTTTGGGGGCCCGTTGCGGGCCCCCGGGGAGATGGGGGGGTGGGTGGCTGCACTTGGGGGGTACCTGTCACGTGTGCATGCCAATGCACTGCATGCATTTTTTACATTGCGGCGGGTGCTGCTGACAGCACCGCCCACCGCAATGTAAACAATGCGGGATGCGACCGCCACCGTGGCGGTCGCATCCTAATGGGCACAGCGGGACCCGTTTACCGTTACGGTGGTGGGCGGACTTTGTCCGCCCGCCATCGTAATGGGCCCCTTAGTGTGACTGGATGGGCCATCACTGGCAGGATGGGAGGGAGGAGCTGGGCCCAGCCCTACTTATACTTGAATAGGCTGTGTCCTGTCTCTAAAAGTGGGACCACACACCCCCTGTAGTTAGTCTGCAGCCACGGCCAGGAAGGCAGAACAACTGCAAGGGTCATCTACTTTGAGTGGGGTCACAGGTTCACTGAAATTAATTGTAAGCCCAGCCATGCCTGTAGATTGTCTGATAGGCAACGACCTGGAGCACACTATCTGGATGGAGGTAGAGCTGAGTTCATATTTGCAGATGTTGGGATCGTCTGAATGGGTCTGTATGACCAAAAGGTCCATGGCTACCCAGGAGGAAAGTAATGGGTGCCTGGAGCAATGGCCCAGGCAGCTGCCAAGAAAAGTAGGGACAAGGGGCACAGGCAGCAAGCCTCTGAAGTTCCCTCAGTCCAGGATGATGGGGCACCTGAGGAAGATGCTCCTGAGCCATACGGGGAGGACATTACAACCCTGGGAGACCTGCTTCAGCTTGTTGGTTGCCAAATTGAGGTGGGCCCATCAGGGAGGAATTCTACAAAGCGCAGAAAGAGTGCCCCCACTTTAGAGGGCTTGAGGCGGCAGGCTAAGGCCCAAGCAGCGGGTGACACCTCTGCAGAACACGTTTTTTATTGGAGCAGCCTGTGTGCTGGTGGTTCCCCAGTATTACAGGACCTTCCAACTAGGTTTGGCTCATGACATTCCCTGGCAGGACATCTGTGGTAAGATAAGATATTCCAAAAATATGGACCCGCCTTTTGTAGATCCAAAAGGGTTGCACAGCCTTATGCACTAGTGTTTGAATTTCTTCCACTTAAACCACAGTAATCAAGTCTTTATTCTTGTTAATCATGCTTTTATTCACAGTTAATCCATCACGCCAAAGGCTCGGAATTCCACAATCTTATGCATGTTGCTTATTCCAAAATTGCCCATCCAGGCCTATTCTAGAACAGTTAAACAGATTTCCGAGTTCTTCAATTTACGATCTCTACACCCAATGCATTTCGGTTTATTTTAAACCTTCTTCGGGGGTATCTGTAGTATGTAAAAGATATATATACGTCTGTCAGCCACAAGATCATAATAATAATAACATCCAATCATTGATTAAATCATGTAACGATAACATGGAAAAATCATCTTAAATAACCCCGCGATAAACTGAAACATAATGTGAATAAATCCACCCCTCTGCTCCCACCCGTGTAACATCCAACAGACAAAAATGCGTTTGTACTTGTGTCATTATTAATGTGCCCCACGTTTTTAACCCAAATTGCTCTACACCAAACAACCCCATATTTCCACCAAACTCATATAGTGCGCTCATTGCTGTATGTAAACTCACCCCCACACCCCATTCTTGTCACTTCTCCCATTATCCTTTATATAAGCTCTTACATACCTGATGTAATCTGCTTTTGCAAGCGCCTTGTTCTTCCCATGCGTGCACAACATAACTGAATAACCACCCAATATTAACTGTGAATAAAAGCGTGATTAACAAGAATAAAGACTTGATTACTGTGGTTTAAGTGGAAGAAATTCAAACACTAGTGCATAAGGCTGTGCAACACTTTTGGATCTACAAAAGGCGGGTCCATATTTTTGGAAGTATCATTACAAGTGCTTACTGGAACGGAGCATTATAAGGGTGCATGCACGCCGAACTTGATGAATTCAGAAAAGAACAAGTGAGAAATAATATGGGTGTGCTCCAGACTATTCAAGTGAAGATAAGACCTTTACCAGGTCTGTTGCCCACTTCTATCAGCCTGGATGAAGATGGCCTCAGAAGCATCCTGTACGTCCTGTCCCACCTACCAGGCCAGTGGAAAATCAGGGAAAAGATCAAGGCTCCCCTGTCCCCATTACCTGTCATTGGCACTCCCTTTGTGAGGGTGGGCATCAACATTGTTGGATCCTTGGACCCCAAGACAGCTTTAGGCAACAGGTTCATCCTGGTCTTGGTGGACCATGCCACTCACTAACCAGAGGCCACCCCTCTGAGGTCGGTGACTGCACCTGTGGTGGCCGGTGCCCTGATGGGGATTTTTACCCATGTAGGGTTCCTCAAAGAGGTAGTGTCTGACAGAGGCACTAAATTTATGTCAGCATACATGAAGTCCTTGTGGGATGAGTATAGAGTGACTTTTAAGTTCTCCACAACCTATCACCCCCAAACTAACGATCTTGTGGAGGGATTCAACATGACCCTAAAGGGCATGACAATAGGTTTACCTGAGCCCATGAGGCGTAAATGAGACGTCCTCCAACCATGCTTTCTCTTAGTCTACAGGGAGGTGCCACAGAAGAGGGTTGGGTTTAGTCCCTTTGAACTCCTCTATGGCTACCCTGTTGAACAAGTTACTTACCTTTGGTAATGCCTTATCTGGTAGAGACTATCTAGTCACATATTACTTACCTTACAATTATCCCCAGGCGTCAGACTGAATCTGGAAAAATGTCATGAGCAGTACGCCTGCGCGGCGGCAGGTGGCGTCGATCCGCTCCGGCATAGTCAGTGTCGTCTGTGCTGGAAATTACGTGCACGGTGCCTCTATAGGAGCTGACGTCAGTTTCTTTTTGCGACTTTTCACACCAGGAGCGCAGAGGCACGAAGAACACTGAACACTAGTGTGGAAAACTAGGACACTGAAAACTAGGACCCTAGAAATCTGTTAGCAGAGCGAGGAAGAAGGGTGGGTCGGTAAGGAATCTACAGCTAGATCGAGTCTACACCAGATAAGTGGTTACCAAAGGTAATTAACTTGTTCATCTGATACAGACTTCTAGCCACAGATTCCTCCTCTTAGAGTAGATACCCAAGCAATACCTCCCCAGAGGTAGGTCTGCGGAACAAATTCAAACTAGAAAGTTCTGCAGGACCGGACGGACAAAACACTCATCCCGCTGGACACGACTGTCCAGGCAGTAGTGCTTGGTGAATGTGTGCAGAGAAGCCCACGTTGCTGTCTGATAGATGCCCAGGACCGGAACTCTGCGTGCTAATGGAGTGTTTGCAGCCTTAGCTCTGGTGGAATGAGCACACAAACCCTCAGTAGGTTGCTTCTTGGCAAGTGCGAAGCAGATTTGAATGCAGAGCATGATCCATTGGGAGATGGTCCATTACTGCACAGACTTTTGCTTAATGGCTCCAACATACCCCACGAAGAGTTGGTCGTCCACCTGGAAAGCTCTTTTTGGGTTCAGTTAATGGAGTTGCTCCTCTTCTTTAGAGGAATGCGGCAGATAAAAGGTAGGCAGGGCAATGGACTGGCCTACTTTAAAGGGAGGGAAGCTCTAGTGCGAAGAAACAGCTTGTCTGGGAAGATGGTTAGGTACGAAGGCTTAGATGACAAGTCCTGGAGCTCACTGACCCTCCGGGCAGATGTTATCACCACAAGGAAGGCCGTCTTGATAGTAAGGAGTCTGAGAGGGCAGTTATGTAGTGGCTCAAAGGGAGCGCACATTAGAAATGTAAGTACAAGATTGAGATCATACTGAGGCATGACAAAGGTGAAGATGGAAAAATATGTCGGAGACCTTTCAAAAATCTATTTACAACTTGGAATTTGAAATGGGATGGCGGATCTGGCAACCATAGACAGGCAGAGCTGGGAGAAAGATAGCCCTTTAGAGTGCCCAACGCAAATCTGCTGACACAATCGCAGTCCATTAACCACCACTGCAGATCTTTTGTAGTTCCCTCTGAGATCTGGACCATGTTGGAGAGATTCCCCTTATTGCTGCACCTACTGGAACTTCACCCCCCACTGCAGAGCCCACATATACCAGCGGGCATGTGTCACAAGCAGGTTGCAGGAGGCCATGAGGCCCAGCAGCCTCAGAGACAGTCTCACCAAAACCCAAGCTAGAAGCTTAGACATCGATATCATAGCCTGACTATCCTGGACTCGCTATTCGGGAGGATAAGCCCGAAACTGCACTGTATCCAGAACAGCTAAGATGAAAGGGAGCATCTGAGAGGGAGTCAGGTGTGACTTCAACACATTGATAGTGAACCCCAGCAAGTGCAGGAGGTCCGCCGTAGTCTGGGGTTGGGAGACAGTCATCAAGATAGGGGAAGACTGGTACCCTTGATCTCCACAGATGAGATGCAATCACTGACATCACCTTGGTGAACACCCGAGGAGCGCTGGTAAGGCCAAAGGGCACAGCGGCAAACTGAAAGTGCTTGTGGCTCACCGTGAATCGCAGGTAATCTAATCTCTGAGTAGGATGGGAATGTGGAAATATGCATCCTGCAAGTCCAACGCTACCATCCAGTTTCCCAGGTCCAAGGCAGACAGGACTTGAGCGAGCATGAGCATTTTGAATTTCTCCTTTATGAGAAACAAGTTGAGAAGACACAGTTCTAGGATAGGATGAAGGCCTCCGTTCTTTTTGGGCACAAGAAAGTAGAAGAAATAACAACCACAACAGTATTTTGGCATCAACGCCCCCTCTACCTCTCCCTTGGCCAAGAGAGCTGCCACTTCCTGGCAGAGTAAGGATAGGGTAGAGGGTCCGCCGTTAGTTTGTCACAAGTGGGTGGCATGGCAGGAGGGGTAGTCACAATGGGTAGGGAGTAGACCTTTCGGACAATCTGGAAAACCCGGTGGTCTGATGTTATTGATGCCAGTGTCGCAGGCGATGGTGTATCCTGCCTCCCACTGGATACCGATGATGGTTGGAGGGCAAACTAAAGAGGTTTGAAGGCTGCGGCTGCCGAGGAAGGGTTAGACTGGCCCGATCTCTGGCTGCCTGACCCATGGAGTCTGGGGATACCAAGTCCTTGGCCATGCATAGGGTGGGAAGCTTACGTGCTGTTTGGCTGGGTGGGTAAGGACGCAGCTGGAAGTCCTTTCCTCGGCCACAGAAAAAGCAAAAGGCAGACTGAGGTTGACGGGGGCCATGGAAAGGCCCTATGACCTGGGTGTAGCTCTGCTATCCTTGAAGTGCTCCAGCGCTGAGTCCGCCTTGTCTCCAAAGAGACGGGAGCCATCAAAGGGCATGTCCATAAGGACATCCGCTGAAAAGCCAGTTGTTCTCAGCCAGGCCACTGACAATGAAACCGCTCTGCCTAGCAAGTCAGTCGTATCCAGCCCACATCTGATTGTGAACTTGGCTGCAACTCTCCCGTCTGCCAAAGCTTCGAAGAGTATAGCCCGGGCCTCCTCCAGGACCATGGGCAGCACCTGCGCAGCCAAATCTCACAGTGCATGGGAGTAACAGCCTAAAAGCCAGGTGGTGTTCACGGACCACAGAGCCAGGCTTGTGGGAGAAAAAATGTTTTCGCATATGGTGTCCAGACTCTTGGATTCCTTATCCAGTGGAGTGGTAGGGAATGTGCCACGGTTTATATGGGAAGTGGGGGCTTGGACCACCAAGCTCTCTGGGGTAGCGTAATGTGTAAGGAAAATGGGGTTCCCTGGGGTGGGGCAATGGTGGCGGGCAATTGTCCTGTTCACAGGAGCCTCTGTGCTGGGCTTGGATCAGGTCCCAAGCAGGACATCCATAAGGGCTTCATTAAAAGGGAGAATCCATTCCGAGGAGGTCACTCCTGGCTGAAGCACCTCTGTCGAGACATTAGTCTTGACTGCCCCTGAGGACAGGCTAAGGTGCAGGACCTCAGCCTATAGCTATAGCAAAAGAAGCTCCCTCTTCCATAGCCACGGTAGGAGGAGAGACCGTGCCAGTATCTGGAGAGGTGTCCAGTTGACTGGCACCCACCAAGTCCTCAACTAGTGTGAGTGCTGGGGTCTAGGGGCTGGTAATCCTCAGGGTCCAGTGTCCCCTCCCATTCCTCCCCAAGTCCTAGTTGCTAAGAATAGGGCTCAGGCTCCAGTCTGGAGGGCAAGACTCCAGTCGACGCTGGAGTGGATGTCGTGCAACGGCCCTCCGGCTCCATGTCTGAGTCGGGGATGAGAATGCGGACAGCGCAGCCAAGGGCCCAGGTGGCACCAGAAGTATCAACATCAGGAGCGGGACAGAGGAAGGTCGAGGTGGTATGACCGGCACCAGTCCAGATCCATCCCTGGATCCAAGGGGCCCGACTGGTGCCGGGGGCGGACCTGCTGGCGGGCAACCAGTAGGGGCCCCTCCCGAACCCGCAGAGCCTGAAGGTGCACCATCAGGTATGGGCCACCCAAATGTAAAGTGCATGGCCTCAAAAAACTTGCAGAGTGGGGAGGGGGTCGCTCCGGCTCCCAGAAACTCGGGGAGGCACATAGCCAACTGCGGAGCCAACCCTTGAATGACGATGCTCCCTCATCTCGTTGGAAGACCTCTTCAACTTCTTACTTTTCTTTTTCTTGTGGGTCTTACCCAAATGCCTGGACGACTTCGACTGCAATGAAGATGGATGGCTCCGTGACCAATCCCAACACATGCCTCTCGACCGGGATCAAGACCGTCATGGCATCACACGTTGAGTGGCAAGGAGCTAGAGGGACTGCTTCCTCAAGGCTTTGGGGTGCATGCAGCGCCAGTCAATGCAGGTCTTCACGTCATGGTCGCACTCCAGGCACCAGAGGCAAACAAGATGCAGGTCCATCACCGACATCTATCGGTGACAGGCGCCGCAGGGGTTGAAGCCAGCTTTTCTCATGGACATACTGGCCATACCTGGAGAAGATTTTAAAGAAACTTAGACAAAAAGTCAACAAAAAGTCAGTCAAAAAATGACTGGGGGTAGCTCTCTCTGGATCTGCGCTGACTGGCACGGAAAGAAAAAAACTTACATCAGTGTGCTGGGGTGGAGCCTACATAGGCACTGCACTCGTCACTTCTGGTGCGGACAATGCAGACTGCGCCACGTGGAGCTGAATGACACCACCTATTGGCATGCAGGGGTACTGCTCACAAAAGATTGCCAGATCCAGTCTGACACCTGGGGATAACTCTAAGGTAAGGAATCTGTGGCTAGAAGTCTCTATCAGATAGGGGACCTCTTAGTCTTGTCAGAGACAGGGTGGGAGCAAGCTCCCAGGAAACCCCCTCAGGATGTTGTCAGCTACATGCTGACTCTCTGCAACCAGATGTACCACTTCTGGAAGAATGCGAAAAGCATCTTGAGGCCAGTCAAGAAGTTATGAAGCTCTGGTATGACCAGAAGGTCACCCCGGTAGAGTTTCAACATGACCAGGAAGTGTGGGGCCTGGAGCCTGTGGAGCCCAGAGATCTCCATGATCGCTGGACAGGCCCATATGAGGTGAAGGACCAGAAGGGGGAGTCCACCTAGCTGGTGGACCTCAAGACCCTTAGAAAGCCCTTAAAGGTGCTCCACTTAAACAGCCTTAAAAAACACTTTAAGAGGTCCCAAGTAAGCATGCTCCTGGTGACAGATGAAGGGGTGGAAGAGGATAGCAAACCTCTCCCTGATCTACTGTCTGCCCATGAGCACGAAGGGTCAGTGGAGGGTTTAAACCTCTTCCCTACCCTGAACGAGGAACAGCAGAGGAACTGTTGCCAGTTGCTGGGCCAGTGTTCCTCTCTGTTCTCCCTCACATCTGGACTCACACACTTGTGCGTCCATGACATGGACACTAGAGACAGTCCGCCTCTTAAAAATAAGATTTACAGGTTGTCATTAAAGGTGAAGGCCAGCATCAAGGAGGAAGCCTCCAAGATTCAGGTGTCAGGGGTGATTGAGGCCTCGAATAGACCCTGGTCCAGCCCTGGGTGGCTGGCACCCAAGGCTGCCCCACCGGGCACCACTCCAGAACTTAGGTTCTGTGTGAAGTACCGGGGACTCAATTCCGTCACAAAGACTGGTGCACACTCCATCCCCTAAGCTGATGAGCTCATTGGCAGGCTGGGTGCTGCGAAGTTTCTCAGTCCTTTTGATCTGGCATCAGGCAGATTGCCCTGACTGGGGAGGCAAAGGAGAGGCCTCCATTCTCAACCCCAGAGAGCCACTTCCAGTTTAGGGTGATGCCCTTTGGTTTAAAGAATGGCCCTGCCAACTTTCAGAGGTTAGTCAACAAGGTCCTAGCTGGACAATATAAGTTTCTGTAGCTCCAGCTGGAACACCTGAACCACCTCCAGGAGGTGCTTCAGGCCATGTAGCAGGCAGGCCGGACTATCAAGGCCAGTAAGTGCCAGATAGGACAAGGTTCAGTGGTGTACCTGGGCCAAACAGTGGACGGGAGCAAGGTGCAGCCCCTCAGGGCCAAGACTGAAACTATCCTGGCCTGGCAGCACCCCTAAAACACAGACTGAGTTGAGAGCCTTCCTGGGCCTCACAGGTTACTATAGGAGGTTTGTTAAGGGATATAGCACCATTGCTGCCCCCTTAACTTCAAAAAAGCAGCCCAGAAAGGTGATCTGGACAGAGTCCTGCCAGAAGCCCTTTGATACCTACAAGGAGGCCATGTTTACAGCACCTGTACTCAAGCCCCCAACCTTATCCAAGGAGTTCATAGTGCATACGCTTCAGAGGATGGCTTTGGGGCTGTCTTACCACAGTTAAATGAGGAGGGCCTAGACCAACTGTAACCTTCATTAGCAGGAGGTTACTTCCACAGAAACAGAGGTGAAGTGCGATTGAATGGGGGGCATTTGCTGTGGTCTGGGCACTGAAGACGTTGAGATCACACCTGTTTGGGACTCACTTCTGGGTTCAGACAGACCACAGGCCCATCAGATGGCTCATACAAATGAGGGGTGAAAATCCCAAACTATTGAGGTGGTCCATCCCCCTACAGGGAATGGACTTTGCTGTGGAGCGCCGCCGCGGGTCGTGGCACGCCAGTGCAGATGCTTTATCCAAGTTCCGATGCCCACTTTCAGCTTTGGGGGACACGTGTTAGACCTGTCAGTCTTAGGAGGGGTCTTCCCCCAAACCTTTTTCCTTACTCCCCATTTATTTTGCTGATCTCGGTTTCGTTTTTGCTGGCCTCAGGACTGTGCACACTTTACCACTGCTAGTCAGTGCTAAAGTGCTTGCGCTCTCTCCTTAAAACATGGTCGAATTGGCTTGTACCCAGTTGGCATATTTAATTTACTGAGGACCCTAGCAAACTGGCACTGCATGTGCCCAATGCCTATAAATTAAATGCTACTAGTGGGCCTGCAGCACTGATTGTGCCGCCCAGTTAAGTAGCCCTTTAAACATGTCTCAGGCTTGCCATTGCAGCCTGTGTGTGCAATTTTTAACTGCCATTTTGATCTAGCAAAAAAACATTTTGACAGGCCCACACCTTCCCTTTTTATACATATAAGTCACCCCAGGATAGGCCCTGGGCAGCCCAGAGGGCATGGTGCAGTGAATTTAAAAGGTAAGGCATCTACTTTTAAGTTTTACATGTCCTGGTAGTGAAAAACCTTAAATTCGTTTTTCACTAGTGCAAGGCCTACCTCTTCCGTAGAATAACATTGGAGTTCCCTTATTACATTTAATAAGCTGAATTGTAATTATAATGAAAAAACCTACCTTATTGTGAAGTCAGATTTTAAATTACAATTTTGAAAATATTACTTTTAGAAAGTAGGCATTTTCTTGCCTTAGCCATTTGGTGCCTGCAGCTTGTCTCTGCGTCACATGACTGGGTACAGTTGTTAGTTGGGCTTTGTGTATTGCTCATAGACAGCCACACACAATGGGGAGCTTAGGTGTGACTGGATGGGTCATCACTGGCAGGATGGGAGGGAGGAGCAGGGCCCGGTACTACTTGCACTTGAATAGGTTGTGTCCTGTCTCCATACAAAGGGCTGCATACCCCCTGTAGTTAATTTGGAGCAAGGACCAAAAAGACAGTGCACCCGTGCGCTTCAAAGGCATTCCCTTTAGAAGGTTCTCCCAAATTCAAAGGCACAACTGGGTATAAATACTGAACCTCAGGCACCAACCCTTCAGTACACTTCTGGACCTGTGGATACTCTGCCAGGAAGATGGTCTGCTGAGCTGCTGAAGGATTGCCACTCTGCTAGACTGCTGCCCTGCTGGGGTACTGCCTTGCTGTGTTTCTGCCTTGCTGTGCTGGCTTGCTGCCTGCTGCCCTTTTGCCTGGGTGAGAAGGACTGGGCCTGTATATCTTGAACCAAGAACCCCAGATTGACTCCAAGGACTAGTTGGCTAGCCTCCTTACTTGAGCCTAAGGGACAGAAGACTCCAATAACTTTGCTACTGCACCTGGACTCTGCCATCTGTGAGTCTACCCTGCCAAGTGGTGCCACCCCAGTCCTGGAGCCTTGAAAGCGTGTCTAAGGTGTTCAGCCAGCCTCTGTGGATCCAGCGGAATTGACGCATCTCCTTTACTGCGAGGCACAATCCGAGGCAGAACCGCCACAACACTGCTGCTGCTTGGATCAGAACCGCTGCAAAGACCTGCATCACAGTGAGTTGCTGAATTAGAAACGCCGCTGCGCAACGCATCTTTCGCGTGGGCCCTCGCATCAACGGCAGTCTCAAGGTCAATGCCAAATTCTGCATCACAGCCTTGGAGCTCCTCAGAACCGACGCATCACCCCAACTTTGAGGGGCTTCCTCGAGTACAGACTTCAAATCCCAAGCCCTCGGCGACGGGATCTTCCATATCAACGCATCAGGACCTCACCCCGCAGCCTCGCCGCATCTCGGAACTAATGCATCACTTCGGCTGTGTGATTCATCTTCGACACAGATCCTCGCTCTACAAACCAGGATTTAAGGAACTTTTTTCAGCAGGACTAACTGGGTCCCTGTATCTGGCCCGCTCTCCATCGCGGTCGTCCTGAATTTGTGACTTTGTTCCGGTCTGGCACAACCAGATATCCACAGTTGATGCTTTCTGCCTTTTGGCGCTATTTTTACTGAAATCTTTAAAATTGAATATCTCCAGTTCTACTTATTGGATTTTTGTCATTTTGGTTTTCTTTTTTAATTTTGTTGTGGGTTCCTTTTGCGATGTGCTTTCACTGTGTTACTGTTTGAAGTATTGCACAAATACTTTTCACATTGCCTCTGAGTTTAGGCTGACTGGTCTGTGGCAAGCTGCCGGAGGGTTAAGCACAGGTTAAGTTAGAGTTTGCTTGCGACTTCGCCCTGAGAAGAATGATGGTGTCTGCTTGAGAAGGGCTTTACCCCCCTCAACCAATAACCCAATTTCTTACAGTATGTGTTCCTAAACTCGACCAGTTTTGCCAATTTTCAAAGACCTGCAACAAACATGAAATCTGGGAGGACCAACTTAGTAAAACATTGATACCATGTTGTTGAACATCAGAAGCAGTGTGTTTTATTGAATGGCATTAAATAAACCCACAAAGGCATCCAGTTTCTCATAAAAAGAATACAGGCATAACAGGAGAAAGATTAGCAATGTTTTCATTATTTTCTTTTAATCAGCAAGCTATTGTGTGCTATGAGTCCCCTTTAATGTAGAGTGCTGAACAGAACATTTCCATGTGAAGTGTGTTACATGTAGGTGGCATCCAACAGACTTTGCGATACAATGTTTGGTGGACAACTGCCAATGATTTAAATGTAATTCTGGATTGGAATGTATACAAATTGTGAGAGAAATATGTTCATGTCACTGAGCCGTGAAGCCTACCGGGGCTGCTGAAGGCTGTAGTACCTTGTGTCTTTTGACATTTCATTTTCTTGTATTCTTTGATAATTCCTAAGGCTAGGAGGCTTTTTTTACAGTAGGGAGATCTTCAAAATGCCCAAGGTTGGCTTGAATTCTCATTATTAATCTTAAACTCAGCATGTTGAACGTTTGACATGAGTTCTCTCTTGTCAATACTAGCATAACATGTATGCCATCTTAAGCATTTGTTAATGTCACATTCCCACAGTCAAGTTCCTTGGCTACACTGTCAGACCAGATAAAGATTACATGACTCCCAAGAAATGAATGTCAGCAGCCAAATGGTCTTCAACAATGAAGTTCAAAGATATCCAAAGTATTGTGTACTGAGTACATTTCTACCACTGATTTATTGAATACTTCCCTCCACGAGCACTCCAATTCTTTGAAAAGAAAGAGTGCATAAGATCTTCTTTAGCCATGTTACATAAAGGGCTCCTGTTCCAGTGATCAAAAACAGGCACAATGTGCCCTCACCAGCTCGGGGATGGCCTGTTAACATTCCCGATAAGATGTAACCCTAGAAATTAGGCCTCCCTCATAGAAACAAATGTTCCAAATGGAGATATGAGTTCCATCAAGCGGCAAAACGTATTAGCACACCCTATACCATACTTTTCCAGAATACAATGGATGTTAGCGAATTATTGGCCGTCAAACAGATCTTCAGAGACTGGCACCGCCACTTGAAGGGGGCACTTTAAAAAACTACTTACACAGACCACAGTGAGTTGGTGCCTAATATACCACAGATCAAAAGATCTCCGAGAAAGAGCCCCCAGGCCCGTCAAGCATTGCAGCACCGGCCTGGCGAGGAGCGCCCAATGATGAAGCATGACACCCTAACAGGTGTGTGAGGGCTCTATGATCTGATTTTTCAGATCCCTGGAAAACCCTTGCCCAGGTATTAGGATTCCACCGAGATTAGAGCCTCCGCCTTCTCTCTTACAGGAACTACTCCAGTATATGTTTTGAAGCCTAATACACCACTACAGTGGTGGTGGATGCTCTCATTTTAACAGTATGCCAAACTTATTTTTCTTCCTGATCTTCCTCTTCCTCTTCCTCCTCCTCTTGTTTCTTTGGCTTGTCACCGGACATTAACCAAGGAACGACTGAGCAGAGACACATCACAACATTGAGCTGGCCTTTAGTCTCGAGCCTTTCTTCAGGTGCTTGGTGCACACTGCATGTGTGCTCCTGCACACCTCAGGATTATGGCACGCTATTATGCTGCCTTTTGTGTGTCGTACAATACCTCACTGCATCAGGTCAGCCATTGGCTGTGCCAAGCCACGTTCCCACCTAAGTCAAAGCCAAGGGCCTTGGATTGATAGAAGGATCTATATGGAAGCTGTTTTTCAACTGACATCCTAAGGTTTGAGGTCTGCCAACTATATCTGCCAACTGTGTGTCAACAAATGGAACTGAGCAGATACTGTTGGACCTTGTACACATGGACTAACCTCAAATCATGTTACCACCAGGAGAAATTTAGGCCACACAATGCCCTCACTTTATCTTGGAATACCTGACTAGGACTGGTATTCACAACTCAAATGGTGAAAAGGGGGAAGAGAGAAAAAGCGATGACTGCTCGCACTGTGTAAACACAAATGAAACAAGCATTTGAAATGCCATAGGTCTCGCATTTTGAGAGTTTGAGCTATTGGCCTTGTAAATAATGCCTTTTATTTATGTGTTTTGAAAACCCTCAAGCGAAAACACACACGTTGTACTTATAGTCCTTACTTACGAGAAGCAAGGCTGGCAGGAAAAGAGGCGCAGTTACTGCCAGCCTTGCTTCTGGTAAGCAAGGACTATAAGTACAAAGTATGTGTTTAGCTCAAACTCTCGCAAATGCGATAACTTGGCAAGTGGGATTGGCAGTAAGTGAGCTAAGTGTCATTGAACATGGCCTGATGTCCATGAAGATGTTCTGTTGAGCCTTGCATCACCTAGTCAGGAACCCACTATAGTTCTTTTAATCTCCATGTCTTGTTTTATACCATAGTTTCTCCTTGACCAATATGTGTTGTGTGAAAATGGCCAGGCGAGCATTCCATCGAATATATTTACAGATCTACCACAGCTCTTCACTTTGAAGTCTCAAAGAATATCGGTGTGCAAAGGATGCCCGTTCCTTATTTTCTCTATTTACAGACCTTCAACTACAAATTTCTTATATGATTTCATAGGGCCTCTCGCACCTACTATCTGTTTTCTTTGTATATTTACAGATTTACAGGGAATCTATGTTGTCTATTACATGTTTATGTGGCCACTAACAGCAGTCTCGTGCATACATGTATAGATGTAACCAGACCAGTTCAAAGCTACCTTAACACAAAAGAAAAGGTACGTTGTGCATCTCCTCTTTGCTATGTGCATAAAATGTGCACCGCTCCCCACAACGTGCCCTGTGAAACCGCCCTGAACCCCAATGCCACACCATCTGCCAAGGAGAGGAAAAGCTCATCTGACCATAGACTATTTTTTGCACTCGGGGCCCAATTTATGAAAATATATCTCACTGTATGGTTATGCCACATACAAAAGAAAGGGGATAAAGGGCGCTCTCCTTTTCCGTCCTTCCTTTTCAATGACCATACACTTGCACACAAAGAGGAAAATGGGGAAGTAAAATTTTATATCAGAACAGCAACCTCTCAGGGAAAAACGCAAGGTTTTTTAAAAATGCCCTCATCCACTTGGGCGTGTGTAGTGTCCTATTTCACATGTTATTCTTATGTATTATATAATGCTATTCGCTATGTCATGTAATGTCCCAAACTTGCTTTCTCTCTTATTGTGTATTTGTGTTCTATTCTAGAATCTATCTCTAGTTGCCAGGAGAATGGTCAGTTCCTTCTGAGCTTTCTTCTGAGCGACTGGGCTGATAGCCGTGGGTCCATTCCTATGGGTATTTCTCAGGAACAAACCAGTGCTTAATTTAAGCCGGTGCTCAGCACCGGCACTTGATTAGTTTCAGGTGCTCGGCACCGGCACCTAATTGTCAACACCATACTTGGAACAGTCCACCACATGGTGGCGCTGCTCATCTAATTTAGAGATGAGCAGAACAACGGTTGTTTAGGAATACAATTTACATTAAAAAATTGCTAACACTTACCTACCCAGCCATTCCTTTAGCTTTGGGGACCTGAAATAATCTGAACTGTCGCATTTGCATGCGAGAGAGATGGTTAATAGTTGTTTTGGCAGCAATGTCTTGGGCGATGGGTGGTGTAAGCTGCAGTGGCCTCCTGGGCAGAGCCCTGGCACTTAATATTTTACAAATTAAGCACTGGAACAAAATATTTGTTTGAAACTACATCGTGCTGCTGCCTCGTTTGTTAGCTGCCCGATTCTACCGCGTGATACAGAATCCGATTCTACAGCATGATACAGCATCCCTGCGCAGACCAATGCTTTGGATGGAGCAAAGGGTAATGGGGAAGACAATACACACATATAGAGAGATCCACAATGCAGAAAAATGACCCAATTAAAACTACCTCTGGAATGTCCCTGGTTCCTCTTTAATAATGGGCCCCCCGGATAGGGTTAAAATGAAAAACAGTGATGAAATGGGGATATTAGTGCCCCTTCATCCCAGCTATCTGCTATGTCATCGACATGTTTCAGCCGGTATTTGTCGCCCTTATGGGTTGATCAGCCTTCCTCAGGACTAAAGATCCCATGCTTATATACACCCCTTTTATTTGATCAATATTAAGTGGGTGGAGATATATTTTCCAGCATGCGATGACTTTACTTGTCACTCCTATGTAACCACACTCGGAGTTATCCAAGTGTCATTACAATATTTTCTGAAACGGGTACAAGCGGGAGAGTCTCCCTGTGGTCACACAGTTTTCAAGGGACAGACACATCTCAGTGTTGCCGCTCAATACCCTCCGAAGGTGCCCAATATTAGATAGGAACCAGGGACGTCCCTGCAGTTGTTTTAATTAGGTCACTTTCTGCATTATGGATCTCTCTCTATGTGTGTGTTGTCTCCCCCTTTTCCCTTTGCTCCATCCCAGGCGTTAGTCTGCGCAGGGATGTTATAGCTCGCCCTATGATGAGGCATGCCGCGGGATGTTATAGCTCGCCCTATGATGAGGCATGCCGCGGGATGTTATAGCTCGCCCTATGATGAGGCATGCCGCTATTAGTGGGTGAGGGCATTTTTAAAAACACTTGCGCTTTTCTTCCTGAGGTTGTTGTTCTGATATAAAATGTTACTTTCTCCTATTCCTCTTCGTGTGTAAGAAAATATGGTTCTTTCTGCCACTGGTGAAAATGTTACACATAGTTAAAATACATTTGAAAACATGCCGACAATGGCGCCCACCCTAGTTCACAGTTGTGTGCCACACACTGTAAACCACAGGCCCTGGAACCGTCCATAGGGCACCAATAACAGAAACAGCAGCCTACATTTTACAAGAAAAATATAGACTATTAGCCACTGTCCTCGTTTGGAGAGCCAGACATGCAGTGGAATAGGAATAGGAATCAGCAAAAAGACGTTAATTTTGTTTTTTTGCCTGTCAGTTGTGGCGCTCTTGCAATCATGATAGATCAGAGTGCTCTAAACAACTGTAAATCACTCTTGTCAGTTTTTATTACTAATAATTATTTTCTGGAAATTTGTACCAGAGGAAAAAAATCACCGACTTTTGCTGATTCTCTGTGGTTTCTTTTTAACCATCCTGACCATATAGCTACTGACAGTCACTGTAAAATATCGCGTTGCTCCTTTAAAATGACATAACAAGGTGCGCTGCACGTCACCCGCGCGCGCACACAGTAACAAACCTGTCCTGGCTACCTTACCAGCGGCTGCTCCAAGCTCACTCCGCGGCTGCTGCTTGTTGGCAGGATTTGGTAGATTAAAAGCAGCTCCTCCTTTAATACCTGAAGTGCAGGGTCTAGCGCCTAGGTGTCTGACTGCTCGGCACTCCTGCTCACTAACCACTCCCTGGGCTACTGTGCTCTCTTGCCTGGCAGCGACGTGCTCGTACAGAACCGGCAGGCAGTAGTAAAGTCCAGTTCTGCCATCTTCATGCCTCCAGCATGCGAGTAGTCCACCAGTGATGCCTGGCGAGGTGCAGAGGGTCACACCTGGCAAAGTGTTCATCGCCAGCGACCACTGAGCTAAAAAGATCCTTAGTGTGTTTCGGTTACATGTCCGCACAACATACCCCACCTGAAGCTGGCATCCTCTCTCGACAGCTTCCACATCTGACCAGCTCCTGGCAGCCACATAGAACATGCGCTCACTCTGCATTCCATTCCATGACATCACAGTCCAGCTGACGCAGCAGTCATTCATGACATCAGATGGCTCAGTGAGCTGCACACACCATGCTGGTGTTTGCTGTGATGAGCAGTTCATGTGTCTAAAGCCCAGATGCATGATCTGAGCTCATGAGTTTGAATCCTGGCAAGGTCAAATCAGCAGTCAGTTCTGGGAAGGTCAGTAACTGAGTACAGCTAAACTGGGTAATAATGACATCAGTTATTTACAGCCATTGGTCGAAGTGCATTAAAGAAAGTAAGGGAACTGTGATGCAATGGGGGCAGTATGAGTGTGGGGACGGGGCCAAAGGTGTGGCTAAAAAATAAAATATTCAGTAACATTTTTCTGTCTTTCACTACATACAAAACAAAATCAGCTTAAATGAAAAATAACTTGTTAATTAGTGGGAAATGCTCCATCATAAATTAAGAAACCTTTATTAGTTAATACACTGCAGAGGTCAGTGGTGTAACATTAGCCCCCGCATTGCTGGGGGGCCCGAGATCCAGGGGGGCCCCCTCCGTCACTGTGCATGAGCAACGGACCCCTGGCCTGAGAGCTCCTGTCTGGGTCCGGAGTGTGGGGTGCCCCCTCCATGTACTTTGTAGGGGGGGGCAATTCAAACTTCATTACTCCACTGGTAGAGGTCTGTGTCTGTAACCAGAGAGCCGCAGAATTCAACCCTAGTTGAGAATAGTGACTTGTGTATGCTTAGTGCTACGAGGTTCCCAGTCTGACAGAAAGCACTGTGAATATGTAAGTCATTATTTTAAACTGGCATTAGTCACAGTATTAGATGGCTGCTTCTAAAGCGCAGAAACGTTTATGATAAAGTGCTTCCAAAATATAGATTTGAATAATACTCAGACTGTGCGTAGTGACATATTTTTTATAAGCACACACTTTACAGCTCAGCTGGTAACTCTCTAGCAATACCACTCAAAAAGATTAAATCTATGTCATCAGGAAACTTTAAGTGATTACATTAAGACCATGCTCACCATGAAATTCTCTGAGGCTTCTGTTTTCTCTCAGCTCAACTGATGCTCTGTGCAAACTATGGCCTTGAGGTCCCCACTTACCTCCACATCTTCACAGCTCCTGTGCAAACCTAAGCCCCACAGGCTCCCTCTCACTCTAAGGTTCCCAGCACATGCCCTGCTCAATTTAGCTCCTTGAGGCTCCAGCTTACACTGTGATCTCTAAGTGTCCAGCCTCAATCTTATTTTGCAGATGCTCCTGCTAACCTCACTTTCAAGAGACTCCCGCTCACTCTTCTTAACCTCACTCTCCTAAGACCTCTCACTCTTAGGCTTCTGAAGAGCACTGCCCTTCCTAGTCACATATGAATCCCCAAACTCCTGCTTATCCTGTTAGTTCAAAGACTCTAAGTGGTCTCCAGGTTTACGTTTATACTTATTTTCCAGGCCTTGGCTGAAATGTCACCCCACCGAATTAGACATTTCTGCTCATCCCCAAATGCTACCTTCAGTCATCCACCTCTTCTACTTGGCGGCCTGCAGTTTGAAGCTTCTCAAAACTCCTACTTAAGTCAATGAAGCCACTGAGAGTGGCCATCCTGCCATGTGAAGATCTTAGGGACTTGCACAAAAACCCACTACACACAATCAGATATACTAGACTGCAATACCTTCGCCTGTGAGTAAAACAGGCGTGAGTGAACAGAAGAGGTAGATTACGGTGTTGTACAAGCCTGTAAAATCACTTAATTATTAAAAATGTCTGTTGCAGAAGCTCCTGTGCACACTTCGGGCCACAGTTTCGACTCTGGCAGGGCCAACTCAGTTTTTTATCCTTTCAAGACTATCAACACTAGTACCATTGTAGTGGATAATGGCAAGGTATAGTTAGGCTATCTTGTTTTAGGTTTAAACCTATATTAACAGATAAAACCCCACCAAAAGGGAAATAGCCCTTACCAGTGTAAACATATAAACACTGATAAACACCTGCACAACCACAAACTAAAGGCCATTCAAAGAAAGGAAACGAAGAGTGAAAGAGTAATTTTTATTTCTTCCTGAAGGGGTCAATACAATTTGACCTTGTTATACAAGGAAGCAGCAAAAAAGACAGGGCTATCATTATTCTGCTTGAGTTTTGTTGTTGAGGGATGTCACTAAAATATTGTTTCTTCTTCCTTTTGCTTTCTCAATTTTGTGGTCTTTGGTCTAAAGATGCAGGGTTTAGAAGCATGTTTTAGGTCTTGTTTAGTTATTTTATAAACTGTTGAGATTCAGGAAATATCAAAATCATATTTGATATTTTGGCTATGTTTGATTCTTTCACTGATAGGTAAAATGGCTGGTTTCATGAGAATCTTTCCCAATATGTACCATCACATTTACCCACAGACAGAGAATGGGTGAAACCCTTTGATACATCAGCCCCCTTTTCTAGCGAGTCAGTATTGATTGTAGGTGAATTGCCAAACACCCGTGGCTTTAAACATTCAATGCAAGGTGTAGTGACAGGTATACGTGAAAAGCGTGCTGTCACCAAGCATCTGTGTTAGTGGTGAAAACATGACATCAGATTTTTGGAAAACATGGAACGCAGTGTCACTTGGAATGCTGCTGCAAAAAGTTCTTACCAAGTTCAACAAAGACTGGAGTGATATTGTTTGTATTTGTAGTGATTCAGCTACGTATATGAAAAAGTTGTGTGATGACCTGTCAAAATCGATACCTGAGCTGAAGTGCTTCCCTGTAAGAGATCCTTGCCACTTGCTAGATGGTATGCTGAAAGCATCTTTCCAACTTTCAGAGTTAATGAAGAATGCTATTGACTTTGTGGTCCATTCAGGTGCGCTGTTTCGTTATGCGCGGGAACTAAAACACAAATATTTCTAATTTTGTGCTTTGTGTGACATCAAAGAAAGAGTCTTCCCAACTGTGTCATTTAGTCGGTGGTTCTCAGTCCTAGAGGCCGTGAAAGCTAAATTATCCATGTGGCAACCGTTTACAGAAATTTTGCTTTGTGATGATGCCAAAGGCAAGAACTCTGAGGATCTTTGGTCGCATATTCATTGAGATGTGAAAAAAGTACACTCTACTGCATTCTTAGATTTTTACAGGAAAACATGACTGCTGTAGTGGACATAATAAAAAACTAGAGTCTGAAAACACCCTTGTCTACCAAGTGTTCAGCGTTATTGGTGTAGATGTGAAACATCTCCTTGAGACTAGGCTGGGCGCCACTTTTAGTGACTTTAACACTGCAGCATGTTCCATGTTAGAGTGATTGCCTCTTGGTACACAAAGAACTGTTGAGGAACAATTCAGGACATTTTACTTTAAAAATGCATGAGAAATGGCTTGCAATGATGCCTAAAAATGTCCGTTCACCAACCATGGCATTTGAAGTCAATGAAGCGTCACTGTGGTACTCTGCACAAGTTCTAGATCCCTTCCATAAAGGGGAATTTTCTCCGGACTTTGAAAAGTACTGCTCCATTTTTGACTGCTTCAATAACTCTGAGGACATTTGCACCCAGTTCAATGCATATGTTGCAGAACCTGTTCCAGAGAATTGCAATCTTCAGGTGCACCAGCATTGGCATGGAAATCTATGTCAGTGGCCAGAGTTAGCAAATTGTGTATTGGCTGTTTTGGCGTTGCCTGTCTCAAGTGGCAATGTTGAGATGGCCTTTTCACAGATAAAGGTTTACATGGGAAGGAAAGAGCAAGCGCGCACTATCAAAGACTCACTGAAGAAGTATTGTATGGTGTACTACAAGAAGTTTGATTCGCAAAAATGTATTTGAACCTCATATACACTGTACGTACAGTGTTTATATACAATGCACTATTGGTGCAGAAAGCAAGCAATAATAAAAGCAAAACGTTTCATAAACACCGGAAAAAACTGTTTCTGTGTTTTTAATGGCACAGAAATGTGTAACCACTGTTTTTTAAGGTATTGAAATCACTGAAAAAACTCCATCAGAATTTACCAAAAAAGACGCTGAAAACTGGAAAGCCTAGGTCTATTTAAAATTGTATGAAACACATTACACAGCAGGCTTTGCGTATGTTCTTTCTGGTTTTTATAAGCAGAAAAAAGGTTAGTTGGTTATTGGGGTGTTCCTCTGGCCTCTGCTCCTGTAATAAAGTGAGTAAGAGAAGAATGTGTGCCCACATTAAACTCTTTATTGGCACTGGGTGTGACTATGTGTCACCCAGTTGCACACCCTTTCTCAACTTCCCATTGGCCTCAAACGTTCTCACTAGAGTTCTTAATAAAGTTGCCTGTAATCCCAGTGCACTGCACACCTGCTGCAAAAACGACCTCCTTTAAGTGAGCAGCACATTTATGTTGAGCATAAAGGGACATACCTGGGGTGCAATTGGTTCCTTACCCCTCTGGCATTCGGTGCTACTACACCTGCTGCATATTTGTATCTACGCCCCTGCATGAAAAGCATATCTGTTGGCAATACAACCAAGGGAGTAGCAACAAGGTGATTTCCTGTAACACCAGCTCATCACAGCATCGGCAAAGACAACAATAGCACTTACATTTATAAAGCCACTTCCTCGCCTCAAGTTTACCCCTACAGACACTGCTGTTCTTTTTTCAGCAAACATTTTGCCTCATATAAGAGGAATATCCTCGTTTCCCTGTTCATATGTATTAGTCATACATTCCAACAGCTGGGCTAAAATAAAAAGAAGAAAAAGTAAGTGGGGTGGCATAATCAGTCTGGGTGGCGATACGGATTAGGTGATGCACATCTCTGCTGAATATAAAAAACTTTAGTAATAAACAAAAGGACAAGTATTAAAATAGTCCTAGTCATTTAAAAAAAATTAGCATCTGCAACCAGGGAGTGGAGAGAAATGCTGTGTTCTGTCACTCTGAACTAAAGTCACTTTCCTGAAGCCTGGCATCGCCTGGCCTCTGCCCCCTCAAAAGGCTGAGAGAGCTCTGCTGGTCTCCCATGGCGAGACCGCCCTCTTGTGCCCTCAGGCGGGGCAGGAGATGGTGCATGTTGTGATTACTCCAAGGGGTCCATTGTCAGTCTTTATGTGACAATGGGCCAGCTAATAATCTCTAACATCCTTAAAAGTAGGCAGAAAAAAACGGCTAGCAGCTGGCCTCAACCCTCGTGCCCCTCTGATCCTGCCTACTTCGACCAGCGGCGGCCGGTATGGCTCGCTGGGCGGGTGGGTCATGGGTCATGCAGAGGGGTCATGCAGGGGGGTCGTGCTGGGGCCGCACATATTTAAAAAAATAAATAAATAAACTTACTGTTGCGCTGGGTCCCGCATCTCGGCTCCTGCTCTTCTCCGTCTCGGACGGTAGCGCAGCCAGGCCCCACTGACCAATCACAACGCTGCACTGCAGCGTTGTGATTGGTTTTGAGCGTCCTGGTTGGACACTCAACCAGGCAGGGAATGGGAGCCTGGGCTTGTTCTACATGCAGGCTGTAATGCAGCCTGCATGGAGAACGGGGAAAGTGCGCATGACTGGTTTGGGCGGCCCGAGAGGGCCAACCAAACAGTCAATGCGCACTTAGGAGTGGGCAAAACCCTCCTCCCCTGCCCTACTTCGAGAGCAGAGCAGCCCTGTCCACCCGCACACCTGCAAAACAGCAGGAAGCATAAAATGATAATAATTTTGAGTTATTATCATTTTATGCTATTTCTTCACACTGCTTAAAAACAGTGGGGCAACGTCACTGACTTCGACCACTGTTTACAGCGCTCAGAAACATCTGAAGAGCCCTTTGAATCACTAGTTAAGATAAGTTCTTTTTTATCGCTCCACCATGTAGGGCAGCAACAGGGGCCACATTTCCTGTTTTTTTCTGCCTTCAGTTCAGAGTTGTTCCCGCCTCAGTACAATGTAACATTATAATGCAATGTTGTATTCCCTATTACTCATACTGTATTGCATTTATGAGTATTGTTTTTTCATTAGAATGTTCACTGCCACTTTCACCTCGTGCATTCTTGTTTCCGTGCAAGTGTCTGCCTGTGTTCTAGAGCTCTAACTACTAAACAATTACAGATTTACATCCTAGAAAGCAGGAAGCTTTTATCAATAAATTTACCTGCTTCTTCGATAAGAATTATCTTGGTCGAGGCGTGGCCAAGTGTCGGAGCAAAATGGCCGCTTAAGCCACTAGCTCCGTGATCCTCCTTCCTCCTCCGCCTATCCTGACCACATATCCTTGCTTCCCGAAGCGTGTGTCCTGCGCCGGAACACTAGCGGTGAGCCGTCACCCCACCCCCGCGGAGCTACGACAGCGGGGAGCGGAGATACGGGCCCCGGTGGTTTCGGGCCTACCTGACGAAGTGAAGCCGGGGGCTCGATTTTGCGGCCAGACCGGGTCCGTGAAGAGGAGTGGCCGTTCTGGACGAGCCGCGCGTGGACGACGGGAGGATCGCCACGGTAGCGAGACCCGGGAGGGTCGAGCGGGGCTGTGTCTGTCTGGCTGCCACAGCTGTTGACGGCAGACTGTCGGCCGGACGAAGGAAAGCCGACCGACGTCGGCGTGCTGAGGGCCCGAGACTAGGAGCTCGAGACTGTGGCTGCGGAGCCTGCGGGACACGACCTGCGACCTGCCTGCAGGCAGAAACAGGGGAGGAGGCCGGTGGATCGCGGCTGGGGCGCCCCCACCTACAGCCCCCTAGGATTACATTACCGGAGCCCCCCACGACCCTAGGAGTAGGCATGTGGTTGCCATCCCGGGTGAGGTGAGGAGGGAAAGCATTGGTGTCGGTCCCTGCCGGAGATACAGATACAGCGGTTGGTTGGAGATGCTGATGGGCCCTATAATGCTGTGGGTGTCTGGGTGACCCGTGCCCCTAATCAACGCCGGATGAAGGACGTGCCTCGCGGGGATCCATGAGAGCCCAAGAGCGACTGGTGAGGTGACGGCTTGGTGGGCAGGATTCCTGGCGGATTGAATTTGTGGGTACAGCTGGGTGTTGGCTGAGGTGCGCATTGACGGACTGGTGCGTGGGGTGCACTGGTGTCTCGACCGCCTGTGAGACGACGCCCTGCCCCGGCGCGCTAAGGTGGCCAGTGGCGAAGAGAAGCGGCGCCTAGAACAGCGGGAACCCTCGCGGCCACTGGCGCTGCCGTGACTGTCGACCGCATAAGATCCGAGGAGGGGCTGCGGTGGAACGCACCTTCACCGGGGTGGCTACAACTACTGACTACCATGGAGAAAGGGAAAGGGACAGGCACTAGGGGGTCCAAAATAATACAAACTAACAAATTGGACCGATATGCTTTGCCCAAGGAAGCTCTGCAGGGTCGGCAATCCTTGGGAGGGGCAGCAGCCGAACAGAGTGCAGAAGAACCGGAGTTATCCCTAAAAGATGTAATGAAGGCTATCGCAACGGTCCAGACTACATTGGAACATAAAATAGACACAATGGCGATTGATGTCAGCCTAATCCGGGCAGACCTTTCTAAGGTCCATGAAAAAGTGGCGCAAGTGGAACTGACTACTGCTAGTTTGGTCGAAGATATGAACCAAGTGCAGGGAGAGCTCCGGGACATGCAGACGTTCCGCAAAGCCACTGAACTTAAGCTGGACGACTATGAAGGGCGCCTCCGGCGCAACAACCTTCGCATTTTGGGGGTGCCGGAGAAAGCGGAAGGGCAGGCACCGGACCTATTTGTCGAAGACCTCATATTACAGCAGCTACAGCCCAAGGGACTCAGTAAGTTCTTTGTTGTGGAGCGGGCACATAGGGTTCCTGGTGGTCCACCTAGACCGGGGGCCCCTCCTCGACCGATGTTGGCAAGAGTCCTCAACTTTCGCGACAGGGATGCCGTACTCCAGCATGCCCGTAACCGGACCCCCTCCGCTTCGAAAACGCGACCATCTCCTTTTTCCCGGACTTTACGCAGCGGGTGCAGAAACAGAGACTATCTTTCATGATGATAAAACGTAAGCTTCGAGATGCGGGCCTGAAATACTCAATGCTGTTTCCTGCATGTCTCCGTGTAGAAGCGGAGGGGAGGGCTTTGTTTTTTGAACGGCCGGAGGAGGCAGATGACTGGTTTGAACACCACATGGGGCGGACAGAGCGAAGTGGCGACGCGGGAGGAGAAGCAGGTTCCCGGACTCCTATCTAACCGATCTACACAGACTAACTATGGCTCCGAATGTAATGTATAATACTCCCTGCTGGGGTCGGGGATGGGTTGAGGGGGAGTGACGGCCAGTCCCATAGGGGTTACACTCCTTCATTAAAGGGTATTATCAACGGCGCGGACTTACGCACTAGGGGGCAGTAAGGGAGCTCATCCTCCGAGGAGGAAGCAGAGGGACGAGAAGCCACGTCCGCACAAGTTCTACTATTAGACCACAATAGGGCGACAGGCACTCTGCAAGTTTTTAATGGGCAGTTTAAAGTCCAGAGGGCAGGGTAGCAGGGTGGGGGGAAGTTGGGTGGGAGTGTTATATTGGTTTTATGTTATTGTTATTGCATCGGCGTCCGACTCAGAAATAGCTGGTGAGGAAACAGCAATCTGAGGTTATCTACAACATGCACCATGGGGGACAAACATCTTAAAGTTTTGAGCTGGAATGTCAATGGGTTGGGGGACAAGATAAAGCGCAGTGTGGTACTTCAATACTGCAAACAACGGGCTCCAGACGTAGTCCTGTTGCAAGAAACACATTTAATGGGAAACGTATGTAAGGCCATGCAAAGAGGGGGCTATAAAATGGCTGCACATGCGGGATTCACGACGGGGTCCCGAGGAGTGGGTATCATGATTAAGACCTCCCTTCCCCTCGCAATCACATCGACTTGGGTGGATAACAGGGGCAGGTACGTTGGAGTCTCGGGGATGTGGGAACGCCGGCCCATCACACTCATGTCAATATATGTCCCCCCTGGACTGCAGTGCTCTACCTTTACTGACCTGGGCTCGATATTGCTCTCTATCCCGGAGGGTCTTCTTCTCATGGGGGGCGACTTCAACGCCGTAGTCTCAGGTACACTCGACAGATTCCCTCCGCGGGATATAGGGCCTTCTTCCCGGTGGTTGCCCGAATTTCTTGACGCTATGGGGTTGGTGGACGGGTGGAGGTCCTATCATCCAGACCAGGCCCAATACACTTTCCACTCCGGCGCACACCATAGTCTCTCTCGGTTGGACTACTGTCTGGTGCCGGCAGAGCAGATCAAATATATACATGAGATCCGGCACATGGCCAGGGGGATATCGGATCACTCGCCATTGTGGATCCACATTGCCCTTAGCCATAATACAGTGGGTAAAATAGCGCCCATTAATCCTTGGCATCTCCGCAATCCCAAAATCCGCACGCACCTTATCAAAACTATGAGTGACTACTTTACCGAAAATGAAGGTTCGGTGCTCTCCTCTCAGTCTCTATGGGAGGCATTTAAAACGGTGATCCGCGGCCAGGCAGTCTCACTGATTGCGGGAACTAAAAAAGAGAACCAGAAGGAGGCATCAGATATGGAGGCCGAGATTAACAGGCTAGAAAGTGATCTGGAGGCGGGAGTCACCCCAGAGAGGCTTCATCTGCTGAGTCTTAAACAACACGAGTATAAGGCAATGGTCACCGAGAAAGCAAAGATCATTGGTAGAGAACGACAAGGTAGACTATATGACTTAGGAGACAAAGCAGGTAATTGATAGCATGGCTTGATAAAAAGGAACTGGCGAGTAGATTGGTCCCTGAACTCCGAAGCGACACAGACACTATCATCACAGACCCCCAAGAAATTGTTGATGGCTTTGCTGACCACTTCCAGACAGTATACACCACATTGGCCGGGGGTTCTGAGGCAGACTCGCAAGAAATGATACGAGACATCACACTCCCCTGTCTGTCACTAAGTGATCGCGACCTTATGGATGGCGAGTTAACAGCGGACGAAATTGCGCAAGCAATCCGTTCCCTGAACTCGGGCAAGGCCCTTGGCCCCAATGGGCTCCCCATTGAGCTTTATAAGCTACAACCAGATAAACTAGCGCCATATTTAAAATCTATGTTTGAGGAGTCTAGGGAATTGGGCATGTTGCCTCGGGATCAGAGGGTAGCCACCATAGTGACTATTCATAAAGAGGGTAAACCCAGGACGGAATGTGCCTCATATAGGCCAATTTCCCTCCTGAATGCGGAGCCTAAAATTCTCGCCAAACTCTTGGCCAATCGCCTCATCAAAGTAATTGGTGAACTGGTCCACCCGGACCAGTCCGGATTTATACCCCGCAGAAACACGGCATTGAATCTCCGAAGAGTGCATGGAGTGATAGGGAGAGCACATACCATTCAGGAACCTGCGATAATAGCTTCTTTAGACGCGACAATGGCATTCGACACACTCGAGTGGCCATATCTCTGGGCGGTGCTGTCAAAACTGGGATTCGGCCCGAAATTTATTCAGTGGGTGCGACTCTTGTATAATGAACCCTTGGCCCAGGTAGTGGTTAACAATAAGATTTCCACCACATTCCAGCTCAGCCGGGGAACCCGTCAGGGCTGCCCGCTCTCCCCCTCCTTTTCGCATTGGCTCTTGAACCTTTGGCAGCATGGATACGACGTGACCCTAGAGTGAGAGGATTGAAGTGGTCTTCGGAATGTGAGGACCGCATCTCATTATACGCAGATGACATATTGCTCTACCTTGCGTCCCCCAGAAGATCTTTGATAGTAGTGCTAGATATCCTTAAAGTCTTTGGCAGACTCTCTGGGTTCACGGTCAACTGGAATAAGTCCTCCCTATTTGTCTTGAGGGGGGATCGCCCCCTGCTCCCCCGCGATTGTCCAATACAAATTACCACGGTGGGCTTCAAGTATTTGGGTATTTTTATCTCCTTAGATCCCCAATTACGTTATGACCGTAACCTCCTTCCCCCTCTGAACAGACTGAAAGCAGATGTAGCCAGGTGGAAATCACTCCCCATCTCCCTCTTGGGTAGAGCTACTCTGTTCAAGATGATGTCCCTGCCGCGATTCCTGTACATATTACATAATACTCTGGATCCCATCCCCCGCAATATTTTAAGGAAATTGAAGGACTACAGAGGCAGCTGCTCTGGGAGGGGCGACCTCGAATCGCCCTAACCAAACTGACGCTAAACTGGTATGATGGAGGCATCAGCCTCCCGGATATCAAAAAATATTATTGGGCTGCGCAATTGGTAGCAGTTAATCATGGTACCTATGGAAGAGGTGAGGATCCTGGCTATGCAATGGATAAGTGGATACTACCTGGGGGTAATTATAATAGGGCACTATATGCAAGACCCCGGAAATATATCTTGACGGGGCCTACTAGGCATGCGGTCCGGATCTGGCACGAGGCATCCTCCTCACTCGGGTGGGGCCGACAATTAACGATGTCTACCCCGCTATGGGACTCAGAGATATTGGGTAGCCTGTGGAAAACAAAAGGATTTGACAGGTGGGATCGTATTGGCATCTCTCAAGTTAAAGACATCTGGGGCCCGAGAGGGACCAAGACATTCACCGAGCTCCAAGCGGAATATGCACTTGCAAACACTGAGTACTTCCGGTATGCGCAAATATCCCATTCGCTCCTACGGGCACTCCCCGAGAGCAAGCTCCCTCCTGACGCCTCCCCACTAGAAGACAGGATACTCGATGGCCACCTACCTGATAAAACTATTTCACTGATCTACCAAAAATTAGTCAATAACACCGAAGATCCTCTCCAGGCCCTGCGGAGTAAATGGGTAGCAGACGGAGTGGAGATAGATGATGAGGACTGGCAGGATGCGGTCTCCTCCCCCGGGTGGTAGCCATCTCAGCACGACTCAGACTTGTCCAACTTAAAATCCTACATAGGGCCTATATCACAGGACCTCGTCTTATCCGCATGGGACTTGCGGACAGTGGGGAATGTAGGCGACGGTGTGGACACATAGGGACATTCATGCACATTATCTGGGAGTGTACACAGGTGGGTCTCTACTGGCAAAAAATCCACGACGTGATCAACTCGGTGCTATCAGTGCGTCTCCTCCCAGAGGCACGACGATGCCTCCTGAATATATGGGAGCCTACTGACCTAAACATCCACCATATACAATGGGTTACACTTGGGCTCATGCTCGCCAAGAGGAACATTGCACAGCTATGGGGAGCGGCGAACACACCCGCTTTGGATGATTGGGGAAAGGATTTAGACTGGTGTATGTTTAGAGAAAAAACTGTATATTTGGCAAGGGGTTGCCCTGGGAAATGGGCACGAATATGGGGCCCATGGAATACTTATCGAGGAGAAATCTGTGCCCCTCCCTGTACTGCTGAACATGACATCCCCCTCCCTCCGTAACATTCCTTCTGTGTGAAATGATTAGAAACTACCCCTGAGATTTATGTGATGTATACCTTGATGTTTCCTCTGTATATTGTACAAGTGTCCGATGTATGTTTAATAAAAAGTTATATAAAAAAAAAAAGAATTATCTTGGTCATCTATCTATTTTATCAAGCACACAACTTGAAACTTAATGCAAGTTAAACCTTACCCGAAATGTATTCTCCTTTTGATTGTGCATTTGTTATTCCTCGTTGGCCGTTCTGTCGGATTTTCTTATACTTATTTATTTGCTAATTAGGTATTTTGTTCACCAATCGAATGGCCTTTTGGCGCTAAGACCAGTTTAGAGCCTTCATCAGAATCTTGAGCGCAGAGTGACTCTTACCAGAAAGTTGTTGAGAGGGAGATCCTTCCACGCCTGGGACCAAGGTGACTAAAAGCCCAGTCTCCATGCAGCTGTTTCATGATGCAGATCACTTAAAGGACTAGATTCTCTTACCAAAAACAGGTTTCCTTTTATGTGTCACTGGAGCAAGTGAAAGACAGGTCATACCTCACTGCAATGTAATATTCATATAACCCACAAAACACTGAAACTCAACTGCTATTATGCGTAAAATAACCATACCTAATGTTCGTAACCTCAGACTAGGGGGCCGATTCCGATAGGAAATCTCTCCGACCGAGCCGGACCCGGAGAGATTTCCGACCGGATTGGACTCTAGCAGCCCGACCGAACGAGTACGATGCGTACGTATTCTATCGGACTCGATTTGGTCGGACTCCCATTGAAGTCAATGGGAGCCGGACGTACAACGCGTACGCGGGCTCCCATTGACCCAATGGGTGCGAGGCGAAAAAGGGTGCCCCCTACAGCGGGTACGCCTCGAAGCGACTCGCGGCGTACATGCACAGGTACGGGGGTCCCATGGGTCCCCCCTGTGTGCGACTCACGCGGCTACGCGTACAGGGGGCTCCGACACGGACCCCCAAAGTGCGGCTCCGACTGCTCTTTCAAGCCGGACGGCGCGAGTCGGTCGGACTGCTCGCGGCGCGCATCATACTTGCCCGGCCGGGGAACGTCTCCATCGCGCGGTGCGAGTCGTGTCCGTGCGAGTCGATCGGAGCGCTTCGGACCCGCAACAAGTCGGTCGGCGATTTCGCGTGCGCTCGCATCGTACTCGCTCGGCCGGACGCACGTACGAATCGGTCGGGAAAGAGGGCTCCGAATCGGATCCGGATAAGCCGAATGCGATTCGGTGCCCTACCGGCCGAGATCGGAATCGGCCCCTAAGTGTGAAAGGTTACTAATCTCGGAGACCACTTCAACAGTGTAGGAAATCTGCCTTTTCCTTGTGGTCACTTCAGCTTTTTTGCATTTTTTTGGATTCTATTTTTGTACTGTCACCTTTGCTAAACTGGAGTAAAGTGCCTATAACCCCCCTTAAACATGATTACATTGGCATATCCAACATGGGCTGTTTTAAACTTGCCTATAGTACCTTGTTTATGGTATAGAAAATGTACCCAGGGCCTGGAAGTTGAGTTCTACCTGTGGACTGCAGCACCTATTGTCCTAACCACAGAGCGGGCCGGAAAACATGGCTGCCATGTGCAGCCTGACTGCAGCAGACTAAAAACCTGCTGTCAAACCTGTCAGAATAACTCTTTCTGACAGGCAGGAAACCCTGTTTTTAAATATTAATAAGTCCACCTTGTTGCCCTCAAGGCAGGGTGCCTGATATTTAACAGTGGAACATGTGCAGAATTAACGTTGGCATGTCATCCACTGACTAGGCCCCAAAAGTTATTTTCCCTAGTGGGGAAGGAAGTAGACCTTTAACTGTGGCCAAGCCTACATGGGTTTGGCCTCACTGCCCCTGTGTTTTCATTTAGGCTCTGGTGTACGCTGCATCTGGTACAGTTGGAGTCTTCTTTCAGGCCAAATTTGTGCAATGCCAGGGGGGGGTAGTACGCCCTTTGTAAAAATTTGTAGTGAAAAGTATCTAATCTGTTGCTTGGAGAGATCAGGCCTGCCTGAGTGCAGCAGAACGTCCATACCTCGCCCATCGCATCCTAGCGGCCTGGGCGCTCCTCCTGAGCTGACCGGTACAGACTGGAAATCAGATGCTTAGTGGAATCGGCTGCTAATAGCTTCCCTAAAGTCTGGAAAGGGCCTGGTTTCCCGGGGGAGACAGAGAGAATCCTCCTAGGAGTCTCTCTCAGCCGGCGATATAAGAAAATATCTGTAGAGCTATAGGGGAGTCTCCTTTGAAACCCCACAGTGTGAGGAAGGAGCCATATTTGAGCTTCTATGCACCTCTCTAGTGCTGCCTTCCTAGCGCAGCCACACATATACCATGGCTTTTTCAATCCTGGTTGTGGTTTGGAAAGATGGGTACACAGGTTCTTGGTGAACTCAATTCCTTGGCAGTACTTCCCTGAGCATCTGTGCTACAGGGAGGTCGTTGCGGACGGTTGCCTGACACTAACATGGCGGCTGTATTGGAAGCGTAATTTGGGTGTCAGATGGTGGTTTCCTTCACAACAGGGCAAGCAGGAAGTGCTTCTTTAAGGAAGTTGTGGCTTATCAGCTTTCAGCATTTGAAGACTTCAAGCTGATATGGAGCAGAAAGAATGCACTCAAGGTAACATCTCCATGGTAAACATCCATTTTATGTCAGTGGACTTTTCCTTGGCCTTCTCTGTACTTCAAGGGCATAATGGATCCTTTTTCGGCCGTATAACACAACTCCCAACAGTTGCATTGTTGCAATAGTAAAGGACTCAGGCAGCGGCTGTAGCTCTTTCATGGCATGCAGCTTTGTTGGCAGGAGGAATTGAGGAATTCTATGGTGTGTATGGTGGTCAACAAAATAAGAGAGTGGAAAGAGGTGGAAAAGCTAGTATTTTGTTAAAGGCTATCCTTAGAACAATCAATCAATCCGGATTTATAATGCGCAGCTAATCACCCGATAGGGTATCCAGGTGCTTGCAGGTCCCAGAGACTTAATCGAACAGCCAGGTCCTGAGGGCCTTCGAAATTCCAGAAATGAGGTGATGGTCCGGATGTGAGTGTGGAGGCTGTTCGAGGTCTTTGCTTCGAAAGAGCGTTCTCCACTTCTGCTTTGGTAGATGCGGGGAGTATAGGCAAGTGAAAGGGAGGTGGAACATAGTCTTCTTGACAGTTGGTGGAAGTTCAGGTGGTGGTTAATGTAGGCAGGTCCTTGGTTGTGTAGAGCCTTGTGTGTGTGGGTCAGCAGCTTGAATTGGCATCTCTTCTGTATGGAGAGCCGATGGAGCTTCCGGAGGTGGGGTGTGATGTGGGTTCATCGGGGACAGCCGAGGATGAGTCTGGCTGTGGCGCTCTGTATGGTCTGAAGTCTCTGTACGAGTTGTGTGGCGATTCCGACATAGAGGGGGCGTTGCCATAGTCCAGTTGGTGAGGGCCTGTGTCACGGTGCGTCTCGTGTGTTGGGGTAGCCACTTGAAGATCTGACGTAGCATGCGCAGAGTGAGGAAGCAGGCAGAGGAGACAGCGTTGATCTGTGATTTCATGTTGAGCTTGTTGTTGATGATGATTCCAAGGGTTCTGGCATGGTCGGAGGGAGTGGGTGTGGGTCCTAGGTCTGATGGCCACCAGGAGTCGTTCAATATGTTGCTTTTGTTGTCAAAGATCAGTTCTTCTGTCTTGTCTGTGTTCAGCTGCAGACAGTTGTTCTTCATCCAGTCAGCGATGTTTGTCATGCATCTGTGGAAGTTGGTTCTAGTGGTGGTGGGGTCGTCGGTGAGTGAGAGGAAGAGTTGGGTGTCGTCTGCGTAGGAAACTATGTTGAGACCGTGGGATCTGACGATGTTGGCCAGCAGGGCCATATATGCGTTGAAGAGCGTGGGGCTGAGGAATGAGCCCTGGGTTCAGAGGTGAAAGGTGGGAGGTGGATCCTCTGCGTTCTTCAGGTGAGGAAGGAGGTGATCCATCTGAGAGTGTCCCCATGGATGCCGATGTGGTGGAGTCTTTCGATCAGCATATGGTGGGAAATGGTGTTGAAGACTGCTGAGAGGTCGAGGAGGATCAAAGCTGCTGTTTCTCCTCAGTCAAGGAGGGTTCCGATGTCATTGGTGGCTGCGATCAGGGTGGTTTCGGTGCTGTGATTGCTGCGGAAGCCGGATTGAGAGGCGTTGTGTAGCTGGTTCTGCTTCAGGTGTGTCATGAGTTGATTGTTGATGATTTTTCCAGTACCTTCACTGGGAATGGGAGCAGTGAGATTGGCTGGTAGTTTTTGAGTTCGCTGGGGTTGGCGGAGGGTTTTTTGAGTACTGGTTTGCCTTCGCGTGTTTCCAGGCATCAGGAAATGTTGCGGTGGTGATAGAGGTGTTGATTAGGGTGGTGAGTTCCTGGCCGATCCTTTGGTTTCCAATGTTGAAAATGTGGTGTGGGCATGGGTCTGTGGGAGCTCCCGAGTGGATGAATTTCATGGTGGAGGTGGTGCCCTGGGTGGATAGGATGTTCCAGGAGGTCAGTATGTGGCTCGTGTCGGTTGCGGTTGTGGTGTATCTGTCGAGGAAGTCTGTAGGTGTGGGTTGGGGGTTCAAAGTTTCAGTATATGGTTGCGATCGTGTTGTGGAAGAAGTGGGTGAGGTTGTCTCACAGCTCCTATGACGGTATGATGTTGTTTTTGCTGGCAACTGGGTTGGATTATTCCTTAAAGATGTTGAGAAGTTCCTTGGTGTTGTTGCCGCTGGTTTCTATATCATCATGCCCAGGGGCCTTGTCTTTCTTCCCATGCGACTATTGGTTAAAATGAGGGTGAATTAGGCTCTAACATGCTCATTTTCAGCCAGAAATATGGTGATCAAAGCTATGCTACCTACCCAGTGTCTCTTGAAGGACTTGCAGACATTGGCTAACACTATGCGTAAGAAAGAGGACTGTACAAAACAATTGGACATCATGAGCTGCAGGCCTGTTTCCTTACAGATATTTATTTCTGACGCATGGACCAATCTGTAGTTTACTAAGCTGCTTGATGCCAAATTTGGATGTGATGGGGAACGCGGTTTCCCAAAAGCATGTGTTCCTCAAGTTGCCTTTCAGAATATTCATTACACAGTTATAGTATTCTGATGCCAGTGCACGTGCCATGATTTTCTGCTTGCACTTTTCTACCTGCCACTAGGGGGCATGCCTGGTGGACTTTCCAGTGTTTAATTAAGCCTATTGACCATGTGCTATCTCCATATACTGCCTTACTGCCATTGCAGCAACTTTCCTTTTATTTTGGATCCGTACCAGGTGTTGTGATGACCAGAATGCTCTCTTTCCAGAAGCCTTGACTTTGTGGTCTATCCCAAGAATGATCTTCAGCTACCTGGAACGCCTTCAGGACATACCTTGCAGTCCAGATCTGTGCAGGGTTCAATGGCAGCCGGTGTGCTTGTCCTCCAATTCCTAGACTTCCCTGCTCACTGCTTCATCTCCATCTGTGGAGGCCAAAGATGGGTGGTGGAGCAGGCTGTGGCTAGCAGGTGCTGACTTCATCACACCTAATGCGTTAGTCAACTCTTTTAAGCCTCAGCTTCCTTCACCCCAGCGTTAGTCATTGCAGCAGTGTCCCTGTTTCTCTTTCCCTCTGTTTCCAGAAATTCCAGTTCTTTGAGCTATTGCTAATCCTTCTTTCCTGAACCGGCATTATTTCTAGTTCATCCCTGTTCCCATGGCTGACACTGCTCTTGAGAGTTTCCCCTGATTCTTAAGCCAGCGGTATCCATTACATCTTGATTCTCTGGAACATCTCTTCTGTAATGTCTCTTCTTAGGAATCCCTGCCTTCCTTCCTCTGGTTCCTTAGTTCCTGGCTCCCACTGTGTTAGTCTTCCTTTCACTTCTTCCTTAGTTTCTAGTGCTCTGCCTTCACCTCCCTGCTGCTTTAGTTCTCCGTTTCTATTTGGACAGGCGGCCAACCTCGTGTATTTCTGGTATCCTGACTTTTTTTCCTCAGTCCTGGCCTCACTGCAGTTTAAGTGTGTGCGCAAAGGCCTGTTCTAATTATCATTTTTTTTCTTCTTTTGGGTATTTCCCCTTTTAAATTACATATGTTGAATGTTAATGTCATTACTCATTGTAATGTGATAACCAAGTCTGCTTGACTATGTTCACAGTATTTGACATGAAGAAAATTCCCTGTTCTAAATAATAGTTTGTGAGTTATGAACAAGGTTTCATGGACGTGGATCATTTCGTTTCTTCCTTATTAGTATTCAACCAAGGGCTCGGTTTCACAGAATGAAAACAAGTGAAAGGTCACCAAGGCCTTTTCTGCTAATTCTTTATTATTAAAGGTTCAACAATAAGCAGATTATGTTTTATAAGCTAACAACAGAGTGTGATGGGCCACAGAAGAGGTAGATGGGCCGTGCAGAATCGTTTCACCTACCTTTGCCTGTTGCCAACGCAGATGAAATTAGCAGACGACGCTATTATGTTGAAAATTAGCCTCATTGTTCAAATCAAAGATGCTGAAGTGAACCATCTTTGAAACTTGTGTAGACTTTTTACTTTTGATGCTGAGTTTAGCTTAGAAAGCCAAAGATGTGAGATTGATATGGAATTACTTAACCAATATGCAACAATATTTGTTGTGTTTCACACCTCTCTGTTGTTTCCTGTTTTTGTCTGTCCTTTTTTATCATGAAAGAGGGTTCCAATAATCATCCCTGTGATATCTCGTAGAATTGATTGTTACCAGAAACACATCTCACTCAAATACTGCTCAGTGGGTTGCTGGATGGTTGCAGTTCAGCTATCTTTCTGCCTCGTGTTTGCACATTAAGAAAGTCCTTCATAATAGGGGGACTAGAAAGCCTATTCCCGGGCCGTGTTCTGAGAGATACAAAAAAAACATATATTTTGTGCCCTGCCACATGGCACCTTCTAGACCTTTAAGTAATTTTGAATGATCTACTCAAGAAACCAAATTTAGCATTTAATGGAGTTGTAATACTGTATACCTCCTTCAGCTCGGATAGGTGCTTCCTCTCTGTTGTGGGTTTGTCTGGTGCTTGATTTATAAAAGGTTATTCCTTGTTTTCGTTACAGTTTTTAATCTCTTCTTTTGAATCTGTTTGGTGATAATGGTGCAACCTTTTCTGATAGGTGTGCATTTTAGGGCATCAGTCACACAATATTTGCTTGCTGAGGGTGTCCCTACCAAGGGGGGGATAACTTGCATTGTGAATGCACCTGCTGCCTGATCTTGATGCCCCTGGAGAGGTGGCAAAGTTGAAAACACCTGATGTTTTGTCCCGCTTCGATCTATTGTGGACTGTTCAAGAAACTAGAACTAAATTGTCTGGTGTGAAGAACTATGGGCCAGATGTATCAACATTAAATTTGCGAGTTCATAATAGCGAATTTTACCGATTCGCTATTATGGAATCGCAAAATGCAATGTATGTAGGTTTCGCAAAAAAAATTGTAATAGCGAATCGCAAATTGCGATTCGCTATTAAGGAATGCCTTCCCATTCATTCCTATGGGCCTAGAGGCCCATAGGAATGAATGGGAAGACATTCGCAATTTGCGATTACCAAATTGGTAATCACAAATTGCGAATGCAATTACAAGGGTGATAGGGGGCCAAAAGGCCACCCTGATGCACCCCCAAAAAAGGACGTGTGCACATGTGGCACACATACATGCCCTAAGGGCATGTGTGTGCGCCACATGGCAATTAGAAAAATGCAAAAATTTGCATTTTTCTAGGAATTAGCAAATTACCACCAACTTGAAGTTGGTGGTAATTTGCAATTTCTTAAAGCAAGGTCGCAATTATTACCTGCTTCCTGAATTGCATTTAGGGAATTGCAAATTGCGATTCCCTAAATGCATTTGCAAAATAGGTAATTGCAAAAATTGTGATTCCCTATTTTGCGAATGCCTTTTGTGATGATACATCCCAAAAGGCTTTTTAACGTTAGCAAATGGGCCGATTCTGCGAATCGGCCCATTTGCGACCGGTAAAAGGCTTGATACATCTGGCCCTATGACTCTGTCACCAACAATAAGATTTCTAAAGCTGCTGAAAGGTGGCTCCCCAAAGTGGGAGATCTAGTTCAGGAAACAATTTCTGACAAGCAATGCTTCAAACCATCTTACAGACCACCTGTTCCCGTTCATGGGATAGAAGACTCTCGAACACTGATTTTGTCACGAATGCAAAGAAAAACAGGCAAGTGTCGATGACAGCAAAAAGAATCAAGTGGCTGACTCTGTTCTGCAGACCCACATGGACAGCAAGGTGTCTCTGGAGCTTGTCAGCTCCCTACTCTAGAGGAACTACCCCATGAAGAGTACAGCCACGCTCCAATCCTAAGCCCCATTCTGGGGTCAGAGGTGCCTGCGGTGCCTCCAGCTTGACGCCAAGTGCCATTTTCAAGGAGTGCACTGCATGCTGGGATTTGATCCATTTCAACCTCTGCTGTGGTTTATTATGAGCCCCGAAAAACTCAGCATACATTGGAATGACACCACTGCAAGCAATGGGGCTACATGAAAATGACTGATACAGACTTTGAAAGATGAGAAATAATAACCCCTCCTTCATTCGTTATAGATTGCTTTTTGCTTGCTATTGGTTATGGGAGATAGTCATACATCTGGATTGCTTCTGGAGCTCTGTCCAATTTATGTATATCATCATTTTCATTATTATTCTGGTTTCCTTGCACTGATAAGACAGAGCTGTTTCCTGTGGTTCAGGAACCGAGCCATAGTCATCTTCTCACAGAGGACATCAGGGTCATCATGCTCTGAATGTCACTGCGAATCGTGCTGGACTGTGCTGTTTTGGAAAAAGTTCCTTATCAGTTTTTGGGTCAGACAAAAATTATTCAAATCCCCTATGTTTTGAAAATATTCCTAGATGACATTATAGTTCCTGGTCCCTTTGCAAATTCATGAGATATAAATGCAGTTAAATAGTTAACGATGAACCCCAAGTTCTCATGACTCTTTAGGTCAAATAAAAAAAATCTAAATCAGTATTTGTAAAGCGCGAACTACTCACCCTTACGGGTCTCAAGGCGCTGGGGGCCGTCGTGGAAATTAAGTGAGCTATTGCCCAGAGTCACATGGTGCTGAGCTGAGCTGCCGCCGGAGCCGGGGATCGAACCGTGAACCCTGTGCTCCGAAGTCAGCTGCCCTGATTAAAATGGATCCTTAATCACATTTGGATTCACCAGGAGCAGTTTTGCTTCCATCATTATGGACACCAATACATTCATAGATCAAACAGCCCCTGAGACATGCATACTTATATGCAATGGAAGGACAGTTGGGCCCCACCCATAAATAGACCCAGAGACATGCATACTTATATGCAATGGAAGTATTGTTGGGCCCCACCCATAAATAGACCCAGAAGTTTCTTGGTTCGACCCATCTGCCTTTTATTATCCTCAAAAACCAGAGAGACTTTTGTAACATCCTGTTCACTAATCACAGGCTCATTTATTCTAAGCAGTTTATTGATTCATTTGCAGTCCAAGGTTATACATGTGAAAAAATATATAAATCAAAAAGTGTTTGGGGAACAAAGTTCTGGAAGATTAAGATACATAAACTCTGTTTAGAGCATGCATGATTCCAAGGGAAATTATATGTTTAAATAAAAGGATACAGCAGACAACATGCATGGGCTTTGTGCCCACTGGAGACTTAAAGATACCACCCATTACAAAAAATGATTCTCAGACTGGCAATGAAAACAAAACATTACTAGTGGTGACTTGAATGGAATGGCGCAGAATGGAACATTTAGCTGACTACATTTAATTCAGATGCAATTACCTAGTGGCCAATAAATGTGAATGTTTGTATGACCAGGTTTCATTCCAAAGGTGCTTGTCCACTACTAACAGACCATCCCTTGTTATAACATGAATTCCTCTATGAGAGTAACCACATACAGCATAGGTAAGTTATGCCAAAGATGGCTAACTTATTCAAGTTTGAGCGCTGCAAAAGAGCATTTGTCAAAACTTAGTGAGGACATGAGTGATTTCCTCCTGAGTCCACACGTCATGAAAAAAAGCAAAACTTTCTGTACACCTGGGAATGCATCAAAAACCTACACCTCCCCAGGGGAGGCGCAACATGGAGAAAAAACTTTATTTCCCATCATTGTTTCCTCTTTCTATCTGTGCTGCATTCTGCAGCACACATAGGAGGAGGAAATTGCCTCCATTGATTGTTTTTGTGCAGGAAGGTGTGCCTTCCTGCACAAAAACAATCATTCCCACACACAGACACCCTTGCACCATGACAGAAATGCACAGTATCTTATAGATACGGCACATTCCTGCCCTTATCTTTTGACGTAGGGCAGTGCTGCAAGAAGGCTTGCGGTGCTGCCCTATGCCAAAAGCTTGTAAATCAGGCCCCTCTTGTGGTCATTGCGCAGTGCAGATACCCACAAAGTAATGGAATAAGAGTAACTCCCTCTACTCAAACCAACCGTGGTCTCAAGTGCCAAACTCAAGAATGAAGAACCCTGTACAATGGAGGAAGAAAATGGATCCAGCAACGGGAGATTCTTGTGGGGTGGTTAAAAAGACACATGGTACAGAAGAACAGAGCATAGTGTGCAAAACAATATATATAAGAGGCCACCACAGAAAATAAATGTTATAAGTACATGGTTGCTTAAAAAATAGCAAGTACTACACAATAGCGCCCACATGTATTCATAAGAACGTCGTCACTTACCTAAGGGGCTGGACCTGGATAAAGGTGGGAGTGTAGTGGGCCCTATTCCCGATTGTGTATATAAGTGTGAAGTGTGGGATCACTGCAGGAAGTGTCATGCTCTGCAGAGCCCTGGTCAGCCATGCTTTGGGTCCAGGAAGAAGTTAAACAAAATATCTCTACACAGGAGGGGAGAATAAGTTAAGCAGCTAAGCCAGAGGCCGAGTCCAGCATGATTGACTCCTTCGCTGGACTGTGAATGGATGCAAGGTCTGGAAATATTCAGAGACACTTGGGGGCTTATTTACAAGCCCCTTGTGCCCCCGGTACGTCACTTTTTCCCATATTAAAAGTGGCGCACCGGCGGCGCACGGAGCTTGTAAACAAGCCCCTTAGTTCGGAGCCAGTCACAGAGGGGAAAAAAGCAAACTGCCTGTGGACGCTGCTAGGGGGCAGGTATGAATAGCTGTCAAGCAGCTAGCCCCATCCTAGGTGGCTGGGGACAGGGATCAGCCCTTTGAGGGGAGTCTCTAAAGAGCTGCTCCCTTTCAGAAAGTGCGGAACCTCAGGAATCTACAGTTTCGACAGGCGTGGTTGAGCCACCAGTTGACAGATCCCATGTTGGATCCAGTCATAATCAGTGGGGCACAGAGGAAGGAGAGAAAACAGCAAAACCCAGACTTGCAGATAGATGCCTTGGTATAGTGGTGACGAGCTGCGAGGTACCACCCCAGGGCTACCAACCCGCGTGGATGAGTTCATGACACTGGGTGGGATCCTATTACACCGCCACTGGGGAAGAATCTCCCCGTTGACTTTGTTTTCCAGCTGGCACTTCAAGGCGTAGCATGTGTAGTTGGTGGAAAAGATTGAACTTAAGAGGGCCTGACCTGCCACCTGTTTGTATGCGCTTCTTGCCACCGCCTCCACCCCAGAGTGGGTGTACAACACTTCTCAATATTCATCACCACGAAGAGAGGAGGTGCATCTGCCTACGTTGAAGGAACCAGTCATACCTAATGTGAGAGAGAGACACAGGCTTGGGTGAAAAGTACTGTGTTATTCCACATTTTCTCCTGTCTTTCCAGAGAGCCACATTCTATGCATAGTTATGTTTGTCCCTGAGCTGCAAACATATAGCAACCAGCCCTCTGCATGCCTGCGTGAGTCTCACATGAAGGTTTTTCCTTGGCTCCCCTGACATTAGACAACAGTGCACTGCAGGATGACTGGCGCAATACGCAAGAGTACGAACCACACCTCTGAAATCCTATTTTAAGAAACATTCTGGTAACAGTGAAAATAACCTTTATTAGTGATTTATGAGAAATTCATTAAATGACATTAACGCGGACCAGGTATGTTTTTACACTGACAAATCTATTGAGAAATCTAAAATCCTTAATAATAAATGACATATAGATATACATGCACTAATGTGAGATCGAGGCACAGAGGAAGTAAATTCCAAACGTTGATCTAACATCAACACAAACTGTTGGAAACTCTCATCGCAATCTCCACACAATTTAATCTGGGCTAGTGCCAACCCCAGTGCCACATTTGGTATGCGTTCTGTAAATACAGCTAAAACCTCATTATCAAATCAAGAAAAAAAGACAAAAGAGTTAAATATATGTTTTTGTTTTGTCCCAATTCATATTAGCTATGCGTATTAGCTATAACAGACCTTGTATTTGCAATTTTATAATTGGAGTACGTCATCAAATAGTTTCGGAAGCCCTCACAAGGTTCCTTTAGCTGCATCCCACATTTCACTTTCCCTTTGCACCCCTCTTCTTATTCATGATACTTGCTGCCAGCTGTAGTACCAGAGATATTAATGAGGAGAAGCAATGTTTTTCAGGATTAAGGAGCAAAGGATCTTCTTTTGCCATGTCCAAGTGGTCTCCAGACTATTGGAGGAGGTCATTCAGGAGGGAGGAAGGCCTTGAAGGATGCATCTAAAACTCACCACCATATTCACGCATCAAGTGTTTTGCTGAAAGAAAAAATAACTTGTATCAGAAAATAATCGGAGTCCAAAGGCTTCTTTTCTACAGCACACATGTCTACAAGCAGCACAATGTCACAGTAAAGATATTGATGCTCTCCCATTTATACAAAGCCCCTATCCAAAGGCAGTGCTTAATTTGAGCCGGTGGTGTCCGGTGCACTGCACCGGCACTTAATTGTCAACACCAGCACTTATGACAGCCTGCCACATGGTGGTGCTGTTTGTCTCATAGAGAGATAAGCACAACAACAGTTATTTATTAATTCAATATACATTAAAAAGTATTAATACCTGCCACCAGCCATTCTTATGGCTTTGGGGGCTTAGTATAATCTGAATCATCACACTAGAAGGAGTGTGATAGTTAGTAGTTGTGTTGGAACTGTTGCTGGCAAATGCAATGACGAGAGCCCTGGCACTTATTTTCCTTTTTTTTTTACAAATTAAGCATTGGCTAGTAGAGATCTGCGGCAGTGAGGCGCCCTTGATCGGCTTCAGATTGACAACATAAAGTGGGCAACATTTATTAATATTTTAGCAAGATCACAAGATCAAGGCAGATGGATATTTTTGAGGGGCTGCTATAAGATCTGAATCTAAAGGAGGGCTCTAAAACTGAATGTAGGAAGACATAATCCCTGTCACATTTTCTGGATAAGCAGAATTAAATTTACACTCATTGTATGTCAATGCATCCTATGTGAACATCTTAAAAATCATGGTGGATGTGAGGCTACTGGAGCGTATCTTAAAAAATAATGATCTGGGTGCCTGGTTAATCCATATTGTGATGGAAATGTGAGCTTTACCTTGAAGCCAGCTGGCCAGCCGAATATCATTTTTGGAACAGGTGTGTGAGAAGGTGCCCAGACTGGAATGTTGAATGCAGATGGTATACTGAGTGGCACATTTCCCTGTTTACCCATTGCTCTAGTGTGCCTCAGAGCCAGATGATTTATGGTTTAGAACCTAGTTATACATATTTGGATAAGAAGTATTACAATATGAAAGGCAGCGAAGCAATATAGCCTTCTAGCCCTCTGCCAAGGGTTATACCAGTTGTTAAAGGCCCTGAACCCAAGCTACAGGCCTGAGCCTATGCATGCACTTGTGCCTGCATCCCCATATGGTTTTTATAGGGGACACGCAGTGACCGTGCAACGGACAGCGCACTACTTCCCTCCAAAAATGGCAACAACAAACTTGGAAGGGAGAGGCTCTCCAACCTTCAGATCCAAACATTGGGCTCTAGGTGAGAACACAAGCGATGCCACATGTAGTAGTTGAGCTGCACACAAATGCTGGAATATGCTTTAGGTCGTCAACAGCATCTCACGCGAGTTTCTGTTCTTCGTTGTGGGGGGTCATTGAGATGAATGGACTGTCCTTGGAAGGTGCAATGGGGCGCAGTTTGGAGCACACAGGGGACTTGAACGTCTCTTCCTTAAGCTGAATTCTGTGTCAGTACTGTCACCGATTACCAGAGGTCCAGAAGGTCTGTCATGGACTCTTTCAAAAATTAGAAACTTTTATAGAGACTTTCAGTAGCCCCAAAACCACCCAGAAGAGACCTGCAAGATACTTTAGGATTTCCAGTGGACTTTATTTGATGGGTTTTTAGGGGAGTGTTTTATATTTTTTGTGGGACACTTTCAGCAGAAAATCTGTCACCACTGCTGAACCTGCAGGAACAACTCACTTGAACAGTACACACAATTAAATACAGAATTAGAGCCAGGGTTAGTTACATTATATCAAAGTCAGCTACATAGTTTGCATCTGTTTTGCACACCTGCCGCATTGCCTGGGAGTAGTAAACAGAGGTTTAAAGTAGCAAGTCCTGCAGAAACACACCGTGAGCACCCACCTTCCCTTAACAGATTAAATCAAAAAGCTCATTAAATGCAATTCTTCCAGCTTAAGCACTAGAAACATGTTTGAATAATAATTTGGGTCCATAAACTACCATCACCTTCCAGTTTTTTGCTTGTATTGTGTTTTTCACTGCCCTGTGTAATGTACTTTCTTTACTATGAAATAGCAGTAGTTGGATATTGTGTTATGCAGATTTCTAGAGTGCACTATCACCCGGGAGGCATCCTGGCATATACCGTTTGTAGGTCTGGCCTAAAGACAGCTTTAGCTATCCCGAAAGTCTCATGTAATAAAAGAAATCAGAGTCACCACTGTGTAGTTATGCAGGGTGGTTTCTTTATTTGGGCGCGGGGGCGTTGCCCCCTGTTTATTTTGTTGCACCTAGGTCCCATAAATGTTTTGGTTCAATATTGCTTTTTTCGCTAGCCGCAGCAGTGCACTGTTTGTTTTATTGCAGCACGGCGAGTTTCCTTTCAGCATGAGTGAGGGCAGACGGGGGTGGGGCTTATCTTACACAGGTGCAGAGCGACAGCTGGGTATTGGAGTGAAGTGCGCATGTTGGGTTGGACAGGTGCCTTGCTGTGCCCAGCCCGACATGCGCACTTGAATCCTCTCCTATTTGCGCAATGTTAGGAGCCCGGGGGATTAAAGCCACAGCCCGAGTCTCCTAAGGAGCGCTGGGTTCGCCTGACCGAGCCAATCCTCGGGCTGCTCCCATGCTATTTACAAACATAAACAGTAAGAGAGCAGCTTCTAGATTGGCTCTGAGTCAGGTGACACGGGAGAGGGACTTGCGGGAGGCACCAGACCAGAGACCCGAGAGTGCAGAGTGATTGCGTAGGGGCACCGTTTCTAGGACAAAAGGCAGCTTTCCAAGTAACCCAAAGAAAAGAGGCAACATGCCTACAAACAACAGGAAGTATTGTTCCCATGGCCCAGACCAGAGCACCAAGGGGAAAGCCCAGAAGATTAACGAGGTGTTGTGCCGAGATATCCAGCAGGAAACGCCCTCAGCCTCCGAAGCACCGCTGCCGGTCTGGTTCATCACAGCGGAACTGGGTAAATCAGAAAAGCAGGGGCGATTCCTCCTTTAGGGCAGAGGAGCGTCGCCCCACCTGCTGCAAGCGCAGCAGTAAATCACAGTGAATACATTAGTGAAATGGTGTCAATTATCTACGATGTGCTTACCGGCAGGGGCGTAACACAGGCCCCCGCAGCCACCGCGGTGTGGGGGGGCCCCAAGCTCCAGGGGGCCCCCTTAGCACAGCACTTCGGCCTGAGAGCTCCAGATTGAGTCTGGAGGGGGCCCCTCCACGTACCCTGCAGGGGGGTCCCCTTAAGTTTCGTTACGCCACTGCTTGCCGGCGAGTGTGAGGGCAGGGGTGATTGCTGCTGATTGACAGCAGCAGCGATGACACGACAAGTGCAGAGTGAGCATGTTGGATTGGCTGGCAGGCTTGCTGCGGCCAGCCCGCCATGCGCAGTTCTGACTCACCAATCCAGCAGCTGTGTAACAGCCATAGGATTAGAGACACAGGCTCCCAGTTGCAAAAGGAGCGCTGGGTTAGCCTGCTCCATCCAATCCTATAGCTTCTCTCATACTGAAAACAAACAGCATAGAGAAGTTACGGGAATGGTTATAGGTTTCAATTAGCGTAACCAGCACGCAGGGCGCAGCCTCCAAGGGAGAGCAGCCGCGGGCTCTTGGGGCGGACCTCACCTTTATGGGACCTCGCCTTTGTGGAGGAGTTCTACTATTTGTAACCGCACCTTGGAAATCCGTGGATGTGGTGAGAGTCCTGTCCCTCACCTTTCCCTGGGACAGGACTTGCATATTCTCTGCAAGAGTGCAAATTCAGTAACCCGACGAGGCCATGCACGGGGTTTCACTCGATCTCACTATGACCGCCGTTGCGTCGCCTTGCATAGTGACTCTCCCTGCGACGCTGCTGGGTCCCCGATCAGGACAGCATGCCTTCATTGGTGAAGACCGTCGGAGCGGAGGTATGTGCTGAAAGTGGCCCATATGCAAGGTACTTTATGAAAGACTTACTGTTGGAAGCGGCAATTGTTCTGCAATCGTGTATTCCTGGGTGATCAGGAATAGCTATTAACACGCAACCATGTGTGGGTACTAATGTGGTTGGCACCAGAGGCGCAACTAGAGCCACATTTCGGGGGCAATGGGCAGAGTGGAGATGTAGGGGCTCTAAGAAGGGGTAAAAAACAACAAAGCCTCGTTAACAAGTAAATGGTCTTTTAAAGCCTGTGAAGTACTCGGGTGCGGCTGCAGTAAGACGGACGCCAGACCAGCCAGCCCACAGCAGCTCAAAAACTGTCTGTGTGTGTGCCTGGGAAGCTGTCTCAGCCCGGGCTGACACACAGGACAGGGGGGGGGCAGAAGCCCTTTGAGCCCTATGGGCGTTGTGCGCCTGGTTGGCATCTGCCTCGCTTTTCTCACCTAATCCAGAGGACGCAGGCACTCTATCCACTTGTCCCTGTTGAGCACTAGTGGATTTTAGAATGTAAGCGCACTACACGAATTTAACACACTCACTTCAGTTGCATTCCAGCAAACAATCCTTAACAACTTTCTCCTGTATTTCTTGAGTTTATTAGCACTTCCGCCTTTTCTGGTAATCCACGGCATTTTAGAGCTTTCACTTCTAAGCTGCCATTTCATAGTCTTGCACATTGCTTGTTTTACCAACGTGTTTACTGAAGGATGAAGGCATTATAGTAAGTGCCTTAGTTTGATAGCCTTTCAGTTGAACAATGCACAGTTTACTCAGTACGATATAACTGTAGCGCCACCTTCTGCCGTAATGCCTAAACTACAGTCAGCAGTATCAACAGTGATTATTCCGAGCCCGGCCGTACGTTGCGAATAGAAACCAATGAAACGAGTCCGTTTCTCCTCAGCTCCGGAGTTGTAATTAGTGGCCATAATCCGTTACAAGTGCACGCTGTCACGGAGGACGTTTAGGAGGTCAGGCAGGGTGAACGTATGAGATTGCTCCCAATAATGTTCTTAAATGTCAAACGTTGCAGGCAAGTTACTTCGAATCTTTCGAACCGTAAGCTTCCGGCGTGGGAGTGAGCGACCAGCAGCCAAGTAAGAAGCAGCGGGCTAATATGTTCGAGAAACGGTCCTTTTCAGCTTTGTTTTGTGGTCGCCGGTGTCATTATTGAAAGGAGCACCAGTTACGAAAAAACACACATCAGTTCATGTTGATTTCTAAGTTTAACAGTGCGACTAACTTTATTTTCGAAAAAGTAGCTTAATTAATCTTTCCAGGATGTGAGTGTATTAATTACTCAAAGTTACCTTAAGATAACTTCCCATTCACAATTAAACTTTGCACTAATTATGCTAACTGACAGTCCTGAAATAGAAAGATTGCAGCATCAATCATTTATAAGGTTGAAACACAGAATTTGTTTCTACCAGGAACTGTTTCCTTTTGCACTGCTCAAACTCACACCCATGCAGGGCACGAGTCGGGGGTACACGAAGGTGGACGGCGTCCACCCACGTTTTTCACAGGGTGAACGCCGTCCACCCTGCCAAGAATTTGGGCCCCACTGAATAATGTGCTGAACTCGTCCCGGTGCAATTTCCAAACACGGGACACTTTCAGCAGCGCCTGCACGTTGTCTGCTTTACATCTGCAACAAGCAACAACATGCAGGCTGGGACGGGGCTTTCTTATTTTAGACTCTCCTGCTGGGCCCATAACAAAGGTCAAATTTGAGGGGTCATCAGGCCTCCTTTTGTTCGAGTCTGTTGGCTGGGAGCAGTCAGGAGCCTCACACCTGATGCAAATGAAGCGGAGGGGAAACAAAGGCTCACACCTTGTCATCACTTCGCACATACTTAAGAGAGGCAGCTTTTCACTGTGTTTAGTCCCTGTGTAGGAAATATGCATGCACTGTAAGAATATCAGATGTGTTGGTGTTTCCCAGTATTTACACAAAGCAAATTGCATTTATATAGAGCTCACTTCCCCTGAGGAGGCGTTGAAATAATTTAAGTACCACTATTTTTTCTTGTATAGCCCTACTCATTCCAATGCAGGGTGTCAGAGCGCTTTACATCAACACGTGCATATTACATGTACAATAAATTATATACGTTTGTAAATGAATGTACAGCATGTGTTACATAAAACTGGGGGATTGCAAGGAGTAGAAGTCACATATCATCTTCCATAGCTCACTGTGCTATTATCCTCGCAATGCGCTCAAACGTACACATGATAGACCTGCTAAACATATGTGTGAGGGCTTTAGATCTGATGTCACTTCTTGTGATGCCACTCCCTGTAAAGTTGTGGCTTGTGATATCACTTTCTATGATGTCAATTCCTGTGATGCCATGTGTGATGTCGTGCGCCGTGATGTCGTGCGCAGTTATTTTGCGCGCGTGATGTCGTGCGCCGTGATGTCACTTGCATACTGCCTAACTAGGTTAGTCCCCCCACTTCATTTTTTAGGACTTGTGCCCTGCACCCATGGTTGAATGTCTCTGTTACCCCTGCTCATACCTTGTATAGGAGCAGGCCCATCAGCCCCCCCATACTTGTGGATTTTCCAGTGCTTAGCATTTCTGCTTTTATTAAATGCATTGAATGAACATTCAGAAAGTCAACGTCTCAAAGAGCGCAGAAGAGAAGCTGAAAGATCGCTCATGAAGCAACACTTTCCTTCTGCATCTGCGTGCCTTATCGACAAACCATTCATTTTGATGAGGCTTTGATGTTTATTTTTATTAATGTTATAATATTTTGTTTCTGAATTTCGACATGTGCTCCATCCAATTTCATTCTTGCCTAAAGTATAGAGAAAGCCATATACAGTATTGTGCTGACTGAAATGATGGCTCAGTGAGCTGATGGTTGGACGTCAAGAACAACGTTTTAACAGTCACAAAGTCATAGCTGTCCTGGTATGTTTCTGTAATACTTACAGTTATGGGTTTTGTATTCTACCTTATGATACGACCGTGGAAGCTCTCAGAATTTAGAGGTGTCTTTATTAAAAGACTGCCAGAGGTAGTATCAGCCTGTGTCACGCGTTACAGGCTTAAATTCTCTAGTGCCCTAATGATGTCCTAACTACAATTGCTTTATTAACCTTCTTGCTTTCTCAGATTTGCTTGAAAATGCACCATTTGCCCACTCTTTTTAAAAAAGAATTCCCGGGAGGACAACTCCCCCTTATGACGATCGGGCACGCTTGAAACACTTGCGCGCCACAGGGTAGTCATCCCAAACTTTTACGCCCGACCACTTTCAAATGTCACCAGCCGCTACTGCGGAAAAGAACCTCGATTCCCGGACCATGCTTGGACTTTCAGGAAGTTGAAAAGTTGGCCACTGAGTCCCAGCTTGCCTTTTCTGTGGTGGTATGTAGGGCTAAACCTCGCAGCCAACACACCTCCTACCTATTCTTATTGTGCCCACTCCTCCGAGTTCGTAGCGCCTTGGGGTGATTCATTTCGAAGCTGCAGAGCGTGTGCATTCACTTACTACAGTGTAGTATGTTGAGCTGTGCCGGTATAGGACAGTGTTTGGGCCTACTTCACCCATGGGGTATCGAGATGTAAATAAAGTATGTGCCACTTGTCTGTCTGGGATTGAGGCCCCTGGTCTCGCTGTCTACTAAGAAAATTTGTATAAGCTGCTTACCACGCTCTCCGGTGTACACAGGATGTACACAGTTTTTAAAATTTCTTATCTGTAATTTTATGCTTTGGATAATTACTCATTGGGTACAACTGCTTTTATCTACATCACTGGGACTTTGTTAAACTAAAGAAAATGTGAAATTGAATACAATTGAGCTGTAGGTAAAGCGCTAGGCAGTTACCAGAGCAACAAACAATATCGGAACAAAAAATACAAGTTACTATCAGAGTTTTGGGTAGAGCGTGAAAGGACCTCTTCCTATAAAGGTAACAGCAGCCCTGGGCCCAGCCATGCCCCAGCCTCGCAGACCCTGAGCTGTTATGAATATCAGCTGTGGCCTGTCTCCGGTGCCAGGGAGGCTGGCATGCATGTATCATTGCATCAGTACGGGGGCAGCCGTACACGTGTCTGTAGGATGTGATTGGTGGTTGCAGGGATGGCATCTTTCTGTTGGCAAACAGCTCCTAGATTGTTTGTGACACCTGCGCCCCTGTGCCCCATGATGCACTCTGATCCAGCGCTAACAATAACATTTCTTCTCCTATGTGCTTCGGTCATCCAGGTACAACTATCCCTCCAAAACACTTACTATATCCATATGACGGTGGGGCCCATAACACCGCATATACATTCACTCACTCATATATTCCCTGGATTTCATCCGTCCTTACCTAGGAGAAAAACAGTAGAACGATTCGCTGGAAGGCAACGGGATACCTTTTTTAAAACAACATAATATTTCTCATTGTTTTCAAGGTATTCCGCTCACTGGTCGATGGACCAACTAGTAGGAATCAGTTGATGGTGATTAAGACCAGCTCAATCACAATAAACCTTTTAACATTTTACATTTATCATTGAGCTAAAGAACCACTGAGTCAGTGTTTAAAGATAATAAAGTTTTATATAAATTTTAGAAGCATGAATAAATTTCAGATTAATTATTCAGATTATTACATTTATCATCATTATAAGAATAAATTGAAATTGCAATGCATACCTATTAGATGGAAGAATAAAGTTCGTCACCGCAAGAACTCCCAAAAGATCTATCTATCTGTCCTGGAAAACAGGCCTTCTCGTTCCTTTCCCCTTCAATATTTTAAGAATAAAAGTCTAATAGTTCTAAATGGAAAAATCTATCAAGAGTAAAAAGGTTCTCCAAAAACAGCATCTTATGCTCAATCAAAAATATAAAATAGCAGCAGCAGCATCAGCTCTTCAGCCATCAGCAACAGCAACCCCAAAAGTGGATAAAGCAGCATCCAGCAAACAGCAGCTTCATCTAACAGCAACCCGCAGCAGCAGCTACAGCTACAGCTAACCCCCTCCCCTCAAGAGTAGGTCTTCTTATACCCTAATACTAGCTTACTAAGTGAAAATATTGCATCTTTATGGCGTGATTCTCTCTAATTGGTTCATTCGAGTCCATATACATATTATCATCAGAATCCTTGTTCTAACCAGTTCTTTTTGGAATGTCCATGCCTTCATCCTTTCACACGGGTTCATGACATTACTCATCCGTTTTGGTAGTCCAATTTGTATAATTTTTAGATACTTTCTAGGTTCAACAGTTCCCTTTGTCTCTTGTTCATTTATTCTCCGTGACTTCTCACGCTTCTTGCTGATCAGTCTTGGCACACATTTACTCTGTAAGGTCATAATAGCCTTGACCATACTTCCATCCTAGGCTCTTGGAACGATCACATGATCTCTCTTGTTCACGGCCTTTCTCCTTTTCCATAATTCCTCTCGCGCATGCGTATTCTAGCTCATGGCGGCCATTTTATATTGCTGCTCAACAGGCCTAAGCGCACTATTTATAAAGATAAACAAAATGTAGTTAAGAATAAAGAATATAAACCCTTTCGTTTCCCTCCCGTCATTCTACGTACCCCAATTAGGTATTACCTAGCATAAAGCAACATATAAAGCCGTCCCTTACTTACCATCGCTTTATTTTGCCACTACACGTTTTATTTTCAAAGCACAAACTTACATTTTATTATTCTATTAGTACGCAAATATTAGATTTATGTTAGTCACGTCAACAATTATAAGTAAATTAGTTTGCACATAACTAGCGTGTTACCTTTACCCTTCACATGTAACATACATTGTTGGTTATTTACTCAAACGAACTTGTTTGTTAATCATTTTACGTAAATATTAGGAGGTTAAAAAAAAATTCTTTTACCCTGCTCCATCAACTCACACGAGATTACACTGGGTCGGGCTCAGCTGCGAAGGAATATGTGACGTTACAACGCGGTCGTTAGACTGCGGTACGTTACATCGCAGTTATTACAACGCAAGTCGTTACAATGACTTGCGCTGGAGGGCGCTGGACTTAGGAATAGTATGATTTTACTATTCCAACTCCAGCCTGCGCAACAGTAGGGAAGGTGTTGGAATAGTAAATCATACTATTCCTTAGTGTATAGCGCCATCCAGCGCAAGTCGTTGTAACGACTTGCGTTGTAATGACGGCGATGTAAACATACTGCGGTGTAACGACCGCGTTGTAAAGGTCGTTCGCCGCTGCGAAGGCATTAGTGTGGCACTATTCCAGGAGTTCTATGATCACCCCCCTGCACGTGGGCATGCACAAGTACGCACGCACACATACACACACACAAGTTTGTGAGACTGGTGCGAAGGTGGAAGGTGGGGGGGGCGCTGCGAGTGAGAGGCGAGCAGTCCAGTGTCTTTGTGTTTTATAAGACACGCTCTCTTTTGCCCTGGATTTCCTCAGGCATGGCCCTACTTTGGGAAAAGTGATACAGATGGAGTGCTTGGATGACAGTTACAACTTCTGTGCCAGTTGTCAATAGGTCGCTATCTTGGACAGTTGCAGCCTCCAGGCTGATTAGGGCTCCAACTTCTGCGACGATGAGAAATATCCAATGTTTGCAGAGGCACCACCAGTCTCTGGGCACCCAGGGGAATCAAACAGAGGTGAGTAACCCTAACGCGATAGCAAATCATTGACACAAAAAGAGTAAGAAAAGTATAGCACAGGAATAGAATGCCTTGAACTGCTGCTCTGTTTGTTCAGGGTCGGATTGGCCTATACTCAGGGTCACTAGAATTATGCTATTTTGCGGCTGCCAGTTTGTGCATATAATTTGATTTGCCACATGTGCCACATTACCTATCATTTGCTGCATAATCTGCAGATTGAAAAACTAAATCTAGCTCAAAAGAATCAAGTTACTAAAAACATGGCAACACATGCTGCCCTGTGCATAGGTTGACTGATGACCTTTCTGTTAAACAATAACTAAGCATTAACTGTGTTTTTTCAGTGAATACTTAAATATATAAAACAGAGAGAGGCTTTCTATCAACCCTCTTTATCCATAGTGGTTTTCAATTGTCATTCACATTTTGCTTCTGCCCAAAACACCATACAGCATAGGGCAGTGGGTCAGCCCACTTCAACAATTGGCTCTCTTGCACTGTGAGTGATGGTATGGTACCTGATCACATGTGCACATCCACTCAAAAAGAAGTGCACTTCGCTATTAGGACTGCTGGATCAATACTTTACTTTGCCAATGGGTTCTTTCCACTCTTAACGTTTTTTTTAGTTGTCTGCATGTGTTTAAACTCGGTCTTCAGGTTTCAACAGTTCAAAGTAATTAGTGCCTTTTCTTTGTACCACAAATAATCATATTTTCCTGGCATGTGCATTAAAACTGAAAGGGCTCCCATAACTGTTCTAACTCCTGAAAAGCGTCCGTCTTGTTCCATTATGTTATGTTAATATATTTCATAAAGCACCTGGTTACTCCCAACGGAGTGTCCCAGCGCTAGGAATAGTCCTTGCCTTTCAACTTAGATTACAAACACATTGGCCATTAGACTTCTCTGGTAGTGGATCGCCTGAAAAAACATGTTTTTAGATCTTTCTGAAACCGCATTTCAGATGGCTGCATCCTTAAGTCTAAGGAAAGAAGATTCCACTTTTTCGCTGCCAACAGACAGAAGGATTTGCCACCTAAGCGAGCCCTATAGACTTTAGGGACCAACACTTTGGCAGTGCCTGATGATCTAAGATTCCTTATTGGCTGATAAGGTTTGATCAAAGGGAATAGATTGCGTGGACCCTTGCCATTTAGAATTCTATGGCAGAAACAAAGTGCTTTAAAAGCCACTCTGTCCTGCATTGGAAGCCAGTGTAACTTAGCCAGGGCAGCGCCCAACGACGATCGCCTCGGAATTTTTAATAACATTCGGGCAGCAGAATTCTGCACCCTCTGCAGCATTTTAAGTCTGCCCTGGGAGACTCCAAGATACAGCACGTTGCAGCAATCCATGCGCAATTCTATCAACACCAGGATGACTGTTTTCTTAGCTGCCTCTGGCAAGATTTTTCGCAGCATCCTCAGGATGCCAAAACAGGCACTAGCCAGTGTGGAAATTTGGTGATCGAAGCTAAGGGCTGTATCAAACCAAAATCCTAAATTCTTCACTTTAGGTTTGGGGGCCTGTCCCAATTCCGGGGTCCACCATGATGAAGACCACAAGGACGGTTGCTTCCCCACCACAAGGATGTCTGTTTTTCCAGCGTTCAGTTGCAGACAGCTCAGAGTCATCCAATTCGCAAGATCTGCTAAACAAGCTCTAAATCTAGAAGCCAACTCAGCTACGTTCTGTGTCAGCGTGATGATTAGCTGACTGTCGTCCGCGTAAGACACCATCTGTACCCCATGGTGCTCCACAACGTCTGCCAATGGACGCATGTACACATTGAACAGAGTGGGACTCAAAACTGACCCCTGGGGTACGCCTTGTCGCAAGGGGTACACCGCAGATTTGTGGCACTGCTGGACGCCCTGAAACGATCTATCCAGTAGGAAATTGGCCAACCAATCAAGCGCCGTTCCCCTCTCTCCAAGCTCCCATAGGCGTTTCAAGAGGAGGCCATGTGATACAGTGCTGAACGCAGCACTTAAGTCCAACAGGATCAAGGCTGCTGTCTTGCCCTCATCTGCAACCATTCTCAATGATTCGGAAGCTAACAGCAGAGCCAATTCAGTGCTTTACAGAGGTCTAAACCCTGATTGTGCCTCGTGTAACAGATTGTTACCTTCCAGGCACTTAGTTAATAAACCTCTCCCCATTTTTGCAAAGAGAGGGAGTAAGGAGACCGGTCTCAAGTTTTCTGGAACGGTGGGATCCAAAGAGGGTTTTTTAAGTAATGGGACCACAAATGCACGCTTCCATTCTTGTGGTAGTATATCCATAGTAAATGAACAGTTGAGGAAGCCACAAACAACTGGAGCTTTGACATTTCCACCCCGTAACATCATAATGGGGGGCATAGGTTCGTTAGGTGAGCCAGAGTTGACATCAGAAAGAAGACCGAGTGTTTCCAATAGTCTTGGCATTCTAAAGTTGAACAAATTTACTGACGAGAGTGTAATTTCCAGGGGATTGAACTCAAACTTTCTGCTCATTTCAGGAAAGGAGGCATAGATTGTCTCAATCTTTCTAGAAAAATATTGGGCCACTAAATTACACTGATCTGTAGAAGAGGGTATATGAGTAGTAACTCGTTCCAGAGAGGACAGATTCTTAACAATGTGAAAGATCTCTTTGGCAGACCCTTTTGAGGCTTTAATTTTGTGCGTATGAAAATCGGTGCGCGTATTTTAAAATCAATTTGTGATAGTTTCTCAATGATTTTAAATAAGTAACTTTGTCCTCCTTCTTATATCCTTTCCTCCAAAGACGTTCCAACCTTTTACAATCTTTTTTTTAATTTGAAAGTTCTTTGTTGAACTATTTGGCCGTAGGAGTACGTCGTAGGTTATTAACTGTCTTCAGAGGCGCCAATGTCTTCAGTGCCTCATTCATCCAGGAAGATGTTTGTCTATTGGCTTTATGTGGGCAGGTATCTAATACAGGGGGACTTTCAGCAAGTTTAGCCGTCAGAGCCTCTGGAGTGACTAGTGACCAATTGCTGGATTTTTTACCCACGTTGGCTATATTAGAGAGCCCTGAGGATGGTAGAAGATTTTTAATTCGGAAAGAGATGATAGAGTGGTCAGACCACGCCACCGACGTTACGGAACTAGCTTCTATAAAGTTGCCGTTTGGAAGAATAGGGTCAAGAGTATGCCCCCCGGAATGCGTAGCACCAAAAACAACATTGAGCAACTCCATCGCCTCAAGATCCTTCATAAGCGACGATGCTGAAGGACATTGGGGATCGTCCAAATGTAGATTAAGGTCCCTAACACTACGAATTTAGAATAGCACTGGAGATAGGGCGGAAAATAATTCACAAAAGTATTTAAAAAAGCCTTGGCCGGCCCTGGAGGTCGATCTATCAGGAGCCGTTACACAGTAAGAATGAGTGAGCGGTAGAGAAAGCAGAGCTGCTTCACAGCCCAAGATGGCCACCTCAGTTAATATGTCTTGGAGCTCATTTTTAAAGATAACTGCCAGCCCCCCTCCTCTCTGTTTTGGTCTGTCTATTCTCAGCATAGCATATCCCTCGTGAACCGCATCCAGAATGTCTGGTGCAGATTGGTCATGTAGCCAGGTTTCTGCCAGGAACAGGGCTGCTGGCTGGTGAGAACGCAACAGGTCAGCGATCTCATATTGATGTTTACCCAGGGACCTGCAGTTTAAAAGCAGACATTTTGTATCTCCCTCTCGCGCACGCCCACTTTCAATTTCCATCACTGGAGATATAGAGCTGTTAAAAGAACATTTGCACTTAACGCAGTCCTTGGTATCAGAACCTACCTCAATCACATGGAGGCAGTGTTCCGCCGTTAACGGTCTAAGAGCCAGTATTTCAGCGGGTGAGTAGCCTATTAAATCCCACAGGGAACGGGCAGGGGGCCTGGCCCCTGACGCCGGCCAGGCGCAGATGGGTGCCGACGGGCTTGCCTTTGGCGCGCCAGCGGCCGGCTGCGCAGCTGCCATAGTTTTATAGCCTGCCTCTAAGGGCATGGCTAATCGCCAAGAAGTACAAAACAGAGGGGAGGCAGACAACCCACTACAAGCCCTGTTCCTCCTTTCCACCCGTGAAGAAAAAATGCAAAGTAAGTCCAACACAACCTTAATCGGCCATTAAAACCTAGCGGCACCTATTAAAAATGAGTACTAAAATATCAGAGGCAGACAACTTAATATGGCCGCCAACCGAGACAAGGAGCCAGGCACCTCTCGCGCCTAATGCGCTACAAGGAAATGAAAACCAATGAGGATTGAACTCGGGAGCCAGGCACCTCCCTGCGCCTAGAGCGCTACAAGAAAACAAATGGCAGTAGTTAATGGTTATTTTTCCATTTAAAATTTGTATTGCAAGTGTACGGCCGCCATGTTTAGGCAACAGCATCTTTTATTTGTTTCCTTCTTTTCATTTTTATGGCATATGCTTATAATAAAAATACAAAATAACCATCACACCAGCTAGCCAAAACCAGTCTTAATGGTGTAGTGTGCTATTTCATCGTGTTATACTTTTTATGAGTTCTACTGTTTATGAGTTCTGACTCCTGCCACCATCTTGAGTGAGCCTTGTCTGTTCAGCCTCGCTACCCCTTGGGGTGATATGTGTGGTATGGGAGTAACCTGGTTACCCATTTGCACTGCTCCAGTGAGGACCAGTGAAACCAGTGGTAAATGGTGAAACCCACTAAAGGATGCTCACCAGTGACAACTTACCCAGGGAAGAGGTCTCAGAACATTCCCTCCACATGCCTTGTGGTGGTGTAACGCTGCGTACTACCCCTTGCGTGGGTACGGGCACTGCTGTGTGAGAGACAGCTCACAAAAGCCTCTTTCTTTGTAAGCGGGGCTGGCCTTGCAAGTGTGCCATGTGCTAGGAAGCCTTCATCTAAACATGATGGAGGTCCACTGGACAGAAGGAACATCCTATGGGGTGAAATGTGTTCTGGAGATGTGGGCTCCCGAAAACCTGCCAGTTTAAATGCACCACCAAGCACAGGGTCTCACTGTATGTACTGAGTGGTACTTGAGGGAAGAACCATGAAAATGTATGCATGGGGAGTCTGTGGAGTGCTAGGAGCCTTGAGGGGAGACATGTCACCTTCCTTGGCCTACGCTGTTATCCCTCAGACTGACCAGGAGGCCACCAACAGCATCAGCAGATGTTGTTAGTAAGCAGCAAGCCCCTCCTCCCCCCTTGCCCCCCCCCGGTACATGTAAAGTGGTCTAAGCTCACTTCTGCTTATACCCGAGTTCAGCCTGTGCCCCTTCCGCCACCCCTTGCTATGGGGAAGTGGCAACAAGAGAAGGTCTCAGCAATTCCCAGGGATGGTGAGGGATTAAACACTTAAAGAAAGGATGCACCACATTATAAAGACTAAGGCGCCCTAAAGGCCGTAGAATTAGCACTGTGTGTCCCTGGATTCAACAAGAGTGCCTCCCAAAGGGAGAGCCTGGGGCTAGCATGTTATGCTGAACTTTAGAAACACAGGACCCCTCTTGGGGATCAGCTGTGAAGACGCAACACGCCTCTACTGGAGACATCATTCAGGTACACCTTTCAAGCAACCTTCATAAACCAGCGGAAGTGCCTCTGTAAGATTAAAGAACCAAAAGGTCGTTTGAAGGTCAGACACTATGGATGGATGGGGCGCTGGTCTACTGCTGCTCGAGTCTTAAGGTTTTTTATGGGGGTTAAGTCTTTCATTTCATTGTGTTTGGCCTAATTCACACGTCAAGTGATGGTCTTGGCCACATTTATCGGGCACCTAACTCCAAAATCCCACAGTAACTTCTGCAGGGACGTATTGTACATCATAAATAAATCAAAAGAATCCACCACATAGGACTAGTAGTGTAAAGAAAAAAGTATTAGTCATCCAGGTGTGGATGCACACAGCGTTTGTTTAAATACCCCTCACACACCAAAAGGACCCTTGGTGTCATGCTTCATCATAGGGGTCTTCCCGTCCCGCTGCGGGACGGGGCGTGCTACGACCTACGACTACGCGGGAGCACTGTAGTTGACAATACTATGTGTAGTGATGGGGTAGTGAAAAGAGGGGTCGGGAGAGAATATAGGTAAGTGATTTAAAAAGGACCTGGCCTCATGGACATAAAGAAACTTTAATAGGTCGTTGAGGCTGGACCTGTTAAAAAGGGTGATACGGAGAAATCCTGCCAATAATGTGCGGATGCTCCTATACAGTCAACATGTTTCGAAGCAAGGCTTCTTCATCAGGACTAAGAAGATCCCCTCAGTATCCACTATGTTGAGTTTCCCAAATGGGTGTGCTATATACAAAAAAGTGAAAAATAATAAACATAAATATAAAAATGCATGAATTATATGCACTCTATACGATACCCAATGGTACCATGTAAATGTCAATTATGTAATGTAGGAGATAATGCTCCTTGAGCCTCTTGTAACGGGTGGGGGAGAGAAGCCGCCAAACGTAGTTGTTGCGGTCGACCTAGTCTCGCCTAGAAATAACGCCAACCCGCGGCACGTATTGTACATCATCATCTTCCTCGTACAGACATTAGCTAACAATAAAATGTGCACGCCTCGCGCCAAGATGGCTGACATTCCAACCTACCCTGGTCCAACCACAACAGTGCTGCAAAGTTATCGCAAGATGATAATGAGCGATTTCTAAAGCACCCCATAACAATATGTAAATTAAATATAGAAAGCGGACACCTGTAACCACCAGTGGTGTTGTATCACATTATGGCAGTCCAAATATGGTCCCACAGGATATTGTGATCATAATATCGACTCTCAAAACATTGTCACAGTGCAGTTAATAATAGTAAATTTACTCTCTCAGTCTAAGTCAAAAAGTACTTTCTTTCGGTCAAAGGCCATAAAAGTCACGTACAAATACAACATATATAAATAAAAATGTGCAGTTTGTTCGAATAAAAATGTGCATTTCCTTTTTTCGCCAAAGAACGCCTCTCTGTGGTGCGACAGGTGCTTCTACTTGCGGAGGCGATTCCGCAATCAATTTTACAACCTTTGTAAGGAAACCTAGTGCACTCGGGAATACTTCTCCAAATACTTTCTTGGAAAACCACCATCAACTGACAGATGCGTTTACTTTCGGCCTCACCGGCCTTTGTCAATTTTGACAAAGGCCGGTGAGGCCGAAACGCGTCTGTCAGTTGATGGTGGTTTTCCAATAAAGTATTTGGAGGAGTAATCCCAAGTGAGCTACGTTTCCTTACGGAGGTTGTAAAAATAAAATTATATATATACACAAGCATCATAATTTGACGAAAACAAACCAATGGTGGATCACACAACTACGAACAAACCCCAGACGTAAACCTATCCTGGTCTGCAATGTCAGTTAGAGACGTGCAAGCCTAATACTGGTAGTGGACCCGACCATAATCTTAGTGGCCTCCAGCATTATAATCCCAGAGTCCCCCTAAGGGGAAGTTCCTGACTATGTTTAAGGCTTCTTTGGGAGACCCATTACATTATCCCCTCGAATGTTTCACGGGACAGTATAGTTAGGGCTCCCGGTTTCATGGTATTTATTTTTTTAACATTTCCATCTGTATTTATCCATATTTATTTTTGGGCCATCTTATTGGTATTTATCCATATTTCTTTTGTTTTTGAGAATAAATAGAGCCGTAAAATGGCATATTTCCTCATTTATTTAACTCTTATATGTGGATTCCTGTCAGGTTTTAGTAAATTAAGCAGCCACATATAACAAAACACTACACCCACAGGTACATATTAGCGTTATACTACAAATAAATGTTAAAATATGCCTGTATTTAAGGAAATCTCATCCTGTGTTTTTAACTCTCCATGCTGCCTATTTGCTTTTGCCTAGAATTCAAGTAAGACAGCATGAAGAGTCTCTCACAATAAGCACAATTTCAGTATTTTTCAGCTTTTAGAAATTAATACAGTCAGGAAACACATTGTTTTCTGTCTGTATTTATCTGTAAAAATCAGTAAAAATGGAGATCTGGGAGCCTTAAGTATAATTAAAACATGTTAAATAGAACAATTAAAAATGTTTAGCCAGTACGAAAATGTCTTATGTGAAAACAAATTGTACCACAAGGTCATTACAAAGTCTGTTTCACTCCTGCAACTTTGAGTCATTAGATGTTTGTTTGGTCTGGAAGGGGAGGGGGGCGAATGCTGGGTATTGATTCACACTACAGCCATTTGAACCCTGGCTTCCCTCGCCAAGGTAATCCCAATCAGGGCCAGGATCCTATTAGACTGCCCTCAAGTGGCTATTGTGGTAAAGTGCAGATGCTTAACAAGAGGCATGTTCCTGATACAGTGCTGGGTTATACATGCTGGACTTAAACTAATATAACACAAATACTCTAATAAGGTCCCTCAGGATATCTGACCCTACACTTGGACTGCATTTTTCGATTTCCACCTTCTTATAGGCCAAGCTGCTTTCAAGAATTTAGCAACTGAGAATATGACGCAGGGGCTGGTATCCACCTTACAAATCCTCAGGGCCATTCTGTGTTGTCCAACCCCCAGTTGTCTACAAAAAGGTAGGATCAAGAGCTTCCTCTGTCTTTCATGAGTCTTGCAGAAGAATAGAAAACGGGCGTCTGTTTCGGGAGCAACATCACATGCACAGCAGACGGCTTACCCAGGAAGGTGGGGCTTCCATTTGTCAGTGAAGGGGAAAGTGGAAATGTACCCAATCAAAACTGAACAAAAAGTGACCTTAAAAAGGTGGGATTAATGTAATCAAAGAAAGCTTCAAAGCTGGGAGCGAGTTTGAATTCCAGGAGCGGCAGGGTTAAGCGCCCTAAGTTGGGGCAATGATGCAGCTGTCCCCATTCACACTCCCAGAGACGCAATTTACTCTCTCTTTGACAATATTTTGTTCGTCGTTGTTATGGTCACAATATATCTGTAGGTCAATATGTCAACAGCAGTATTTTAACACACAACCTGCCCGTAAACTATATTTATTCAGTGGGCTGCCTAGTGATAAGAGCCTGTGCGTAAAGATTGATAGACTAACCATGTCCTCAGATTCCCTCTATCCATTGCTTAATTTCTGCCACTGTTCTTTGCACCGGCGCTTGTTTTTTGACACTGGCATGTATTTATGACAACCCATCACTTAGTGGCAGTGCTTAATTTGAGCCGGTGCTTTCCGGTGATCAGCACCCACACTTAATTGCTTTCCGGTGCTTGGCACCGGCACCTAATTGTCAACACCATACTTAGAACAGTGTACCACATGGTGGCGCTGCTCATCTAATTTAGAGATGAGCAGAACAACTGTTGTTTAGGAATACAATATACATTACAAATTGCTAATACCTACCTGCCCAGCCATTCCTTTAGCTTTGGGGACCTGGAATAATGTGAACTGTCGCATTTACATGCGAGAGAGATGGTTAGTAGTTGTTTTGGCAGTGATGACAGGGGCGATGGGTGGTGCAACCTGCAGTGGCCTCCGGGTCAGAGCTCTGGCACTTAATATTTTACAAATTAAGCACTGCTTAGTGGTGCTGTGTATCTATTTTTAAACATCATGCAGACGAGTGAACATTGCAAAATACTTAAAAAATAATAAAAACTGCATCCCCAGGCCATTCTTACAGTTGTAGCTGGCCAGGAATAGTCCATATTGTCACATTTGCAGGAGTCTAGGTAGCATTAGTACCGGCATTTGACAGGGAAAGTGGGGGTGAAAGCTACAGTGACCTCCTGAGGAATATTTTGGCCTCTGGTACTTATTTTTCCACATATAAAGCACTGGACTCGTCCTCACCTTGAAATATAAATAAACTGTGCCGCTTGCAAATTCAGTATGTAGCACAAATGAGTAAACGATTCAGTCCTTCTTTAGTTTCGTTTCTTTCAGCATGAGGCGCTCGTTTTGAGTAGGACTACATGTAGGCTTCTCCAGAATCGCTGCCATTATAAATTTATAATGGAGGCTGACAGCTTTGCATCTTCCTTCTGGTGCCACTAGGTGGCGGTGTTACACAAGCTTCGAAGTGACAGGATAACTCCATAAGTGGCAGAAGGATGTCTCGATGCACTGCAAAGTCCAGGGCCTGGCTGCCGGTTTGCCCAGGGTGAATGTAGTCTGGCCAGGTGGGTGGATGAACATGCCTGGAGCGCCACCGATAGTTCTGGAGGAAATTAGTGATATGGAGAGCGGGTAAAAGAGAGGAAGTCTCATGACAAAACAGGGTGGTGCTGTGGGCACTTTTCGGAGTGTGTTTTGTTTAGGAGCAGGGGGTGGCATCCTGGGAAGGGCCGTCCCTAGGTCCGTGGCTATTATAACGGTCATCACGATGGATATTAGATTCTGAGTCAGTGGGGATAGCTTCCCTGGGACAGCCTGGCTCCAAACCACCCAGAAGGAGTGGTTTTGGCTGGCAACCTTCCACAGCATGGGTAAGAATGGGAACAGTGAGAGTGCAGGAATTCAGAGTCACCACAATATGCCCACCAAACTTGTGAGGGTCAGGTATCCAGCCATTCCTCTACCTTGTCCTGGATCTATTACTGCCCCAAATCTGACAGTCCAACTCATGCAGAATCCTGGACACGAGACAAGAAATCCTGGCTCTGCCTGGTTTCCTGGTTAGGGGCAAGAGAGAGTGAGTTCCCCCTCGCAGCAGACTCACAGGCTTTTCAGTCACCAGCCCAGGACATGTCCCTTTTCCTCCCAAAGACCTGGGGAGGTCATGTGAGAGGAAGCGGATCGGATCGGAAAGAAGGTACCTTGGCAGTGTGATGAGCAGAGAGGGTGGTCTAAGCGGGTCACTTGCATTCTGCGATTATGCGGCTGCTGTGTTTTCTACACAATTATGAATTTGCCACATTTGTCACATAATGCATCATCTGATGCATAATCTAACATTAAAAAAATGTTTCTAGCTCAAATGGATCAAGTTAGTAAAAAAATGCAGCAACACATGATCCTGCCTAGTGGAAGGCACTTCACATAAGTTGACTGGTTATCTATCATTCAACTGTTTATTGCTGTATTGTGGTTGTTAAACTGGTACTAATGCGGTGACACTTTGCACAGTGTTACCATGAGTAAAAAGTATTACTCTCACAAAATGTGCCCATTACGCTTCGTAATTTGCCTTTTCTTGCTGCATAATGTAATAACCATGCCTCAAATTGTGCCCTACCTGCCACATAATTCCAGTTTCTCTAGTTATAAGTCAGTTTGGTGGTTGGAGTGCCTAGGTGCCTATATAAGTACTGAACCAGCATCCTCGTATTTTACGTGGCCCTCAGTTTGGACGTGAGTTAAAATATCCGCAGAATGAACACTTGGGGGAAAGGGGTCTGTAATCCTTCAGATAATGTTTTGTGAATGCTGTATCCGTAGGGATCGCTGTGAACAGTCGCCATATTGAAAACCGGAAGTGACATCATAACCATGACCTACATCTCATCTTTTCTGCACTGAGACTCCTTTGATGTGAACATGCTGACCTAGTTATTGGAGCTCATTGGGCTACATATGTATTTTGGAGGGGCATGGCTGAATTTTTTTTAATCTTTTTAGCTGATAATGTGGATAAAATCACAGCTCAATGAAATCCCATTCAGAATTCTTTCAAAATCGCTGCTGTCGTGCTATCGTGCTATCGAATGATCACATCACACTTGATCCAGCGCTAACAATAAAAATTCTTCTCCTATATGCTTCGGTCATCAAGGTACAACTATCCCTCCAATACACAGACTATATCCATATGACGGTGGGGCCCATAACACCGCACATGCATTCACTCACTCATTTATTCCCTGGATTTCCTCCGTCCTTAACCTAGGAGAAAAACAGTAAAACGATTCGCTGGAAGGAGACGGGATACCTCTTTTTAACATGACATAATATTTCTCATTGTTTTAAGGTATTCCGCTCATTGGTCGATGGACCAACTAGTAGGAATCAGTTGATGGTGATTAAGACCAGCTCAATCACTATAAACCTTTAACATTTTACATTAATCATTGAGCTAAAGAACCACTGAGTCATTTGTTTAAAGATAATAAAGTTTATATAAAGTTTTAAAAAACATGAAATAAGTTTTAGGTTTATCACTCAGATTATTACATTAGTTATCATTATAAGAATAAATTGAAATTGCAATGCATACCTATTAGATGGAAGAATAAAGTTTGTCACGGCAAGAACTCCCAAAATCTCTATCTATCTGTTCTGGAAAAGTCTAATAGTTCTAAATGGAAAAATCTATCAAAAATAAAAGTTCTTCAAAAAGCAGCATCTTATGCTCAATTAAAATATAAAATAGCAGCAGCAGCCTCAGCTCGTCAGCATCAGCAACTCCATACGCAACTAACAGCAGCCAAAAACAGCACAAAAAAAACAGCTCCCAGCATCCAGCAGCATCTCTAACCCTCCCCACCAAGAGTAGGTCTTCTTATACCCTAATTCTAGCTTACTAAATAAAAATGTTGCATCTTTATGGCGAGATTCTCTCTAATTGGTCCATTTGAGTCCATGTACATCTTTTATCATACTTCCTTGTTCTAACCAGTTCTTTGTGGCATGTCCATGCTTGCATCGTTTCCCACAGTTCGTGACATTACTCATCCGCTTCGATCAGTCCAACTTGTATCACTTTCCGATACTTTTTAGGTTCAACAGTTCTTTTTGTCCATTTATTCTTTTTGACTTCTCACGCTTCTTGCTGACCCATCTTGGCACACATTTATTCCGTAAGGTCATGATAGCCTTGACCATACTTCCATCCTAGGCTCTCAGAACGATCACGTGGTCATTCTTGTTCACGGTCTTTCTCCTTGTCTACATTTCTCCTCGCGCACGCGTATTCTAGCTCATGGCGGCCATTTTATATCGCTGCTCAACAGGCCTAAGCGCACTATTTACAAAGATAAACAAAATATAGTTAAGAATAAAGAATATAAACCCTTTCGTTTCCCTCCCGTCATTCTACGTACCCCAAATAGGTATTACCTAGCATAAAGCAACATATAAAGCAGGCCCTTACTTACCATTGCTTTATTTTGCCACTACACGTTTTGTTTTCAAAGCACAAATCATGCATTTTATTATTCTATTAATACGCAAATATTAGGTTATGTTAGTCACGTCAACAATTATAAGTAAATTAGTTTGCACACAAAATAGCGTGTTACCTTTAACCCTTCACATGTAACATACATTGTTGGTTATTTACTTAAACGAACTTGTTTGTTAATCATTTTACGTAAATTATTAGGAGGTTAAATTTTTTTTCTTTTACCCTGCTCCATCACACTCCACCTGTAGTCAATTGCTGCAGCATAGTTTGGGTTCAGGTAAGTACAGACCTTCCAACCCACGATATCAGCTCCCAAACAGTCACCCGGTGAGGGGAAACAGCCTTAATAACGAAGCCTTTACAATGAATGAATTGAACAACAAATTCCAAACAACGACCTTTCTATGAACCACGACATCATTAACCACGACTTACACGAGCAACGACTTTCAACACTCTATGCAACATCCTGGGCTACCCAGTGGAGCGAGAACCTCTCAGGGCCTTAATGGACATTCACAGGGTGCGGGACAGTCCAACTGGGGACAAGATACTGTACACCCAGAGGTGCTCTCACCCATTTTGTTAGCGTGAATAGGGCGCCAACGAGAAACATTTTTTTTACCACAGTGTAGTGTGAGTTATGTCCACTCTTTCACGGCACTTTCTTTCACGCTCTCCCGCCACACGTGCAATCGATTTTTATTTTAACACCATTTTCAGGAAGGAAGAGCGTTATAGGCATTCTTTTATGCACCAGTCCACAGAAGATGTTCATTTTATAGCGTATTTAATTTGAAACCGAGTGAATTACATCCAGATTCAGACAGTTTGTTTTCTTATTCATGTTCTTGCCTCATCACTTTGCACACAGTCTACCCCGCCATGTGCTTAATTTTCAAAGTTTATTTACATGGGACTCTAGTTCCAGTGATATCATAGGAACAGTGACTTTGCTTCCAGTAGTTGCCGCAAATCCAGCAAATTGTTTGACCAGCAGGGGGTGTACTTCCATAGCAAACCAGTGTTCGTATTTAACAAGAACACAGTAGCTTTAAGCGTTTATTAATGTCTTATTATAATTCGCCCGTCTTTGTAAAAAACGAATATCTAATTGTAAATTTGTTACTTTAAAGATTCTTTACTTAAAATTGTTTATTATAAAAAATCATGTTTAATTTAATTACATGGTTTTTTTCGTGTTTCAAACATGCGTTTTTTTAAGAACACAGTGGTATATTCGGGAAATGAGACAATTGAATAAAATTCGTGGTTTAGGAAGTCGTTGATAAGAATGTAGTGGTTTGGCTTTGCTCGTGGTTTAGCATTCGTGGATTAGGAATTCGTTGTCTAAGTAGTAGTTGTTAAATCATATATCCCCCGGTGAGGCGCCGATAGCACACGGTGTGCACACAATTAGCTGGAAACCCCTGCAAAGAGGAGTTTTACAGCCAATTGTTTACAGGTTCTCCTCAGCCGATGTCCCTTGCGAAGTGTGGAACCAGCGGTGAAGCTCCGGGGGTGGGGTGGGGGTTTGGAGTGTTACACTCCCCAAATAAATGTATTCAGCAGTAAATAGTTGGGTACAGTTGCTTTCAATCAACTAATCGGGATTTGTAACGCTCAGCTAATCACCCGCAAGGGTATCCAGGCGCTTTCTTGTGCTTTAAGTCGGGCATGGGGAGGTGTTTGTGAGATTTCACTTGGGATTTTCACAAACACATGCAGACAAAAACACACACACAAGCGTCTCTTTTTTAAAGGTCTTAAAAGGGGTTATTTTATAAAATATTGAGCTATGAGTACCCCTCACAATCCGCACTCCTCTCCCTTCCTACTGCTTCTTAAGGCCCGAGATAATAGAAGTAGCGGGGGGGTGGAGGGGTGAGTGCATACAGAGGTCCATTGAAGCCTTGTGACAGCATGAATGGAAAAACTTTGTTAGATTCTAGAAGAATGGGTCAAACAGAATGGATAGCATTGAACCAGCTGTGGATAGTAAGTGAAGAACTCCGTGTATGGGGAACGGCCTACTCTGGAGATTGTGGTGCCCCAAACATTGTGGAATCAGGTCGTCAAGTTTGCTCATCAAAGAAATCAGGATGCCACCGCGACATAATCATGAATGTGGTAAAAGCTGTGGATGGACATAGCGGTAGAAGAAGTAGTAAGGAATCGCCATGTCTGCCTGCCAGGTGACAGAAGGGGCACGCTGCCCTGCCCCATTGTGTAGGAAGACCTGTGTGAGACGCCATGCACCAACATAAGCATGGACTTCAGCAACTTCCCAGATGGCAGAATAACTGTGGTAATGATGGGCAGTCACTCCAAAGTCCTTATTGTAGAGATCATATCATCCGCAGCAATCCCAAAGGTCAGCCCAGTGATGGAAAGACATTTGCAACATTTGGCCTGCCGACAGATTAATACGGACAGTAAGGGCCTGATTAGGATCTTGGCGAATGGGTTACTCCGTCACAACATTTACGGATAGCTTGTCCGCCAAAATATAAATCCCTTTATAACCTATGAGATTTATATTTTGGTGGACGGGATATCTGTCACCGGTGTGACGGAGTAACCCGTCCGCCAAGATCTAAATCAGGCCCTAGGACTCTGTTCCAAGGGGCGGATATGAAGAGTGTCCAGGTCGCTGGGAATCAGGCATCAGGGGGTGTTGCCATTGTGGACCCAAGCCAATGGAGGGGTGAAGTGATTTATGTGAACCTTCAACAAGGCCCTCTGCTTTGGGGTAGATCAAGGGGAAGACCATGAATGGTGCTTACATCAGAATTTGAGAGTCCATTGGAAAACAGCCCACAGCACCACACAGTGCTCACCAATGGCGCTCATGTTTAATCGGCAGAACAGAGACAGCATCTCGGCGGGACCCACATGGCACCCAAAGTGCCTTGATATGGGTAACACACAGCAGAGGCACCGGACCAACAAAAACAAAATTCACCAGCTATAAGGGGGTACCATGTACTCATTCGGGACTGGCACCATGCGGAAGTTCAGGACATTGTTTGAAAGCAAGCTGTGGATTGTGGAGAGAATACAAGGAACAACATGGTGTCCACATAAAGAGGGAGAGAGAGTACGACAAGGAATGTCTTATGGTTCAAAAAGATCTCAGTGCCAGCCTAGGGTGAAGATGGAGGAGAAGACATGGGGGAAATTTAAGAACTGCTTTGGACTCCCACAAAACATTAGGACACCCGGGAGGTGCTGAGAATCCAGCAAGCCAGCCCACATCGGAAGGAGACCAGGCTCCAAGGAACGAGGAACCCAGGATATTAGATAGAAGACCACATGTGTATCCCATAGTAAACAAGCATTGAAAATCCAATAGGTCTCGCCTTTGATTAAGTTAAAGCCATTTGTTTTGCTAATGGTATTGTATTCTAGCTTTGCATTATTTAGTGTATATTTGTGATATGTGCATATATTTGCATATATTTGCTCTCCCCTCGCCCCTTTCGTCTGCCTCATGCTATTGTAATCCTCACTATACGAAATTAACACATACTATTTTTCTATTCATTCACCTCCCAAATCTGGAACACTGCTCTTTTCCTACTAACGCTATGCTTTAACTACTACACAGCTAACAAAACAATTCTAACTACATACAACTACAACATATCACAAATATACACTAAATAATGCAAAGCTAGAATACAATACCATTAGCAAAGCAAATGGCTTTAACTTAATCAAAGGCGAATCCTATTGCATTTTCAATGCTTGTTAAGTAAGGATACTGCTGAATGGGCCCCGCCGGCTGAGAGCTTCGATTTCTGCTCCTGATTCCATCTGTCTGTTTCAGAAGGACTGAAGCATAAGTGAGGCAAAGGCGTTCATTAACTCTTGGTCAGGCATTCTCCAAGGTGAGGGTACAGGCCAGTCTGCCAATAACTGCCAAGGTTTCAGATGGCTATATGTGACATTTTCATAATTTCATTGTAATTATGGGTCAGCCACCGCAGTTGTTTGCACCAGTTTTAAAATCTTAGAGTTTCTCAGTCTGATTAATTTCTGACATTTTTATGTTTCCCTTTCTTCATTGCTTGATTTTTTTGCTCGCAAGAAAGTGTCACTCTTACTCATTGAAATGTCACTCATAATTGCATTGAAATTTTGAAAATGTCACTCATAGCAATCTGAAACCTTGGCAGCTATGGGTGCACTCACACTTGCACAACATCAGACACTCATGGACAGACTACTGGCCACACAGAAATGATTATAAACACGTACACGGAATCTACGTGTGGGGCACAAACATGCAGACACGCAGATTTTAAGCCACCTCGTAACACACGGGGAGAATAAAGGAGTGTTCGACCCACTGTGGGCGAGAGAAGCGCACGTTCCAAGGAGATATGCGTGTTTTTTAGACAGACGGTGACAGGCACATGCAGATTTAGAGATAAAGTGAGAGGCAGTATACGTTACCACACAGTGATTGCGATATGCGCGCGCAGATATGCACACACGCGCGAACAGGGTGACACACCGAGGGAAGAGAAGGAAGGTGTATGTGGCGGGAAGGACTCTTATTCTGACACTACTTTCTTCCTTCCAAATGAGGGTCTGGAAAAACTGAGCAGGCGGGCTTGTTTCCCAAATCACAGCATTCCCATTGGCACAAAGCCAGGCAGAGGAGAGAGAGAGAAAGACAGAAGCAAGAGCGGGGCGAAGAGACCGCGAAGAATGAGGAAACAGGGGTGCGGGAAGTGAGCGCGGAAAGAAGAGCAAAGAGAAATCAAAGAATGTGAAGAAAGAGAGAAGGCGAGAGAGAGAGAGGGGGAGATATGGGAAAGAAAGAGACAGCAGCAAGATGGGCCGAGGAGAATGGAGAGATAAGTGGGGATCGAGAGAAAAGGGAAGACGGGCAGCGAAACAACAAAGAAATAGAGGGGGAGGAGAGAGGGAATAGAACGGAGAGCAAAAGAAAGAGAGGGAGGCGGAGGAGCAACACAGACCAAGGGACCCAAAGGCACACAACGAAACAAATAAAGGAGAAAGAAAGTGCAAGGGAAGACAATGAGCGTTGGAAAGTACCGAGAGACTGTGAAAGAAATAGCGCAATATGCAAAGAAAACTCTTGTTGCTCAAAGAGAAGACATTGCGGGAAAGCAGGGGGCCATCTGTTTTCACTCAGCCGCGTGTGTATATTTGCATCGCGCTTTCACTTTAAGTGAAAGCACGATGCAAAAATAAACACGCGGCTGAGTGAAAACAGATGGCCCCCTAAAGATAAGAAATTGCTTCGCGACAGCCGCAAAGCAGACGAGCCAGTCCGGATGGGCCGGACAAAAAGGCGAAAGGGCGGCAACAAAAAAACCTCATTTCCAATGGCAGCCCACCGTTTAGCATAAACGGTGACGCCAACCAATGAAAATGAGGGGCGGGGCTTCAAGCCCCCTTCTGAAATGTCCTTATCCACAATATATCTCGCCGAGCGTGCAGCGCATGCGCGCTGCGACGCTAGGCGAGACCTAAAAATATGATCTTAGACCCAATCTGGCCAAAGCCAGGCCCCAAATAGAGTACGCGAATATAACACACCTTTCAAAACAGAAAGTAACTGGACATGATAAAGGGACTATCTAAAGTGGGGAGGAATGTAGGGAGCAATTTGGACAAGGGGTTATAAAGGGAGGTGAACGCTCAAAGTCACTACCCCAAAGTGATTGTAGTGTGTTGCTGGTCCTTTGTAATACACGCTTGTAAGGCTATGATGAGCCCTTTACATTCCCTTTTCGTAATATTTGTCCTCGCGAACAAAGGGGACTAGCTTGAGCAGAATGAAAGCCACCTGGTTCACCACCAACCTCCAAGAATCCAAGCGCAAGTACCAATGACTCGAGAAAGGGAAACAACCATTACAACGCAGTCATTACAACGCACTACCTTTACAACACAGACATTATAACGCAACATCCTTTCCATCGCATGCCATTACAATGCAGCCATTACAACGCATGTCACTACAACGCATGCCATTACAACGCATGCCACTACAACGCATGCCATTGCAACGCATTATAAGGTAAGTAATAGGAAATAGTAATTTTTATCCCTACACTATCCAACACTTACCCTACTGTTGCACTCACTGGAGTGGGAATAGTAATTTTTACCCCTACACTATCCAACACTTACCCTACTGTTGCACTCACTGGAGTGGGAATAGTATTTTTTACCCCTACTGTGAGAAGTTGGCCTGGCATATGCCGTCCACTAGTTATAGTGGGCACCTTGCACCAGTCCAAACGACCCTTATTGATGATAGGTTTAAGGACAACCTTTATTGAAAGCTATCCTAGTGGTAGCTATGGGGAGCAGCCTTCAGGCTAAGTCTTGAAGGAGTGTAAAGCAGCTTGGTTTACCAGATTATAACCTCTTGAATGACCAAATGAACGGACAACCACACCAGGTATATATAAAATATATGTATTTATTTCTAAACACTCACTACTAATCTCTTTATGAGATTAGAGTCCAAGATACACAATATCACAGTATTAAAATGACAGTAAATAGCACAATATACAATGGGCCCCAGGGGGGGACCAAACCATATATTTTAAGAAAGTGGTATAAGAACCACGACTTGACTAGACACAGTGCCTAGAGCACGTAGAATCGCTGGGACCCCAAGGAACCACCCAAGGTAGTGACACAGGAGACCCACGGGGGACGTGTGCAGTGTGAGAACACAGCCGCGAGCGCCGTAGGTTTCTATGAGGAAAGTCGCGGTTGGAATTTTAAAGCAAAAGGACACTTAGGAGAGGACTTTCAGCAAACCCCTTTAAACTTAAGGGGTTCTAGGGCCAACACCCACGTGAGCACCGGAGTACTCGAGTTACCTCACCCAGGGGAGCCAGGTGCATAGGTGTCAAAGGGTGTCGGGAATCGTCGTTGATTTCAATGGCGGTCTGCTGCAAAGTGCTGCTGCCATGAAGGAGAAAAGTGTCCGGTGTGATCCAAGCCTGGATCGAAGATGTGAAGAACCTGAAAGCAGAGGGGACAGAGTCTGGGTCACTAGCCAGTGACCAGGAGCGGAGCAATCGAATGCCCACCGATGTCGGGTGCTTCAGGTGCGAAGAGGTGACGCTTGACTCTGCAGCCACGGGGTCCCGGAGACGTCAAGAATGACCAGGAGCCAGATTCGAGCTGTCCCACAAAGCATGTCGAGTGCTGGGGTGTCGGTGCTCGTTTTGAACACAACAAGCCTTGGAAACAGCAACCCACGCAGGAAGAGAAAAGATGCTTCTGTGCGGACCAGCAAGGTCCTGGGGACTCCCCAAGCGATGGAGAGTCAGGGCACGTCTGGAGCATCCAGGGAAGCCCAATAAAAGTTAGTGTTGCCTTCTTGGGGACCCACAGGTCAACGGACCAGGGATCGCGAAGGGACCTCGAGAGGAATCACAAAATGGCGGCCCACGGAACACTCGTTGAGTGTAGGCCAGCAATCTTCAGTGCAATCACTGCTCGGGGTCAGGGCTACAAGCAACCCAAAGCTCAGCCTCAGGGGTCGCCGGAAAGCTGATGCTTCTGCAAATGGACGTGGTGCCCAGGGGTTCGGGTTGCACGGTCACCACGAGGGATACGGGCCTCAGACTTGCTGTGGGCACAGATCAACCTCTAAGACCTCGGAAAACCCACCTCCTGTGTGGCAATATTCTTCGGAGTCTGTCGGAGCTTCGGAGATGCCAACCGGTCAGTTGCGTTAAAGGTGCCTGCCTTGCAGGGGAGTATCTCCTTTACTCCAAGGGAGATTCTTCAGTCATCCAGCGTAGTGTAGATCGTCGAAGTACTTGGTTTCTGTGTCAGAGTTTAGTCCAGGTGTAATCTAAAGTCCTGTAGTCAGGGGTTCCTACTTTATACCCAAGGAAGGGGTGGGACAAACTCTGGGGACCCACCTATAGGAGGGTCAGGAAAGAGGGGTGGCTACACCCATTTCCTTTGTCCAGTTTCGCGCCAGAGCAGGGGCTGGTAGCCCCTGCAACCGGTTTGAGCTGGACTATGCACAGGGACACCAAATGTGCCCCCAGTGCAGACTTCAAAGCACTCTTGGAGTGCACCCACCCAGCCCCAATACACTAAAGCCTGTCTGGGAGGTGGTCACACCTCCCTGTGACAGGAAACCTATTGTCCAGGCCTCCCCTGCCGGAGTTTCGTCCAGCAGCAGGAGGGCAGACTCGTGTCTGTGGCTGCAGCATCCATTTTGTGATGCCAGGGTTCTGTTAAGCTGGTACCGGGTGTACCGGTGGTGCCATGTTTCTCCCTCTAGTAGGGTGGAATCATACCTCCCACCCCAGTTACTGGGGTGGAGGTATGATTCCAAGGTGTTTGACACCAAACACAACATGTTTCCATGCAGCCATTCTCGAGTTAGCATTTACCGCGAGGTCATAATGCACTTAAGAGTATATGGTCTGGCTGCATCACAAACAACCCCGGAATGAAGATTCCGAAAGCTGCAGAGAGGCTCTACTCATGCATGAGCACCCTCTCACATGAAACCCAGCACCCTGCCTTCAGGAATGTCAAGGCCTGCCATAGGGGTGACTGATAGGTTTACATGTGCAGTGATATGGAGAGATATAGGGAACCTATATCTCAGTAAGGGGTGCATATACCATCTTACACAGGCTGCTGTAGCAGACCTGTTGTGTCATTTTAAAAGGCTTCCCAGGGGTGGCACAATACATGCTGCAGCCCCTGGTAGGCCTCTGGGGTACCTATGCCCTGGGTATATAGTATACCATATACTAGGGACTTATAAGGGTATCCCAGAATCCAATCTGGAGGGTACCTAAAGTACCTACAATCAATTTAGAGTAGAAAGCAGACAGACTGGGGTCCTGATTATCAGGGCCTCAGTCTGGCTAAGTCGAAAAACAGTGAAACATCAGCAAAAAGTGGGGGTAACTATAAGAAGCAGATCCTACTCTCCTACACCTACACTATCCAACACTTACCCTAGTGTTGCACTCACTGGAGTGGGAATAGTAATTTTTACCCCTACACAATCCAACACTTACACTACTGTTGCCCTAAAAGTATTATGCGTTGTAATGGTATGCGTTGTGATGGTATGCGTTGTAATGGAATGCGTAGTAAGTGTAGTTTCTAAAAATGAATTGTGGTGGCATGCGTTGTAAAATCGTGCATTGTAATGGATGTTGCGATGTAAAAACCGCGTTGTAAAGGCATGCATTGTAAAAGTTTGCGTTGTAACGTGTCCTATTCCTCAGGAAAGCCTGAAGGAACAGCAAAATTCCTGAAGCATGCTCCACCTACAAGACCGCCATGACAGAACACTACCAATGCATCAGAACCACTTTTCATCCAGAACACAATCCTCACCAACTCCCGCAACTCTAAGGAACTCTTCAGCATCATTCAAGAATTCACCAAACCCCCAGCGAATCCACCGATGCCCCTCCCTCCCAGGACCTCGGCAACAAACTCGGCTCTTACTTCCACCTCAAGATCAGGACTCTCTACGGCAACTTCAATGAGCAGAACCTAGGCACCGACCCTACTCCTTCAACCGACAACGCAACCCAGCCTACCATTACCGCCTGGACCCCTGTCACCGCAGAAGACAACGCCAGGACCATGAGAAGTATACACTCAGGAGCCCCCACTGACCCCTGCCCGCCCCACATCTTCCACAGAGCCACCTCCACCATAGCACCCGAACTACGACGTACCATTAACTGCTCCCTCGAAACAGGCACATTTCCAGACGACTGGAAACGCGCAGAAGTCAACCCCCTCCTCAAGAAGCCCACTGCAGACCCGATGGACCTCAAGAACTACCGAACCATCTCTCTCCTGCCCTTTGCAGCCAAAGCCACAAGAAGATAATCAACAACCAGCTCACTAACTTCATAGAAGCCAACTCGATCCTCGACTCTTCCCAATCCGGATTCCGCAGCAACCACAACACTGAGACCGCCCTCCTAGCCGCCACGGAAGACATCCGCACCCTCCTCAACCAGGGCCACAGGTCTGCCCTCATCCTACTAGACCTCTCAGCAGCCTTTGACACAGTCTCCCACCGCACACTAACCGCCAGACTCCATGACGCAGGCATCCAGGGAACTGCCCTCAACTGAATCCGCTCCTTCCTCACTGGCCTAACCCAAAGAATCAGGCTCCCACCCTTCCTCTCCGAACCCACAGAGATCAGCTGCGAAGTACCCCAAGGATCCTCACATAGCCCCACGCTCTTCAACATCTACATGGTCCCTCTCACCACCATTGTCAGAAAACAGACTCAGCACAGTATCTTACGCTGATGACAGCCAGCTCATCCTCTCCCTCACCAACCAACCCGACAGCACCAGACACCGCTTCCAAGAAGGTATGAAAAACGTCGCCTCCTGGATGAGCAACAGCTGCCTAAAGCTCAACTCAGAGAAAATGGAAGTACTCGTCCTCAGATCCACCTCCTCCTCATGGGACAACACCTGGTGGCCCACCCCCTCGCAATCCTCTTACACCCACAGACCACACTCGCAACCTCGGCATCATACTCGACTCCTCCCTTACCATGAACCAACAGATCAACGCCGTATCTTCCACATGCTTCAACACCCTTCGCATCCTCCGCAAGACCTTCAAATGGATCCCCCTGAATCCAGAAAAATCATCTCTCACGCACTCATAACCAGAAGACTGTACTACGGGAACGCCCTCTACGCCGGGATAAACAAATCTCTACTCTTCAAACTCCAGACAATCCAGAACGCCGTAGCTAGACTGGTCCTGGGCATCCCACGACAACACCACATCACCCAGCCCCTACGAGAACTCCACTGGCTCCCTGTCGAAAAGAGAGTGACCTTCAAGTTCCTCACTCACGCCTACAAATCCCTCCACAACATCGGACCCCAATACCTCAACAAAAAAATCTCCTTCTATGCACCCAAGAGAAGCCTCGACTCCGCCGATCTTGCCCTGGCCGAAATCCCACGCAACCGCAGAGTCAGAGCGGCGGGCGGTCCTACTCCTACATCGCAGCCAAGACCTGGAACGAACTCCCACTCAGCAAGAGCCTCAAGACCTGGCTCTTAGGATGAGATGGAACTGCTCGACCTGTGTAATGCAGCCTGGTAGGAACATGCAAAGTGTGCATGAACTGTTTGGTTGGCCCAAGAGGGCTAGCCAAACAGTTCATGCGCACTTCTCCTCCCCACCCCGCCCCACACTGCACACAGAGCAAACACAAGGAGATGATGGACGGAGTGCTGAAACTTTTCAAACACTCACCCCCAGTCACAGATCTGGGTTGAATCCATCATCATTCTTTAGCTCACTCTGCCACCCCAGTTCAGACACAGCTATATGCAAATCAGACTTGACCGTGTGCCTCATGGGAACAGTCCAGCCCAAACTGCCAAGCCATGTCTTCCCTGGACCGGAAACAAGCATCCTGGGACCGGTTTCGGGCTAACAGCCCTCTTCAGCCAGGCTAGCTTGAATCCAGTGGCAAAGTGAGCAAGGGACACACGTCTGGGCATACCCTACCAACTTAGGGCGAACAAAGTAAACACAAGGAGATGGACGGAGTGCTGAAACTTTTCAAACACTCACCCCCAGTCACAGATCTGGGTTGAATCCATCATCATTCTTTAGCTCATTTTGCCACACCAGTTCAGACACAGCTATATGCAAATCAGTCTTGACCCTGTGCCTTATGAACAGTCCAGCCCGAACTGCCAAGCAATGTCTTCCCTGGACCGGAAACAAGCATCCTGGGACCGGTTTCGGGCTAACAGCCCTCTTCAGCCAGGCTAGCTTGAATCCAGTGGCAAAGTGAGCAAGGGACCCACGTCTGGGCATAACCTGCTAACTTAGGGCGAACAAAGCAAACACAAGGAGATGATGGACGGAGTGCTGAAACTTTTCAAACACTCACCCCCAGTCACAGATCTGGGTTGAATCCATCATCATTCTTTAGCTCACTTTGCCACCCCAGTTCAGACACAGCTATATGCAAATCAGACTTGACCCTGTGCCTCATGGGAACAGTCCAGCCCGAACTGCCAAGCCATGTTTTCCCTGGACCGGAAACAAGCATCCTGGGACCGGTTTCGGGCTAACAGCCCTCTTCAGCTAGGCTAGCTTGAATCCAGTGGCAAAGTGAGCATGGGACCCACTTCTGGGCATACCCTGCCAACTTAGGGCGAACAAAGCAAACACAAGGAGATGATGGACGGAGTGCTGAAACTTTTCAAACACTCACCCCCAGTCACAGATCAGGGTTGAATCCATCATCATTCTTTAGCTCACTTTGCCACCCCAGTTCAGACACAGCTAAATGCAAATCAGTCTTGACCCTGTGCCTCATGGGAACAGTCCAGCCGGAACTGCCAAGCTAGGTCTTCCCTGGACCGGAAACAAGCATCCTGGGACCGGTTTCGGGCTAACAGCCCTCCTCAGCCAGGCTAGCTTGAATCCAGTGGCAAAGTGAGCAAAGGACCCACGTCTGGGCATACCCTGCCAACTTAGGGCGAACAAAGCAAACACAAGGAGATGATGGACGGAGTGCTGAAACTGTCTTCCCTGGACCGGAAACAAGCATCCTAGGACCGGTTTCGGGCTAACAGGGTCACAGGAAGGCACAGGGTCAAGACTGATTTGCATATGGCTGGGTCCAAACTGGAATGACATGGTGAGCAAAAAAACTATGGATTTAGGCCCAGATCTCTGTACTGGGGTGAATGTATGACATTGTTCTGCATTCTGTCCATCAATTGTTCTTTTTGCATTTGTCACCCCGAGTGGGACGGGTATGCCCAGACGTGGGTCCCGTGCTCTCCATGCCACTGGAGTCAAGCTATCCTGGCTGATGAGGGCTGAAAGCCCGAAACCGGTCCTAGGATGCTTGTTTCCAGTAAACGGAGGACCTGGCCTGGCTGTTCGGGCTGGACTGTTCCCATTGGGCACAGAGTCAAGACTGATTGAGCATATGGCTGGGTCCAAACTGGAATGGCATGGTGAGCAAAACAAATGATGGATTTAGGCCCAGATCTCTGTACTGGGGTGAATGTATGACATTGTTCTGCATTCTGTCCATCAATTGTTCTTTTTGCATTTGTCACCCCGAGTGGGATGGGTATGCCCAGATGTGGGTCCCGTGCTCTCCATGCCACTGGAGTCAAGCTATCCTGGCTGATGAGGGCTGAAAGCCCGAAACCGGTCCTAGGATGCTTGTTTCCAGTACACGGAGGACCTGGCCTGGCAGTTCGGGCTTGACTGTTCCCATTGGGCACAGGGTCAAGACTGATTTGCATATGGCTGGGTCCAAACTGGAATGGCATGGTGAGCAAAAAAACGATGGATTTAGGCCCAGATCTCTGTACTGGGGTGAATGTATGACATTGTTCTGCATTCTGTCCATCAATTGTTCTTTTTCCACACTGCATACAGGCAATAGGAAAATTAAAATGACAATGAGTGGTGTCTCTACGTGATATTTCGGAGTGATACAAAAGAGCATATACATGACAAATACCAAAGCCTTGCTAAGGAAACGTTATTGGAACCTGCGGGAATGCTAAAGATTTTGGAGAGATTGCTTCACCCACAACTTATCTGTGCATGCTTCATCATGAACGATTACTCCATGCCACCTTGGTGAACTTGACCAGTGTTGGGAGTTCTTATAGAATTCAAGACTGGATGTAGCAGGGATCCAGATGGCCGAGTCTGTCAAGAAGGTATTTACCTATCTTGGCCATATAAACATTTTCCTTTGTTAGGTTTTGATCATAAACCAAAAACAATGAATTTAATAATCAAATTAATTAAATATTCAATTCAAAATTCAGTTAAAAATGATGTAGCATTTCTTGTATTTTGTTCTACATTTAAAGTAAATACATAAAATTAATCTACATTAATATTTAACATAAAATATATTAATTATTTCCCTATACTTTGCCGCAGGAAAATCTCTGCCCTGGTGGCAGAGAACTAAGTTTACTAGTTAGTAGTAAATGTGATAAGGGGAGTGGTAGGAAAATTGGGAAGATCTGCTACTAAATAGGAGGAGTTTAAGGAGGAATGAGGAGGGATTTAGGGAAGGGTAAGAAGGATCTGAGTGAGGTTCATGCTAATCCAAACACCCGCCCTCAAAAAAGGGCCACTGCTATTCATAAACCAGACTTCTAAAGTTACTACTGCCCTAAAGGTGACCAAACAGTAGTAAATGTGGTCCAGCCTAGCCTTTAAGTTAGTCTGGCACCGCACAGGGCCACTCACAGGTACTGCAACACCCTCCCTTAGAAAATAATAGAGGCTGGAATATAATATAACCCTCCACAGAAATCAGTGTTAGAATAATGACATTATTTGGCCTTTCAAATTATGTGTATATATCTATTTCTATATATATATGTATTTATATATATATATAGAGAGAGAGATATAGATATATATATATAGATTGATAATAAAATGATGCAAAAGTAATGAATACATATTTTATCGGTTTAATATGACTAATTACTTTTTAAAATTAAATTAAGTTTTTAAACCATTATTAAAATGAAAATGTAATTTACATTAATTGAATACATATTTGAATTAAATTTACTAACTATTAATTGAAACAAAAACTGTTAGTAGGTCTTTTTATCCTATTTTGTTTACAAATTAATATTTATAAAATAAATTCATATATTTAAATTTTCCATTTATTTAGTAAACATGTATTTTGAAAAGGTAATGTTGTCCAACATTTTATTTTATTAGTTTGAGGGTAGAAATTATGATTTTAATTTATTTTGCATTTAAATTTTACAATAAAATAAATGAAATATTATTTCTTAAAAAAGATAATCTTGGGGGGCGTGGCCGGGGAGCTGAACATGGCGGACGCGACTCTGTAGAGCTCCGCAGTTCATTCCCTCTTTGGGCCGTAATCCGCCAAAGATCCTTGACCCAGTGACGGAATCGGAGGGGTCCCTGGTTGCGGTGCCGATCGCGACCCGGCAGTCGAGTTTTGCGGACAGCGGCGGGTCCGGTCCGCATTGGGAGGCTTCCCGGCCGGCGGCCGCCGTGCCCGGGGAGGAGAACGTGACACTCGAGGCCGCGGCTGCGGAGGGCCTTGCACCTGAGAGGCGGCTGTCAATCCTGCCCTACTGGAGGCCGCAGCGGAGCGGTGTCGTCGTGGTGGTGCAGCCCCGCGGGACGTTCGGTGGGAGGCCGGGAGATCCCACGGCGATGATACTGCAGGCGCCCCTCCCCCATTGCCTACATAGCGGCCTGGTCGATCTGACGCGGATCCTACGGCCCCGGGACGGGGCGCGGGTGAGTCCTGCCATCGGGAGCCTGGGGGAGTGCGGCGGACCTCTGGCCTGGTGGCCCACCCTCTGGACGGTCAGTGTTCCTTGCTTGGGTGCGGGTGTGGCGGGCGGCACCGCCGGGGATCCGGTCACTGACGCTGCGAGGTGCCCGGTGCCCGCTGGGCTCTGGTGAAGGGTGCCAGGAAACCGGTGAATCATCCGACCAGCATTGATCTGCGGGGTGGCAGCCCGGTCCTGGAGCCTTGGTGTGGAGCTGGGCTGAGTCTTTGGGGCTCTCCGTCCCTATCTGGCAGTTGCCCCATAGTACATGGATGCTCCTGTGAGGGGGCCCCCCGCATCGTAGGCGCGGCTGCTAGTGAGCCCCTATAAGACTATCTACTGTGGGGGTGCCCGGAGTTGCGATGCCGCCCTGCGTGGGAGTCTGGCTTGGGCTGCCCCCTTGTCTGTGTCTGCTGCGTTTTGCAGTTGTCTACTACATCGCCGGCCAGGCTGTTCCTGGTAGCCATGGGCAAGGATAAACAGGGCGCGGCGGCCCCAAAGCAGCATACTATGGACCGTTTTACCACCCATGCCAGCCCTCCCGGGGGGGAGTCCGCGGAAGGGTTATCCTCGGATGCGACGAAGCTGCTGGAGGCGATTACACAATCGCGGACGGCCCTCGAGGCCCAGATCGGGTCCGTGGGCGCGGAGGTGTCTTTCCTTCGTCAAGATTTGCGGAAGGCGGTCGACCGCATCACGGAGGCAGAGACCAGGGTATCCACAGTCGAGGACTCTGTCGCGGGACTACAGCGCAAAGTGGACACATTGACCAAGCAATCGCAGGAGCTGGCGGCGCGGGTCGAGGATGCGGAGGGGCGGGCCCGCCGCCATAATCTGCGCCTGGTGGGCTTTCCGTAGGGATGCGAGGGGGCCTCCATGGACAAGTTCATTTCAGATTGGCTAAAGTCAATGCTGCCCCAGGAAGACATGTCCTCCTGTTTCGTGGTTGAGAGGGCCCACCGTGCACTGGTTAAGCAACCGCCACCGGGGGAACGCCCGAGGCCAGTGATAGCCCGAATCCTTAACTACGCGGATCGAGACGCCGTACTTCGATATGCCAGGCTCCATAAAGATAAAATGGTCTTCGACTCGCGCCCCATCATGGTTTTCCCTGATTACACCAAGCTGGTGCAGCAACAGCGTCAATCATTTGCGGCTGCCAAGAGAAGGCTACGTGAACTTGATCTATCCTATGCCTTGCTGTTTCCGGCCCGGATGAAAGTGATGTTCAATGCAAAAACATTTTTCTTTGACACCCCGGAGGAAGTCTTCGCGTGGACGGACGAGAGACAGATCCTTAAACCTCACACACCGCCTCCGGCAGACTCTGATTCCTCCCAGGGCTCGCATCGGAGTGGTCGGCAGGGCGGGGTGCGACATCTCGGCGGCATCGATCCCGCTCCAACTGGCGTGCCCCGGAGCCGACGGGCACTGGAGACTGAACTGTGCTGGGTTACTTTCCCTGTTTTTCCTATATTCCCTTCGGGGCGGGGTTGCCTGGGGGTGGTGGCCGCTCATTAATATGACTGGGTCATAGAGATGGGGTCTTCTACAGGCCCTAGAGGGATTTGAACATGGCTCGCCCTGGACGTTTTGGGTGATGTTGGGTAAGTTGGGGGGGGATCCATTGGAGGGACCGCTTGGGTCATCCTGTTGGGGGCCTGGGGTGGGTTTCTAGCCCGACAGATACTCCGTGTTACAGGAAGTATGGGGGTTGGGGGCAGGGGGGAGGAGGGCCAGTTTCTTAAAGGGGGTTTCTTTATTGAATGTTTTCGCACCATGCACCACTCACGTTGCTTCGCCTTGCACGCCTCAGATGCAGTTATCTTGTAGGACACTTAGGGATGGCGCACACGACTGGTGACACACCTCCGGGGAGCTCAACGTTCTTGCCTGGAATGTGCGAGGCTTGCTGAGTAAAGTTAAACGTGGGGCAGTGCTCCACCAGGCAAAGCGGTATGCAGCAGATGTCCTACTGCTCCAGGAAACTCATCTCCTGGGCACGAAGGCCCCATGCCTCGCCCGTTACGGTTACTCCACAGTTTATCATTCTGGCTTCACGCGGGGGGCCCGGGGTACAGCCATACTCATTCATCGAAGGGTGCCCCTACAGATCACACAACATTGGCTGGATCCAGGGGGTCGCTACACTGTGGTCTCGGGTACCTTGGCCGGCGAACACATCACACTGGGTAGCATATATGCCCCCCCGCCTCTCGGCCAGACGTTTATTGATAAAATAACGCAGTTGTGGGGGGATCTCCCGGGCGGCCTTGTGGTGTTGGGGGTGATTGGAACGATACTATGGGCCCATTAGATAGGTGGCGAGCCCGACAGCCTGCTACAACCCCCACTACATCCAAATTGAATGTACTTGCACATACACTGGGTTGGGGGACACGTGGCGGGCCTTACACCCGACGGACGCAGGATTCTCATACGCGTCTTCGGTTCATCCCACTCTTTCACGCCTTGATTATTTATTCCTTCCACATAGCTATATGCACAGGGTGGCACAAGCATCCATTCTGCCCCGTGGCTTGTCGGACCACTCGCCGATCCAACTTAAATTGCGACTGCTAACTAACAGGGCCCCCTATCGGTGGTGCATGTCCCCCTGGCTGCTCCGTGATGAGGCATACAGAGAGATGCTTAGTCAAGCAATCACCGACTACTTCAGATACAATGCCGGCACTTGCCAGTCCCCAGTTATCTTATGGGAAGCGTTTAAGCCCACACTCCGGGGTGCAGATATAAGTTATCGCACCGGGGAAAAGCGTCGCCGCCTGGCCCAGGTATGTGACCTGGAGGATAGGCAGGAAGAACTTCAATCCCTTGTGGTGGGAGGCTCGGACCCCGTGGCCCGCCGGAATCTGCTGCACGTGCAACAAATGCTCCATCAAACCCACATAGACTACGCCAAAGAAGCTTGGCTGGCCACCCAGCATAGAATTTACCAGTGGGGCGATAAGTCCAGTCAAATGCTTCATAGACTCTGCCAGGCTAGGGTGGCCCCGACACAGGTACCCCTTCTGCGGTCTCCCGCGGGGTTGCCTGTACATCCCCTGAGGCGGTGGTACAGGCCTTCGCTGATTTTTACGCGGCGTTGTACGATAAACGGGAGGTCATTTCCGAATCCCTCATAGATGCCTTCTTAGTAGATATTCCTCCCCGCCGCCTATCGGATGAGCGACGTGATGCCCTGGAGGAGCCAATTACAATGGCGGAACTGCGGTCGGCCCTCTCCAACATCCACCCTGGCCGCGCGCCGGGCCCGAACGGGTTCCCATGTGACTTCCTGAGGCCCCATCTGGAGACTTTGGGACCGCATTTGCTAGAGGTGATTCATGATGCCTCGGAGCAGCAAATTCTCCCTTCGGACTGGAGACACGCGGAGGTCGTGGTATTTCTCAAACCGGGACGCCCACCGGACGACCCGGGGTCCTACCGCCCCATCTCATTAATACATTTTGAGCCCAAACTGCTGGGAAAGATCCTGGCGGATCGCCTCCGTACCTGTATTGAGGAGCTGGTACATCCGGACCAGTCGGGCTTTATGCCACAACGCTCTACCAGACATAATATTAGGCGAGCTCACAACGCGGTGGCGGAGGCTCACCGTCTGGGACGTCCCGCGGCAGTCTTGCTGGCTGATATTGACAAGGCGTTCGATTCCTTAAGCTGGACGTACCTCTTTAAGTTATTGGAAGCGGTTAATTTGGGCCCTCAATTCCGGGCATATGCGAAATTACTGTACACAGACCTCACTGCATCGGTCCGAGTAGCTGGCCGATGCTCAGCTCCCTTCCCCATTCGGAGGGGCACTCGACAGGGTTGCCCACTCTCCCCATTGCTGTTCGCACTGGCCATTGAGCCTCTGGCGGCGTGGGTCCGTTTGGACTCTTGCCTGCGGGGTTTGGAGTGGTCTCCAGAGTGCTCGGATAGGATAGCGCTTTACGCTGATGACGCCCTGTTTTTTATGTCGGACCCGTGGGTTTCTGGGCCCCGGGTGCTGCAGATTCTGAGGGTCTTCGGGGAGACCTCTGGCCTCTGCGCTAACCCATCCAAATCCATATTATTTCCGATCTGTGGAGACCAGCGGTCCCAAGTTTGGGCCTCCCAGCTGGTGATTGCGGAGTCAGGCTTCCGATACCTTGGGGTGGTTCTTACAGGGTGCCAGACTGAGGCATGGTCACGGAATATTGCGCCGCTGCTGACTGCAGTTCGAGATGAGACGACGATATGGTCCCAACTTCCCCTTTCGTTATATGGGAGATCGGCCATTTTTAAAATGGTGTCTCTGCCTCGCCTGCTCTATAGGCTGCAGAATTACCCCTTTCCAATTCCCCCGTCCTGGTTCCGTCAAATTAATACATTACTCAATCGATTCCTCTGGGGGGGGGGGAGGAGCGGTTCGGGTGGTGCTTGCGACCTGTATCCAATCCACTTATTGCGGTGGGATAGCGGCGCCGGATGTACAGGCGTATTACCAGGCATCGCATCTTCTGGTGATAAATGACTGGTGGTACTGCTCACAATCGGACCCAGCCTACGCTGTGGAACGACTCTTTATGGCCGAAACCCCATTACTTCACTTTCTGTATAGCTCCTCGTCTTTGACGGAACTCCCCCCGGCATGTAGGACGGCCATTCAGATATGGAGGCGAGTGGTCCGACAGATGGGCTGGTGGGGCAAACTCACCGGTGCTACGCCTCTCTGGCGCGGCACATATCTTCGGCCAGTCGCAGCTCTGGCGGGCTTCCGTAGGTGGGATGACATCGGGATTTCTGTGTTGGGGGATGTGATACGGGGGTCCACACTCAAATCCTTTCAGCAGCTTCAAGCTGACTTCGGTCTCCATAAACGCAATTTCACAGATACTTGCAGCTCCGACACGCTATATCCCCTTTGATACGGGGCCTCACGGATCTCCCGGAGTTCCACCCGTTAGAAGGCCGGTTGCTCATGGGGGACCTGGGTGCCCACAAGATTCGTCAAATTTACCAAACACTGATTACACATTCCACAACCACCATACACCGGACCCGGGCGGCATGGGAGGCAGATGTGCCCACACTGACGGATGATGACTGGGCGGAAGCACTGGCTAGCCCCCGTTACTCTGCGGTTTCCACCCGATATCGATTGATCCAGTTCAAATATCTCCATAGGATCTACTATACACGTCTGCGCCTTTGCAAGATGGGGGCCATTCAGTCACCTATGTGTCTCCGATGTGATTCGGAGGAGGGGTCGTTCCTCCACACTGTGTGGACCTGTGCGGCGCTGCAACATTTCTGGGCGGGCATAAGGTCCTGCTTAGGGCAAGTGCTGGCTTGGCGTATTCCTGCAGACCCTCGATTGATATTCCTACACAGCACCGAGGACATTGGGGAAACAGATACAAAAGGCATTTACTGTTCCTTGGGCTTACACTAGCTAAGCGCGACATTGCTCAACATTGGAAGGCGACACTCCCACCTAGTATAGGTCCCTGGAAGAAGGCAATGGATAGGTGCATGTCCGCTGAAGTGGCAGTATTTCAGGCTCGGGGATGCCCGCACAAACACAAAGATTTGGGCCCGGTGGGCTATGTACCGTGGCATAGACTTGTCACTCCTGGAGTCAGAGGTTCCCCGAGATCCAATTGATAGGCTGGTGGTGAGCAGCTCACCGATATAGGCTAATAGGGTTGTGTAGAGGTCTAGAAGCAAGATTACACTACGATTGTATAATTGTATAAGGGATGTATGGTGCGTGGTTGGGGGGCGGGGGGGGGGGTGTGGGTTTGCAGTTTTGCAGTCGCCATAGGAATGTTATATGGTGCCTTGCTAGTGTATTTTGTATTTATATATGCCTCAAAGCTCGCTGGGCTTGCCTATCGGGTAACTTGAAAAATCAATAAAGTATGTTGTTAAAAAAAAAAAAAAGATAATCTTGAATATTTTTTCCAGAGGGAGCTGCCCACCGCAATGGCGGAGATCTCCACCTATGTGGGGAAAGCTACAATTAGTCATTTTTGCACTCATAAATTTGGCTCCACCCTTTGGTTTCTGTGAGTTAAGACATGCAAGTATAGACTTTAGAGTCAATTTACATTCGGAAACGGTGAATTGTCAAAAGTAGTACATTGACTCCAAAGTGTAAAAGTAAATTTGCAGGTGGTAGATGTACTCATATGTAAATTTACCTTGGTGAATAGGCCCCCATATGTCTCCATCAAGATATAAAGGTATAAAAAATATTTTATTTGCCCATTGTGGTCCATAAAACTGATTTAATGCAAAGAGCACCGAAGTAAGGAGTAAGTGGCAATGCTATCTAACCACCTGGTAATGCCAACAAGAGGAATAACTAGTAATCAGATTTTGTATACTTTCTCTGCTCCTGCGTAGGAAACATTCCTGGTAAATACTTGTAGCTGTAGTAGCAGCAGTAATACTGGGAAGAGTCTAGCTAAAACCGCACACTCCAGGTACTGCGCACGACATCACCTACAATGTCTGGGCACAGCAGTGGTCATAGAGGCATGTTTGGAGAGGAGCACAGAACCGCGTGCTGCTCAAGCCACGCTGCATGTTGATCAGTCTGTTCACATCATCTCTGCCTCACTTACTTCCTAGGGCTAATTACGATGTCAGGCGGACGTAAGTCTGCCCAACATCGTTTCTGTCTTGGGACCGCTAGACCTCCTGCCGGCAGTCCCGACCGACCAATTAGGATGCGACCGAACACTGTTTGGTCGAACTCCTATTCTTTACAATGGGAGCATGCATTCCAACCGGAATACATGCTTTCATTGTAAAACGGCGCGGTGCAGTTCATCCCTGCACCCAGTGGCAGGCACCTTAAGGTGCCTTCCACGAGGTGCAGGGATCAACAGGCGGGCACCATAGGTGCCCCCTTTGCCTCCAACCGAAGGCTGTGCACCAATGGGTGCCCTGCTGGAGGGCTACCAAAGTCGACTTCCTACAACCTTTCTGTGTCGGAAAGGCTGGCACAGAAAGGCTATAGGAATCAGACATTGTAATCCCTCGGGCGGAAAGAGCCGCCCTTTGGATTACTGAAATCATTCCGACTGGCGGACGGGCTCTCGAGCCGGTCGGAAGCCAGTCAGAATGACCGGTAGGATTCCTTTCCGACCGACACCATCCTAATGGGTCGGTCGGAAAGGAATCCGACCAGCTGATTACGATGCAGTAGGAATGGCTCTGACCAACGGTCGGAGCCGTTTCCTACCACATCATAATCGGCCCCCTAGGTGTGTCTTCAGCCTCTGGTTTTATGTTTGTGGTGGACACCTCCTGGTTGAGCTCTGAGTAGCATGTGTGACATCATAACTCCCAGACTACCACATAATCAGACAGTTGTGACAATAGAGCAGCTCAATTATATTATGATCAGACACCTGAGATGTCTTAGGTCAGTGCTTCCCAAACTTTATAAAACTACAACACAATTTATAGAACAGCAAACTTTCACAACCCGCCTAGCTTTAGTAGACATTAGGTGGGGAGATTTTTTTAAATGTAATAACAGCAATTGTTTGTAAACGTCACAACCTTCACCTTGCCTTCTGATATGGGCAGGGGCCAAGATACTGATCTGCCCATTAAAGTGGCAGATGGTGAACTGCACTGGAGTCTCAAGCTGGCCTGTGGCATCCATTGAATAAAATGACAAGGCTTCTGAAACGTTTTTGTGTTGATACCAGTGATTGTAGCAAAATTGAGAAACCCCTTCAGCAGCAGAGTAAGGGGTATGGCTTCAAACCCATTTTTGTGTTAAAACAAGGCCCAGTGATGCATTTTGGACCCTATATTTATTTAGCAGTTTTATATACCGTGTGAACAGCCCAGGGACATTGGAACACTCTACATGAGCACCAAATTAATTTATTATACGCATGGGAGATTAATGATTTGCCCGGAAGCTAAGGATGTTGAGCCAATGCCGGGACTTAAACCTGGTTCCCAAGACCTAAAGTTGGCCGCTCTGGCTGTTAGGCTACATCTGTATTTCACAATTTGTGTGTGAAAGTCATACACAAGTTGTACGGGTGCGTATGCGCATGTATAGTGAGCACATTCTCTATTGATATGGCTTTGTAAAGTAAGAAAACAGCAGTAACACATACTGGAAAGTTCACCCGGAGTCTTGCTTGTGATTACTTGCCAAGGATTGTTTTAAAACTGGACTTAGCGACAGCACCAGAGCACGAAGAGGGCTTATCATTTTAAATATTACAAACATATAGACCATGACCATCGCGAACCACCAAAAATCGGCTTCTGACCCGCCAGTGGTTCCTGACCCACAGTTTGGGAAACGCTGTCTTAGGTTCACCTAAGAAGATATTTCGCAGATTGATTTTTCTGCGTACAGAGGTAAACTGCAAGACATTATAATGGTACCATGCTTGTACTGGTATTTAGAACTCAAAATGACCAATTTTCATGAGCACTAAGCCCCCTGCAGGAACGCACCTAGCTTCCGGTGTATGGTCCTGGCGCGCCGCGCCTTCTTGGCGTCTCGGATCAGGCAGTGGTAGATTTCGTGTACCTTCACCGGATAGTTCAGTACCGTCAGCACGCGGTGCAACCCGTCCTGCCTCTGCTCCAGGACCTCCACTGTGGCATTGGCGGTCAGGTCGTTCTCCTTCCGGTCGAACCACGTGACGATGGGATTCTTGTACCATCCGGTGGACACGCACCTGGCGACGGTGCCGTTTTCCACTGTGTCGAAATACACCTGGGGCTCCTCCTCATCTACGTGCACAAAGAGAAAACAAAGCAATTATCAGTGTGCAACCTGGAGGCACAGAAATAACTACTAAATGTACTCCAGGGACCATGCAGTAAAAAGCCAACGTGCAAAGCAACTACCGCAGTCTCGGGGGCCATTTTCTGGAAGGTACAGGCCACCATGCCGGAAGGAGTGCCCAAGCTTTTCCAAGTATCATAATAATATTGTATCACATGATGTTCTTGGTTAATAGATGTTCTTTCTATTCTGTAGCAGCCAAACAAGAGCAAACCAGGGACTCGGTGATGCTTTTTTATTTCAATTATTTTAATACCATTTTCCCCAGTTTGGTGACCCACTTCACTTAGCTCCTAAGATAACCAGCTAGTTCACCTATCCGTGCGCCCCGCCCAGATGACACCCTGAGAATCATGGGTCACACAGCTAAGGTTGTCAGATTGCTCCAAGTCCAAAAAGCACCCAAGTCTCCTAACCTGGGCTTTCCTTTTACAAATCATTGCTATCAACTGCGTTGGTCCAACTGATGCAAGGAAAGCCTACAATTCTCAGAATGCACCAAGGTTTTAAAGGAAAGCTCATAGCTGGGTAATGGTGTCCTCGAGAAATACCTGTAAAGTTAGTAGTTGGCATGCTTCCTGGGGTTTTGTTTGCAGAAAATCCGCCTAAGCACAGCTTCTTTGACACTTTAATTACAATTACGAAAGTTATGAACTCAGCTGGAATTCTCAAGATTGCTTAATCGAAAGGTCGTCAGGGCTGGCATCATTTGAAAGGCACTCAACTAAGAGGCCATCAGAAATGGTGCATGTGATGCAATGGTCCTAAAGTGCCACATTAAAAGCACTTTTCCCAAACACCGCGTGAGAGATAAAGACATGTCTAGCCAAAGGGAGCTGGAGTGATGCTTGGGCACTATATCTGTGACGTGAGAAGTGAGGTAACCAGGGCTCGAGTCGGGGTACCACGCCGGTGGACGGCGTCCCCCCACTTATTTTACCGGGTTTTTACCGGGTGGACGCCGTCCCCCCTGCCCAAAAGATGGAGCCGGTACCCGAGTCTGCACCTGCGCGCCAATGATAGCCTTTCAAATGCACCCGAGGCTCAGACTAATCTCCCCTTTCACCTCGCGCCCTCCCCTTGCCAGCCTTTCTCAGAGCACAGCCGAGGCGCCAAGGCTTCAAGGAGCTGCGCTGTCAACACTGCCGAGCATGTCACTTCCAGGGACCCCGACAGATGCCTGTAGTGCCTACGGCCCGAGTCTGTAATAACCGTGTAATCCGAGGAATGGGTCCTGTGTATAGTGCGTTCTTGTGTTTTGAGTGACTGCCACTTATTGCAGTATTATACCTCTACTTGTATCTTGTATGTATTCACGCATTTCAGACGGAGACCGGCAAATTTCGTGACGTCACTTCCGGTGGCACCACCTAACTTGGTGCGACCCCCCACTTCTTTTTTAGGACTTGTGCCCTGGAGGTAACACAGTGGGTTCTCTAGAATTCAATAGCTCTCTTGTGTGATTACGTTCATAGGTCTGCCTATAGGCAACTGTACTTGTCTGTAAGACAAAAAATACAATAAGTAGCGGCCCTGAGAAAAAGTGTGGTTTGGATCATTCCCATAAGCTATTGACTTGAATGTGCTTTTCATGGTTTGCCGTTGCATGGACGGACTTTCCACCAAGGACAGGCATGACATGGATGGTGCATTGCCCCATTACTGTTCTGATTTTTTTCAGTGATGTGGAATCACGTAGCCCTTTGTTAGACTGCAGGTGTACCAGGGGCAGGGTGTGTTCTTTCATTCCCTGTGGAACTGAGCATTAGGCGTCCCTGATACTCCATCTTGTCTTCCTCCACTCCAGGACAGGAGGTGTGGTCAGCCTTGTATTATTTTCAGTATAAGATGGCTGCCTCTCCTATATTTGGACCTAAAATATACCAATCCAAGATGAGGCCACAAATCAATCAATCAATCACGGCATTTATAGAGCGCGCTACTCACCCGGGAGGGTCTCAAGGCGCTGGGGGAGGGGGTAAGTTACTGCTCGAACAGCCAGGTCTTGAGCTGCTTCCTGAAGGCGAGATGGTCCTGGGTTCGCCGAAGGTGAGTGGGGAGGGAGTTCCAGGTCTTGGCCGCCAGGTAGGAGAAGGATCTTCCTCCGGCGGTGGTTCTGCGGATGCGTGGTACGGTGGCGAGGCGTGGCTGGTTGATCGTAGCTGGCGTGTGGGCGTGTAGAAGGACATGCGGTCGTTGAGGTACTTTGGGCCCAGGTCGTGGAGGGCCTTGTGTGCGTGGGTGAGGAGTCTGAACGTGATTCTCTTGCTGACGGGGAGCCAGTGCAGGTCTTTCAGGTGTACGGTGATGTGGCTGTGTCGGGGGATGTCCAGGATGAGTCGTGCGGAGGCGTTCTGGATGCGCTGGAGTCTCTTTTGAAGTTTGGCTGTGGTTCCGGCGTAGAGGGTGTTCCCATAGTCCAGTCGGCTGGTGACGAGTGCCTGGGTGACGGTCTTCCTGGTTTCAGTGGGGATCCATCTGAAGATCTTGCGGAGCATGCGCAGGGTGTTGAAGCATGAAGATGAGACGGCGTTGACTTGTTTGGTCATTGATAGGGAGGAGTCCAGGATGAAGCCCAGGTTGCGTGCGTGGTCCGTTGGCTTGGGTGCGGTGCCCAGGGCCGGGGGCCACCAGGAGTCGTCCCAGGCGGAGGGTGATGAGCCCAGGATGAGGACTTCCGTCTTGTCTGAGTTCAGTTTAAGGCGGCTGTTCCTCATCCAGTCGGCGACGTCTCTCATCCCGTCGTGCAGGTTGGCTCTGGCGGTAGTGGGGTCGTTGGTGAGGGAGAGGATCAGCTGGGTGTCGTCGGCGTAGGAGATGATGTTGAGGTTGTGTCGGCGTGCGATGGCTGCGAGGGGGCTCATGTAGACGTTGAAGAGGGTCGGGCTGAGTGAGGATCCTTGTGGAACGCCGCAGATGACTTCGGTGGCTTCGGATCTGAACGGGGAGAGGCGGACTCTCTGGGTTCTTCCGGCGAGGAACGAGATGATCCATTCCAGTGCTTTCTCTCGGATTCCGATGTTGCTGAGGCGCTTCACTAGGGTGCGGTGGCAGACGGTGTCGAACGCCGCGGAGAGGTCCAGGAGGATGAGGGCAGCTGTTTCCCCGTTGTCGGTTAGGGTTCTGATGTCGTCGGTGGCTGCGATAAGGGCGGTCTCGGTGCTGTGGTTGGCCCGAAACCCGGACTGCGAGGGGTCGAGGGATCCATTCGTCTCGAGGAAGGCGGCAAGCTGTCTGTTGACGGTCTTCTCGATGACTTTGGCCGGAAACGGAAGGAGCGAGATGGGGCGGTAGTTCTTGAGGTCGGTGGGGTCCGCCGTTGGTTTCTTCAGGAGGGCGGTAAGCTCGGCGTGCTTCCAGCTCTCCGGGAAGGTGGCGGTGCGGAAGGAGGAGTTGATGATGTCCCGGAGATGGGGTGCGATGGTGGCGTCGGCTTTGTTGAAGACGTGGTGTGGGCAGGGGTCGGTTGGTGATCCGGAGTGGATGGAGTTCATCGTGCGGGTGGTGTCTTCGGTGTTGATCGGGGTCCAGTTGCAGAGGGTGGTGGTGGCGGGCATTGGTTCGGCGGTAGGGTGCGTTGTTTGTGCGTTGAAGCTGTTGTGTATGTCGGTGATCTTGCGGTGGAAGAACGCGGAGAGTGAGTTGCAGAGGTCTTGCGAGGGGTGATGTCGTTGTTTCCGGCGCTGGGGTTGGAGAACTCTTTGACGATGCTGAAAAGTTCCTTGCTGTCATGGGCGTTGTTGTCCAGTCGTTCTTTGAGTGCCGACTTCTTGGTGGCACGGATCAGCTGGTGGTGTTTGCGGGTGGCGTGCTTGAGGGCGGTCCTGTTGTCTGTGGTCTGGTCGAGTCGCCAGGTTTTCTCGAGAGTGCGGCAGTTCTTCTTGGATTCCTTGAGTTCGTTGGTGAACCAAGGGGTTTTCTTGCTTCCGGGTCTGCTGGGAGGGTTTTTAGTGGTGCGAGGTCGTCGGCGCAGGCGGTCAGCCACTTGGCGAGGTTGCTGGCTGCTTCGTTTGGGTCCGTTGTGTCGGTGGGTGTGTTCTGGCTGAGGAGGCGGTGAGCTGCTCGGCGGTGATCTTGCTCCAGCTCCGGCGGGGAGCCTGTTGCGGGTGGTGGTGGGTCGCAGTCTTTCTGAAGCTGAAGTGGACGCAGCTGTGGTCGGTCCAGTGGAGTCCGGTGGCGTGGCTGAAGGAGATGTGCTTGCTGGACGAGAAGACGGGGTCAAGCGTGTGGCCGGCGTAGTGGGTGGGCGTGTTCACCAGTTGCTTGAGTCCGAGGTTGGCGAGGTTGTCCAGCAGGGCGGTGGTGTTTCTGTCGTTGTTGTTCTCCAGGTGGAAGTTGAGGTCCCCTAGGAGGATGTAGTCGGCGGAGGGCATGGCGTGCGGGCTGATGAAGTCTGCGATGTCTTCGCTGAATAGTGTGCGTGGTCCCGGGGGTCTGTAGATGAGGGTGCCTCGGAGGGTGGTCTTGGGGTCCGTGTGTATCTGGAAGTGTAGGTGTTCGGCGGCGGTGAAGGTCTCGTCGGAGTTAGTCGAGATGCGGATGGTGTTCTTGTGTACGATGGCGATGCCTCCTCCCGTCTGGTTGACGCGGTCCTTCCGGGTGATCTTGTATCCATCCGGGATGGCTATGGCGATGTCAGGCGCTGAGGAGGCGTTCATCCAGGTTTCGGTGAGGAAGGCGATGTCCGGTGCTGTTGCGTCGAGCAGGTCCCAGAGTTCCACGGCGTGCCTGTGGACGGAGCGGGTGTTCAGCAGGATGCATTTCAGGTGGTTGCTGCTGTTGCTCGACTTGGCGGAGGTGGTGCACGTCAGGGGGCAGGTGAATCGGCAGGTTTGGCAGGTGAAGGGTCCGTGGGTGCGTCTCGGTGAGGCTCGGTAGCAGGCAGGGTTCCGGCCGGCATTGAGTGCGGTGAGTGTGGCGGCGTCGTAGGTCCGTCGAGTGGTGTTGCATCGGTGGGATCCAGGGGTTCTGGCGCTGGGCGCGGTCCAGTCGCGGACGGGCGCAGACGGGCTTGCCTTAGGCGCGCCTTCGGCGCGCCAGCGGCGCGCCCGCTGCGCACGTCCGCTGCGCGGCCGTGCAGCGGCCGCCATTTATGGGGAGGTGGGAGGGAGGAGCAGCTGGGAGGCGGGAGGCAGGGGCAGCGAATGGGCAGTCAGGGGGCGGGGCCGCAGGGGACGCAGCGGCGGGAATGGCGATCGGCAGCGAGGGGCACAGAAGGAAAAACGGGGGGAGAGCAGGCAAATCACGGGCACAACAACAGTGGGGCAGCGAGGGGCACAGAAGGAAAAACGGGGGGAAAGCAGGCAAATCACGGGCACAACAACAGTGGGGCAGCGAGGGGCACAGAAGGAAAAACGGGGGAAAGCAGGCAAATCACGGGCACAACAACAGTGGGGCAGCGAGGGGCACAGAAGGAAAAACGGGGGGAAAGCAGGCAAATCACGGGCACAACAACAGTGGGGCAGCGAGGGGCACAGAAGGAAAAACGGGGGGAAAGCAGGCAAATCACGGGCACAACAACAGTGGGGCAGCGAGGGGCACAGAAGGAAAAACGGGGGGGAAAGCAGGCAAATCACGGGCACAACAACAGTGGGGCAGCGAGGGGCACAGAAGGAAAAACGGGGGGAAAGCAGGCAAATCACGGGCACAACAACAGTGGGGCAGCGAGGGGCACAGAAGGAAAACGGGGGGAAAGCAGGCAAATCACGGGCACAACAACAGTGGGGCAGCGAGGGGCACAGAAGGAAAAACGGGGGGAAAGCAGGCAAATCACGGGCACAACAACAGTGGGGCAGCGAGGGGCACAGAAGGAAAAACGGGGGGAAAGCAGGCAAATCACGGGCACAACAACAGTGGGGCAGCGAGGGGCACAGAAGGAAAAACGGGGGGAAAGCAGGCAAATCACGGGCACAACAACAGTGGGGCAGCGAGGGGCACAGAAGGAGAAACGGGGGGAAAGCAGGCAAATCACGGGCACAACAACAGTGGGGCAGCGAGGGGCACAGAAGGAAAAACGGGGGGAAAGCAGGCAAATCACGGGCACAACAACAGTGGGGCAGCGAGGGGCACAGAAGGAAAAACGGGGGGAAAGCAGGCAAATCACGGGCACAACAACAGTGGGGCAGCGAGGGGCACAGAAGGAAAAACGGGGGGAAAGCAGGCAAATCACGGGCACAACAACAGTGGGGCAGCGAGGGGCACAGAAGGAAAAACGGGGGGAAAGCAGGCAAATCACGGGCACAACAACAGTGGGGCAGCGAGGGGCACAGAAGGAAAAACGGGGGGAAAGCAGGCAAATCACGGGCACAACAACAGTGGGGCAGCGAGGGGCACAGAAGGAAAAACGGGGGAAAGCAGGCAAATCACGGGCACAACAACAGTGGGGCAGCGGGGGCACAGAAGGAAAAACGGGGGGAAAGCAGGCAAATCACGGGCACAACAACAGTGGGGCAGCGAGGGGCACAGAAGGAAAAACGGGGGGAAAGCAGGCAAATCACGGGCACAACAACAGTGGGGCAGCGAGGGGCACAGAAGGAAAAACGGGGGGAAAGCAGGCAAATCACGGGCACAACAACAGTGGGGCAGCGAGGGGCACAGAAGGAAAAACGGGGGGAAAGCAGGCAAATCACGGGCACAACAACAGTGGGGCAGCGAGGGGCACAGAAGGAAAAACGGGGGAAAGCAGGCAAATCACGGGCACAACAACAGTGGGGCAGCGAGGGGCACAGAAGGAAAAACGGGGGGAAAGCAGGCAAATCACGGGCACAACAACAGTGGGGCAGCGAGGGGCACAGAAGGAAAAACGGGGGGAAAGCAGGCAAATCACGGGCACAACAACAGTGGGGCAGCGAGGGGCACAGAAAGGAAAGGGGAGACAAGCAGACAAAACTGGCACCGGGGCCACAAGCGGAGGGCGATCTTACCTACAGGAGCAGCGGGCAGACAGCACAGGCGGAGCTGTGTGGTGGGGGAGCGACCTACCTGGCAAGGTCAAGGGTCGCTCTCCTCACCGTGCAGCGGCCGCCATTTATGGGGAGGTGGGAGGGAGGAGCAGCTGGGAGGCGGGAGGCAGGGGCAGCGAATGGGCAGTCAGGGGGCGGGGCCGCAGGGACGCAGCGGCGGGAATGGCGATAGGCAGCGAGGGGCACAGAAGGAAAAACGGGGGGAGAGCAGGTAAATCACGGGCACAACAACAGTGGGGCAGCGAGGGGCACAGAAGGAAAAACGGGGGGAAAGCAGGCAAATCACGGGCACAACAACAGTGGGGCAGCGAGGGGCACAGAAGGAAAAACGGGGGGAAAGCAGGCAAATCACGGGCACAACAACAGTGGGGCAGCGAGGGGCACAGAAGGAAAAACGGGGGGAAAGCAGGCAAATCACGGGCACAACAACAGTGGGGCAGCGAGGGGCACAGAAGGAAAAACGGGGGAAAGCAGGCAAATCACGGGCACAACAACAGTGGGGCAGCGAGGGGCACAGAAAGGAAAGGGGAGACAAGCAGACAAAACTGGCACCGGGGCCACAAGCGGAGGGCGATCTTACCTACAGGAGCAGCGGGCAGACAGCACAGGCGGAGCTGTGTGGTGGGGGAGCGACCTACCTGGCATTTCCTTCGATGTCACTTCCTGTTTTAACCATAGATACAGGAAGTTGGACCATACCTGGATGTTTTGTGATGCATTCAAAGTGTATTTTGCTCTGTTTTTCAGCAGTGATGTTTCTGTTAGATTCCATATCCCTTCATTGGCTCTGTCTTTTGCCCAGCATTTTGGGGAGTCCGGTAACTTGCACTTTTCTTCTGCCAAGGGGACCCTTGATTAAAATATCTCTTGGTACCCCCTTAGGTAGTTTTAAACCACTTTTTTCACTACACTCACCACTGAGTCCCCACACACCTGCATGCATCATCACGGCTAAGAGAAAAGATCTCCGCCAAAGAGCCCCCTCGTGGGGTCTGTGGGCCATTGCAGCACTGGCCCCACGAGAAGCTAAGCCCGATGATGAAGCATGACACCCACATGGGTGTGTGAGGGCAACACCTTCCAATAAGGAAGATCCCCTCACTTCAAATACATTCCAACTAGACGTCTTCTATAAAGGAACAGCTACCCCCTCTTCTCATGCATATTTTTCACTTTTTTCCTTCACTGGGACCAATTCTAGAAGGCGCAGGCCTCCTTCATGTATCTGAGTGTGCACGGTAAACATTGTGGCTCTGATAAAGGTTCTCCCATCCTCAGGCAATTAAACAGAAAGGAGCAAGTACTTTGTCCACCCCTTGGTATGCAATAACAGACACAAGGTAAGCCATTAGGTATGCAAGAATCGTGTGACTGTAAAAGCAAGCGGTGCTGATGAAGAAGACCGAGGTGGGTTGGTCAATAAATGTGGGTCCGAATACTTGTGGCAGTGGATGCTTGCCAACATTTCTGGCCACTGAGTTTGGGACCTGATTAAGAGTACCTTTGTATTCGCCAATTGGCTAGTAACAGAAGCTGGGGTTACAAGATTCACTACAACTCCATGGATCTGTGACGGCTCACATGGAGACCCCGCTTACTCAAGGTAGGTGAAGTCTCCTGATAAAATACTGGGGGGAAATGAGGAATTGGGAGACTGGGACTGCAATCACTAATTTCCCTGGCAACTCCTAATGCTCTCCTTGTAATTCCTGGTAACTCCACCCCCCTGGGGTTACTATTGCCCCTGGTATCAGTATAACATAACATAACACGTGTATTTGTAAAGTGCACGTTCACATACAAGGGTAGCTTGGCACTGAATAATAGATGTTCATTGTTACCCAACGTAATGGTACTCATTTTATTGACCTCAGAAGGATGCAAGGCTGAGTGGATCTGTCACGATTTGAACCTGTGACCGTGTGGTCGAACACAGGCCCCTATAGTGGACGCATTAGTTCACTAAGCCACCAGTAACTGAAGGATGGAGTTACCGGGGAAGATAATGGGGACCTCATAATGAAGCCTTTTACTTTCGCAAAACATCCAAGAGCAACTCGCATAGCAGGAAAAGGCGGGGAAAGAAGGATGAGAATGAGATACATTTTTCTAAATCCTGCAATTGTGGAAAGTATAAACCAGTCTTACCTTCCACCAGGAGTTTCATCACTCTCTCCCCAACACCGTGTGGGCTTTTGGCTTTGCACGTGTACACCCCTTCATCTGGGAAGCCAACATTCTCGAGCACCAGCGAGAGCACCCCGTCTCCGAACTCCTGGTGAGAGAGCTCTATGCGCCCTTGGTACTCGTAGCTCTGCTCCTCACGCACCTCCTCATTGTTGCTGTAGGTAAACAATATCTTCGGCTCCTTGAACTCGAAACTCTGCTGGATGTAGGCGTAGATGTCCGACACCTCGATCTCCTCGACTATGTCCTCGCGCTGCCAGCTGAAGGACAGCTTGTCTGCACCTTCCACAAAGGTGAGCTCGCAGGGTAGGGTCACCGTGGAGAAGGGCCGAGCATTGATTTCCTTCATGGCAGCAGCATCTGACAGGGCAGGAAGGGAGACAAAGGGTCAGGATCGAAAGGGAAGTGATAACAAATCATGGCTAGCAATTTTGAGGGGTGGGTAGAAGGTGTGCATAAAAGACCTCAATGGGCAGAAGACCTGGGTCCAGGTATGTCTATGAGATAGATTAATCATGGTGAAGTGGCATAAAGTACAGTGGTGCAGAGTAGATTGGTGTAGAGTGCAGTGGCGTAGAGTGCATTGGTTTTAAGTATAGTGTTTTGGGGTGCATTGGCGTAAAGTGCAGTGACATAGAGTGGCGTAGAGTCCAGGTATCTCTGTCATCATAGCAATACTGTCCAGTTCATTGTCGTCATTGACTGCAAGAATAAGCACCGCCAATGTTTCAAGTGCATGAAGGACAAAATATCGGAAACAAATATCGTGGGACAGAATGTCGTGTCCAAAATATTGAGGACAAGAATATTGTGTAGGTCATTTTCTATTGGCAAGTAAAGTTTTACTATACATAACTCCACATACATGTACCTTGATAATATATATATCTTCAAGGTATGTAGATCTGGAGTTAAGAATAGTAAATCTATATTTACCTATTTGCACTCACCTTCTCGATATTCTCGTCCTCGATATTTTTGGGACGATATTCTGTCCACACTCTATTTGTGTTTCCGATATTCTGTCCACACTCTATTTGTGTTTCCGATATTCTGTCACTGATCCGAATGAACACAAGACATGTTGAAATGTCAGCTCAGTTGCCCCTCTGTCTTTTTTTCCTTTGGGCAGGTGACCAGCCGTACCGAAGAAGTGAGTAGGTGAAAGCAGTGGCTCAGTGTGCAGATCACAGTTAGGCGGGTGGATGCGAGCTCAGAGCTTGCTCTCTTGAACATCTGAGCTGGCAGTACTGTACAGAGTCTACCAAGAGCAGGATAGCTGGCAGGGAGCCCACAGCATTGGGAGGGTGATCTGATAATCTGAAGGGACTCTAGAGTAATGTGCCTTTCTGGAGACAGCGATTGTCAAGGTGGGTGGGTGTCTCTGAAGCTCAATCAATCAGAATTTATAAAGCGCAGTTAATCACCCGGTAGGGTATCCAGGCACTTGCATGTCCCAGAGGCTTACTTGAACAGCCAGGTCGTGAGGTCCTGAGTGAATCTTCCTGAGTGAGATTGTTTTATAAATCGTGAGCCTTCACATTTGTCGGCTGAAAAACATGATGCATGTGGCAAGGACCCAGACCCCGCAGGTACCTAGAAAGGGTCCCCCACTCAGGTGAGAAAGGAAAACCCCAAGAGTTGTACAAGTGGCCAATATCCAGTCAGAACATCTTGGGGGGGGAGGAGGGGGGGCGGTGGGGGTCCCTTGCGAATGTCTTCTCTACTGTACGATTGGGAGAACAGAATAGCCCCAGACCTGGCTGACAGCCGGAGGCCAAAGACCATGGATGTAACAGAATGTGTGTGGACACTGGGATAGGAGCCACAATTGCAGCCCTGCCAACTGCAATGCATCACGGATTGGACTAACACTTTTAGTGCCTGTCCCCCACATCACCACATAGAGATTCAACATCACACATAATTAATAGTGCCTTGTGTCTAGGATACAGTATTTATTGCTGAAGGTGCTAAAGAAATTTGAACCAGCTGTCAATGTCTCCGACAGTGGAAAGTCGGAGCGGTGTACCGGTTGCCATGGGTACAGCAGTCCAGCCCCCTTGTAATCCGGACCCTCTGTGTTGTGAATGGGCTGAGTCCCTGCGAGCCGGAAGTCAAGGGCATCCTTTTGGCTGACATCATGCAGCCCACGTGCGCAGCCCATGTGACATGACATCACATAAAGTTGCAGAGCGAGAAGACTACCACGCAACAAGTGATAGGAACTAGGAAGGAGAAGGAACTGCTCGAAAATGGTAGTTCATAACTAGACCAAAAAATACAAGAAACCAGTAGTGCGAAGCACTGCGATATAAGCAAGAGGATACCATGCACTAAAATTCTAACGCAACCACAACCCTGTGACGGAGATCGAACACAACCAGCCCCTAGCACAGGCCCACGATAACAGCAGTGCCACAAAATGCATTCATAAGACAAAGAGAGCCAAGCAATTAAATGAGGCAGAACCAGAGGCGACGACGACACAACTGACGCGGAGACAAAAAAGGAAATTGCGCAAGGCACACAAGGCCAACAAAAGGAAAAATAAACCATTTAGTAACGTACAAAAAGAAGTACAATCATCAACATCAAGCAAGCTAGAAAAGCAAGAGGACAACATAGATGAAATAAGATCAGAGGCTCTGAAGTCCTACCCCATCTTCCTCCCAAAGACATGGACTACCCGTACTTCTGAAGAAGGCCTACAGTACGAAGCAAACAAAACCCCAACAAATAATGGGTCACAAACACAGCCGGGACCACCAGGGAAAAGGGAAAGCTATACCCAGACAGTTCCCCAAATGTCACCTAATGAACAAATTAGGACATCCCCATATGGAGTGAACAATAACACTAATGGTGGGGCTCCCATACAAACAAACTAATGCACACGAGAAAGTCTAACCATGCAACAAGCCACAGAGTATGAGAGAGGAACATGTACAAGAAGAAAAACATTGGACACACACCAGCAAAACTTCCCGGACTGGGTAGAAGTGCGGAACCAGGGAGGGAAAATTCCATTACTTGGGCCACAAGTGGAAATAGGGTACGCTCAACGATCAAACAGACAATGCACGGTAGTAGAGAATGTGCAAGACTTGGCCAACAAGGACAACAGACAAAAGGATATTGTATGTTGGTCTGTATTAAATGAACATGGGCATAGATATGACTCACCACACACCAACAAAAATGAAGGACATTTATCTGCAAGACAGGATTCAGGGTAAGGGAGCAAACGAGGAACACCGACCAATATCGGCATTACCAGCTTTAATACTCACCCCTGAGTTCAACATGAAAGGGGCATGGGACAACATTAACAGGTCTAACATACCTAACATACCCTCTCTATCCTGTCTTACCACAGCACATCTAACTTCAGTGAAATTTGAGTGCTGCCCAGGGATCAGCCAAAGAGAATCCACATTAACTGAGTGGACTGATAATTCCGACGTTCAGAACATTTTACGAGAAAGCAAGCAATTTAAAGAGTGGGGCATATCAATCAACAAAGCAACTACTGAAAAAATATCCACATGTGCTATCGGGGAGGAAGAATGCAATCGGGCGCCACAAGGAAGCAAGTACAATCTTAAGAGGAACCCAATAAACAACACCCTCTCTTGGGGGGAGTAAGATCAAAATTCAATTGTCTAACAGCAGGAGCGAAAATTTCAAGACAGAGGAGCAAGTAAAACAAACATACCCAGAACAATCGGATTGGGCCTGGATCCCGAAAGCTCTCACGACTACAGGGAGGTTAAACTTCTAGGGTAAAAACAACAACAAACCCTGCAAAAAGCGCCCTTAAGATAATTAATTGGAATGTGGCAGGCCTACACTCCCTTATGACAGATAACAAGACACTGGAATTTTTAAATACAGGCGATATTCTATGCACGCAAGAAACATGGTCGACTATCCCCATTCCAATTCCAGGGTTTCAAACTATCTATATACCTGCACACAAGAAAAATCTGTTTGGAAGATCAATGGGCGGCCTCGCAATATATGTGAAACTTGACCTGCAAGTGGAAGTCAGAGTATGGATAAACAACTCCTGGGATATACATAAACGGACTTGCACTGGATGGAAGACCTAACTCAATAGGTGCAAAGGTTCACAACAACCACAACCCAGCTGGTTGCATGCTTGAAACAAACAAGGGCCCGCTGACAAAAATAATTAAATGGGGTCTAGCCAATCTGCATAACTATGAAGGCTGGAAACAAACTCTTACAACCCGGACATGGGAACATGAAGCAAAAATGGAAAAGAGTTGGTCCTCACTGCTAGATAAGCTCCACACGTCATTAGTGCCTCAAAAACGCAGAAATCCGCAAGTAATGCCCAGAAGTAGTTGCTAGCCTCGACTCCTCGAGACCCCGAGACTTCTAGAGAGCAAAAGGATGTGTTGATGCACAGAACAACAACATAGAAAAGAAACGACCACCGTCACAGAAAGTATAGAAATAAAAAGAGGCTAGAAAACAACATAAAAAAATTGCAAGGAGCCAAAAACAACAACAAATTCAGGAACAATGGAAACATATGTACACCTTGTTATCGCCCAGTAAGTTCAGAGAATTTTGGGGATACATAAATGGTCTAGTAAATACAACGTACAGCAAGGAGAATGTTGTACTGGCCTCTGTATGGGAGACGCATGTAAAAATATTATATGTAGACTTGGAGGATAGTCAAATGTTACCCACCAAGGTGGAGATACTGAAAATATTGAAAAGTACCCGGAGAGACAAGGCCCCAGGACCTAATGGCCTACCCGGGATCATCTTTGAAGAAGACCGAACCTTTTGCGCTCCATTGATGCTCAATCTGTTTAACGAATGTCTTGCCACATCTATCATACCGGAATCTTGGAAGGGATCGATCCTCCATCCAAAACACAAAAAGGGGGATCCCACTCGACCTGAAAATTACGGGCTAATCGCCCTACTGGATGGCAAAGCTTTTGCCAAAGTACTTCTACAAGAACTAGAACAATGGATAAACGATAATAGAATCATTCCAACCTACCAGACAGGGTTTAGACCTAACGCCTCTACCATGGACAATGTTAATGCCCTCACTTAGCTGAGCTCTAAAGCCCACAAAACAAATACTCCTCCTTTGTATGATTGCTTTATAGACTACAGTGCGGCATTTAACAGTATTGACCGTAACATCCTACGGAAAAAATTGGCAGGACGGGGCATATCGAGACAACTGCTTGCAGCAAGAACAGCGTTATACACGGACAACTGGGTGAGGATCAAGATAACGCAATCACATTCCACGGCGCGGATGCTCACCAACAGAGGACTCAAGCAGGGAGGCGTACTTGCCCCTACACTATTCAATCTGTATACGGCAGATCTTGGGGAAGAACTATTGAAAGGCAACATTTTCCCACCCATATTGGGCCGGACGAAACTTCCAATAATACAATACGCAGACGGCCTGGTCCTGATGGATCAGACTCGCATTGGGATGTGAGGGCCCTAGACATACTACATACATACAATCCACGCAGTGCTCTCCAGGCGAATGCCAAAAAAACTAAAGTCCTGATCTTTGGCCAAAGAAGCAAAAAGCACCAGCTCAAATGGCAACTCGGCCCACTAAAAATAGACACAGCTTCCAAATACAATTATCTTGGAGTTTGGCTGATGGACTCGGGAAAACAGACTTTGCAGGCGAAGGCACTAACAGGAAAAGCTGCAAAAACTACGTACACCCTATCAAAGTGATATCACAAATTAAACAGTCACTCTGCTGAGACAATTCGAAGAGTCATCGGGGCCAAATTAGTTCCTACAGTAAATTATGGCTCTTTGCTTACCCAGGAAGGTTAACTGAGACATTGGAGCGCTGCCACAGAGCCTCACACAAGAAAATATTAGGCATGCCAAATAACACTCGAGTCCCTGCTGGGTGCCCTCAAGGCTATGTTTTCAGATAAGAAAAGCGCTTGGGCGAAATACCTCGACTCAGGTAAATCAACGCTAAATATGGACCCAGAGCACTTGACAAACCTCCCAATCACTAAAGCACAACTAAAGAATAAGTTAAAGACACACGCCAGGAAGGACACAAGGGTACTGGAGATAAATCAAGTAAAAAACATCAGAGGTGCGAAGGAGCTTGCGGCATCACACGAAGCCTTCCTCTGTCAACCATACTTGAGAGCAGCTATTGGAAAATACGCTTTCAAGAATATCTTAGCGGTTAGGCTCCAATAACACCTATAAGGGAATACAGGGCACGCTGGAAGAACTGGGCTCAGGGACAGGAGCAATGTAGGCTGCGTCAATACCACTCCGAATCTGTTGCTCACATTGTATGCTATTGTGTAAGCCTAATACAACAGAGACAAAGGTATTTAAAGCCAATCTGGGACAAGAACATGCAAGAAGGCTCTATCGCTCATCTATACCTCAGTGATTCCAAAGGAACTAGCACACTTTAGCAAATTCTTCTTGGAAGCCGCCAGGCTTCTACGAGAGGTTGGACAAATAACGAAGGCTGCCCGTCAGGGGACTACTTCTATTTTTGGGCTTTGAACAGTTGACACCTGCTAAAATGTTAGGAATAAAAAGGCAGGCTGTTACTTATTCGGCCCAACCGGAACTTTATCCTCGGATATTGCTGACCTAGATGAACCCTCTTTTTAAAAATATTTTAAGCTGTTCATTTTTTGCATTTACCGTAGTACAGGCCTATTCATTTTAACTTAATCAGCCTGCACATGTGCAGTCCGGTCCAGCTAAGATCATGGAAGCGGACGAAACACTATACTAGTTTACTGCACCTCAAACTCAGTACGATACAAGGCCATTCGCTTTCATGCTGTACAATATGGACTGAACTCACAATGAAATTCAGGCTATCAGTGCAGAGTTTCACATGCACAGCTTGTTCAATTGCTCATTTGCACAAGTTTTTAACTTAATCCAGTTAAGTTTGCATATGTCGCTCTGGTACTATCTCACACAGCACTTGACTGAATTATATAACGAGATGTGTATCTGTACAGATTTTTAAGTTTGATTTATCTATGTTTGGACTATCTTCGCTTTGTACCAGGAATTTTAACGGACTTAATTGTCTTAATAAACTATTAAACACATAAATAATCCGCTTCGCCTGGGGCCCGCATGGTTGGTCTCTCACGATTGATAAGAAGCCCAGGTCTTTAAGAACATTATGACTATGGGCATGTTGGGGACGCTCACGCACTGGGGCCCACGGGATGCCATTTGAAATAATATACCCATGTGAATAGACTATAGACATACGATGCCCAGAGAGTGAAAAATTGGAACGTGAGGGCCTGATTGACTGCGGTAAAGTTTGACTTTTGGTCTAAGTTTAGACCAAATGTTTAACTTTACTGCTTTTTGGTATTCACAAAGGTAGGTTACGAATAGTATCTTTACAACTGTAGAGTTTCCGTACTTGGGGCGGAATCTCCGCACTAGGGGTGGACCTCTGCCCTGAGTGCAGAGATTCCGCCCGAGTGCGGAAACTCAGCAGTCATTAAAATACTACTCATAACTTTCTTTTGTGAATACCGAAAAGTAGTAAAGTTAGACTTTTGGTCTAAGTTACATTTTTGGTGTAGGTTTCCCTTTGTAAATACTGAAAAGTAGTAAAGTTAGACTTTTGGTCTAAGTTTCCCTTTGTAAATACTGAAAAGTAGTAAAGTTAGACTTTTGGTCTAAGTTTCCCTTTGTAAATACTGAAAAGTAGTAAAGTTAGACTTTTGGTCTAAGTTTCCCTTTGTAAATACTGAAAAGTAGTAAAGTTAGACTTTTGGTGGAAACTTAGACCAAAAGTCTAAGTTTAACTCTGTGAATCAGGCCCTGAGTGAGTAGGGTTACAAAGGCAGAAGTTAGTAGGTGTCTGAATGTGCACACCCTGCTTGATACCCTGGGACTGCCGCTTGCTACAACAATATACCTGAACTATAGAAATACGGAACGAAGGGCCAGATGTATTAACATTAGGAATTACGATTTCCAAATTGCGATTTTTACGGAATCGCTGTTTGGAAATCGCAATTCCTAATGTATTAAAGAATTATTTTCTAACATAGCGATTCCTAGTGGGGTGGCAAATCACCCTACCTCATGAATATTAATGAGGCAGGTCGCAATTTGCGACCCACTAGTAATTTCAGCAATCGCAGGGATGGTGGCCTGCTGGGGTCAGCAGACCACCTTGTCTGTGATTGCTTTTTAATAAAACAAACTTTATTTTTAAAAATGCAGCTCGGATTCCATTAAGGAAAACGGGATGCGTTAAAAAAAAAGAAACTTTTAGACCGCCGTCTGCTCTTAAAAATATTTTATTTACATTCTCAAAGTGGAAGGGGTCTCTTATGAACCCCTTCCCCTTAGCGATTGAGTTACCACCTCCTTCGAGGTGTCAATGAAATATTATTGTTTTGCGACCAGAATTTGGTCGCAAAACATTTATGCATACCAATGCAAATCGGTATTGGCAAGGGATGCACTAAAGACGCCCCTTCCAAATACCAAATACCAAACCCAAATTGTGATTTGGTAACTGTTACCGACTCACAGTCTGGCTTTTGTACATTAAAAAAAAGTATTTTTGCCGTCACAAACGACCGAATCTGCAAATCAGGCCATTTGCAATCTTCAAAAAGCTTCGTACATGTCGCCCTAAATCACCAACCACCTGAGCGAACAGCGACACCTCTATAAATACTCACTGCAAAGGAGAACATGGATAAAAGAGACAATAAACAAGAAAAAACAGAAGTCAAGACTAGCTCCACAGAATAAAGGAGAACAGGAACATAGATGGGCCAGCATGGCTTCTGAGACAGAAGCCACAGACGACCCAAGTCCTATTACAAACTAACATCTTGCGATTTGTCTAACCACTGGCAATCACTCGGGACAGCATTCCAACCCATTGCTCTTTTGCCTGCCACGCCACCTCAGTTTGGACCCAGCCATATGCAAATATAGTCCTGGGAACGGTCCAGCCTGAAATGCCAAGTCAGGTCCTTTCTGAACCGGAACACAAGCAACCCAGGACTGGTTTTGGCCTCTTTGGACCTCTTCAGTTGGGTACAGTTTGGTTCCAGTGGCACAGTGAGTGACGGATCCACGTCTGGGAATAACGGTAGCACTTAGGGCACCACGATGAAGATACAAAAAGGTATTGGATGGATTGCTTGAATTAATCTCAACCACTGGTCATTACTCAGGCCGCATCCCAAATTATTATACTATGGAAGGAACTAAAGGCTGAGCAGCTAAGCTATATCTTTGGTTCAACAACCCTAGAAAAGACATCATCACTTCCAGTGAAGTATCGGGAAACAGACATTGGTGACCAATGGTCAGAAGAAAAATGGAAGTATTGCTGTCCACAACCATCAAATATCCGCAAATGATAGATACTGCATTCAAGTTCCTTCAGAGGTTATATATCACCGTATTACGCCTGCACAGAATGGACTGTATAGGGAACGAACGTGCGGAAGCTGTTAAAGCCCATTTGTAGACTCGTCATGCCCTAAGATTCATAACTTCTGGACCAAGACAGGCCATGAAATATCACAAGTAATGGGACATGCAATCCCATGTTCCCTCTGGTGATGCTCCTTGGGTACCTGGCTGAGGCCCCTAAATCTACTTGGAGACTTACTGGGGTACACATTTTATTAATTAACCGCCGCGTAGGCATGGGTGAATGAAGGGACCAGCACCAGAGCTCAAGCAATGGACACAGGATATAACATGGTGCGACATGAACCCCGAAACATATATTTCGCCACGACATGACAGTAGGAAACCCATAGATGTAAGGGAACCAGTTTGAAGATACTTCATAGAAAGGACGCCTCCACCGCAGGACACAGAGAACATACAAGTATTGCGGTTTCATGGTTGATAATCTTTTAAGAGTCGATACACATTGGGCCATGTTGCTGGATACACTTGTAATAGAATAATGTAGGTGGAATGTGTAATGCCAAGGATATTGGGATGTATGTAGTGTACGGGGGCAGTGCTAGGACCCCATGGACTCTTACATCCTGCATCGGGCCAGGGCAGACTGATGAAGGCTTCTCAGGGGTGTGGAGAGATACATCTCTGTCTGTATTTACTTACTTTACGGCTTGGATATATGTCCGCTGGCAAATGTGGAGCAATTTCACTATGTTGGATAAGTATGTATGTATGCATGGATGTATGCATTTATTTATATATGTTTGCATGCATGTAGTGTTTGTATGACAGAAACCTAGCCAAGAGGTGCAACACAGGGCCAAACCGACAAGTTAGTGAGTGATTGAGGCACTGAGGCAGCGAGAGCTGAATAAAGGGGTTTTAAGTTGACTTGGGTGGTTGGTTGAGTCAATGGGTGAATGAATGAATGCACAGATTTGCCAATGATATGCAGGGGAGTAACTAAGTGGACCAGTTAGTGAACACGTAATTTGGATACGAAATGGAGACATGTAACTACAGGCTCTGCTGTCAGAATATATATACTTGCAAAACTGCAAACTTTGCTGTCTGAAGAAATGGACTGGGAAAACCGGGAAAACTACAGACTTTACTGCCTGAAGATATGGACTGGGAAAACTGGGAAAACTACAGACTTTACTGCCTGAAGATATGGACTGGGAAAACTGGGAAAACTACAGACTTTACTGCCTGAAGATATGGACTTGGAAAACTGGGAAAACTACAGACTTTACTGCCTGAAGATATGGACTTGGAAAACTGGGAAAACTACAGACTTTACTGCCTGAAGATATAAACTTCAGGCCCTGCTGCCAAAAGATATACACTTGTAAAACTACACACTGTGCTGTCTGAAGATATGGACTGGTAAACATACAGACTAGGGTGTCTGAAGCTATGTACTGGTAAACAACAGATTGTGCTGTCTAAAGAAATGGACTGGTAAAACTGGTAAAACTACAGGCTGTACAGCCTGAAGAAATGGAGTCATGGGACAACAGGCCCTGCTGTCAGATGATATGTACTTGTAAAACTATACACCGTGCTGTCAGATGATATGGACTGGTGAACAGCAGACTGTGCAGTCTGAAGATATGAACACATGTGACTACAGGCTCTGCTGTCAGAAGATATAGACTTGTACAATTACACACTGCACTGTCTGCACTGCATCCGATGGACCAGCACTGAGCCCGCTGTGGCTTCCCTGCACCCACTAGGCCTGCACTGCTACTGCTGAGCCTGTACTGCACTGCACCCGTTGGGCCTGCACTGCACCTAACTGGGCCTGCACTGCACCCATTGAGACTGCACTGTGCCCACTGGTTTTTCACTGTATTCCTGCACTGCACCCGCTGGGCCTGCACTGATACTGCTGGGCCTGCACTGCATCCGATGGACCAGCGCTGAGCCCGCTAGGCCTGCCCTGCACCCACTAGGCCTGCACTGCTGCCGCTGAGCCTGCACTGCTACTGCTGAGCCTGTTCTACACTGCACCCGCTGGGCCTGCACTGTACCTAACTGGGTCGGCACTGCATCTGCTGGGCCTGTCCTGCATCCGCTGGCCCAGCAGTTTCTCTCTTTGTTTCCTAAGAAGGAAGGTTGCTTAGAGATACTGACCTGCAAAGTACAGGAGCCCAGCGAGGCTGAGGGCAGTCCAGAGCAGAGACATCCTCCTGTGGATAAAGAGAGGAGCTACATGTGAGTGTCAGTGTTTCACAGCAGTCAGTACTCATTTACAGGATCACTTTATACACAGGATGTGCCTGTTCAAGTTCCTTTGTTCCTGTGTCACTGGATTGATACTTCACAGGCGCCTTTCCATCCTCCTGCCCAGTGCTAACACGTACTGAGCAGACTCAGCTCTTGTCTATTGCACCAGTGACTCAACAAACCTCAGAGGACGTCCCTTGGACCATTTCTCTAGATTCCTGTCCTGATATATGAGGGGGGAGGGGTCCTCGGAGTAGTTTGTAATAAAAATGAAACTTTTTAAGGTCAGACAATGAACACCTATGAGAACAAATGGCCAGCAAGCATCTGAAAGGAAGAACATTTGTTTCAACAAATATTGTCCCAAGAGGAAAAGATCACAAAACAACAAATATATTGGTTACTTTTACATTCAGTTTTAGGAGCGATTGTATTATTTCCACAGGATATCACAATAAATAATACAGTTATTACATTTGTTTAATGTAGTGACTACACAGTTAGTATTACAAATGCAAACAATAAATACAGTATGGGCAGGAGATATTTAGAAATAATCACAAAGGTTTTGGCTGTAGTAACTTGTAGGCAGATGACAAGCACTGCTGAGCTGCAGTAATGCATGCATGCACTCGTGCAGTTGTACGGTGAAGGGATCCCATGCACTAGTCTGATGAATCAATGCCATGCAACACATTGTCCTGATGAAGCAATGCCATGCAACACATTATCCTGATGAAGCAATGCCATGCAACACATTATCCTGATGAATCAATGCCATGCAACACATTGTCCTGATGAAGCAATGCCATGCAACACATTATCCTGATGAAGCAATGCCATGCAACACATTATCCTGATGAAGCAATGCCAGGCCACACATTATCCTGATGAAGCAATGCCATGCAACACGTTACCCCGATGAAGCAATGCCATGCAACACAGTATCCTGTTGAAGCAATGCCATGCAACAATTTTCCTGATGAAGCAATGCCATGCAACACATTATCCTGATGAAGCAATGCCATGCAACACATTATCCTGATGAAGCAATGCCATGCAACACATTGCCCTGATGAAGCAATGTCTTGCAACACATTGCCCTGGTGAAGCAATTCCATGCGACACATTGCCCTGATGTAGCAATGCCATGTAACACATTGCCCAGATGAAGCAATGCCATGTAACACATTGCCCAGATGAAGCAATGCCATGCAACACATTGCCCTGATGAAGCAATGCCATGCAACACATTATCCTGATTAAGCAATGCCATGCAACACATTATCCTGATGAAGCAATGCCATGCAACACATTGCCCTGATGAAGCAATGCCATGCAACACATTATCCTGATTAAGCAATGCCATGCAACACATTATCCTGATGAAGCAATGCCATGCAACACATTGCCCTGATGAAGCAATGCCATGCAACACATTATCCTGATGAAGCAATGTCGTGCAACAAATTGCCCTGATGAAGCAATGCCAAGCAACACATTGCTCTGATAAAGCAATGCCATGCAACACATTGCCCTGACAAAGCAATGCCATGCAACACATTATCCTGATGAAGCAATGCCATGCAACACATTGACCTGATGAAGCATTGCCATGCAACACATTGCCCTGACAAAGCAATGCCATGCAACACATTATCCTGATGAAGCAATGCCATGCAACACATTGACCTGATGAAGCATTGCAACACATTGCCCCGATGAAGCAATGCCATGCAACACATTGCCCGGATGAAGCAATGCCATGCAACACATTGCCCTGATGAAGAAATGCCGTGCAACGCATTGCCCTGACGAAGCAATGCCATGCATCACATTGCCCTGATGAAGCAATGCCATGCAACACATTGCCCTGACGAAGCAATGCCATGCAACACATTACCCTGACAAAGCAATGCCATGCCACACATTGCCTTAATGAAGCAATGCCATGCAACACATTGCCCACGATGAATCAATGCCATGCAACACATTGCCCTGATGAAGTAATGCCATGCAACACATCGCCCTGATGAATCAATGCCATGCAACACATTGCCCCAACAAAGCAATGTCATGAATCACATGGCCCTGATGAAGGAATGCCCTGCAACACATTACCCTGATGAAGTAATGCCATTCAACATATTGCCCTAAAGAAGCAGTGCCATGGAACACACTGCCGCGATGAAGCAATGCCATGGAACACATTGCCCTGATGAAGCAATGTCATGTAACACATTGCCCTGATGAAGCAATGTCTTGCAACACATTGCCCTGATGAAGCAATGTCTTGCAACTTGTTGCCCTGATGAAGCAATGTATTGCAATACATTGCCCTGATGAAGCAATGCCTTGCAACACATTGCCTGATGAAGCAGTCTTGCAACTCATTGCTCTGATGAAGCAATGTCTTGCAACACATTGCCCTGATGAAGCAATGTCTTGCAACTCATTGCCCTGATGAAGCAATGTCTTTCAACACATTACCCTGATGAAGCAATCTCATGCAACACATTGCCATGATGAAGCAATGTCATGTAACACATTGCCCTGATGAAGCAATGTCTTGCAACACATTGCCCTGATGAAGCAATGTCTTGCAACTTGTTGCCCTGATGAAGCAATGTATTGCAATACATTGCCCTGATGAAGCAATGCCTTGCAACACATTGCCTGATTAAGCAGTGCCATGTAACACATTGCCCAGATGAAGCACCACCTTGCAACACATCGCCTTGATGAAGCAATGCCATGCAGCACATTGCCCTGTTAAATCATTGCCATGCAACACATTGCCCTGATGAAGTAATGCCATGCAACACATCACCTGGATGAAGTAATGCCGTGCAACACATTTCCCTGATGAAGTAATGCCATGGAACACATTGCCCTAAAGAAGCAGTGCCATGCAACAAACTGCCCTGATGAAGCAATGTCATGCAACACATTGCCCTGATGAAGCAGTGCCATGCAAGTCATTTCCCTGATAAAGCAATCCAATGCAACACATTGCCCTGATGAAGCAATGCCATGCAACACATTACCCTGATGAAGCAATACCATGCAACACATTGCCATGATGAAGCAATGCCTTGCAGCACATTGCTCTGATGAAGCAATGCCTTGCAGCACATTGCCCTGATGAAACAATGTCATGCAACACATTGCCCTAATGAAGCAATGCCTTGCAGCACATTGCCCTGATGAAGCAGTGCCATGCAAGTCACTGCCCTGATAAAGCAGCACCATGCAATGCATTGCCCTGATGAAGCAATGTCATGCAACACATTGCTTGATGAAGCAATGCGATACAAAAGGGGATGATGGACGGAACGTTTGAGCCAATCAAACACTCACCCCCAGTCAACTGATCTGGGTTTAATCCATCATCATTCTTTAGCTCACTCCACCACCCCAGTTCAGACATGGCCATATGCAAATCAGTCTGACCCTGTGCCTCATGGGAACAGTCCAGCACGAACTGCCAAGCCATGTCTTCCCTGGACCGGAAACAAGCATCCTAGGACCGGTTTCTGGCATTCCAGCCGTCATCAGCCAGGCTTGCTTGAATCCAGTGGCAAAGTGAGCAAGGGACCCACGTCTGGGCATACCCCCGCCAACTTAGGGCGAACAAAGCGATACAAAAGGGGATGATGGACGGAACGTTTGAGCCAACACATTGCCATTATGAAGCAGTACCTTGCAACACAATGCTCTGATGAAGCAATGCCTTACAACACATTGCTCTGATGAAGCAATGCCTTGCAACACATTGCCCTGATGAAGCAGTCTTGCAACACATTGCCCTGATGAAGCAGTCTTGCAACTCATTGCTCTGATGAAGCAATGTCTTGCAACACATTGCCCTGATGAAGCAATGTCTTGCAACTCATTGCCCTGATGAAGCAATGTCTTTCAACACATTACCCTGATGAAGCAATCCCATGCAATACATTGCCATGATGAAGCAATGTCATGTAACACATTGCCCTGATGAAGCAATGTCTTGCAACACATTGCCCTGATGAAGCAATGTCTTGCAACTCATTGCCCTGATGAAGCAATGTCTTTCAACACATTACCCTGATGAAGCAATCCCATGCAATACATTGCCATGATGAAGCAATGTCATGTAACACATTGCTTGATGAAGCAATGGCATGCAACACATTGCATTATGAAGCAGTACCTTGCAACACATTGTTCTGATGAAGAAATGCCTTACAACACATTGCTCTGATGAAGCAATGCCTTACAACACATTGCTCTGATGAAGCAATGCCTTGCAACACATTGCCCTGATGAAGCAGTCTTGCAACACATTGCCCTGATGAAGCAGTCTTGCAACACATTGCCCTGATGAAGCAGTCTTGCAACTCATTGCTCTGATGAAGCAATATCTTGCAACACATTGCCCTGATGAAGCAATGTCTTGCAACTCATTGCCCTGATGAAGCAATGTCTTGCAATACATTGCCTAATTAAGCAGTGTCATGTAGCACATTGCCCTGATGAAGCAACACCTTGCAGCACATTGCCTTGATGAAGCAATGCCATGCAGCACATTGCCCTGATGAATCAATGCCATGCAACACATTGCCCTGATGAAGCAATGCCATACAACACACTGCCCCGATGGAGCAATGCCATGTAACACATTGCCTTGATGAAGCAACACCTTGCAACACATTGCCCTGATGAAGCAATGTCTTACAAAACATTGCCCTGATGAAACAGTGGCATGCAACACATTGCCCGATGAAGCAATGCCATGCAGCATATTGCCCTGAAGGAGCAATGCCATGCAATACATTGCCCTGATGAAGCAATGCCATGCAACACAGTGCTCGGATGAAGGAATGCCCTGCAAAACATTGCCCTGATGAAGCAGCTGTGTGCACTGCTCTAATTCAGGGATCCCACGCACTGTCATTCATGCACTTTCACTTTGTGGTCATCTCACATAGTATTCCGCTGAAATATTCCATTTGTGCTCTGCGGAATAGCTGCATGCACTGATCCGATGACTTTAGCTCATGCAGGGTTCTGATGAAGTGTCACACCTTTTTCTCTTAGTTCTGGGGGCAATATAAACGTACTGGGTAGTATCTGGGTTTGGTACTGTCACCCAGCTCCAGAACCCTCAGTATGTGTAAAGCAATCTCCATACGACAGCACTCAAAACAAGACTGTTACTCACCAATAGCCTTCAGCTGCGGGTTTCAAGTGAAACACGACTCTAAAGCCCTGACAAAGCATTCTGGTCAATGTGGTTCATCTTAGCAAAGTTGCAATTCGTCTAGTGAAGCTAAGCTTGATAGCTAACAGATTTTCCCATATTTTATTTTTGTAGCTTATTAGTAATAATTTCTTCCAGTCTCTCATTTTCGTAGCCTCAGACAAGTGTTTCGCTCTTCATGAGCCCTTCGGTGCTGCACGGCCAGTACTAACTGTGATACTTTTTAAAATGTCTTTTATTGTTTTAAAATGCACAACAAAACAGGTTCACCTAGAGCTCGATACGCAGAACTTAATATATAGATGTTAAAGAGTCAAGCAAACCAAAGTGTTAATCAGTCGTGAAGATATGTGAGTACATGCAGCAGGTTCCTATTACACACGCCGATGGCAGCGGGAGATTAAATTACAGGGGCAATACACAGTACAAGGAACAATCATCAGGAAACATAGGGGATATCAAAGTGCTAACCATACTACACACCGAGGGACAGAGGATGTAGAGTCCGTGGATTTAAGGTGGTCTGTCACCTCATTTGAATGAATGAATGAATGAGCTTATAAAGCACACAGCTACTCCCTCGGGAGTGTCCCGGCGCTGGAGGTTCACACATGACTGTCCCCAATGGGCAACTTAACTCTTAAAAAGCCATGTTTTCAGCTAGTTCTTAAAAGTTGTCAAATCAGTGCTCGCTCGCAGTGCCGCCGGGAGTTTATTCCATGTTTGAGCACCAAGGAAACTGAAATATTTACCGCCCCTACGTGCCAAACGGACCTTGGGGATGCAAGCGAAAATCAGAGGAAGATGATCTCAGCGATCTGATAGGTGCATAGCAACAGACGCGCCTTCTGAGGTATCCAGCGCCCTTACCATGGAGGGCTTTAAAAAATATGACCATGGCTTTGAATTGTATCCGCTCCATCACTGGAAGCCAGTGTAAGGCCTTGAGATGAGGGGCCATATGAGACTTGGGTTTCAGTCTGAAAATCGCCCTAGCAGCTGAGTTTTGCACCACCTGGAGGCGCTGAAGGAGGTAGTCCGGTAGGCCCAAGTAAAGGACGTTGGCGTAGTCTAATCCAGACGTAACCAACGCCTGAACCACAATCTTCCTGGAGTCCGGAGGAAGGAGGGGGAAGGAATTTTTTCAGCATATGGAGTAGGCCAAAACAGGTTTCCACCAGGGCCTGAATTTGAGAATTCATAGAGAGGGCATTATCAATGTAGATTCCCAGGTTTTTAACTGTGGATTGGGCAATGCTTGGGGGGGACAATTCCTCCGGCCACCATTGGCTCCAATTGCACAAAGAAGGCAGTCCAAAGAAAATAATTTCTGATTTATCAGGGTTGCACTTGAGCTGGTTAAACTTCAGCCATTTAAAGACCTTTGTGAGGCAGGATCTGATAGCGTCCCCATCAAAGTCTGTGCCTTTGTTGCACGAGAACAACAGCTGAGCATCGTCAGCTTACGAAATTATCTTAGCGCCATTTGCTTCCGCCAAGGGGGCTAGGGGCGACATATATAAATTAAAAAGAGTTGGGCTCAAAATAGAGCCCTGATGGACTCCTACCTCCATGATGGGCATGGGGGCTGTAAAAGGGGGAGTCCATATTTCCTGTTTTCTATCCTTCAGATAGGATGTTATCCAGGCTAGTGCCTGACCTCCGATGCCCATGTTCCTCAATCTATTGAGGAGCATCACGTGTGGCGCCATGTCGAACACCACCGACAGATCGAGTGGTATGAGAATCGCTCTCCCCCCCTGGTCAAGCTTGTCCTTAAGTTGCTCTGTCACCTCCAACAGAACTGTTTCGGTGCTGTAATTAGCTCGAAAGCCAGATTGAGTGGGGTTCAAGAGATTATGACTTTCAGCATAATCAGTGATCGCTTTATTCACGTGTTTCTCCAACACTTTGGAGAAGGCTGGAAGGAGGGAGATAGGCCTATAGTTCGTAGGAACATTCGGGTCCGCGTTAGATTTTTTTAGGAGTGGCAGGATTTTTGTCTGCTTCCAGAGGGATGGCACAGTGCCCGTGGAAAGAGAGGAATTCAGTACCATATTAACCGATTGGTTTATAGTGGGTGCTGGGGCCATAAATAATTTAGCTGGGCATGCATCTGCTGGTGAGCCCGACTTGAGGCCCTTAAGGTATGCAAGTGAATCGTCGGATTCTTTAGCGGGGAAGTGTAACAAGGATGGCAGTTGTGAAGCATTTGGGATCAGTTTGCAGCATAGTGGTGTCACAAGTGGTCAGTACCGTGTGCCTCCGCTGGCGGAAGCATAGAATGTAAACGGAAGAGTCCTTGGCCTGTGCTCATGGATGCAGGTCCAATATCCACCTGTAAGTTACAGGTGCACAGGATAATCTCTAGTTGATAGCTATGGTTCGCTTATTGATGCTAAAAACTGCGGCCCAGATACTCAAACAAATCACGGAACGCAGCACAGCCGCCGAAAATGCTGTGCTGCGTTGCGTGACTGGGAGGGAGCAGGGGAAAGCCATATCCACAGAGATATGACTCTCTTCTCCCCCACCCTAGCGCCGGTGGTGATTTCAGCTACCGTGCACCAGGCAAACACCTTGGTGCTATGGTGCAAGGGTGTGTGTGAATCTAGCATAGGTTTTGTACAGGAAGGTAAACCTTCCTGTACAAAATACTATGGCCAGTGGAGTAGCAAGGGGGGGGGGCAGCCCTAGTTTTGGGGGCGGCGGCCTTCCCCACTCTTACCTGCCATCTTGGGGCATCAATTGCAAGCACCCCTCCCCCCCCGGCTCCTGAATGAGACCCCCATGGGGCGGCAAACTGAGAAATCTCACGAGCACACTCACCGCTCTCTGCAAACGCAGGGACCGCCACGGGCAGCAAAAGGGCTAGCGACGCCAATGACTATGGCTAGACAACCGTTTCCTACTTTGTATCTGTGCAGCACACATACAAAGTTGGAAATTAAGTCATTTCTCCTTTGACAGCCTGCTTTTCAGCTGCATTAATTTCTGGTGCTAAACCCTGTCTACTAATGTTAGTAGATAGGGCTTAGCATAAAAAACCACGGGTCTTTGCATGAGAACTCCCGTGTACACCCAATGTAAAGCCCCCTTATCGCAAAGTAATGCAAAGCAGTGTTTTGCTCTGCTTTGCATTACTTTTCCATACATACCAACGCAAATACCAATTTGCGTTGGTAAGTTAAATCGCCAAAAAGGTTTAGCGTTAAAAAAGTAACGCAAACCCGAGTGAAACCTTTGTGAATCTTTGCCTGCATATCATTCTATTGTGCTTGGAGCACGGAAGGAGACCCAAGAGGCAAAACTTTGGTGCCAGCAGTTGACGCCTATTAGCCTACCTGTGCCTGCAAAGGTGACCCAAGATTCGATTACTTTCTCTGATTCTCCAATAAGAGCCTGCAGTAGGGCGTGGCTTAGAGTAGACCTTGGGCTGAGACACACCATAACAAACAAGCATTGGCATAGCCAATAGGTCTCGCCTTTGAGACCGTATAAGTATTTTTCCATGTAGCACGCATATATAATTAATATATAAATACTATATATAAATTAAAAATTATGGAGCAGAGATTGGAACACGAGCAGGAAACATAAATAAACATGTGTACTGAGAAACCCACTGCTGCATTTGTGCTTGGAGGGGGGGACTCTTAACATGAAGTGTCACACTTCAAATCCCTCCTCCATGTGTCACATACACCTAAGCAGCATATACTGTAGTCTTTTAAAATTGCCATTACTTAATTGATGGGTGATCCAGCGCTATCAATAAAATTTCTTCTCCTAGATGCTTTGGACGACCAGGTACAAATATCCCTCTCAAACACAAACTATATCCATATGACGGTGGGGCCCATAACACCGCATATACATTCACTCTCTCATATATTCCCTGGATTTCATCCGTTCTTACCTAGGAGAAAACGGTTAATGATTTGCTGGAAGGAGACGGGATACCTTTTTAAAACGACATAATACTTCTCAAGCTTTAAGGTATTCCGCTCATTGGTCGATGGACCAACTAGTAGGAATCAGTTGATGGTGATTAAGACCAGCTCAATCACTATAAACCTTTAAACGTTTACATTTATCATTGAGCTAAAGAACCACAGACTCATTGTTTAAAGATAATAAAGTTTATATAATTTTTAGAAGCACGAATAGGTTTCAAATTTAGTATTCAGATTATTACATTTAGCATTATTATAAGAATAAATTGGAATTGCAATGCATACCTATTAGATGGAAAAATAAAGTTCGTCACAGCAAGAACTCCCGAGAGATCTATCTATCTGTCCTGGAAAACAGGCCTTCTCGTTCCTTTCCCCTTTAGTATCTTAAGAATAAAAGGTCTAATAGTATTAAATGGAAAATCTATCAAAAGCAAAAGGGTTCTCCAACAGCAGCATCTCGTGCTCAATCAAAAATATAAAATAGCAGCAGCAGCAGCATCAGTTCATCAGCCATCAGCATCAAAAATTGGTTCAACCCGCCCCCCCAGGAGTAGGCCTTCTTATACCCTAATACTAGCTTACTAAGTGAAAATGTTACATCTTTATGGGCGAGATTCTCTCTAATTGGTCCATTTGGGGTCAACATACATCTCATTATGAATATCCTTGTTCCAACCAGTTCTTTGTGGAAAGTTCATACTTCTGTCATTTCTCACGGGTTCATGACATTACCCATCCGTTCATAGGTTTCAAACTGTATCCTTTTCTGATACTTTTAAGTTGAACAGTTCATTGTTCATTCACATATTCACTGCGACTTCTCACGCTTTTCGCTATGTCCTTCTTTGGCACACGTTGTATAATAAGGTCATCGCAGCCTTGACCACGCTTCCATCCTAGGCTTTGGAACGGTCACATGATCCCTCTTGTTCACAGCCTTTCTTTATTTCAACACCCCTCTCGCGCCTGCGTATTCTAGCTCATGGCAGCCATTTTATATCGCGGCTCAACAGGCCTAAGCGCACTATTATAAAGATAAACAAAACATAGTTAAGAATAAAGAATATAAGCCTTTTAGTTTCCCTCCCGTCATTCTACGTACCCCAATTAGGTATTACCTAGCAAAAGCGACATATAAAGCCATCCCTTACTTACCAACGCTTTACTTTGCCACTACACAATTATTTTCCAAGCACAAATCATGCATTTATTATTCTAATTAGTACGCAAATATTAGACTTATGTTATCCACGTTAACAATGGTAAGTAAATTAGTTTGCACATGTATAGCGTGTGACCTTTAACCCTTTACATGTAACATACATGGTTGGTTATTTACTAAGACGAACATGTGTGTTATTTATTCAACGTAAATATTAGGAGGTTAAAATTTTATCGTTTACCCTGCTCCATCAACTCCCCCCTTTGGTGATTTTTAATATCACCACAAAAACCCATGTTACACAATTCTATCAGATAGCATATTTCTTTGTCCATTTGTTTTTGTTAGTTTACACAACTGTATCCCTTTCAACTTGTCTCTTTGTTTTCTTATACATGTTTTCTTTTATTTCTTCTAGCTCTATTTCACCCATTTCTCTTTCTTTATTGATCTTGTTTTCTTTTTCTATTTTATTCTGTCTTTTTCTTCTCTTTATACATGTAATAATTAGCTTCAGTACTAAAACTATTATGATTATTATGGTTGCTACTATTATTACTTTCCCTATTATTAATCCATTCATTCTAGTAAACCAATTTATTACTGAGGAAAAACTCTTACCAAGTTTTCCAAACGCATTTTCAACCTCCAGTGGAACAAGTTCTTTGTGCAAATTTGTAATATTTGTTATATACTTTTGTATATTTTCACTTTTATCTGGAATGTAAGTGCAACAATGTTGGACTTTCAGCATTCCACAGACTCCACCCTCTTTTGCCAAAAGAATGTCAAGGGCAAGTCGATTTTGCATCACCATAGCTCTCATGGCAACCATTTCGGTATTTACCATCAAGAACCCTCCAGCAGTATCTGTAGATAAACGATCTACTACTGTGGATAACTTCAGAATTTTAAATGCATTCAAAGATATTCCCACTGCTGGTATCAATGCTCCAAAAATATCACCTACTATTTCTGAAAAACTTTCCCTTTTTCTACGTGTAAATGTCTTAATCATTTCGTGTGTTCCCTTTTCTGCTCTATCTACATGAAAAATCTTTGGAAAGACCAGGCCTAAGTAACATGATCCATACCAATGGCCGGCAACCTGTAATAAGCTCTGTTACCGCAAATATAATAGATCCCAGGAAATATTGGATCTTTTCCCCCTTTGAATCCCCATCCTCCTAAGATTCTATAATTGTCATGGCAATCACTGGAACCCACGAAATAATTGTCATATCTTGTTCTATTTCTTCTAATGCACAACCTTCCCTGTTGGGGCCAATCCAGAGTCATAGCTGCATTTGTCTTTTTCTTGTCATGATTTTCTTCCTCAAACGCCCAAAGAGGTGTTTTTGTCTCTTCTGTCACTTTTCTTTGAAATTTCACTCTTCTATCCTTGACCATTTCTAAAAATACCTTGTCTTCATTCCTTAACTCACAGGTAAGGTTGTTTTTAACTATATCATCTAACGTTAGAATTTTATTTTCTATGAAAAACTCACCAAATGTTCTTGCCTCTTTTACTTTGTTTAGTTCAGAAACTACAGGAATCTTTGCAAAAATCTTATCTATATCAGTGTAATAATATTCTAATCTTCCTGTCTTATAAAATAGACTTGCTAAAACACTACATGTTATTCCATACGTCAAAGGAAGGTGATGATAGGTCACACCTTCTGCAACAGACGCAGGCAATTGCATACAAACATAACAATCTCTTACATCCATTGTTTCTACATACTCATACAATAATTTAGTGAAATTTTTTTTGAAAAATCTGTTATTGATTTGTCTTTATGCAATTCTGCACTACTTTCTAATATAGCTGTTTCTTGCATGTTAGCTCCTTTTTCTTTCTCTGTGTTATTCTTTAATATAGACGTTTCTTCTACAGCTAATCTAATTGGAATGGTGATTGCTAAAATCACCCATACTGTCATTAATAATCCTGTACAAAAGAAGCACATCTTACACCATCTTCTTAAGAACTCACATCTACATTTTCTATCTTTAGTATCTACCATTTTGATCTATTACCTATTTATAATATGTACAGAAAAATGTATCACCACACCTCAGGAATGACCTCTTAGCCACTCTACACTTTCACTTTGTCTTTGTTTGGTACTTTCTTTTAATTCTTTTCAGAACTCTTTCTTTGTCAAATCCAGTGTTTTGTCAAATCCGGCAGAATTTTCTTCAAATTTCTTCAAGTTTGTTGCACTTCACCTTCACCCATTAGTTTGCAGCTTTGTTCTGCGTTCTCGTGAGTGATCTCTTCTTCTTTGATATCAGTCAACGCAATATATAACCATTCAGGTGATTTATACTTCAGATTTACTTTCTTTACTCTTTTTGTTTTCTGCAAGTGTTTTCCACCTTGTTTTTCTTGTTCTTTTTGGCTTATCTCATTTACTTGTTCTGCACTTTTTCCATCTAACCTTATGATCTTGTATCTCAATCTTCTAACTTCGTTGGGCCAATTGTCTCCTTTTCTCGGCCTTTTCGGTTCACTTTCTTTTTCCTCTCTTTCTGTTCTCCAAGTTCTCTTTCTTGACTCTAGTTTCTGGTTTCTTTCTTCTCCACTTTCTTCTGACTCTGTTTCAGTCCTTTCTTTATTGTCTATTATCTTAAATTTTATAATTTCACTTCCTTCATCTATTTTTGATTTCTCTCGTGTTTTCCTTCGATCACCTACTTCTGTCCCTCCTCGAGGTTCTTCCGAATTTGTGTCAATCTCTCTATCTGTTTCTAAATTTCCCTGTTCTTTTGTTCGTCGATCTGTCCCTATTGCTCCTCGGGGATCTTCCGATTCTTCTAACTTTCTATTTGAAACTCTCCCTTCTTCGTCTATTAATATTATCTCTGAAGGATTTTCAACACAACTTGTACTTGGTTGCTCACTGTTACTCTCTTTATGCTCAGTTTCTTCTTTTATGCTACCAAATTTCCAATTTCTTTTCAGATTTTCCTCACAATCCGAATGCTCTGTATCAGATGCTGAACTGGTGTCTGATATTTCCAGATGTCGACTCACATGTCGATCTTCAGATTCTGGAAGTTCTGCTATTTCCTCCACTCCTTCTGTCGTTGCACTTGTAGTTGGGTCTTCCAGATGTCGACTTACAGGTCGATCTTCAGATTCTGGAGCCTTGTTCATCTCTTCCTCTGCCTCAGATGCTGAACTGGTATCCAATACTTCCAGATGTCGACTCACATGTCGATCTTCAGGTTCTGGAACTCTGATGGTGTGACTGGCATGCACCCAGTGTTTTACTCCTGCACATTTGACTGCAGTTGTTGTCACCAGGACCACTTGTCATGGTTGGTCCCAGCGAGGAACCAAACAGTTTCTTCTTCGTGGACTTTTATGCGGACCCAATCTCCTGGATTCAAATTGTGAGCCGGTTTTCTTTCAAGAGTGGTCGCATCCGGTCCAACCTGATGAAACACAGAACGTACCACATCAGCCAATCCTTTGCAATAATCCAGCACCAGATCATCAGTTATAGTCAGTAGTTTGTTGACAGGTACATGTGCTTGTCTCATTGCTCGTCCCATAATTATCTCGTGGGGACTGAGTCCTGTCTTTCTTTCCGGTATACTTCTCATAGTCATTAAGACTAATGGCAAGGCATCTGGCCATTTGAGTCCTGTGGCTTGACACATTTTTCCTAGCCTGTTCTTAATTGTTCCATTCACTTGTTCTACTATTCCAGAAGCCTCTGGTCTGTATGCACAGTGCAATTTCTGTTTAATACTAAGTGCTTCACAAATCAGTTGAATCAATTCATTTTGAAAATGTGTTCCTCTATCTGTTTCAATCGTTACTGGAAAACCATACCTTGGAATGAATTCTCGCAGCATAAGTTTTGCTACTGTAATTCCATCATTCCTTCTGGTCGGGTATGCTTCCACCCAACGGAAAACAAACAGACGACTACAAGGACATACCTTAGTCTATTGCTCGGAGGCATTTCTATAAAATCCATTTGCATTCTCGTGAAAGGACCTCCCTCTCGTCCTATTGTTCCTAGACTCACTACTGTCTTTCTTCCTGGATTCAGCTGCTGACAAATAAGACATCTTTGACAAAGACTCTCAGCTATGGCTCTGAATTTTGGATTATACCATGTTTGTCTAAAAAGTCTGATCATTGCATCTCTCCCAATATGAGCTTGTCCATGGTACATCCGTGCCATGTCAGAAATCATGCTATCAGGCATAACTGGTCTTTCATCCCTGTAAACCCAAACATCATTTTCCTCATGTTTTCTGCATCCTACTTTTATCCAGCTATCTTTTTCCTCATCATCTGCCGCTTCCTGTAATTGTCTCACCTCATCCCATGTCTCAACAGTGTTAGTAAAAAGCAAAGGACATGAAATATGCTCTCGTTCTCGGTTTCGGTTCAATGAGACCACATTTTTGGCACAGTACTGTGCAATTTCATCAGCAAACTTATTGCCGACAGTTATGTAGTCTTCCCCATTTTTATGTGCATTGCACTTTACCACTGCAATCTGTTTAGGCAGCTGTATCGCCTCAAGCAACTTTTTCACAAATTCACCATTTCTTATTGGTGTTCCTGCACACGTCAAGAAACCTCTCTGAGACCAGATCTGCCCAAAATCATGAACCACTCCAAAGCCATATTGGCTATCCGTAATTACTGTGATTCGGACATTCTTTCCCAATTTGCATGCTTGAATTAGAGCAATCAATTCCGCTACTTGGGCAGAACGTATCCCTTTCAAACAAGATGCTTCCATTACAGCAGCTACTGTACAAACTGCATATGCTGGACTCAACACTCCATCATCCGTTCTCAAACATGAGCCAGCCACGAACAGAATATAATCCGATTCCTTTAAAGGCTCATCCTTGGGGGCGTGGCCAAAATGGCGGCACGGTAGGACGCGTCTCTCAGCTCCTCCGGCTCGCCGAAAATTAGCTTTGTAATTTGCCCTGTCCACCGGCCAGCAAATTGCAGCTGCCTGAGGTGGACGTTTCCCGGAGGTTCCGGCGCAAGGAGGAGTGCAGCGGTGACCGAGTGCGGGCACTGTTAAGCACCGACTGAAGCCCGCGTTGGGACTGTGACGGCGAGGGCCGGGTCGGCGGAGACCGCGTCGACGAATCCCCCGATCGCGGGTCCGGGGCGGGGCCCCGGACTGAGGTGGGCATTCTGCAGCGGACCTGAGGAGGCCTGCACCCCGGTGGGGGTGTTTGTGCGAGGCGGCAGCCGCGCTGGGGGAGTCAAAGACCCGACTTGGATCTCGGGCCTAATTGCGCCCGCCATCTTGTTGATCTCGCTGCCTCGGCCCGAACGGACACAGGAGGTGCCTAGACTGGAGACCTCCGCTGCACGCCTGGAGACCGGGCTCCTGCCGATAGGAGCTGCGGCGGTGGGAGAGCCATTGACAGTGTCCCGCATTCTGGGAGCAGGCGGTATTGGGGTCTGGCGGAATAAAGCTTTCCAGCCGCCATTTTGACCCTGACCCTATGACGGGCGGCGAGGCCCAAGAAGTGCAGCTTACAGCCCGCTCTGCACACTGAGGGGGTCATCAGAGTTGGAGGACGTGGGTTGGCCTTCCGGTGGCTTTGGATGCTTGATGATAGGAACGGCGGCCTGAGATTTACCGGTGAGTGGCGCACAGTGGTGCAACGGAGCCTGGGCCGCATCGTGGTGACGCCGGCGCTGTGGGCCCCGGGGCCGGGTGGAGTGGCGGGGAGAGTGCCGTGAGGGCCGTGGTGCTCTCTCCTTGAAAGAGTGACCCGAGCATTGGGAGCCTCGCCTACTCCCCCGGGGGTGCTGCGCCTGGACGCCGTCCGCCGGAGGGAGCCACGGGGCGACCCGCCGACTGCGGCTGCCTGCACTCTGCCCCCCTTGTCTCGCGCCCGCCTGGGCACTGGGAACTCCCTGGACTGGAGGGCTGCTGCATTGATTGCCTCGCGAGGTGCGATCAAATTCATGGTGGAGCGGCGCAAACTGTCAACCCCCGCACGCCCAGTGTCACTGTGCCCCGCATTGAGACCTGCTCCACGGAGAAGTACCGGAGAGAGGCGGTGATTGAGGCGACACCCCGGAACTGGAGCTGGTTCTCCACCTTCCATCAGCACGTCTGAGTGCCGACATGACTTCTGCCCGTGCACGAAGGGAAAAGTCCCTTAAAGAACTCATGCGTGCACCGACTGGAGACGCAGAGACCTCCCAGGGGGCATCTGGGGACCGGGGGAACGCCGCTGCGGTCGATGGAGCAGATGAACCAGCGACGAAGGCCTTCATGCTGGAATTGTTCACGGCCATCAAAGCAGACATTCTTGAGCTGAAGGGCCAGCTTTCATCGGATCTTCGAGAGGTGCGGCGTGATGTTGACGAGGTGGGGGAAAGGGTGGCAGCACTTGAGGAGCATGAACTGGCACGGGAGGACGACTTACACCAGCTGCAGCAGGAGGTCATCCACTTGAGGGACCAGAATCTCGACCTCCAGGCCCATGCGGAGGATCTGGAGAATCGCTCCCGGAGGAATAACATCCGCATCCGTGCAGTCCTTTGGAAGGCTGAGGGGGACGACCTCCGGGAGTATGTCTCGTCCCTCTTCCGACAGATCTTGGGGGATGATAGTCCGCAGGAAATACAACTGGACCGCGTCCATCGGGTTGGCCTGCACAGAGGAGGGAGGGCCCCCCGCCAGACGTACTGGTCTGTGTGCATGATTTCCAGCTCAAAGAACTAATCTTGCGCAAGGCCCGGTCGGCCCAGCCGATCCTCTTTCGTGGACATACACTGGCCCTCTTTCAAGATTTAGCAGCGTCAACCCTGGCCAAAAGGAGAGAATTCAGAGCAGCCACGTCGTACCTAGGAGACAAGGGGATTCCATACTCATGGGGCCATCCTTTTCGTATTATCTTTAAGTACCAGGGGAAGTTGAGACAGATGCGATCCCTCGAAGACACCTTGCACCTGTTGGGTCTGGAAGCAGAAGGGACCCCGAACTCTCGAGGTGACCCCGCGGCCCCTGTCAGGCGATCGCCTCCTCGATGGCAGACCGTGGGCAAGCCGTCGGCCTCCAAGAAACCAGCCCCAGAGGAAATGGCTAAACAGCGCGAGGCAGTGCTCACGACCTTGTCCCAAGCACAAGAACGCCCGGATACCCCGTGAGGCTGTTACACCTCCCTCACTGCATGGACGGCAGCAATGCCAGACGGCCGGGGGAGCACAGGAGTGAACCGCCTCTTCAGACTCCCGTGACCTACAACTGCGGTCCGTAGACCGGCCGTCACCACGAATGAGAAGGTCTTTCTCCGGTTCACGCTCCCCCCCCCGATTCTGGACACGAGTTGGACATCAGTCTCCTGCCTCATCTGGGGTAGACCTTGGTCATGTTCCCACGGTTACACTTTGACAGACTTTTGTCATGTTCTTCCTTTATTTTTGTCTTTGCTATTTGGGTCTGTTGGGTTGGGGTGGGTCTCCTCCTCGATGAGCCTTTTCAATGCTGCGCCATCTGTAGCCTGCGCGCGTGGTCCCCCTTCTTCCTTCCCCCTCCCGCGTGCTGCCACTATGTTCGTGCCCCCACTTTCTCCTTTAGGGGGTTCTGGGCCTTCGCTAAAGCTATACCTGCTTTTCAAATTCCCACCTGGATCTAAAAATAGTTAGTCTCAACGCTAGGGGTCTCAACAATCCGGTTAAACGGAGGGCGGTGCTGTCCCTTTTAGAAAACTCAGGGGGGGATATTTGCCTTATTCAGGAAACACACTTGCTACTGTCTGATACCCACCGCCTACGCAACCCGCACTTCCCTCTCCAGTTCTGGTCCTCCACCAATAACAAGCGGGGAGGGGTAGCCATTCTGGTTGCTAAAAAGTTTAAGGGTAAAATCCTTGGGACCATCTCGGAAATTAAGGGGCGCTTGCTAGCACTACGCTTACAGCTGGGTTCATCGCACTGCACTATAGCCTCCATCTACTCACCTAACGAACGCCCAGAGAAATTCCTGCTTGAGGCATGTGCAGATGTCCTGCAGTCTCCTGATCCAGTAGTGGTAGTGGGAGGGGATCTCAATTTGGTAATGGATGGGGAGCAGGATCGCTCGGGCTCTCGTTATGGACATACGGGCGCTCGGACTGGCTGCGCGAAGCGGGCATCAGGGATGCCTGGCGAGGGATACATCCGAGTGAAAGGGATTATTCTTACTTCTCGGCTGCACATAAGACGTACACGCGTCTTGACCATTTTTTAGTCTCCTCAGCCACTTGGGCCATGGTGGCAGATTCTACTATCGAGGCGCCGAGTCTCTCGGACCATGCACACATTACTTTATCTATGCGCCTCCCTTCAGAGCGGGTTGCGTCCAACATGCGCTGGCGTATGCGCGACTCCCTTCTTGGGTCTCCAGAGAATGTTTCGGATATACGGCGCTGCATTACGGAATACATAGCCACAAACACTAGAGATGACACACCACTAGCCTCGGTCTGGGAAGCGCTCAAATTGGTCGTACGCGGTGCCCTAATCGCTAAGGCAGCCTATGAGAACAAGATACGGCGGTCGAAACGGGCTGATCTGGAGGCAGCGGTTCGAGAACTTGAAGCCATACACAAGCGCACGGGTGCCCCCCGGATCTGGCGCCAGCTGGAGACAGAGCGTCTCCAGCTTCGCCGACTGGACCTGGATCGCGCAGAACACGCAGTGCTTCGTCTAAAACATAAATATTTTGTAGGTTCCAACAAGGGAGGCCGAATGTTGGCATACTATTTGCGCAGCCATCAAGAGGCCCACTCGGTGTCTGCACTCCGGGACGCGACGGACCAACTCCGCACTGACGATGCGTCTATTGTCTCTACTTTCCGATCTTTCTATAATTCACTCTACATGGCTGATTCTTCTTTGCACGCTGACCCCTTCAGCTACCTTCAGGAAGCGGGGGTAACGCCCTTGCCGGTAGGAGACATGGAGGCCCTAGAGGCGCCCATCCAAGTAGCCGAAGTAATATCCGCAATTGCAAGAGTGAAGTTGCAGAAGGCTCCGGGGCCCGATGGATTTGGCGCCCTTTTCTACAAAACTTTTTGTGCTGAGCTCGCCCCTTTACTGACCCTGTTATTTAACTCCTTTGCAGAGACAGGCTCCCTCTCCCCCTCCATGTTGCAGGCCTCCATCGCAGTTATTCTTAAGCCGGGCAAAGACCCGGAGCTGTGCGGCTCTTACAGGCCAATATCCCTACTGAATGTGGACACTAAATTATTCTCTAGCATACTGGCTCATAGATTAAACCCTCATATGCCGGGACTCGTCGATCCCGACCAGTCTGGGTTTATTCCGGGGCGGCAATGTGGGGACAACACAAAACGCCTCTGCCACCTCATTGATAAAGTTCACCGGTCAAAGGAGGAGGCCCTCCTTTTAGCTGTTGACGCGGAGAAGGCCTTTGACCATGTACACTCGCCTTACCTCTTTGCAACCCTTGAGCGCTTCGGACTAGGCCCACGGTTCCGACACTGGGTTGCGAGCATTTATAGCGCGCCGCAGGCAGCGGTCCGGGTTAACGGGATGCTTTCTGATTACTTTGCTGTGGGGAGGGGAACGAGGCAAGGCTGCCCTCTGTCTCCCCTACTGTTTGCGTTATATATGGAGCCAATGGCTCAGAGACTCCGAGACAATCCCCTCGCGCGCGGTATACTATTCGGTTTGGATCGGCATCTTATTAGCTTATAAGCGGACGACCTCATTTTCTCACTGGCACAGCCTCTGTCTACCCTGCCGGCGGTGGTTGCCGATCTGCAAGTGTTTAGTCAATATTCTGGCTTCAAAATCAACATGCAGAAGTCACAGGTCCTTAATCTCTCTGCTACCCCTACGACAGTAACGAAGCTGGGTGCTGACTTTGCCTTCGAATGGGTGATGAGCGGCATACCATACCTGGGGTTGGTCCTACATAGAAGCCTTGCACAAACTGCAGAGGTGAACTATTCGACCTTAATAAAGCGCATTCGCACTGACTTGCAGCGGTGGCGGCGACTGCCCCTGATGTGGTTCGGTCGACTATCAGCGGTGAAGATGAACGTTCTGCCACGCGCCCTATATCTATTTCAGACTTTGCCACTGGAGCCTCCTCCCCGGGCCCTGGGGCAGATCCAGGCGGCCGAGGAGGGGTTTGTGAGGGGCCCCACGGCGTCACGTTTGGCGAAGATACAGCTTCAACGCTCCAAAAAACACGGGGGGACAGCATTTCCTAATTTCACTCGCTACTATCACGCCTCCCTCCTCCGGTTTCTGGTGGAATGGAACCGCCCTATGACCGAGAAACATTGGGTATTTATGGACCAGACGGTAGCAGGACATCATATCTGGCGTGACGCATGGTTACCGAGATCGGACAGGGCTTGGGGTCTTTACTCATCCCCTGTCACGCGCCCCACGATGATTGCCTGGGACAGAGTCGCCCGAAGAGCTCACCTGACCACATTTCCCTCCCCTTTGACACCGCTTTTCATGAACCCTGCTTTCCAACCTGGGATGAATAAGGGAGTGGCCGCTCGCTGGATTGGGGGAGGTTGTAAGCGATTGGGGCACCTCTTCGACCTTCGGGGTTATATCCCTTTCAAGGAACTCCAAGCGGACTTCCAGCTATTGTTGACAGATCAGTACTTACACTCTCAGATGACACACTGGCTATCTGAGCCTGAGACGCGCTCCCGGGCATACCGGCCAATGTTACCCTTTGAAAAGTGTGTGGTTCGCAAAGCCGATGACAAACACCTTATATCGGAGATCTACTCTTTTCTTACCTCTGCTCTACCAAGGGCACGCACGGCCGGACAGAAACGTTGGGACGCGGAACTAGGGCGCACCTTATCCGACAAAGAGTGGGAGGATATTTTTTATCGCGCACACCACACCACATACTCATCAAGCCATTCCGAGACGGCCTATAAACTAGCGACGTATTGGTACTATACCCCTGCTAGGATTTCCAAATGGCAGGAAGGGTGTGATGGCCTTTGCTGGAGGGGGTGCGGCAGTCCCGGGACCCTGATACATCTTCTCTGGCATTGCCCCAAACTAACCCGCTATTGGGAGCAGATCCTCGATGACATCGATAAGGCTTTTAATACCTTTATACCCCGGCTACCCGCATACACTATCCTGGGGCTTCCCAATGCGCTCACCTTTCCTTTGCGTTCACTTCGGGGGCGGCAAATGGCGCTAGCGTTAAATGCAGCACATAGGGCTATAGTGGCGAGATGGAAATCGGATAAGGCTCCCGAACATATCCTTTGGATACACCAACTTTGGAACCTATTAGCAATGGAGAAACTCTCTATGGCAGCTGCGGGGAAGATGGCAGACTATGCTAAGGTATGGGCCCCTTTTATACAGCTCCTCTCCACTGAATTCCGCGAACTCACTTGCCCGCAATACCTCCGCATCCTTAAATTGATCCCGGAGGATACCTCAGCACTACCTTAATACTGCAGGCCCATAGCCTACACTAGATACCTAGAGGAGGGGCACTTAGGATTAATTGGAGCGCGTATCTTCCTACATCTTTCTCTTTCGCTTGGCTCATCGGGGAGGTGGGGAGGGGGGAGGAGGGGATTTTGTGCTAATTTTCTTCCCTTTTTCTTGTTAGGCCAGCTAGGCCAGTGTTTAATCACGGAATACCAGGTGGCGTGGCAGCCTCCACGGGCCATCCATTGGCTTGGGGGGCGTCTTTCTTACTGACCAACGAGCAGGCTGCTAGCTAACAGATACTCTAACTACCGCCTGCCTTACGACGCGGCCGGCCCTGAGGAGTTGTAGGCGGCTTGCTGTGTGTTAAAGCTTCGACTTACAGTTGTATTGCTGACATTGACTGGCCGGCATATTTGAGCTTCTGACGCCGGCCCGATGGGTTGTAGGCGAATGAGCTAATTACTCACTTGGTGTTCTGTCAATAAAAACAGATTTAATACTAAAGGCTCATCCTTTATATCGGGTCTCGGTTTGGTACAATATTCGAGTACATTCAGACAATCATGATCAACCTCATCCATTTCAATCACACTCTCTTCATCTGGCAATGATGTTGAAGGATTCACATTCATGCATCTGTCAATGGTGACATTGTCTGCACTCAAAATTACTTTTTCATACCTAGTCAGCCGACTATGTGTCATATATTGGGTTTTGGTTCTTGTCAAAAGAATTTCCACAGAATGTGGGACATATACTCTCAGTGGATATCCCATCACTATGCCTTCACTCTGTTCCAGACTTACACAAGTAGCAGCAACTGCTTTCAAACATCCAGGCAACGCTTTCGCTACTGGGTCCAAAACAGCTGAAAAATATGCAATGGGTCTTTTCATGTTTCCGTGTCTCTGCACCAAGACTGAAAATGCACACCCATCTCTTTCACTACAATACAACTCAAAGTCTTTTTCATAGTCAGGCATTCCCAATGCCGGAGCTTCACACAGTTTTCTTTTTAGTTCTCTGAATGCTTTCATTTCCTCATCATTCATTTCAAAAGGATCTTTAACATCCTTCTTCGTCAATTTCTGTAATGGTTTTGCAATTAATGAAAATCCACTTATCCATTGTCGACAATATCCAACCATCCCTAGGAACATTCTTACCTCTCTTTGTGTCATTGGAGCTCTCATTCCTTGAATCATTTTTATTCTTTCAGTCGTTACTTTTCGCACTCCTTTTTCAATCTTATGCCCTAGATATTGGACCTCTTGTTGACAAAACTGCAATTTTGAAGGGGACACCTTATGTCCTCTTTTTGCTAAATGATTCAGCAAAGCAATTGTATCATTAACACATGCTTCCTTCGTTTTTGATGCCACCAGTAGGTCATCAATATACTGAACCATCACTGACTTTTCTGGCATTTTTAAATCTTCCAATGATTTCTTTAAAATCTGATTAAAGATCGAGGGCTTTCTGTATACCCCTGAGGAATTCGGCACCATGCCAAAATACGCTCTCGAACCTGAACGCAAATAATGGCTGGCTATCTGGATGTAATGGAATAGAGAAAAATGCATGGCACAAATCAATAACAGTGTACCATTCTGCTTCGCGTGGAATCTGGTATAAAATTACAGCAGGGTTTGGTACTATTGGGCAGCAAGGCACAACAATTTTGTTTACCTTTCTCAAATCCTGTACAATTCTATATGTTCCATTCGGCTTTTTCAGTCCCATAATCGGTGAATTACATGGACTGCTCATTATTTCTCTCAGAATCCCTTGTTCAATCATTTTATTTATTACTGATGTTATTCCTTCAATTATTTCTGGTGTCAATTTATACTGTGGCGTATTTGGGTAACTCGTTCCTTCTTTAACAGAGATTTTAACAGGGTCTACTCCTTTCATTAACCCTATATCTTCTCCCGTAAAGTCCCACACTTCCTGTTTCACTGTTTCTTTCAGTTCAATTGGGATTTTCTCTACGTCAAAAATGGGAAATAAATCATTTACTTCTGATTCTAAATTTACCATTGTCATTTTATACAATACATCTTCATCTGGGGTCTGAAATGCAATTCCATCTGGAGTACAATAGATGGTGCAATTCATCTTGCAAAGTAGATCGCGTCCTAATAGGTTCACAGGACTGCTATCACACACCACAAATCGGTGCATTTCACTAAATGGTCCAATTTTTACCTCCACTAATTTGGTAAGAGGCGCCTTAATTTGCTGATTCGATACACCCACTACTTGGATATGTTCACCTGAGAGAGGAAGGTTTGGAATTTCCACTGACCTAACAGTAGAACGGGTAGCTCCAGTGTCCACAAGGAATGTTACATTTGCACCATTCACTTCTCCATCCACAAATGGACCTGCTTGATCTACCTCTAGAGTTGCGCCAAGCACGCACTCTTTTTCCTCTCCTAGGCACCGTCATAAACTTTCATCCGACTCATCACCATCCTGTCGTAACCAGTATTGAGATATGGCAGCTTCGCGCGGCAATTGTGTTACCTGCTCTCCTCCGTAGAATCCTGTTTCTGCACTGTATTTCTGTTGATTAACACTCTTGGGTAGTGGTGGTTGAGGCACCTGACTTTGTTGGGTAACTACCTCACTCTGCACCTGTGGATTTAATGATTGATTTTCCGTATTAAGTTTTGGAGGAAATTTACACTCGTTTCTCCAATGTCCTAACTTTCCGCAGTTGTGGCATGGCCACTTTTTCTTTGCCTCTTCTATACTCATTTGTCCTTTTCCTTTACCTATATTTGGTCTAGGTCTAGTCTGTCCTGCCTCATTAATTTGATTATTCAATTGAGCTTCTTGCTTCTCTGCAACTTTCACTTGTGCCCACATTACTTTCTCTTTCAATTTACGCTGTCTACTCTCAATGTCATCACTGCAGTATTTAGCATATCTCAAAACTTCATCCACCGTGCTGTTTTGCCAACAAATCATATGCTGTTTAATCATTTCACTTATCTCTGGTTTCAACCCATAAACAGATCTATATACAAAATGACTCATATCCTTCTCATTTAGTGTCTCATAGCCACTATACTGTTTAAAAACTAACAGTAGCCTTTCATAGTATGCGTGTACTGATTCTTTACTTTCCTGTGTGGTTCTGTCTATTTTTACCCAATCCGTTTCTTTGGGTGGAATCTTATTTTTCAAAAAGGTAATTACTTGATCATACTTCCTCATCACTTCTGGTCCTGGCGCTCCTGTTTTAGCATCTCTTGGATATTCTACAGTTGGCCAATCAATAGTAATCTTACATTCTGTCCACAAATCAGCTGGTACTACTATATCAAACAATCCATCCAAATCTATCCATAACACTTTCGAAACTTTAACAAACCTCTCCACTTGTCTGTACCATTCTACTGGTTTCTCTCTCAATTTTGGGAAGTCATTTGTAAATGACAGTATATCCTGTCTAGACCATGGGACATGCACATAACTACCTCCTGGAGTTTCTCTCATCGGGTACTCCCTTACAATTGATTCCTTGTCTGTCACCGCAAAAGCCAAAGACGCTTTATCTGTCACTTTCTCATTCCTTTTAGTCCATCTGCTTCTCCATCTATCCACATCACCCCATTTCCTCAGCAAAACAATTAATTCTTTTATTTGGGTTAACCGTCCTGATGTGTTCAAATTTTCTATATCTTTCTCGCAAAAATCTACTCTATATGGTTTCTGCAAACTTCTCACTTTTACAAAATCTACTCCTAGTTCATTTGCTGTTTCTTCTAATTTGTCATGTACATTTCTAGCTCTCCATGTAATGCTCTTACATAAGAACATAATCTCGTCATACTGATAAGTTTTCAGTTTTTCTGTGCCAATTGTCCCTAAGATCAATTCTTCCATGTCTATTTTTAACCTAATTACATCTAATGGTTTTGTTTCTGTCTCTTTCGCTTTTAGAGTTTTCATCCATTCATTCAATTCATCCGGAGTTGGACCTACAGGCGTACTATTTAATTCTATCCAATTTTTACTTCTTTCTGGTGTCTCTGATGCAGACTCAGTTACCATAGGTATTCTCCTAAATTCATTCTCATTTATCGTCAAATTAGTAGGTGGGCTTGGTCTATATGAACTAACCAAATTTCTTGCACCTTCATTGTCTAATTCCATCCCTTCTTTCCTTCTTTGCAAGTGTGAATTCATAGGAATAACTAAAGAATGCTCTTCGATTTTCTGATTCTCAAAATCTGGTATTATTGGACCTATCGTTACTGGTACAGTCACAGCTTCCATATTCATTGTTAATTCTCTTATCTTTTCAGTCAATTCTCTTGTGGTTTTTGCTAATTCAGTTGTATTGTCACTTTCTATCTTCTCATTTTGTGGGGTTTTCAATTGATCTTGTGACCTATTTATCTCATGTCTCCGTTCGGGATTTTAATTCCTCCCAGTTTCCATTGGCGGTGCATTAGGTGTCACCACCGCAGAATTCTGTTGGTATGGAGGTGGGTTTCTGTTTAAAATATCTTCCAGCAATTCATCTTCCGTCTCACTACCACCATACCCATACTTTTCAGCAACCACATGTTTCTTTTTCTCTGTACACTTTCTCTTTGCTTCTTCCTCAACTGTAAAAGCTGGAAACAAACCTCCTGTCATATTAGCATATCTCCAACGCTTTATTCTGTCCTCATGATTCACTCCCCACAACCTTCCGGGCACAAACTCATGATTCTTTAATCCTCTGAATCTTTCTCGTTCATACATCTCATCTTCCCATTCACTTAAAGCTTCAAACTGTGTCGGTCTAGGTTTAGGTTCAAGCATCGTCATCTTCTCCCTCAAATTCCGAAGTACAGCTACACTAAATGAACCATTCTCAGGAAAAGCCAATGCTCCATCATTTCTAGTATATTTAGTCCAATTTTCTAACCATATGCAGGTATGATATCCGTATTTCAACATCATATGCGAAGCTGGTGATTTCGGCGGAGGAATTACTTGTCCCTCTCTAGTCACTACCTTTTTGTCTTTCTTAAAAAAGTTCTTAATTTTCGACATCCACGACTGCCATATTCATAATAAGCCATAATTCACAATTTCTTTCCCTTCTCAAAAGTCCGCAATTCAACACTGTTCTCTATGCGTTATTCGGACCTATCCCAGCGCGACTCACACCAACGCTCCAATTCTAAGCTTCTACGTCACTGGTTTATCCGACCAATCCTAGCGCGACTCACACCAACGCTCCAATCAGAACGGCTTCTGTATAACAGCGCACTGTCCAATCCCAGCGCGGCTTTTGTCTACGTCAGTTCTGCTCCTGACCCCTCCATTACAAAATTTATCGGCAATTTATTTTCAACAGTTCTTTGTTAGTTACAACATTAAAAATACATTTCCATTGTCTGATTTTGCTAACAAAAGTGGCAGTTTATTCTAGCTTGCAAGAATACAGTTTCATTCGATAAGTGTAGCACTTCCCTCTACCTTACCCTTCTTTCAAGCAAGGGGTAAACCCGTTTCTCTGGGGATAAAACACATGTGGAGACTACACTGCTCCTGAGAATTAAGGCCAGAGTTTCACAAGAAAACCGGTTGCTATTTCACTCACACACCTTTTATACGGAAAATGTCCCTATCATAACACAACCTGTGTTATCACCAATATGAACTCAGACAATGCACTATTCCATGTGACTTCTCTTGCCACACGTGTTCCACTTCCTACTTCCCGGAAGCGTTAAAACTTTGACTTACATATAACATAACGCGACTCAACATAAAGTGTTAGACATGAAATAATCAATAATCACCAAACTAATCTATAGTAACCATAACTCTGCTACCAAGAAATCTGATCCAGCGCTATCAATAAAATTTCTTCTCCTAGATGCTTTGGACGACCAGGTACAAATATCCCTCTCAAACACAAACTATATCCATAGGACGGTGGGGCCCATAACACCGCATATACATTCACTCTCTCATATATTCCCTGGATTTCATCCGTTCTTACCTAGGAGAAAACGGTTAATGATTTGCTGGAAGGAGACGGGATACCTTTTTAAAACGACATAATACTTCTCAAGCTTTAAGGTATTCCGCTCATTGGTCGATGGACCAACTACTAGGAATCAGTTGATGGTGATTAAGACCAGCTCAATCACTATAAACCTTTAAACGTTTACATTTATCATTGAGCTAAAGAACCACAGACTCATTGTTTTAAAGATAATAAAGTTTATATAATTTTTAGAAGCACGAATAAGTTTCAAATTTAGTATTCAGATTATTACATTTAGCATTATTATAAGAATAAATTGAAATTGCAATGCATACCTATTAGATGGAAAAATAAAGTTCGTCACAGCAATGAATTCAGATCACAGCATGGAACTCCCGAAAAACTATCTATCTGTCCTGGGAAACAGGCCTTCTCGTTCCTTTCCCCTTTAGTATCTTAAGAATAAAAGGTCTAATAGTATTAAATGGAAAATCTATCAAAAGCAAAAAGGTTCTCCAACAGCAGCATCTCGTGCTCAATCAAAAATATAAAATAGCAGCAGCATCAGTTCATCAGCCATCAGCATCAAAAATTGGTTCAACCCGCCCCCCCAGGAGTAGGCCTTCTTATACCCTAATACTAAGTGAAAATGTTACATCTTTATGGGCAAGATTCTCTCTAATTGGTCCATTTGGGGTCAGCATACATCTCATTATGAATATCCTTGTTCCAACCAGTTCTTTGTGGAAAGTTCATACTTCTGTCATTTCTCACGGGTTCATGACATTACCCATCCGTTCATAGGTTTCAAACTGTATCCTTTTCTGATACTTATAAGTTGAACAGTTCATTGTTCATTCACATATTCACTGCTGACTTCTCACGCTTTTCGCTATGTCCTTCTTTGGCACACGTTGTATAATAAGGTCATCGCAGCCTTGACCACGCTTCCATCCTAGGCTTTGGAACGGTCACATGATCCCTCTTGTTCACAGCCTTTCTTTATTTCAACACCCCTCTCGCGCCTGCGTATTCTAGCTCATGGCAGCCCATTTTATATCGCGGCTCAACAGGCCTAAGCGCACTATTATAAAGATAAACAAAACATAGTTAAGAATAAAGAATATAAGCCTTTTCGTTTCCCTCCCGTCATTCTCACGTACCCCAATTAGGTATTACCTAGCAAAAGCGACATATAAAGCCATCCCTTACTTACCAACGCTTTACTTTGCCACTTTGCCACTACACAATTATTTTCCAAGCACAAATCATGCATTTATTATTCTAATTAGTACGCAAATATTAGACTTATGTTATCCACGTTAACAATGGTAAGTAAATTAGTTTGTACATGTATAGCATGTTACCTTTAACCCTTTACATGTAACATACATGGTTGGTTATTTACTAAGACGAACATGTGTGTTATTTATTCAACATAAATATTAGGAGGTTAAAATTTTATCGTTTACCCTGCTCCATCATGGGCGCCACCAATGCTAAAGCCGGCCCAGGACAAGTGCAACGCTTTCAGCCAGTCTGGGCTTTTTACCCAGCAGCAGAATGTATTCTGGGACGTGTAGTTTAATTTGTCATCGACGTAGGTGCTCAAAAAACCGTGTGTACAAAGCGCTGTTGTGTAAAAGGATGAAGGTGTCACAAATGACAGGCCTCTATGTAAGAGACTTCAAAGAAGAACGAGTTGCGCTGAGGTATCCAGATCATTCAACGGTGGACTCTGTTCACCCTACTCGTAGGCGGAACTGCACGTTCCTGGCGTCCAAGTCATCCAGTTCGCAGTTGAGTGAAGCTGCGTTAAAATAGCTCCCCTCGGAGTACAAATGCACGGAGAACATGAAAGCATCTGCCCCTCTCTTCCAACACCAACTGCATGCTGCGGCGGCCACGTGAGCGCGTGAACCCATATGTGGCAGAAGGGGGATGGGCAGCATTCGGTAAAAGAAGAATCCGATTCCAACGCAATCCCCGCCCTATGCCCCGGAGCGAAAGAAAAAAATCTGGTGCAGTAAGCAGGAATGTAGGGCTTCCTGTGTAACTCAACAGACGAAGGGAGTCTGAGCAGAGAGCGGTGGGGTGAAGTGTGCACATGTGCACTGATAGCACACGTTTGTGTGAATTTGGCGATACCACTTAGGTGAACCGACGTCCTTACGTCCTTACGTCCAAATGCAAAATGCGCACTCCGATGCGCACTCACAAATAAAGTGTACTGAGACGCGCACGCATAAGGAGCACATACACACATTCGGGCCCCTCAAAAATATACAAGTGCACTTGATGCACACCCAGAACACACTAATCGAGTCAAAAACTGACACACACACACACAAAGCACACGGACGGGTTCTGACAGGCAGATATGTCACAGTGCGTCCCCAGTGGCACCTACTGATACACATGTGGAGCAAACGCACGCACTCAAACAGAGAGCTCAGTTTTATGCAATTTATAAAGAATAGCCTCGTCCAATAGCAGCGAGTCGATTTAGATTCAGTCAGAAATAATTTTAAAAAGAAAAGTATTATATAAAAATATAGGCGCAAAATTAAACATCATAGATTGCTGTTAAGAAGCATCCGCGCTCACACTGCCTTCCACACACAATAATATTACGAATGGTTGTTCTTCTTTAAGTCACTTGTAGCATAAGATACACGCCGAGCGGTGTCAGGGCGCTAGCTGTGGCTTTGCCTTGCTTTGCTCCGTTTTTCTGTGATGTACCTGCTTGCCGGGCATACTGTTTGTTTATTTAGACATTATTAAATAACGCGAGTTGTTTAGTAGTTTATGTGTGCATTTTTATATAGCGCCGGACATTATCCAAAGGTTCTAAAGCGCTTTACAGAAGACAAACATATTACAGATTCCTAAAATGATGCTACATTTACATAAGTAAAGACCGTAGAGTGTGGAATAAATTGCAGCAGTCATAATATTTGTAGAACAGCATGAGGACTGGCGCCAAATGTAAGACATGAGGTAGAGAGGGGCGCCTCGAAGCATCGATCAGTGTAGAGACTGACCCAGAGAGGTAACATCCTAAAAAGAAAGGACAGGGCAGTGAGGGCAGAGACCAGTTTAGGCACGCGGTGTGTTTGTGCGCGCCCTTCTCTTCCGGCAGTCACTTTAATTAAACCAAAACACTGCAAATTAAATTAAATATAACTCACATTCAATCAAGGTTCATTTAACAAATGCGTCACGCTTTGGACTGCAGCCTCAGCATCAGGCAGGAATTAAACCCACAAAAGGAGCGTCTCTGACACCTTCCTCAGCCTTTCAGACTCGGTCCGCCTTTTAAGATGCAAGGTTGGTGTTTTAAATGCATTTGTATTTTATTGAACAATACGCAGTTATTTGCTGAATTCACTTTGTAGAGTTGTGTTTCTGAGAAGCTATATCAAGAGATCCCGGATGTATAGCGTAGAGGAAACAGGCGCCTGAAAGACTCTGTCATCGGGGTCTCTGCCACTTCTGTCCCCGGGGGTTGGAGCCCTGATGCTTAGGCAGCCAGGACGTCCCGCACGTTAGTGTTTAACTTGCTGTGTTATCCAATTTCACCATGTCAGAGTGAGTTAAATGGAGGCGGACTCGGGAAACATTCAGCACGCACCAAACACAGAACTAAAGCGGCTCCGGGCTTCCGCCATCGGACTTTCATCTTGATAAACCCGGAATACGAAAAGAAGAGCGGGAGAGAAGGGCTCTCTGGCGAGTGTGTTCCTTGTACTCGCTGCATCCCTTCACAAAACGTGCTCAGAGAAGCCTCGAAGGCGCTCTAGCCTGCTCCTGTGGAAGGCCTTCCCTGTAAAGGCAGAAAGGAATTTCAGGTTTGGGTCACCCCGGGAGACCTAAGGAGGCTCCGGGCATTTATTCGGTGTAACAACGTACATTTGTTAAATGTGTACAATCCCGAAATGTACAGCTAGGCGTCTGTACACGCCTGGGTGAGCACATAGCCCATAGCGTCCAAACATATGCAATGTAATTACGTGAATACTGCAGTTTTTTGCATGTAGAACAAGTGGCTTCTATAATACTGAATAATTTAGTACATTGGTAGGGGAGCATTTTTTATTTTGATATATTATGATATATGGTGAATTAAAGACGTCAGTAAAAAGCATAAGGGCGATATGCAGTATTACTTGCGTTATTATTGGTAGAAGTGCAGGTGGGATTACCCTACATTTCAAAATATTTAAAGTGTATTTAGAGAGGAATCCAAAAATAGAAAGTGCAGAAACTACTTTCCAAAAATGGATCCTCACTGGTTGGAGGCTACCTACATGATTGTACCCATGGCACAAGTCCTAAACAAGCCCGGGAGTGGTGCGCGCGCGCTAAAAGGAATTTAAAGTTAAATGAAAAGCAATATAGGAGAATTACCAGACCAGTAACCTAATCCACAACAGATGGTGCCAATGCTCGCTCCCGACAGCTGTAGGCCGTGGGAGTGAACATTTACAGAGAAGGTGGGACATGCACCCGCCTTTGGCCAATTGCGTGCTGAAAGCCACACGCAAAGGCCAATAGAAAGTGTGGGAAATAAAAAGCCACACGCACGAGTTTAGTGAAAGTCTGGAGAAGTCTGTAGTGATTACAAGAGGCCCTCTGCTTAGAGCAGCGCATGCGACCTGCGCTAGGCGAGACCTAAAAAGGTAGTTCTTCCAAAAGAAGTTTGTTTTTAATATTTGTAATCAAAATTGTATTAGATTACAAATATAACAAAGATTGAAAGCCAGATGTGGTGAGTTCATATAGGGAAGGAGTTATAACTTGTGGTCAATGTTTTTCCAAGGTGACAAATTCCAAGTCACGTAGAGCCTTGAGACCAGGTTTCTGAGCCCTTCACAAGAGGGCTGGACTTTGGGATTAATTCTGTGTTGTTAGTTACAGCCGATGATGGATACATAGTCACAAAAGGTTTACTCTCACTCTAGGTGACCAGATTATGAAAAGCAAAAACCGGGACACACCAGACATAAAAGTAGGACCAAAACCTTTAGTATTACTTCTATGTCTGGCTTGTCCTGGTTTTTGCATAACCTTGTAAGTCTGTCTGTCTGTATATATATATATATATATATATATATATATATATATATATATATATATATATATATATATATATATATATATTCCTTCCACAACTCAATCTGGTTTAAGCATGAGTTCCAACACAGCTTGGGTGCACTACCTGCGAGTTTAATGATACCACCATGGACGTAAGTACAATGAAATTGATGTGCAGTTTTTTAAAACACTACGGCAGACGCGTTTCGGCTAATTGAATTGTTCAATGCCTGTTTCACTAAAGGATTCATTAGCTGTAGCTCTTTAGTAACCCTGGGCATAATACTTTGCTGCGCTCACGGAGCATGCAAAGTTTGTGTTACTACGCACTACGCAAATTGCACGTAGCAGAGTAAAAAACTCTGCTAATTGACGTAGCGTAGCAGCAGTATATTAAACACATACAAATGCTTTGTTAAAGCAATTTTCTATGCTAAAAAGCATATAACAAATTCACAAAAGTGAACTTTGACAATGAAAAAATCAAGCAATGAGAGAGGTGATGATTTTGGGTTCCCCCCTAACCTAGGGGGAGGACCAAGCAGATGCCTTGAACACAAAAAGCATATCATGTGAACGATTCAGTGGTGGTCCCTTCCTCCTAGGACCACCCCAAGCACCCCAAACACAGTTATGGGCAAAAATACAATCCCAACCAAAGGCCCTGCAAAGCATTATGGGACGAGATTAGCAGTGGGTAGTCAAATGCAAAAGCATTGAAATTATTAATACATCAAGCTGCAGTTCCACTAGTCATTACTAGATGTCCCTCACGAGTCAAATGCAAAAGCATTGAAACCCTTTCATGAAGCTTTTGCATTTGACTCGTGAAGGACATCTAGTAGCGACTAGTGGAACTGCAGCTCTTTGTAGAATTATTTTGATATTGGATACTATAATATTCACTGCCACTGCTAATCTCGTCCCATAATGCTTTGCAGAGCTTTGGTTGGGATGTATTTGCCAATAACTGTGCTTGGAAGTGGTCCTAAGAAGGATGGGACCACCACTGAATCGTTCAAAAGCTTTTGTTTTCAAGGCATCTGCTTGGTTCTCTCCCTAGGTTAGGGAGGATACAAAATCATCACCTCTCTCACTGCTTGTTAATTTATTGATTTCAACTTTGTGAAATGCTATATGCATTTTAGCATATAAAGACAGAGATACTTATTTTATCTTAACTTGCACTGTGCAAGATGCCTTTGGCAATTATTGTACAGTGCAGTCAAGCACACAGCTACGCACTACGCAATTTGCATATCTACGTGTAGTTCAAAATGTACTTCACGTAGCTACGTGCTACTACGCAAACTACACCCAGGGTTAGTCTTTAGTATCGCAAGGAATTGGCTCCGATTAGAGCATATATGCGACCACTTTAGTCTCTTAAAGGTACATATATATGATACATATTTTAAAAAAATCCACACATTTACAGGCTATGCTTACATAACATTAGCGAGCTATGGCAGGGCCTCTACTCTGAGCCCAGCTCGCCTCCTTCCCCACTGTCTCCCCTCTTTTGCAGCAGGCATGCAGCTGACCTCCTCCTGTGCTGCCTGAAACAGATAAATTACTTAACAAGAGTATACATTTTAAATTCGACTTTGCAGGAGGAATTGACCTTTGTCCCAAAAACAAGCACTTGTATTTAAAATTAAGGAAAGCGTCAGGACGCCAGGACCATCCTCCGAAAACTGGGACTGTCTGGGGAAATCCGGGACGTCTGATCGCCTTATGTTTGCTGTACAATAACATCCGAGCCAATCCAGGCACTGCTTTCTCTATTTCTTTACTAATATTCAGCAGCCAATAGAAACTTTTGTAACAAAAGCACAACAACACCCATGAACCCTGCCCGGGTCACGTGCGTAACCATAGAGTCTCTGCCTATAAAGGGTCCGGGCATGAAGACAGTGTCCTCTTTCTTTGCTGCTCCGCAGCCAGTTAAGTGCTCTCTTATTGCCTTTGTTTAATAGTGTTGATAACACTCGCTTTGCCTTAAGGTGTTAATGCGCGATTGTTTTTCTCATAGCCTGCGCCTGATCTGTAGCTCTGTGCAGCGCTGACTGTTACCGTGCATCGGTGCTTCTCACTGAGGGCCTCCGGGCCGGGTGTTCTGCCGGGAGCGTCGCGCCTCACTTGGTTGCAGTACCGTCTCCGTCTGGCATAGCGGGCGCTTGCGATCATTCTCGCCGGGTTTTCTCTGTAACGCTGCTCTCTTGCTGCTCACGATGCTAAATAGCATAAGAACAGTGCTAGGATTGGCTGGAGCAGACAAACACAGCTCTCGATCGAACACCCACGGGGTTGTGACTCTGCTTCTCAGCTGCCTTTCAGCTGTTGATTGCAGAAGCCTGAACTGCGCTTGTCAGGCTGGCCAGAGTGAAAACACTGGCTAGTCTGACATGCTCAATTCAGTTAACACAGCCTCAGGTTGTCCCAATGAACTGCTGTAATGCAGTGTAGAGGTCAGAAGGTCAATTCCCCCACATCCCTATGGACGAACAGCTCCAGCAGCAGGGGCAGCAGGAGGGAGCTTTCAGTCATGCAGGAAAGAGCAAGCCTGGCCAGCTACCTGAGTGCTCAGAGCAGTTCACTCTGCATATCTTGAGCGCCATCAACATTATCTGGAACAGTTACTCTATCACCTATTTCAACACGGATGGGCCTAGTACCACTAGTAATATTTCCAAGTGTGATTTATGCCCCGAAATTCATGATGTTTATTTCGTGTTAATTATTGTGTTTGTTAAATACAAAAGTTGTTTACTTACATCACGTTTGAAGTCTCTTTCGTGGTGCTCAGTGTATTTATAGTGAGTGAGTGCTGTGCCAATGCTTTAAACATTGCCTCTGTGATAAGCCTGACTGCTCCGTGCCAAGTTATCCAAGGGTGAGTGCAGCTTATACAGTTAGTGTAATCACCAGCCCCTGATGGGAGTGGTAGGTTCTGCCTGGCTGGGGCCCCAACTCAGCCAACCAGAAAGTGCCAGTTCCAACAGATATTATTTTATCCGAACAGTAAATTGGATTTCTTCGGAATAGTGAATATGAATACCACATAGGCAAGAAAATGCTATGCCCGCCACTCCAGTACCCTCCAGGGCACCACTCCTTATTCCCATGGGTGGCTACTCAATGAGAAGATGAAGGGAGGAGTACTGTTGGTTGCATCTATCTCTGCCCATTACACCTCAGAACTGGTACATGGGGGGGTCTCTGGTTTGAGCCGACCAGGGGGAGTGTTCGGAATGGGGAACATCACAGGGTGGAACAGCATTAACACTGGCCTAACTGTTCTTCCGTACATGAAGAAAGCGCACTTTTCTGGATATCACGTGCTGATCACCATGCACTGATCAGATAAAGTAATACCGCTCACTATTCTGAAGAAATCCAATTTACTGTTCAGATAAAATAATATCTGTTTTAAGTAAACCTCTTTTGGAGTAACCCTGTGCGCTGCTGTGATGTAATACTACTGACTGCTCCAGCTGAGTGATGTCATGTACTATTCTAAAGCAACCCTGTGTGCTCCTGATGGACGGAATGTTTGACAATGTTCAACATTCCATCCATCACCTTTTTGCATTGCTATACTCGCCCTAAGTGGGAAGAGTATGCCCAGATGTGGGTCCCGTGCTTCCTATGCCACTGGATTCAAGCTAGCCTGGCTGATGAGGGTGATACCCCAAAACCGGTCCCAGGATATTTGTTTCCGGTCCAGGGAGGACCTGGTTTGGCAGTTCGGGCTGGACTGTTCCCATGAGGAGCAGGGTCAAGACTGATTTGCATATGGCTGGGTCAATACTAGGGTGTCATGGCGAGCAAAAGAACCATGGATTTAACCCAGATCAGTGACTGGGGGTGAATGCTTGACAATGTTCAGCATTCCGTCCATCAACTTTTTGTGTTGCTATTAAACCTTATGAGCTTTTCCTCATTCTAAGGTCGTGACTGTCAATGCTTTCCTAGGAACAATCCCACTCTCCAGATGTCTGCATGCAAAACTTTCTGATTTTATTTACATAATGCATCTTTCAACAAAGAGAGTAACTAAGCTCGAACCTTCAAAGGGATCCGAACCACCCTAAATATTGGTGATGTCACACGCACTCGTAAGAGAAAGGTCATAGCTTCATGCTGTAGGCACCAGACAGCACACCCACTTCTGAGATTTGTAAAAAAACTCTGGGGCATATGTACAAGGAGTTAACACCGCCGTAGCTTTTTTTATATCGCCTTATTTACAAGTTGCCGCTAACCTCAGTTACGTGAATTTTTAAGATCGCCACTTCTGTTAGAGGGAGTTAACGAAAATGAGATGCAAGGTAGGCCTTCCCGTGCAAAAACTGCTGCTAACACCACTTTGCGATATTTACAAGGAATCCCTTGTATGGTGCAAAACCCAAAAGCTGCCTCTAACTGCAGTTAGAGGTCGTTTTTTAAGACCAGAAAATGGCTCGTTTTAAAAATGGTGCAAACACTTGGGGCCTCATTTCAGAAGGTTTTGGTGCTGGACAGCGCTTCAAGGAATGTTGCTGCGCTGCCCTGCGACAAAACTACAGGGCAGGAATGTGCACCATCACTAAGATAGGGCACATTCCCGGGCCTCATTCATGAAAAGTGTTGCATCGCTGTGACAAAACAGCGTTGCACCACTTTTCACTACGCCCTTCATTCGACACCATGGTTGCGATGTATTCACTGTACGGAGCTCCATGGCGCAATTAATGACAGATACGTCTGGAATCCTGACTTATCTGTCAGCGCTAAACTCACGCATTGCTGCAGTTGTGTCATGACATAACTCCAGCAGTGCATGGTGCCAGCCTGTTCCTGTGGCACTGCGTCACCCTTATGCCCGCCATGAGGCAGGCGTAATGTACTTACGCAGTGGCATCCTACAATTGTTGCAGTGAAATCTGATGGATTTCACTGAGCCACTCCCATGAGGCCTTGTTGCGTGGGAATGCCCACTCTGCATACATCATACCTGATGCAGGTATAATGTGGCACAGAGCTTCACAAGGTCACGCATATGCCTAGATGCGTCACTTTGCAAATACGGCATGACGCACTGGCGGGGTGAAACTTTCAGAAAGGGGTTCATGAATAAGCCCCCCTGTCTTTTTCCCCTACGCTGGCGCACAATGGCTGCCATGCGCCAACGCAGGCACCCTTGCGCCATGGTGCAAGAGTGACTGTGTTGCAGAGATGATTGATGTTGTGGCTCCATCACTTCTCGAGACATCTGCAGGTGCATCTGGACTAGTGGAGAGAGCGAGTGAACCAGTTGGCCTACTTGGAGTGCTGTTTACCTGGTCTTTTCTTGAGGGGTGCCAGGGTGTTGGCGCAGTTGGAGATCCATCGGTGGAGGTTGCGCGCTGTGGTGTTGTCGTCTGTAAGCGCTGACGGAGTGGTGGTCCTGAGGGAGTTGACAAGAAGTTCTTCGGTGTCCTTGACCCAGCTGCAAGGGGGAGGGGGGGCGATGATGGCGGTGGTGTACGGTGGGCATGGTGAAGGCTTGATGTATACAATGATGGTCGGCCCAGGAGAGTCCGTTGGTGTGGCTGTAGTTGAAGTTCCCGTTGGCAGAGAAGACGTGCTCGAGCGTTTGTCCGGCTTTGTGGGTTGGTGCTGTGACTAGCTGCTTGAGTCCGATGTAGGCAAGGTTCCCCAGGAGGGCTGTGGTGGCCTGGTCACTGGGGTTGTCCAGGTGGAACTTCTTGAGGTCTCCGAGTAGAATGTAGTCGGTGGATGGGAGAGCCTGGGGTGCAATGAGGCCTACAATGGCATCGGTGAATGGTGGTCCATAGCCCGGGGGGCCTGTAGATGAGGGTGCCGCAGAAGTTGGTGTTGAGTTGTTCCAGATCTGGAAGTGGAGGTGTTCCATGGTCACTGTTGGGTCATTAGAGTGCGTGGTCAGTCAGAGTGTGCTTTTGTAGACGATGGCAATGCCTCCTCCTGGACGGTCGGGGTGGTCCTTGCGGGTGATTTAGTAGCCATTAGGGATGGCGATGTCCAGTCCAGAGCAGAGGTTGGTCCAGGTTTCCGTGAAGGAGATGTCTGAAGAAGTGGCGTCGAGGAGGTCCCAGATGTCTGTGGCATATTTGTAGAGGGACCGCACGTTGAGGAGGATGGAGTTGAGTCAGTCGGGTGCGCTGTTGGTCGGCTGGGCGGCAAGAGGCGCTGGTGTGCTGATGTGGCAGAAGGTGCGTTTGCAGTTTCGATAGGCGCAGGGTGCATAGGTATTGTTCGGTGATGCTACATGGCAGGCGGCATGGCATCCATGGTTGAGGGCGAGGAGGGTGTCGGCGTCGTAGCGGTGGAGTGTCCAAGAGGCAGGGTCCCTGGTGCTGGGCACGGTAGAGGGCCGGAAGGGCACAGACGGGCTTGCCTTTGGCTTCCCTTCAGCGCACCAGTGGCACGCCCGCTGCGCATGGCCGCACAGCGTCTGCCATTAAGTAGTGCTGCAGGGGGGCTGGACAGCTGTGAGGTGGAAAACGCGGGAAAGGAATATGTGATGTTACAACGCGTGGTGTTACCACGCGGTAGGTAACAACGCGGTCGTTACATCGTCCGCGTTGTTACCACGCATGGCATTACATTGCAAGTCGTTTCAACGACTTGCACTAGATGGCGCGCTGGACTTAGGAATAGTATAAATTACTATTCCTACTCCAGTTAGCGCAACAGCAGGAAGGTGTTGGAATTAAAATCCAACACATTCCCTGGTGTTGCACGCCACCTAGCGCAAGTTGTTGAAACGACTTGCGATGTAATGCCATGCGTGGTAACAACGCGGATGATGTAACGCCGGCGTTGTTATCAACCCGCGTGGTATTACCAGCGTTGTAAACGCTGTCTCCCGCGGGAAAGGACACTGGAGGGGGTGGGGACGCAGGTGATAGCAGCGGCAATGAGGGAGAGGATAGGGAAAAAGGAACTGCAAAAAAGTACAGGAAAAACAAAGCCAAACACAGCAAAGATAAAAAAAATAAAGAAAAAGGTAGGAAAGCAACAGAGAAGAGCAGAAATATGAACAGGAACAGCAGACGAGAGGGACAGGAGGGCAGTCAAGCTGCAGAGCAGTGACGCTCTACCACTGGACCACCAGGGAAGAGGCGCAGGCAGGAGCCTGCGGGTGGACGAGAGACTTGAACACCTGACCTCCGTGTCAGAGGAACCAGCAGCAACAGCAACCAGACAGTGCAGCACTGTGGAAAGAGGAAGTCCACTAAGGGTTAGTCCCCTGTACACCCAAAAGCAAACTAACAGGGAGCAAGGAAAGGCAGCACCACCCGGTTGCCTTTTCCGATCTGACAGCGGTGACCAGATTCCATGTTCCCTAGTTCCCCAGCGAGTAACAGCGGATCAAGCTGCGTACCCAAGGGCCTGGGCCAGAACTATGCGTCCCACTTTCTCCTCACCTGGACATTGACACTGGGGCTCAATGCACTGCACTCTCTCCAAATCTGCGATTCAGCCAGCAGGAGCCTCAGGCAGGTGGGATTTCACAAGCCTGGGTACAGCAGTCGCTGCCAAGTCCGCTGGGGAACCTCCCGATGCAGGTGTGGCAACAGGGCCCCCTTAGGCGCAAACTTGCAGCGCACCCGCCACACAAGTTTGGTACAGCTCAGGGACCTCACCCTCCACAGCGTCCGGCCAGAACAACATCCTACAGCCTGTGATGCAGAGAGGCACAGCACACCATTGGTAATCTCATCCGTGCACCCAAGTGTAGTGGTGGATCGTAGTATGCGATGCAGACCTCCCTACATTGGTGCGCAGGAGCGCCTCTACCATTCACAGCTCTAAGGGGCGCAAGGCGGTCTTCTCACACAGGTCAGCAACGTCTCTCCATGCAACCTGCCAGATGTCACCACCAAGTAAGGGTGATCGCCGTGCCTCAATGTCTACCGCCACGGCCCAGTGACTCCGCATCCCACTCTGGGTCCTAGACGCAGGCCCAGGGAGGTCTCCGGGCCCCGAGGACTGTCCGTACTTTCAAGGTTTTGGATGCCATGGGGTTGCAAGGAGTGCGCAATGATAAGTGATGCATCACTGGTTTGGCACAGCGATGCGCCTCCTTTCATAGATGTAGACCTGCATTTCCTCTTCCAATGGGACTCTGGCTGGTCATCCTGGCTGTTGGGGAGGGTGTTGATCTGTGCTGCACTTAGCCCTGGCTGCTCCATTCTGCATTCCATTGGTTTTATTTCCTCCTTTTCATTGAAGGTGGACTTATAGGCTATTTAAGCCTCTAGAGGCAAGTAAGTCACGTTGGGCTGACTTACGTGAGTTTTTTTGCCGCTAATGGGCCTTTCGTCAGTTTTCGCCCGCTAACGTCAGAATTTGTATCGCCTTCACGTTAAGTGTTACCGGCAGTTTTCACCGCGTCTACCTGAAACTATCGCTATGTAGCGACGTATTGTAAATACATCGCTAACAGGGCGATGGTTTTTGATGATACGCCGCTTTAAGACAACTGCCGCTAACTAGCGTTAGCGTTAGTTAGCGGAAGTTCTTGTACATATGCCCCTCTGTATCAACTAAAACATCTTATTATACTTGACTCACACACTAAGTGCATCCTCTGTCTCATGCTTCTGAACAGGTTTGGGGCAGTCCTCCTTTCATATCTCCTTTTCAGGATGCTCTTCCAGACACCGCCTTTGTGTAGAGTGATGCTCCATACAGCAGGGCAGTCTCCAACCTGAAGCACCCACAACAGAGGCACAAAGAGGTGTGAGGTTTCTGTAAAAGGTGATCAAATAAGACAACAGACTTGGCCACTCCTGAAGGGCCACTTCATCTTTCACAATAGAATCTGCAATTCCACCCTCACCCCTACTACCTACCAAGAGCACAGCTTCAGGAAGTCTGATCAGTCGGCCTGCTTCCTTTTAAAGTCTTTATCACATTTATAAAGAAAGCCCAGACCCATCCTGCAGACCCCAGTGTCTGGATCTCTCCCCTCAAGCCACAGAAAAGCAGTCAATATGCTTCTGCTATCTGGGGAAGCTGTCCTCACCCTCCATCTTGTTCCATGCCAAACAAAAACACTTCCAAATGTATCCCTCTTTGCTTTCGTAATTACAACTGTGAGACGAACTGGAGAATGAACCCCAGGATCCGCTCCAGCGTTTTCAATGTTTGCATCTGTCATCCATATATTTTTCTTATGTTGTTGTCTCTCCTTTTTTGTCTTCTTTCCTTTCCTTCCATCCTCTGCAGGCCTCGTCCCCTCCTCTTGCTGACCACAAACTGTTCGCCTTAATCTGTTTTATTGTATTTCTGCAAACTACCCACAACTCATTTACAACAAAACCTGTCCTCCTCTGAATCTCAGACCCCTGTAAACTAACAATACATAACCTCTTCCAGCTCACCTACTAATCCCACTAACCATCTGCATGAGACACCCCCAATAAAGATCACAACTAACTCTTCATTTTATTTATCACAAAGAAGCTGGAGTGAATGCATGGAATGGTGTCTTAAACACACACAACTAATCTCAGGAGCCAACAATAACACTGGACTAACTACAAACCTTGGGTTCCGGAGCAGAGTGCTGCCCGGCTTAAAGTGGTTCAACGCCTCGTCAGGGGTTGTAAGCGCTACATAAATGCAATTACAATTACTTTTCTAAAGAAGTTATCCAATGCAGTGTTCTGATGTAATGCCACATACTGTTTTGTAGTAAACCCACACAATGGCTGACAAATGAATCCCAAAGCCGGTGCTGAAGTAATCCCTTGCATTGTTCTGAATTCGGTCCATGCATATTCGGGTCAACCTCAGGGCCGGACTGGGAACCAAAGCCGGCCCTGGCAAAGTGCTCGGCCAGCCCCCAGGGGGGTTAGGGGTGCGGCCGAGCTGTTTGCCAGGGCCGGTTTTGTTACCGATTTTGTTACCGATTTTGTTACCGGGCCGATATTGCAGCTATGCTGCAAAAACGGCCCTTTAACAATAACGGCCGCCCAGGGGCCCAAAACCGGCCCCCACCCTGGCTGCCCACCGGGGAAATGCCCGGTGCCCGCTACGGCCAGTCCGGCCCTGGTCAAGCAGACCTACAACTGGTTTTGAAGTAATTACTTGCATTGCTCTGAAGTGAGCTCTTGCACTGCTCTGATGAAGTACTCCCATGCATTGCTCTGAAGTGAGCCCATGCACTGCTCTGATGAAGGACTCCCATGCATTGCTCTGAAGTGAGCCAATGCACTGCTCTGATGGAGTACTCCCATGAGAGCTCTGAAGTGAGCCCATGCACTGCTCTGATGAAGTACTCCCATGCATTGCTCTGAGGTGAGCCAATGCACTGCTCTGATGGAGTACTCCCATGAGAGCTCTGAAGTGAGCCCATGCACTGCTCTGATGAAGTACTCCCATGCATTGCTCTGAGGTGATCCTCGGTAGCGTTCTGAAGTGATCCCATGCCCTGTTCTGCTGAAGTAACCCCATCCACTGTCCTGAAGTATTCCCACCCACTTGTCGTATGAAGTAATCAGTCGCACTATTTAAGGGTACTCCTGTGCAGTGCGCTGATTGAATAAACCCATGCCCTACTGTGAGACATTCCCATGCGCTGCTCTGGTGAAGTAACGTCAAGCACTGTTCAACGGTGATGCTCTGTTCAACGGTGATGCTCTGTTCAACGGTGATGCTCTGTTCAACGGTGATGCTCTGTTCAACGGTGATGCTCTGTTCAACGGTGATGCTCTGTTCAACGGTGATGCTCTGTTCAACGGTGATGCTCTGTTCAACGGTGATGCTCTGTTCAACGGTGATGCACTGTTCAACGGTGATGCACTGTTCAACGGTGATGCACTGTTCAACGGTGATGCACTGTTCAACGGTGATGCACTGTTCAACGGTGATGCTCTGTTCAACGGTGATGCTCTGTTCAACGGTGATGCTCTGTTCAACGGTGATGCTCTGTTCAACGGTGATGCTCTGTTCAACGGTGATGCTCTGTTCAACGGTGATGCTCTGTTCAACGGTGATGATCTGTTCAACGGTGATGCTCTGTTCAACGGTGATGCTCTGTTCAACGGTGATGCTCTGTTCAACGGTGATGCTCTGTTCAGCGGTGATGCTCTGTTCAACGGTGATGCTCTGTTCAACGGTGATGCTCTGTTCAGCGGTGATGCTCTGTTCAGCGGTGATGCTCTGTTCAACGGTGATGCTCAGTTCAACGGTGATGCTCAGTTCAACGGTGATGCTCTGTTCAACGGTGATGCTCTGTTCAGCGGTGATGCTCTGTTCAACGGTGATGCTCTGTTCAACGGTGATGCTCTGTTCAACGGTGATGCTCTGTTCAACGGTGATGCTCTGTTCAACGGTGATGCTCTGCATGTATTTGATGCCTTAAAGTCATGCACAGCTCTGAAGGACTCCCATGCAGTGGCCCCAAAAAGCGACCCTTTATGATATTCCGAGGTGATCCCAGGTACTGTTATGATAATGTAATCTAATCTAATGCACTGTTCTGAAGTAATCCAATACAGGGAAGTACCTCCGTGTTACTTTGTTTGCATGTTGTATGTAGTCTTTATATAGATCAAACCTTTGCAAAAGGCAGCAGAGCACGCGGCAGCGTCCAAGGCGAAGATACAGTCCATGTGCGATTGTAGGAGTATCTGGTTGTAGGGGTAGCCTGGAGCAAAAGCGGACTGTTACTGCATCATGATGTAGTGTTCTTTAACGAGGTGTGCCTTCAGCTCTTTCCAAAGTCAAAGCAGGGTTCTCTGAAGCCACCCCACACACAGATCTGGTTCCAGACAGCGTTCTAATGAGATATTGTGTCATTTGCATGGCCTGAAACACACGCTGTAAATGAAGCGTGATTAACATGATCCCACCTAAACAATAACCATAAAATGTACGATCATTTGTGGCCTGGTCTGTCCCCAGGCACAGGTAATGTCAATCGTCGCCTATGGCACCATTAGCTGGGGGGCCCCACTCCTTGAGCGTGTCTGTGTGTGATACTGGGCAGCTAAAATCAGGCTTCGTTGTGAGATCTGCAGGCTGGCTGGAGGCGGTTTGGCCAAATTTTGGGCATTATTTGCAAAGTCATAGGCACAATCTATAGGAACAGCATCCCCGTATCCAACAGGACTGCCCCAACGCTGGTCCAAATTAGGAAAGAGTGTAGGGCTCACCGCTTTAAAGAACACTACATCACAATGCATTAACAGCCACGAACCACCTGTCCTATCACTCGTTGACTGTTGGAAAGTGTGTTATTGGTAGGGGCAAATGTAGGTCTGCCACTGGCAATAAGGCCACTAACACTTGATAGGACTCAGCATAGGTCTAAGAAAATTATTCCTATGCTCAACCCCTGGTAACGTGGCTGCGAGCAGACAGGCTTAACTTCAAAGACAGGTATGTAAAGCATTTAAAAACACCAATTCAGTAAATGATTAAAACACAACACATAATAAAACTCCAACACCAATTTATAAAAATAGGAAATATTTTTATCTTTAAAATGACACCAAAACGACAAAAATCCAATGTAGGGAACCGGAGATATGAATTTTCAAAGTTTAAATAAAATATAGCACTTAGAAGCATATAGCACCATATTGGGACATAGCCTCGCGATAGACCGGGCCAAAGTCAAAGTTTAAGGCCGACCGCGATGGAGCCCTGAGCGGATACCCCACGCGGAAGGTCCCGGTCAATGTTTTTACCTTTGCACTTAGAAACTTTTCTGGAGCTTTTCTCCTCGAGGCCCCTCGACGCTCTCCGTCAGTCCGGATCCGGTGCGGGTTCGCCGGATAGCCTTTCGACGATCTCCCGGTGAACTTCCCTGGAGCGGACTTAGAAACTTTTTCAAGATCGCTTCCGCGGGGCAATCCAACAATCCAGGCCGACACGCGATGGAAGGCAGGCGGATTGGCGCTCGCGGTTGTTCCCGGTCGACTTTCTTACGAGCGGACTTAGAAGCTTTTCCGGAGCTTTTTCTCTTGGGGTCCCTCGATGCTCCTCATGTTCCTGGGGGTGCCAAGGTCAACCAAATAGGTAACCTCACCCTTCTTTTCTAAGATTGGATAGGGCCCACTTCACTTGTCATGGAGGGCCCTGGGAGCCACAGGCTCCAACACCCACACCAATTGTCCTGGAGTATACTCAGGCATAGTAGCCTTCTGATCATACCAGTGCTTCATGAGCTCCTGGCTGGCCTCCAGTTTCCTGTTAGCCTTGTAAATGTACTCTGCCATTCTAGATCTCAGGCCTAGCACATAATCAAGCACATTGTCCTTTGCTTCTTTAAGAGGCTTCTCTAAAGACTCTCTTAGCAGGCTCAATGGCCCCCTCACAGGGTGTCCAAACACCAACTCAAAGGGACTGAAACCAACCCCTTTCTGTGGCACCTCCCTGTAGGCAAACAGTAAGCATGGGAGGAGAACATCCCATCTCCTCCTGAGTTTCTCTGACAACCCATTTATCATGCCCTTCAGGGTTTTGTTGAATCTCTCAACAAGACCATTTGCTTGTGGGTGATAGGGGTGGTGAACTTGTAGTTGACACCACACTCATCCCACATAGCAGTCAGATAGCTGGACAGGAAGTTCGTGCCCCTATCTGACACCACCTCTTTTGGAAAACCCACTCTGGTGAACACACCAAGTAGTGCTCTAGCCACTGCAGGAGCATCAATGGTTCTAAGAGGTATGGCTTCAGGGTATCTAGTGGCATGGTCAACTACCACTAAGATATACCTATTCCCTGATGCAGTAGGTGGGTCCAGGGGACCAACAATGTCCATCCCCACCCTTTCAAAAGGAACCCCAACCACTGGCAGTGGTACTAGGGGAGCCTTTGTCTTGCCCCCCGCCTTGCCACTGGCCTGACAGGTGACACAGGAGCTGCAAAACTCCTTTACCTTTTCAGACATATGGGGCCAGTAGAAATGGTTCACCAACCGGTTCCATGTCTTTGTCTGTCCCAAATGTCCTGCCAAGGGGATGTCAAGACCCAAAGTCAGGATGAACTCTGTACCTCTGGGGCACCACCAACCTCCTGGTGGCCCCCTCCTTGAGGTTTCTGGCCTCAGTATAAAGCAGTCCATCTTCCCAGTAGATTCTATGAAACCCACTGTCATCCCCTTCCTCTTGCTTAGAAGCAATCCGCCTCAAGCTCTCAAGGGTGGGACAGTCACGCTGTCCCTGACTGAACTCCTCTCTGGAGGGTCCACCTGCTCCTGTCAGTTATGCCAAATCTGACAGCTCTGGCAGGGATGGAGTCCCTCCCTCAGAGGCCAGGTCCTCCCCATCAGGGTTAGATTCTGCCTGCACCTCTGGAGTTCCCTGGGCTGGCTCACCAGGCCCAGTACCCTTGTCCATGGATGCTTGGCCCTTTGTTCCAGGGTCCAAGTGTTCAGCCCCTCCTTCGGGCTAGTCTGTGATCTAGTCACAGCACATACCCACTCAGGGAGCTCCAATATTTTCATATGGAGTCCTCTCTCCACCTCTGACCACGCAGAGGCTTCAAGGTCATTGCCCAGTAAACACTGGACTGGGAGCACCTTTGACACAGCTACCTTCATAGGGCCTGTCACACCTCCCCATTCCAAATCCACCACAGCCATGGGATGGATTTTGGTAGTGCTGTCTGCATAAGTCACCTGGTGAAACTCACCAGGTATCACCCTCTCTGGAGGCACCAGCTCAGCCAGGACCATAGTTACACTAGCCCCAGTGTCTCTGATAGCCTCAACCTCAGTCCCATTCACTTTAGGTCTCTGCCTGTACTTATCCATGTTTGGAGGTAAGGCATCAAGGGTTGCAATATTCACCCCACCCAGGGACACTAAGGTTGCTGCCCCTACTGGAATACCCCCTTCTGGTGTACCACTCTCCACCCCTACACTCACACTGGCAATCCCTGTAGATGGCCCCTTAGGGGGGAGCTTCTTGGTGCAGACAGCATCTCCCTGCTTGTGCCCTGGCTGGTTACAGTCAAAGCACTTACCCACTGTTGAGGGATCAAAGAATTTACCATTCTTTCCCTGAATCCACCTCCCTTTGGATTTGGGTTGGCTCGGGGCCCCCCCTCCTTGTGCAGGTTTTTGTGGGTCTTTGGAGGACTCCTTAGGTTTTTGACCTTCATTTCCCTGGGCTTTCCCTTGGGGAGGGACCTGTCCTCCTTTCTTCTGGTCACCCCCTGGTGCTGAATGGAAACCCGGGTTCTCACCCACTCATCAGCTGACTCCCCCAACTCTCTGGGGTCTGTCAGCTTAGAGTCCACTAGATACTGGCGTAACTTCTCTTCTGCACAATGAGTCAAAATGTGTTCTTTCAAAAACAAATTATACAATCCCTCATAAGTGCTCACTTTGTTACCATAAATCCAGCCTTCCAGTGCCTTTACTGAAACATCCACAAAGTCTATCCAAGACTTGGAATTCAATTTCTGGGTGTTCCTAAACTTCACTCTGTACTGCTCTGGAGTCAGACCAAACCTCTTGACTAAGCAGGCTTTCATCTGCGGGTATGATTCTGCATCCTCTCCCTTCAGGGTCAGGAGCCTATCCCTCCCAGCTACTGGAATCAACTCCCACAGGAGTGCACCCCAATACCTAGAGTGGACCCTACTCATTTTAAGGGCCCTCTCAAAAGCTGCAAGCCATTTGTCAATGTCATCCCCCTCAGTGTACTTGGGCACAATACCCTTTGGAAGTTTAGGTTCAAATCTGCTACCCCTGGACATCTCAGCATCTTCTTCGCTTTCGCTGCCACCATTTCTCTTCTCCTCCTTCTCCCACCTCTTCTCAGCCAAATCCAGTTTCCTTTGCTCTAAAGCTATCAAAGCTAATTGAGCCTGAAGCTGTCTCTCTGCAAGGGACCGGAGTGGTTCCTGAGTAAGGGACCCTTCCCCACTCCCACCATCAGGATTCTGTTGGCTGACACTAGTTATAATGGGAGAGGCATCATCCTCCTCTCCTGGGATGATGTTGGGGGGGACACCCTCTACCCCCCCTTGATTCTCCTCAGCTGCCTGGTCATGGGTTGAAACAACCCTACCTTCCTAAACCTCTTGGAAGCAGGCAGCCCCCTAAGCCTACACTGTTCCCTAAGCTCAGCCAGCTTACACTGGGACAGTTTAGCCAGGTCCAACTCCATGGTTCCCTAGTTTTGGGTCACAACACTAGGCACAATAGACTTAGAACAATTTGGAAAAATCAAAACAATGGATTAAAAACAATTTTGTCCAAATTCCAAAAATCAAACTCAAAAGTTTTGTTCTAAGGCAATTTAGAGGATTTTTATAATCTTAATTCATTCACTGAAAGGTGTATTTTTAAACACAAGTCCACATCCACACCGCTGAGCACCAAATGTTGGAAAGTGGGTTATTGGTAGGGGCAAATGTAGGTCTGCCACTGGCAATAAGGCCACTAACACTTTATAGGACTCAGCATAGGTCTAAGAAAATTATTCCTATGCTCAACCCCTGGTAACGTGGCTGCGAGCAGACAGGCTTAACTTCAAAGACAGGTATGTAAAGCATTTAAAAACACCAATTCAGTAAATAATTAAAACACAACACATAATAAAACTCCAACACCAATTTATAAAAATAGGAAATATTTTTATCTTTAAAATGACACCAAAACGACAAAAATCCAATGTAGGGAACCGGAGATATGAATTTTCAAAGTTTAAATAAAATATAGCACTTAGAAGCATATAGCACCATATTGGGACATAGCCTCGCGATAGACCGGGCCAAAGTCAAAGTTTAAGGCCGACCGCGATGGAGCCCTGAGCGGATACCCCACGCGGAAGGTCCCGGTCAATGTTTTTACCTTCGCACTTAGAAACTTTTCTGGAGCTTTTCTCCTCGAGGCCCCTCGACGCTCTCCGTCAGTCCGGATCCGGTGCGGGTTCGCCGGATAGCCTTTCGACGATCTCCCGGTGAACTTCCCTGGAGCGGACTTAGAAACTTTTTCAAGATCGCTTCCGCGGGGCAATCCAACAATCCAGGCCGACACGCGATGGAAGGCAGGCGGATTGGCGCTCGCGGTTGTTCCCGGTCGACTTTCTTACGAGCGGACTTAGAAGCTTTTCCGGAGCTTTTTCTCTTGGGGTCCCTCGATGCTCCTCATGTAGCCGGATCCGGTGAGGGTTCGCCGGCTTCAGATTTTCTCTAGTCCCGGTCAATCTCTGGAAGTCGATGCGATGGAGCTTTTAGCGGGACGAACCTGGTGGGCTTGGCCGACTCGCGGTTGAAGGCAGGCGGCTTGGCTGACCAGGATGAGTCGGTCCCCCTATGGAGCTTTTTTTCAAAGTTCCTCCAAAGTTCCCCAAACTTCCTGAACTTCTTCCTGAAGTTCCTCAAAGGGTCCCAAAGTGTCTCAAACTTACTCCAAGGGTCTGGAAGCTCCAAGATGGTCCTTGAAAGTTGAGGACTTCAATTCCCACAATGCACTGGACGTCACCCTTACAAATCTACTGGTAGCTCCCCAGGTTGGTGATTCTTGGTGGTGAGGGTCCAGATGAGCTCCGTTAACCTGTAGCTTGCAGGGAGTCCACTCTTGACTTCTTTTACTCAGCACAGTTAGTCCACAAGGCTGTAGTTTCAGGTGGTGCAGTCTCCAGAGGTCAGGCCTTAGAAGTCTTTGCACAGCAGAAGTTCCAGCAGGGCCAGTCTTGCTTTCTTCAGTTTCAAGCAGCAGATCTGAGGGGCTGGGCCTCTCTCAGATACTTATTCCACAGTCTCTGGGTCATCCAGGAGGTCAAGCTTCACCAATAAGAGTAGGGTAACTTCCCACTTGAGTGACTACTTCCTGCAGAGTGTGGCATTATTCTATCCCAGGGTGCAACAAAGCTTCCAAATCCATAATGGCTGATTTTCCAGCAAGGAGGTAAGAGCTGGCTAAACACTCCCACTGAGTTGGCTAATTAACCTAGCCTCTCCTCCCTACATCTGCACATACCGTCCTTAATCCTGCCATCTGGCTGGGGTGGGGGTTCAAAGCTGTTAATGACACTGCTCTGGGCTCTGCCCCTTTGAAGCTCATTGTTTACGACCCCTCCCCCTGGCCTGGCATTCCTGCAGAACAGCTCACTGCCCTCCCAGTCCATCTGGCTGACCCCAGGGGATCTTTATCACCTCTTCAGGCCGGCTGGCTAATCCCCTTAACTCTGACCAATTCGGGCAGAGCACTGGCAGGCTGGATTTGAAACTACAACTAAGAAAGTGTTATAACTTCTTGTCTGTTCACTTTGGGAAAAATTCAATAACATCATATTGTAGGATTTATCAATACCATTCTAGTGAGTCTTTGAATGGAATCTTTATCCCTGTCCTGTCAATAGTTATTGTTTAATAACTTACCCCCATGTTAACCTATGGGCCATGGGGTTTGCAATGGGAAAAAATGACATGGGCCACTTTTCCAGCACCAGGACCTACAAAAACATATTTTATAAGTACTTGGCTTATTTTCACAGGACCCCCACCCCATAGGTCACCTAGGGGAGACCCTAGGGGTGTTGAATCTGTAAAAATATTGCAGATCCTCCATGCCCAGTACCCCCAGCATCAAAGTCGAATTTGGGCATCACTTTAAACAATGGGGAGAGTGAAATGTGAATTTCACTTAACCCAGGGCATTTATAAACTCATTTTATAAGGGTCTACCTTATAGATACCTGACCCCCCACCCCTGGGATACCTAGGGAGACCCTGGGGGTCATTATTATGCACAAACATTTTAGGTTGACCAGTTTTAAGTGCCCCAAACCCCAAAGTCGAGTTTGGCCACAATTTGCATGTTTAAGAGCAGTCCTGGCACCCAGAGCTGCTTTTAAACTGACCACAGGCTTCAGCAGTGCACACATGCAAGTGCAAAAAGGCTGCTGGCCTCCTAAACTGCCATGCCCCAGGATACTGGGGACTTCTAGGTAGTTTCAATCCCCTGCCCTATTATATACTAGGGGCTTATGGGGTAGGTCATGCCAATTACAGGGGTACCCCAACCCAAAGTGTACCCTAGTGTATGTAGGTGCTTTACTGTTATCTAAGTGTTTCAGCATGGCACTGGCCCTGGGCCTGGTTAAACAGAGCCCAGGGTCAGTCAGAGTCAGTTACCACCAGTTCCAGTCAGCAAAAAGTTGGGGGGTGCCCAGGGCACAGGATGACTTTCCAACATTGACTCTATGCTTGCTTTGACCCTGGACATTGCTCACTGCCTTTCGGCCAGATTCTTACAGACGTCCCAACACATGCAGTGCCACTGTCGGTGCACTCTATCAGCTCTCTTCCAACAGTCACCCAGTGAGAAGCCGATATCACACAGAGGACCAAGAGGCGCGCTGGAAACCCGTGCCTAGAGCGGGCTTCCGGCTTGCCTGTGACGTCTGTGCACAGCCGATGTCCGTTAAAACACCCCAGGCTTTCTGCGGCAGAGTAAGTGAATTATGTTTCTTTAAGGCGAGCGAGAGGGTGTAAGTACCTCACAAACAATGCTTGGCACAGCACAGATGAGGACACATTTTCCATTATTAAATGTGTTCCTTCAATGTCGACATTCACATGTGCATATGCAAATGTGTTTACTGTGTGTTATTCATGTTTAAGTTAACCATAACTAATATTTGTGTCCACATGGGGGGCCGCCAACGCCAGCACACACCACCGGCATCTGTAAGGAGGGGGAGTGCAGGGGGCTGCAAGCCCCAGCACCCTTAGCACCAGGAGGCGCTGACGCTGCTTTCCCGCGCCCGGAGGCACGTAAAATCATCCCGCGGCTCCCGCAGCGCGGGGACCGCCAACGCCAGCACACACCACCGGCATCTGTAAGGAGGGGGAGTGCAGGGGACTGCAAGCCCCAGCACCCTTAGCGCCAGGAGGCGCCGACGCTGCTTTCCCGCGCCCGGAGGCGTGTAAAATCATCCCGCGGCTCCCGGGACGCGGGGGCCGCCAATGCCAGCACACACCACCGGCATCTGTAAGGAGGGGAGTGCAGGGGACTGCAAGCCCCAGCACCCTTAGCGCCAGGAGGCGCCGACGCTGCTTTCCCGCGCCCGGAGGCGTGTAAAATCATCCCGCGGCTCCCGGGACGCGGGGGCCGCCAATGCCAGCACACACCACCGGCATCTGTAAGGAGGGGGAGTGCAGGGGACTGCAAGCCCCAGCACCCTTAGCGCCAGGAGGCGCCGACGCTGCTTTCCCGCGCCCGGAAGCGTGTAAAATCATCCCGCGGCTCCCGCAGCGCGGGGACCGCCAACTCCAGCACACACCACCGGCATCTGTAAGGAGGGGGGGTGCAGGGGACTACAAGCCCCAGCACCCTTAGCGCCAGGAGGCGCCAACGCTGCTTTCCCGCGCCCGGAGGCACGTAAAAACATCCCGCGGCTCCCCCCTCTGACACCTGGTTACCTGCACAAGGCCACACCTCCCTGCTTTCAGGTACTGTTGTGCACATTCCCATCCTTGTCATCAGTATCAGTGTCACACTTGTATTATTGTATTTGGTCACTGATTTTACAAGATTTGCGGATCCACTATGAGCAAGCGCAAAAGAGTAGCGGGGACCATAGATGCATTCATTGTCAGGGCAGAATCTTTGCTGACCCACGAAATTGAAATGACAGAGCAACGACTCTCTTTAGATCCTTCCACACTACAGAGTCACCCGTTGCCAGGTATCCCCAATCCGGGTGGCACCCCACTATTGCGCTTGTCCACTACGCCTCAAAATTTGTCTCCGATTTCCCCCTTGGCAACTCTGGATGTACCTCCCACGGCTACTCCTAACGGGCCTAGTATAACCACCAGTCGCTAAACCCCGAGATGAGAACAAGGTGAGAGTACCACCGGCTAAACGGAAGCGGGGTGTTGGCACCCAAAAACCCAAAAGCATAAAAGGTCCCAGATCTGCTAACAACGCAACTAATCATGTAACATCCCCAACCAATTCTGTTAGCACACAAACTGATGTTGTTTCTTCATCAACAACGAACAATATCATTGGGGATGCTGCCCTTGTCACCGCTGTGGAGACTGCCCTGGAAACCGCATTAGCCCCTTCAAAGAACTGATTGACATGAATTTTACCCTCCTTTGGGGAAAGTTAGAACGTGTGGTTACTGCCATGGACAATTTAGGTAGCAGTGGTTAGTAAAGCGACTTCATATCCAGATGCTAACATGGGGGAGGGCTTGCTATTGCCAGTAGACGCTAATTTAAGATCCAACTTGCTAATTCCAAGCGCCACCACGCTCAAAGAGTCCTCATCTGTTAACTCTTGTATAACTAGCCGCAAATCTAAAGAACCTCCTGCGCTGAAATCCAGTACTGAGCGGGGGAATATTCAGGATCCACCTCGGGAGCTCAACACGAAGACCGTGGGTCTACGCAGTAGTCAGCCTGAACGCTTAGATCCTGGCGCCACACCAACTGACCAGAGCGGGAACACATTAGACAGCACGAGGAGTAACTGCTTGAGACCTAATACCGATGTTCTGAGTTTACCTCCAGCCACCTGCCCTTATGTATTAGTTCTGGCCGGCGTCCCCACTCTCTTAGGGGACCAGAGGGAGTCTTGGGTTGACCTTCGCGACAAGACTGTGGATTGGTTAATAAAACACAAAAAGTTTCATCCATCCGATATAAACGAGAACCTTATGGTCCGCAGAGTTGGGTGGGTTGGTCAATCCCCTAAAAACATTGATGGTGACTGTATCGTGATCAATTTTCGCAGGCCCCATATGGTTCGTTGCTTATTAAGATTCTGTGAGCAAACATTTATCCAAAGCTCCAGCATGTGTGTGCTCCCTCTGGGTTACTTTTATAAACCGCAATTTAGGCCCACTGTAAACATGCCTGCCCCCATCCTTGTATCTAACAGGTTTCAGACCTTATCAGATCTGGATACACAGGATTGACAACCATCCTTACCAGAACATCGACCTTACCCCTTGGAAAATCTTCAGGCTTTTGTACCTCCCCCTCTCACTGATACGTTAGATGATCAGCAAGCTATACCCAAAGCCAAGGGTGACACAGATGTGAGTATTTTGAGCTGGAATGTAGCAGGCCTCCAGCCGAGTCTTGGTGACCCCGACTGGCTACGTGTAATAAAGGAACAGGACATAGTTATGTTCCAGGAGACCTGGGCTACCCAAGAATTATATATCGACGGGTTCCATTGTAGCCCCCACTCCTAAATTTGGTCGCCCCTCGGGGGGCTTATTTATTGGGATTAACATTACTGCCGGTGGCGGCATCAAGGTTATACCAACCAATAGTCGTAATTTTCAAGTTTTATTGTATGAAAGGAGAGTCTCTTTTTACTTGATTAATTTTTACAATAATGATTTCAACTCCATCCCTAACGAGAATTTCATTAAGCTTTTTGATTTTATTTCCAATCTTGGTTGCCAGCAAGAATCAGCTAAAACTATTGGTATCCTTTTGGGTGGTGACTTCAAAGCGAAATTAATAGACACACCGTATAGCTCAGGGGTTTTTAACTCCAGCTCTACCTGTCCCAGGGGCGCAGAGTTGGCTATGTTTTTGAGCATGCATAACTTCGCCAACGCTATGGATATCGTGGGCGCAACATATGCTAATAATCACCCTGTGCCAACATTCAGAGGAAGGGGGTGTGCCTCCACCATGGATTTTGTGTTTATTTCTCCTCTCCTTGCAGACCATCTAATGGAAGCAGAAGTTATCGCTATGAGCCAAGGGGACCATAACCCAATTAAAACAGTGTTGAGACTAGCCCCCGGGCCCATGTTTACCTCTGAATGTGGGGCCAGGAACTTAACGCCCTCAACCGACAATTTGAGACTGATATGGAGGGGTGTTGATGACAACGATCTGTTTCAGACAGTGGTAAAGGACAATATGTATCTCATAAATTAATGTTTATCAGCCCAAGATCCATCCCCTGAGGCTGTCCATGATTTTAACAAACTCTGCCTAGCTATCAAAACTCTTCTGTCAAAACCCATTTCCGCAGTGAAACAAGGTCCCAGATGGTTCGATCACGAGTGCTCTAAGGCAAACAGACAATTGCGCAGAGCCCTATCATCTAATCCTAGGAGCAACCTCGAAGTGAAACTGGCCAGGCTGAGGTACAAATCCGCGATTTCTAATCGGAAAGGGGAAATCCTAAAAAACCGCTGGGAGGCACTAGCAATAGCCGCAAATACAAAAAAGGGCGATACATTTTGGTCAGGCGTGAGGGATCTGCGATCCATGGGGCAGCTTCTCACTCCCATTAGCTGCACCATTGCGAGCGAGTCGTGGGAAAAACACTTCACAAAAATGTATGCAGCTCCCGCACAAGAGGCGGACTACTTCAAGCCTGGGCCACTAACTAGAATACAGATAACCCTGTCTGAGGTGGAAGAAGCGATCCAGTAGAGTGTGGGCAACAAATCTCCTGGCCCAGACGGGCTTCCTATTGACCTTATTAAATGCAAACCAGACTTTTGGGCGCCTCTTCTCTTAAATGTTTTTAATAATTTAATGTACGCTCCGTTACCCAGTTCCTGGTCCACAAGCATTATTGTCCCGATTTTCAAAAAGGGGATTGTTCCCAACCCAATTGTTATAGGCCCATCTCCCTAATTGACAATACTTTAAAAATCTTGGGTAGAGTTGTATATAATAAGATACTAGAGTGGTCTGAGGAAAGCGGCATTTTAGAGCCCTGTCAATTGGGTTTTCGAAGTAAGGTTGGCACCAATGAACAATGCCTTAATCTTAATCTAATTATGGGCAAATACACCATTGCGCTGGCCTCCCCAATCTATCTGGCCTTTATGGATTTGACCTCTGCTTTTGACCTTGTCAATAGGTCAAAGCTCTGGTCTATCCTCTTGGCCTATGGATTGGATGAGCCCTTGGTGCATTTCTTGGCGCACCTACATAAAGACCTTAAAGCCCGGGTCAGGATTGGCAGTGGGGGCGAGGTCACCGAAGCTATTAAGGTAGGCAGGGGGGTCAGACAGGGATGTGTGCTAGCCACCCTCCTTTTCATCATCTACATTAATGGACTGAATAAAACATTAAAATCATTGACCCAAGACGTCCCAAAAATCAATGGGAAAACACTTCCCGTACTACTCTATGCGGATGACGCAGTCCTTATGGGCCGCACTCCGAGTTCCTTACGCACCTTAGTGCAGGGTTTTGTCAACCACATGGATAGCTTGGACCTATGTACTAACTTCAAAAAGTCTTTTATAATGTCGTGTGGTCCCAGGAAACGCCAACTTAGTTTTATATCTGTGGGCAATCAGAAGTTGATGAGCACAAGGACCTTTCCTTATCTTGGGGTGGTCTTTGCTGCGAACGGCTCCTGGACTGAGCACATGGCTCACTCCAGGAGCAAGTTCTCAAAGGCCACCAACTCGATTCTCAGTCTTCCACTCCCAAAGAGAACAGGTGTCATTTTAGCTATTTAAAACTTTTTTAAAGCACAATGCGTGCCTTCAGCCACGTATGGCGCTGAGGTTTGGGGCATCGCCAAGAGTCCCTGTATCCAACAGGAAGAGAATAGATTCTGCAGGAAGCTACTAGGAGTCCCAATCTCCACACCCCAATATATTTGCCATAGGGAACTCAACCTAAATTTTATAGAAGATTTTATTAAGGCCCGCCCCGCCCTCTTTTGGTTATCCGTTTGGAAAAACCCGGCTGCATCCCTAACGAGAGAGATCATTAGTGATTGTATTGGATGTGAGAAAGGGAAGGACATCCCTTGGCTAGCAGGGGTGTATCAGAGCCTATGTAGCGTTAACAATCGAAGTATCTTCCTAAATCCTAGCACAGCAGTGACTATGAATAAAAATGAGCTTAGGAGTGCCCTCTATTCGTTATATAGAGTGGAAAGGATTGAAAAGGAATCCAAAAAATCCCTTGTCCATAGCTACATGGCCATTGAACATCCCGTTCATCCGCTGGCTAACTACCTTGCCCTGTCTATGAGCCATTGGGAGAGGAGCCTTTTATTTCGCCTAAGGGCAGGCACTGTCAAATTTGTTTTATGTTTTCCCCTTGGTCACCACTCTGGCCTTGATCACTTACCTTGCCCGTGTGATGGTGGCCAATCTATTTTACATTTTTAGTTTTTTTGTAAATACTATTTAAAGTATATTAAGTGGCTTTTAACCCCGTATTTTAAAAAGTTTACACCCATTAGTCTGGAAACGCTTACCTGAGGTTACTTACCCTGGATGACGAAGAGCTGGTTTTTCGCACAGGCACTTTTTTGAGAATTGCTGTTTGAGCACGTCAGATGATGTCCAATCTTTGAGTTTTTACATTATTTATTCATGTGTTTTTGCACGAATCTGAAAGATTATTGTATACTGTATGTTGCTAATGGATTTTATTATGACTCTCTTATTTGTAAATTTTTAACCTGCTGTGTTGCTGTGCTTTTATGGATACGACGTTATCCAAATAAAGTGTCTTTGAACCTTGTGTCCTCATGTAATGCAACTGGTGCCCTGTAAAGCGCTCCGATACCCGATTCGGGTCAAGTTCGCGCTATATAAAACTCTGTAAAATAAAAAATAGGCCTCATTGTAAGATGGCAAACGTCCAGTTGGCATCTCTTTTATGTTGTGTATGTTTCTTTATTGCAGGAGAAAACCAAACTGGCAAGAAAAGTATTGGTTGTTTTCTGTTCTCATGTGAAATTTTTCTTTACGCAATCCTTGTCTTAACGAGTGCCACCAGGGAATGGTTTGACCCAAATGTATCTCATGTAGCAGACAGAGACCTGTTAGTCCGAAGGACATTCAGTTTGAGTTCATTCTGTATTATCTTGAGAAAATAATGAACTTGTCATATCTGTCCACTTGTTAGCAGAAGCCTTGTCCACTTGTTAAAATTGCTTGTGAGCAGATGTTGGCTGTTGCCTTTCAGAGGTTTTCTGGCAGAGTCCTTTTATCCTGACTTCTCTCAAAATTCCCCCTGCTTTCCCCTAGCAGCTCAGGAGTATAGGGGTTTCTTGTTATGGGAGAAGTGGTCTTGTTTGAATGTTCCTTTTTAGACAAGTTTATAACAGTTTATCTTGGCTCCTATGATTTGAATTGCTTTGAATATATTGACTAATGTCTTTAAGTTCTGGCTATTGAATTGCAATTCATTCTGATGAGTTGAGTGATTTAGTTGTAACTTTGCAAATATTTTAATAAACCTTTATGGTTTGAAATGTAATCATTCTCTGTCTTTCTTGTGGGGCCAAACGTGCGTCATGTTTTTGAAACGTGTTACATTTTGATGTCAGTCTAGTTTAGAACTAAAGAGTCATCCGAGGGTGCTGCTTGAAGCTGAATTTGTAAAATATTTAGAAGTTGGCGGGGCTGCACATTCAGAGAAGTGTGAAGACGAGTCAGGATTTAAAGGGCAGTGCTATTCACAGAATGGCCGTTGGGTGGTGCTAGAAATCTGGATATCAAAATAAGGTACATTTGAATGGGGACTACTCGAATTGGAATCGAAAAAGCATGTGGAAAGGGGTGTTTGGGAGCTCGAAGTGGATTTGGTCTCTCTCAGGCCACCAGGCTGAGACAAAACAAACGTGAGTCACGAGGTAGATCGATTAATGGTTGATACTGGGAGGGAAAGTTCTACTTTTTCATATCCTTTTGCGAACACTTATTGTCACCTTTATATTGATCATGTTACTTTTGACCTCTCAAAGAGAGATAAGTATTACCATAGGCGTCCGCAGAAATTTTTCCAGGGGGGGGCAAAATTTTAACATCATCACCAACCTCCGACATGATGTGTGCCAGGTGGGGCACAAGAAAAACAAGCATTGTCATAGCCAATAGGTCTCGCCTTTAGGATCTTACAAGTGTTTAGCCATGCAGTACATTATCCTGGATGCTGTGCCACCAGGGATTGATTGGAGTGGGCCAGATTGTTTTGGATTGGTGTGGGGCAGATTGGAGTGGGGAAGATTGTTTTGGATTGGTGCTGATTGGAGTGGGGAAGATTGTTTTGTATTGGAATGGGGCAGATTGTTTTGGTTTGGAGCCGGCAGACTGTTTTGGATTGAAGTGGGGCAGATTGCTTTGGATTGGAGTGGGGCAGATTGTTTTGGATTGGTGTGGGGCAGATTGGAGTTAGCAGATTGTTTTGGATTGGTATGGGGCAGATTGTTTTGGATTGGTGTGGGACATATTGGAGTGGGGTAAATTATTTTGGAATGGAGTGGGCCAGATTGGAGTGCGAAGATTGGAGTGGGCAGATTGTTTTGGATTGGTGTGGGGCAGATTGGAGTGGGGCAAATTGTTTTGGATTGGGCCAGATTGTTTTGGATTGGTGTGGGGCAGATTAGAGTGGGCAGATTGTTTTGGATTGGGGTGTGGGGCAGATTGGAGTGGGGCAAATTGTTTTGGTTTGGAGTGTGCCAGAGTGGAGTGTGGAGATTGGAGTGGGCAGATTGTTCTGGGTTGCATTGGAGCATATTGAAGTGGGGCAGATTGGGATGAGGGGTGGGAGGATTGGAGTGTGGTGCAGTGGGTGGTTTGGATTGGTGTAGGGTGGAATGGATGAAGTGGGGCGGATTGGCGTGGGGTGAGGAGGGGTGGATTGGCGTGCATTAGAGTAGGACCGATTGGAGGTGTACTGCACGATTATGTGTTAAAGCATTGTCTAGCTACAGTACTTCCCTTCTGCCATCCACCACACCCCACCATCCCTGCCCTGTTAAACAAGACCCAGGTGCAGCACAATCATGGGCTGTCAAAACAGTATCTATGAATTCCCCTACAAGTAATTAAATGGACAAGAAATTCACAGCCGCTTGGACATAAGTGAGGGACTCAAAGTGGGTCACAAAGCAGTTAATCAGCTTCATTTGCGATAAGAGGGGCCACAAAGCTCCCTGCTGGAGAAATTGGGTAGTAATCAATTTTTACGCACTTCGCTGCATTTACAACCCTCTAAGTTCATCACTGGTGGCCTAGGCTGGGAAGCAAGCATGGCAGGTTCTCTGAGAAATAAAATGAAATGATCTAGCAGAATGGCGCTGTGAGGCCAAGGACAGGGCCCCCCTGTCCTGGGCCTCCCAGCACTACATAATGGCTACAAAGCCCTGCGACGGGACCTTGCAGCCTGATGGATGGAGAGCTGTGAGGCCCACCTGCCCTGGACTTCGCAACACAAGATAATGTCACAAGTCCCAGTGAAAGGGGCCCCACACCTAACCTTGCAGCCTGATTCAGTGCTTCGAGGCCCAGGGGAAAAGGACCACCTCCTCTGTGCCTCAAAGCGGTAGGGAGACACTTTACTAAACACTGCCCTACTGTGGCAGTCTGAGCTGGATGCTCCCCCCTCCCCTCATCAATCTCCCCTTACCTGTTAATGTCCGGCTCGTTGTGGAAACAAAAGAGCCTTCTGTCGCCTGGAAACGGAATACACAAAGGGCAGACAAGTTCTTCGCCACAGGTTTTAAACAGAGGTTCTGCCCCGCCCTCGTCCCTGAGAGCCGACATAATTGCTGACTTTGCTGCTCTCACGTCCTCTACCCCTTGTTTACCCTCCCCCCACCTTTCACACCCAGGAATGCCACCATGCCCTGACCAGCGAGTTCAAGACACCTCGCTCACTAATACATTCGCAATGTGATCGGGTTGGGGAGGGGGGCCTGGGGGAGTAGACGAGCGGACTGTGAAAGTGTGAAAGCGGGGCCCGTTATTGATCTGAGCGCGAGGCCCTGGGCAGCTGCCCACGCCTAGCGCCGGCCCTGGCACCTGCACCACGGCACTAAGACCCGCACCGGAGATCCAGGGGGGGGCAAGCGCCCCTCCTTGCCCCTCCCTGCGGACGCCCATGAGTATTACCTATTCTGGAAACTATTTCCTTATTTGCCGCGTGGGCTGTGGCTCGGGGGTGCCTGCTGGCCGGGGGATTGTGTGGAGTCTTTTCAACGCGAAGCACCATTATAAGAGTCAACCATTGTTTAATTTGAGCCGGTGGTTGCAGGTGGGGCCCATTGGCACTCATTATTGGGGACGAGCACTTATGTTACTTCATCAGACATCAGAGCAAGAGAGAGAAAAACCGAAAAGGGGGAAAGAAGAAGGAAGAGAAAGATGTAAGAATTGACAAAGAGGGCGAGGATGTGGTCCGTCGGCTAGACTGCCGACTTTGGTGCTGGAAACAAGGGTTCGAGCCTCGGGGTCGTGTCCACATCCTGTGATTCTGGGCAAATCACTACGGGGCATATCAGCAAGGCCAGGCGATAATTATCGCTAAGCGCACTTAGCGCTAGGATAATTATCGCCTCCTAACGCTGGTTCCTATCGCAGAGATAGCGTGCTATCAGCAACGCATATCACCAATGCGATAGGAATCCAATCGTCAGCTGGAAAACAGTGTGATTATAGCGATAATCGCACTGCAACCAGCGATACCTTGCTGATAGGGCAGGGTGTTCTTAGCCATGTAATCCACCTCCCATTAGATTACAAGCAGGCGTAAGTAAAGTAGCGATAACCGTGTTTAGCGCTACTTTTCTTATCGCTCTGCCTGTTAGCGTCCAGCTTGATAATTGGAGAAATGTCGCTTTCTCCAGTTATTTCGGGGAGGAACGCCCACTTTGCATCTCATTAGAGATGCAAAGCTGGGCGTTGTTGTAACTGGCGCTAAGTCAGCAAAACATGCGATAGCGTGTCTTTGCTGATAAGGCGATGAAATTATCGCCGCTTTTCGCCCGAAAACGGACGCAAAAGCGGCGATAATTTCATAGCGCCGCCTTGCTGATATGCCCCTTAATCTCCCCGTGCCTGAATGTGTAATGTAAATACAGTGCTCATGTAAAGCGCTCCAATACCTTCGGGTCGAGTTCGCGCTATATAAATATGCAACAAAAAAATAAAAAAAACAAAGGAGAAAAGCAGTGATCCAAAAGGACCTGCAAGAGAGGGACAGAGGGCAGCGAGTGTCTGGTGGGGCAGAGAGTGTCTGGTGGGGCAGAGAGTGTCTGGTGGGGCAGAGAGTGTCTGGTGATGCATCATAGAGACATGAGTTGGACTCAAGATTACACAGCCTTGGAATTCAGCACCCTGATTTTCAAAAGCGCTGGCTGTGGGCTTCTGAGCAAAACATCGGACCCCTACACCTATTCTTTTACAAATGGAGTCACCCCTCACCTCCTTCTCCCTCGCTGCATTGTGAGGTTCCCCCAAAGTGTAGCCACAGCCCCATTGGGGCTATAGGGAGCACACCTGGGATGCTATTCGTGCTTAATTCGTAAAAAAGGTAAGGGCCAGGGCCTCGTCAGGAGGCCACTGCACCTTGTCCCATCCATAGGCTCTGCCAGTGCGGTCAAAGATAATAACAACACAAGTACTAACCATCACACTCTTACAAGTGTGACAATTCAGACTATTTCAGGCTCCAGCAGCTATTACAATGGCTTGGGTGGCAGATAATAGTAATTTTTAATGTATATTGAATCAATAATTAACTGTTGTTGTGGGTCATCTCTAAATTAGCCAGACAGCGCCACCTTGTGGCAGACTTGTCACAAGCACAGGTGTTGACAATTAAGTGCAGGTGCCGAGCACCGGAAACCACCGGCTCAAATTGAGCACTGACCTCATTACAAACTGGTCGCAATTAAAGGAGAGTGGTGTGGGTCCAGAATTGATGATTCTGACCAGTATCCCCCCCACTTAAACCCAGCTCTGAGCAGGTGGTAAATTTGAGCAGGGAGGACAATGCGAGCTGCTCGGCGGCGAGTGGGGCAGATGACAGGGCTTCTTGAAGGAGCTATGTCTGTCCCGGTTGGGCAGTCGCTATGCACCCGGTAATGCCATTGACGCTTTTACACCATAATCTGTTCAGTGGGCTGTTACACTAGATGCCGATTGGTTGTTACACATCAGGGTCCAGCCCCAACGTTACCCTAATGGTTCACTTATGACAAATTGTAGTGTCTTTTTTAATACTCTCGCCGGTTTTTAATATTTTTGTTTGCATTGTATCTGCCATTCAATTTTTATTTATGTTGTGATGTCCTTTTTACAGACAATGCATGTTGTATGATCAAGTGTTTTTAATCTGGTATATTTATGTTTAATAAATTGTTATACAACTTTGCGAATAATTTTGGTGTCTGGGTACACTGCTTTCTCAGTCACAACTGTATCCCTCAAGACTGAATGTTCGTGATTCTGATGGTGTAGTGTGTAAGAGTTGGTTCTATATTGGTTTACCAAAGGACATTTCTTTGCTTCTTCCCGGTAATGCCAGGCCATAGGTTAGTGCACCTGGTAGTACTGGACCGGCGTCCCCACACCTGATAATCCCGGAGGATTGGAGGGGTACCAATCTGACTCGTAGTGAGGGTGCTACACCCTCATGCACCGGACACTGTCAAGGGTCTGTGGCACCAAGATAATAAAAGGCAATTCACTCAAAGTGAGGTGAACACTGCACAAACAATCATAGGAAGAGCCGAGCCAGTGCTAAGCCAAATAGTTTTTAAAATTAAAAAACTGAAAATTATTAGACTTTTTTTTTTTTTTTAATTTTCAAAACTTTTATTGACAGATTCAGCATAATCAAAATACACGTCTGCATCAGATCAAAGCATCGTACATAGCAGGCTATTTACGGAATATTATAGACAAAGTGAAATCACATTCAAATAGAAGCATTATTCTGTACAACACAGCTATGGCACCATGAGCAACACTTAGCTAAAGGAGGTGGTGACAGCACTGTAGGGAGAGAAGCAGGCACGGTCGGAGGGGAAGATAGGGACAGGGAGGAAGGCAGTTACTGACCAACGCCGGCGACTGCCGCGGGCGGAGTGCCGGCGGGGAGCGCGGGAGAGGCAGCTTGGCTCAGATGGGGTCGGGAATGGAGATATGTCACTAGGGGACCCCATATGTCAGATGGGCGGGACCTCGCAGGCATAAGGTTCCAGAATTCAGATAATAAGGTCTGGCATCTCAAAGCATCTTCAATTCAGTGAGCGAGCTTGGGCGCCGGTCTGCGACCCCAACACATGGCCACCCTACGCTGAGCAAGGACGAGCAGCATTGCGATCAGGCGGCGCGAAACATCCGGGCAAAATTTGACAAAGCCCAGCAGGCACAACGGCGGGTCGGGCCGAACCTGCGCGGAGGTAATCTCAGAGATGGCGACACAAACCGCCAGCCAGATATCCGATACCTTGGGGCACAACCACGCAAGGTGAGTAAAATCCGCAGCAGGAGCAGAGCAACGCATGCATCTATCGTTGGGAATGAGTCCCAGTTTATGTAGCTGAACAGGAGTGCGGTATAGCCTATGCAAATATTTAAAATGTATGAGACGAAGACAATAGTTGGGAGATAATTTCTTCGTCTGGTTACAGCAATAAAGCCAATCAGCTTGAGGGATGTCCATGCCCAACTCTTCGCCCCATGCCGCGCGTGCGCGGTCAGTGGAGATGGAGGTGGTCGACAGCGTTAGGGCGTATAGTTTAGTTACCAACTTGCGGGGAGTGGGGGATGTATATATGAAGTCAAGAGCAGGCATCGAAGGTGGAGGCTGGGGGAATGTGGGATGCAGTTCCTTGCAAATAGCCCGCAGCTGATAAAAGAGCAGTGTGTCCATCGGACCAGAGGAAGCAGGAAGAGAATAGAACGTGTTTCCGGGGTAAAGATCCGCCAGGGTCGTCAGCCCCAAGCGAGCGGCATGTTTAGACATGCCAGTTGGTTGGAGAGGCGGGAAAGCAGGATGTCGTATAATCAGCATGGTATTAGCCGATAACAACGGAGCATTGGAGAGCCGGCGCAGGCCCAGCGCAGTGTCTCGACCGTGTCCACCTCAGCACTTGGGCGACTCGCCGGGGCAAACAAGGCGGTGGTCAGTGGCCAAGGAGTTGCAAGGTCGGCTTCAACCGCAACGTGCGGCTGATAAGGAATGGGGTGAATCCAGAAATGTAAAAAACTGGCCTGGGCACTTAAGGCATAAAGTTTAAAATTGGGAGCGCCCATACCGCCAGCCGACATAGGGAGAGTGAGGATGTCATATGCAATCCTGGGCTGTTTGCCAGCCCAGACCAAAGAAATGATCAGAGAATGGATTTTACGAAAGAAATGTGCAGTGAGAGGTATTGGGATATTCAAAAAGAGATAAAGGAATTTCGGGAGGACCACCATCTTGGCGATGGCTATGCGACCAGCCAGGGACAAGGGGAGTCGGTTCTAATGGGGTATTCTAAACTCGAGCCAGTCCACCGCGCGCCCAAAGTTGGCCCTCCAGAGGTCATCCAAGTCCCAGCTCAGCCAAATACCTAGGTAACGGGTGGGGTCGGAGGCCCAGACAAAGGAAGTGAAAAGTCCGGAGTGAATGGCTTGGTGGCATCAGTAAGAGGGAACAACACTGACTTGCTCCAGTTCACCTCTATACCGGACAATCCACCAAATCGTATTATTTCACGCACAAGGGGGCTGAGGTTGTCTTGAGGATGGCGGACATACAACGTAATGTCATCGGCATACATGGAGACCAAGAGGGCGCGGGCCGAGACGCCGATACCCTTCTGAGTATGGTGTTGCCGGAGTCTGGCCGCGAGAGGCTCCATCGCAATGGCGAAGAGCATAGGGGAGAGCGGGCATCCTTGCCGAGTGCCGCGTTCGATCAGAATAGGTGCTGATACCTGACCATTGATCCAAAGACGGGCGGAGGGGCGAGTGTAGAGGAGAGATATCTTATGGATAAAAATGTTACTAAAGCCAAGGCGCGGTAGAAGAAAAAATAGAAAAGGCCACTCCAGTGTGACGAATGCCTTGGTGGCATCGAGTAGAGCGGCCACCGCGGGGAGGCTAGGGTTGATTTGATGAATGACCGAAAAAATAGTCCGAAGGTTATGCGAGGTGGCACGGCCAGGGATGAAACCGGACTGATCGGGGAGGGCGATGAGGGGCTTAAGGTGGAGAAGACGGGAAGCCAATAACTTTGCAAAAATCTTATTATCGATATTAATTAAGGAAAGGGGGCGGTAAGAATCGCTGCTGTCAGCTGGTTTGTCCGGCTTGAGGAGTAGCCTTATCATCGCCTCGCGGAGTGACTGCGGTAAGAGGCCAGTATCAAATAAATCTTTATACATGGCGGCCAGATGTGGCACAAGAAGCGAAGCATAAGCCTTATAGAACGAGGCGGGTAGGCCGTCCAAACCTGGGGCCTTATCACTAGGTAGACTATTTATGGCAGCCAGTATCTCTTCCTTAGAGAAGGGCTCGTCTAAGAATTCACGATGATAGTCCTCTAGCCAAACCAGCGCAAGGGTATCAAAATATTGTTCAAAGGCCTCACGCGAGGGAGGGGGGCCCGCGGTGTAGAGTTGCGAGTAGTAGTCCATAAAACGAGCCTTGATTTCGGCGGGGGAGGTGGTTCTGGCGGGGCCAACATCTCGGAGAGCAGCAATATACGACGCCGCACGGGGGGGACGTAGGAGGTTGGCCAGGGTCTTACTAGGCCGATCGCCCTCTCCGAAGCGACGGGCTCGGGCCTCCCTGCCAAGAAAGGAGAGCTCCCTATCGGCCTCCACAGCAAATTCAGAATGCTTTGCACGCAAGAGCGCGAGGGTCTCAGACCTGGGGTGGGCAGCATGAGCAACGTCCAGAGCCTTAATCTCCGACTCCAGCTTGTCCAATGAGGCGCGGATGGAGCGAAGGACACCGGCCTGTTTAGAGATACACTCGCCACGTATCACTGTCTTAAAGCCTTCCCACAGGAAGGACGCGGAGTCCACAGAACCGACATTTAAATCAAAGTAGTTGGTAATCGCCGTTTGGATCTCGTCGCAGAAGACGGAGTCACGGAGAGCATTCGGAGGAAGCCGCCATGTGAAAGCGCGCCGTGGGGAGTGAGGCAGACGAAGACAAATCTGGACTGGAGCATGATCTTTGAAAGTGCGTGCCATATGAGTAGCGAAGGTAAGCCAAGTGAGGACATCCGGTGAGGTAATCCATAAATCAATACGGGACCAGCAGCCCCGAGCACCAGTGACGCAAGTGCCCTCACGGGCCTCGGGCCACATGTGCCGCCAGGCATCATATAACGAGTTGTCAGTGAGTATGGACTGAAGTAGAGCAGTGGAGCGAGGGTGAGATGAGTGGGGGCCAGAGCGGTCCAAGACTGCGGAAAGTGTAACATTGAAACCCCCCCCAGATAAGGGCCGCCGGGCCCAGGGAAGAAATGAGGTGCCATATATGAGTGAAGAGATCGGGATCGTCCGAATTAGGGCCGTACACAGCAGCAATCGTCATTGGTTGGGACAACAGGGAGCCATGCAAAATCACATACCGTCCGTCCGGGTCCGTGAGTACCTGAGTAGTATGCCAAGGGAGCCCCCCACGTATCAGAATGGACACTCCCCTAGAATAGGAGGAATAATAAGAAGAGTGCACTTCACCCCAGTGGCGCGACTGGAGTCTGGTGGAGGTCGCAGGCAACAGGTGGGTTTCCTGCAAGAGGCAGATGTCGACCTTGTGTCGGTGCAAGTGAGAGTGAATGAGCCTGGCCTTACGGTGATCATTAAGACCACGGATATTCCAGGTCCAACATATGGTGTCAGTCATGTTAATCTATAACTGGGTAAAGCTAGGACGCAGAGCAGGAGGCCAGATAGCGGAAAGAGCCAGTGTGGGCGCTGGGACAAACAGTACCTGACCAGGAGGTGAACAGGACATTCGCCAGAGGCAGATAATGGGGCCGGCCGGTAGCCTGCAATTCTAGAATGCCCAACCATGGGGGGTCATCCAGTGCGCTAAAAACAAAAGGGAAGGGAAAACAGTGCCGTTCAGGAGGAGGAGGATGTCGTGAACAGTCGTGCTAAATTGCACATGTCTAGCAGTGAAGTGATGCATTCTGATAGGAAACGGAAGATGAGGACACGGAAACAAAAAGGTCCCCATCGAATGGTAAGCGAAACCCACGAAAACCCCCCACCCCAACCCAACCCAACCCGCCGCACAAAATGCAGTTTGGAAACCAGTTCCTGGCAAGTCTATCGCAGACAGAGTGCAGACAACCACATTCCCAAAAACACACCCACCCAATCACCCCACCCTTGCGACCCAAAAAACAATACCAAAAGACCCGCCACCCCCACACCCACTCCAACCCCCCAATCAGGCTGAGCTACCACCCAACCCACCGCAGGAACCCGCAACTTGGAAGTAGGAAAACAACGGTAAGAGAGGGAATTATCCTGTGAGGGCATGGCAGAGCTCAGCGTACTCCCCCACAGTAAAGCAGGGTGGCCAAGCTATGAGGACAACAGACAGCGGTCAGGTCAGTATCAACCAGTAAGTCTCAACAGATCAATCATTTTCACTCAGGTGGTCGGTTGTAGCGAGCTGAGAGCCAGATGGTGACAAGCAGGATGATTTGTCCATTTTCTTGGCAAATGCGAGGGCGTCTCTGGGGTCAGGAAACATGAGCGTTTTTTCGCCCTGTCGGACTCTCAGCTTTGCTGGGTAAGCCAATGAGTAAGCGACATTATGTTTTTGGAGGATCCGCTTAGCTGGGAGGAATTCGCGGCGAGCGGCCTGGACTGCCGGAGTATAGTCAGGGTAAAATGAGAGCGAGTAACCTTGATGATTGATTTTGCCCTTATTGCGTGCTGCACGAAGGATGGCGTCTCGATCTCTGAAATTTAATATTTTTGCAATGATGGGGCGAGGAGGTAATCCAGGACCAGGAAGCGGACCGAGAGAGCGATGAGCACGTTCGACAATGAAGATTGAGGAGAGAAAGTCACCAAACAGTTCCCTGACAAGCTGCTCCACGAAATACTCCATGCGGGAGATATTGGTGGACTCAGGAACTCCCGTGATGCGGAGATTGCTCCGACGGGAGCGCGCCTCCAAATCCTCATTTTTATTTCGGATAACGTCCAGTATTTTGTCCATTTGCAATAATTTCTGGTGATCCTGAGTGACGGCGCCCTCAACGTCCGAGATCCTGGACTCTACGTGCAGCAGGCGCTTGTCATGGGAATCCACACGGGCCTTGACCGAGTCCAGGCGTGCGGAGAGTTGGTCCAGTTGGGAAGCGATTCCGGTGACCGTGGACTTAACATCGAGCATGATCGCTTTCAGGTCATCTTCACAAGCGGGAGGGGCCTCCATGTTAGCCACTTGGTCGCCCCGTCCGGTCCCACACCGTCCTGGCGAGTAGATCGGCACTGGTCGAATGCGAGTTTGGGCTGCTTGGGGTCAGTCCGCCCCATGGCGATCGGACACAGGCAGTAGGCGTCACCAGAGAGCAGTGAGGCGGAATAGCGGCCAGGAGGGGCAGTGGCAGAGGGCACAGCGGTCGGACCACCACACCACAGCCGGTACAGTCAGAGTCTAGGAGGTAACAGAGACCCCAGCACCAAGACCCAGCCGCGGCCAACCACAACAGGTAGTGGGCGCAGAGGGGCGACAGAGGGAAGTGGCTGATGGCACAGGCACCAGAACGGCAGCAAAGCAGGGAGACACAGGAATAACTCTGCACCTTAAACCAGAGGCGAGGAGGATATCAAGAGAGCCCACGAGTACAGCAAAAGAGGCGGTCTATTACACAGCGTGGGGTCGGCACCTCGGGACCGATGACAGCAGGGCAGGGCTGGCGGCAGGATGGAGAGTAAGTGCAGATGGGCACTCCGAGCGCCACGCCAGGCCCAGGCAGTGCCACAGAAGCCGCCACCGACGAGACGCCTAAGGCGAGGAGAACGGTCAGATGCCCCAAGTGAGCCGGGGAACGTCTCAGTGCAGCTCCGCAAGGGCGAACTCACAACGTGCAGGATGACCTTCCAGGGGCCACGCTGGGGCACAATGCGGCTGGCGCAAGGCAGGCCCCGGGGCCCAAACAGGTCCGGGCTGTGAAGAAGAGGAAGCCCAAAAGCAGGGTGCAGCAGCCGCCGTGGCCCAGCGCCAAGCATGCAGGAACGCGAGGGTAGCACCAGGTATCAGAGGCAAAGGTATTGAGGTAGGGACGTTGCGGACCACGGAGATAGGCAGCAGGGGATGCGTGTGGGCACAGGGCTTCCCGCCCGTCTCGGCGGCCGCACCCAGACCACCAGGAGCCAAGCAGGGCCGGTCCGCGGCCGAGAACAGCCAGTCCCCCTCCGATAGCCGTCTTCGCTGGGGCCCAGGGCCCGGCCGTCCGAGGAGCAGGAAGGGCGTCCGATTCCAGGCGCCGGGAGCGGCGAGGCAAAGGCGCGTCGGGCCGTTGGAAGCGGCGGCCGGGGCGCAGGTACTCTCGGGGCGCAACGCACAGCTCAGCAGGGAGTTGGCCAGAAGCGTCCGCCGATTCGAGTCCACCGCAGCGGGGAAGCACGGGGTTGCACCGCTCCCGTCACCAGGCCCGGGCTCCAGCGGCAGTCAGGGAAGGCGCCGGAAGGGGAGCCGAATGCAGCCGGAGTCGCAGAAGGCCCGGGCCGGGCAGCTCGCGGACCCCCAAACCCGCCACAACTAGCCTCAGCGGCCGCGGCACACACTGGATCGATCAGCGAGGGAGCCTCCGGCGTCCTCCAGGCGGTGCGAAGTCCCCAGACGACCAGCCAGACTTCAGGAAGAGGAAGGCCGGGCCAGGCCTCCTTCGAGAAGCGGGTCCAGCGCAGCGCCCGGGCCGCAGATCCCAGCCTGTCCACGTCACCAGGGAGCAGGAGCGGCACCGATCCACGCCGCAGGTAATGCCAAATCGGGAAACACTGATTGTTGGCAGTATTAATGCTGTCAACTGCAGGATTATGTTGGATTATGAGCTTGGCCGGCAGAGCCCACTTAAAGTGCGGCCATCTTGCAGCCGGCCAAGCCACGCCCTCTTTGTTGACATTTTTAAATGTTTCAGTTTGAAACATATGTTGTGGATTGTTTTAATTTGAGGATTTCAAGGAACATCCAAGATTTGCTTCTTGTTTTCCCTCTTGTGATGAGACGTTTGTCCTTTAAATACCTGGGATGCCTCGACCCTGTGGTCTGTGGGCGGTGCACATCACTCTGAAGTGGACTCTGGGCTTGAGGGGGCCTCTGGAGCCCTATCACAACAGCAGTGACAGCTTCAGAGACTCTCTTAGCACTTGGGACAGTCTGGGCTGCTCCATGTGAGGTGAGGTGGTGCTGGGAGGGGCCAGCACTATTTCTGATTCATCTTCCTTTAGTAAGGATTTGATACATAATGGTGAGGAGGGTAAGGGGGTAGGGGATATGGCACATCAATCAGTCACTACAAAGCTGGTGCATCATGCAATACAAGGCATGTGGTTGCCCGCCAGGTCCAGTGTAGACGAGGGCGAGGTAGGGACACTACCAGGACTCTATGCTGCTCCAACACTGTTTAATGTGGTCAGCACCAAGTAGACAAGCCGGAGTAGGGCAGGAGGAAGGGAAAGAGTGGAGGGAATGGTAGGTATGTAGGAATCCATGGGCCTGGGGGTGGGCAGGGGGAGATAGGCAGGATAGAGAGAAAAAAGGAGGTGGGGGCAGAAGTAGACGAGGAAGAGGAGAGAAAAAGAGAAGGAGGCAAGCAGGAGGGGGAGAGAGTGTGAGCCGGGGGGTGGGGATGGGCAGGGCGAGGCCACAGGATTAGGGGGAGCCGGTGGGGCTCAGCCCAGTCTCAGTGGGCCAGCAGCACTCAGCGTCCACCAACCCAGAGGAAGGGTGCCCAGGTAAGGAGGAAGGTCTTCACGTGGGCCTGTAGGTTATAGATGACCTGCCGTATTAGGCTGTCTGGTGCGTAGCCGAGAGCCACTCTTCATCGGATGGGGAGCTGGGCGAGCGCCAATGACCAAGAACGCAGTTCTTGTCCATCGCCAGCGCCGTGTGGAATAGGCGGCCCTGAAGTTCTCAGATGTCCTGGGAGTCTGAGAGGTCATGCAGCAGGATCAAGGGCAGAAGCAGAGGTACTGGGACTGGCGGAGTCTCACTCAGCGTGGCACCGACTGCCTCCCAGAAAGGCTGGACCGTGGGGCATTCGTAGAGGATATGGACCAGGTCACAGCGGTCACTGTCGCAGCACCAGCAGATAGAGTGGGGCCACTGGCCTGCCGCCCACAGTTTCATCGGGGTCCAGGGCCAGCCATGCAAGGACTTCAAGAGGCAAAACTTCAACCGTGCCTCCCTGGCGCCACCATCTAGTGCGTCCGTGAGTTCCACCCAGTCCTCTGGTGCGCATTCCGTCTGCATTCAGGCTTGTCATTTGGTGCAGAGGCTATTTAGTAGGGGCAAGGAAAATAAATGCTGAGTCGGGAGGCTGTAAAAGCCGAACATCATCCCCCCGGAGCATCCTGTTGTTTGACCTCCACCTGGCACTGCATCACTGCCATCCAGATGCGAAAGAGCTGAGGCGTGAACAGTACATCTGAAGCTTGAGGGCAGGATGGAGGACTTTTGTTTTCTTACATAATGACATTAGAAGGGTCAGTTTTGGGCAGTTTGCAGCTGTCAAACAGCAAGGAGATTTTGTTCATTGATACATCCTAGGAATATGACAGGGGGACCGAGGTAGATGCGATGCAGTGTGTCAAACATTGAGTGACAGCAGCTGTGGTGTTGCACTCTAGTCTTTCTCCAACGACATGCATCCGCAATGCATTGTGGGTTGTGAGACCATTTTGTAACTTGCAGCCTGAGAGAGCCCTTCGCTCTCCCTCTCCAATAAAGCACTTACTCTCTGCTACTCCCTGTGGATCTTAGCTTCATTTATGTAGTATCTACACTACGTATACGCTACAATTTGGCGACGAGGATGGGATTGAATTTACTTTAGCACGGAACGGAGCAACGGGAATTTATGAGGAAATCCTTCAGTTAGAGGAACTTTCTTTTCGGCACCAGTCTACTTCGAGGTACCCATTATTAAAGCAGCGCCTTTAATGAAAGACTTTTTGCATACATTTTACCGATTTAATGTTGGCATGGAGAGGGAGAGCGGTAGTTACGGCGGACATTGGATGCAATGTGGAATTTTTTAATTGACTGTATTTCAATGTCCCCAATTGGAACAAAGTAGAGTCCACATTCAAAAAATGTCCGCATCTTAACTAATTAAATTTTCAGTCAGCGCTTTTACGTCAGGCTTCAGCAGTCCACGGCGGCCATTTTAGATTTAAGCAGACAAGCACGGCAGCCATCATAGTGCATTTCAAAGGCTGCTAATCCTTCACACGTTCTACCAAGTAGCGGTCTGCCTTTGCGCTATCCTCACACAGTGATGCGCACACCTTACAGCGGCAGAAAGTTTTTTTTCTCGTGGTTTTAGTCAGCGCTCATACGTCACGATTCAGCAGTCAATTTTACAAGTAAGCTGATGAGCAGTGGCAGCCATCTTGTGCATTTCAAATCTGCCAATCCTTGGCGCTAACCTCACACGGTGATGCGCACACCTTAAACCTTGACCTGGCTCTAGGCCAGCACTCACCCCTGCAGCCCCGCTGTTCAGCCGGTCTCCAGCCTCCAGCTCTGTACCAGGGTTCGAGCCAGCAGCCCGTCCCTGCGCCGCTGCTCAACCCCCTGCAGTTTGTCCGTTTTCAGGTGCTGCCCCCTGTCCCTCTTGTTGCCCCTCGTGTGCCTTGAATTGTGCTCCTGTTGTTTTCCTCATCGTGTTTCATTGTTTTTCATTTGTATTTTGCATTTCACTGTTGTTGTGCCTTGTTTTCCTGCCGCTGCTGCCCCTGCGGCCCCGCCCCCCGATCCTGCCCGCTCCCGCCCCCTACCTCTGCTCCCGCCCCCCTCCCCTTCATATGGCGACCGCTGCGGGGGAGCGCGTGTGAAACCTAGACCTGGCTCAAGGACAGCACTCACCCCTGCAGCCCCGCCGTTCAGCCGGTCTCCAGCCTCCAGCTCTGTACCAGGGTTCGAGCCAGCAGCACGTCCCTGCGCCGCTGCTCAACCCCCTGCAGTTCGTCCGTTTTCAGGTGCTCCCCCCTGTCCCTCTTGTTGCCCCTCGTGTGCCTTGAATTGTGCTCCTGTTGTTTTCCTCATCGTTTTTCATTGTTTTTCATTTGTATTTTGCATATCACTGTTGTTGTGCCTTGTTTTCCCGCCGCTGCTGCCCCTCCAGCCCCGCCCCCGATCCTGCCCGCTTCCGCCCCCTACCTCTGCTCCCCTCCCCTTCATATGGCGACCGCTGCGGGGGAGCGCGTGTGAAACCTTGACCTGGCTCAAGGCCAGCACTCACCCCTGCAGACCCGCCGTTCAGCCGGTCTCCAGCCTCCAGCTCTGTACCAGGGTTCGAGCCAGCAGCCCGTCCCTGCGCCGCTGCTCAACCCCCTGCAGTTCATCCATTTTCAGGTGCTCCCCCCTGTCCCTCTTGTTGCCCCTCGTGTGCCTTGAATTGTGCTCCTGTTGTTTTCCTCATCGTTTTTCATTTGTATTTTGCATTTCACTGTTGTTGTGCCTTGTTTTCCCGCCGCTGCTGCCCCTGCGGCCCAGCCCCCCTCCCCTTCATATGGCGACCGCTGCGCGGACGCGCCGAAGGCGCACCTAAGGCAAGCCCGTCTGCGCCCGTCCGTGCCTGGACTGCGCCCAGCGCCAGACCCCCTGGCCCCCGTGAGCACCACAACACCAGACGCCGCTACGACGCCAACAACCTCCACGCACTCAACGCCGGCCGAACCTCCACCTGCTTCCAGGCCACCCCGAAGCACACCCACTGACCCTTCACCTGCCGTAACTGCAGCTACACCAGCCAGCGCACACCTGCACGTCCCGCCCTTCCCACCAAAACAGGCTGCAACAATTTCAGATGCATACTACTCAACACCCGCTCAGTCCACAAGCACGCCGTCGAACTCTGGGACCTTCTTGACTCCTCCTCCCCGGACATCGCCTTCCTGACGGAGACCTGGATGAATGCCTCCTCGGCGCCCGACATAGCCATTGCCATCCCGGACGGCTACAAGATCACCCGCAGGAACCGAAACAACAAACCAGGAGGAGGAATCGCCATCGTCCACAGGAACACCATCAGAATCTCGACCAACACCGAAGGCTCCCTCAGCATGGCCGCACACCTACACTTCCAGATCCACGACGATCACAACACCACCCTCAGAGGAACCCTTGTCTACAGACCCCCGGGACCCCGACCACAGTTCAGCGACTCTATCGCCGACCTCATCAGCACGCACGCCCTCTCCTCCACAGACTACATCCTCCTCGGAGACCTGAACTTCCACCTCAAGAACGCCAACGACAGCAACTCCACAACCCTGATCGACAATCTCGCCAACCTCGGACTCAAACAGCTCGTCACGACACCCACCCACTACGCCGGACACACGCTCGACCCCATCTTCTCCGCCAGCAACCACGTCACCTTCAGCCACACCACCGAACTCCACTGGACCGACCACCACTGCATCCACTTCTCCTTTGAGAAACACACCGCGCACAACCAACCGCAACGAATCCCACACCGCAGCTGGAACAAAGTCACCGAAGACCAGCTCCTCACCACCCTCACCCGAGACCCTCCATCCGAGCCCTCTGACACCAACGCAGCGGCCCACAACTTCAGAAAATGGATCAACGACTGTGCCAACTCCCTCACCCCAATCAGGAAACCCTCAAACAGGCGCACCGACACGAGAGCCATCTGGTTCAACGCCGACCTCCAAACCTCCAAGTAAACCTGCCGAAGACTCGAGAAGCAGTGGCGCCAAGACCAGACACCAGACAAACACGCAGCCCTCAAAAACGCCAGACGCAAGCACCACCAACTCATCCGATCCGCCAAAAGGACCTCCTTCAAGGAACGCATCGACAACAACGCACACAACAGCAAAGAGCTCTTCAACATCGTGAAAGAACTCGCCACCGCCAGCTCCAGCTCCAATGACATCCCGCCGTCGCAAGAACTCTGCAACTCCCTGGCCACCTTCTTCCACCGCAAGATCGCAGACATCCACAACAGCTTCGACACCCAGACACCAACGACAGAGGCCGACACCCCAGACCCAACGCCCAGCAAAGACACGACCTCCTACTCTCCTGGAACAACGTCAACGATGAAGACACCATCATAATCATGAACACCATCCACTCCGGCTCACCCTCCGACCCCTGCCCCCACCACATCTTCAACAAAGCAAGCTCCATCATCGCACCCCAACTCCGAAAGATCATCAACAGCTCCTTTGAGACCGCCACCTTCCCGGAGAGCTGGAAACACGCCGAGATCAACGCCCTACTCAAGAATCCCAAGGCGGACCCAAAGGACCTCAAGAATTTTCGTCCCATCTCCCTGCTCCCGTTCCCGGCAAAAGTCATTGAGAATGTAAGAAATATACTCGCTATAGAATATGATTGTATATGTTATTTATTAGAGCTAGATATAGATCGTCATGTCAGCTCTAAGTCCCTGCACTAACTGACTCAATATCCCTTGAAAACCCTTAACCTTCTCTTCTAGAATCTATGCTCATTCTAGATGACATCACAGTGTCATCACATCATTACATTCTCCCCCACCCCCCAAAAATAAAAAAAATAATTAAATAAATCAATAATGTTCAATTAATCTCTTTGGCTTCTTTGTAATTCTTTCTGATCTTCTGTGCAACATTTCATCATGTTGATCATTTGGTTCTGTATTTTCTTTTTTAGCATTTGGTTCAATCTTTCTGAAAAATGTTTTATTTCTTGTTATTATTCTGTCATCACCTTCTGCAGTTACTGCTGTTCTATGAACTCTTGTTACTTCTAACGGCGCAGGATGAAATCTGCTTTGCGACTTCCTTCTTTGCTGTTGCCGAACTAGCACAAGATCACCAATTTGATATTCTTGACTTTGACACTTCCTTCTATTTTCTGCATAGTATTTCATCTTCTCTTTTGCCTCCTTGTCCTTTTCCTTTATTTCCTTGTGATCTTTTGGTGGAATTGCTGGAAGATGTGGTAGACGAGTTTGTCTTGATTGCCCAAACATTAAATCTGATGGACATTTTCCTGTTGACACATGTGGGGTGTTCCTGTAATCTCTCAAAACTTGACATAATGCTTGGTTTATCGATATTTGTGAAAGCTTTGCTCTTTGCACAGCCTTTTTGATCGTAGCCATTAATCTCTCTACCATTCCATTTGCTTGTGGCCACATTGGAGTTATTCTTCTATGTACTATTCCTAGGTAATTTACAATTTTTTTTAATTCATCTCCATTAAATGGTGGGCCATTATCTGTTTTTAGAACATTCGGAATTCCCCACGTCGAAAATATTTCATCTAATATTGGGAGTACTGCTGCTGAAGACGTTGATGAAATCAATTTTACAATAGGAAAACGTGAATATTCATCTATTGTTGCTAACAAGTATTGTCCAGAATCTAATGGTCCATAAAAGTCTGCTGCTACATTTGTCCATACAGCATCCGGTAATTCTGACATTTGTAATTCTTCAATCCCTCTTTCTCTAGAAGTACATTGACATATATAGCAAGACTGAACAACTTCTTCCACTTGTTTATCCAGTCTTGGAAACCACATCTTTTCTCTCAAGAAATTTTTTGTTGCAGAGATGCCCCGATGACTTTCATGTGCTAAATCAATTACACGACTTTGTAAACTTGTAGGGATTATTATTTTATTTCCTCTTAAAAGTATTCCAGAGGAGGTCACAGATAATTCCCCACTTATGTTTTTATATGCTAGTACATCTTGTTTTTTTACATTTATCCCAAATCGACTTCCATTGTTTATTAATTTCCATCTATTTTCATGTATGATTCGTTTCACTTCTTGAAGTGTGCCATCCTTTTGAGTTTCCTCCATTAACTCATCCTCTTTCACAATTCCTGGAACTGCTGATCTTACTATGAAACATATATATTCTTCCCCTTCTAATTGTTGTTCACACTCTGTTTTACACGGATGCCTTGATAAATAATCTGCTGGATTATATTCTTTTCCTGGTTTATGTATGATTCTAAAATCGTAATCCATTAGTCTCATGCCCCATCTTTCTATTCTTGGTGGCATCTTTGTTTTTGGGTTCCCAAAGATAGATATTAAAGCTTGATGATCAGTAATAATTACAAATGAATTTCCATAAATGAAATCATGAAAGTGTTCACATGCCCAAACAACTGCCAAACTTTCTTTTTCTGGTTGGGAATATCTTTGTTCTACTTCTGAAAGGCTCTTGCTTGCATGAGAGGCTACATACCTAGGTGTTTCTCTTCCAGGTTTGTGCTGCACCAAAATTGCACCCAGCCCTACAGGACTGGCATCCACTACTAGTTCTGTACATAAATGTGGATCGAAATATTTTAAATTTGCCGCATTTGATATTTCCTTTTTATTTCCTTAAATGCTTCTTCACACTCATTATTCCACTGGAATTTTCGTCCTTTTCTTGTCAATTCTCTGAGCGATGAACTTATCGTTGCAAAATCTTTTACATATCGTGCCCAGTAACTAGCCATACCTAGAAATGTTCGTAATTCTGTTATATCCCTTGGTCTTTCTATTGCATTTAAAACTGTTATTTTAATTGGATCAGGTCTCATTCCTTTTGCTGAAAATATATGTCCAAAAAATGTTAACTCCTTCTTGTTTATTTCACATTTCTTTAAATTTAGAGTTAACCCAGCTTCCTGTAATTGTCGGCATACTTCATCCAGTGCTTGATCATGTTTTTCTTGTGATTTTCCAAAGACCAAAATATCATCACTGTAATTCATACAGTTTTGTACTGGCCTTATGACATTTTTTATTATTTCCTGAAAAATTTCAGCCGCCGAGCATATTCCAAAATTCAATCACTTGTATCTGAATAATCCTAAATGCGTCGAAAACGTTGTGATGTATCTAGATTGATCATCAATTTCTAATTGGTGGTAGCCTTTACATAAATCTAGTTTCGAAAAAACTGTAGCCCCGTTTATAGTACTGATCATATCATTCAAGTGCGGGCCTGGATATCGCTCTCTTTCAATGGCTGTATTAGGAATTCTCATATCCACACATATTCTGATGTCGTTAGTTTCCTTTTTAGGAACGATAACAATGGGAGATACCCAAGGTGTTGGTCCTGTCACTTCTTCTATAATATCTTGTTCAAGCAATATTTTTATTTATTTCTCCACCTTTGCCTGCATATGAACTGGTACTCTCCTATGCGTTTGCGCCACTGGTTTTATTGCTTCATTTATATGCAAAGTAATTTTTTTTTCTTTAAATCTACCCAGTCCATCAAATAATTTAGGATATTTTTTCAGAATCGGGTGATCCATTGATATGTTACAATTCATCGCTATTAAACCCATAAGTTGAGCAGTAACATTACTTAGCAGACATGGTCCTGGAACTTCACCTCTTAACACATGTATGTCTTCCTTGCTTACTACATCTTTGTATTGCAGCGTCTCTTCAAATTTTCCAACACATAAAACAGGATGCTTAGCACCCCATTGAAAAACACTAACATTTGATGGACTCAAGGTTGGTTGTTCTTTCATTTTCATGTACTCGCTTATGCACATTATGTTACATGTTGCTCCACTGTCTAGGACAAATGGTACCTTTTGAGACCCAACCATTAAGTCTACAGACGTGGTTTTTTCAATATTTTCTCTCCTGATCATGTTACGTTGTTGAAATTCATTACTTTCTTGCATCATGTATAGTTTTTCTGATTTCTCCACTTCTTCTTCAAAGTCTTCTTCAATTCCCTCCATTTGTCTGACATATTTCCACTTTTTTTTAATATTTAAATTAGTTTGTTTCCAGTTCTCTCTTTTTGTCCCAAACTCTTTTTTGAACTTGCATACACTTGCGAAGTGATTGTATCTTCCACACTCTTTACACTGTTGTCCCATTGCCGGGCATGTTCTCTGATGTGAGAACTGATACCCACACCTGTAGCACAGTCTTTTCCCTCTAACTTGTGCTTCTATCTTTTCTCCTATATTCATTTTTTTGACATCTGTCTGACTTGTTCAATTGCTTTGATTCTCCCTTCTTCCATGTTTGTTGCATGTTTTTCTGCTTGCATTTCTGTTTTTGCCATGCGCAATATTTCTTGTAAATTGTATGTTTTTTCCAAAAGTTTTTTTCTAAATTTTATTGAACTACATCCTTGTATCACTCTTAGCCTTAGTGCTTCTTCATTACTAAATTTATTGAACTCACAAAACATTACTAATTTTTTTAATCTAGTTACAAAATCGTCCATTGTCTCATTTTCTCGTTGACACGCCATGCTAAAATTATATCTTTCGAAATCCAAATTTCTTTGAGGATCAAACTTTGCATTTAAACATTTCATAAGCCCCTCATAAGTATTTCTTTCATCCGCCAGAAATGTGACTATTAAATCTTCAACATCGTCCCCTACAAGATTAAGTAATAAATCCTTCGCTTGTTCATCCGTATGTTTTTTGCAGGTTGCCTTTAAAAAATGCTCAAATCTTCTAGTCCACTCCACTTTTCCCATCTCTGCGCAACATTTTCTTGTTCACTTAAATTGAATGGCAATGGCCTTCTATAAATTGTGCTTGAGATACTTCCCGTGTTATCTTCTTCATTGAATATTTCTGCTCTCATATTTACTGTTGTTACATCACTTGTACTTTCTGTAGTCATGACTGTTGTCTTTTATGTATAATTTCAAATGTCTTTCTCTTAAAAATATTTTCCAATTTCTTTTTTTTTTAATTTCTCTTCTGTCTGTCTATGTCCCTTCTTCTTTTATCCTTTTTGCTTTTTCATTTTAATTTATTCCACTTCCTTCCTTTATTTTCACTTATTTGCGCGTCTCTGCCTTCTTACTCTCTTTGCCTGACTTCAAAATGGCATTTCTTTTCATTCGCGCATGTGCATTACGCCGCGCATGCGCATTACTCCACTTTCTTTGCTTTCGCCCTCTTTCCTTTATTTGCCTTTATGCGCGCTTGCGCATTACTTCGCATGCACGTCAGTGGATACTGGCTAATGGCGGCGCTTGCACTCGTCTTTTCAGCGCGCGCACTCAGCCTTCCACTTACCCGTATTTCTTCTTCTGCTCCGCTCTGGAATGCCTTTCATGGGCTACAACCTCACCTCTGGAGCACTTGCAATACAGCGGGCAATCGCGACGGCAGACAAACACGACTCTCCTTCTTTTTACCACTCGATCAACTGCTTCAGGATTCTTCCACATGGACGATTCCTCACGGCAAATCAGCATTCTGTAAGTTTCCTTCGCGTGTTTCTTCCACCTATCGTCGCCATTGTAAGAAATATACTCGCTAGAATATGATTGCATATGTTATTTATTAGAGCTAGATATAGATCGTCATGTCAGCTCTAAGTCCCTGCACTAACTGACTCAATATCCCTTGAAAACCCTTAACCTTCTCTTCTAGAATCTTTGCTCATTCTAGATGACATCACAGTGTCATCACATCATTACAGAGAAGATCGCCAACAAACAACTGACCCACTTCCTGGAAGAGAACAACATCCTGGACTCCTCCCAATCCGGTTTTCGCAGCAATCACAGCACCGAAACCGCCCTCATCACCGCCACCGACATCAGGGCCATGCTGGACAGTGGCGAAACAGCGGCCCTCATCCTCCTGGACCTCTCGGCCGCCTTCGACACCGTATGCCACCACACCCTGCGCACACGCCTCCACGACACAGGGATCCGTGACAAAACCCTGAACTGGATCTCCTCCTTCCTCACCGGCAGAACCCAGAGAGTCCGCCTCCCCCCTTTCCGTTCCGAAGCCACCACGATCACCTGCGGCGTACCCCAAGGATCATCCCTCAGCCCGACCCTCTTCAACATCTACATGGCACCACTCGCCGGCATCGTCCGAGCGCACCACCTCAACATCATCTCGTACGCCGATGACACCCAGCTGATCCTCTTCCTCACCAAGGACCCAGCCACCGCCAAATTCAACCTCCACCGGGGAATGAAGGCCGTCGCAGAGTGGATGAAGACCAGCCGTCTGAAACTGAACTCTGACAAGACGGAGGTCCTCATCCTCGGCTCCACCCCCTCCGCATGGGACGACTCCTGGTGGCCGGCCACGCTGGGAGCTGCCCCGATACCCGAGTGATTGCTGAGTCTGCAGGAGGAGACGTTTGCTGCCGGCCTGTCCTAGTCGCTGGCTTAGTTTCCTAGAAAGCATTATCAGCCCGCACCAGAAACGAGCGCCGGCCGCCTGTCAAGGAAGCCCGTCCCAGGAAGTGGCTTCGCGGCCACTGAAGAGACACCGCGTTTTAGAGTCAGAGGCGCTGAGGGAGGCGGTCGGCGCTACTCCTGCAAACCAGCTCTTCTTTTCTGCCTTTTTTACTCTGCTTAACTCTCGCACTCCAGCCACGACTGAATCCCTCGCCCTCCTCTTCCCACAAGTAAACTACTGAACCGAGCATATTCTGTCTTAAAAGTAGGGAGCCCACCCAGATCGTGACTGTTAATGCACTTCAATGTAAATTTGAAGTTGGGCCCTAATTTAGCGGCAGAAGTGCCTGCACTTAAACTCAAAAGGTTGAAATTGAACGCTCTGCTTATGGCGGCCCAATCACAAGAGCACCCGATACTACCAAGCCCCTATGCCACGTGCGAAGCCTGCAGTCTGTCCAACACCTGTATCCCAAAAGGTATTTCCACATGTATGTTTGCGTTAGGTCTATATTTAAGGAAAAATACAAACACCCAGTACAACTGTGACCTAAACGTTAGGGACTGCGGCAACTGACATGCTATCATGGATTCCACTTGCCGGTTATGGGTAAGCGAGAAAAAAATACTGGAGAAAAAGAAAAAAGAACTAGCAGCTGATCTTCAATGCATTGGCATAATCGCTCCTGGCTGTTCGTAGAATTTTAAATAGAGCATGTGTCAAAACAAATGTGTAGGCACTTCCAGGTCAAAGCTGGAACATGCAACGTACTTCTTTGTTCACGTGTTTACTTCCTGTAGTAACTCAAACATGAATGCTATTCAGGCACCACGCAAAATCATTAATGCACCAGGCACGCTTATGCAAGCACCTCAAAGGACAATCATAACCTGTTCACTTAACACAAAACCCAGCGACCACACTGACAGGCAGTTTATTGGACGCGTGAACACTCGCTTGTTAAATACACACAACTGAGCAAAAGAACATAGGAGGTTTTATAGAAACACAAGCAACTTGAGAGAAACATCTCGAGCTGAGCTCAGCACAGACCGAGAATACTTTAGTTAGTACTGGTAACAGAAAAGGCCGGTTCGCATTTGTTTCCCGCTGGGGCAAAGCATAGAGGTGCATACAGACAGGCACCCTTCTCCAAAGGGTACAGCATTGCTCTATGTGTTACCTGTTGTGGTCAGCGACCCGGAAAAACGACTCCACGAGTTCCTACGGGAATACAGGAGCACCCCACACTGCACCACGCAGCGGAGTCCCTGGTCACTAATGCTACGAGGCACGAGGAGAGATCTCATCCCCACCTGCCCAGGGTGGGCTCCCCCCCCGCTGGACGTGCAAGAAGTACAAGACCGACGGGAACGACGGAACATCCAAGCCAGTACCCGACGCCGGGCAGCGCCACGGACTCTCCGGCCGGGAGCAACGGTCATCCTCAGAGACCGCCGACCAGGGGGGAAGTTCAGGACGACCTACGAACCTGGCACATGGACAGTAGTTACTAGCAACGGGACCATGGTGACGGCCAGGAAGGGAGGTGAAGAAGTCTCTAGAAATATCTCCTGGTTCAGAGAAGTTCCCACTAACATTGCGAACGAGCCAGCTGGTGGCCAACCAGAAGCTCCAGTGACCCCAGCCCAAGAAGCCGCAGACAGAGAACCAGCGGGCGGAGACAACCCAGCGGAGCCGGACACCAACACCTTATCGCTCCTTCCCCTGTCTCCAGCCGAAGCGCCACCTGAGAACACCCGCCAGGGAGGCCGTCTCCAGAGATACAGTCTGCGGCCCATTCCTCGCCCGAGCCAACGGCTCCGAGACTTTGTATGCTGAGGTTGCAGACGCTGGTACCATCGGACTGCACGCAAGTATCCGGAACTCTATGCATTTGAGGTTTTGAAATGTTTAGTATCCTGAACTCTATATCAGTGAGGTTTTGTAATGTTTAAAGTTGTTGTTCAAAAAAAAAAAAAACAGGCTGAGTTGGGAAGGGATGTTGTGGTCAGCGCTCCTGTGTTTCAGGATCCGCGCCGGAAACACCGGCATGACATGCACCCACGTCATCCGCAGGCCAGGCGTGGCCTGCGGGGTAAATTAATGGGAAGGGCCCGCTCGGGGGTCACTTCCGACACTGGCACCAAGTCTGGAGGGTCTCTGTTTCCACGAGACTCAACACTGGCGACGAGGGTGGGGGCCGTAATCCTCGCCCCCCCCGCACTGTTAAAGCCTGACGCGACTTCACGGCGTCCCGCGGCTCCACCCAGCGCGAGGAGCCGCGCTACGATGATCGACGGCCCGCGTTTGTGAACGCGCGCGGCCGCACCACGCCCCGCGACCTCACACGGCGCAAGGAACCGCGCTCGTGCTCCTCACCAAGCCAAGGGTACGTGCTACTGCCCGACCATCGGCCCTGATCCAGCGCTGCTTCGCGCTACCGCCGGCCCTCACGTGCGCACCAGCTGTGTAGTTCCACACCACTCCCCCCCCAGGCCCAGCTGCCTGGTGGTGCCCTGGAGCCGCGACAAGTGCTGCAGCGCTGCGAAGGAAGGGCGAAGACCGGTGCCCCACACTGCTGCCTCCTCCATCACAGAACATTTGCTGACACCTGCACTTGGCATTCCGGGTGCTTGCCAGCGGCAACCTCCAGCTCCCTACACATCGCTGCCCCAGCCGGCCACCAAGTCAGCGCTTGGACATCGCGCCACACCTGCCCAGTACCGCCATGGTTGATGATGCCCCGGCCCCCATCCCGGCCCGGGTTCCGTTCCAACATGCAGCCTCAGGAGTACTGCCGCCGTTCAGTGAGCTGGAGGACCCTGCCACTGCCTCCCCAGATGGAAAATTTGGATCGAACGCCTCAACAACTACTTCGTCGCCACCAGAGAAACCGACGAAGCAGTGAAGCGGTCACTTCTCCTCCACTACGCAGGTGATGAGATGTTCAAACTCTTCAAACACCTACCGAATACAGGAGCAGCCACAGACTATGATGCCGCAGTCGCCGCTTTGGACGCCCACTTTGACCCCCAACTCAACCCGGATTTTGAACGCTTCAAACTTCGACAAGCCCGCCAAAGAGAAGGGGAGTCAGTAGACGCTTTCTACGCACGGCTGCGCGAGCTCGCAAGCACGTGCACGGAAGACGATCAACCGAAGGAAATTAGGGCGCAGCTTATCCAAGGATGCAGGGACAAGACATTACGCGGCCTCATCCTACGCCAACCCAAAATCGTGCTGGAAGACATCCTCATCCTAGCCAGGTCCCATGACCTGTCAGCAGCCAGGGCCAACGAAATGGACCAAGCCCTCACCAAGCCCCTAGGACGGACTGACGTGATCAAGACAGAACGGGCGGATGCCCTCCGGACCAGACCGCGTGCCGACACAACCTGAAGAACAAAACCCGACTCACCCAAGTCACGGTGCGGCTACTGCGGGTATGAACCACATGCCGCCAAAGACTGCCCCGCGCAAGGGAAAATCTGCACCAACTGTGGAATCCCAAACCACTATGCCACCGTGTGTCGACGACGGGCCAGAGGCCGCGACACCAGAAGCCAAAAACCACCATCACGGGCAGTACGACAACTGTCCCTGGCAACGGCCATGCCACTTGAGGCAACGTCACGAACCGGCCCCAAATATCAAGGACCAATCGATTCGTCTTCAGAAGAGGACGACGGGGAAACATACCTCATATCCTTTGCGAAAGAGCTCAAACGACGCAGAAGACCACAGCCCACCTGCACCGTCCATATCGCAGGCACAGAAGTTACGGCAGTCATCGACACCGGAGCGTCGGTAAACGTTATGGGCCTCCAACAATATCGATGCCTGCGACCCTGCCCACCAGTCACCCCTTCACGGACCAGGATATATGCGTACGGAGCTGACACCCCTTTGCCACTGAAGGGAAAGATATCAGTCCCCGTCAAGGCCGACGACCTAGAGGTCACTGCGATCATCCACGTGATTGACAGAGAGGCGGACACACTACTGAGTAGCCACACAGCGGAAGATCTGGGTCTAGTCTCATTCGCCCAGCGTGTCCAGACCCACCAAGTAGAAGAGCTGCTCGCCCAATTTCCCGAACTCTTCCAGGGTCTGGGCTGCATCAAATGCGAACCCATCAAGCTCCACATCGACAAGTCAGTCGCCCCAGTTGCCCTACGCCACAGAAGGGTGCCTTTCCACCTGAGACCACTGGTGGAGAAGGAACTGGAGACGTTGGAAGAGCAAGGCGTGATCGAAAAGGTTTCTGGACCAACGCCCTGGGTGTCCCCGATGGTGATCGCAGAGAAACCCAAGCAGCCCGGAGCAATCCGCCTCTGCATCGACATGAGACTGCCAAACAGAGCCATCAGAAGGGAGCGGCACCTCACACCCACGATGGACGACATCATTGCAGATGTCAACGGGTCGAAGTGGTTCTCAAAAATTGACCTAAACGCAGGATACCACCAACTCCCACTGTCCAAAGAAAGCCGCTACGTTACCACGTTCAGCACCCACCTGGGGCTAAGGAGGTACAAGCGTTTGAACTTAGGAATATCCTCAGCCGCAGAGGTATTCCAGAACACAATAAGAGAGCTGTTGTCAGGCCTACCGGGAGTGCTAAACGTCAGCGACGATATACTAATCCACTCAGCAACCGCAGCTGACCACCACAAACACCTTAGAAGCACGCTGAAACGCCTGAGCGAACATGGAGCCACACTCCACAAAGATAAGTGCCAGTTTTTCCAGCCATCTCTCGAATTCTTTGGGTACGTGTTTAATCAAGATGGCATCCAAGTCGACCCCAGAAAATCGCATGCCATCAAGAACGCCCCCGCCCCAACGACACCCACAGAAGTAAGAAGTTTCCTGGGGATGGCGACATACTGCGGGAGATTCATCCCACGACTGGCAACCCGCGCTGAACCGCTCAGAACCCTAACCAGAACAGACGCCAAGTGGCAGTGGGGAGAGAGAGAAGAGGAAGCATTCCAAGGGATAAAGGACGCACTCCTAGAAAAAGCCACGCTCGCATACTTTGATCCGGCTAAGAGAACCGAATTGCTTGTCGACGCCAGCCCAGTAGGGCTAGGAGCGGTACTGGCTCAAGAACAAGAACCAGGCAGATGGGCAGCGCTGTCGTTCGCCAGCAGAGCACTAACCCCCACGGAAACAAGATACGCCCAGATTGAGAGGGAGGCGCTGGCCATAAAATGGAGCTGCAACCATTTTCATCTGTACTTAACAGGACAACCCTTCACTGTGGTCACCGACCATCAGCCCCTTGTACCTCTCTTCAAAGGAACCGCTCCTCATCCGCCCCCCCGGATTGAGCGATGGGCCGTGCAGCTACAGTCCTACGAGATGGAGTTAGTGTATCGGCCCGGTGCGAAGAACCCAGCGGATTTCCTGTCCAGGCACCCGGTACCACAGGAGGCACAGGAAGACGGAGACGATGTCGAGCAATATGTCCACATGGTATCCGCCGCAGCTTGCCCTCAGGCAATGACCCTCGCGGACGTCAGGGAAGCAGCCACCGCCGATTCCGTATACGCAAGAACTCTCCAAGCAGTCCAGGACGGATCATGGGCAGGCTACTTGCGACACGCAAACGCGTGGAGTCCAGAAGACAGGGATGGCCTGACAAAGATATGGCGCATAAGGAACGAACTCAGCGCCACAAGTGATGGAATACTGCTAAGGGGGTCACGACTGGTCATACCTCAAGCGCTAAAGCACCGCGCCACCCAACTAGCTCACGGGGGCCACCAGGGGGTGACGAAAATGAAGGCACGAATGAGGGAAAAGGTTTGGTTCCCGGAACTGGAACAAATGGTTGAAGATTTCGTACGTCGGTGTTCGGCCTGCCAACTGACCAGTACTCCGGAGAGACCAACCCCAATAATCACCGAGGAAGCCTGCACGACTCCGTGGTCCAAAGTGAGCATTGACTTCGGGAGTTTCCCAGGAGGAAAACACACCTTAGTGATTGTCGATGCGTTCTCGAAGTACCCAGTCGTGGAACCAGTGACATCCAACCGCCTTCACACACGTGAACCCCGTCCTGGAGAAGGTGTTCGCCATGTTCGGTTTTCCACACGAAGTCAGAAGCGATAATGGACCACACTTTCAAGGCTCAGAGTTCGCTGCGTTCCTGAAACAGCGAGGGATACATCACCGGCGTGTCACGCCCCAATGGCCACAGGCAAATGGTGACGTCGAGAGATTTATGCGCACCCTGAACAAGATGTTCCGTATTGCAGTGCTCGAACAGGCCGACCCGGAAAAACGACTCCACGGGTTCCTACGGGAATACAGGAGCACCCCACACTGCACCACGCAGCGGAGTCCCTGGTCACTAATGCTACGAGGCACGAGGAGAGATCTCATCCCCACCTGCCCAGGGTGGGCTCCCCCCCCGCTGGACGTGCAAGAAGTACAAGACCGACGGGAACGACGGAACATCCAAGCCAGTACCCGAAACCGGGCAGCGCCACGGACTCTCCGGCCGGGAGCAACGGTCATCCTCAGAGACCGCCGACCAGGGGGGAAGTTCAGGACGACCTACGAACCTGGCACATGGACAGTAGTTACTAGCAACGGGACCATGGTGACGGCCAGGAAGGGAGGTGAAGAAGTCTCTAGAAATATCTCCTGGTTCAGAGAAGTTCCCACTAACATTGCGAACGAGCCAGCTGGTGGCCAACCAGAAGCTCCAGTGACCCCAGCCCAAGAAGCCGCAGACAGAGAACCAGCGGGCGGAGACAACCCAGCGGAGCCGGACACCAACACCTTATCGCTCCTTCCCCTGTCTCCAGCCGAAGCGCCACCTGAGAACACCCGCCAGGGAGGCCGTCTCCAGAGATACAGTCTGCGGCCCATTCCTCGCCCGAGCCAACGGCTCCGAGACTTTGTATGCTGAGGTTGCAGACGCTGGTACCATCGGACTGCACGCAAGTATCCGGAACTGTATGCATTTGAGGTTTTGAAATGTTTAGTATCCTGAACTCTATATCAGTGAGGTTTTGTAATGTTTAAAGTTGTTGTTCAAAAAAAAAAAAACAGGCTGAGTTGGGAAGGGATGTTGTGGTCAGCGCTCCTGTGTTTCAGGATCCGCGCCGGAAACACCGGCATGACATGCACCCACGTCATCCGCAGGCCAGGCGTGGCCTGCGGGGTAAATAAATGGGAAGGGCCCGCTCGGGGGTCACTTCCGACACTGGCACCAAGTCTGGAGGGTCTCTGTTTCCACGAGACTCAACATTACCCTTCAGATTCCTGGATCTGTCACGATGTATTTACATCCCTGAATGTGGGTAACATATGTTTGCAGCACAGGAGTCGTTGTGCACATACTGCAGTGTGGGGACAGCTTTTTAAGGGTCTCAACACTTACCATCCCTCCTTGCAGAGGGGCGCGCTGCTAGGCTCTGCCATGGCTCCTCTGAGCCGGGCTGCAGTGGCAGCTAGACGCCGCCAGGCCCCCGCTTCGCCCAGCGAAACAACTCCACAAACTCCCAGTAAACTATACCAGGGGCCTCAGACAAAGCCTGGGCCGCCGGGTGTGCGTGTCAATGTGATTTGGGGTCAGCGGAAGCCAGTGCCGCCATCATAGGTACTGGCAAAAGCCAGGCTTCCATCCCAAATTAAACTGTTACCTGGTAGTCAATGAGCCTAAGTGCCCCTCGGGCCACAACAAGAGCCCCAGAGATACCAATTCAAGGACTAGGCAGATGTGACTTTAAATTACTGATTCGTATGGTCTTGGCCACGCTTCTCATTCCAAATCAATACGTGTCCAGCACCCCTTGCCGTTCTCGGCGCTATCAGCTCTAACAACGAAAAGCTAGAGCGCTGACTTCTCAATCCAGAATGTAATTGTCCTGGGCGCCATGCTGCTGCGCGTAACAATGTTATTCTCGTTCTAACTGCTCTGACGGATGAAGTCGCGGTGTAAAAAAGGTCTAGCTAGATTTCAGTCTGCAAAATAATTTTCTACTGTGGATTTCATTAGCGTTATCCTTTTATTTAGTAAACTTGGTACGTTTTGTCATCTTTATAAGGTCACGGGTTTGAAAAAGGGATTGTACTTTCCTTCTGCTTGTCTCAACGTTTTAGTGGAGCACGAATGCTTTTTGGAAGGGTCAGTCAGTACAAACAAGCATTTGAAGGCACGAACGGGGAGGGGGGGCGGTGGGCGAGTGAGAAGGCAACCGGACTGCGGGGGGGGGGGGAGGGACGGGGAGCGAGAAGGCACCGGACTGCGGGGGGGGAGGAGTGGGGGGAGCGAGAAGGCACCGGACTGTTGGAGGGACGGGAAGAAATTGCCTCACGCGAAACGCAAAAATGAAACAAGTTTGCCTCGAAGTAAAAAAAAAAAAAAGCAAGGCACATTTAAAAAAAGAGATCCCCGAAAAACAACAGACCCAAAAAAAATGCACTAATACCAGTAAAGGGGCCAATAGCCATAGCCGTGCCCAACAGGGAAAAAGGAGGGACATAAAACACGCTTATCCAATAGCAAGTAGTACATTTTGAAAGACACACTCAATAACAAATAGGAAAACAGAGGCGGGGACTCACCTACTAAAGCATATACTGCATGTCTCAACGAGACAGCGCATGCACTGCCTAGGAGAGACCTAAAAAGGAGAAACATGAAGACAATCATTGGAATGTTGGAGCTCTGGGCTTAAACCGGCCATTATAAACCAGGAGCTACTCCATTGTCTTAAATGGAGCTTTCAGCATTGCAATGTCCTACTTTAAACTAAAGATGGTTATTGTCAAAGCACTGGTGGAAGGTGTCCCTTTAGATTGAAGCATCGGGCCAAGTGACTCCATGTATAGGTTTAACAGGAAGGGGAGAGTATTGAACCCTGGGGTACACTGCTGTTGAGACCCTGGTATGTGTGAGGTATCATCAAGTAGTCGAAGGGATAGCAGGTTTTGGACTGCACTGAGGCCGGAATCCAGAATGGAAAGAGTTAGAAGACCATATGTGGGAGAGAAACTGCTTTCCCATAATGTTCTCAAAAACGGGACTTTGGAGGCTGGCCTCAGGTGTTGGAAGTCATCGGATCCAGCTTTGACTTTTTGAGCCGAGGTGTGGTTTGTTCAGATATAAGACAGGGGCGGAGGATCCTTCTTCAAGATAGGTGTGGATGATTTGAGGATTGGAGGGGCTATGTTCATAGTGCAAAGTTATTGTCATGGACTTGTTGTTGTGTAAAGAGCAAAGTTAAATGTAAGGCAGCAGACACTCAGGGGCATATTTACAAGCCCCGATCACCATAGGAATGTCACTTTTAGTGACGTTCCTGTGGCGATAGGGGCTTCGCCTTATTTACAAGTCAGCGTTAAGCCACCTTTAACACGGCTTAACGCTGCCTTGTAAATAAGGCCCCCTTTCACGCTGGTCTTAGCGTGAAAGGGGAGGGCAATGGGTGTTGCTGTGGACGTTCTACCGTAACACCCATTGATTTGACGCTGCCCCCTATTTACAAGGGGGGCATAAATAGGAGGCAGCGCCAAAATTAAGACGAGGGAAAACCTGGTCTGAAACAGGAAAAACGAGGAGAAATGCTTTATTTCTTCTCGTTTTAGCTGTTTCCATAGAAATAGCAAAAGGCCATTGATTGTTTATGTTCAGGAAGGTGACCCTTCATGCACAAAAAAAAAAAAAACTTTAAAAAAAATGACATTTTCTAACTTCTATGGGTGCTGCATTAAACACCATTTAAAGATTGTTTATGTGCAGGAAGATAGACCTTCCTGGGTGCACAGTCAAAATATCGACTTTTAAATATCGACCTACATTAATATCGAGTTTTAAATATCGTAGGGACAGAATATCGACATAAAGAATATCGGTGACCAGAATATCGACCTGAAGGTAAGAAATATCGTTTTTGTTAATATCGAAGTTGTTAATATCGATGTTAATAATATCGATATTTATGTTAGTGTTATGTATTTTAGTATGTATTTTATATGTATGTGTTCCACATGTTTTATGTTTTGTTATATTTTTTTAAATATATGTATTAATTGTTTAGAAATTAGTAATTTTTTTTAAAGTAAATTTTGCGTTATAATACCGTAGCAGGTTGTGGGATTGTAGTGGAATAGGGTGGGAAGTAATTTAATTATAGTAAATTAATTCATAATTTTTAGAAATTATTAATTATTTTTAATTAAATTTTGCAGTTTAGTAGCGGGTTGTGGGTTTATAGGGGAATAGGGTGGGAAGTAATTTAATAGTAATTAAGTAATTATTCATTTTTATTTATTGTTATTGATATTTAATTTATTGTTAATTAATTATTAATTAGTAATTATTTTTTGTTAATTGATTAATTGATTATATTAATTGTATACTTTTTTTAGTGGAGCGGGTTGTGGGTTTATAGGGGAATAGGGTGGGAAGTAAATTAATTATAATAAATTAATTAATAATTGTTATTTTTTGGTATTGGTAATTAATTTATTGTTTAATTATTAATTGGTAATTAATTTTAATTAATTAATTGATAAATATATTAATTGTGTTAATTTAGTTTAGGAGTGGGTTGTGTGTTTATAGGGGAATGGGGTGGGAAGTAATTTATTATAATTAAGTAATTATTTAGTAATATTTATTGGTATTGATAATTAATTTATTGTTAATTAATTATTAATTGTTAATTAATTTTTATTAATTGATAATTATATTAATTGGGTTAAATTTTATGTGGAGTGGGTTTTGTGTTTATTGGGGAATAGGGTGGGAAGAAATTTAATGTTATTAAAGTAATTATTAATTTTCATTTATTGGTATATATACATCATTTATTGTTAATTTATTAATAAATCATAATTGAATTAAAACAATTATTTAATTGATAAGTATGTTATTTGTAACCCCTACGCTATCCAACACTTTCCCTACTGTTATACTCTCTGGAGTGGGAATAGTAATTTTTACCCCTACGCTATCCAACACTTTCCCTACTGTTGCACTCTCTGGAGTTGGAATAGTAATTTTTACCCCTACGCTATCCAACACTTTTCCTATTGTTGTACTCTATGGAGTTGGAATAGTAATTTTTACCCTACGCTATCCAACACTTTCCCTACTGTTGCAATTACTGGAGTGGGAATAGTAATTTTTACCCCTACGCTATCCAACACTTTCCCTACTGTTGCACTCACTGGAGTGGGAATAGTAATTTTTACCCCTACGCTATCCAACGCTTTCCCCACTGTTACACTCTCTGGAGTGGGAATAGTAATTTTTACCCCTGCGCTATCCAACACTTTCCCTACTGTTGCACTCACTGGAAAGGGAATAGTAATTTTAATCCTTTCGCTATCCAACACTTTCCCTACTGTTGCACTCACTGGAGTGGGAATAGTAATGTTTACCCCTACGCTAATCAACACTTTCCCTACTGTTGCACTCTCTGGAGTGGGAATAGTAATTTTTACCCACCCATTATCCAACACTTTCCCTACTGTTGCACTCACTGGAGTGGGAATAGTAATTTTAACCCTTTCGCTATCCAACACTTTCCCTACTGTTGCACTCTCTGGAGTGGGAATAGTAATTTTTACCCCTACGCTATTGAAACACTTTCCCTACTGTTGCACTCACTGGAGTGGGAATAGTATTTTTTACCCCTACGCTATCCAACACTTTCCCCACTGTTGCACTCACTGGAGTGGGAATAGCAATTTTTACCCCTACGCTATCCAACACTTTCCCTACTGTTACACTCTCTGGAGTGGTAATACTAATTTTTACCCCTACACTATCCAATACTTTCCCTACTGTTGCACTCTTTGGAGTGGGAATAGTAATTTTTACCCCTACGCTATCCAACACTTTCCCTAACGTTGCACTCTCTGGAGTGGGAATAGTAATTTTAACCCCTACGCTATCCAACACTTTCCCCACTGTTGCACTCTCTGGAGTGGGAATAGCAATTTTTACCCCTACGCTATCCAACACTTTCCCTACTGTTACACTCTCTGGAGTGGGAATAGTAATTTTTACCCCTACGCTATCCAACACTTTCCCTACTGTTGCACTCTCTAGAGTTGGAATAGCAATTTTTACCCCTACGCTATCCAACACTTTCCCTACTGTTGCACTCACTGGAGTGGGAATAGTAATTTTTACCCCTACGCTATCCAACACTTTCCCTACTGTTGCACTCTTAGGAGTGGGAATAGTAATTTTTTTCCCTCTGCTATCCAATATTTTTCTGTATTGTTTTACTTAATGTTGTGTATAATTTATTTTACAAAAATTAAAAATATTGTAATTTGTTTAATTTGTTAAATATGTTTTAATTTTTTTTAATAATATTATTTTTGTGTGTATGTCTGTATTTATAATTTATAAAATATGTTTAACAATTTATAAGTTATTAAAATAATTGTTTATGAATATTATTAAGTATATATATTATATTTTATATGTATATGTTTAATTAATTTTAACATTATATGTATATATGTATTTTTATTTTTAAACATTTTTAAATAATTTTAACTATGTTTCTTTTAATTATATGTATTATTTACTTTATTTTAGATTATTTTTTTAGCATTTAGAAAAAACGATATTTTTTACAACGATATTTTTCACATCGATATTTCATTTTCGATATTTTTGTACTTACCATGATGTAGATATGTCGATATTCTTGACTTCGATATTTTTGTCACAATATTTTTGTACCTCGATATTTTTTAGGTCGATATTTTGTCAGTGATTCACCTTCCTGCACATAAACAATCTTCCCTTCAACTCAGACACCCTTGATCTATGGTGCAAGGGTTCCTGCATTGGCGCTAGCCTGCTAAATTTAGTGCCAGCGCAGGGGGAAAAGCAAGGTTCCACCATATTGTTGTAAATATGGTTCAGCCCTGTGTTTCAGAAGTGGCGGAGCGTGGCATTAAGCCAAGGAGGCTAATGCCGCTCTCCGTCACTTCGATGTAAATATGATCCTCAATGTATAGGAAAGTGTCAGTGTCCCCTTGAATTCCCTTGCAAAAGTATTTCAGAAAGGGCCTCACATTTCAGTAGAGGCAACAAAAAGAAATGAACATGACAATAAAGTCATTCAGAGAACAGTCAGTCTCTGTTTAGACTTCTCCAATGGGACAGGCCTTAGAAGATCAGCTCACAGGCAGCAGGACATTTTCACTTCTTGTTCTCTGCTCATTTTAAATTAAGGTTTCAGTGGAAGGAAGAAAACACCCATTTTGGATTTCATTTATGCTCATAGTCTGTTAAAACAGCTTTTCCTCATTTAGCAGGATGCTGCTTGTGGGGTGAGGCAGCAGACCCATCATTCCATAGTCTACAATGCAAACATATGGCCCAATCCAGGCCTCGGGTGACTTGACAAAATCATCTCCCAAACCGGAAGTTTAGACACCAGCACACAATGTGGTCCAGTCTACTGTTACACCGTCGGTACTCAGGAGGTACAGTTTGTGCAGCAGGAGTGCACGTTTCCTGCAGAGAACACAGGTATAGTATCCCCAGTATCAGTGCAAGCTTCCAACAAAGAGGCCAAGTGCATCTGGTCAGTCCACCTACACACAAAACATCCCCCACAGCATGCCAGCCCAGCAGCAGTGCAAGCTTCCCACACACAGGAGAGGTACAGTATGACCAGCAGCAGTGCAAGCTTTCCAACACAGAGGCCAAGTGCATCGGACCAGCCCAATTACACTCAAAACATCCCACTCAGCATGCCAGCCTAGCAGCAGTGCAAGCTTCCCACACACAGGAGATGTACAGTATGTCCAGCAGCAGTGCAAGCTTCCCACAGACAGAAGAGATATAGTATGTCCAGCAGCAGTGCAAGCTTCCCAACACAGAGGCCAAGTGCATCGGACCAGCCAAATTACACTCAAAACATCCCACTCAGCAAGCCTGCCCAGCAGCAGTGTAAGCTGCCCACACACAGAAGAGGTACAGTATGTCCAGCAGCAGTGCAAGCTTTCCACACACAGAAGAGATATAATATGTCCAGCAGCAGTGCAAGCTTCCCAACACAGAAGAGGTACAGTATGTCCAGCAGCAGTGTAAGCTGCCCACACACAGAAGAGGTACAGTATGACCATCAACAGTGCAAGCTTCCCACACAGAGAAGAACTGCAGGATGGGCAACCTAGCAACAGAGAAAGCTTCCCATGTGCAGATGCAGAAAGTACAGCAGCAGTATTAACTTCCCCAACAGAAAAGATGTGGTGTGTGTCCGGCATCAGTGCTAGCTTCCAACCCAGAGAACAAGTACAGCAGGGTCAACAGGTGTGTGAGCTTCCCACCCAGAGAACAAGTGCAGCAAGGCCAGCAAGAGTGCAAGTTTCCCACCCAGAGAGCAAGTGCAGCAAGGCCAGCAAGAGTGCAAGCTTCCCACCCAGAGAACAAATACAGCAGCGCCAGGAGGAGTGCAAGCTTCCCACCCAGACAACAAGTGCAGCAAGGCCAGCAAGAGTGCGAGCTTCCCACCCAGAGAAAAAGTGCAGCAAGGCCAGCAGGAGTGTAAGCTTCACACCCAAAGAACAAGTGCAGCAAGGCCAGCAAGAGTGCAAGCTTCAGACCCAGAGAGCAAGTGCAGCAAGGCCAGCAAGAGTGCAAGCTTCCCACCCAGAGAACAAGTACAGCAGCGCCAGGAGGAGTGCAAGCTTCCCTCCCAGACAAAAAGTGCAGCAAGGCCAGCAAGAGTGCGAGCTTCCCACCCAGAGAAAAAGTGCAGCAAGGCCAGCAGGAGTGTAAACTTCCGACCCAAAGAACAAGTGCAGCAAGGCCAGCAAGAGTGCGAGCTTCCCACCCAGAAAAAAATTGCAGCAAGGCAAGCAGGAGTGAAAGATTCCCACCCAGAGAACAAATGCAGCAAATCCAGCAGGAGTGCAAGCTTCCCACCCAGAGAACAGGTGCAGCAGTACCAGTAGGACTGCAAGCTTCCCATCCAGTGAACAAGTGCAGCAGGCCAGCAGAAGTGGAAGCTTCCCACCAAGATACCAAGTACAGCAAGGCCAGCAGAAGTGCAAGCTTCCCACCCACAGAACAAATGCAGCAGCACGAGTAGGACTGCAAGTTTCCCACCCAGAGAACAAGTGCCGCAAGGCCATCAGGAGTGCAAGCTTCCCATCCAAGTACAGCAAGGCCTCCAGGAGTGCAAGCTTCCCACCCAGAGAACAAGTGCAGGAGCACCAGCAGGACTGCAAGCTTCCCATCAAGGGAACAAGTACGGCAAAGCCAGCAGGAGTGCAAGCTCCCCAACCTGAGAAAAGGTGCAGCAAGGCCAGCAGGACTGCGAGCTTCCCACCCAGAGAACATATAAAGTAAGGCCAGCAGGAGTGCAAGCTTCCCACCTACAGAACAAGTGCAGCAAGGCCAGCAGGAGTGCAAGCTTCCCACCTACAGAACAAGTGCAGCACTGCCAGCAGGAGTGCAAGCTTCCCACCCAGAGAACAAGTGCAGCAAGGCAAGCAGGAGTGCAAGATTCCCACCTACAGAACAAGTGTAGCAAGGCCAGCAGGAGTGCAAGCTTCCCACCTACAGAACAGGTGCAGCAAGGGAAGCAGCAGTGCAAGCTTCCCACCCAGACAACAAGTGCAGCAAGGCCAGTAGGAGTGCAAGCTTCCCACCCAGAGAACAAGTGCATCAAGGCCAGCAGGAGTGCAAGCTTCCCACCAAGAGACCAAGTACAGCAAGGCCAGCAGGAGTGGGAGCTTCCCACCCAGAGAACAAGTGCAGCAGCACCAGCAAGAGTGTGAGCTTCCCACCCAGAGAACAATTGCAGCAAGCCAGGTAGGAATGCAAGCCTCCCAACCAGAGAACAGGCCAGCAGGAGTGTAAGCTTATCACTCAGACAACAAGTGCAGCAGCACCATCAAGAGTGTGAGCTTCCCACCCAGAGAACAAGTACAGCAAGGCCAGGAGGAGTGCAAGCTTCCCACCCAGAGAACAAGTGCAGCAAGGCCAGCAGGAGTGCAAGCTTCCCACCCAGACAACAAGCGCAGCACGGCCAGCAGGAGTGCAAGCTTCCCACCCAGAGAACAAGTACAGCAAGCCCAGGAGGAGTGCAAGCTTCCCACCCAGAGAACAAGTGCAGCAAGGCCAGCAGGAGTGCGAGCTTCCCACCCAGAGAACAAGTGCAGCAAGGCCAGCAGGAGTGCAAGCTTCCCACCCAGATAACAAGTACAGCAAGGCCAGCAGAAGTGCAAGCTTCCCACCCACAGAACAAGTACAGCAAGGCAAGCAGAAGTACAAGCTTCCCATCCTGAGAGCAAGTGCAGCACGGCGAGCTGGAGAGCGAGCTGTCCACCCAGGGAACAAGTGCAACAAGCCCAGCAGGAGTGCGTGCTTCTCACCCAGAGAACAAGTGCAGCAAGGCCAGCAGGAGTACAAGCTTCCCACCCAGAGAACAAGTACAGCAAGGCCAGCAGGAGTGCGAGCTGTCCACTCATAGAACAAGTGCAACAAAGACAGCAGGAGTGTAAGCTTCCCACCCAGAAAACAACTAAAGTAAGGATATCAGGAGTACAAGCTTCCCACCTACAGAACAAGTGCAGCTAGGCCAGCAGAAGTGCATGCTTCCCACCCAGAGAACAATTATAGCAAAACCAGTAGGAGTGAAATCTTCCCACCCAGACAACAAGCGCAGCAAGGCCTGCAAGAGTACAAGCTTCGCACCCAGAGAACAAATGCAACGGCACTAGCAAGAGTGTGAGCTTTCCACCCAGTGAATAAGTACAGCAAGGCCAGCAAGAGTGCGAGCTTTCCACCCAGAGATAAGGGGCAGCAAGGCCAGCAGGAGTGAGAGCTTCCCACCCAGAGAACAAGTGCCGCAGCACCAGCAGAAGTGCAAGCTTCCCACACAGAGAACAAATAAAGCAAGGCCAGCAAGAGTGCAAGCTTCCCACCCAGAGAACAAGTACAGCAGCGCCAGCAGGAGTGCAAGCTTCCCACACAGAGAACAAATAAAGCAAGGCCAGCAAGAGTGCAAGCTTCCCACCCAGAGAACAAGTACAGCACAGGTAGCTGGAGTGCGAGCTGTCCACCCAGAGAACAAGTGCAGCAAAGACAGCAGGAGTGCGAGCTTCCCACCCAGAGAACAATAGCAGCAAGGCCAGTAGGAGTGCAAGCTTCCCACCCAAAGAACAAGTACAGCACAGGGAGCTGGAGGGCAAGCTGTCCACCCAGAGAACAAGTGCAGCAAAGATAGCAGGAGTGCGAACTTCCCACCCAGAGAACAAGAGCAGCAAGGCCAGCAGGAGTGCAAGCTTCCCACCTACAGAATAAGTGCAGCCAGGCCAGCAGGAGTGCAAGCTTCCCACCTACAGAACAGGTGCAGCAAGGCCAGCAGGAGTGCAAGCTTCCCACCCAGAGAACAAGTGCAGCGAGGCCAGCAGAGTGCAAGCTTTCCATCCAGTTAACAAGTACAGCAAGGCCAGCAGGAGTGCAAGCTTATCACCCAAAGAACAAGCGCAGAACGGCCAGCAGGAGTGCAGGCTTCCCACCCAGAGAACAAGTACAGCAAGACCAATGGAAGTGCAAGCTTCCCAACCACATAAAAAGTGCAGCAGGGCCAGCAGGACTGCAAGCTTCCCACCCAGAGAACAAATGTAGCAAGGCCAGGAGGAGTGCAAGCTTCCCACCCAGAGAACAAGTGCAGCTCCGGCAGCACGAGTGCGAGCTTCCCACCCAGAGAACAAGTGCAGCGGCACCAGCAAGAGTGTGACCTTCCCACCCAGAGAACAAGTGCAGCAAGGCCAGCAGGAGTGCGAGCTTTCCACCCAGAGAACAAGTGCAGCACGGCTAGAAGGAGTTCAAGCTTCCCACCCACAGAACAAGTGCAGCAAAGACTAAAGGACTGCAAGCTTCTCACCCAGACAAATGCTGCAGCGCCAGCAGGAGTGCAAGTTTCCCACCAAGAGAAAAGGTGAAGCAAGGCCAGCAGGAGTGCAAGCTTGCCACCCAGAGAACAAGTGCAGCAAGGCCAGCAGGAGTGGAAGCTTCCCACCCAGAGAACAAGTGCAGCAGCGTCCGCAGGACTGCAAGCTTCCCACCCGGGGAACAAGTACAGCAAGGCCAGCAGGAGTGCAAGCTTCCCACCAAGAGAACAAGTGCAGCACCGCCAGCAGAACTGCAAGCTTCCCTCCCTGGGAACAAGAAAAGCAAGGCCAGCAGGAGTGTGAGCTTCCCACCCAGAGAACAAGTTAAGAAAGGCCAGCAGGAGTGCAAGCTTCCCAGCCAGAGAACAAGGGCATCAAGGCCAGCAGGAGTGCAAGCTTCCCACCAAGAGACCAAGTACAGCAAGGCCAGCTGGAGTGCGAGCTTCCCACCCAGAGAACAAGTGCAGCAGCACCAGCAAGAGTGTGAGCTTCCCACCCAGAGAACAATTGCAGCAAGCCAGGTAGGAGTGCAAGCCTCCCAAACAGAGACCAAGTATAGCAAGGCCAGCAGGAATGCGAGCTTCCACCCAGAGAACAGGCCAGCAGGAGTGTAAGCTTATCACCCAAACAACAAGTGCAGCAGCACCAGCAGGAGTGTGAGCTTCCCACCCAGAGAACAAGTACAGCAAGGCCAGGAGGAGTGCAAGCTTCCCACCCAGAGAACAAGTGCAGCAAGGCCAGCTGGAATGCGAGCTTCCCACCCAGAGAACAAGTTCAGCAAGGTCAGCAGGAGTGCGAGCTTCCCACTCAGAGAACAAGTGCAGCAAGGTCAGCAAGAGTGTGAGCTTCCCACCCACAGAACAATTGCAGCAAGCCAGGTAGGAGTGCAAGCCTCCCAACCAGAGACCAAGTATAGCAAGGCCAGCAGGAATGCGAGCTTCCCACCCAGAGAACAAGTGCAGCAAGGCCAGCAGGAGTGCAAGCTTCCCACACAGACAACAAGTGCAGCACGGCCAGCAGGAGTGCAAGCTTCCCACCCAGAGAACAAGTGCAGCAAGGCCAGCAGGAGTGCAAGCTTCCCACCAAGAGAACAAGTACAGCAAGGCAAGCAGAAGTACAAGCTTCCCATCCTGAAAGCAAGTGCAGCACGGCGAGCTGGAGAGCGAGCTGTTCACCCAGAGAAAAAGTGCAGCAAGGCCAGCTGGAATGCGAGCTTCCCACCCAGAGAACAAGTGCAGCAAGGCAAGCAGAAGTACAAGCTTCCAACCCTGAGAGCAAGTGCAGCAAGGCCAGCAGGAGTGCAAGCTTCCCACCCAGAGAACAAGTAAAGCAAGGCCAGCAGGAGTGCAGCGAGCTGTCCACCCAGAGAACAAGTGCAGCGGCACCAGCAAGAGTGTGAGCTTCACACCCAGAGATCAAGTGCAGCAAAGCCAAGTAGGAGTGCAAGCCTCCCACCCAGAGAAGAAGCGAGTGCAGTAAGGCCAGCAGGAGTGCGAGCTTCCCACCCAAAAAAAAGTGCAGCAAGGCCTGCAGGAGTGCAAGCTTCCCACCCAGGGAACAAGTGCAACAAGCCCAGCAGGAGTGCCCGCTTGTCACCCAGAGAACAATTGCAGCAAGGCCAGCAGGAGTGCGAGCTGTCCACTCATAGAACAAGTGCAACAAAGACAGCAGGAGTGAAAGCTTCCCACCCAGACAACAAGCGCAGCAAGGCCTGCAAGAGTACAAGCTTCGCAGCCAGAGAACAAATGCACCGGCACCAGCAAGAGTGTGAGCTTTCCACCCGGTGAATAAGTACAGCAAGGCCAGCAAGAGTACAAGCTTCCCACCAGGAGTGCTGCGTTCTTAGCATCCAGAGAGCAAGTTAAAAAAGGCCAGCAGGAGTGTGAGGTTTCCACCCAGAAATCAACTGCAGCAAGGCCAGCAGGAGGGCAAGCTTCCCACTTAGAGAACAATTGCAGCAGCGCCAGCAGGAGTGCAAGCTTCCACCCAGAAAACAAGTGCAGCAAGGCCAGCAAGAGTAAGAGCTTTCCACCCAGAGATAAGGGGCAGCAAGGCCAGCAGGAGTGCGAGCTTCCCACCCAGAGAACAAGTACTGCAGCACCAGCAGGAGTGCAAGCTTCCCACACAGAGAACAAATAAAGCAAGGCCAGCAAGAGTGCAAGCTTCCCACCCAGAGAGCAAGTACAGCAGAGGGAGCTGGAGTGCGAGCTCACCACCCAGAGAACAAGAGCAGCAAGGCCAGCAGGAGTGCAAGCTTCCCACCCAGAGAACAAGTACAGCACAGGGAGCTGGAGTGCAAGCTGTCCACCCAGAGAACAAGTGCAGCAAAGACAGCAGGAGTGCGAGCTTCCCACCCAGAGAACAAGAGCAGCAAGGCCAGCAGGAGTGCAAGCTTCCCACCTACAGAACAAGTGCAGCAAGGCCAGCAGGAGTGCAAGCTTCCCACCTACAGAACAGGTGCAGCAATGCCAGCAGGAATGCAAGATTCCCACCCAGAGAACAAGTGCAGCTCCGGCAGCACATGTTTGAGCTTCCCACCCAGAGAACAAGTGCAGCAAGGCCAGCAGAGTGCAAGCTTCCAATCCAGTTAACAAGTACAGCAAGGCCAGCAGGAGTGCAAGCTTATCACCCACAGCAAGTGCAAGCTTCCCAACCACATAAAAAGTGCAGCAGGGCCAGCAGGACTGCCAGCTTCCCACCCAGAGAACAAATGTAGCAAGGCCAGCAGGAGTGCAAGCTTCCCACCCAGAGAACAAGTGCAGCTCCGGCAGCACGAGTGCAAGCTTCCCACCCAGAGAACAAGTGCAGCGGCACCAGCAAGCGTGTGACCTTCCCACCCAGAGAACAAGTGCAGCAAGGCCAGCAGGAGTGCGAGCTTTCCACCCAGAGAACAAGTGCAGCACGGCTAGAAGGCGTTCAAGCTTCCCACCCACAGAACAAGTGCAGCAAAGACAGCAGGACTGCAAGCTTCTCACCCAGACAAATGCCGCAGCGCCAGCAGGAGTGCAAGCTTTCCACCCAGAGAAAAGGTGAAGCAAGGCCAGCAGGAGTGCAAGCTTCCCACCCAGAGAACAAGTGCAGCAAGGCCAGCAGGAGTGCAAGCTACCCACCCAGACAACAAGCGCAGCACGGCCAGCAGGAGTGCAAGCTTCCCACCCAGACAACAAGTGCAGCAGCGTCAGCAGGAGTGCAAGCTTCCCACCCGGGGAACAAGTACAGCAAGGCCAGCAGGAGTGCAAGCTTCCCACCAAGAGAACAAGTGCAGCAGCGCCAGCAGGACTGCAAGCTTCCCTCCCTGGGAACAAGTAAAGCAAGGCCAGCAGGAGTGTCAGCTCCCCACCCAGAGAACAAGTTAAGAAAGGCCAGCAGGAATGCAAGCTTCCCACCCAGAGAACAAGTGCATCAAGGCCAGCAGGAGTGCAAGCTTCCCACCAAGAGACCAAGTACAGCAAGGCCAGCTGGAGTGCGAGCTTCCCACCCAGAGAACAAGTGCAGCAGCACCAGCAAGAGTGTGAGCTTCCCACCCAGAGAACAATTGCAGCAAGCCAGGTAGGAGTGCAAGCCTCCCAACCAGAGACCAAGTATAGCAAGGCCAGCAGGAATGTGAGCTTCCCACCCAGAGAACAGGCCAGCAGGAGTGTAAGCTTATCACCCAGAGACCAAGTACAGCAAGGCCAGCTGGAGTGCGATCTTCCCACCCAGAGAACAAGTGCAGCAAGACAGGTAGGAGTGCAAGCCTCCCAAACAGAGACCAAGTATAGCAAGGCCAGCGGGAATGCGAGCTTCCCACCCAGAGAACAAGTGCAGCAAGGCCAGCAGGAGTGCAAGCTTCCCACCCAGACAACAAGCGCAGCACGGCCAGCAGGAGTGCAAGCTTCCCACCCAGAGAACAAGTGCAGCAAGGCCAGCAGGAGTGCAAGCTTCCCACCCAGAGAACAAGTGCAGCACGGCCAGCAGGAGTGCAAGCTTCCCACTCAGAGAACAAGTACAGCAAGGCCAGGAGGAGTGCAAGCTTCCCACCCAGAGAACAAGTGCAGCAAGGCCAGGAGGAGTGCAAGCTTCCCACCCAGACAACAAGCGCATCACGGCCAGCAGGAGTGCAAGCTTCCCACCCAGAGAACAAGTGCAGCAGCGTCCGCAGGACTGCAAGCTTCCCACCTGGGGAACAAGTACAGCAAGGCCAGCAGGAGTGCAAGCTTCCCACCAAGAGAACAAGTGCAGCAGCGCCAGCAGGACTGCAAGCTTCCCTCCCTGGGAACAAGTAAAGCAAGGACAGCAGGAGTGTGAGCTTCCCACCCAGAGAACAAGTGCATCAAGGCCAGCAGGAGTGCAAGCTTCCCACCAAGAGACCAAGTACAGCAAGGCCAGCTGGAGTGCGAGCTTCCCACCCAGAGAAGAAGTGCAGCAGCACCAGCAAGAGTGTGAGCTTCCCACCCAGAGAACAATTGCAGCAAGCCAGGTAGAAGTGCAAGCCTCCCAACCAGAGACCAAGTATAGCAAGGCCAGCAGGAATACGAGCTTCCTACCCAGAGAACAGGCCAGCAGGAGTGCAAGCTTATCACCCAAACAACAAGTGCAGCAGCACCAGCAGGAGTGTGAGCTTCCCACCCAGAGAACAAGTACAGCAAGGCCAAGAGGAGTGCAAGCTTCCCAACCAGAGAACAAGTGCAGCAAGGCCAGCAGGAGTGCAAGCTTCCCACCCAGGGAACAAGTGCAACAAGCCCAGCAGGAGTGCGCTTCTCACCCAGAGAACAAGTGCAGCAAGGCAAGCAGAAGTACAAGCTTCCCACCCTGAGAGCAAGTGCAGTAAGACCAGCAGGAGTGCAAGCTTCCCACCCAGGGAACAAGTGCAAAAAGCCCAGCAGGAGTGCGCGCTTCTCACCCAGAGAACAAGTGATGCAAGGCCAGCAGGAGTGCAAGCTTCCCACCCAAAGTACAAGTGCAGCATGGCGAGCAGGAGTGCGAGCTGTCCACTCGTAGGACAAGTGCAACAAAGACAGCTGGAGTGCAAGCTTCCCACCCAGAAAACAACTGAAGTAAGGCTATCAGGAGTACAAGCTTCCCACCTACAGAACAAGTGCAGCTAGGCCAGCAGAAGTGCATGCTTCCCACCCAGAGAACAATTACAGCAAAGCCAGTAGGAGTGCAAGCTTCCCACCCAGACAACAAGCGCAGCAAGGCCTGCAAGAGTACAAGCTTTGCACCTAGAGAACAAATGCAGCGGCACCAGCAAGAGTGTGAGCTTTCCACCCAGTGAATAAGTACAGCAAGGCCAGCAAGAGTACAAGCTTCCCACCAGGAGTGCTGCGTTCTTAGCATCCAGAGAGCAAGTTAAAAAAAGGGCAGCAGGAGTGTGAAATTTCCACCCAGAGATCAAGTGCAGCAGGGCCAGCAGGAGGGCAAGCTTCCCAATTAGAGAACAATTGCAGCAGCGCCAGCAGGAGTGCAAGCTTCCACCCAGACAACAAGTGCAGCAAGGCCAGCAAGAGTGCGAGCTTTCCACCCAGAGATAAGGGGCAGCAAGGCCAGCAGGAGTGCGAGCTTCCCACCCAGAGAACAAATAAAGCAAGGCCAGCAGGAGTGTGAGCTTCCCACCCAGAGAAAAGAGACAGCAAGGCAAGCAGGAGTTGAAGCTTCCCTCCCAGAGAACAAGTGCAGCAAGGCCAGCAGGAGTACAAGCTTCCCACCCAGAGAACAAGTACAGCAAGGCCAGCAGGAGTGCGAGCTTCCCACCCAGAGAACAAGTGCAGCAAGGCCAGCAGGAGTGCAAGCTTCCCACCCAGAGAACAAGTGCAGCAAGGCCAGCAGGAGTGCGAGCTTCCCACCCAGAGAACAAGTGCAGCAAGGCCAGCAGGAGTGCAAGCTTCCCACCCAGAGAACAAGTACAGCAAGGCCAGGAGGACTGAAGCTTCCCACCCAGAGAACAAGTGCAGCAAGGCCAGCAGGAGTGCGAGCTTCCCACACAGAGAACAAGTGCAGCAAGGCCAGCAGGAGTGCAAGCTTCCCACCCAGAGAACAAGTGCAGCAAGGCAAGCAGAAGTACAAGCTTCCCACCCTGAGAGCAAGTGCAGCAAGGCCAGCAGGCGTGCAAGCTTCCCACCCAGAGAACAAGTACCGCAAGACCAGCAGGAGTGCGAGCTTCCCACCCAGAGAACAGGTGCAGCAAGGCCAGCAGGAGTGCAGCGAGCTGTCCACCCAGAGAACAAGTGCAGCGGCACCAGCAAGAGTGTGAGCTTCACCCCCAGAGATCAAGTGCAGCAAAGCCAAGTAGGAGTGCAAGCCTCCCACCCAGAGAAGAAGCGAGTGCAGCAAGGCCAGCAGGAGTGCGAGCTTCCTACCCAAAAATAAGTGCAGCAAGGCCTGCAGGAGTGCAAGCTTCCCACCCAGGGAACAAGTGCAACAAGCCCAGCAGGAGTGCGTGCTTCTCACCCAGAGAACAAGTGCAGCAAGGCCAGCAGGAGTGCGAGCTGTCCACTCATAGAACAAGTGCAACAAAGACTGCAGGAGTGCAAGCTTCCCACCCAGAGAACAAGTGCAGCTAGGCCAGCAGAAGTGCATGCTTCCCACCCAGAGAACAATTACAGCAAAGCCAGTAGGAGTGAAAGCTTCCCACCCAGACAACAAGCGCAGCAAGGCCTGCAAGAGTACAAGCTTCGCAGCCAGAGAACAAATGCAGCGGCACCAGCAAGAGTGTGAGCTTTCCACCCAGTGAATAAGTACAGCAAGGCCAGCAAGAGTACAAGCTTCCCACCAGGAGTGCTGCGTTCTTAGCATCCAGAGAGCAAGTTAAAAAGGCCAGCAGGAGTGTGAGGTTTCCACCCAGAAATCAAGTGCAGCAGCGCCAGCAGGAGGGCAAGCTTCCACCCAGAAAACAAGTGCAGCAAGGCCAGCAAGAGTGCGAGCTTTCCACCCAGAGATAAGGGGCAGCAAGGCCAGCAGGAGTGAGAGCTTCCCACCCAGAGAACAAGTGCCGCAGCACCAGCAGAAGTGCAATCTTCCCACACAGAGAACAAATAAAGCAAGGCCAGCAAGAGTGCAAGCTTCCCACCCAGAGAACAAGTACAGCAGCGCCAGGAGGAGTGCAAGCTTCCCACCCAGAGAACAAGAGCAGCAAGGCCAGCAGGAGTGCAAGCTTCCCACCCAGAGAACAAGTACAGCACAGGGAGCTGGAGTGCAAGCTGTCCACCCAGAGAACAAGTGCAGCAAAGACAGCAGGAGTGCGAGCTTCCCACCCAGAGAACAAGAGCAGCAAGGCCAGCAGGAGTGCAAGCTTCCCACCTACAGAACAAGTGCAGCAAGGCCAGCAGGAGTGCAAGCTTCCCACCTACAGAACAGGTGCAGCAAGGCCAGCAGGAGTGCAAGCTTCCCACCCAGAGAACAAGTGCAGCTCCGGCAGCACGAGTGCAAGCTTCCCACCCAGAGAACAAGTGCAGCGGCACCAGCAAGCGTGTGACCTTCCCACCCAGAGAACAAGTGCAGCAAGGCCAGCAGGAGTGCGAGCTTTCCACCCAGAGAACAAGTGCAGCACGGCTAGAAGGAGTTCAAGCTTCCCACCCACAGAACAAGTGCAGCAAAGACAGCTGGACTGCAAGCTTCTCACCCAGACAAATGCCGCAGCGCCAGCAGGAGTGCAAGCTTTCTACCCAGAGAAAAGGTGAAGCAAGGCCAGCAGGAGTGCAAGCTTCCCACCCAGAGAACAAGTGCAGCAAGGCCAGCAGGAGTTCAAGCTTCCCACCCAGAGAACAAGTGCAGCAGCGTCAGCAGGAGTGCGAGCTTCCCACCCAGAGAACAAGTGCAGCAGCGTCCGCAGGACTGCAAGCTTCCCACCCGGGGAACAAGTACAGCAAGGTCAGCAGGAGTGCAAGCTTCCCACCAAGATAACAAGTGCAGCAGCGCCAGCAGGACTGCAAGCTTCCCTCCCTGGGAACAAGTAAAGCAAGGCCAGCAGGAGTGTGAGCTCCCCACCCAGAGAACAAGTTAAGAAAGGCCAGCAGGAATGCAAGCTTCCCACCCAGAGAACAAGTGCATCAAGGCCAGCAGGAGTGCAAGCTTCCCACCAAGAGACCAAGTACAGCAAGGCCAGCTGGAGTGCGAGCTTCCCACCCAGAGAACAAGTGCAGCAGCACCAGCAAGAGTGTGAGCTTCCCACCCAGAGAACAATTGCAGCAAGCCAGGTAGGAGTGCAAGCCTCCCAACCAGAGACCAAGTATAGCAAGGCCAGCAGGAATGCAAGCTTCCCACCCAGAGAACAGGCCAGCAGGAGTGTAAGCTTATCACCCAGAGACCAAGTACAGCAAGGCCAGGAGGAGTCCAAGCTTCCCACCAAGAGACCAAGTACAGCAAGGATAGCTGGCGTGCGATCTTCCCACCCAGAGAACAAATGCAGCAGCACCAGCAAGAGTGTGAGCTTCCCACCCAGAGAACAATTGCAGCAAGCCAGGTAGGAGTGCAAGCCTCCCAAACAGAGACCAAGTATAGCAAGGCCAGCGGGAATGCGAGCTTCCCACCCAGAGAACAAGTGCAGCAAGGCCAGCAGGAGTGCAAGCTTCCCACCCAGACAACAAGCGCAGCACGGCCAGCAGGAGTGCAAGCTTCCCACCCAGAGAACAAGTGCAGCAAGGCCAGCAGGAGTGCAAGCTTCCCACCCAGAGAACAAGCGCAGCCCGGCCAGCAGGAGTGCAAGCTTCCCAATCAGAGAACAAGTACAGCAAGGCCAGGAGGGGTGCAAGCTTCCCACCCAGAGAACAAGTGCAGCAAGGCCAGGAGGAGTGCAAGCTTCCCACCCAGACAACAAGCGCAGCACGGCCAGCAGGAGTGCAAGCTTCCCACCCAGAGACCAAGTGCTGCAGCGTCCGCAGGACTGCAAGCTTCCCACCTGGGGAACAAGTACAGCAAGGCCAGCAGGAGTGCAAGCTTCCCACCAAGAGAACAAGTGCAGCAGCGCCAGCAGGACTGCAAGCTTCCCTCCCTGGGAACAAGTAAAGCAAGGCCAGCAGGAGTGTGAGCTTCCCACCCAGAGAACAAGTGCATCAAGGCCAGCAGGAGTGCAAGCTTCCCACCAAGAGACCAAGTACAGCAAGGCCAGCTGGAGTGCGAGCTTCCCACCCAGAGGAGAAGTGCATCAAGGCCAGCTGGAGTGTGAGCTTCCCACCCAGAGAACAATTGCAGCAAGCCAGGTAGGAGTGCAAGCCTCCCAACCAGAGACCAAGTATAGCAAGGCCAGCAGGAATGCGAGCTTCCCACCCAGAGAACAGGCCAGCAGGAGTGCAAGCTTATCACCCAAACAACAAGTGCAGCAGCACCAGCAGGAGTGTGAGCTTCCCACCCAGAGAACAAGTACAGCAAGGCCAAGAGGAGTGCAAGCTTCCCAACCAGAGAACAAGTGCAGCAAGGCCAGCAGGAGTGCAAGCTTCCCACCCAGGGAACAAGTGCAACAAGCCCAGCAGGAGTGTGCTTCTCACCCAGAGAACAAGTGCAGCAAGGCAAGTAGAAGTACAAGCTTCCCACCCTGAGAGCAAGTGCAGTAAGACCAGCAGGAGTGCAAGCTTCCCACCCAGGGAACAAGTGCAACAAGCCCAGCAGGAGTGCGCGCTTCTCACCCAGAGAACAAGTGATGCAAGGCCAGCAGGAATACGAGCTTCCTACCCAGAGAACAGGCCAGCAGGAGTGCAAGCTTATCACCCAAACAACAAGTGCAGCAGCACCAGCAGGAGTGTGAGCTTCCCACCCAGAGAACAAGTACAGCAAGGCCAAGAGGAGTGCAAGCTTCCCAACCAGAGAACAAGTGCAGCAAGGCCAGCAGGAGTGCAAGCTTCCCACCCAGGGAACAAGTGCAACAAGCCCAGCAGGAGTGCGCTTCTCACCCAGAGAACAAGTGCAGCAAGGCAAGCAGAAGTACAAGCTTCCCACCCTGAGAGCAAGTGCAGTAAGACCAGCAGGAGTGCAAGCTTCCCACCCAGGGAACAAGTGCAAAAAGCCCAGCAGGAGTGCGCGCTTCTCACCCAGAGAACAAGTGATGCAAGGCCAGCAGGAGTGCAAGCTTCCCACCCAAAGTACAAGTGCAGCATGGCGAGCAGGAGTGCGAGCTGTCCACTCGTAGGACAAGTGCAACAAAGACAGCTGGAGTGCAAGCTTCCCACCCAGAAAACAACTGAAGTAAGGCTATCAGGAGTACAAGCTTCCCACCTACAGAACAAGTGCATCTTGGCCAGCAGAAGTGCATGCTTCCCACCCAGAGAACAATTACAGCAAAGCCAGTAGGAGTGCAAGCTTCCCACCCAGACAACAAGCGCAGCAAGGCCTGCAAGAGTACAAGCTTTGCACCCAGAGAACAAATGCAGCGGCACCAGCAAGAGTGTGAGCTTCCCACCCAGTGAATAAGTACAGCAAGGCCAGCAAGAGTACAAGCTTCCCACCAGGAGTGCTGCGTTCTTAGCATCCAGAGAGCAAGTAAAAAAAAGGCCAGCAGGAGTGTGAGATTTCCACCCAGAGATCAAGTGCAGCAGGGCCAGCAGGAGGGCAAGCTTCCCAATTAGAGAACAATTGCAGCAGCGCCAGCAGGAGTGCAAGCTTCCACCCAGACAACAAGTGCAGCAAGGCCAGCAAGAGTGCGAGCTTTCCACCCAGAGATAAGGGGCAGCAAGGCCAGCAGGAGTGCGAGCTTCCCACCCAGAGAACAAATAAAGCAAGGCCAGCAGGAGTGTGAGCTTCCCACCCAGAGAAAAGGGACAGCAAGGCAAGCAGGAGTTGAAGCTTCCCTCCCAGAGAACAAGTGCAGCAAGGCCAGCAGGAGTACAAGCTTCCCACCCAGAGAAGAAGTGCAGCAAGGCCAGCAGGAGTACAAGCTTCCCACCCAGAGAACAAGTACAGCAAGGCCAGCAGGAGTGCGAGCTTCCCACCCAGAGAACAAGTGCAGCAAGGCCAGCAGGAGTACAAGCTTCCCACCCAGAGAACAAGTGCAGCAAGGCCAGCAGGAGTACAAGCTTCCCACCCAGAGAACAAGTACAGCAAGGCCAGCAGGAGTGCGAGCTTCCCACCCAGAGAACAAGTGCAGCAAGGCCAGCAGGAGTACAAGCTTCCCACCCAGAGAACAAGTACAGCAAGGCCAGGAGGACTGAAGCTTCCCACCCAGAGAACAAGTGCAGCAAGGCCAGCAGGAGTGCGAGCTTCCCACCCACAGAACAATTGCAGCAAGCCAGGTAGGAGTGCAAGCCTCCCACCCAGAGAACAAGTGCAGCAAGGCAAGCAGAAGTACAAGCTTCCCACCCTGAGAGCAAGTGCAGCAAGGCCAGCAGGCGTGCAAGCTTCCCACCCAGAGAACAAGTACCGCAAGACCAGCAGGAGTGCGAGCTTCCCACCCAGAGAACAGGTGCAGCAAGGCCAGCAGGAGTGCAGCGAGCTGTCCACCCAGAGAACAAGTGCAGCGGCACCAGCAAGAGTGTGAGCTTCACCCCCAGAGATCAAGTGCAGCAAAGCCAAGTAGGAGTGCAAGCCTCCCACCCAGAGAAGAAGCGAGTGCAGCAAGGCCAGCAGGAGTGCGAGCTTCCTACCCAAAAAATAAGTGCAGCAAGGCCTGCAGGAGTGCAAGCTTCCCACCCAGGGAACAAGTGCAACAAGCCCAGCAGGAGTGCGTGCTTCTCACCCAGAGAACAAGTGCAGCAAGGCCAGCAGGAGTGCGAGCTGTCCACTCATAGAACAAGTGCAACAAAGACTGCAGGAGTGCAAGCTTCCCACCCAGAGAACAAGTGCAGCTAGGCCAGCAGAAGTGCATGCTTCCCACCCAGAGAACAATTACAGCAAAGCCAGTAGGAGTGAAAGCTTCCCACCCAGACAACAAGCGCAGCAAGGCCTGCAAGAGTACAAGCTTCGCAGCCAGAGAACAAATGCAGCGGCACCAGCAAGAGTGTGAGCTTTCCACCCAGTGAATAAGTACAGCAAGGCCAGCAAGAGTACAAGCTTCCCACCAGGAGTGCTGCGTTCTTAGCATCCAGAGAGCAAGTTAAAAAAGGCCAGCAGGAGTGTGAGGTTTCCACCCAGAAATCAAGTGCAGCAGCGCCAGCAGGAGGGCAAGCTTCCACCCAGAAAACAAGTGCAGCAAGGCCAGCAAGAGTGTGAGCTTTCCACCCAGAGATAAGGGGCAGCAAGGCCAGCAGGAGTGCGAGCTTCCCACCCAGAGAACAAGTACCGCAGCACCAGCAGGAGTGCAAGCTTCCCACACAGAGAACAAATAAAGCAAGGCCAGCAAGAGTGCAAGCTTCCCACCCAGAGAACAAGTACAGCAGCGCCAGGAGGAGTGCAAGCTTCCCACCCAGAGAACAAGAGCAGCAAGGCCAGCAGGAGTGCAAGCTTCCCACCCAGAGAACAAGTACAGCACAGGGAGCTGGAGTGCAAGCTGTCCACCCAGAGAACAAGTGCAGCAAAGACAGCAGGAGTGCGAGCTTCCCACCCAGAGAACAAGAGCAGCAAGGCCAGCAGGAGTGCAAGCTTCCCACCTACAGAACAAGTGCAGCAAGGCCAGCAGGAGTGCAAGCTTCCCACCTACAGAACAGGTGCAGCAAGGCCAGCAGGAGTGCAAGATTCCCACCAAGAGAACAAGTGCAGCTCCAGCAGCACATGTGTGAGCTTCCCACCCAGAGAACAAGTGCAGCAAGGCCAGCAGAGTGCAAGCTTCCAATCCAGTTAACAAGTACAGCAAGGCCAGCAGGAGTGCAAGCTTCCCACCCAGAGAACAAGTACAGCAAGACCAATAGAAGTGCAAGCTTCCCACCTACAGAACAGGTGCAGCAAGGCCAGCAGGAGTGCAAGCTTCCCACCCAGAGAACAAGTACAGCAAGACCAATAGAAGTGCAAGCTTCCCAACCACATAAAAAGGGCAGCAGGGCCAGCAGGACTGCAAGCTTCCCACCCAGAGAACAAATGTAGCAAGGCCAGCAGGAGTGCAAGCTTCCCACCCAGAGAACAAGTGCAGCTCCGGCAGCACGAGTGCAAGCTTCCCACCCAGAGAACAAGTGCAGCGGCACCAGCAAGCGTGTGACCTTCCCACCCAGAGAACAAGTGCAGCAAGGCCAGCAGGAGTGCAAGCTTTCCACCCAGAGAACAAGTGCAGCACGGCTAGAAGGAGTTCAAGCTTCCCACCCAGAGAACAAGTGCAGCAGCGTCAGCAGGAGTGCGAGCTTCCCACCCAGAGAACAAGTGCAGCAGCGTCCGCAGGAGTGCAAGCTTCCCACCCGGGGAACAAGTACAGCAAGGTCAGCAGGAGTGCAAGCTTCCCACCAAGATAACAAGTGCAGCAGCGCCAGCAGGACTGCAAGCTTCCCTCCCTGGGAACAAGTAAAGCAAGGCCAGCAGGAGTGTGAGCTCCCCACCCAGAGAACAAGTTAAGAAAGGCCAGCAGGAATGCAAGCTTCCCACCCAGAGAACAAGTGCATCAAGGCCAGCAGGAGTGCAAGCTTCCCACCAAGAGACCAAGTACAGCAAGGCCAGCTGGAGTGCGAGCTTCCCACCCAGAGAACAAGTGCAGCAGCACCAGCAAGAGTGTGAGCTTCCCACCCAGAGAACAATTGCAGCAAGCCAGGTAGGAGTGCAAGCCTCCCAACCAGAGACAAAGTATAGCAAGGCCAGCAGGAATGCAAGCTTCCCACCCAGAGAACAGGCCAGCAGGAGTGTAAGCTTATCACCCAGAGACCAAGTACAGCAAGGCCAGGAGGAGTCCAAGCTTCCCACCAAGAGACCAAGTACAGCAAGGATAGCTGGCGTGCGATCTTCCCACCCAGAGAACAAATGCAGCAGCACCAGCAAGAGTGTGAGCTTCCCACCCAGAGAACAATTGCAGCAAGCCAGGTAGGAGTGCAAGCCTCCCAAACAGAGACCAAGTATAGCAAGGCCAGCGGGAATGCGAGCTTCCCACCCAGAGAACAAGTGCAGCAAGGCCAGCAGGAGTGCAAGCTTCCCACCCAGACAACAAGAGCAGCACGGCCAGCAGGAGTGCAAGCTTCCCACCCAGAGAACAAGTGCAGCAAGGCCAGCAGGAGTGCAAGCTTCCCACCCAGAGAACAAGCGCAGCCCGGCCAGCAGGAGTGCAAGCTTCCCAATCAGAGAACAAGTACAGCAAGGCCAGGAGGAGTGCAAGCTTCCCACCCAGAGAACAAGTGCAGCAAGGCCAGGAGGAGTGCAAGCTTCCCACCCAGACAACAAGCACAGCACGGCCAGCAGGAGTGCAAGCTTCCCACCCAGAGAACAAGTGCTGCAGCGTCCGCAGGACTGCAAGCTTCCCACCTGGGGAACAAGTACAGCAAGGCCAGCAGGAGTGCAAGCTTCCCACCAAGAGAACAAGTGCAGCAGCGCCAGCAGGACTGCAAGCTTCCTCCCTGGGAACAAGTAAAGCAAGGCCAGCAGGAGTGTGAGCTTCCCACCCAGAGAACAAGTGCATCAAGGCCAGCAGGAGTGCAAGCTTCCCACCAAGAGACCAAGTACAGCAAGGCCAGCTGGAGTGCGAGCTTCCCACCCAGAGGACAAGTGCAGCAGCACTAGCAAGAGTGTGAGCTTCCCACCCACAGAACAATTGCAGCAAGCCAGGTAGGAGTGCAAGCCTCCCACCCAGAGACCAAGTATAGCAAGGCCAGCAGGAATGCGAGCTTCCCACCCAGAGAACAGGCCAGCAGGAGTGTAAGCTTATCACCCAAACAACAAGTGCAGCAGCACCAGCAGGAGTGTGAGCTTCCCACCCAGAGAACAAGTACAGCAAGGCCAGGAGGAGTGCAAGCTTCCCACCCAGAGAACAAGTGCAGCAAGGTCAGCAGGAGTGCAAGCTTCCCACCCAGGGAACAAGTGCAACATGCCCAGCAGGAGTGCGCGCTTCTCACCCAGAGAACAAGTGCAGCAAGGCAAGCAGAAGTACAAGCTTCCCACCCTGAGAGCAAGTGCAGCAAGGCCAGCAGGAGTGCAAGCTTCCCACCCAGGGAACAAGTGCAACAAGCCCAGCAGGAGTGCACGCTTCTCACCCAGAGAACAAGTGCAGCAAGGCCAGCAGGAGTGCAAGCTTCCCACCCAAAGTACAAGAGCAGCATGGCGAGCAGGAGTGCGAGCTGTCCACTCATAGAACAAGTGCAACAAAGACAGCAGGAGTGCAAGCTTCCCACCCAGAAAACAACTGAAGTAAGGCTATCAGGAGTACAAGCTTCCCACCTACAGAACAAGTGCAGCTTGGCCAGCAGAAGTGCATGCTTCCCACCCAGAGAACAATTACAGCAAAGCCAGTAGGAGTGCAAGCTTCCCACCCAGAGAAGAGGGACAGCAAGGCCTGCAGAAGTGCAAGCTTCCCACCCAGAGAACAAGTACAGCAAATCCAGCAGGAGTGCAAGCTTCCCACCCAGAGAAGAGGGACAGCAAGGCCTGCAGAAGTGCAAGCTTCCCACCCAGAGAACGAGCGCAGCAAGGCCAGTAGGAGTACAAGCTTCCCACCCAGAGATGAAGTGCAGGAAGGCCAGCAGGAGTGCAAGCTTCCCACCCAGAGAGCAAGTGCAGCACGGCGAGCTGGAGAGCAAGCTGTCCACCCAGAGAACAAGTGCAGCAGGGTCAGCAGGAGTGCAAGCTTCTTACCCAGAGATCAATTACGGCAAAGACAGTAGGAGTGCAAGCTTCCCACCCAGAGAACAAGTGCAGCAGGGTCAGCAGGACTGCAAGCTTCATACCCAGAGATCAATTACAGCAAAGGCAGTAGGAGTGCAAGCTTCCCACCCAGAGAGCAAGTGCAGCTTGGGCAGCAGAAGTGCAATCTGCCCAATCAGAGAACAAGTATAGCAAGACCAGCAGGAGTGCACTCTTCCCACCCAGAGAAGAAGTGCAGCAGCACCAGCAGGAGTGCACTCTTCCCACCCAGAGAACAAGTACAGCAAGACCAGCAGGAGTGCACTCTTCCCACCCAGAGAACAAGTACAGCAAGGCCAGCAGGAGTGCGAGCTTCCCACCCAGAGAACAGGCCAGCAGGAGTGCACTCTTCCCACCCAGAGAACAGGCCAGCAGGAGTGCACTCTTCCCACCCAGAGAACAGGCCAGCAGGAGTGCACTCTTCCCACCCAGAGAACAGGCCAGCAGGAGTGCACTCTTCCCACCCAGAGAACAGGCCAGCAGGAGTGCACTCTTCCCACCCAGAGAAGAAGTGCAGCAGGGTCAGCAGGACTGCAAGCTTCATACCCAGAGATCAATTACAGCAAAGACAGCAGGAGTGCAAGCTTCCCACCCAGAGAGCAAGTGCAGCTTGGGCAGCAGAAGTGCAATCTGCCCAATCAGAGAACAAGTATAGCAAGACCAGCAGGAGTGCACTCTTCCCACCCAGAGAACAAGTACAGCAAGGCCAGCAGGAGTGCACTCTTCCCACCCAGAGAACAAGTACAGCAAGGCCAGCAGGAGTGCGAGCTTCCCAACCGGAGAACAAGTGCAGCAGCACCAGCAGGAGTGTGATGCATCCGTCATTCTCCCAAAATCTTTATGTTTTAAGTCCTTACCTGAGCAACAGATCATGGGTCAGTTGTAGGCGCATTTTTCGCAGTCGCAAATGGAAAATCGGGCCGTTCGCAACCGCTATAAAGCGTTATATTATGTACAAACACTATTTTGCCAGTCACAATAGGGTTTGCGAGTTGCTATTAGGAAGGGGCGTGCCAAGGGCGTCCCTTCCTAGTAGCAAGTTGCAGGGGGATGTACGATTGTTTTGCGATTGCAAATGCAATCGCAAAACAATTGCAGTTTACCACCTACGTCTAGCAGGTGATAAGCCAGTCACAAATGGGAAGGGGTCCCCAGGGGACCCCTACCTCTTTGTGAATGTATGCGAAAATATTTTTAAGAGCAGGCAATGGTTCCACGGACCTCCGCCTGTCCTTAAAAAATGAATGGAAAGCTTTTCTTTTTTTTCTTTTAAACGCATTCCATTTTCCTTTAAGGAAAATGGGTTGCATTTGAAAAAAAAGCTGCTTTATTTAAAAAGCAAACACAGACATGGTGGTCTGCTGACCCCAGCAGGCGACCATCCCTGTGATTGTAGCCCATTCCCAATGGGTCGCAAATTTTGATCTGCCTCATGAATATTGATGAGGCAGGACATTTGCGACCCCATTGGGAATTGCTAAATGTGTCTGAGACACATTAGTACTTTCCGCTTTGCGAGTCACAAATTGGGAGTCGCAAAAAAATCACAATTTGCGACCTGCAAAAAGGAATGGTCCTACATCTGGCCCCATATGCACAGAATGATGCCAACCAATAGGAATTCTTTTAGCTCGCAATAATCACAAATGACCCCCAGGATATAGTTGCATTGTATATCTTTACCCAGTTGGTCCTGATGAAGGCCCTTCATTCCATAGACATAGTTGAAACCAGCGGTGACCATTTATAGCATAAACTTTTGTTTTTAATCATCCTTTTTCATATTTCATGTTGTAACCTTTTCATTGGCGGTAAGACTTTTGCAAATCACTCCTATCTTAAGAGAAATATAAATTCTGCGCCCAATTCACAAAGAGTCTCTGTAGGCGTGGAAGAGGCTCCGCAGTTGCGGCAGAGTCTCCGCACTGGTGGCGGAATCTCCACACTCGTGGTGCGCTGTAAAGAGTGCACTGTGGGGTGTTTCAGCCATGAGTGTGGACACTCCACCGCAACTGCGCCAAGCGGAGCCTCGGCCACACCTGCAGAGAGTGCTCCGTGCGGAGCCTCTGCCGTGGCTGCAGAGAGTGCGCCGTGCGGAGCCTCCACCACGCCTGCAAAGAGTGCGCCGTGAGGATCCTCCGCCACGCCAGCAGAGAGTGCACCAGGCGGAGCCTCTGCCACACCAGCAGAGAGCGTTCCATGCGGCGCCTCGGCCACTCCTGCGGAGAGTGCTCCGTGCGGAGCCTCCGCCACACCTGCAGAGTGTGCGCCATGCGGAGCCTCCACCATGCCTGCAGGGAGTGTGCCATGCGGAGCCTCCACCATGCCTGCAGAGAGTGCGCTGCGCGGAGCCTCCACGGCGCCAGCCGAGAGTGCGCAATGCGGAGCCTGGGCCACACCAGCAGAGAGTGTGCCATGCGGAGCCTCCACCCCGCCTGCAGAGTACGCCATGCGGAGCCTCTGCCATGGCTGCAGAGAGTGCACCGTGTAGAGCCTCCGCCACGCCTCCAGAGAGTGCGCCATGCGGCGCCTCCGCCACGCCTGCAGAGAGTGCGCCGTGCGGAGCCTCCGCCACGCCTGCAGAGAGTGCGCCATTCGGAGCCTCCACCATGGCTACAGAGAGTGCACCATGTGGATCCTCCACCCCGCCTGCAGAGAGTGCGCCGTGCGGAGCCTCTGCCATGGCTGCAGAGAGTGCGCCGTGCGGAGCCTCCGCCCTACCTGCAGAGAGTGCGCCATGCGGTGCCTCGGCCACGCCAGCAGAGAGTGCGCCGTGCGAAGCCTCCACCATGGCTACAGAGAGCACGCTGTGCGGAGCCTCCACCATGCCCGCAGAGAGTGCGCCATGCGGAGCCTCCGCCACGCCTGCAGAGAGTGCGCCGTGCGGAGCCTCCGCCACGCCTGCAGAGAGTGCGCCATGCGGCGCCTCCACCATGGCTACAGAGAGTGCACCATGCGGATCCTCCACTCCGCCTGCAGAGAGTGCGCTGTGCGGAGCCTCTGCCATGGCTGCAGAGAGTGCGCCGTGTGGAGCCTCCACCACACCTGCAGCGAGTGCGCCATGCGGTGCCTCGGCCACGCCAGCAGAGAGTGCGCCGTGCGGAGCCTCCACCATGGCTATAGAGAGCACGCTGTGCGGAGTCTCCGCCACACCTGCAGAGAGTGCACCATGCGGAGCCTCCACCATGCCTGCAGAGAGTGCGCCATGCGGAGCCTCCGCCAAGCCTGCAGAGAGTGCGCCATGCGGAGCCTCTACCCCGCCTGCAGAGAGTGCGCCGTACGAAGCCTCCACAATGACTGCAGAGAGTGCGCTGTGCAGGGCCTCCACCATGGCAACAGAGTGCACCGTGCGGAGCCTCCATCCCGCCTGCAGAGAGTGTGCCGCGCGGAGCCTCCACCCCGCCTGCACAGTACGCCATGCGGAGCCTCTGCAATGGCTGCAGAGAGTGCACCGTGCAGAGCCTCCGCCACACCTCCAGAGAGTGCGCCATGCGGCGCCTCCGCCATGCCTGCAGAGAGTGCGCCGTGCGGAGCCTCCGCCACGCCTGCATAGAGTGCGCCATTCGGAGCCTCCACCATGGCTACAGAGAGTGCACCATGTGGATCCTCCACCCCGCCTGCAGAGAGTGCGCCGTGCGGAGCCTCTGCCATGGCTGCAGAGAGTGCGCCGTGCGGAGCCTCCGCCACACCTGCAGAGAGTGCGCCATGCGGTGCCTCGGCCACGCCAGCAGAGAGTGCGCCGTGCGAAGCCTCCACCATGGCTACAGAGGGCACGCTGTGCGGAGCCTCCACCATGCCCCGCAGAGAGTGCGCCATGCGGAGCCTCCGCCACGCCTGCAGAGAGTGCGCCGTGCGGAGCCTCTGCCACGCCTGCAGAGAGTGCGCCATGCGGCGCCTCCACCATGGCTACAGAGAGTGCACCAAGCGGATCCTCCACTCCGCCTGCAGAGAGTGCGCTGTGCGGAGCCTCTGCCATGGCTGCAGAGAGTGCGCCGTGTGGAGCCTCCACCACACCTGCAGCGAGTGCGTCATGCGGTGCCTCGGCCACGCCAGCAGAGAGTGCGCCGTGCGGAGCCTCCACCATGGCTATAGAGAGCACGCTGTGCGGAGTCTCCGCCACACCTGCAGAGTGTGCACCATGCGGAGCCTCCACCATGCCTGCAGAGAGTGCACCATGCGGAGCCTCCGCCAAGCCTGCAGAGAGTGCGCCATGCGGAGCCTCTACCCCGCCTGCAGAGAGTGCGCCGTACGAAGCCTCCACAATGACTGCAGAGTGCGCGCTGTGCAGGGCCTCCACCATGGCAACAGAGAGTGCACCGTGCGGAGCCTCCATCCCGCCTGCAGAGAGTGCGCCGCGCGGAGCCTCCACCCTGCCTGCAGAGTGCACCATGCGGAGCCTCCACCATGCCTGCAGAGAGTGCGCCATACGGAGCCTCTGCCATAGCTGCAGAGAGTGCGCCGTGCGGAGCCTCCACCACGCCAGCAGAGAGTGCGTCATGCGGATCCTCCGCCACACCTGCAGAGAGTGCGCCATGCGGCGCCTCCACCATGGCTACAGAGAGTGCACCATGCGGATCCTCCACCCCGCCTGCAGAGAGTGCGCCGTGCGGAGCCTCTGCCATGGCTGCAGAGAGTGCGCCGTGCGGAGCCTCCGCCACACCTGCAGAGAGTGCGCCATGCGGTGCCTCGGCCACGCCAGCAGAGAGTGCGCCGTGCGGAGCCTCCACCATGGCTACAGAGAGCACGCTGTGCGGAGCCTCCACCATGGCTACAGAGAGCACGCTGTGCGGAGTCTCCGCCACACCTGCGGAGAGTGCACCATGCGGAGCCTCCACCATGCCTGCAGAGAGTGTGCCATGCGGAGCCTCCGCCACGTCTGCAGAGAGTGCGCTGAGCGGAGCCTCTACCCTGCCTGCAGAGAGTGCGCTGTGCGAAGCCTCCACAATGACTGCAGAGAGTGCGCTGTGCAGGGCCTCCACCATGGCAACAGAGAGTGCACCGTGCGGAGCCTCCATCCCGCCTGCAGAGAGTGAGCCGCGCGGAGCCTCCACCCTGCCTGCAGAGAGTGCACCATGCGGAGCCTCCACCATGCCTGCAGAGAGTGCGCCATGCGGAGCCTCTGCCATAGCTGCAGAGAGTGCGCCGTGCGGAGCCTCCACCATGCCAGCAGAGAGTGCGTCATGCGGATCCTCCGCCCCGCCTGCAGAGTGCGCCGTGCGAAGCCTCCCCATGACTGCAGAGAGTGCGCTGTGCGGAGCCTCCGCCACGCCTGCAGAGAGTGCGCCGTGCGGAGCCACTGCCACACCTGCAGAGTGCACAGTGCGGTGTTTAAGCCACAAGTGTGGAGACTTTGCCACTCCTGCAGAGACTCTTTGTGAATCTGCCCACAGTTGTTGTGACTTCATGTTTCAATTTAATATGTTGTGCATATATAACAATTACGCACAAACTGATACCAGCTCTTTTAAGATTTTGGATATATACTCACAGTAGCATTTGAAAATATTGTTTAATTACTTAGGCTCACAGGGCTGTCCCGTTCTGCTACTAGAGTGCAAAGTCTTCGGCACTCATCTTCACTCGCTGTAAAACTCCAGAGAGCAAATTGTGTCATTCTTCGTCCAGAGCCCCTACATATGCGGTGTGTAATTGTGACTGCAACCAACATGCATGTTCCTCATTGTTGTAGTGTGCATACATGTTCAGTGACACCTCACCTGCCCTAACGGTTGGATTGGCCTAACACGTAACCAGGCAGAGCCCGAAGGGCTGGTCTGACATGTCAATGTGTGAGCTGGTTATTTGAAATATATGAGTTTTCCAAGCTTTACAAAAGATCATATGGTTCGGTTTTGCATGAATTTCATGGTCTGGTGCGTTGTCTCTTTGAGACATGTTGTATCTAGGATATGGACTTTAAAAAAAAACATCTTTTTCCTTGGTTCCACTTACTATCCTTTAGAAATGCTGGCTTTTCATTGGTGAATACCCTTAGTAGTCTCTCCTTTTGGAATTTTGTATCCTCCAATGAGGACTGCCCCTGTTACATGTGCTTTTACTCTTCATGTTAGTTATACTTTGAGAGCACTTTTTGTTTTAACTGTACTTTTTACTTGTGCATGAAACTCCGCTTGCCATCCCTTAATCTCCCTGTGCCTCCCCGCACCCTTCCCACAACACTGCTCGCATGCCCCCACCACACCTCCGAGGCCACTGCTCGTTTTTTTGTTTGTTTAATTTACGCTTCATTTGCACTGCAGTGCCCTCATTTAATCTCCCTTTGCCATCCCCCCCCCCACAGCACTGCTCGCCTGCCCCCACCTCTGAGATCGCTGCATTGATTTATTTTGTTAATTACGCCTGTTAAAAAGGGTGCAGTACCTTAAGTGGCCAAAAGAGGGCCGATGGGATACCTAGTGACAGCCTGTGGTACTGCACCCTTTCCCTGCTTCCTGCACATTAGAACAGTAAATGTTGCTGTACCCACAATAATGTGCTGCACAGTTAAATACATATAAGGTTCCAAAGGCGTGACTGATTGCATTGCAAATGCTTGTTACAGTGTATGTCCCTGATATTAGCATAACTGCATGCAGTCTGCCATACCCTGCAAAACACCTATGCAGCATGACTTTACAAATTCCAAAACTGCGCCAATTTGCAGCGGTGTGCCACTTTATTAGCTGAGTCACCAATGGGGGTACTTTTATTTTAGGGAATGGGCCTATTTTATGTCCCAGTCCGACCCTGGCTGACCTCTTCATCCAATGAGTGGAAGAGGTGTGGTGCAGCGGCCAGGGCAGCTGACTTCGGAGCACAGGGCTCACGGATCGATCCCCGGCTCCGGTGGCAGCTCAGCTCAGCACCTTGTGACTCTGGGCAATAGCTCACTTAATTTCCACGACGGCCCCCAGCGCCTTGAGACCCGTAAGAGTGAGTAGTTCACGCTTTACAAATACGGATTTATTTATTTATTTATTTATAATGAGTACTGGCTGGTTTACTCATGACCATGGTCAAAAACAACCCCCTTTGGATCTACTTGATACAATAGAGCAAAGCCACACACCACATCCAAGATATCACCAGAACATGACACCACCACCATCAAAAGGCCAATTGTATGTAAAGATTAAAAATATTTTATTAAAAATTTACAAGCAATAATCAGACGCAGAAAATCATCGTTATACAATATTAAAAATAGGTAAACATATACACAATTAAAAACACATAATTAATCATAGGGAGAACACACAAGAAAATTACTTTCTATTCATCAAAAAGACATAATTTTGATCCAGATCATTTTCTTTTCATGGAAATTTTATTTGACTTGATTTGTGCTGCCTTAGGCCCATGTGCGCTGAACAACTTGGTGTTTATTAAGTAACATTTTGAAGTCTTTTCATTCTGATACGTTTTTGCTCCAGACAGAAATGTTTCTCTGCAGTACATCACTGTAATGAAACATACCAAAGGCTCCCTCAATGACCTTTGTTGTCTGACTCAATGATTTCTGTGAAAATAGTATTATTTTTCAACCAGGGCCAACCCAATAAAACAGCAATAACTGTAATAAGACCACAGAAGCAAAGAAAACTCAAGGATGATACAAGCAGCACGGCAAATCACAAAGCTACCCTTTACCCTTCCTGTACCCCACCCTGTATTAGATATTATCTCCTTGGAATATTCGAATTCTGGTCTGAGGCATTTATAAATGCCAACCTGAACAAGCATTGGCAAAGGCAATAGGTTTTGCCTATGCGAGATCTACTGGCTTTGTCAATGTTTTTTCAGACAGGTTGTACAGCAGCCACTGCTGCGCAGCAGTGGCTGCTGTGCAGCATGGATTAAAGGAAAGAAAGAAGTGCTAAGCCGCAGCCAGCGTTGCCTGCATCATAGTGCTTGTTTTTCTTTAAGTCATGTTGCACATCAGCCTGTGCTGCTGTGCAATATATCTGAAAAACCACAAGAGAGGTGCGGGGGAGGAGGGAGGGAGCAGCAACACAACGGACCTCGAGAGGAGGGCTGGCGGGCATGCAACAGGAGGGAGGTGCAGGGGAGGAGAGAGGGAGCAGCAACACAACGGACCTGGGAGGAGGGCTGGGGGAATGCAACACGAGGGAGGTGCGGGGAGGAGGGAGGCAGCAGCAACACAACGGACCTCGGGAGGAGGGGGGCGAGCAACAGGAGGGAGGTGCGGGGAGGAGGGAGGGAGCAGCAACACAACGGACCTCGAGAGGAGACCTGGCGGGCATGCACCAGGAGGGAGGTGTGGGGGAGTAGAGGGAGCAGGCCTGCCAAGTGTCACGCATCAAGCGTGACACTATCGCATTTCAGTGCGGTGCTCCGCATCACCGCACTGAAATTGATTGTCACGCATTTTAATGCCACTCTGTTCCAGGCTCCAGCGCTGAAACGGCTGCTAGCGCGCCTGCAGACTTCTTGCCGGCCCGGGCGCTCGCTGAACAATGTATCTAGCCCTGGCTGCAGGAAATTCCCACCCGCTGACGTCACACCCCCCACCCCCGCCGAGGCACTAATTCTGTGTGCGTTGCAGCGCTACGTTCTAGTGGCTGTGGCGCCGCGTGGGAATGTCATGTGACCTCACCTCCTGGCTGGTCCTGGAAGTGAGGACCGACCGGATTCAGGAAGCGGGGATAATTAATGGAGGCGTGTTGCGCGCCGGCGGGGAGGCGCATGGAGAGGAGGCATGACAGATGAAGGGAAAGGACAGGGGTAGCACTGCTCTCTACCTTAATGAGCACTTGAAATTAGGTGGTTCCATCTGGATCCGGCAGCTATTTTTGAGCCACAGATTACTTTTTTGTAGTTGCAGTTTTGTATAGTGCGAGCTCGACCCGAGGGCATTCAAGTGCTTTACCTGAGCACCAGTTTACATTACACGAGGTCAGATTTTTTAAGGCACGGGCGGAATAAGTGATTTGAGAATAAACACAGGATATTCAGCAGACGTAGGGACTCGGCCCTGGTTCCCTAGATGCAAAGTCGTCCGCTCTGGGCGTTAGACCAGATGGGATTGGACCAGCCTCAGTGAAAGGTGCTTACTTTGACCTGGTGCAGTTCACCACCACTGGGACAGGACCATCGGCGCCCGTGCATTGCCTACTTTGTATTCAGAGCAGAAACCTGCCGGAGGTGAGGGAGTCTCTTTCAGAGCAGAAACGTGTAAGCGGTGAGGGAGTCTATTTCATTTCACTGCAGCCCAGCACTGCCGACCAGGCCTCATGGACACAATTGGGCCCGAGGAGAGGTCGAGACACAGCAGAGGGAGTGAGTGCAGTTGAGTTCCTGACTTGCGGACTTGGTCTGGATGGCGGCCGGCGCTGCTGCAGGGGAACGTCATTGTGAAGGCTGGCCCATCAATCTGAGTCATTGTGGCTATCCCGGCGCAGGAGCAGGCTTGCTGGAAGCTGCGGCAAAAGTAAGTGACTGGTTTTTAATCCTAGTTGCTTATGCTGCTAAATGTTTTATAAAGCTTTACTTTTAGCGCTGCGGCGGGCAGGGTGATAAATGTGCTCAACAGTTATCAGCGCAGTTAGTGGCAGTGGCTTCAATAGCTCATTTTGGTCGGCTCAGCATTAACTAATGTTTTTTCGTCGAGTGAGGCTGAGCTCACATTTGCACCAGTTTTAAAGTCTTCTTAGTTTATCATTGCTCAAATGGGTGTAATTACTGATATGTATATGTTTCCCCTGCTTCATTGCTTGAGTTTTGCTCGCAAAAAAGTGTCACTCATGGTCGTTGAAATGTCACTCATAATTACACTTTAATTATGAAAATGTCACACATAGCAATTTGAAACCTTGGCAGCTATGAGGGAGTAGCAACACAACGGACCTGGGAGGAGGGCTGGGGGGCATGCAACACACGGGAGGTGTGTGGGAGGAGGGAGGGAGCAGCAACTCAACAGACCTCAGGAGGAGGTGGGCGAGCAACACAAGGGAGGAATGGGGGAGAAGGGCGGGAGCAGCAACAAAACGGACCTCGGAAGGAGGGGGGCATGCAACAGGAGGTAGGTGCAGGGGGAGGGAGGGAGCAGCAACACAACGGACCTGGGAGGAGGGCTGGGGGAATGCAACACGAGGGAGGTGCGGGGAGGAGGGAAGGAGCAGCAACACAACGGACCTCGGGAGGAGGGGGGCGAGCAACAGGAGGGAGGCGCAGGGGAGGAGGGAGGCAGCAGCAACACAACAGACCTCGAGAGGAGACCTGGCGGGCATGCACCAGGAGGGAGGTGTGGGGGAGTAGAGAGGGAGCAGCATCACAACGGACCTCGAGAGGAGGGCTGGCGGGCATGCAACTTGGGGGAGGTGTGGGGGAGTAGAGAGGGAGTAGCAACACAACGGACCTGGGAGGAGGGCTGGGGGGCATGCAACACGCGGGAGGTGTGTGGGAGGAGGGAGGGAGCAGCAACTCAACAGACCTCAGGAGGAGGTGGGCGAGCAACACAAGGGAGGAATGGGGGAGAAGGGCGGGAGCAGCAACAAAACGGACCTCGGGAGGAGGGGGGCATGCAACAGGAGGTAGGTGCAGGGGGAGGGAGGGAGCAGCAACATAATGGACCTCTGGAGGGGGGCTGGGGGGCATGCAACAGGAGGGAGGTGCGGGGTAGAGAGAACGAGCAGCAACACAACGGACCTCGGGAGGAGGGGCTGGGGGACATGCAACAGGAGGGAGGTGCGGGGGGAGGGAGGGAGCAGCAACACATCGAACCTCGGGGGAAGACCTGGGGCATGCAACAAGAGGGAGGTGCGGGGGAGCAGGGAGGGAGCAGCAACACAACGGACCTCGGGAGGAGGGCTGGGGACATGCAACACGAGGGAAGTGCGATGAGGAGGGAGGGAGCAGCAACACAACAGACCTCAGGAGGAAAGCTGGGGGGCATGCAACCTGAGGGAGGTGTGGGGGAGGAAGGAGGGAGCAGCAACACAACAATATTGGGAAGGGCTAGGGGCATGCAACAGGAGGGAGGTGCGGGTAGGAGGGAGGGAGCAGCATCACAACGGACCTCGGGAGGAGTGCTGGTGACATGCAACACGAGGGAGGTGTGAGAGAGGAGGAAGGGAATAGCAACACAACGGACCTGGGAGGAGGGCTGGAGGGCATGCAACACGAGGGAGGTGCGCGGGAGGAGGGAGGTAGCAACAACTCAACAGACCTCGGGAGGAGGTGGGCGAGCAACACAAGGGAGGAATGGGGGAGAAGGGAGGGAGCAGCAACAAATCAGACCTCGGGAGGAGGGGGCATGCAACAGGAGGTAGGTGCAGGGGGAGGGAGGGAGCAGCATCATAACGGACCTTGGGAGGAGGGCTGGGGGGCATGCAACACGAGGGAGGTGTGGGGTAGGAGGGAGGGAGTAGCAACACAACGGACCTCAGGAGGGGGCCTGGGGGGCATGCAACATGAGGGAGGTGCAGGGGGAGGGAGGGAGCAGCAACATAACGGACCTCAGGAGGGGGCCTGGGGGGCATGCAACAGGAGGGAGGTGCTGGGTGGAGAGAACGAGCAGCAACACAACAGACCTCGGGAGGAGGGGACAAGCAACACAAGGGAGGAATGGGGAGGAGGGACAGAGCAGCAAAATAACAGATAGCTGGAGAAGGGGGGCAAGAAACACGAGGGAGGTGCGGGGAGGAGGGAGGGAGCAGCAACACAACGGACCTCAGGAGGAGGGCTGGGGGCATGCAACAGGAGGGAGGTGCGGGGGAGGAGTGGAGAGCAGCAACACAACAGACATCGGGAGGAGGGCTGGGGGACATGCAACAGGAGGGAGGTGCGTGGAGGAGGGGGGGGAGCAGCAACACAATGGACCTCGGGAGAGGGGAGCGAGCAACACAAGGGAGGAATGGGGAGAGGGGACATAGCAGCAACATAACAGATAGTTGGAGAAGGGGGACAAGCAACATGACGTAGGAGCGGGGAGGAGGGAGGCAGCAGCAACACAATGGTCCTCGGGAGGAGGCCTGGGGGGCATGCAACAGGAGGGAGGTGCGGGGAGGAGGGAGGGAGCAGCAACACAACGGACCTCGGGAGGAGGGCTAGGGGGCATGCAACAGGAGGGAGATGCGGGGAGGTGGGGGAGGAGCAACATAAGGGATAAATGGGGAGGAGGGACAGAGCAGCAACATAACAGATAGCTGGAGAAGGGGGGCAAGAAACACGAGGGAGGTGCGGGGAGGAGGGAGGGAGCAGCAACACAACGGACCTCAGGAGGAGGGCTGGGGGCATGCAACAGGAGGGAGGTGCGGGGGAGGAGTGGAGAGCAGCAACACAATGGTCCTCGGGAGGAGGCCTGGGGGGCATGCAACAGGAGGGAGGTGCGGGGAGGAGGGAGGGAGCAGCAACACAACGGACCTCGGGAGGAGGGCTAGGGGGCATGCAACAGGAGGGAGATGCGGGGAGGTGGGGGAGGAGCAACATAAGGGATAAATGGGGAGGAGGGACAGAGCAGCAACATAACAGATAGTTGGAGAAGGGGGGCAAGCAACACAAGGGAGGTGCGGGAGAGGAGGGCGGGCAACAGCAACACAACAAACAGTGGAGGGAAGGGAGGTTGGGGCAAGAACTCCGACAGTGGGAGTGAAACAGAAGGGAGGGAGGACAGACTGCAGACATATACACTTGTATAGAGTGCATGGAATTAAAAAACAAAAAACCTGCAGAAGTGTGAGTACAGTGGAAGGGCACTGGCCGCAGACGGGAAGCTATACTAAGTCTATGCTCCAAGGCAGGGAGAAACACTGAAAATGACTCGGGGAAATAGAAGTCAAGCAGGAGGCGCTGACCAATAAGAAGCAAGGAAACAAGAGTTACGTCGAAGTTAACAAATGGTAAGTAATGGGCAGCCTCGATACCTGTATTAAGCTTTTTGTGTTTTTTACAAAAGATTTTGCTGACAGCGCATGCGCTGTCTCAAGATAAACCTAAAAAAAAAAAACACTCAGGAAAGTGCAATATTGGGGAGTCAATTGGACAGGCCTTTATCACATACATTAAATAGAAGTCAAATTTGTATCTAGCCATCGGGACACAAAGGCACAGAAAAACAAGAGGCCCTCCGTCAGGGCCAGACACTTAGCACACAACCACTTGGCAAACAATTGCACACGGTGAAGCTGGAGCTTTCAAGGCGCTTCATTTCAGAAGTGTAAATCGAACAGCATAGCAGCCGAAGCGCACTGTAAAGCAAGAACTAATGGTAAAGTGCACGAGGGAAGAGCATTTGATTCACAGAATAGTGTGCATTCTCTGCACGTTCGCACTGAGAACAGCAAAATAATGCGGAGCTGCACTGTGGAGCTATCCTGACTGCAGAACTACTTTCTTTAAGGTTGCCTCAGTGCAAGGTGAGGTATGATGGGATGGGATGGGGTGGGAGAGGTCTACTGGGTCAGCTCAGTGCTAGAAATGGGAAAATATTCTGAGAGCTCACAGTGAGGGAGGGGGGAGGGGTGTAAGGGGCGGGGCCAAAAGGTTATCAGGACAGGCAGCAGATCACGATGGCCCTAACACATCTCTACCCGTTTCCATCACAGCAAGTCACCATCAGCATTTCCCAGCAGGGGGTGCTATACTTGTGTCAGACAACACCAGCACTTCTCAGCAGGGCTCATTGGGGGATATATACAATAAAATGCCGGAGCGCTGTGTTACGCCAAAATTGGTAATGTCACGCAATGGCATTTTTTAAACGCAGGGATGCGCAGTATTTACAAAGATAGTGCGCATCCCTGCATTTCCCCCAGCGCAGGTGCTAAAAAAGCTGCCTAGCGCCAGCGCACAAACATTCACGCCATGTTGCAAGGGTGACTGCGCTGCAGGGGTGATTATTTATGTGCAGGAAGGAACACATTCCTGCACATCAACAATCATTAAAGGCGATTTGCTGTTTCTATGTGTGCTGCAGAATACAGCACAAATAGAAAGAGCAAAATACGAGGAGAAATTAATGATTTCTACTCGTATCACCATCCTAAGACCACGTTTTACCTGGCCTTCATTTTTGGCACTGCCCCATCCTTGTAAATATGGGGCAGCGTCAAAAACCAATGGGTGTCGCGGCGGAACGGCCACTGCAAAACCCATTGCACGCCCCTTTCATGCTAAGTGAAGCTCGAAAAGGGGCCTTATTTACAAGGCAATGTTAAACCACATTAAGTGGCTTAACGCCGCTTTGTAATTAAGGAGAAGGGGATATCCCACCAGAACGTCACTAAAACTGATGTTCTGGTAGCAATATCCCTTTGAAAATATGCTCCATATACTTATAATGCTACAGACCTGGCACACACCAGTTGGACTTTCATACTTTTAGTGAAACGTTTAAGAGACTCAGACCTTTACTGTCTATGACAAACAAACACAGTACCAGACCCTAATGTCCTCAAAGGCAGGGAACTTCTCTCACTAACACAGCACCCCCTGCAGTAGAGTGTAATGAAGTGTGTCTGCACACCTCAGAGGCAGGAACTCCGCTCACTAACAAACCATCCTCAGCACCAGAGCCTAATTCACCGTTTCTGCACAACCCAGAGCAGAGAACTTCTATCACTAACAAACCACCCTCTGCACCAGAGCCTGATGCAGTGTGTCTGCACACCTCAGAGGTAGGGAGCTTCTCTCACTAACAAACCATCCCAAGCACCAGAGCCTAATGCAGTGTGTCTGCACACCTCAGAGGTAGGGAGCTTCTCTCACTAACAAACCAGCACCAGAGCCTAATGCAGTGTGTCTGTACACCTCAGGGAGCTTCTCTCACTAACACACCATCTCCAGCACCAGAGCCTAATTCAGTGTGTCTGCACACCTAGGAGGCAGGAGCTTCTCTCACTAACAAACCATCCCCAGCACCAGAGCTTAATGCAGTGTGTCTGCACACCTCAGAGGCAGGGAGCTTCTCCCACTAACAAACCATCCCCAGCACCAGAGCCTAATGAAGTGTGTCTGCACACCTAGGAGGCAGGAGCTTCTCTCACTAACAAACCATCCCCAGCACCAGAGCCTAATGCAGTGTGTCTGCACACCTCAGAGACAGGAGCCTCTCTCACTAACAAACCATCCTCCGCACCAGAGCCTAATGCAGTGTGTCTGCACACCTCAGAGAGGGAGCTTCTCTCACTAACAAACCATACCCAGCACCAGAGCCTAATGCAGTTTGTCTGCACACCTCAGAGGCAGGAGCTTCTCTTACTAACAAACCACCCTCTGCACCAGAGCCTAATGCAGTGTGTCTGCACACCTCAGAGGCAGGAGCTTCTCTTACTAACAAACCATCCCCAGGACCAGAGCCTGGTGCAGTGTGTCTGCACACTTCAGAGGCTGGGAGCTTCTCTCACTAACAAACCATCCTTAGCACCAGAGTCTAATGCAGTGTGTCTGAACACCTCGGAGAGGGAGCTTCTCTCACTAGCAAACCATCCCCAGCACCAGAGCCTAATGCAGTGTGTCTGCACACCTCTGAGGCAGGGAGCTTCTCTCACAAACAAACCATCCCCAGGACCAGAGCCTGGTGCAGTGTGTCTGCACACCTCAGAGGCAGGAGCTTCTCTTACAAACAAATTATTCACAGCACCAGAGCCTAATGCAGTGTGTCTGCACACCTCAGAGGCAGGAGCTTCTCTTACAAACAAATTATTCACAGCACCAGAGTCTAATGCAGTGTGTCTGCACCCCTCGGAGGGAGGAGCTTCTCTCACTAACACACCACCCCCTGCACCAGCACCTAATACAGTGTCTGCACACCTCAGAGGCATGAGCTTCTCTTACTAACAAACCATCCCCAGCACCAGAGCCTAATGCAGTGTGTCTGCACACCTCGGAGGCAGGAGCTTCTCTCACTAACAAACCATCCCCAGCACCAGAGCCTAATGCAGTGTGTCTGCACACCTCAGAGGCATGAGCTTCTCTTACTAACAAACCATCCCCAGGACCAGAGCCTGGTGCAGTGTTTCTGTACACCTCAGAGGCAGGAGCTTCTCTTACTAACAAATCATTCACAGCACCAGAGCTTAATGCAGTGTGTCTGCACACCTCAGAAGCAGGAGCTTCTCTCACTAACAAACCATCCCCAGCACCAGAGCCTAATGCAGTGTGTCTTATCACACCTCAGAGGCAGGGAGCTTATGGCACTAAAAAGCACGCCCGGCTATAGAGCATAGTGCAATGTGTTTGCACACCACATAGGGAGACAGTTTCTCTCACTAACAAACCATCCTCAGCACCAGAGCCTAATGCAGTGTGTCTGCACACCTCAGAGGGAGGAGCTTCTCTCACTGACACACTATCTCCGGCATCAGAGCCTAATGCAGTGTGTCTGCACACCTCAGAGGCAGGAGCATCTCTCACTAACAAACCATCCCCAGCACCAGAGCCTAATGCAGTGTGTCTGCACACCTCAGGGAGCTTCTCTCACTAACAAACCATCCTCAGCTCCAGAGCTTAATGCAGTGTGTCTGCGCACCCCAGAGGCAGGAGCTTCTCTCACTAACAAACCATCCCAGGCACCAGAGCCTTATGCAGGGCTTTAAGTGGGCCGGGTCCTAAAAGTAGGTGCTGAGACAGGACCCTATCAGGCTCTCCATTTTTGCACTCACGGTGAGAAAAAAAAAAAACTTACCTTCAGTAGTACCATCCGTCACTGCTTTTGATGTACCTTCAAACAGACTCTTTTTAGGTTGAGTCTTGACAGCGCTTGCGCTGTCTGTAAGATCTGTTGTATCCTCTTCTATGGGCTCTGGCATACCCACCGATTGCCTTTGGTTGTTTCATGTGGCATTCAGAAATGCTGCCTTTCTATAGGTGCGTTTCTGTAAATGTCCCTCCTTTCTGTGCTTAGTTCTGTTTCTGGCGATTTCACTCAGAGAATATTTTGGTTGGCCATCACACTGTACAGTGTATGATGGCCCCTTCTTTCTCCTCCCTTCTTCTTTATGGGCAGGCCATTACACTGTTATAGCGTGTGATGCCTTTCCATTCTAAAATTAAGTGTCCGTGTTTATAATAAAATATGCTTTCTTGTGTTATTGCCGAAATACTGAGCCCATTCACTGTGGGCAGTGTCCGTGTTTTTATTAAAACATGCTTTCTCCTGTTGTTGCCGAAATAATGAGCCCGTTTATTACTGCGGTCAGTTTCTGTGTGTTTATAATAAAGCATTCTTTCATTCTTTTACTAATTGTTCTTTCTGGTTGGCCATGACAACGCCTTCATAGTTCCTGCTGGTCAGCCATCACTACACACATGTGCTTTTCACCTTTTTAGCAGCGTGGCGTCCGTGTACATCCTTCTGTAGTCCTTTGTTTGTTTTGTTTTTCAAATTTCAACCCTGGCCGGGTCCTTCTGTATTCCTTTGTTTGTTTTTAGGTCTCGCCTAGGCAGCACTTGCGCTGTCTCTTCGACATGCTGTATTCAGGATATGGGCATAAAGCTCAGCCTACTTTCCGCCCATCTTTTTAATTGGCTCCTGTCCCTGTCCTTTGTAAATGGTGGCTTTTCATTGGTCATTAGGCTTAGTAGTCTCTCCTTAGTACGGCCTTGTCCCTTCTTGTAACCTCCCATGAGGACACCCCGTTACATATCTTGTTACGCCCTAGGTTTTAATAACAACCTCAAGGCACTATTTTCTTAAAGGCCTTCAGACAGGACATTCACTTTGTCCTAAACTAGGTTGGCAGTGGATACTTTACTCGCTAGCACATCTCACATTTATATTAGACCTTCTATAAATTTTCCTTCATCAGCTCCACATAGAGTACAACCTAATCCGGAATTAATATAATAATTCTTTTGGCACATTTCAAAGCTAATAATTGTATGTATGGACATAGCTATTTGAATGTAGTCGTGGTACTGTCTTGCATGCAATGCATTATGGGTAGGGTGGATTTACCATATCTTCTGCAGGGTGCAGTACCATATGTGACCGAACGTTTATAATGCTCACTAGTGACCTCTAGGAGCAGCTTGTGGTACTGCACCTAGACAAGCAGTGCTGGTGCCTTGCTGATTAGGGACCTTTAGGAGCAGCTTGCGGTACTGCACCTAGACATGCAGTGCTGGTGCCTTGCTCACTAGGGACCTCTAGGAGGAGCTTGCGGTACTGCACTGAGACATACAATGCTTGTTCCTGGCTCACTACACAAGCATTTGCAATGCAATAGGTCTCGCATTACTGAAAGTATGAGCTGTTGGTGTTGCATTATTATTTGCAACGCCAATACCGCAAACTATCAGTAATGCAAGACCTATTGCATTGCAAATGCTTGTTTAAATAGTGTTTTCAGTAAGCACTCTGATGGCTGCTGCATGACTCGGGCAGAGCTGGAGACACCCCAAGGTACCAGGAAGTGATGCTCCGGCTGATGACTTCATGGCGGTCCCCTTCCATCTCTAGGGGTCGTCACTGCTAGGGTTTAGATGTGCACACTCGTCTGTTCTCCTGCTAATCCTTGTTTTTTAACCAGATGCAGAACATCCTTCACCTCGGAGATGCTGGTGCTTCCAGTTAAAGTGAGACTGGAGTGAGAGAGTCTTTGTGGGTTGCAGAGGTCAGAAGCAGTGGAAACAAAACCTATTGTGTGTGTCAATTTTGGGTTTCCATACTGTTACGATGAACTACACAGATTTGTCTGAAGCCGCAGGTTGCTTTTTGGCGGGGGTTACTGGTGCGAAGCCTCAGCATTCCTAATGCTTTTGATGTGTTACATTTCCTTTTATTAGTGAGCTAGATAAGCAACTAGTGCATTAACCAGGTTACTGGAATTGCTTTTGAAAGTTGTGGTTGGTAATAATGAGTAACATATGTGCCCCAATGACAAGTTGTTCATAGTTCAGAACTGCATTGTTATTTGGCATGGCCATGGTCTGGTAGAGATTCGGTTTGCAAACCAGATATTGCAATACATTTCATCCGCTCCACCTTTTTTTCTCTTCAAATCAATTTACCTACAGCCTTGCACCCGCCTCTTCCTCTGGTTTCTGTGAATTCCCCCTTCCTTTGCCTCTTTAATGTCACATTTTATTTTCCTCAACCTGTTTAATAGCTCATCCAGCCTCCAAGTATGATTTCTAATGTACTTTTTTCTAAAGTCTCAATATCCCTGTTTTCCACTAACTCTGCAGTCTCCATCTCTGTGTTACACATCCTCAACTTCCCAGTGCCTAACTCAGAACCCTGTGTGTACTTTGAGGCCTGTACTTTAGCAAGCTTTGCGAGTGGGCTCAAACGAATGTATGACGTTACATCGCGGTCTTTACACCGCGATACGTCTACTACGCAGTCATTACAACGCAAGTCGTTACAACGACTTGCGCTGGAGGGCGCTGGACTTAGGAATAGTATGATTTACTATTCCAACTCCAGCCAACGTAACAGAAGGGAAGGTGTTGGAATAGTAAATCATACTATTCCTTAGTGTATAGCGCCATCCAGCGCAAGTCATTGTAACGACTTGCGTTGTAATGGCCACGTTGTAAACGTATTGCGGTGTAAAAACCGCGTTGTAACCGATGTTTCCCGGCTCAAACTCCTCAAGGTTAATTTGGGAAGCATGCCCCACCCCAGATGATTTTTGTCTAAAAACAAGACTAAATATTGAATTCCATAGCCATTTTTAGGTCTCGGCCTGCACCAGCGCTTGCGCTGGTCTGGCCGAGAGTTTTAGTAAGTGGGTTTTGGAAGTGCAAACCCACTGGCTTTCGGCTGGCGACCAGCTTGCGTTCACGATGGGCGTGCACGCGCGCAGCTGCCATCTGGGTTTCCTATCTCTTCCTCATTTCCTCGTCATGGCTCATTAACTCTCTAGACTCTGATGTTTCAATCGCAGCAACAGCTCACATTACCAACTGACGGCCCTGGACTACAGTCACATGAAAAACAACAGCGATTAGCATTGAAATGCAAGCTTTTTTTTGTCTAGTTAGAAATATTGCTTCGGTGGGTTGATTTCACCTTATATCGCTATTTGTTTTATATTGGGAGTCACAGCCTAATTACCAGTATTTTTGTCTCACTCTGTTTTTTTTTAAATATTTATTTGCGCAAAGCACAAAGCTATATTTAAGGTTACTTTTTTCGCGTCACTTCTTCACTCTATTTAAACTCCCCTCTCTAATTCTCTCTCTACTTAATTAACTCTCCCCTCTCTATCTTTTTTAGCCTTTCATTCTCTCTCACCCCTTTATCTGTTTCTCTTTCAAACTCCTTCATTCACTCTCTCTCCCCTTCTTTCTCTCTCTCTATCCCGCTCCACTCTTTATTCTATGTACACCCTTTCTCTCTCTTTCTCCCTCACCACCCTCTCTAATTGGGCATTATATCTTCACTCTATCTCTCACTCAGCATCACCACAGCATTACTCAGCGCCGCCACAGCATCACTCAGCGCCGCCACAGCATCGCACTCAGCGCCGCCACAGCGTCACTCAGCGCCGCCACAGCGTCACTCAGCGCCGCCACAGCGTCACTCAGCGCCGCCACAGCATCACTCAGCGCCGCCACAGCTTCACTCAGCGCCGCCACAGCATCACTCAGCGCCGCCACAGCATCACTCAGCGCCGCCACAGCATCACTCAGCGCCGCCACAGCATCACTCAGCGCCGCCACAGCATCGCTCAGCGCCGCCACAGCATCGCTCAGCGCCGCCACAGCATCGCTCAGCGCCGCCACAGCATCGCTCAGCGCCGCCACAGCATCGCTCAGCGCCACCACAGCATCGCTCAGCGCCGCCACAGCATCGCTCAGTGCCACCAAAGCATCGCTCAGGGCCACCACAGCATCGCTCAGCACCACCACAGCATCACTCAGGGTCACCACAGCATCACTCAGGGTCACCACAGCATCACTCAGCACCACCACAGCATCACTCAGCACCACCACAATATCACTCAGCGCCAAGACAATATCACTCAGCACCACCACAGCATCACTCAGCGCCAAGACAATATCACTCAGCACCACCACAGCATCACTTAGCACCACAGCAGTATCACTCAGCAAGACCTGAGTATCATTCAGCATCGTCTCCGCAACAGTCACCACCACCACCACTACCACCTCAGCATCACTCAGCACCACCTCAGCCTGCTCTCGGAATCTGGCATCTGTTGATTCTCCCCTAGCGTCTGGCCGCTGCTAGTGTTATAATACAGGTACTAGTTCCCAACCTTCACCCTCCGATTGTTTATGCCCCCTCAAAAAAAAAAGCTTTAACAAACAACCATTGCAATAGGCAGAAACAAGTTGCCAGCATTGCAAGAACAAAAGAAAACTGAGGACATTTTTTATTGTAAATACTTTTTTAATATGGTCGTTCAGTTTTAGATAATGCCTTCTTGGTCATATATAAAGTAACAAAAATGCTTCTGACACTTTTTTATTATAACTTTTCAGCATGCTGCACAGCAGCCACACTTCTCTACAGCACAGCTTGAAGACATTGGCAAAGTCAATAGCTCTGGCTAAACACTTATAAGGCCCCAAAGGCGAGACCTATTGGCTATGCCAATGCTTGTTCCCAATTGTATCGGCTTTCACAGCATATTTAGAATCTGTGGCAAAGTGGAATTCATGAGTTAGCTCTATGCTTCAGGGCCTGACAATCCATGATGTCATCATCAGCTGCTCTGTTAATAAAATGGCGTGCCTGGTTGAACTACTGAGCAGACATAAATATCTGGCATTTGTATAATATTGGTGACATCATTAATTACTTCTCATCCAAAAGAAATGTCTGTTATACCAACCACCGCCTTCCTTTGCCGGCGCCAAGCCCATCAAATATCCTGCACAAGAAATGTAAATATCTGCATTTCTTCCATTATATGCTTTTATGGTGCCATTTAAAACCTCTGTCGTTCACATTTCAAAGTGCCCTGACGATAAAAGCAGAGTGGTCTGTTGTGATATCTGGTCGATAGGTTCGAAGCAATGAGGTGGTGAAGGTTGGGAGCAGAGAGCAGCATGTATTGATTTACCCTGTGATATTGAGTTATCTTTGATCATGGAAGACACTAGCCGGAACACTCCCTGCTGCCGACGGCTAGGACCGCCGTCTCTACCAGTGCACCTCTATAATGACCAAACCCCCCTAATAGGTCCTCAAGTCTCTGCCAGAGCACCTCTATTATGACCAAACCCCCCTAATAGGTCTCCAAGTCTCTGCCAGAGCACCTCTATAATGACCAAACCCCCTAATAGGTCCTCAAGTCTCTGCCAGAGCACCTCTATAATGACCAAACCCCCTAATAGGTCCTCAAGTCTCTGCCAGAGCACCTCTATTATGACCAAACCCCCCTAATAGGTCTCCAAGTCTCTGCCAGAGCACCTCTATAATGACCAAACCCCCTAATAGGTCCTCAAGTCTCTGCCAGAGCACCTCTATAATGACCAAACCCCCTAATAGGTCCTCAAGTCTCTGCCAGAGCACCTCTATTATGACCAAACCCCCCTAATAGGTCTCCAAGTCTCTGCCAGAGCACCTCTATTATGACCAAACCCCCCTAATAGGTCTCCAAGTCTCTGCCAGAGCACCTCTATAATGACCAAACCCCCCTAATAGGTCCTCAAGTCTCTGCCAGAGCACCTCTATTATGACCAAACCCCCCCTAATAGGTCTACAAGTCTCTGCCAGAGCACCTCTATAATGACCAAACCCCCCTAATAGGTCTACAAGTCTCTGCCAGAGCACCTCCATCCCTGCCTGCAGCGCCACCTTCCACCGGGTGATCGGATCACAGCACAGTGCTGCTATACCTTTGCGACATTCGGCCCCTATGCAATTAATACAAGCACCTACAATCAGCAGCCTGTCACTCCACGCAGACTGTCCTCGTGACCGCGGGTCACGTGATGGCTCAGTTCAGCGCCTTGATGATTCTTTAGGTGCTGGACTGATACCGTGAGCTTTCTTCCCAGCGGCGCTACGTGACCCGCTAAGTAATGAGCATGCTGTACAAAGTTCTACAGAAAAGGACACACAACTGAGTTCTTTATTTTATTAAGGTGGGGAGTGCATGTCCTTACGAAGTGCATTAATATTTGGCCATTTACATCATGTTTTAAGTAATTTTTAAAGTATTGTTTATAGGCATTTGTGTGCTTTGGAAGGTAGCCCTCCACAGCACACCTCATCATCAAACTCCACTACATACCACTCCACAATCACAAAATACAATTCCACGAATTACACTCCAAAACACACAATCCCACTCCACATAATTTCAGTACACTCAGTACTACATAATTACTATCCACATAATTCCACTGCACACCACGCCAAATAATTCCAATACACAAATCCACTCCACACCTCACAATTTCACGCCACACAATTACACAACCAACCTACATAATTCCACAACATACCAGGTACATACACTCCATAACACAAGTAAAAAACATTGCCATTTACAATGCTAATAGCTCCAACAAATACAAGACCTATTGCAATAGTAAAAAACATTGCCATTTACAATGCTAATAGCTCCAATTCCAACAAGTTCAAGACCAATTGCATTTCCAATTGCTTGCTTTCATTTTTCTGTAGCTCAAACTGGGCCTAAGATATTGGTGCGCATTACATAAGCACCAGTTACATTCCACAAGGACATATTCATGTTTTGAATCACAGGATGTTGAGGCGACGTGAGGCTCGAACCTGCTTTTTCAGCTGGAAAGTCCGCAGCTCTCGCCTTAGCCACAACCTCGCCCACAAGAACAAAAGCATCTTCAATATTATATACAACGAAGTCATAGTCGCCCCCCCTCCAGTTTTTTCATCCCACTTAAAGCCCTGGCCTTATGCAACTCCTCAAACACCGCAGGGCAGCTCATTAGCGCGTCGGGTGGGGGCTAACAGCCCCCTCCACATACACGACGGAGTGGCTACTCTGCCCTCCTCGAATCTCACATTCACACCTGCCTTCCCCTCCCCAGGGCAGCCGGAATAATGCACACCATGAACGGGGTTGTCTCTGAGCCCCTTAAACGACCCTGTGATCCCCATATTATTACTTTCAGAAAGACGAACCCCTGAGAATGGAACTTGTAAACCAGCGCGCCCCTGCTCCTGGTGAGAAACGCGTCCGTGCAGCCAGCGCATCAACCCAATGGTTTATCCAATCAGAACTCAGACTCACTTGAGGCAACACACACATCTCTGTAGCACCCACCCACCCACCCGTGAGCAACTCGTCTGCATGTTGGGATACAACCGGAGGTAAAGCAGGAAAGAGCCCACGTCTCATGTACAGTAATCAGGGTGCGTCAGATCACACGGTTCAGCGAGCTCCCGCGGTGTATGCGAACTCCTACCTGGGCACAGCTGGTCCAGGCAGCAGGCGCTGGGTGAGGTGCTCCTGCAGCAGAGGAGAGGGCACAGGTGGTGGCAGAGAAGTGAGCCCTGCACGGCGCGTGCTGTAATTAAACCAGACTCGACGAAGGCGGCCTTGATTGGCTCCGAGGTAGGTGTCAGCAGGAGAGCTGGGGGTGGCACAACCTGTGGATGCCTGCCACCCTGCAGCTTGGGAGGAGGGGTGGAGTGAGCACTGAGCAGCCCCCACCCGAGGCCTCCTGTGGTGAGCTCTTCACGGAAGCAAGGGGGCGGGTCTTACACCTCCTGGTGTCAGCTATGGCACGGTGGAGGTGGTGGGCAATAGGCCTCGTGCCCTTCACGTGACATAGATGGGTGCCTGCCAGTGTATCTTTAGTGCAGTGTTTGTGACCCCTCGGCTGCTCACCTGGGCTGTGCTGGTCCTGATCTGGGTTCTAATGGGAACTTGTCTGCCTGGGCCCTTCTCTGTCTCCCTGAGGGAAAGAGGCCTGTGTGTTTCTTCACAGGTTTCGTTATTCAATGCACATTCCCTGTGCCATTGTGTCCAGTGCTTCCCGGCCCCCCATCGCTCAGTGTGCTATCTATACGGTTGCTTGTTTGTCTGTGACAGGTGAGACGTTGCTCTGCTGCCTGTGACAGGTGTGGGGATGCTCTGCTGTCTGTGACAGGTATGGGTTGCTCGTCTGTCTGTGACAGGTTGGGGTTGCTCTGCTGCCTGTGACAGGTGTGGTGTTGCTGTACTGTGTGACACGTGAGAGGTTGCTCTGGTGTATAAAGGGTTGCTCGTCTCTCTAAGACAGGTGAGAGGCTGCTCTGTTGCCTGTGACAGGTGTAGGGTTGCTCTGCTGTCTGTGACAGGTGTAGGGTTGCTCTACTGCCTGTGACAGGTGTGGGGTTGCTCTACTGCCTGTGACAGGTGTGGGGTTGCTCTACTGCCTGTGACAGGTGTGGGGTTGCTCTGCTGTCTGTGACAGGTGATGGGTTGCTCTGCTATCTATAGGGTTGCTCTTCTGTCTGTGACACGTGAGAGGTTGCTCTGTTGCCTGTGACAGGTGTAGGGTTGCTCTGCTGTCTGTGAGAGGTGTAGGGTTGCTCTACTGCCTGTGACAGGTGTGGGGTTGCTCTGCAGTCTGTGACAGGTGATGGGTTGCTCTGCTATCTATAGGGTTGCTCTTCTGTCTGCGACACGTGAGAGGTTGCTCTGCTGTCTGTGACAGGTGAGGGGTTGCTCTTCTGTCTGTGACACGTGAGAGGTTGCTCTGCTGCCTGTGACAGGTGAGGGGTTGCTCTGCTGTCTGTGACAGGTGATGGGTTGCTCTGCTGTCTGACAGGTGATGGGTTGCTCTTCTGTCTGTGACACGTGAGAGGTTGCTCTTCTGTCTGTGACACGTGAGAGGTTGCTCTGCTGTCTGTGACAGGTGTGGGGTTGCTCTTCTGTCTGTGACAGGTGAGAGGTTGCTCTGCTGTCTGTGACAGGTGATGGGTTGCTCTGCTGTCTGTGACAGGTGATAGGTTGCTCTGCTGTCTGTGACAGGTGATGGGTTGCTCTGCTGTCTGTGACAGGTGTGGGGTTGCTCTGCTATCTATAGGGTTGCTCTTCTGTCTGTGACACGTGAGAGGTTGCTCTGCTGTCTGTGACAGGTGAGGGGTTGCTCTGCTATCTATAGAGTTGCCCTTCTGTCTGTGACAGGTTGGGGCTGCTCTGCTGCCTGTGACAGGTGTGGGGTTGCTCTACTGTCTGTGTCACGTGAGAGGTTGCTCTGTTGTCTGTGACAGCTGATGGGTTACTCTGCTATCTATAGAGTTGCCCTTCTGTCTATGACAGGTTGGGGCTGCTCTGCTGCCTGTGACGGTTGCTCTGTTGTCTGTGACAGCTGATGGGTTACTCGGCTATCTATAGAGTTGCTCTTCTGTCTGTGACAGGTTGAGGTTGCTCTGCTGCCTGTGACAAGTGTAAGCCCACACCTGTCACAGGCAGCAGAGCAACCCCAACCTGCTCTACTGTCTGTGACATGTGAGAGGTTGCTCTGCTGTATAAAGGGTTGCTCGTCTGTCAGTGACAGGTGTGGGGTTGCTCTGCTGTCTGTGACAGGTAATGGGTTGCTCTGCTGTCTGTGACATGTGAGAGGTTGCTCTGCTGTCTGTGACAGGTGAGAGGTTGCTCTGCTGCCTGTGACAGGTTGCCCTGTTGTCTGTGACAGGTGATGGGTTGCTCTTCTGTCTGTGACACGTGAGAGGTTGCTCTGCTGTCTGTGACAGGTGATGGATTGCTCTGCTGTCTGTGACAGGTGATGGGTTGCTCTGCTGTCTGTGACAGGTGATGGGTTGCTCTGCTGTCTGTGACAGGTGATGGGTTGCTCTGCTGTCTGTGACAGGTGTGGGGTTGCTCTGCTGTCTGTGACCGGTGATGGGTTGCTCTACTATCTATAGGGTTGCTCTTCTGTCTGTGACACGTGAGAGGTTGCTCTGCTGTCTGTGACAGGTGAGGGGTTGCTCTGCTATCTATAGAGTTGCCCTTCTGTCTATGACAGGTTGGGGCTGCTCTGCTGCCTGTGACGGTTGCTCTGTTGTCTGTGACAGCTGATGGGTTACTCGGCTATCTATAGAGTTGCTCTTCTGTCTGTGACAGGTTGAGGTTGCTCTGCTGCCTGTGACAAGTGTAAGCCCACACCTGTCACAGGCAGCAGAGCAACCCCAACCTGCTCTACTGTCTGTGACATGTGAGAGGTTGCTCTGCTGTATAAAGGGTTGCTCGTCTGTCAGTGACAGGTGTGGGGTTGCTCTGCTGTCTGTGACAGGTAATGGGTTGCTCTGCTGTCTGTGACATGTGAGAGGTTGCTCTGCTGTCTGTGACAGGTGAGAGGTTGCTCTGCTGCCTGTGACAGGTTGCCCTGTTGTCTGTGACAGGTGATGGGTTGCTCTGCTATCTATAGGGTTGCACTTCTGTGACGGGTTGCTCTGCTATCCATAGGTTTCCTCTTCTGTCTGTGACAGGTGAGAGGTTGCTCTGCTGTCTGTGACAGGTGATGGGTTGCTCTGCTGTCTGTGACTGGTGTGGGGTTGCTCTGCTGTCTGTGACTGGTGTGGGGTTGCTCTGCTGTCTGTGACTGGTGTGGGGTTGCTCTGCTGTCTGTGACAGGTGATGGGTTGCTCTGCTATCTATAGGGTTGCTCTTCTGTCTGACACGTGAGAGGTTGTTCTGCTGTCTGTGACAGGTGAGGGGTTGCTCTTCTGTCTGTGACACGTGAGAGGTTGCTCTGCTGCCTGTGACAGGTGAGGGGTTGCTCTTCTGTCTGTGACACGTGAGAGGTTGCTCTGCTGCCTGTGACAGGTGAGGGGTTGCTCTTCTGTCTGTGACACGTGAGAGGTTGCTCTGCTGTCTATGACAGGTGATGGGTTGCTCTGCTGTCTTCTGACAGGTGATGGGTTGCTCTTCTGTCTGTGACACGTGAGAGGTTGCTCTTCTGTCTGTGACACGTGAGAGGTTGCTCTTCTGTCTGTGACACGTGAGAGGTTGCTCTGCTGTCTGTGACAGGTGTGGGGTTGCTCTTCTGTCTGTGACACGTGAGAGGTTGCTCTGCTGTCTGTGACAGGTGAGGGGTTGCTCTTCTGTCTGTGATACGTGAGAGGTTGCTCTGCTGTCTGTGACAGGTGAGCGGTTGCTCTTCTGTCTGTGACACGTGAGAGGTTGCTCTGCTGTCTGTGACAGGTGATGGGTTGCTCTGCTGTCTGTGACAGGTGATGGGTTGCTCTGCTGTCTGTGACAGGTGATGGGTTGCTCTGCTGTCTGTGACAGGTGATGGGTTGCTCTGCTGTCTGTGACAGGTGTGGGGTTGCTCTGCTATCTATAGGGTTGCTCTTCTGTCTGTGACACGTGAGAGGTTGCTCTGCTGTCTGTGACAGGTGAGGGGTTGCTCTGCTATCTATAGAGTTGCCCTTCTGTCTGTGACAGGTTGGGGCTGCTCTGCTGCCTGTGACAGGTGTGGGGTTGCTCTACTGTCTGTCACGTGAGAGGTTGCTCTGTTGTCTGTGACAGCTGATGGGTTACTCTGCTATCTATAGAGTTGCTCTTCTGTCTGTGACAGGTTGAGGTTGCTCTGCTGCCTGTGACAAGTGTAAGCCCACACCTGTCACAGGCAGCAGAGCAACCCCAACCTGCTCTACTGTCTGTGACATGTGAGAGGTTGCTCTGCTGTATAAAGGGTTGCTCGTCTGTCAGTGACAGGTGTGGGGTTGCTCTGCTGTCTGTGACAGGTAATGGGTTGCTCTGCTGTCTGTGACATGTGAGAGGTTGCTCTGCTGTCTGTGACAGGTGAGAGGTTGCTCTGCTGCCTGTGACAGGTGAGAGGTTGCCCTGCTGCCTGTGACAGGTGAGAGGTTGCCCTGTTGTCTGTGACAGGTGATGGGTTGCTCTGCTATCTGTGACAGGTGATGGGTTGCTCTGCTGTCTGTGACTGGTGTGGGGTTGCTCTGCTGTCTGTGACTGGTGTGGGGTTGCTCTGCTAACTATAGGTTTCCTCTTCTGTCTGTGACACATGAGAGGTTGCTCTGCTGCCTGTGACAGGTGAGAGGTTGCTCTGCTGTCTGTGACAGGAATGGGGCTGCTCTGCTATATGTAGGGTTGCTCTGCTGTCTGTGGCAAGTGAGATGTTGCTCTGCTGTCTGTGACAGGTGAGGGATTGTTCTTCTGTCTATAATGTTGCTCTGCTGTCTGTGGAAAGTGAGAGGTTGCTCTGATGTCTCTGACACGCCTCCCAAGGACCCACTAAAAGTCAGGTGGGCCTAGAATCCTTGTAAAGAAGCTGTTCTCAGAGCTGAGCTGAGAGCTACGTCTGGGTCCAGCCCCATCTTCTGAACAAGGGAAAATAGTCTATTTCCTACCTTTCCTACCAACTGGTGGCCCCTCAACCTCCCACAATGCATTACCCACTTACTACATCTTAGGGGTACTTGGCACTGGGGTTGAGTTCCCATTAAACCCTCAAATCCTTTTGAAGAGAGCCTGAGGTCGAGGATGGGCCACGTGAATCTGCCCGCTGGCGCAAGACATTCCGCTCTCTAGCCCCCACAGGTCCTGTCCATCCTCCAGGACAGACCCCATGACTCACCTACAGGCTCTGTCGCTCACCTATAGGCTCTGTAACTCACCTACAGGCTATGCCACTGACCTACAGGCTATGCCACTGACCTACAGGCTCTGTCACTGACCTACAGGCTCAGTCACTCACCTACAGGCTCGGTCACTCACCTACAGGCTCTGTCACTCACCTACGGGCTCTGTCACTCACCTACGGGCTCTGTCACTCACCTTCAGGCTCCATGACTCACCTCCTGGCTCTGTCACTCACCTACAGCCTCCGTGACTCACCTATTGTAGGAAGCTGGCTCTGTATATACTATACCAAAATGAGGTATAGTGTGCACAGAGTCCAGTGGAACCCCAAGGGTAGGCAGAGGTAAAAGTAGATGGCACCTCACTCTCTATTTGTGGCAGTGTGGGCGAACAGTATGGCTTTATCAGAGGGTAGTGTTAAGCATTTGTTGTACACACTCAATCAGCAAATTATGTCACACACTCAAAGACTGAACTCAGACTAATTTGTTTGTATCAAAAATATTATTAAGTTATTTTATTTCTTAGAACCAAGGCAAGCCTGGTGCAGGTAAGTGAAATAAATGCTTTTCAAAGTCTTATGCAATGATTTACAATTGAATGGAGGTTCAAATGCAGCTGATTGAATTACAGGTAAGTCAATGTTTCGAAAATACTTTTAGATTGCTTTTCAGATTACTTTTGCTAATCAGTGTGATATGCCTAGATATCACACTGAGACATCTCCTAGACAAAAGGTAAGTAATTCACTTTTAGCACATAGACAGTTTTTCAATGTTCCATTCAAACCAACTCCACACTTAAAACAATTTTCAAGGGAAAACAGTCAATGTATTCCTATGGAGAAAAATGAAGTTAATGGTTTGCAGGTAAGTACTGTTTTGTGGGAGTTGGTATCCTGGGGTTAGAACCAGGGTTCCCGCAGGGACAAGGATGCACTCTTGAAACACCCACTGCGGCACTATGGCGGCCGGGTGCAGAGTGCTGAGGCCCAATGTTATCCAGTGGGGGATAGAGGGCCTCCAATTGGTGGCTGCTCACGAGCAGGCCACAGGGTTGTGGGAGCAAAGCTCCTGGCGTTAGGCTCAGGGCAAAGGGGGATCCAAGTTAGCACCCAAAGTACACCCGCAGCGGCGGCTGGGTGCAGGGTGCTGTTTGGCGTCGGGGGCCCTGTGGATTTCAATGGGGATTTTCCGGTTGCAACAAAGCATGCAGACTCGGGGACTAAGATCTTCTGGAGGTGACCACCGGTTGGAAAGGTAAGTTGGGATGCCTGGGGATACTGGGACACCATTGGTTGGGCCACCCAAGGCTGTGGGGCGTCGGGTGCAGGGGTGTCTTTAGGCATCGGGTTTTCTTACCAGCTCCTTTCGCGGTCGGGGGGATCCTCCAGAAAGAGGCTGCAGGCTTCGCTTTGAGATTCGAGGCAGGTCAGAGATCACCAGATCTCGGGTCAGGATCGCCGGGGAGACCTCCTCATGGTGTTGGCCCACTTGAGCTCGGGCCGTAAGCGTCGGGTGCAGAGTGGTGCAGACTCACAGTTTTGGCTGGGGCCAGAGTCTGTTGGTGAGCAAATCCGGTGCTCACGGAAGACAAAGTCTTTGACTTGGAAGTCAGGTCCTCCGGGTTCTTGAGGTTGCTGGCTGCAGGGCACACCGGGATTTCACTGGAGCAGGTGCGAGGTGGATACAGGCTGGTAGGGCTGGGGCCAAGTCAGTGGGCGTCCTCCTCTTCTTAGTTCAGCACGGCTTCTTCGGTCCTTCTTCTTCTCTTCTTCTTGTCGATTCTTGACTGAGGAGGCAAGGTTCAGGGTTGCCCCTAAATACTAGATTTAGGGGCGTTACAGGTAGGTAAAGGTTGGGACCAATGGGTCCCTTCCTTGGGATGGGTACACCCCCTATTATGCCACACTCCAGTGGGAGGGGGCATATGCCTCTCTCTGGTTGGCTGGGTTTCCACATCTGCAAGATGGTGGGTACTGAGAGTTGTGCTTCACCTTGCCTCCCCCACCTGAGGGGTGGGGTTAGCAAAGGTGGTCACACCTCCCTTCCTCACTTGGTTTTCCAGCTGATCCTCCCACCCAAAGTGGGGGTCAGAACCGGTGGGATTCACTTGTTGGAAGCAGCAAAGGGCTGGGGTAGCTCAAAAAGGCGGCGAGCCTTTGAAGCTTTCCCTTCGTGGACCCTGCCCATCCTGGGGGAGGAGGCTTGGCACCTCGTCCCAGGATGTGCATTTTTTCAGACCCCCCCGAGAGCAGCAGGCTCTCGACCCAGGGGTCCAGAAACATATCTGGTGGTGGCAGCTGGTGAGCAGCCACTCAGCCTGGACACTAGTGTTACGTAGTTTTTCAGGGGGCATCTCGAAGATGTCCTCTGAGTTCATTTTTCATTAAATCCCACACTGGCATCAGTGTGGGTTTAATGTGCTGAGAAGTTTGATACCAAACTTCTCAGTTTTCCATAAAGCCATTATGGTGCTGTGGAGTTCGTAATGACAAACTCCCAGCACCATATACTCTTAATGGCATTACTGCACTTACAATATCTAAGAATTGGCTTAGACACTGTAGGGGTACATGGCTCATGCACCTGTACCCTCACCACTGGTATATGCACCCAGCTAGAGGGGTGGGTCACCTATACCAGGGCAGTGGGTTGTAGGCATGGCACACAGGGATGTGTGCCATGTTGACTCTTCACTTTCTTCTGCACCAAAACACGCAGCCTGCAATGGCAGTGTGTGTGTGTAAAGGTACAGGGCCTCTAAAGATGGCACAATAAGTGCTGCAGCCCTTAGAGGTCTTCCCTGGCCACAGTGCCCTTGGTACATATGGTACCATTTACAAGGGACTGACCTGTGGCCAAAGAGTGCCAATTGGGTTTGTTTTTAATGCAGTTTAGGGAAAGAACATAGGCCCTGGGTACCTGTTTGGCAGGAACCCAGGGCACACTCAGTCAAAGTACATCAGCAGTTTGGCAAAAAGTGGGGGGCAACCATGCAAAAAGAGGGCACTTTCTTACACCTATAGGTGCTGTCACTCACCTACAGGCTCTGTCACTCGCCTACATCCTCCGTGACTCACCTACAGGCTTTGTCACTCACCCACAGGCTCTGTCACTTACCTCCAGGCTCTGTTGCTCACCTCCAGGCTCTGTTGCTCACCTCCAGGCTCTGTTGCTCACCTCCAGGCTCTGTTGCTCACCTCCAGGCTCTGTTGCTCACCTCCAGGCTCTGTTGCTCACCTCCAGGCTCTGTTGCTCACCTCCAGGCTCTGTTGCTCACCTCCAGGCTCTGTTGCTCACCTACAGGCTCTGTCGCTCACCTCCAGGCTCTGTCGCTCACCTCCAGGCTCTGTCGCTCACCTACAGGCTCTGTCGCTCACCTACAGGCTCTGTCGCTCACCTACAGGCTCTGTCGCTCACCTACAGGCTCTGTCGCTCACCTACAGGCTCTGTCGCTCACCTACAGGCTCTGTCGCTCACCTACGGGCTCTGTCGCTCACCTGCGGGCTCTGTCGCTCACCTGCGGGCTCTGTCGCTCACCCAGACTCAGACCAGGTGTCATCAGTGACCTCATCAGTGACCTCACCCATCAAGTAGAAAGACAGCATTCTGCCTGCCTCTCAGGCTCCTGGCCACAGCAGTCATGGCTACCTTGGAAGATGATGCTGATGATAATAATTTAAAAGAATATTATGAATGCCTACTTGTTTGTATATAGCACTTCAAGCCTCATTTCTACTGCTTCTAAGCACAGTAAATGACAGATGTTTTTATTTCCCAACTTTTGATGCTCAGTTTCTGATCTTTGAAAGGAGGAAGGCCTAGTGTGCACTCCCTGCAACCACATACTCCTTGCATCTTGACTTACCATAGAGCTAAGTAGGCACTCCCTGCAACCGAATGCATGCACAGGATCAAGTCTTCATGCACAACTCCTTGCATTTTCACTTACCACAGGGCTAAGTGTGCACTCCCTGCAACTGCAAGCATGCACTGGATCAAGTCCCCATCCACACTCCTTGAATCTTCACTTATTGTAGAACTAAAAGCACACTCCCTGCAACTGCATGCATGCATGGTGTCACATCTCCACGCACACTCCTTGCATCTTCACTTACCATAGAGCTAAGTGCACACTCCGTGCAAACACATGCATGCACGGGATCAAGTCTCCATGCACACTCCTTGCATCTTCACCTACCATAGAGCTAAGTGTGCACTCCCTGCAACAGTATGCATGCACGGGATCAAGTCTCCATGCACACTCCTTGCATCTTCACCTACCATAGAGCTAAGTGTGCACTCCCTGCAACCGCATGCATGCACTGGATCAAGTCCCCATCCAAACTCCTTGGATCTTCACTTACCGTAGAACTAAGAGTGCACTCCCTGCAACAATATGCATGCATGGGATCACTTCTCCATGCACACTCCTTACATCTTCACTTACCATTGAACTAAGCCTACACTCCCTGCAATTGCATGCATGCACAGGATCACGTCTATGTGCACACTCCTTGCATCTTCACTTACCATAGAGCTAAGTGCACACTCCCTGCAAACGCATGCACGGGTCGAGTCGCCACGCACACTCCTTGGATCTTCAATTACCATAGAGCTAAGTGTGCACTCCCTGCAACCGCATGCATGCATGGGATCAAGTCTCCCAGCGATCCCCAGCTGCACCAAGAGTTATGACTAGGCGATATCTCCTTAAAATGGAACACTAAGACAACGCATAATACTCTGGTCGAACAGCATTCCCAACGACTTACGCGCTCCTGACAGGGCCCCTGACCCCCACCTGCTTATGAAAACATATAGCGAAATATATCCTTTCGACCCCAAAGGACAAAGCAGACAATGTAGGTCGCCCGACCGAATCCCCCAAGTTCTAATCCCTAGTTAGGCACTCGCGCCGGTAGGTTCTTCCCTTTAACAAACCGGCTTCATATTCCCCGACACACCACTCTGTTAGGCAAACACTGAAACTTATCAAGACAGCACACGATGAAGCAAGATATGTATGGTTCAATTGAATTTTTTATTTTTTAACTTGTAATTTCAGGCTCTTGCCTGAATTAGCGAATCACAACATACGATTGTAAAGTCTTGATTAACTACCATGCTCATATGCCTACTTATATGTAAAATAATAAAATGCCAATAAAATTGTTTAAAAATCAAATAAAAAATGGGATCAAGTCTCCATGCACAACTCCTTGCATCTTCACTTACCGTAGGGGGTAAGTGTGCACTCACTTACAACCACATTCATGCATGGGATTAAGTCTCTATGCACACTCCTTGCAAGTTCACTTACAACAGAGCTAAGTGCACATTCCCTGCAACCGCAACCATGCACGGGATCAAGACTCCATGCACACTCCTTGCATCATCACTTACCATAGAGCTAAGAGTGCACTCCCCGAAACCGCATGCATGCATCGGATCAAGTCCCCATGCACACTCTTTGCATCTTCACTTACCATGGAGCTAAGTGCGCACTCCCTGAAACCGTATGCATGCATAGTATCACATCTCTACACACACTCCTGGCATCGTCACTTACCATAGAGCTAAGTGCACATTCCCTGCAACCGCAACCATGCACGGGATCAAGACTCCATGCACACTCCTTGCATCATCACTTACCACAGAGCTAAGTGTGCACTCCCTGCAAGCACATGCATGCACTGGATCAAGTCCCCTTCCACACTCCTTGGATCTTCACTTATCATAAAACTAAGAGGGCACTCCCTGCAACCACATTCATGCATGGGATCAAGTCTCCACGTACACTCCTTGCATCTTCACTTACCATAGAGCTAAGTGCGCACTCCCTCCAACCGCAAGCATGCATGGTGTCACATCTCTACGCACACTTCTGGCATCTTCACTTACCATAGAGCTAAGTGCACACTCCCTGCAAATGCATGAATGCACGGGATCAAGTCTCCACGCACACTACTTGCATCTTCACTTACCATAGAGTTAAGTGTGCACTCCCTGCAACCGTATGCATGCACGGGATCAAGTCTCAATGCACAACTCCTTGCATCTTCACTTACTACAGAGCTAAGTGTGCACTCCCTGCAATCACATGCATGCACAGGATCACGTCTACTTGCACACTCCTGGCATCTTCACTTACCATAGAGCTAAGTGCACACTCCCTGCAAATGCATGAATGCACGGGATCAAGTCTCCACGCACACTCCTTGCATCTTCACTTACCATAGAGTTAAGTGTGCACTCCCTGCAACCGTATGCATGCACAGGATCAAGTCTCAATGCACAACTCCTTGCATCTTCACTTACCACAGAGCTAAGTGTGCACTCCCTGCAAGCACATGCATGCACTGGATCAAGTCCCCTTCCACACTCCTTGGATCTTCACTTATCATAAAACTAAGAGGGCACTCCCTGCAACCACATTCATGCATGGGATCAAGTCTCCACGCACACTCCTTGCATCTTCACTTACCATAGAGCTAAGTGCGCACTCCCTCCAACCGCAAGCATGCATGGTGTCACATCTCTACGCACACTCCTGGCATCTTCACTTACCATAGAGCTAAGTGCACACTCCCTGCAAATGCATGAATGCACGGGATCAAGTCTCCACGCACACTACTTGCATCTTCACTTACCATAGAGTTAAGTGTGCAATCCCTGCAACCGTATGCATGCACGGGATCAAGTCTCAATGCACAACTCCTTGCATCTTCACTTACTACAGAGCTAAGTGTGCACTCCCTGCAATCACATGCATGCACAGGATCACGTCTACTTGCACACTCCTTGCATCTTCACTTACCATAGATCTAAGTGCACACTATCTGCAAAAGCATGCATGCACGGGATCTAGTCTCCACACACACTCCTTGTACCAACACTTACGACAGAGCTATGTGTGCACTCCCTACAACCACATTCATGCATGGGATCAAGTCTCTATGCACACTCCTTGCATGTTCACTTACCACAGAGATAAGTGCGCTTTCCCTGCAACCGCATCCATGCATGTGATCAAGTCTCCAGCCACACTCCTTGGATCTTCACTCACCATAGAACTAAGAGCACACTCCCTGCAACTGCATGCATGCATAGTATCCGATCTCCGCGCACACCCCTTGCATCTTCACTTACCATAGAGCTAAGTGCACACTCCCTGCAAATGCATGCATGCACAGGCTCAAGTCTCCACGCACACTCCTTGCATCTCCACTTACTGTAGAACTAAGAGCTAACTCCCTGCAACCACATGCATGCATGGGATCACTTATCCATGCACACTCCTTGCATCTTCACTTACCATTGAACTAAGTGTGCACTCCCTGCAAACGCATGCATGGGATCAAGTCTCTACACACACTCCATGGATCTTCACTTACCACAGAGCTAAGTGTGCACTCCCTGCAGCCGCATGCATGCACGGGATCAAGTCTCAACACACACTCCATGGATCTTCACTTACCACAGAGCTAAGTGTGCACTCCCTGCAGCCGCATGCATGCAAGCGATCAAGTCTCCATGCACAACTCCTTGCATCTTCACTTACCATAGGGGTAAGTGTGCACTCCTTACAACCACATTCATGCATGGGATCAAGTCTCTATGCACACTCCTTGCATGTTCACTTACCACAGAGCTGAGTGCCCATTCCCTGCAACCACATCCATGCACATGATCAAGTCTCCATCCACACTCCTTGGATCTTCACCCACCGTAGAACTAAGAGCACACTCCCTGCAACCGCATGCGTGCATAGTATCACATCTCCATGCACACTCCTTGCATCTTCACTTACCATAGCGCTAAGTGCACACTCCCTGCAAACGCATGCATGCACGGGATCAAGTCTCCATGCACACTCCTTGCATCTTCACTTACCATAGAGCTGAGTGTGCACTCCCTGCAATCGTATGCACTTACGGGATCAAGTCTCTATGCACAACTCTTTGCATCTTCACTTACCACAGAGCTAAGTGTGCACTCCCTGCAACCGCATTCATGCACTGGATCAAGTCCCCATCCACACTCCTTGGATCTTCACTTACCGTAGAACTAAGAGCGCACTCCCTGCAACCACATGCATGCATGGGATCACTTCTCCATGCACACTCCTTGCTTCTTCACTTACCATTGAAGTAAGTGTGCACTCCCTGCAACCTCATGCATGCACCATACCAATCCACACTCCTTGGATCTTCACTCGCTGTAGAACTAAGTTCACACTCCCTGCAACCATATGCATGCATGGGAATCACATCACCATGCACACTCCTTGCATCTTCACTTACCGTACAGCTACGTGCGCACTCCCTGCAACCGCATGCATACGAAGGATCAAGTTTCCATGCAGACTTCTTGCATCTTCACCTAACGTACAGCTAAGTGTGCACTCCCTGCATCTGCATGCATGCACGGGATCAAGTCCCCATGCACTCTCCCTGCAGCTTCACTTACTATAGAGCTAAGTGCGCACGCCCTGCTACCACAATCAAGGTCGGGGAACATACCTCCATGCACACTCCTTGGCTCCTCATTTACCATAGGGCTAAGTGTGCACTCTTTGCAACCACATGCATGTATGGGATCAAGTCCCCATGCACACTCCCTGCATCTTCACTTACCGAAGAGGGATGTGTGAGCTCCCTGCAACCGCATGCATGCATGGGAACACGTCACCATGCACACTCCTTGCATCTTCACTTACCAAAGGGCTAAGCTTGCACTCCCTGCAACCGCATGCATGCACGGGATCAAGACTCCATGCACACTCCTTGCATCTTCACTTACCATAGAGCTAAGTGTGCACTCCTTACAACCAAAATTCATGCATGGGATCATGTCCTCCTGCACACTCCTTGCATCTTCACTTATCATAGGGCTAGGTGTTCACTCCCTGCAACCGTATGCCTGTAAGGGATCAAGTCTCCATGCGCACTCCTTGGATCTTCACTTACCATTGAGCTAAGTGTGCAATCCCTGCAACCGCATGCATGCATGGTAACATGTCCCCATGCAAACTCCTTGCATCTTCACTTACCATAGGGCTAAGTTTGCACTCCCTGCAACTGCAAGCATGCATGTGAACAAGTCTCCATGCACACTCCTTGGATCTTCACTTACCACAGAGCAAAGTGTGCACTCCCTACAACCGCATGCATGTATGGGATCACTTCCACATGCACACTCCTTGCATCTTCACTTACCATAGAGGTAAGGGCACACTCCCTGCAACCGCATGCACGCACTGAATCAAGTCCCCATCCACACTCCTTGCATTTTAACTTACTATAGGGCTACGTTTGCACTCTCTGCAACTGTATGAATGCATGGGATCAAGTCTCCATGCACAACTCCTTGCATCGTCACTTACCATAGAGCTAAGTGCATACTCTCTGAAACCACATGCATGCATGGGATCAAGTCCCAATGCACACTCCTTGCATCTTCACTTACCATAGAGATAAGCATGCACTCCCTCCAACCGCATCCGTGCATGGGATCACGTCCCCATGAACACTCCCTGCATCTTCACTTGCCATAGAGCGAAGCGTGCACTTCCTAACCACATGCATGGTGGGTATCACGTCCCCATGCATACTGCTTGCATCTTCACTCACATAGAGCTAAGTGTGTACTCCCTGCAACCGCATGCATGCATGGGATCAGGTCTCTGTGCACACTCCTTGCATCTTCACTTACCGTACAGCTACGTGCGCACTCCCTGCAACCGCATGTATGCACGGGATCAAGTCTCCATGCACACTCCTTGCATCTTCACTTACCATAGAGCTAAGTGTGCACTCTCTGCAAACGCATGCAGGCACGGGATCACGTTTCCGTACAGACTCCTTGCATCTTCACTTATCATAGAGCTAAGTGCGCACACCCTCAACCGCATGCATGCATAGGATCAAGTCTCCATGCAAAACTCCTCCTCAGCTTGCACGTAAGCAAGCTGAGCTAACAAATACGCCAGGGATTCACCTAAGAGTAACTCAGGGCTGGGGTGCATGCTCACAAATCATGCAAAGGACCTTCCGGCCCCCACAGGAGCTTTAAATATATTTTCGAGGTTCAGCCATTTTTCTGCAGGCATCCACGTGTGAATTCTGAGGGTGCACACATTTTCATCTTGCATGCGCATTTTCATCTTGAATATCTACTGTTCAATTTTGGTATACATGTGCTGAGTCAGACAAGCAGGATCTTCTAATATAGTTGACTAGGCTGCGGGTAGGAGAACTACTTTAAAGGTATTAACAAATGGGTGCTATGCAGTAAGCGTAGCGTTGCTACCCTCACCCACGTCTTCGGTCTCAACTCCTCATGTCTTCTCATTAAGTCACTGTCTTCTAACATGGAATCTTCATTTATAGTCAAGAAGAATTAATTGTCCCACGCATTTGTTGGATCCTGAAACACTTTAAGAGGAAAAAAATCTCTTCAGAAAATGTGTAATTGCTCACAGTATTTAAGTGGACTTACGAAGTAACCACTGCACTGGTTGCGTTTTTAATCTATTTTATAAGAAGCCAACCACCATTAAAATGAAATTGAAGAAGCATGTTCAAATGGGGGTCTTCTTTTGCAGTGAAATTTCACTGATTTAAGGTTTTATTTTCTCTTACCCATTGAGGTAAAAATGTCCTTTAGCTTGCAGAGATGTTCTTCCTTAACAGAAAAAACTTGAAAGATTTCTAAAAGCATTTGACTATGGAATGCTTGTCAGACTTTAAAACAGAATAGAGCCCAGTTTGGCAGAAAATGCCAAGGTGCGATTTGTTGGAGCGTGAAGTAATTCACTCAGAGCACAAAAGGATGACAAAATGTGAGTTGAAGAAGGTAAAACTGGTTTTCCTCCACCTTTTGGAGCCCTAAGGATTCAATGAGGAGAGGTTCCGGAGTTGCATGCTACTCACCGAACAGCGCATTGACGCCACGTCAGGTGTCTTACTGCTATGATCTCCCAAATAACACTTTCTAGACTCTTCCTTCTTCTATCCCTTCATTATCCTATTCAGCCTAACTAACAGACTCACACGTACAGCTCTCAAATTAACACATTTTATTTTTCCCCTATACTAACCCACCACTAATCCTTTTTGGGTTCCGGGGTAGCGTGCTACTCACTGAAAAGCGCTTCAAAGCCTTGTCAGGGGTAGTAAGCGCTATATAAATACCAATTACAATTAGAAGCCTGAGCAAGCGGGTCTGACCCCCCCCAATGTGAGAGCTTGTAATGCTACAGGTATATATGTATTGTGAGATTATCTGTTTACCATTGACTCCATATTGCTTTAACTACATTTGTGAGCACGGTTTCATCTTATGTCTCTCTGACCCTGCCTTTCAGCTGCAAACAAAGGCAGGCCTAGGTTACTTGGGCACACACAGACTGTTTATGTCTTCTCACTTCACCGAGCGAGAGAGATAAGCTGTTACAACAGACAGTGTAGGAGGCGTACAGTGTTCAAGGATGAGAAAGTGAAAAATTCTGCTTCAGCTCTCATTGGAGCCTGGCCACCTATGTTGAGTGACCTCGACGCAGAGAGTGTAGCCAGCACCTACAGTACAGAGAGGGGGAGCCTCTAGAAGTCTCTCTCTGTGTTAGTAAAGAGTATAAAGACGGAGACCTCTTGCTACTTTGACAGCAACTCTCCTGCAGATTGGACGCACTCCCCAGGGCTATTGTGCCTGGTTGGAGATCTCTCTGCCTTAGACTGTCAATGGGTTCCCCAGTTGTGTGGCAGGATAATGTAAGACAGACAACCGGGAATGTATTCGAAGTTCTAATACTTTATTCTTGTGTACATGCAGTTATTTTTCTATGCATTTATTCTTGTGAATTTACGTTTACTATATGCATTTATTTTACATGTGCATTATTGCTATTTGATATATGGGAACTTGCTGCAATAAAGATTTCCCTTTACTTTGTAAATGAGTGTTGAGCTATGTTTATGTTGTATCTGGATATTCTAAAGGGGGGTAGAGTCCTATTTTGAAGAGTGTTCACATAGTGTCCTGGTATTTTGAAGTCTTGCTCAGGTGTTCTGAAAAGAAAGCAAGACAGAGCTTAGGGTGTCCCTCTCCCACGCGAGAGGTGATAAGCTAGGTACCGTGAAATAAAGTGAGCTCACACAGCAGTGAATCCATTGTAATATGGAGATGTGGGTTTGAGTCCAATCCTCACTGCCAGTGGAATAAAGTGAGTTCACACAGCAGTGATGCAAATTCACAGCGGTTTATTCCTTACAACACCTCATCGACCACTGTTTCAGCATCTCGCTCCACCTCACACTCAGGAAGGTGCATCGTCTTATATCATCCTCAACCATCATTCCTCAGTCTAACCACCTCATTTACCTCTAGAATGAATTGCACCTACCAAAGTTTGAGGATACTACTCACTGCCATAAAGGAAGAGACACATATGGGATCTCCCCTATCTATGAGAAGTCTCTTCGAGGAAACAGAATCTTGAAGTCCTGGAGACTCAAGAAACAGGTTGCCTCAAACCTGACTCCACACTAGAAGATCAAGCATCACTTCCATACATCAAGCATCACTTCCATACATCAAGCATCACTTCCATACATCAAGCTAGGAGAGATCTCTCAGGTCACCACAATCAGCCAAAGGAGTTGGTATTTGAGACCTGGTCCACCAAAGCACTTCAAAAGAAGGGCGACTTGGTTTAGTTACAGGTTTAAGTCCCCTTGCACTCTCCCTGCAGCTTCACTTACTATAGAGCTAACACATGGTGAGTCACTTGGAGTGGTGGCTGAAGTCAAGAACTACTAAGCACTTCCTTGCGGCCAGGTCTGGTGGCTTGGTGGACTAATGCGTCCACTTCAGGAGACTGTGTTTGACTTCATGGTCACAGGTTCAAATCCAGGGGGTCCGCTCAGATTTTCATCCTTCCGAGGTCGAAAAAATGAGTGCCATTGGGTAACAATAAACATCTGTTATACAGTGCTGTGATACCCTTCTCAACTTGTGCTTTACAAATACATGTCATGTTTATGGACAGACAAGGGGTATTCATAGCTTATATCACAGATGACCCTGATGTAGCTGGGTTTTGGGCACACATTTCACCAGGGGAGTGAGATGACCCTGCAGCGTAACTGTACTTCCTGACGACTGGACAAGGGTTGCACAGGGGCACCTTAGGAGCAGCACAATGAAAGATCCACCTTCTACAATGTCGGTTTATTTCTGTGAGTCCAAGGATGCACAGGAAGTGGGAAGGACACTCGTTTCTTGCAAGGTTTGTTCACACACATTTTCATTGAAATCATTTCCAAGTTTATGTTTCTTCAAAGACATAAAACTCTGCACGTTTCAGAATCTTCTAATCTTTCACCAGGAGCAGAGTTCTTGATCCCTGGTACAATAAATAAAAGAAATCAAATTAACTCCTTTGTCGTCTTTCATCCACATAAGATATACTCATACGGACATTCCAAGGGTCTGCCTTCTGCTCACCAGCCCAAATTAAGGAATGCCTATCGCATCTCCAGCTATGACAAGTTAAAGTCTGTTCTTCCCTGGGGGTGATAACCGGGTGAACCTTCTCTCCAGACCCCCTCAACCAGCTACACAGATGGAGCAGTCTGAGGCAGAGAAGACGTAAGAATGTTGAAGGGTGATACAGGATCTCACAATTATACCCTACCCTGGGGATGGTCGTTGCAGGAAGTAATCAAAGCCGCTCAGAAGTATAAACCCTGCAAGCGGACTTCCGTGCTCCTCAGACAGCAAACTAAAAGGTCTGCCCAAGGTTCACACGCATTGTACCATCTTGTTATCATCAGTATAAGTCCAGAATGGATGGTGGCCATACAAGGTTGGCATCTAAGAATTAAGAAAAGTCATGTCCCTCGCTCTAAGTCATTGCAGAGTGAAACTCGAACATCAAGGTCATTAGGACATTAGTAAAAAGAAATTCAAGTCCTGGGGGAAAGTATGGATCCCAGGAGTCAACTAAATGCACGAGGAAGACATTGTAAGACAAATGTTATATCCAACCAGAGAACGTGGGTACAGCCTTGAACCCCGTCAGTCATTCAAGTTTAGGCAAGTCCCTGGCAACATCCAAATGTGACCTTCCGAAACCATCCCGATGGGTAGCATCGTTTAGTTGTAATAGATGATTGTGCTCATTCCTAGAGACAGGTATCAATGGGGTAACCCGCAAATCCACTGGACTCGGGTGAAAACTGGTACAAAAAGGATTGTCTCAGTGGACGATAATCAAACACAAAATACAATAATATACACAAATGGTCTATGTTGCTAAAAACTTTTGACAACACCACCTTCGAGTTATACCATCAAATGGTTGTGATTTAATCTCATCACCAATTGGAACAAACAATTTGTGATTGTTTATCTGCATTCTTTTGATGTTTTGATTTTTCATATATGTGCAAGCCAGTTATTGGCTGGATAGGTTGTAAATATTGAATTTGATGCTCACATGTACACTACCTTTCCTTTCCTCACATCACACTCTTTTCACAACCCTCCCTACCCTCCTTTAGGTTGCACCTTTTTTTTTTTTTAAACTTTAAAATTTACATGTATTGTACTATATATATATATATATAAATTGATTATTCCAATTGGTGATGAGATTAAATCACAACCATTTGATGGTATAACTCGAAGGTGGTGTTGTCAAAAGTTTTTAGCAACATAGACCATTTGTGTATATTATTGCATTCCTAGAGACAGACGTTGTAGACCCCATGACAGGTGAAGTAGCCATCCTAAATCTGCAAAATGTGCTTGTAATATCTTGGCTGACTAAACACATTGCGATGAACAATGGACCATCGCTTCAAATGAAAGAATTCCAGGAGTACTGGTATTGCCCAAGTATCAAGCATCAGAGAATGAGACCCTTTTGGGTCGAACAGAATGGTGACGTTGAGCACTTCATGAAAACAATGAAAATGTTCTGTTGTAATTAAAGATTCTTGGTAAGTAGGAGTCAGGTAGCCAGTTCACGTAGAATAACAGGTTGTAGGTTTATTGAAGAGGTTACAGGTTAGGTTACAGGTTACAAGTTACTTAATAGGAACAACCCCACCAGGAGCAGCATCCTTTCTGCTCAGCCCACTCTCTCCAACTGTCCACTCCTTCAGCCACTTACCAAAATCCTGTGACATCATACACTGGCTGAGCAGGGTAGGGAAACAGAAGCTGTGCATAGGATGCATTACAACCATTACAGGTTATAACACGTTCCTGTGCAATGCAGACTAGAAATGTCAGAATGAAGGGATGGACATCTTTCAGGTTTCTCAGGGAATGCTAAACAATGGCCCACAACTCCACTGGTACTCCCAGAGGAATGTCTCCAGGGAGAGTGATGCAAAAAGCACACATACCTAGTGAGCAAAGGGCAAACACAAAATGGCTTCCCCTTCTAGTGCTCCTTAAAAATGCCCAAAAAGCTTCAATTAACCCTGGAATGTGGCACCTCCAAGCTGGCACTTTAGCAGCTCATGGTAATAGATAGTCCATCCATGATGAACAAAGTCACCGCACCCCTTGAGCCCAAAACTATCCAGGGTCCGTCTGGACGGTGCAGCTTGAAACGTATATGATCACAGAAGAAGGTCTTCTGCAGGACAACTCTCATCTCAAGGATTGTAGCATTGAATCATCTAGGCCACCAAGACATGGTTGGGACCGAGCTAGCGATGACTCGATGTGAGCAGCGCTTGCATCTGCAAGCTCGTGTGGCCGCCTAGTGCAAGCATGTTGGCTGCTGGCATCCTGACTTGGCACAGAATCTCTTTTCGCAGCTGAGACGAGTGCCACTCTTGGATGCTTTGTGTTTGCATTTCCTCTTCGGGGATTGGCAGTGCTTTAAATGGGCAGGTGCTGTCCGGTACTGAGTGCCTGCTCTTCTTTAATTTGAAAGGGAGAGTACCTGCACTTCTCAGCACTGTTGCTATACATTTAGTGGGAGAGTACCAGCACTTTTTAGGAACAAGTAGGTACTCTAGTGAGTACCTGCATTTCTCTGCACTGTTGCCATACATTTAGTGGGAGAGTACCGGCCCTTTTTAGGGACAAGTAGGTACTCTAAATAGTGAGTACCGTCATTTATATATTTCCATTTAAGGCACTGGGGACTGGAGAGTTTGCAGGAGCTTGCAAAGCATGGAGGATAGAATATATGGATTGGTTCTGGGGTGCCTTGTTTTGCCTGGCACAGAATGAATCTTTCCCAATCCATGTTGGCTTGGGCGCCACACTGGCTGTTGAGCTGCATTATAATCCCAAACTCATAAACCTGCCTTATGTGTTTGGGAGAGTCAAGGACAATTTAGGGACTTCTTTTCCTATCAGATGGAGCAGGATGGAACTTTTCCTTAACTGCTCTCAGGTAGTTTCCCACCTTTGCCACCTGCCCACCACTGATGAAGAGGGTAACAGCATGTTGAATGACTGGATAGCAAGCTCTGGGCCATGGCACATGATGGGCTTTTGCAGGTGAAAGACCAGCATAGTTTTTATGCGCCGGCTTTATTGTAGGTTTTAACTGCTGCAGGCTGTACGTGGAACCTTCTTCCTTTTTCTGCTACTGCTCTTGCTGACAGGTTTCTATGGGGGTTTTCTAAAGTGTGCTTTTGATTGAGGGTGTGTGGGGTACAAGGTGTGCCTGTAAATGTGGGACTTCTGGTGTGGTGTCTATTGCTTTATCAGACTTAATACCGCTTCCCCAGGTCGAGCCTAGGGTTGACACATCAGCCGTGTTTTTACTACCCTGGCCAGCGGTTTTAGGTCGAGCCTAGCGGCTGCGCGCATGTGCATCTCACTCTGCGAGGCATGCTGTATTAGGGTATGCACTAGCAGCCCCGTCCACTCTCCGCCCATATTTGTCATTGGCTTTGTGTCATTGTCCTTCTTAAATGGTGGCTTCTGATTCGTAAATAGGCTTGTTTTTGCCGCCTTGGTACTGCCTTGTCTGCATTTGTTACCGCCTATAACGACTTGACCTTTTACTTGGCTTGCTACGCGGTCGGCTTTATCTAGTGGTTGAGCACTATTTTGTTTTAGGACACTGATGGGGACAATGGCGGCTGCTTTTTTAGGTCGAGCCTCGAGTAGCGCGCAAGCGCTGCTAGAGGCGAAGACTTTTAGTAAGCGAGTTTGAAAAGCAGTCCCAAAAACGCTTGTGCGTCGTGGCTGGCCTTTTTGGGATGGGTACGCGCGGCAAACATGTGTTTCCAATTATCGTGCCCAGACGCGGGCGCGATAATTGAAACAGACCGCTTCGCTGTGGCGGCGCGCGCACCACTCGCGTAGCCCCCCTCCTCCCCGCGCGTGCCTTCAAATACTTGTTTAAAATCTGAGCACCCTATCTATAAGGAGACGTGTGAGGCAGGGTTGACTTCACATAACACAGGGCAAGCAGAGAGCAGAGTTCAGATTGCTTTGCAATCACGTACACCAACGCCATACGTAACCAGTAACCAAGAGTCAGACAAACTCACAGGCGGGCTCTGAGGACTGTATGAGGCTCACTGCAGGGCGGCCGCAGCACTCTGGAGTAACTCGGGGCTGACACAGGGAGCTCGCGGTGCACAAGCACTCTGGGGGAGGGCAGGTGGGCACCATGAACAAGCACCGCGCCGGACAGAGTGCGTACACAGGCGGGGGCAGGCAAGAGAAACTCGGAAACAACTTAGCGCAGTCAAAAAATTTCAGGGGCTCCGCTATCGAGAGAGGCCATAAGGCGAGGAGGCACAGGCTTACTGCCAGGCCAGACATCTTCAGCACAGGAGAGGCAGAGGCTGAGGAAGTGGAGAACGGCAGAAGTGTCATGTGACACGGCATGGCCTGATGGAGTGGGCGGGGAGGAGTGCAGTCATGTGACAGAGGGGACGAGCTGCCTCGACTGAGTCACCGCTGGTCAGGAAACGATACACACCGCACAATGTATGTCATTTTACCGGGCATTCAAAGGCAACGAACGGGCTTCAGGTTAAGGAGCAGGTGTCTGGTGCCCCGGACTAGGGATGGGGTCTGATCCCTGCCTAGGCTACCTACAGAGAGGAGCCGCCCAGCACAGTCATTAGACAGGGGAGGGCACAGAGCTTCGGCATGGGCATGGCCGCGCCCTGCTGCCCCTCACGCGGGAGGTTGAGTCAGTGCCAGTCACAGCGTTTTTTACTCGTTGTGCAATACACAGAGCTACTGAGGAAAGGGGGATTACTAGGGGGCGCCTCTACAGAGAACCCAGGGAGAGTCACTTGGTAACCCCGGCAGGCCTCCCAGCCAAGGACTGAGTATCTAACACCACTTATGAGAGCCGGCAGGGACGTTTTAACAGCATTGTAGCCCTCCGGGCAAACTGTGCACTGGGCCCTGCATACATTTGCTCAACGGAAAATGCGTGTTAAATTCTGGTCTGCATGGGGCCCCTATGCTCGTGGGGCCCCAGGGCAACTGCCCGGCGTGCCCATGTCTTAAGACTGAACTGGTACCAGGCTTTCTGCGCTGATACTCCGGGCAGTGACGGTTATCCCCGTCTCATTTCTCCGAGTAGTAATTAGCCTGCCCTTGTGTCATTGAAGGATTTTGGGGGGCCCATGCAAAACTCATTTTATGGCGCCACGTTCGGAACAAGTTGGATTTTATTACATATTTTCTGATCATTCAGGCGTGTATGTCGCCAAACAATACTACACTTGAATTTTCACATAAAACAGCCCACTAATCAACAAGTATTTCTGTATAATGCAGTGGCATCAATAATGCTTGCATTATGTGTGACATCCATTTCAGAATACTATAATGCTTCCAGAGACCTTCTGGTACTTTTCTTGTTCAATTATCAATTATGTAATTCTATGAGCGAATAAAAACAAACCCTGGTATGCAGAAATACCATTGTTATTAAGTTTGACCTCAACATTTCTACTTCCTAAAGTTGTGAATAGAGAGCTAGTTCCGAATAGATGTTGCTCCCTCGTGCATGCATTCAGGTAAAGATATTAGATGTTCTTCTCCCATCCACTGCAATTTTTCCAGTCCAATTACACCCTCTCTCATCGGCGTATGTTTGGACCAAAATCAAATCCAACACCCTCACTGCACATCATTGATAGCTACTGTTGTCCACATGAACGTACACTCAACATAGACTTACACTAACACTAGGAAAATACCCTCTCACCGAAATAGATCTTGTGGCTTCAAGTTGATAGTAAGTTCACTGGGACACTCATTGCACAATTTCAATATAAACACCTACAAAAATGGAACAATAGTAATTCTAGCAAACAACAACATTCTCTGCTTTTGAGCATCGTACAGCAGCCTAAAAAGCCTGTAAGTCTGCAGTCGAAAGTAAAATTTGAACCGTGCCAGATCTCTCCCAATTTGGATCAACAAGACCATCATACTAACTTTGTCAATCACCAGGATCATAAAGTTACAGTTTAAAACATAAAAGAATCTCAGTATTTTACATAAAAAGACAAATAAGACAGGCCAGAAAATAACCATCCTAAACAAACATTCATTTGGCTGTATTGCAGCGATTCCAAGTACCATATACATTCGAGGGCCCTTTAAGGGGGAACTACTACAAAATGCCAGTTTGAAACCTATAGTTAGAGCTCCTGTGGTTACAACACTTATAAATATTTTGAAGTTTTTGCTTCCGGTTACTGGAAAATGTAAGCTTTCTGACTGGTCTTATTTTTATAAAAATAGGTCTTTAAAAACATGATTAAGACAGGGCAGAGCATCAAATAAACACACTGCTCTAGGTCTTATTTTTTTAAGGGCCTTTAAAGACCTAATTAACAAGCATTGGCATAGCCAAAAGGTCTCGCCTTGGGGACCTTATAAGTGTTTAGCCATGCAACGGTTGATGTTGTTGCACCAAGGATATTGTGCTGCATAACTAAATACTTATAAGGTCCCAAAAGCGAGACCTATTGGCTATGCCAATGCTTGTTTTGTTCTTGTATTTGCATGTTGAGCGCGGCGCCCGCTTTAGGGACACCGCGCTAAGTTTAAATGTTTTATTAATTTTTATGTTGAGAGCGGTGCCTGCTTCAGGGACAAAGTGCTCTATTTATTTATTTATCTTTTTTATTTAATACTGAGCGCGGCGCCTGCTTCAGGGACACCGCGCTCAGTTTCCCCCAAAAAATTTTTACTTTCATACTGAGCCCGGCGCCCGCTTCAGGGACACCGCGCTCGGTTTCATTATTTTTTTAAAAACTTTAGTAATGAGCGCGGCGCCCGCTTCAGGGCACCTCACTCTTTCTTTTTTTCTTACTTTAATGAGCGTGGCACCCGCTTCACGGACACCTCGCTCTGCAATACAATAGGTATTGCTTTTGCAAAAGATTGAACTATTGGTATTGTAAAGGACAATGCCTTTTAATTTTTTATAAAAGGTATTGCCATTTACAATGCCAATAGCTCAGAAACTCGCAACTGCGAGACCTATTGCATTGTAAATGATTGTTTTTTATACAGCCAAGCAAAGAACAGGTGGCTACCCTAGTCGAGACTCAGTGTCGCAGTGTGTGGAGCCTGAGCCGTTGAGTTCAGATGGGGGTCATAGCAATCTCTGATAGAGGGTTCAGGGAATGGTCCGCTGCACAGTCGAGGGCCAGAATATATGTATTAAAGCTGGGTGAGGCTGAGGACCCGCATGCACTGAGGGGCCTCGATGCACGCTGGAGACTGGATTGTAATTGTAATTATAGTGCGTACTACCCCTGACGAGGCGTCAAAGCGCTTTTTTGCGAGTAGCACACTACTCGGAACCCAAGGGTTAGTGATGGATTGGTATAGGGAAATATGAGTATAGTATTAGTATAGGGAGGTACGAGTTAATTTGAACGGAGGACATGTTAGCTAGATTGAATAGAGTAATGGAAAGATAGAAGAGGGAAGAAAACTAGAAGTGTGAATTGGGAGATCATAGTATTAAGTTGAGGACTGCGATGTGTAAAGGAGAGATGGACAAGGGAAGAGCCTGTAGAAAGGGATTAGGGAGAAAGAGAATCAGAGTTGAAAAATGAGGTTTTGGATGAGTAAAAGGAGAGAGAACATTAAGGAGAATTTAGTAGGGTTGTTTGGGGGATCATAGTAGTATACTGATGTTTGGTGAGAGCTTTGCGTGTGACTTACAGTGTGCTCTTCAGTGGCCCAACTGTTGCAAAACAGTCTGGTGGCAACTGCGCTTGTACATGCATACTAGCAATTTTTTAAGCCAAAAATGGCTTTAGTTTAGCTGTCTCCCCCCTACAAATGTCTCCGTTTTCATATATGTCAATGGAAAAAATACATTCCCCTGATTTTTTTCAAAACTGTTCACTTTACAGTTTTAAAATGTTGGTGTGTATGAAAAAGCATTGTGTTGTGACCTATGTATTATTGCTTGCTTTCTTGTCCTTGCGGTCTCGAGGGTGTTGTCATGGCTACGTGGAATGCCCCCACGTTCCAGCTAGCTCACGACGACACTGAGTAGATGGTTGATGCTCAAGCAGGCTGGATGTTTCTCGATCTGTGAAGGAGCCATTAAACCAACTTGTGAAATCTACTTCTTCAATGTACGTCGTGAACTTCCTTCCACAACAGTTTGGCGACGATTGCCTGCTCTCCTTTACTGTGAGAAATGAACCCACGTGTGACTTAGATCTATGTCTTCGAGGCGGCTACTCGACAACGGCGCTATTTTATTCTGTTTTCTACGGCAGCATCACCAGCTCTACTGGGATTTCATCTATACTTTCAAAGTGTGTTTCTTACTATCATCGTTTTGTGGTGGCAGTCATTCTCAGGGATGTTGAAGCCCACGCGCTGGGGATCCTCACGCTCTGATGTTCTGACACTTCCATCTGTGACTTCTTCTCGCTACGCCGTACGCCTTACGCCAAGCGCTGTGCGTGCCACCATCGTGGATCGGTATTTTCTCAATTACATGGTGTCATTCTCAGCAGTTCGTCACTGTCATTTGCACTTTGTCTGATCTTTTTGTTAGTGAATCAGTGCCGAAGCCGTACTGTTCTTCAATAGGGTGACCAACCGTCCGTAAATTTCACGGACAGCCCGTAATTTCGGCCGTCTGTCCGTTGTCCGTGAAGGTTTCTTTAACGGACGCCATTTGTCGTAATTTTACGTTGGGTGACAGCCAATCATGTGCCTTTCTATCACCAACCGTTGCTCCAATCTTTGCTATGGAGAACAAACAAAGCGATCTAGGATTGGCTTGAAAGCCATCAGCCAAGCCTAGAGCTTGCTGGTACACTGCAGGAGTGTTCTCATTGGCCCTGATGCTTCAGGGCCAATGAGAACAGCTACGGTATTTCTGGACATGCAGAGCACGTTTTGAGCCTTTAGCTTTTGAGCTGTGGACTCCTGTGTGCGTGTAGGCCTGGCGTTGGCCTAGTTGTGTGCCGCTACTGCCAGAGGAGGAAGAGAGACCCGGACCAGAATTACCAGTCTGCCGCGTACCCGCCATTTCTCAGCAAACACCTTCTCATTCCGATTTGGTGATCGGTAAGTTCAGTTGCTTCAGCTTGCTGCTTTCTTTGCCTCGAAGCGTGATGTGCGTTTATTTTCAGTGTATGTTCACTATGCCTCACTCTCTCCGGTTACCAGAGACTGAGGCATAGTCTGTCTGAAGGGAATCAATCACGGTGTTTGTGAAATCTACACAAGGAAACTTATGTGTTCGAGATGAATCTCAGTGTTGCATTCAAGGTTGTGTCCAGTGGTGAAAAACTTGTTTTGGGGATGTCTGACTAGAGAATTTCTCGTCGAGAATAAAACCTGAAAACTTTAATTTATCTTCAGTGAACGGCACAGCAGTTACAAAGAGAGGAAACCCGATTACCACTCATTTTCACTGCTCCACCGCTTAGCCGCATGTTGTAAATGAGAAGTCCCAGGTGCAGATCACTTCATAAATACACATCCCTTCTACAGAGATTAAAGTGCCCCTCGTGGTATAAATATTTAAGAGAAGATGTACATTTGGAACAAAATGAATAATAGACACCAGGTCCATCCTGCAGCTGAAATGGGACTCATGCCTTGCCACAATGTTAATATTAACTACTTTCAGTCATAAACACTGTCAGACATACTTCCTGGCTCATGTAAACTTATTAGAGATACGTGCATGTATTCCCTGGAGAGATTCCCATGGGAGAGATGAGACATTGACGGTCGTTCGTCCACTATCTTTACAAGACTTTCGTTAATGGGTTGCTCTCAATTATGTAACTTGCAAAGCAGTAATATGTGTGATTAGGACAACACCATTTTATAGGCTGTCCTTAAAAGGTCTACTCCCTAAAGAACGAGAACCAGCCCCCCCTCAACATTTTTAGTAAATTCCTCCTATTCATATTTGTCTTATTATTTAAATGCTAAGAGGCTGATAACACAGAGGTTTTATCAAATCTGTGTTAGCACGGAGTATGGAAACAAGCATTTGCAATGCAATCGGTCTCGCCTTTGGGACCTTATAAGTATTTAGTGATGCAGCATATTATCGCACAGTAGTGCAATGTAGATCTCTGTGGCAGTAAATGTATTACTGTGTAAGCGCTCTGACAAAGAATCAGATGCAGCCCTCTCTAAAATTTTATTCATGAGGTAGTTTAGTGGCTAATATAAAGTAAACTTGCACACCTATGGGGAGAGTAAATAAAGTGCAGAGGAGCTGTTGCCTTTATTAAGAAGAGCCAGCTTTAAAGGGGCACTTTTTAGAATGTCAAAAAATAAAGAAAACTGGAGCGGACATCATCAAACAAGAAGCATTATGCATGCCTGTTGATGATCTTTAGAGAAGCAGGGCTGTACTAACTAAGAGGTTTAACATGACTTCAATGGAGGTCGACCTGTGGTGAAATCCAGCAGCCCAAATTAAATACTTCAACAGATTGTGTGTAGGCCACCGTGCTTGTGTGCCCCAGTACCGATCTGCATGCTTTTACTAAAGCTTGCAGAAAGCCTTCCCTCTCACAAAGAGAGCCGGGGGTGGGGCCTCGACAACATTCTGCAGCCACCGAGAACACGTAAAAACCTATCTTGTAAGCTCTGATTACAATGGTCTCTGTAATGCTTCGTACGCGCAGCTCCCCGCCCCTACCCTCCCAAATTAAAGCAAAGTTTGGATTTAGTGAAGCTGACAATCAACAAGCAGCGAGCTCTGATGGCAGCTGCACCCTGATGGCAATTTAATGAAGCGTTTCGGCTGGTTAATATGTAGGGAAAAGCTATAAATATATCACTGTGTAAGCGCTTCGCCATGATCACAAATGTCACGCTATGTCACATTTTCTTAATTTATTCCTGGCAACAACTTGATGAGTTTGACATATAAATGACAACACCATAAGAGTGCATAGCTTTTGAAAGCAATCACTCCCTCCATTTCTTAGTTGTAATTTGTTACGGCATGGTAGATGGTACAGCTGTCCCCTATTCCAACAAGCATCTCTTCCCATTCCACAGCAGGTTATGTACGCAATTTTTGTGTAAATAGAGGCTCAAGAATTGCCTCAAACAGTCAACAATCAACTACATAACAGGAATAAGTGGATTATAAATTAACAGAGCGTCCGGCTGCCTTGAGGTTAGCTACAATCTCTCTAAATCCACATACATGGATACACACACTTATCAATGCACTGTATAATGGACAAAATGTAAAATATTAAAAAAAAAAAAAATAGGAAAATATATGCCTACAATTGGATAATTTTCTATTGCGCCCCTCCAAGTTCCCTCTTCGGTCCAATGCATTCAAAAGGAAGTCGATGCAGAGCGCTCGCCTCCGTGTCAGTACACCTTTAAAAGGGGTGTTCATGGCTGTTCGTCAGTGTAAATGCCAGCTCTCTCAAGGCTTCTGATCTTTTAGTCCTGTACTTCTATTTCTGGCCTGTTCTGATTTTTATACGCGCACACACACACACACCCTTTAAGTGGGCCTGGTCTTGCCGGTGTTCAGCACCGGCAGTTCTAAAAAGCAGTTACTGAGACTGGTCCCTTCACTGTCTTTCATGTAAATTTCAAGGAGAATTGTTCTTTTATAGTGTCATCATTTCAAAACAGGAGCATTTTCAATATGCTATACTACGAAGCCATGGCTATTGCTTATTCATGTTATGCAACTAACACCCATTGACAAAGCCAATAGTACTGGCTTGTTGTAAGGGTAATGTTACTTGCTGAATTATATACCTGGATGTAATGACAGAAGTACCAAATTGCCAGTCGGACGGCAACCTGAGAAGCTAAACATAGATTTTCAGCTTAGGTGCTTTTAAGCCGGACCCTTAATTGCATTGGTCACGCCCCTTTGCCAGACCCCCCAGTTTTTCCATCCCACTTAAAGCCCTGTATGTATGTGTGTATATATATATATATATATATATATATATATATATATATATACACACATATACATACACACACATTTGCTATGTTATCTATGTAAATGCGTGCCTATCCTATGGCAGGATCGCCAGCCTGTGCCCCCTGCCCTCCTCCGGCTCGGTCTCCTCTGAGCATGCAGCCGGCCTCCTCCTGCGCAGGTTGAAAGAGGCAGATACATTATTTCCAACGTTAGTCGTGCCTTTAAAAACTCTGGAAACATGAGCACAACTTTCAACAGTGCTTTGGTTTGCAGGAGGACTTGACCTTTGTTCTAAAAACCGAGACGTACTTAACATGAAGAAAAGCTTCGGGATAGTACTCTGAAATCCGTGACTGTCCCGGGAAATCCGGGACGTCTGGTCACCCTACCACAAACAACATCCATACCATCACCACCACGTCCCTCTTCAAGCCACCACGTCCTTCCTTACCACTCATACCGAAGCCCTTTGTAATAGCAAATGTAATTAAAAAAAATACGAACTTGCACTTGGTTTCCTCGCTACTTGGTTACATTTATAAAGCACCTCGTGCCTAAATGAAGCATCGGGACGCTTTAAAATGTAGGTCTGGTGCGATAGGGATAAGTACAAGGAAAGCAGGGAGCTCACCAGGTAAGAACCGAATGAATGTTTGTGTAAGGAGACTTTCAGCAGCTTTCTTCATTAAGAGGCCTCATTACGAAATAATATAAACGCGGATAAACATCCAGAGAGGATGTGTCCTTGTAAAGGTAACTGGTGCCTGTGTAAAGCGCTCCAAAATACAACTGCCCAGAATCATAGAATGTTGTTGAGCCAATGCCGAGACTCGATTGCGAGGATGTGGCGTAATGGCCAGAACCGCCGACTTTGGCGCTGGGGAACCAGGTTCAAGTTTCGGCATCAGCTCAACATTCTGCGATTCTGGGCAAATCCCTTAATCTCCCTGTGCCTACCATAAACAAATGCGTTCTCATGTAAAGCAGTCCATTACCTTCTGTCGAATTAGCGCTATGAAAAAAATAAGGGTTAACAGATCTTTTCTCGCTCCCCCAGGTTGGTATAAACTGTGGCGGATATCACCCCCTGGCAGTGTCCCCACGACCCCTGAAGAATCTCGACCCACAGACCATTCGCTCATGGGGCTATATGTATAACACCTTTTTTGAAAGGATAAATCAAAACAGCCAATTAGCCTATGCTTGGACCAGCGAGTAACTAAAAACACAGTACCTTTTGTGAATAATTGTAGAAGTTATTTATACAATAAACATGATCTCCGCCTATTGACTCACTTTTGGCCAGTAGAGACCTCCAAGATCCTGCTGTACCTCTGTCCGCCCCAGTACTTCCGGGTCGTATCATGGCCAATCCCATGGCTGAAAATTTTCTGGGAGTGGGCGCGACTCGAAATGTAGACGATGACCTAGGATTGGAGAATTTTTGGCACCTCAACCAATCTTAATGCGCTGTGTGAAATTCCGATGTGCTTATTAGCTGTGTCGTCCACGCGTGCCTCTGAGGTGCAGAGACAGTATCTGTCTGACCCGTCTTACTATATAGCTGACAGGTGGGCTTCTGAGCGGGCGTGACTAGGCAGGCTAGTGGCCTAAAACGGGCCAGTCACGGAACTCACGCCAAACTTTTAGCCGTGTGCTGAGAACTGGTTGCGGCCGGGAGAGGCCGTGCTGCCTCCACTTCCATAAGGAAGGTTGGGTGGGTAAAGTGGCGGTGCGGCGGTAATAGCAGCATACTTGCCAACTTTCTTAGAGTGCCAGGATCTTGTTCCCAGGTTGAAGTTAGCCTCTGTTTCTGCCAGCAGCCTAGCCGTAGGTTGACCTTAAAATCTTAATCGGCTAGCATCATTTTCGCAGTCAGCATATTAAATGAGTGGTGTGCGCGAGCGCTGGAAACCAAACACCCTCCTATCCAGATCACTTCCTGTTTTTCCTCGTGGAGTGGGAGACTTTTGGCGCATGCGCCAGATGTAAGGCAGCGCCGCGCACATGTTAATGCGCACTACTTTAAAAACAAGCATTTGCAATGCAATAGAACTCGCATTTACGTGAGTCCTATTGCATTTGAAACGGGAGTGCGGGCGGGCTAAAAGGCACGAGCGAGAGGGGGGCAGAGAAATCACAGACTGCGGGAGGGGGCGTGGATGGGGGGACACAGGGAAGAAAATAGTGTTTCGAGTAAAGGGGCCAGTAGCCCTGGAAGGATACAAATGGCTGTCATGGGGCGGGACTAACAAACTTAAAACCAATCGGAAGGCAGCATTTATAACCTAAGCCAATGAAGAAGATGGGCCGGAGAGTGGGCGGAGCTTCCATGAAGCTTCCACACTATAGTGTATACTGCATGCCTCGCAAAGCGATGGCAGCGCATTTGCGCTGCAACGCTAGGCGAGACCTAAAAAGCACTGCCTGTACCTGCACGAAGTCACAAAAACAAAAAGAAATTGCACATGCCCAGGATCAGACAATGTATGCAGGATTCGGGCAGGTTTTATAAATACAGGAGGCAGTGTTCATTTAAGAATATTTTAAGATATTGGCACAATTAAGGTGAAAACTTAAAATGTCCCTGTAGGCAAGTCCGCCTCTGACTCCTTATCCCACGTTTGTTTAAGTTTGTTTAAACATTTGTTTTACAAATGCTGTGATTCTCCTATGCCTCAGTCTCCGGTGACCAGATCCGCCTAAAAACGGCTGACTCTCCGGTCACAGTATTATGTTTAGGCCTAATTATGTTGCGTGGTAGTAGCATGCACCGGTTGTGTCACCTCAACCAAAAATAACTCCACATACTGAGTGCCTAAAGTAACGCAACTCAGCACTCTAGTCAGTGCAATGTAATGAGTTCAATATAGCATAGCATGGCTGTATCAAACTCTATACATTGTGCTCACTAGAGTGCTAAGTTGCATTACTTTAGGCACTCAGTATGTGGAGTTATTTTTGGTTGAGGTGACACGTTGAACTTCGGCCTCAGGCACTCAACAGTGCACACAAGCAAGTGCAGAAAGGGCTGCTGGCCTCTAAACCGCCAGGCCCTATTATATACTAGGGACTTATAGGGTAGGTCATGCCAAATGTAAGTGCACCCTTTTATATAGCTTACCCTAATGTAGGCCCTATTATATACTAGGGACTTATAGGTAGGTTTAATACCCCTACCCTATAATCTACTAGGGATTTATAGGGTAGGTCATGCTAAATGTAAGTGCACCCTTTTATATAGTTTACCCTAATGCATGTGTGTTTTCACTTGAGCTTTCAACTTAACACTGGGTCTGGTTAGGCGGAGCCTTTAAGACTTATTGGGCTTTATAGAAGTCCTTCTATTCCACTATGGCCAGGATGGGTGAGGGGGCAGTCCAGTGAGTGAGAGGAAAGTAAGCGCCTGATATGTTTTATTTTCTTCCTTGAATACAGTATGAATATACAAGCAAGTGTGTTGGGTATTTTACAGAGTACTTTAAGGGAAAAAACGCAATGTCTGATAATGAGTCAGGCGAAGGTGCTGCAGAGGAATTCTTCACATCAGATAGCGAGCTATATTCGGATGCAACATCTACACCGCAGGCAAACTCCATGCTAGAGCCACCCAAGAAATGAACAAAAAAAGTGCTTTGTGAAGTACAGACCAGAATGGGAACTTTCACACCGCAACATCCGCAAGGTGTCAGAAGATGTGTACAAGGCCAGGTGCAACCTCTGCAATAAAGACTTTTCCATTGCCCATGGAGGAGAGCGTGATATCAAAACCCATGAGGCTGAGCACAGCATAAGAAAAATGCCTCAGGCAGGGCGAAGATGGCCACAATTTCATCTTACCTGCAACCAAGCTTCCAGCCAGAAGTATCCAAAGTAAGTCATTGCTTGCTTCATCATAATGCGACATAGGTTTTATGTAATTCTTGTACACTCTTCTTGCTTTGTCACACTCTAAGACTCCCAAACTGAATAGGCGAGCCATCTAACAATTTTCTGTTACTTCCTTTAAATGTGCAGCAGTGTTTACCAAGTCAGGTTGCCTTTACCGCGCTTTTCTCACTCTGTTTATATTAAGAGCACATCATAATTGCTTTTGGGTTACCAGCTGACACTTTAGTTTAAATTTGCAGTTCTAAGCCCCATTGTGGCCACTGTTTTCTTCACCAATGGAGATTTTCTTTGCGTGCTTATACCTTTGTGTATTCTTTTTTTTACATTTTAGGTCACAGCTGCAGAGGTGACTCCGGTGTACCATGCTGTGAAGCATCACATCTCCTACCGCTCCCTGGATTGTGGCATCAAGCTAAGCAAAGTAATGCATCTCGACTCATCCATAGCGATGAAAGCATCTTGTGGCCGCACAAAGGCATTGAGCATCACTGTGAATGTGCCTGCACCTCTATCGTTGCAGCAAGCACAAGAAGACTTAAAAGATGGATATTTTTCCGTTTGCAGTGACGCCTCAAACAAAGGTAACATTAAACTCTACCCACTTTAGTTGCGGCACTTTAATTTCACCTCCGGTGTGGCCTACACTGCTGGATTTCTACGAGGATGCAGCAGAGACTGCTACAGCTATTGCACAGCAGATCACAACAAAATTAAATAACCATGGTTTGAAAATGGAGCACGTCGCGGCATACTGTGGGGACAACGCAAGTGTCAACTATGGACAACATCATTCTGTGTTCCAGCTTTTGAAGGGAGCAAATGGAGACATTCTGCCTGCAAACTGTTCTGCCCATATCCTGCATAACTGTGCTAAACAAGCTATTAATGGACTTTTAATGGATGTAGAATCCTTTGTTCTAAAAGTCTACAGCCATTTCTCTTCTTCCGCAAAGCGGATAGCGGAGTTGAAAGGGTTTTTCGCTTTTGTGGACCTAGAGTGGCAGCCTTTGTTTCGGCATGTCCCAACACGGTGGCTCACATTGTTCCCAGCCATTGCGCGACTGTTGAAGTGCTGGGCAGCACTAAAATCCTATTTCCTTTCCCTTGGGCCAGAAAAAACACCCAGAGCAATATGGGATTTTCTAGGACTTGAAAGTGGGGAGGCCACTATGTCACTTATTTTGACTTGTACTTATGTTTGTTGTATATTTACTCACATACTATTGCACAACTTAATTTGTAGTGTCGGTAAAACTTGCCCTTTGTCCCGAATTATTGTCCTGAATTTTGACCCTCCGTCCTGAATTTTGACCCTTTGTCCTGAATTTTTACCCTCCCCGTCCTGAATTCACACCCATGCCAGTTGGTCACTCTATTCTTCAATGTCTAGTATTTGTAAAGAGCGAACATTTACCCGAAGGTGTCAAGGCGCTGGGGGCTGTCGGGAAGATTAAGCGAGCTATTGCCCAGAGTCACATGGTGCTGGGCTGATCTGGCACCGGGGATCGAACCGTGAGGCCCAGGGTTCCGGAGTCAGTCACCCTGGCCGCTGCGCCACACCTCTTCCACAATAGCTCTTCTTGCTCGTCCTACCTGGCAGGTTCCCACGGTGATCTGCACACCTGCTAAGGATTTATTACATTATCAGTGCTTTACACTGCATTTGTGCAAACAAGTACTACAGTGATTTGTACACCCGCCTTTCGTTATTGTGCAGGCGCAAATTACAGTGATTTGCACACCACTATTCAGTTCCGAGATAATTCATACACATCAGTTTTGGCATTATTATTGGATTTGAGCAAGCGTCTACCATGGTGATCTGCACACCCGTCATTTTACGGTGCAGGCGCAAATTACGGTGATCTGCACACCACAAATCGACGTTTAAAAAAAATATATATATAATCTAGGGGCACGTTTTGGCTTTTATGCTTTAATTTCAACTTACCAATATGGCAATGAGTCAGATGATTACACCACCACCCAACTTTTTGTTGGAGGGTGAAACCCCTTCCATTGAGTGGGAAGAGTGGATTGCCATTTTTGAAAATTATATTGAAGCCATTGATGGTCTGAGATTTTCTGCGGCCAGGAAAAAAGCATTATTATTGAATTCTTTAGGTAAAGAAGGTCAACATGTGTTTAAATTTTTACTGGAGGTCATGGGAGCTGATGGCGAACCAATTGACAACCCTTATTTAAAAGCGCAACACAAATTAGGAAAATACTATGGCAAACAGATTAACATAGTTATGCAGCGTCACAAATTTTACACTTTACCACAATAAGAAAGAGAAACGGTGGATCAAATGGTTACACGGTTGAGGGAGTTAGCACTCAAATGTGATTTTGGTACAATGACAGATTAAATGTTACGTGATCAACTTATTTTGCAATGCAAAAACAAAAGAATGCAGGCGAGACTATGGGCAGCTAAGAACCCAACTTTGCAGAAAGCTATTTCTATTGCAAAAATAGTTGAGGAATCTGAGTTATGCATGAGAGAAATGCAAAACATAGACGAGAAAAGAACTGACACAGTGAACGTGGTTAGTGGGAAAAAAGATATAGCAATTAAGGACCACAAAGGGAAGCAAAAGAACGAGTACAAACCTACAGCTAATAATCTCAAACCAAGACTTTCCTTGGACAATAAGAATAAATTTAATGGGTGTTATAGGTGTGGGAGCATGGGCCATGCTGCTGATTTTGTGGGTTGCTACGCCAAGGATAAAAATTGTAGGAGGTGCGGGAAAAAGGGGCACCTAGCAAGAGCGTGCAAGGATTCTTTGATAAGCAGAGTTGCTTTTGTGGATGAGGTGCTGTCCTCGCCGGACATAGTACTTTGAGTGGAGAACGAGTATAATGGCAGAATGCAAAGACCCAGAGCAAGTTTTATCATTAATGGTGTTACTGTTGAGTTGATGGTTGATCCTGGTTCAATGTTTACAATTGTGCCATTGTGCTTATTCAATGCTAAATGGCCTAATATGACCCTTTGTAACAGTGACATTACGCCCAAAGGGTATGGAGGGGAGGCCATTTCTATTAAAGATTTTGTACAAGCGAGTTTTGAATCTAAAGGGAGAAAAGCAGTGGGAAAAATGTATGTGTCAAATGAAGGACCAGCCATTTTCGGTTGGTTACAGCAACATGACATGCATGTCATTTTAGATCCCAGGTCTGAAGAGCAGGTACTCATTGCCCATGATGGTGACAGCACTGAATCCATCTTGGCCAAATATGAAAATGTTTTTCAAGTTGATTTAGGGAGGTTGAGGGGTATGTACATGAGATTAAGGTACAAAATGGGGCACTACCTGTGAGACATAGAGTGAGGAAAATTCCAGTGGCTATTCGAAGAGAGGTGAAAGAAATGCTAGAGGACATGCAGAGGCAAGACATCATTGAGCCGGTAGAAGTTTCTGAATGGCTTTCTCCGGTGGTTATCACAAAAAAAAGGGATTGAAAACTCAGATTTTGTATTGATCTCAGATCTTTGAATCAGAATATTATTTTAGACAGTTTTCCTTTATCCAGCATCGCTTAGATGGTGCTGGTAATGACCGAAGCAAAATTCTTTACGAAGTTAGACCTAGGGTCGGCGTGCCATCAGGTTACGCTGCATCCTAATTCGAAGAAATTAACTGCTTTTATCACAATGGAGGGTGTCTTTCAATTTAAAAGGCTTCCATTTGGACAGGCATCTGCTGGCAGCGTTTTTCAGCATATGATGCACAGGTTATTTAGTAAGGTTGAGAATACACACTTTTTCCAGGATGATATCCTTATCACTGGTAAGAGTGAGGCAGAACACAACAAGACATTGGTGGACTATAGGAGTGTTGGACAAGGCAGGGCTCACTTTAAGGAGGGACAAGTGTAAATTTCTTTTGAAGGAGATTGATTATTTAGGGTATACCATTTCAGAGAGAGGGGTGGAACCTAAAGAGGACTTGTTGAAAGCTATCAAGGGTGCAGCTATCCCCACTAGCAAGGATCAGCTCAAGTCGTTCATGGAATTAGTCGAATACTATTCCAAGTTTGTCCTCAATTTTGCAGACAAAACGGAGCCTCTCAGAGAGTTAGTGAGGAAGGGCAAAAAATTTGAATGGGGTGACATTCAGGACAGGGCGTTCAGAAACATAAAGGATGAGATTGTGAGTGCTGGCATCTTGACCCCGTTTGAGCCTGGCAAGAGTACTATACTTACAGTTGATGCCAGTGCTCATGGCATTGGTGCAGTTCTTTCGCAAATGAAGGGGGTGTGGAAAAACCAGTTGCGTTTGCATCATGCACTCTCAACAAATCTGAATACAACTATGCTGCAATTGAGAAGGAGGCATTGTCTGCAGCGTGGGGTGTTCAGTATTTTCGCACCTATTTGTGGGGAGCACTCTTCACTTTGAGAACGGGTCACAAGCCATTGATCAAAATGCTAAGTCCGGGGGAGCAAGGGAAGGGTCTGTGTCTTATGCCGTTTGCTGCCAGATTGCAGGAGTATACTTGCAAAATCGAACATGTGGCAGGGTGGAAAAATGTACAGGCTGACTGTTTGTCAAGGTTACCTCTTTGTGAGGAGGGTGATGAGGTCGAGGATGAAGTAGTTTTGTGTTGTGTAGCCAGTGTCAGTGATGTATTGGAAAATGAGTTCAGATCAATTACTGAAGAGGAATAGCAGCCAGCAGCTAAGGAAGATGATGTAATTGAAGAATTGGTCAAGTGCATTAGAACCGGGTGGAGACGAGAGGGTGATTTGAAACCGGCATTGAGGAGTTTTGCCAAAATACAGGAGGAATTTAGTATCAGAGCAACTGATGAGCTAGTGCTAAGGGGGGAGAGGTATGTACCATCTAGGGGTTTGAGGAAAAGGTTGTTTCTGTTGGCACATGGGGGGCACCCAGGACAAACCATTACTAAAAAATGACTCAAAGACTAATTTTGGTGGCCAGGATTAGATGAAGATGAAGGTATGGGTAGAGAATTGTAGTTTACGTAAAGATGGCGAAAAGAGACTCAAAGTTGATACACATAGCATGGGTTCACTTGGAGGAAATCTAAATGGGGCAGCATGGGAATAGGTTTGTCTTGATTTTATTGGTCCTATGGCTTTCCTGTCCAGTGATAAAAGATTTGCGATGGTTGTAGAAGATGTTTATTCGAGATTGGTGATTGTAGAGTTTGTAAAAGACATTACTACAAGCAATGTGATTAAGAACTTGCAGAGTATATTTAGACGGGAAGGAGTTCCTGGTATACTGGTGACGGATAATGGCACGCAACTCAGGTCACATGCCATGCAAAGTTTCTTGAGAGGGAATGGTATACAACATATTTGCACTTCACTTTATAACCCACAAGAGAATGGTATGGTGGAACGTATGAACAGGGGTCCTTAAGGGTACGATCCAAATGGCTTTGCAAGGCAAACGGGATGTTGCCAGATGTGTTGATGACATGATATGGGCTTACAATACTGCGATCAATGGGTTCACGGACGAGATTCCCTATAAAAGGATGAGGGTCAGAACGCCCAAATCCAAATTTACGCCCCAATGGTTGATTGAAAACGGAGTGGTCAGTAAAGTGGAGAAGGAAGTGAAGGTGGGGAAAATAGAGGTAGGAGATGTTGTCAAAGTCAAGATAGAAAAGAGAGACTCTGCACCAGTGAGGTCAAAGCAGTGCACCGTTGGCATTTAGCTCTAGAGAATGGTCAAAAATGGAACAGAAGAAGAGTGGCTTTATATTGCAAAAGAAATGATCTTGGCAAAAGGGAAGGAAGGGATGGTGGCTACGGTTCAGGTGTGTGAAGCGGAGAGGTTAGCAAAACAAGTGGCATAGGGCGCAAATGTCATGATTCAAGGGGCAGTGGTAGCACTTCCGGGAGGGAATCCTGTGTGCGCCGCCATGTTCCTTCTAAATTTGATGATTTTGTCATGGAGTAGTGCCATTTTATCTTTCTGTGTTTAACTTCTGTATAATTTGTCGCTTATTTTTGTTTTATTGGTAAAGAATGAAGATATGATGTGACCCATGTATTTTACTTGCTTTCTTTGTCCTTGCGGTCTAGAGGGTGTTGTCATGGCTACATGGAATGCCCCCACGTTCCAGCTAGCTCACGATGACACTCACAAGATGGTTGGTGGTCAAGCAGGCTGGATGTTTCTCTATCTGTAAAGGAGCCATTAAATCAACTTGTGAAATCTACTTCTTCGATGTACATGTACTTCCTTCCACAACACATTGCTACTAAGTTTCCCATTTCCATGCATGACTAGTTAGGGTTGTAGTGTTTTTTAATTCGGTTTTTTTAGACTGGAAGTACTGTTTTTTCACTGGGCTACATAAGACTACAAGTTCCAGAATTCTAAGGAAAAAAGGCACACACCTAGTCCTATGCACCAGTGGCCATGACAAACGTTTTCGCTCACAAGCAAAATAATTTAAGCTTACAGTTATAACTATTATTTGTAAACTAGATTAAAGAACTGTAATTGGTCTCACGTGGTCGGAATTGATGATAGAACATGGCAGGTTTCTTGTTTTATTTATTCAGTAGTATATAGCTGGTTTTCTTAAATTGTTTACTTTCAACACATTATGAAGCTTCTCTGCAACTACCTCGTACTGTTTTGTATTTTAATGGGGGGGTCTCTCTGGTGTGGTCGTTAACAATAGTACAACTTCACTCACAAAGGCCCTTTTCCAATATGGCCGCCCTATTTCCTAACCCCTGAACTGAAGCCTAAGCACAGCCTGATTACAGTGTCCGCTGGAGACTCGTCGACCTATCAGGTGGCAGAGTGTGCATTCCAAGCCTCACTCTGGGCTAGCACCCCCCCAACCCCCTTCTCCCCCCCACCCCCCTCTCCTTGGCCGCGAGCCGCTGGCTCGGATTGGCTGGTGTCACGGAGACGTCCCGAGCAGCTGTGAGTAAAACGGGAGGGCGGTGGAATGGAATGTGGGTGCTGTGATTGTAGGGCTAGGCTCCTGGGGTGAGGTTGGATTGGGAACCCCACCCAGGTGGGGGCCCTGGGAGGTGCATGTGGGGGTCCTGCGAACTTCTCTTGGTTCTACTCAATGCCACTCTACTTTCACCGCCCTGGGGACAGCATCTTGAGGGATAGACCTGCTTTAAGAGCTTTACCCCAGTTGCTTCTATGCCTTGAAAAATAGGTATTTCCGTCCTGTTCATGTCATGTGGCTTTAGTATTTGATAACTCTGCACTTATCTCTCCATCTACATGGTTTAAACCTAATTCTCCGCAAATGGAAGGACCCAGACAAGATTTTTGCTTCTCAGCTTCATTTCAAAACTCCATCCACATACCTGCCAACTCACACGGTGCCACAGTGTGACACAAGATATCGGGTCCCAACACACGGGCACCCGGTGAGGAATCGATATCACACTGTGGCAGGGAAAACTAGCTGAAAACCACTGTAAATAGTGGTTTTCATGCTCGTTTTCCGAGGCTTTGAACGGCCGGTCCATTAAGGGGTTGAAAACACCCCAGGACATCAGCACCAGCCTCGGCAAGCTTTTTTAATTTTGGAGAAGGGGGTTGGGATTAGGGTGGGGTTCAAAAGTGCCTCGTAGGGACTTCTCGGCACGAGGCCCCTCCCCCCCGTGACATTATTCTTCAAGTTGGCAGGTATGCATCCACTTGAGATGAATATGGCAACCTTAGGAAGGTCTTCTATTGCGGGCATGTTAAAAGACCCAAAAGTACAGGATAGTGGTGCGCTCATCATCCTTTTGTGATACTGATTTGAAGTAAAGAGAAAATATCACTTACCTGAATGCTTGAAGTTGATTTGAGAGGCATTGTCTCGATACTATACAAGTAATATAAAAGTTGTATAGGTATCAATGGACATACAAATAACATTAACAGTTATGGTAGTAGGTATTCCTATATGATGAGAGCTCAACTATTCCGTACTTTCGTGGGTAACTGACCTGGAAAATTTCTCGGTTCAGTTCTAGACATCGTGGCAACAGGTGCATTATAGTATTCGAGCACCACAATTGAGAGGGAAGTGCAACAGAGGAATCACTGTTGCCCGTTTGTTTCAAGATAATGTTAAAAGACTACTGATAAAAGGCACACAGTCCTGAAAAGGGCATTTTCTAGATCCAATCTCGCCATGAGGGCTGGTGTTAATGGGGATTGTACTAGCCAGAGCTTTATTTCTGACTTTGAAGGACTTTTTAAGACTATTCAAGAGGGCTCTGAATGTACTGCACTTCTAGAAAACCTGGAACTACAAGCCACATTCATTTCAGTGAGCTCATTTGATGTTAGAGCAACTGCCTTATCTGCAGGAGCTATAGTAACAGCCAGAAGGAACATTTTTATGAGAGACTAGCTTACTGGTTCGGCTCAGTAAAACACAATTGTATGACCACCCTTTGAAGGAAACGAGCTCTTTGATTCTGAGATAAAGGAAAAGCTTCATAGAATATTTAAGAATTCCTCCTCTTCAATTGATGAGAATGTGTCAAAATCTTAATTTGAAGTACAAAGTAGCGTGCCCTGAATAGGGTCCGTCCCCCTAGGCACAATGCAATACCTTCCAAAGGTAGTTCAACTCATCAATGTCTCAACAAAAACATCATCAATAATTTGTAATTATAGGTACCCCAGGAGCACACTACAGAAAAAGGATAATATTTCAACCATCACTGCATCTGTAGGATGTGCAAGTTCATTCCATTCATCAAAATCTTAATTTACACAGCCCTCAACACGGCAACCAATGTCCTACTCTAGGAAACAAAGAGTTCAAGAACCAACTGAAACAAAAGAATAAGACTTCCCCTGAGAACTTTCAGCGTTCCTGACTATGCGGCAGCTGGCCTACAGTGCCCTGTTGGTGGGAATGATCTTCTCCTGACTCCTGGATTCTAAGTATGGTAAAAGAGGGCTACAAATTAGAGTCCTCAACTCTGCCCCCTTCAGATTGGAAAATGTGTACGACAGGCCCCATGAATCCTATGAAATCAGCTAGCCACTCTCTAATCCTGAAGGGAGCTATAACTTGAGTTCCAAAGAGCCAACAGAGCAAGAGGACATACTAAAGGATTGTTCTAGTTTCAAAAGTAACCGGAGGATTCAGATTGATCATAGATCTAATCTACTTATTCGTTTCTGAATCATTATAAAATTCAGGGGTTGGGGATGGGTAATGGTAATTTTGGGGAGAATGTTTTGAAAGCAGCAAATTGTGGAAACTAACTGGTTTTATTAATTTTGTTTACTTTACAGTCATAGGTCTGCATTCACTATTAAACTTTGTTAGCATTTGATGGTTATATGTTATTGTTCATAAGGTTGTGCTGCCAGCAGAGCTTTGCTGCACCTAATTAGCAGTGACTGGGACTAGGACACTTACTTACTGGTATTCTTCCTTATCCTTAGTCTGTACGTCCTCATCACAGACATTACGACATACCCACCCTCCATATGTTGCTGCCTCATCTAAGGATTAGTAAGATCAGAATAAATTGTAGGTAGTTGGTACCATTATCAATGCCCATAAGAGTGGGTGGGTTCTACATCTGACTACACCTACTTCCTTATTTTTTTATTTTTACCCCCTGTCATGTGGTGGTATCCACCTTAATAGTAATGACTGTATAGGATATTATGGTTTAAAGATGATGAAACTTTCCAATAAGTAATTGCAACATTACGTTCAGACTTGGTCTCACTATCAGCACTGTTCTAGTCACTTTCCTTGGTTGCAAGTATTTACACTTTTATACCCCCCCCATCTGCCTTTTTCTGAGTAATACTTTGTGTTTATAAATATTATCACAGTGTAGCTGAATTGGTGGATGCTAAAGGTGGTCTGTAATATTATATTGAACTGATTCTGATATTTGATTGAAAAGGATTCCTTTTGACAGTTTATTTCTCTTCACTAATTGGTCAAGGCTTAAAAAATTTGGCACTAACCAAACATGAATCCTGATTAAAAAAATATGAAAAAGAGACTCGTTTGTTGTTGAAAAGAGGAGAGCCCTTTTTTTTTTTAAGGTCTGGCACAAGCCATGACCTTGTGATCTTACTAAAATTATACATATAATACCCTTACAGGAGCTTTCATCCAGCCATTTTTATATATTGGTCTGTTGTGGTGTTCACGTTTTGTTTCCGCCCTCTACACCATAGAGTATATGGCAGTGGGTCAGCCCACTTCAGCCATTGGCTAACTTCACTGTGAGTGATGGCATTCTGCTCTTACACAAAACCACATTGACAGAAAGTAGTTCCATGGAGTACCAGGGACTGTGGCAATGTGTGCTTTTTGAGGCCCAAAAATATTTTTGATATTTGTGCTTTTAGATAATTTTTATTTATGGATCTCATGTTAGCAGAGACCTTTTGTTATAATATACTTACTCATGGGAGCTTTTTTCCAGCCCTCCTCGTTGCACGGATAACCTATTGAGCCAAGTTTTGTGTATCATGAATTGGTGGCGCCAAGGAGACCCTAAGGTCTTATCGACTGCTGACAAGATCTCACTGGCTTTGTCCCACAGGGCATGCATGCAGGGGCCCAATAGACGGACAGCATTAACCAACCACAATGCTAGGCTAGCGGACGAAAATGTACGCTTACCAAAAGCCTCAATCTTTTTAGACTCCCTATCCGGAGGAGTATTGGAGAATGAATTGGGATTCACTTTATATGTTGAAGCCTGAATGACGAGGCTAACTGGAGTAGGATGTTTAGTACGAAAATCAGAATTGCCAGGCTCTAATCTGCGACACCTGCCACCTGCCTATTCACCCGCAGGCAAGAGCATGGTTTTGGCTTCAATGTACCTGTGAGTGCCTTGTTAAAAGGGAGCAAAGGCTTAGACAAGGATGGTCAGGTTGCAAAATTTCTGTAAGAACATTTGTTTTGGCATCTACTGAGGCCAGCTGTAAAATACAATACAATTCATTTCTAAAGCACACAGCTGGCTTTGCGTGTGTCCACCTTGTTCATGGTCAAATCAGAAGGAGCCTAAACTGCGTCACAGAGGAACGTTTTGATCCTCTTCCTGAAAACCGCTTCGGCTGTGCAGCTTCTTAAGGCCAAGGGTAGGGCATTCCAAAGTTTGGCAGTCAGATAATGAATGAAATGAAATTTGTACTTGTAAAGCGCACTGTTACCCTAGGGTGTCCTGGCGCTGTACGCATACCGCTGTGGAACCCTTCCTGTCTTTTCCCTGTGAAATGTCCACTCCTGGGCACCCCCAAGGTGAAGCAAGGCATCCCAGCGCTGGTGGGGCCGTTGTGGAGATTAAGCAAGCTATTGCCCAGAGTTGCAGAGTGGGACCCATGATTAGAATAGGCACCGAGGCGAGAATTATCAGGTCCGAGGAAATTGAGCCCAAGACCCGCCGAGGCGGGAATTGAACCCTGGTCCCGGGCCAGATCTCTGCATCAGGGTCTGCCGCTCTAACCATTGAGCCACACTTCTCCACATAAGCAAATGAGCGGCCTCTTCTTCTGGATTTAGCAATCCGAGGAGTTTGAAACAGCTTAAGATTGTTAGAGCGAAGGGGTCGGGCCTGGAGAGAATTTAAAACGTTGCCTAAGATACGAAGGCCCCCTGGATTTAAAAATCTTAAAAGCAAGGGGAAGGGCCTTGAACTGTATTCTTTTAGCAATTGGGAGCCGGTGAAGCTGGCGCAGGTGGTCCGAAATAGGACACCAGGGAGGAAGTTTCAGGATCAGGCGGGCCGCAGCATTCTGAATAATCTGCAGCCAGTGTAAAAGATAAGGAAGTCCAGGAAATAAGCTATTGGAATAGTCTAGTTTAGATGTGATCATGGCATGTACTTCGGTCTTCTGCTGATCCACTGGAATAAAATGCATCATCCGTCTCAAGCACCTGAGAGTCAGAAAACAGGAGCTAGACAATGATTTTATTTGGGGTTCAAAGGTAAGTTCTGCATCAAATTTGACCCCCCCCCCCTGGTTTCTGGCCGCCGGGGCAGGACACCGCACATTGCCCATCTCTGGTAGCCACCGAAGCTGCAATCGGGTATGATTTTAGGACCAAAGAAAAGAAATTTGGTCTTGTCTGAACTTAATTTCAGGATGTTACCATTCATCCACTGTAGAATAGAGTTAAGACATGTTTTAAGGGAACTAGGACCTCAGCTGCCCTCTGAACCACCACTGCGGCGGAGGCACTTTCTCCCATTGAAGGCCGAAGTGGCAAGTCAAACCCTCCCACAGGGGAGGTGTGAAGCCCACTGGCCTCTTACAAATCCACGTGAATTTTATTGTATGTGCAATGAGAGTGGATAAAACCGTGTCCATCCTCATCATCATCATCCCCATCCTGAGAAGTACCTGTTCAAAGTTGGAGCCAAAATGACAATGGAGCCTCTGCTGGCGTGTTCGCCTTGGTAGAGGCAACGGGCTCATAGTCAGAATTTATGATAACCGGCTGTGCTTTTGTGATTTTGTACCGCAACATTGGTCGAGATCGAGCTAAAGTCGGTTTAGTGTACTGCATCGGATTTTACACTAGATCCTCTGCCGGCATTGTTGTGGAAGGGCCCAGAGCAAGTCTTGGAGACAGTGGAAGCTTTTACCTGAGCTGGGATGGTTCCCGAGATCGGTCCCAAAGGGTCAGATGCAACCAAAGAAGGATCTGTATGTGGTAACCCTACAGGGGGCCCCTTCGGTTCATTGGGCCCAAAGGAGCGGCAGTAGGAGCCGTAAGCACACCAGATATCTGCAGCCTGGCCTTCTTAAATGCTTCCGTTGGTTGTGGAGTTGCTGATGGCGTTTGAATTCAGGGTGCACCAGGGTCCGCCGAGAACCCAGCTCTGCAATTGGAGATCTCTAGGGTGAAGGACTCAAATCATTATGCCCTTGCGCCTTCTTTTTAGGTTCAGCGTGGCGAGATGAGGGTCGACTCCCAGTTTGCTTTTTTAAGTTTGAGCTTGGACTTCCACTTGGATTTACGGGAGAACTTTGAGCACAGAGTTGACTGCTTGCAGAAATGGCCAAGTGAGGGGGACTGACGTCATTTCCGCAACTTGGAGTGGGACATGCACAAAGGCTGCAATTTCGTTTGTTTGGCAACCTTCAGTCTCACCTTCCGGTCCCGGATCACCTTTGGGTACATGAGGGCACATTTATTGCATGACTTTGAGTGAAGGCCTGAACCGAGATGCCAAGGAACCACCTTGTGCTGATCCATTACTGATATTTATTTGTTTTCTGCAGTCGTGACATGGTTTGAACCCTGTGCATTTTTGGAAGCTCCCTAGCACACTGGAATTTGATTTAGAAGTTGTCAGAATACCAACAAAATTGAGAGCTCTGGATTCACATCGGAAAGCGCAGAAAGAAAGAGACTGGCATAAACACACACAGGTGGCACTTACATGCCGCTCTGCTCTGTCACTTCTGGGCAATGCGTAACCAAAGTCGACACCTAGTGCCGCATGGGAGCACTACTAACGAAACGTTTCTGGATCCAGTCTGGTGCCTGGGAGTATTTTAAGGTGAGGAATCGGCGGTTAGAAGTATCCATCAGAAATGCTCAGCAGGAGTTGGGTATTTCTTCTGTTCTAAAGTCTCCCAACAGGATTTATTAGCTCCTTTTTGAGAAGAAAGATTAGTTTCTGATTTGTCTGTTGGGTAGCCGATGGTTACAGAGGGCATCCTGGGCAAGTCTAGTAGGACCAGGGCTGTAGTTTTTAGTACTCGAGTGCCAATGTTGAACATGTATGATTTGCATTGAAGCTGTACCTTTTTCATTATTGTTTAATTTTAGTTTTCAGAAATCTTGTAACCAGTACAAGGTTTTGCTCTGCATTTGCAATAGATGTCTTTAACGTTACTAGTCTTGCTGGAGTCAGTGTGACTAAGGCCTTTGAGTTCTTTTCCCTTTGGGTGTTTCTTTTTTGAAGGAGATTGTTTTGAATTTAGTGATTGGGGGGCACTAAAGACTGAGAAGGATCTCAAGTTTTGAGTTTGGTTGTCTTCGATTCCCAGAAGGGTCCAGGGTTTTAGTCAGTTCGTGGGAGAGCAGTATTTGGTATTTCTATGAGATTTGACTCTATTTCATGTTTCCATGTTTTCTGGTGGTGGCCTTGCATATGCTAATTATTGTTCTAATCGTACAGCTGTTCATATCTGTGCGATTGCGCAGCCGCAGTGGTTTGTCACTGTGGTGCCGGCAGCTACGTCCCACAGTGAGATGATGGGAAATGGTATACATGGAGGAGAGTGATCGCATTCGCTTCCACTGCCCTGGTCTTGCTCTATTCAGCTGGCAGGATGTAGACACGTACATCCAACTTTTGCATGGCATTGCCAATGGGTGGTGTAGATGTTTATATCTGCTGGCATCAGGTGCACATAGTCAGGTGGGTCGTGGCATGCAGCACTCTGTTGGCACCAGCCGGGAGAGTTGCTGTTGGGTTTGGCCTCACCACATACCAGTATTTCAGCAATTGTCACTTGTTCATGGCAATATTCCATCTAGATTATTCACATATAAAGGTCTTCTTTAAGAATCTCGGTGCCATTCCCTGCATAATGGTAGCTCCCATCTGCCTTAATTGAGACCTTCCCTTGCATATTGGGGGCACCCTAGGCATGATGGTGCTCACCTCCGGCTTAATAAGGACCTTGGCATGAAAGTTGCCATTCCTACTATATTTTTGGCATGTGTGGCATTATGGTGTCCACACTTGGCATGATGGCTTGCACCCAGAGAGTATTGTGAGCCTTGCCATAATGGCTGTTCTTGACATCTTATGGATATCTGTAGCATAACTGGCATATTGCGGACATCTTTAGCACAAAGGCCCCAATCCCAAGTATGATGGTGGTGTTTGTGTGATAGTGGCCATTCATAGTGTATTGTGGGTATGTCTGACATAATTTTACCCACCCGTAGCATCTATTGAAGGACATTGTTGGTCTATTATGGGCATCCTTGAAATGACAGTGCCTATTCCTTCCAGAATGCTGGCATTAGCGTAATGGTGTTCCTTCTTGGCTTATCTGTCCCATTTATGATTATTTCCGCCATAATTCTAGCAATGCTTGCCATGATGTCGGCATCTTTGGCATTATTGAGCCCATCCTAGGTATAATGGGTCCATGCCCAGCTCCTGGTATAAGAGGACCATGATGCATCATGGGCATTCTTGATCTAATTGTGCTCCTCTCCACCCCAGCGGTGGTGGTCATCCCTGGCATACGATGGGCATTCATGGAATTTGATGTTGATACGTAGACATGTAAAGCCAGACTCTGTCCATGTGTGGCAGTAACATGCATGAGTACTTCATGACATGGAGATCAAAGACATAACGAAAAATGAAAAGCCATTATTTTGAGAGACGGAAATATTTGTTTTGGGAATCAGAAATATTTATTAAAAATGAAATGCTTGTAATAACAAGCCAATGCATGATGACAAACTGCTCGTGTTTCCAAAATGTTTTTTAAGTTGATATTAAAGTGATAATTCATGCTCATTTCTGGAGACTTATTGTTGACGTTTCCTTGGCGACAGATGACACTAGTAGTTATTTCATTATTTGTTCTGAGGCATTTCATCATAGATGTTAATAGAACTTAGACGTTATCCCTACAGTTTTCGCATGGTTGGGTCTGTAAGGTTTTAGTGATATGCCTGTTGTGATCACTGTAATGTGAAGGTAGATTTGCTCCTTGACTGTAAGATCTGTCTAGCTTCGCTGGCTGAGATTGTAAGGTTTGTGTAACTTTACATGTTTCTACTCTGTCCCGCCAAACTATGCTCTCTATAACCCAAAAGACGTGACTGAGAGTCTTCTTGGCAGGGCAGAATTGAAACACGAAGCCTAATGAAGTGTAGACATGAAGACAGATGTTTTGTACTTTTTGTAAAAGAAGCTATATGAACTTACTTATCCGATTTTTGACCCCATGCAGTTACTGCAACTTTATAGTCATTTTTTTTAGGGAAAACGTGCTGCTGCTGTGTTTTGCGCTGTTTTGCCGCTACGTTTTCAACGTTTACTTGTACAACTCCAGCCACACAACCCTGGGGAGGGTCCAGCTTGTTTGGCGCACCATGAAAGCTTTTGAACATTTCAGTAATGCACCTTCCAGACCAGCGTTTGTCAGTTTACATGAGATCTGTGCTGTAAAATGCACAGTTTGGCAGGAACCAACGTAGGTTTGATACAAGCTTTCAAGGAGCACCAACAAGTCCTGTTGTGGGAACGCGCTTTAGGAGTTGTTGTCATCTAGATGCTCGACTCTTGGAAATGATTTCCTCATTTGTGGTCATTCTTTAAGCCACTTTCTTTGTTGCTGCACAACTTATTAACAGTGCTATGTAGCTAACTACGTCACTGTTATCCTGACTTAAATGAACTGAAACCTTAATGTGCAAATTGTGTTCAAAGTGGCAGCCTCTACAGCAAGGCAGTCCACCTGAAACAACCTGCCTTTTCTGGATGAAGATATGAGCATGTGACTCATTTAGTCTGCGAATTAATGACACTGGATCCTTTTGAGCCCTTCCTCAGGAATGTAGGCGAACCATTCCCCAGGGGTGCCCATGCACCCTCGGAGGATCACCCCTCTGGGGAGTGAAAGGGTGCCAGTGAACCCTTCTAAAGAGTCCCTGCCTAGTTATGCACCATTCCCAGTCATCGCTGCATGCCGTTACGTGGGCGTCTGGGCCTACCCTTCCGGAGACTAGTTGTTACTCTGCTTACTCTGGTTAGGAGGGGCCTAGTACTTTTGCCCATTCAGTTTGCTGCCACCTTTACAGGTCCTTAATCTTTTGGTATACGTTTTGCTCTTTCTGCAGTCCATCCTCCATGTATGAGCTCTGGCTCCTCAAATTTGATTTTCCTCTATTTACACACTCTTCTCGGATGTGCATGTAGATACATTAAAAACATTAAAAAGAAAAACTTCAATTAGCACAAGCCGCTGAAATATAGTTGACAAATACATAATAATACAAAGGGGCATGTAGGTGTTCAGCCTTCAAAATGAACTTGATGGGATACAACAGAGGATATATACATTGCTGCCCCTGTTTTAAGAAGGAGCCTTGTTAACTTAAGCACATTGGTGTCTGAGCGCTCCATTAAACGTCCAAGATCCAGCAGCTTTCTTCCACATCGTTGGACAGTTGGGCGGTATGTGGGGATGACCGCTTATAAATGGCATAGGATAGCAGCAAGGAGTATGACAAGCAAGACAACCTGGTAAGGGGCTCATGCACAATCCACAAATATTTGAAAGACATTCGCCATCCAATTAGGTCATGAGACTCATTTTTAATCTGGAATGAGGTGGCTTTTACCCGGTTAGATTAAATGGTTATTCAACGTGTTTCAAGTATTTGTGCGCAAAATTCCGTCCTTTAGATGCGAATTAATAAGATGATGTGCACTTTTTTCTCAGGCCTATAGGTGAGTAAAGTTTTTCAAGGCTCAAGTATAATCATTTTGGTCAAGTCTCCTCTGATAAATGGATTATGGCGACATCATACAGGAGTTATTGGTCACTGTAAAGTCTGTAATCGGTCTGCATACAGACGTCTTCATCTATGTGTCTAACTGCTCTGTGGATCACCTGTGCTTCAGAGCGCTGGGGCTTGGCATAAAGGCTCTGTATATGTGAATTAATCCAGAAAGAAGTAGAGATGAGGCCAGGCATATTTTTACAACTGTATTGACATCTTCACGATAAGGAATTATCCAAAATATGAGAAAAAAACTATGAATATAACTTGCAACACGTACAAGAGGCCAGAACTGACTCTGGACCTTCTGTCTTTCATGATGGAGATCTAGAGGCCATCCACCAGAAAGGAGCTTCCTTCAATAGGAGGCCTCCCGCTCTTTCATGATGGAGATCTAGAGGCCATCAACCAGAAAGGAGCTTCCGTCAGTAAGAGGCCTCTCTCTCTTTCATGTTGGAGATCTAGAAGTCGTCCACCAGAAAGGAGCTTCCTTCAATAGGAGGCCTCTCTCTCTCTTTCATGATGAAGATCTAGAGGCCATCAACCAGAAAGGAGCTTCCGTCAGTAAGAGGCCTCCCTCTCTTTCATGTTGGAGATCTAGAAGTCATCCACCAGAAAGGAGCTTCCTTCAATAGGAGGCCTCTCTCTCTTTCATGATGGAGATCTAGAAGTCATCAACCAGAAAGGAGCTTCCGTCAGTAAGAGGCCTCTCTCTCTTTCATGATGGAGATCTAGAAGTCATCCACCAGAAAGGAGCTTCCTTCAATAAGAGGCCTCTCTCTCTTTCATGATGGAGATCTAGAAGTCATCAACCAGAAAGGAGCTTCCATCAGTAAGAGGCCTCTCTCTCTTTCATGTTGGAGATCTAGAAGTCATCCACCAGAAAGGAGCTTCCTTTAATAGGAGGCCTCTCTCTCTCTTTCATGTTGGAGATCATGAAGTCATCAACCAGAAAGGAGCTTCCGTCAGTAAGAGGCCTCTCTCTCTTTCATGATGGAGATCTAGAAGTCATCAACCAGAAAGGAGCTTCTGTCAGTAAGAGGCCTCTCTCTCCTTCATGATGGAGATCTAGAGGCCATCAACCAGAAAGGAGCTTCCGTCAGTAAGAGGCCTCTCTCTCTTTCATGTTGGAGATCTAGAGGCCATCAACCAGAAAGGAGCTTCCGTCAGTAAGAGGCCTCTCTCTTTCATGATGGAGATCTAGAGGCCATCAACCAGAAAGGAGCTTCTGTCAGTAAGAGGCCTCTCTCTCCTTCATGATGGAGATCTAGAGGCCATCAACCAGAAAGGAGCTTCCGTCAGTAAGAGGCCTCTCTCTCTTTCATGTTGGAGATCTAGAGGCCATCAACCAGAAAGGAGCTTCCGTCAGTAAGAGGCCTCTCTCTTTCATGATGGAGATCTAGAGGCCATCAACCAGAAAGGAGCTCCCTTCAATAGGAGGCCTCTCTCGTTCATGTTGGAGATCTAGAAGTCATCCACCAGAAAGGAGCTTCCTTCAATAGGAGGCCTCTCTCTCTCTTTCATGATGGAGATCTAGAGGCCATCAACCAGAAAGGAGCTTCCGTCAGTAAGAGGCCTCTCTCACTTTCATGTTGGAGATCTAGAAGTCGTCCACCAGAAAGGAGCTTCCTTCAATAGGAGGCCTCTCTCCCTCTCTTTCATTATGGTGATCTAGAGGCCATCAACCAGAAAGGAGCTTTGGTCCATAAGAGGCCTCTCTCTCTTTCATGATGGAGATCTAGAAGTCATCCACCAGAAAGGAGCTTCCTTTAATAGGAGGCCTCTCTCTTTTTCATGATGGAGATCTAGAGGCCATCCACCAGAAAGGAGCTTCCTTCAATAGGAGGCCTCTCTCTCTTTCATATTGGAGATCTAGAAGTCATCCACCAGAAAGGAGCTTCCTTCAATAGGAGGCCTCTCTCTCTTTCATATTGGAGATCTAGAAGTCATCCACCAGAAAGGAGCTTCCTTCAATAGGAGGCCTCTCTCTCTTTCATATTGGAGATCTAGAAGTCATCCACCAGAAAGGATCTTCCGTCAATAAGAGGCCTCTCTCGCTTTCATGTTGGAGATCTAGAAGTCATCCACCAGAAAGGAGCTCCCTTCTATAGGAGGCCTCTCTCTTTCATGTTGGAGATCTAGAAGTCATCCACCAGAAAGGAGCTTCCTTCAATAGGAGGCCTCTCTCTCCTTCATGATGGAGATCTAGAGGCCATCAACCAGAAAGGAGCTCCCTTCAATAGGAGGCCTCTCTCTTTCATGTTGGAGATCTAGAAGTCATCCACCAGAAAGGAGCTTCCTTCAATAGGAGGCCTCTCTCGCTTTCATGTTGGAGATCTAGAAGTCAGTCATCCACCAGAAAGGAGCGTCCTTCAATAGGAGGCCTCTCTCTCCTTCAAGATGGAGATCTAGAGGCCATCAACCAGAAAGGAGCTTCCTTCAATAGGAGGCCTCTCTCTCTCCCTTTCATGATGGAGATCTAGAAGTTATCCACCAGAAAGGTGCTTCCTTCAATAGGAGGCCTCTCTCTCTTTCAGGTTGGAGATCTGGAAGTCATAAACCAGAAAGGAGCTTCCGTCAATAAGAGGCCTCTCTCTCTTTCATGATGGAGATCTAGAAGTCATCCACCAGAAAGGTGCTTCCTTCAATAGGAGGCCTCTCTCTCTCTTTCAGGTTGGAGATCTGGAGGTCCTCCACCAGAAAGGATCTTCCGTCAATAAGAGGCCTCTCTCTCTTTCATGATGGAGATCTAGAAGTCATCCACCAGAAAGGTGCTTCCTTCAATAGGAGGCCTCTCTCTCTTTCAGGTTGGAGATCTGGAAGTCATAAACCAGAAAGGAGCTTCCGTCAATAAGAGGCCTCTCTCTCTTTCATGATGGAGATCTAGAGGTCATCCACCAGAAAGGAGCTTCCTTCAATAGGAGGCCTCTCTCTCTTTCATGATGGAGATCTAAAAGTCATCCACCAGAAAGGAGCTTCCTTCTATAGGAGGCCTCTCTCTCTTTCATGATGGAGATCTAGAGGCCATCCACCAGAAAGGAGCTTCCTTCAATAGGAGGCCTCTCTCTCTTTCATATTGGAGATCTAGAAGTCATCCACCAGAAAGGAGCTTCCTTCAATAGGAGGCCTCTCTCTCTTTCATATTGGAGATCTAGAAGTCATCCACCAGAAAGGATCTTCCGTCAATAAGAGGCCTCTCTCTTTCATGATGGAGATCTAGAAGTCATCCACCAGAAAGGAGCTTCCTTCTATAGGAGGCCTCTCTCTCTTTCATGATGGCTCTTTCATATTGGAGATCTAGAAGTCATCCACCAGAAAGGAGCTTCCTTCTATAGGAGGCCTCTCTCTCTTTCATGATGGCTCTTTCATATTGGAGATCTAGAAGTCATCCACCAGAAAGGAGCTTCCTTCTATAGGAGGCCTCTCTCTTTCATGATGGAGATCTAGAGGCCATCCACCAGAAAGGAGCTTCCTTCAATAGGAGGCCTCTCTCTCTTTCATATTGGAGATCTAGAAGTCATCCACCAGAAAGGAGCTTCCGTCAATAAGAGGCCTCTCTCTTTCATGATGGAGATCTAGAAGTCATCCACCAGAAAGGAGCTTCCTTCAATAGGAGGCCTCTCTCTCTTTCATATTGGAGATCTAGAAGTCATCCACCAGAAAGGAGCTTCCGTCAGTAAGAGGCCTCTCTCATTGATTAGGGCAGCTAGAAGGAAGACTGCAAGATCTGCCTCTCCTTGGACTGAGATTCTGTATCAAACCTACTTGTAACAAAAACACATCTGCATTTTGTTCTTTCTCTGGCTCTTAAATGCAGAATGCCGTTGGCACCAGCACCCCTGGAGTCCTGATGCTACAGCTGCCTTGTGAGAACTGAATTCAAACCTGGTGTCTTTCGACGCCTGGTTCTTCTCTGAAACATCAGGCCCTGGTTGGAGTCCAAGGCAGCTCCTAAGAGCTGGAGTGAAAGAGGGACAAGGAGGTCTCTCTGCTGCCAAGTGTCGAGCTTTAGAGGGCACAATATGTTCAGAAAGGTCTGGGATGGACCCGCCTTCCAGCTGTAGTGCTTTAGACCCACGTACGCCCTTGTGGTGTCCCCCGGTTTCCACCACAGACTGAACTGTGTGGAAGATATTCAGAGCCACAACACGCTGCACTGGTGTTGCTGCCTAGTTCCCCTACAAACCTGAGAAACAGCTTTATATGTAAAGCTGAGATTCTTAACTAAAAAAAAAAAAAAATCACAAAACAATATCAAAGAAAAACCATACCACGATTTTTCAAAGTAGCAAAGAAGGAAGAAAAGTATAACACTGGGTTTATGGGAGAGGTTTGAAGGTACTACAGCGAAGGCTACACAATAAGGAATAACAAGATTCATGCAATACATTTTAACTATATTTAGCAAGCCCTTGTAACGATTAACAAAAATAAATACAAACATTAAATGCAAAACAGCAAGAGAAATATGTTTGTAATATATATATTCAGACATCACATTTGAAAACAGTGGTGTGTAAACAGAAAGTCCTGAACTGGAAGAGCTGTGACCTTGTGACAAATGGTGTCCCTAGGTTCGCGGATCAATAGAAAACTGTGCGCCTGCGCAGACCCGCGCAGCAGGACGCTGCTGCCCGGAACGGGTCTCTTGCTGTGTAGTTCAAGCTTTTTAAAAAACATTCTTTATTGCTCGATTAATACAAGCCATTGCAATACATTGCACCATAAAACTCATTATAACACAGATAAAACATTCACATCCAAACCGAATACATAAATGCGCATAGCAGAGTTTATCATCCGTAAGTCCATTTAAAATGACACATGCAAGGCGTAGAACCCACCGCCCCGCCCCCAGCATTCATTAAGAAGAGTTCGGCGAGGTTATATGTTTTATGCTTTATATTTTTCAGACAGCGCTTTTCTAGTTTCCTTATTGTCAAACCAATCGTCATTGTTGTTTTCTTTAGTAAAATAAAAATAGAAAACATGTTTCTCATTTCTCTGCGTTCAACAATTTCACTTATTATGCATGTCAAGGAGACGAGTCACAGTGAATCTGAAAACTTTACTACTTTTTATGACAACGCAGTAGAAATATCCATTTTTTCCGACAGAATGAAAAGTGTTATGAGGACAGACATAGTCGGGACATGAACGGAAAGGGCAGCAGTGTCTAGGTGGGAGGATAGCAGTTTGAGTGGTTCCTGTCCGCGAACATTCCAGTTAACCAGTTACAAAGGGTTTCTACATACTTTTGCTGACAGGAAAGCGTTAAAACACGATTCCTGCAGTTCAAGCACAAGGGCAGGCGGTAAGAAAACGACCCCCTTTCTAGCCGTGGGGGTGGGGGCTGTCTGTGTCCTGTCTTTTCTCCTCCCCTGATTTCACATCAGAAGAGACAAGACCGGAGCCTGTCCCCGCCTGCGAGCCGTGGTGTGTAAAAATAACAGCAGTAGGTTAATTATAGCTGCCCCGGGCACGTCTGCCTGAGATACTCGGGGGAGGGAGGGGGTAAGTGGGGGTCTTTGAAGCGCCTGTGAACGAGCTGTGTCTGCAAAGGGCTGGTGGTGGTCGAGAACCCTGGCGCGGGTTACAGGACAGGTAGGTCTGACTCGTCTCCGCTTTATATTAGAACCGCGCTAAACTTTAAAAACATTTTACTCAATACATATCTGAAAACTATAAATAATAAAAATAAAAACTGCTAGTAACTCGGAGAAACGTACACGTTCATTTTTTTCATGGTTTAAGATTCTAGTTTCAGGACCGGGTACTTAAGAGTTTGTGTACCATTTCCCGCTTTGCGTTGCATAGTGCCATTAATAAAGGGCTTCAGACCCCTGACGAGGCCGCGAGGTTGTTAATTTTACTTTCTGTCTGTTTTAATACTGATCGAAGAATCGTATAGTCACGCGTAAATACTTTGGAAGCGTTTTTATCATGTGTTGTTTAAAACATGCTTTAAAAAAACAAAAACAAATAAGATTTGTTTCTATTTCTAGGTCTGGCGGAAGCCAAGACCTTTTGAATTCACTAAAATGTGTATCATATAGCTGCTTACAGGGGCCTCCAGCCAGCCCTCTTCATTCATTGGTCTGCTATTGTGTCACTCACATCTGTCTTCTGCCCTATTCGTCAGACAGCATGGGGCAGCAGGTCAGCCCTGCTATTGGCTGACTTCACTGTGAGTTTCTGCATTCTGCCTTTTCAAAGGGGGGGGACATCCTTCAATGTCACTACTGTCGCAATGTGTGCATTTGACACCTCCAAAAATATTGTTGCTTGTAGCATTATTTGTTTCTTTCCTTTTTTTTTCTTCTTTTTTTAAGATTGAGGGCCCAGCAGCTTCCCAAACAATCATGTTTTGGAGAAACCAAAACAAGCGTTGACGAGATCAAAAGGCTGGCAGCAAAGGCCAGACCTATTGGCTTTTGTAAATGCTTGTTTTCATTGATTTCATTACAATAAAATAGTGAGTAGGTGTCAGTCCTGTCCTCTCACACTAAAAATTAAATCTCATAAGAATCATGTTTCATTTATAATTCCTGCCTTACACCGGGTACATTTTGTATAATTGTATTTTCCTCTTTAAAATTGTTGCCACTTTAGAAAGTTTTTCTTTTATCAGTCTGCCATTTTTTATAGCGTATGAACTAGACCCAATTGATGACAGAGCACTTTACATAGTTGTAGTGTGTAATTAAGTTAGCTCATTAATTCTGTCAGTCTTTGGATCGGTAGAGCATTTTGAGATAGTCCCGGAGGCGTTTAAGGCATATGTTCACGGGGAATGCATAGTTTGGCTAAGCAGGAAGTTGTTAGCTTCCCTTGAAAGTGCTCCCCACGCTCAGTCGGGTGATGGCAGTATAAGGGGTGAGATCCACGTGGAAATCAGGGAGTATAAAGGATGGGCGGACAAGCAAGTCAAATATCTTGGAAAATGTGCAGTGGTGAGGGTGAACGACTTGGAGATACACTGGTGCGTATCCTGTGAGTAAGATGGTCAGGAAGACCTATGAAATAGGCATCAGAACAGTATTATAGCATTGTATTGATGGGGACATGTTTAGGGAATACTCTGGTGGATTGTACACCTACCCTGACAAGAAGCCACACTGGAATACTTAGAAGAATTAACTATGGCCTGGTGGCAGAATTCTTATAGAAAGCTGGCGGTGGCACAACTAACCCCAGAGCTTAAAAAAAGCTTTTAAAAGTATTCCTAGAGATTGAGCCCCGGGCACTGATGGCCTCACAATGATATTTTTTTATAATGAGTATGTACTGGAGTAGGCATTGCATATCAGTGCTCTATTTCAGAGGCTTTCACAAAAGGCCGAGTCTCTCCTAGTCTGCATGAAGCCATGATGGGTGCGTTCCCAAAATCTGGAAGGCCTTTTGAGCTTTTCTCTTCATAATGGCCGTTGTCACTATTCAATATAGAACCTAATATTTTGACAAAAAATCCTAGCTAATCACCTTCTCCCATATATGTCTGGTCTGGTGCTGCCGGAGCAGTCTGTTCTTTATTCTGGGCAGATCGACGTGGAATGATCAAAATTCTTTGTCAATATTTCACAGTTAAATCCCGATGAGAAGGTCACATTGAGAAGGTCATTGCAATCCTTTTGGATGACGAGAAGACTTTCAACTCAGTTGAATAGGAGCACAGTTTGGTGGGGGGATATGTTCCTCAAGGTAGTGCAATCATTATACACAGACCTGAAGGCAAGACTTGAGATGAATGGTTGCGTAACAGACGCAATCCACATACATAGAGGTACTCGCCAGGGGTGCCCACTTTCTATTTCTCTGTGCTGTAGCAGCGGATCCCCTGGGCTGCCCTCTCAGGGAATGACATGGGCAGAGGGGGCTGAGATTCCCAGGCGCCCGCCAGATCCTATTGGCGTACGAAGAGGACCTATTGTTGCATCTTAGAGATCCAGGTACCAACCTCACACGCATGTTCTGAGAAATAATTTCATTTGGAGGTATCTTGGGACTAAACAAATATTGGAACAAATCCCAAGACTTCCCCCGAACAGATACAATACATCAGAGGGAGCTGGAATTCCCTCCCTCATTGGAGGCAAGAGCCACTGCGCTATTTAGATGCTACGGTGCACAGAAACCCTGCCCGGTTGCAACTGCGGGGTGGCTGTACACAGACTAACAGATCGCATTGAGAAATGGATCAGGCTCCTGTTGTCCTTGGCTGGCAGAATAGCGGTCATGAAAATGGTAGTTCTTCCTACAATGCTGTATTTATTTCTGAGCGTTCCTACAGTCTCTATACTACTATATAGCAAAGGCCCAATATGCCCACTACTGGATTCATGGGCCCCAGTGCTTACCACACTTGGTTCTGGAATGAAACTCGTGTGCCTTTGTCACTTGAATGGGTTTGTTTAATCCGGTTTACAAGCCGCGTATTTGTATTAACCCGGGCCTCTCGACTAGATAAGCATGGACCTGGTTCACACGAAGTGAGAAGATGAAGCTCCTCTATTCGGCAGGTATGCAGATGGAGCACAAGGTTACCAGGAACGTTGTAGACTGGAGCACGCAAGCGACTAGTGGGACTGTTCAAACAGTACCCTAATATGTCGACGATGGATATGATGTTGTATGATAGGATAAGATGTGCCACCAGAATAACCCAAAGAGCCTGACTCGTTTGCTTTGCTGACACATTTAATATCAGTTTGTGAACACCAACATGGTATTTCGGGACTATATACACTGCCCCTTAGAGCCAAATTATTTTACAACAACAATGAATGAATGCAGTGGGAACAGGATTTGGGGCGTGATGTTACAGATGAGCAATGGATAATACTGCCACTCCACGATTAAAAATATTTCACTTGCTAGCCGACACAGGCTCTTAGAATTTCAGTTTATTCAGAAGTATTGACACACCCCGGCTAGGCTGCAGAAGAATGGCCTTCGAAAAGATGCGAAATGCCAGCGATGCAACTATGATCTTGCAGACCTCATGTATCTGTCTTGGTGGTGTCTGGGTATCCACAGTTACTGGGAACACATCTTTGTTGAGTCAGAGAAAATGATAGGCCACACACTCGAATTGTCGCCATTAATAGCATTGCTAGGACATCTCAAAAGACGTCCAATGGAAGTTAAAATATACAAAGCATTGACCTTCCTACTAGTGAAGCATGAGAGGTGATGAGAAGGGGAAAGGTCCATCTCCTCAAGGGAAAAGATTAGATACAAGACTTATTATACTGTAATAATGGCCCAGATAACTTCAGCGTGCTTATGACTCCCAAATCCAGGCCTAAAAACATCGGGTCACCATTGCCGTCTTGCTTAGCACAAAACTCACAAGATGATAGAGACACGGTGAGTTGAGATATAGATTACATGATAATCCATGTGGGTGCTTTATTACCCTTTGTTTATTTGGATGAGAGGAACAGCCAAATGGCATCACATTGTATACTCTGAACCGCCAAAGTGTATTGAAATATGTAGAGAATTTGTTAAAATGGTGGTCTTTTTGATTTCAAAGGATTTTATTGGTTTTGCATGAATATAAAAGTACAACATGGGTTCAAACACAACTCATAAAAAGCAGAAACCGAAACAAACATAACATAGTAATAATGTGATGATAACATGGCAAAAACTTAAATGGCTACAGTAAACCGTGCAAACATAATATAGCATACCATAGACATAAAGCGATACATAAAAGAGAAGGGTAAAAGCAATTAAAGGGGGATGAATACACAGCTAAAGTTCTGAGAGAGGCTTAACATAGTGTGTGTGGACCTCTTTACCATCCAAGATCGTGGATACAGCGGTGGAACAATGATGAGCTTTTGATTCAGGTTGGAGCTAGGCTATTGATGTGGCAGATAAAGAGGTCTATAGGTATCTAGGCCAGTGACCATGAGTTTGAAGATTGAGTTATAGTTCAGCAGACCCACTTATGCATGGAGTAAATTAAGCCAGATTGATGTGTAACCGGACTGTATATCCTGGGGAGGGGACTTGACTCTAATTGCGTCGAGCTTTAAGTGCTGTTGCAATACTACGTCATTTGTCGGTAGAAGAGAGGGGAGCTAAGTCTTCATAATGAAGCATGGGTTGTGCAAGGGTAGGCGATAAGTTTCGGTAGTGAATGGGTTAGATCTACGAGTGTCTAGAGTGGCTTGTTGTATGGAAAATAGTTGTTCAGGGTATCCCACATGGGTTTAGATGGAGTTTTACACAGTGAGTGTTGAAGGGAGGCAATGTCTGCGCCTCTGATGTGCGAAACCCAGTTGATCCAGTTGTTAAAGGAGGCTTTGTGTGTGCTTTTCCAGTTGGAAAGGACTACTGTGGTTGCGGATGTTAGCAGTAAGTCTAGCAAAGTGCTGTCTGTAGGATTGTCAAGGTTAATATCTAGGAATCCTTTGATGAGGAATACAAGTTCTTTTTTTGGGTGGCATTTAAATAGGTCAGATATGAATGAAACGACCATAGACCAATATTTGGATAGAGAGTTACAGTGGAGGATGAGGTGGGCAAGATCTCTAACTTCTTGTTTACAGTTCCAGCAAGTGGGGTCATCTAAGATCTTCAGCGAGTGTAGGCGCGATGGGGTCCAGAAAACTTAGTGTATAAGCCAGAATTTGGTTTGTGATAGAACAGGGGAGATTTTCTGGGAGGTGACTGATTTCCAAATGTGAGGCCAGTCTGATGTTGTTATGGGATTAGACGAATGGTTTTCCCAGAAGGCGCTTAAGTCACTGTTGAATTGTGATGTTTTTGGGCGTAAGACTTTGTATGTGTGAGATACTTGGGGGCCAATTTTGTTAAGTTTCAGTAAGAAGTTAGGTAGGGCTGGGGTGATGTTATGGCTGTTTGATTTAGAGATAGCAGCTTTAATTCTAAGGGAGTTGTAGAACTCTATTGTGTCCAGTTTGTATTCTTTCTGTAGGTCGGAGAAGGACCTGGGGTTGGAGATGGAGCCCGCTGATAGGGGAAGAAGATGCCTTTGTCAATCCCGGATTGGAAGTACAATGTTTTGCCATTAGATTTAATGTGCAGGTTATTCCAGAGCGAAGCACGATTAGAGAGACTTATTCTTGTTGGTAGATGTTTGTCTATTTTTAGGAGGGAGCATTTAGTGTTGCGAAGAATGTAATTGGAGCCACCTAGAAGTTTGGTTTTGGAGGTTAGCAATGTCAGTGGGTTTAGATTATTTAGACTTAACCTTTCTATTTCTAACCATACAGGCGTGCAGTCATTTGGTGGGTGGATCCAGTATGATCCTTGTTTTGCCAGGAAGGCATATTGGTAGTCCCTGAAGTTGGCTAGGTTCACACCCCCTAACGTATTGTGTAGTCTTAAGTTTTTTTAGAGATATCCTGGCTTTTTTGTCTTGCCAAATAAATTTGGAAATCTGTTTGTCTAATTAATGGTGGAAGTCTTCTGAGAGTAAAAGGGGGAGCATGCTGATGAGATAATTGATTATTGGGGTGATCATCGTTTTTATGGTTTCTATTCTTCCCCACCAAGTGATGAATTTAGGGGACCATTTGTCTAAGAACTTTTTTGTTTTCTCAAGGGTTATATATTCATTATGTTTGATGGTATCTATTAGATCAGACCCGAACTCAATGCCCAGATACTTTATATAACCGGTCTTCCAGTATAATCCGGAAGAGCCAAGTACTTCTTTTGTACAATGGAGATTGAATGGTTTTACTTCAGATTTGTCTCTGTTAAGTTTGTAACCAGAGTGTACGGAGTCGCGGTCTATGGTGGACATCAGCGCTTGAATGGAGGGGCCTGGTTTTTTCTGTGACTATCAGAATGTCATCCTTCGGCTAGTATAATATATTTATTGTTAAAGCCAAATCCAGAAATGTCACTGCTTTGTTTTATGTCTAGCAATAGCGGTTCTAGTGCTAGGAGGAATAAAGATTGGAATAATGGGCACCCTTGTCTAGTGCCTTGCTGTAGACTTAGTATGAAAGGGAACCATTAATTGATATGCGTGCTGATGGGTTTTTATAGAGAGCCATCACCATTTTTATAAAATCATCTCCCAAATTAAAGGATACCAGGCATTGTTTTAGGAAGGCCCAAGATACTCTGTCAAACGCTTTTTTTGCGTCTAGTGTTATGGCGACCGAGGGTATAGGGGACTCTTTTGCTTTATTTAGGACGTGGCAGAGGAGCTGTGTGTTATCGTTTGACATGCGGTTCTTGAGGAAGCCTACTTGGGAGTTGCTTATTAGTCTGGGGAGTGTACATTGAGTCTTGAGGCTAAGATCTTCGCATAGATTTTGCAGTTCAGATTTATTAAGGAGATCGGTCTATAGTTTTTTGGCAGTGTAGGGTCTTTTTCCTTCTTTGGGGATCACGATAATGTTGGCTTCAGCCATCGTTCTGGTGATTGTGCTCGAATTGGTAATGTTAAGGAACAGGTATAGCATGGTTGGCTGTAGTTGGGCAGAGTATGATTTATAAAATTTGGCAGTAAAGCCATCTGGTCCGGGGACTTTGTTATCTTTCAGCCAATTGATTGCTTTTGATATTTCGTTGGAGGAAATAGGATTGCCTAGAGCCAGTTTGTCCGTTTCTGAAAGTTTTGGGGTTTTAATTTTCTCTAAATAGCTTTTACATGCCGACGAGTCAAAAGATTTGTCGTTCCTTTATAGGGCTTCATAAATTTTTTTGAAGGTATCTAGTATTTTCACAGGGTTAGTGTGGGAAACATTACTGGGATCCTTAATTCTTGTGATTCTGTTTTGGTTTTGCTTATGTTTGAGGTAGGAGGCTAACATTCTCCCTGCTTTATTAGCTTCACATAATTTGAGACCTTTGAATTTATTTATCCACACTCCTGCTTTTTCACTTAAAATCTTATTGTAAGCATATTTTTTCTGTGTAGGTTGGGAGAGAGTATTATTATCTAGCGAGTTAGAGTGTAGAAGTTCCAGTTTGATTTCTTGCTCTAACAATAATAGTTTAGCATAGTTATATTTATTGATTTTGGTTTCGATTTCTATAAGGACATCCCTCAAGGTTGCTTTGAGTGTGTCCCATAGGGTGTGTATATTTGTGTCTGGGAGATTATTGTTGTTGAGGTAATTTATGATTGTTTTTTCTATTTTTTCCCTGTCCACCGGGTTATTTCATACATCATCATTAAAGCGCCAAAGTCTATATTTTGTTTTAGTGTGGTTGCCTGCTAAGAGAGCATTGATGCAGGAGTGATCTGAAACCAGTTTCGGCGAAAATGTTAGTTTGATCAATCAGATGGGTGAAGCACCAGGTATTAGATTATAGTCAATTATCGAGTACGAGTTGTGAGGTGCAGAATAGAAAGTGTAGTCCCTGGTGTCTGGGTGCTGCAACGCCTTGTGTCTTTAAGATTATATTTTGTGCATATGTTTTGCAGACGGCCTTGAGATTTTGGCGGCGGTATTTGCAGGTCGATTGGCGGTCTAGTATAGGATCTGGGGGAAGGTTGAGGTCACCGCCAACTATGATAAGATCATCTTGGGGTAGTTGGCTGATCTTATTTGATACGTTTTCCCAGAAGGAGGTATCGTCAGCGTTAGGTCCGTATAAATTTATTACGTGAATTAAGTCTTCGCCTCTGCGTAAGTTTGTGATCAGGAGTCTACCATCCTTGTCATGAGTGCAAGACTCGATAGAGTTAGGTCGAGCCTAGAGAGTAGCGCGCAAACGCTACTTCTGGCGAAGACTTTAAGTAAGGGGTTTTCAGAAGCAGTCCAAACGCTCGTGCGTCGTGGCTGGCCTTTTTGGGATGGGTACGCGCGACGCAGACATGTGTTTCCAATTATCGTGCCCAGACGCGTGCGCGATAATTGGAAACACATGCCGGCAAAAGGCCATGACGCACGAGCGTCTAATCAGCTGAGCAGGCTGCCGCGCTCGCTCGCCCCCGCTCCTCCGTTTCGATTCCGTGCTTGTTACAAGTCCTCTGAAGCACGGTCTGTATCAAAGCCTGTGTTGACACGCCCCCCCCCTTTCCCTCCGGCAGTACACTAGCATCGCTGAGAACCGATGCGCACAATTTACAATTTGCTCTTAAACCCTAGATAGATAAAAACCACTTCGACGATGTTCTTCCCTTATCGTTTCCTGTCCTGAAATTATAGGCAAGCATGCACCATGGCTGGTTGTTAAACGTGCTCCTGACTCACGGCGTATTTGAGCATCTAGCATTCTCCTGTGAAGTTGGCACAGGATATATAGGGTACTCCTAAATATATCAGTCATCGATCAGAGAGAACACTATCAGAAACGACAAACATTCGAAAAAGTGACTATAAAATAAGCATCATCTATTTTAATAAAACAGGGAACAAAAAGAAAAATTAACTGGAGTAATAGAAAGACCAAAAAGTGAGCACTCAGTGTCTAGCAACTTTTTTTTTTTTTTTTTTTTTTGCGGGGAATAGAAAAGATAACATTTGGGAGGAAAAACAAGAAATCTACTTAAGAAATATAAATATAGATTTCCAGTCGTTTAATTGAATTCTAAAATTGCCGAATATCATCTTGCACCTAATGCATTTCGTTTTATTTGAACATCTCTGAATGAAAAGAAAACAAGTCAAATGAAATACACAGGGGGTCTCTCTCGCTTGTTCAAATGTCTCCTCATACCCCCTGCCCAATTTGTGTGCCCCTTACACCATAATCTTTCTACCGCTCATCCAAATCGCCCATTAGCCTCTGTGACAAGATGCCAGGCCACCTGCTCCCACGGTGCCTCAGACACCTCTTTGGTATGTGTGCCCCTAAGACAGAGTTCTTCAATCTGTGGGGCGCGCCCCCCTGGGGGGGCGCGACACCATCTCAGGGGGGGCGCGCACTCCACTCTATTCTCACCTTTGTTCCTCTTCACTGTCCTGCGTCGCAAGTCTTCTGGGGATTTTTTTTATTGGAGAACTCCGGTATGGTTGGAGGGGGAGGGAGGGGAAATCGATGGGGCACCACGTGCCCATGCTTTTTGTCATTATCATGTTAACTGTCCCAGGAGGGGGTTAATTGGTAGAGCTGAAATGCTTCAGCTGCAGTGAGAGGCAGGAAGTCTCCGCTGCTAAAACTGAAAGCAAACGAACAGACAGTCCTGTTCCTTCGCGTTCGATTTCATAGCAGAGGAGACTCCTTGCCTCCCACTGCAGCTGAAATGACTGTCTGTTCATTGCTTTCAGTTTTAACAGAGGAGACTCCTGCCTCCCACTGCAGCTGAAGCATTTCAGCTGTACGAATTTAACCCCGTCCTGGGAGGGTTAGCTCTTCCCAGAAAGGAGACAAAGTTTCTTTTAAAATGACACAGACAGGTGCGCAAAATGCCAGCCAGCCATGTGTTGTTTAAACAGCCTGCAAATTGCTTGTCTTGACACTAAATATTGTTATAAATAAGGAAGTATGTATTAATTTGTAATGTGACTTTTCTGTCTTTGCTCCCTTGTATTATCAGTCATGGATCATTCAGGCAGCCCTAGAACACAATTAAAAGTTCTTTCTATTTATATTTGCTGTTCAAAGTATGCACAGACAAGTGCTGACAATACAGCTTTGGGTGACTGCTTATTTTTGTACCACTTGGGCCATCCAAATAATGAGCTGGCAACCCTAATCATAAAACTCGAAGTTTGTTGCAAGATCAGCACATTTATTTCCTCCACCCTGATCAATGCCATAATAGCAATAGTTTAGCATATCTGAAACCCTACGCCGTCGTCAATAACAAGCTGAGTTACTTCTAGTGTCTGGGACTGCACCCTGCATTCAGACAACTCGCTCCTCATTCTCGCCCTTCACTTTCACGCTCACCCTGCACCCACAGCGATCACAATGCCCTCACACTGATCTCAATGCACTCACACCATTTACCCGCTTACCATGCACTCACAGTGATCACTCTGCACTCACAATGCACTTGCGCTGTTCACCCTGCAGTCACACAAGCACACTACTCAACCTGCACTCATGTGACACTTCACTCACCTGTCCCCCTCACTGCTCAATCTGCAATCTCACTCAAATAAGCCCATCACTAACCATACATTCATTCGTCCCAATCTGCACTTACATCCGCACCCAAATTCATATGGTCACCTCACTCACCCTGCAGTCACTCCTCTTACCCTACTCTCACACTGTTGCATGGCTCACCGTGCACTCACATGGGCACTCCTGCCACCCACACAGTGCAGAGGTTTAATGTGCCTACTACAAAGAACATGTAAAAAGCAGATCACTGAACTGAGTGAGTAAACAATGAGTAGTGCTATAAAAAAATGAAATGTTTGCCAGAAAGGTGCTATAGAGAGATGAGGTGCATCGTTGGTGAGTGGTAGTGAGGGAATTCATGGAGATGGAGGAAATGGGGGAGGGGGCGCCAAAAAAGACTGTTGCACTGGGTGCGACCAGTGCTAGGGCCAGCCCTGGCTGGGAGTGTTAGCCCCCACCCGAAGTTCGGGTCTAGTTGCGCCCCTGTACACAAGTATGGGCATGTTGTGCCCCATCAAGGTTTTCATCCTAAATTACAAAAGGACACATTTACATGCACTGCAATCCAGCGTTTCAGGGGCCCCTTGATAGAGACAGCTCTGTTTTTGCCCTGATGGCCTGGAATAATTCCTAAACAGATTCTTGTAAATACCGTTTTGTTTAATTTCTTTTTAATGTGATTGATGTGAGGGAGTCTATTACTATTTGCAGAGAAATAGGTTAGTTTCATGCAACAACCATAAAAAAGTTTATTTTGGATCCAAGCGGGTCCTCACATATGAGAAATTGGAGGATATCACAGATATTATTCGCTGTAAAATTAGTGGGCTGCTGCTTTGTTACAACAGTGAAAACACATCACTGTCTCTGAATATTAGATGTAAACGCTTTTAGAATTTCGACCATAGTGCCTGTGCACCGCTAGTAGCCTGGCTAAAGAGGGTATGGCAGAGCTGAAAGTAAATCAGTTAAACTCAAAGCTGTACTGAACAGGGGCCCCCAAAATAGTTTTGGCCCAGGGCACCCAAAATCCTTAACATGTCCCTGCCACCACAAAGTCTGTCAGACAACATTGCTCTGAAGTAAAATAGACAACATCATTAATTTATTATTAGTTCTATTTTTTTTAGCCATAAGCCCGACGTGTCCTAAACCCCCACTGCTTCAGGCAAGCAACTTATTGTACCACTAAGGAATTCTCAATTAGGTGTTCGTTCAGCGCCCTCTCTGTGGACTTTCAACTTTGTCTTCGGATCCATAACTGGTTGGTGGGCAATTATCCCATTATAATGCTGCCTAAAACGTTTGTTAAAGATTTCTAGAGAAGATTTGTTTCTCGTGTACCAGCTCTGAGCTAGGGAGTGCTCGAAAAATCTGACAACACTGTCTCCCTTACAGTCCCCGTTTTGGCTGAAAATGTCTGCAGAATATTCAGCTTTGAGAGAAACTGCTATCAAAACTCTCTTGCCTTTCAGCTCGTCCTATTTATGTGAGATTGGGTTCTCAGCACTTGCGGTATTAAAGACTAAGTACCGTTCAAGACTGGATGTGGAGCACAACCTGAGGATGGCAGTAGCAAAAATCCATCCACAGTTTGACCGTCTCTGTGGCGAAAAACAGGCACACCCGTCACATATGTTGGTGGTGTTATTATCAATCTATGTCATGTGTAAAACAAAGCATCCTAGTAAAAACAATTTGCGCACATTTTATCTTGGAAAATGGTGTTTGGAGCAGAGTAATAAGCCTATGTCATTTCACCACACCCACTCACAAACCTGCAGTTTACTAAACACTCTTATTGTGTTGAACATTATTTGCTGGATATGGCCCGGAATATGCGCGTGGCGGTCGATTATGTAGTGTACCAGATTCCAGAAATTTCTGTCAGGTGGTAGGGGGCCCAACATCTAAAAAATTCAGCTGGGGGCTCAACCTACAAAAGTTTGAAGACCTCTGCCCTAAGAGGACCCAAATGCTTGCAGCATTGAGTCACTGGTGATAGAAGAGAAAATGAACACGGTCCACAAAATGGCGTCCATGCTAAAGACTTACAATGCAGGCGCCCATGCTCAGGTAGACTTACAATGCAGACGCCCATGGTCACCTAAACAGCCAAAGCGGCCATTATATAGCATTACAGCCCACTTCTGAGAGCTAAAGCACTTCGTATTATTGCACGATTAATAAAAATCATTGCAATAAACTACTAAAGAGAAGTAAAAACAGGATAATCGGCTCATTAGTTACATCATGAACTGTGAAAGTTGGAAGAAAGAGAAGTTACAAGAGTTTAAGAATGTCATAGTAGGCTAAAACGACATAGTCTAAAACCAACAGAAGTAAAGTGCTACAGTGCCATGCTTCCGTTTAAGAGGATATATGACATGGGGTGTTTGCTACAGAGTCCAAGCGGTATGCATTCTAAAAGCATCCATTTGTTTAGTTAGAAGGGCCAAAGTGCATTTTCTTTGACGTACGTGATATACGGCGAGTTGCTAAAGCGCAGTACATTTGGCATGTGTCAAGTTTTGATCCCGTAATAAGTGGGGGAGGGAGTCCAATCATGAGAGTGGGTTGTGTGCGTGCTCCGATCTGAATCCAGATCTATACCGCTTGTTAAAGTCCTTGAACCCAAGAACCTATAACGAGGCAGCTGGCCGTAGACCAAGGCAGAAGAGCTACAAGGCTATTAGAAGATTTCACCCACTGAGGCTGCAAGGTTGTAAATTGAAAAGGGAAAAGCATAAAGACCAGCATTGCAGTGTTGGCGCAGAAGGCCTTTACCAGCCGTTATTGGCCCTGAGCTACTCCACAGTCTTCAAGGCACTCAGCATTCCACTGTTCCAAAATCAAGCAGTACCTCAGCAGGTGCTAAACCCTTGCTAGCCTACATGGATAACCGGTGCTACGGCCCTTCTTCTAGGACACCAGTCATTCCACCTTCCTTTTGAGGATTTTGCAGGCTTTTGTTCTGCCTGGAAATTATGTCAGAAGGGAACAGTCTAGCAAACTTTCCACAAATCTGTGGGACATTTTCCTTTAGAAGTGGTTTGTTCAGTGTCACGCTTGGCCAGATTTCCTGTTGCTAAGGTTGCCAGTGTGGCTGGCTGTGCAGATGTGCGTGCCCAGGTTTCCTTTTTATATGGGTTCAAACCAGGGCACAGGAACGAGCTGACAACTCCGATTGTATTTCACAAGCAGTGCTAATTTCCTAAGCCTTGTTTATTCTTCAGTCTGTCTCTTTTGCTTGCTCCCTTTCTTGACCCCTATGTTTTTTGTACTACCTCTCAGTATGCATCTCTTTGTATTTCTTTCATTTCTTAATTTTTCTTGTTCTATATTCTCACACCTTATTATTCACATTTCAGATTGGTGCAGAGCAGCACTTATAAGGAAGGTATCCTAAAACTGTAAAGTAGCAAATACCATCAGGTTCCCAGCACCTTGCTACCAATTGTACCAAGTTGCATGTTGATGCTAGTTTATGTGTTGTGCCTCCAACATGGCTGACTCGGACTTTCATTCTTCTAGCCCCATATTTGTCTGTTGGCACGTTTTTATTTGAACTACTAACATCCAATATTTAGCAGTGAACACTACGGAAGTACAATTTATTACTGTTCAATGAAAGTGGTTAATCAGGGTATTCACACTAATATCATCACACTTGCTTAGTAATATCCAAAAAGTGTGATACCCGTCAGGTGGGATATTTTGGTAGGCGAGTAGTATGTTTTGGGGTCTGGCTCGATAGCAGAGCTGTCTGCAGAACATATTGTTGGCATGATTAATATTAATTATGGTAACAATGGGTTTTGCAGACCGGTGTGCCTAGGTCTTGCACACAGGTATGCCTATTGGTACCGATTATTTGATATATGCACAGAGAGGACTTTGACTTCAAACTGTGTAAACTGTGCACAAAAGTACACTCGCAGTACCTTTGTTCATAATAACCCACAAACACGGGATGCTTTTTGCACGCTGTATCATTAGGCCCTTGTTTACATAACAATACAGACAAGGTACATTTAACTCACCAGTATATCACAATCCCCTTTGTACGAAATATACCACAATCCAGGTGCATTGTGCTCACTAGTGCATCGCAGTACCCTTATTTTATACCCCAATTTGGGTGAATTGTGTTTACTGGTACATCACAATGCCTTTTGTTTATATTACGACACAACCAGGCTACATTGTGCACACTAATACACCACAATGTACTTTTTTTACACCAGCCACTGTCAGTGGCACAAGGTCTCTCTCTCTCTCTCTCTCTCTCTCTCTCTCTCTCTATAAATCTCTCTAAATCTCCCTCTATAAATCTCTAAATCTCCTTCTCCCTCTCTATAAATCTCTAAATCTCTTTCTCCCTCTCTATAAATCTCTAAATCTCTTTCTCCCTCTCTATAAATCTCTAAATCTCTTTCTCCCTCTATAAATCTCTAAATCTTTCTCCCTCTATAAATCTCTCTAAATATCTCGCTCTCTTTCTCTCGCTCTCTTTCTCCCTCTCTCTAAATCTTTCTCGCTCTCTCTAAATCTCTCTAAATCTCTCACTCTAAATCTCACTCTAAACCTCACTCTAAACCTCACTCTAAACCTCACTCTAAACCTCACTCTAAACCTCACTCTAAACCTCTCTCTAAACCTCTCACTCTAAACCTCTCTCTCTAAACCTCTCTCTAAATCTCTCGCTCTCTCTAAACCTCTCTAAATCTCTCGCTCTCTCTAAATCTCTCTCTCTAAATCTCTCTCTCTAAATCTCTCTCTAAATCTCTCTCTAAATCTCTCTCAATCTCTCTCTCTCTCTAAATCTCTCTCTCTCTAAATCTCTCTAAATCTCTCTAAATCTCTCTCAATCTCTCTCAATCTCTCTCTAAATCTCTCTCAATCTCTCTCTCTCTCTAAATCTCTCTCTCTCTCTAAATCTCTCTCTCTAAATCTCTCTAAATCTCTCTCTCTAAATCTCTCTCTAAATCTCTCTCTCTCTCTAAATCTCTCTCTCTGGTCGGTTCACATGCTAGCTGTCTATTTGGGAGTAGGACGTAGCTGATACTCAATAGTTACTATGTAAACAAGCATTGGCATAGCCAATAGGTCTCGCTTTTGGGACCTTGTAAGTGTTTAGCCATGCAACAGTTGATGTTGTTGCACCAAGGATATTGTGCTGCATAACTAAATACTTATAAGGTCCCAAAAGCGAGACCTATTGGCTATGCCAATGCTTGTTTATATGGGTTCAAACCAGGGCACAGGAACGAGCGGACAACTCCGATTGTATTTCACAAGCAGTGCTAATTTCCTAAGCCTTGTTTATTCTTCAGTCTGTCTCTTTTCCTTGCTCCCTTTCTTGACCCCTATGTTTTTTGTACTACCTCTCAGTATGCATCTCTTTGTATTTCTTTCATTTCTTAATTTTTCTTGTTCTATATTCTCACACCTTATTATTCACATTTCAGATTGGTGCAGAGCAGCACTTATAAGGAAGGTATCCTAAAACTGTAAAGTAGCAAATACCATCAGGTTCCCAGCACCTTGCTACCAATTGTACCAAGTTGCATGTTGATGCTAGTTTATGTGTTGTGCCTCCAACATGGCTGACTCGGACTTTCATTCTTCTAGCCCCATATTTGTCTGTTGGCACGTTTTTATTTGAACTACTAACATCCAATATTTAGCAGTGAACACTACGGAAGTACAATTTATTACTGTTCAATGAAAGTGGTTAATCAGGGTATTCACACTAATATCATCACACTTGCTTAGTAATATCCAAAAAGTGTGATACCCGTCAGGTGGGATATTTTGGTAGGCGAGTAGTATGTTTTGGGGTCTGGCTCGATAGCAGAGCTGTCTGCAGAACATATTGTTGGCATGATTAATATTAATTATGGTAACAATGGGTTTTGCAGACCGGTGTGCCTAGGTCTTGCACACAGGTATGCCTATTGGTACCGATTATTTGATATATGCACAGAGAGGACTTTGACTTCAAACTGTGTAAACTGTGCACAAAAGTACACTCGCAGGTCCTTTGTTCATAATAACCCACAAACACGGGATGCTTTTTGCACGCTGTATCATTAGGCCCTTGTTTACATAACAATACAGACAAGGTACATTTAACTCACCAGTATATCACAATCCCCTTTGTACGAAATATACCACAATCCAGGTGCATTGTGCTCACTAGTGCATCGCAGTACCCTTATTTTATACCCCAATTTGGGTGAATTGTGTTTACTGGTACATCACAATGCCTTTTGTTTATATTATGACACAACCAGGCTACATTGTGCACACTAATACACCACAATGTACTTTTTTTTACACCAGCCACTGTCAGTGGCACAAGGTCTCTCTCTCTATAAATCTCTCTAAATCTCTCTCTAAATCTTTCTCCCTCTCTATAAATCTCTAAATCTTTCTCCCTCTCTATAAATCTCTAAATCTCTTTCTCCCTCTATAAATCTCTAAATCTTTCTCCCTCTCTATAAATCTCTAAATCTCTTTCTCCCTCTATAAATCTCTCTAAATATCTCGCTCTCTTTCTCTCTAAATCTTTCTCCCTCTCTCTAAATCTTTCTCGCTCTCTCTAAATCTCTCTCTCTCTCTCTAAATCTCTCTCTCTCTCTAAATCTCACTCTAAATCACTCTAAACCTCTCTAAATCTCACTCTAAATCACTCTAAATCACTCTAAACCTCTCTCTAAACCGCTCTCTAAACCGCTCTCTCTAAATCTCTCGCTCTCTCAATCGCTCTCTCTCTAAATCTCTCTCTCTCTAAATCTCTCTCTCTAAATCTCTCTAAATCTCTCTCTCTAAATCTCTCACTCTAAATCTCTCACTCTAAATCTCTCTCTCTCTCTCTAAATCTCTCTCTGGTCGGTTGACATGCTAGCTGTCTATTTGGGAGTAGGACGTAGCTGATACTCAATAGTTACTATTTAAACAAGCATTGGCATAGCCAATAGGTCTCGCTTTTGGGACCTTGTAAGTGTTTAGCCATGCAACAGTTGATGTTGTTGCACCAAGGAAATTGTGCTGCATAACTAAATACTTATAAGGTCCCAAAAGCGAGACCTATTGGCTATGCCAATGCTTGTTCTTATGGTTAGCTGGGGAGCATGCCACTTGTGAGATCCAGTTATTTTTAAGGAGTAATGCGTCCTTGTCGCTTAGCTTGGATTCTTGGAGGAGAATAATGTCTCCTTTAGATTCTGCTAGGTAGTCCATGAATTTACAACGTTTGATTGGATGGTTTAGTCCTTTCACATTTAGGGAGACTATGTTGAGATTAGCAGAGATGCTATGTGTAGCCATCTTGGGTGTGTAGTAGGCGGATTGCGTTTGATAAGAGTCTTGAGACGGTTTTCCTTTTTAAATCTAGAGGTAAACCCAAAGGTCGGTAGATATGTGTCACGCTGCACCCTCCCACTAATAGTTGCTGTACTGACTCGGTACTGACTACTGTGTGGTGTATGGTCATTTCAATATTGCAAGGAGGTGCAAGTAAAAGGAGGAGAGTAGGTTACGTAGACTAAGTGGGTTACTTTGATCAAATATCCTATCTGGTCCGCAGAGAAGTTGCGAATCTGTGCAGCGAGAGGCAACATTCCAGCAACTGAGTGTGAGACGAGTCCAAGGGAATGGTTTGAGGCAATAAGTAAAGCAAATACTAATAGAAAATCATACGTATACAAAAGTAAAAGAACAAGGAGCAGAAACAAAACCCCCACCCCAACCCCCTGTCCCACCCACCCACCCCAAAACCCTGGAGAATAGAAGTCAGGAGAGTGCGACGACAGAAGCGTCCTCCTCCAGCACGGAGTGCTTATAGCTGGCTAATGATAACTAATTATGACATGTTAAATGTAACCTATTAACTGCTGAGAGATAGTAGATAGAGTAGTGTTATCATACATTCATCTAGATTCAATACGTGTTACCTATAACCCATTAACTGCTGAGCGATAACAGGTAAAGGTAGCAGATAAAGTAGTGTTGCCTTGCCATACCATCCATCCATCTAGTTTCAGGACAAGAAACGGTTTGTCACCCAAGCATTATGACGGTAATGAAGGATATGTGCTTTCCTAAAAGACAATGGGGCATATTAGCAAGAAGAGGCGATAATCATCGCTAACCCTGCTTAGCATGATTTTTTTTATCGCCGGCTATCGCTGGAATATATCGCCACGCTAACGCTGTATTAGCAACGATTAGCGCTATGGCGATGAATATTCCAGCGATAGCGGGGAAATGGGCCAACATCGCTGAAAAACCAGCGATGTTGCATGGAGAAGGGAGAACACCTTGCTGATACGACCCTGTGGTCGTATCAGCATAATCCACCCCCCCATGTTAGGTATGGCTAACACCTGCTAATTGCAGGTGTTAAATAAATGGCGATGACCCCGGTTAGCGCGACTTTTCACGTCGCTAACTGGGGCCATGGCCACCTTGCTAATAGGCGATAGGCCTGTTAGCGAGTGTTTCCCAGGTTTGTTCGTCGGGAACGCCCACTTTGCATGTCATTAGCGATAAATATCGCTGACATGCAAAGCGGTAAAGAAACGGGCGCTAATGCCCGCAAACTGTCGCTAACTGCTGTTAGAGACAGTTTGCTGATAGGGCGATATAAATATCGCCGCTTTAGCGGCAAAAAGTGCCGCTAAAGCGGCGATAGTGCCCTTGCTAATATGCCCCAATGTGAGAATAGAGCACTAACAGAGGAGAACTTAATAGTTCTACAACATTTAACATTTAAGGTTAGCTTATCTGATCGATGAACGTTGCTCGGCGGGCGATAGAGGCTTAGGATGTGGTTACAGGAGAGATTGGAATAACTGAAGTCCTGCAAATTATAAACTATGACTTCCTCTTGTTGAAGAACGAGTTATAGTGCCCCATTTTTTGCGAGTTGAGTTCATCTAGGAATCTTGAGAGGTCAGACGGGTCGAAAAAGAAGTGTTTCCCTTTTGCTGTAATTCTGAACTTGGAAGGGCCTGCAAAGGAGAATTGGATGCTCATTTCGCGGTGTTTGTCTCTGAGATGGAGGAAGCCCTTCCTGGTTTCGACTGTGGTTTTTGAGTAGTCTTGTGTGAAGATTATTTTGTGGCCATTCCAAGTGATTTGGCGATTTTTCCGAGCATAGTTGAGGATAGCTTTGGTGTGTTGGTACCTTAGTGGTTTACAGACAATCGGTCTGGTCATGTTTTTGATGGAGAGTGAAAAGTCGGAACTCTGTGTGCCTGTTCCATTTCTACATCTTTGTTGAATGTTATACCTGCGATTTGAGGGATCCAAGATTCTAGGAAGGAGGTGCATGAGTTGTTAGGATCTTCTGAGCCTTCGGGAACTCCAAATATTCTTATGTTCCCTTGTCTGTTGCGATCTTCGAGCTCTGCAATATCTCTTTGCATATTTTTGGTGACGTTTAGCAATGTTTTAATATCTTTGTTGGAGCGGGCAGTGGAGTCTTCCTCTTCGCTTATTCTTTGTTCAGCTTCTGCGACTTTTGTATTGATTGTATTGATGTTAGCACGAATGGCAGTCATTTCTAGCTGCATAGCGTCCGTATTTTGTTTAGTTGACTTTGCTAGATCGTGAACGTCTGCCAATTTTTTCAGTATAATTTCCATTGTGCTGTTTACATCTGCTTTGGATTTAATAGGGGAGTCTGGAGGGGGAGGTTCAGCCTTCGAGCGCTTGTAGTGTGGTTTGGGTTCTTTTTCTGCCATGTTGACTCGAAGTAGGCGAAGGCTATCCAACTAGAGAGGGCAGTTAGTGGTGGTAAGCACGGAGCGATGTTTGAAGAGAATATTGAACACCAGATTATAGCTTATGCCAGATGGTACAATGGTGTCGTGCCGGAATGGTGGAGAGTATATTACAGAGTTTCTTTTGGTGCAGCACGTAGGAGCGGTGGGACTGAATACAGTGACCCAACTAAGGCCCGTGGGTGAGTAACCTTTGAGTTAGTGAGGTTAGTGAGGATTTTGGCTTCAAAAGGCTGTTTGTAGGTGCGAGGCACCGTCCGTTGTAGTTGTTGGTGTAGTTGTTGTTGGGACCTCACGATGATGGTTAGCAAGGAAGCACGATGCGCGCCGGTCGCTGGCCGTCTCGCTATAATGATAGTGCAATTTCTTTCTCCCCTACACCCTCTACACTTTTCTTCCCCCCTCTTATGCTGAGGGAAGACGGTGTTACACTTCTATTTTTGCCACTTATTGACCGCTTATTGCCACTATTGACCACAACACCACAGGGCTCCTGCAACAGCCCTTGATCCCTGTTGGGCCGCTGTGACTACCATCAAAGCTCTTCCAAGGGTCCTCCGTGCTCTGACCATCACGCAGGAGTCGGTAGTTAGAGGGGGCCGTTTCCACAATGCGCGGCAGTGCCGATCATCTCACACTATTAGAAGAGCAATTACTTTTATTGAGGGTAAACTGTTGTTTCACTTCAAATTCTTACCGCTTGTCGAACACTAAATCTCAGACCCCCTGTAACGGGCTACAATGACTGTGGGGTCGCTGCGACTCTCAGGGGCCCTCCGGGGTCTGCCGGTTATGCACTGACGGTCATGCAGGAGTCTGTGGTAGAAGAGGGACGCTTCCACAATGTGCGTCGGTGCCGGGCGTCTCACGCTATTAGAAGTGCAGTTTCTACACCCCCTACGCTCCTCTTTTATTGAGGGTAAACGGTGGTACCTTTCCAGTGTTTCACTTCAATTACTTACACTTGCTGATCACTGCATCTCAAATCCCCTGTAACCGTAGGGTCGCTGAGATCATCATCAATGCTCACTCAGGGGTCCTCCGGGGTCTGCCGGTCGTGCTGGAGTCGGCCTTCACTGCGGGATAGAATCCCTACATAACCGCCACGTGGGGTTGGGCCGGGTGATAATGCAGAGACGCAGGCACCATTTTGAGTTCAGGCAATGCAGAGGCTTGATCCACTCAATAATGGTAGTATTGTGCGGGGGTCCCTTGAGAGCAGCAGAGCAGGAGCGAGCAATGGAGAGGCCGTTTGTGCAAAGGGGATGTTAGATCAGCGTACAAGATGTAAGATCATCAGGACACAAACTAGTCGAAGGTCCGCCATCTTAGGGTCAGGCAACAAGGTACTGGGTAAGTATCGAATATATACCGATTAAGTTGATGGGCACAGATAGTGGAGGACCGTACCTACTGACAGCTCCTTGTGGATCATAATAGACGATCGGCATCTGTTTCGGTGAGATTTTGAGAGCGCCTACCACTCACTAAAACGCCAGGGTGGTCAGCGCCATTTTGCGGAGGTGCGTTCCAGAATTGCAAAGTTAATTTTGTCTTGTTGTCTGTGTTAAAACAGGAGTTACTGGCTCTTCAGAGGTGCCGCATGAGTGGAGGAAATGTAATCTGGGTCTCGGTGACGGTTACCTCCGGTCAGTCCTACCGTTAATGCCGCATACCACTCCGTGCCGGACGGAGAGACAGGATCAGGCAGCCATTAGTACTGCCGTCCAAGCCACGCCCCTGTTAAAATGGTGTTCTGATAACAAATGATGTAATGTTTGGTCAGCATTTCAAAGTGGATATTGGCAAGCAAATGATTGTGGCAAAAAGAGAGTCCCATAATTGGAAAAGTGTCACACACTACTTCAAAGGACAACTTCAAAATTGGTTTGAGCACACTGGGGATCACATAGGTAAAACTAGATGAGTCAGTGTGGTTTCACCTAAAATTCGAATGTATATTAAAAGCGCACCAAAATTGCTTCAAGAAAGCCCCCATGGGGCATTATCAGGACCGAAATTCAAACCGGTGCAAAGCCAGGTATACAGGCGGATGAGTTTGTCATCCAAAATATAGAAGCCTTCAGTCGAGATACGCTCGTATTCAGTTTCTGGAAATGATATAGGGATGCGCCGCCTATGCTCGGCTCCCGAAATGCCGAGCACGGGTGGCGCGTCCCTTTATCATTTCCAGTATTTTTGGTGCGCTTTTAATATGCATTCAAATTTTAGGTGATACCACTCTGACTTATTCAGTTTTACCTATTCGATTCCCCCCGTGTGCTCAAACCCATTTTTGAAGTTGTCCTTTGAAGTAGTGTGACACTTTTCCAGTTTGAGACTCTCTTTTTGCCACAATCATTTGCATGCCAATATCCACTTTGAAGCTCCTCCAGGATATATTGTCGACATTCGCTCGATTGCGGGACTTTCTGCCCCAATTTTTCGGTGTCTGTTACATATTTTGCATCCTGTTGATGACCCTGATCAAAATACCTATGCTCAGGGGTCAAAACGCCGACGAATATCATATGTGGACTGTATTTGTAAGAATTTGATGGTGAATATCAACACTCGTTTTACGGGTGTTGACTTCAAACATTCTATTATTACTAACAGCCATATGTATATATATTTTTATACATAGCACAAATGCATTTTGTATTCACCATATATCACTTTCACTGTGCCATCACGTTTTAGGAGTACCTTGTATAAGTATTACATTATACTGTTCAAATAAATTCATATATTCTTAATGATATGTATAAATAAATGCACTCAAAGCATAACTGAAACGTACTCATTTGAGAGGTTTTCTTCCATCCCTAGTGTGATACTACTGTCGTGGAAGTCAAGGGCTTCACTTCCTACATAGGAACCACTCTATTGTTGAATGATTGTCCAGCCAAGGTCCCTGGGTTGCCACTTTTCCTAGAATCAGCCCACTGCAGTTGAGCTGCTTGGCAGTAGCTCTCCAGATCTGGAACTCCCACTAGCCTATCCACCCTAGGTTGTTTTACTATTGCAAGGGTCTTGTTCCTTTTATTTCTCCACATTATCTCTAAACGTAAAGTGTCACGTTTGTTGAGGAACTTTCAAGGTGGACACAGAGGAGTATTCTCAAAGATATAGAGGAATCCAGGCAGAACAATCATTTTGATTAGGGGCATGCTACCCATGACCGCTATTGGGCGAGATTTTCAAAACTATACTGACATGTACGGCCTTTAGTGCTCTTTATCCTAAGACTATTATTGATGAGGGACAGCTGTGGCAGATACCGGCATGGATGTGCCATCTATTTAAGAAGTGAGTCCCATCTTCATCCTTGCCGCCAGGAGGGTGTGCAGCAGCCTTATCCATTTCAAGACTTTCTCCCCAAAGTTTGTGTTGTAGCATAAACTGCATGTAGTCCCAGTTTACAGTTTTTTCTGTATTTATCGAACCCGGTGGTTACTGCATCATCCAGTGAACTAGTCTGTATGAAAGAGTTTTGTAGATTAGGCTATTTGCTTCGGATAGCGATAAAACCACACTGCGTTATCGTCTGAAACTTTTCTGTTCCCCGACGGTGTCTTCGACTGCCACACTTTCCCTCATGAGTATTGGTTTGACACTGCACACCGTCTTGATGCGCATACCCCCCTCACTGAGACTTTGAACGCCTCCCAGAACATTTTATATTCTGGGACTCAGCCTAGACTTTCAGTGAAGTCATTCAAAATTGTGTCTTCTATCGTGCTGTGAAATACCTGGTCTTGAAGTGTCTGTGGTTGCAGTTTCCAGATCAGTATATTTGCTCTATTGTGCTTTCTTGATTTTAATTTGATTCTTTCTCGGTTGAGCCTCTTTGATTGTTAGGCGTTTCCTCCTACCTCAATCAAATAGGTTTGTTTTTCTAGGAGTAGCAAAGATTCATTTGTAACAGTTACATCTGAAGGAGAGCGGGGTGTGACAATATAAAGAGAAGGGACCCCCCTGCAACATAGTATGAGTACCTAGGGCAGGGAAAATATTTCAATATAGAAAGACCTAAGACTACTCCTACATATTTTCTAACAGTGTGTACAATCTATATAATAACAACAAATAATCAAGGCACAAAGTGTATGTGAAATAAAAAGAACATATATTCAACAATAATATTCTTTTATTTGTTTTTATATTAATTTATCAATATGTTAACAAGTATAAAAAGCATTTACATGCTACAAACGATGTCATTTGGAATGTCATCAATGACCTTTCATTCATTCTACAATCGCATCAACAAACAAACCAAAACATACACACCGAGAACTAACTGAATCGAAAAAACAATATATACAATGCAAAGAATGTCTGAAGTCTATATTAATCAATATTGCTACAATCTTGTTGGTAACCGTAAATTCTTGTTGTGGCTAGTTGACAAGTGTCTTCCAAATTCATCTACGTGCGTTTCGGCACAAAAGCGCCTTCTTCAGGAAAGCCAAGAGCTACCACTGTATAAAATCCTGCAATCACGTGTGCCTAGTTAGATTACAACAAACAATATTTTAAAGATGAAAGCTAGAATAATGCACGATTTGTCACCACCAGACTGGACAAAGCAAGAATGAAAAAGACGCCGAAATTTGCCCAGGAGTTGTAAAGCACTGAGATAAAAAAAATGTGTATAGAAAAGGGCAAAAAGATCAAAAGGTTGTAGAACTGAAGAGAGCAGTACTTTTCTGAATACAGATGGGAGTAATTGAATAGACAAGATCCTTCACCTCCAAGATGGAGTAATGCTCTTACTTTGTATATGATGAGCGTGATTCAATGACCTCCATGAATGTTGTATTCCAGGGCTTGAAAAGGAACCTAAATGAACGACATATAAATATCCTGTAGGTGGACAAAAAACACATATCGATGCTGTGAACAATCTGTATTGTGTAAAAAAGATTGCTGAGATCGAATTCTATTATGTGAAGCAAGATACTGAGGATAGCCATGGCACTTAAGTCTGACTTGACATGTAAGGTAATGAGCAAATATATCATTCGGAATGTCACGAGGCATATTAATAAGTGACATGTTATAAAAGGCCAATAATAAAAAGCCATCTGAATAGTTATATAATGTGGCTATGGAGTCGAGAGGGGATTTAGACCCCTTATAGGATAATTACTGAATTTATATGCTTCCTACTCACCATATATGATAAGTTGTAAGACGAAAGTCACAGTGGAAACAAAGATAAAAGGAATTTAACAGGACCGAAGATTTAGCTGGTCCCGGGTTTTTGATAATTGATACAAAGTCCACAACTGTGAGCCAAAGAAAGGGATTAGGCCTATAGTGGATGCAATTTGGAGGAATGGATTTTACCGCTGCAGGATTAAGGAACGCCAAGTGGTGAATGCCGGAGAGGACTCCCGGAAAGTGGCAAAGCCTTAAATGGAGTACACGAGTGATGATTGGATGAGGCGGGCACACTGGCGTAGCAGGGGGGGGGGGCGGAGGGGACGAGTTTTAGGGGCGGCCGCAAAAATAATCGTCAGCACCCCCCCCCCCTCAGCGCGGCGGCAAAAGACAGGGACCGCCACGGGCGGCAGAGTGCCTAGGTACGCCACTGGGCGGGCACCAGCTACGGGTTGGAAGAGAGAGTGTATGTGATAAACATACTAGTAAATACAACATGGGGACCAGGTGAGCGATGGCAGCGGTAAGACTTACCTCCTAAATGGCGAGGTAAAGTAGTTGCCATACTACTTCTGTCGCGCGAGTGTTGACCACCAAGATCCTGTGCAGCTGATGTCTGCGGAGTCTGCACCAGTATAGCATGGGTCCGGGCTGGACCTGCTAAAGATGTCTGTGTGTTCTTATGCTGTCCTGAGTAGAAACAGAGTCTAGTGCGTGCCGGCTTAGGTCGCGAAAGAATAACAGGTGGCCGAAAACCTTAAGAATTTGTGGCCGCCATCTTGTAAAGGGGAAAGTTCGGTAAAAAAAGATTGGCTACAAAAAGAATCTAGGAGCACGGGCACAAGTAGAATGAGTATATTGATGAATAGTTTAAAGTCCTCTGAATCTGAAATTGAATGTAAGGGGGTGCAGTGGTCTCGTGGTAAAATGAATATTGAAGAATGACAGCCTTATATGAGTGGTGAACAAACTTTGCACATGAGTGCAATAAATGACGAATGAAATGAAAGACCAGGAGACAGCTAAATCATATAAGGTTTTGTGGATAGATACATAAAGAGAAATTACTGGATCAGTATACTAGATCATATTAACTATGTGTAGAGTGGTACACAAAGTTATATTGTTTAATCGGATAGATGATAGGGGGGTATTGATCTGATTCATGAGGCGTTATATCGAATTGCATGTTCCCATGGAATTTCATTGTTCAGCCCATGTCGGTATGTATCGAGAGTTAAAATCCAAAACGCCTCTCTACGTAGATGCACTTCTTTGGGGTCAGAGCCCGCCTTTACATCTATTTTTTCCAAGATTAGCCAATTTACTTCTTCAAGTGAATGATTGAGCTCTAGATCGTGCTTAACAACTTCTGCTGTCAATTTTTTAGTGCAGTGTTCTGTCAACCTTGTGGCGAACGGACGAGCCGAATCACCCACGTACCCTAGTTTGCACAGACATATCAGAAAATATACGATATTTTTGGTTTTGCAGTTGGTGAAAGACTTCAACTGCACAGTGTATTGGTTATAATGTAATACAGTGGATTCTATGGCTGTAGCGCAAGCTTTGCATTTAATGCATTGAAAATTACTTATGATAGGTGCAATTCCATCAATAGTTTTATGTAAAAGGGGGGTTTGTTTTCTGAACGTGACTGAACAACAAGACCTTTTAATTTTTGATTACGCCTATGCTCAAACATGGCGTGCTAGATTCTGTTCTCAATCGCTGTTGGCATTCAAGATATGCCAATTGTGGCACATGATCTGACAATTTTTTTCGTTAAGTGGTGAATGTCGTGTGATGCAGATGAATTTGGGTTTTAAGCTGCGATATTGGTTTTGCAGCAAACAGTCTCTATCATAGTAACGGGCTCTCTTATATGTCTCACGAACTAACCGTTTAGGATAGCCACATGAGGTGAACTTGGCTTTCATTACTTTGGCTCTCAAATCATGGTCAGTGAGATTAGCACATTTCCATCGCAAATGGAAAATTGACCAAAGGGGATGCCTTGTTTTTTGCACTCTGGGGTGGTAGCTGCTGAAGTGAAGCAAAGTATTCCTTGCTGTGGGCTTTACATACATGTCAACTTCCAATTGGTTGTCATTGTTTCTGATCTGAATATCTAGAAATTCATCATGGCTCTGACTGCTCTGGGTGGAGAACTTCATGTTGCTGTCACAAATATTGAGCCAACCGAGAAAGTTGGGCAAATCCTCCCTACTGCCTGCCCAAATGAAAAAAATATCAACAATGTAATGGGCCCAATAGGTTACCGACTCGTAGTAATATGCCACTTCATTATGGATGCACCTGTATTCAAATTGGGCCATATAGATGTTTGCCATTGTGGGAGTACTTACCCGCTTTGACCTGTTTGTACAGTTGGCCGTTAAATTCAAATATGTTTTTCTCTAAAACTATACTGAGGCTCTCTAAGATAAAAGATTTAGGGCCTTCAATGTGATATTTATCCATAAACCACTCTACAGCTTGTATCGCCTCTTTTTGGGGGATGTTACTGTAGAGGGCTTCAATGCCAAGGGTGACTAACGTCTCCCTATTAGGATTTAAGCCAATCCTTCAACTGTATTAATGATGTCTCTGGTATCCTGTATGTGCGATGGCACATTAGCAACAAAAGGACATAAAATACGATCAATTTATTGGGTAGAGGCTCAGTAATTGAGCCACTTGGTGGTCACTATTGGACGGTAAAGTGGATCCGTACTGTTTTTATGTATTTTAGGTACCCTGTATATGCTGCCCATGCGTGGGTTTTGTACATTCAGATATTTGTGCTCCTTTTTGCAAATGTCACCTACTCGAAAGGCTTGGATGGTCATGCTTTCAATCTTTTTCTTGACCCTAGGAGTGGGATCCTTTTGGACTGGAATGTAATGCTATCGACTGTTGAGCAAGGTATTTATGTTCGACAAATAAAGGCTGGTATCCAATAGGACAATGCCACCGCCTTTCTCGCAGTTTTTTATGGTCAAGTTTTTGTTATCACATAACGATTTAAGTGCTGTCTTTTCATCTCTAGCAAGATTTGGGGAGGGATGTGAAATATACCGGGTGGATGCCTTCAGGCCGGTGTAGACCACCTGTTCAAAGATGGCCACTTCAGGGCTCACCTGGTCTGAAGTAGGAGTGAAGTAGGAGTGAAGTTCGAAGGTGGCGATAGACCTGATCTGTTCAACGTGGGCGTGTCCTCTGAGGTGTGTTCAAGGAAGTATTTTCGTAGACGTATTTTGCGGAAAAATGACATAACATCTTGAAATAATTCAAAAATGTTAATTCCTGTGTGAGGCACTTAGGATAAACCTTTGGATAACAGTGAGTTGACAGTTGGTTCAAAAGAACTGTTAGTTAAATTGAATATAGGTATCTTCGTCACAGTCTCCAAAATTGTGCATTCCGCGATTCTAAATATTGTTGGTGATTGTGTTGGAAATTTTCTCTGTATCTCGGCCTCCATGGATCGCGTCGTGCCCCTCTCCTGCCTAAAAAAAGCTGGCCAGATGCTGTGCCTTTTTACATAATACAGATTGTTCACAGCAACTACATGTGTTTTTTCCCACCTATGGGATATTTATATGACATTAATTTAGGTTCCTTTTCAAGCCCAGGAATACAACATTCTTGGAGGTCATTCAATCCCTCTCACCATGTACAAAGTAAGAGCATTACTCCATCTTGTCTATTCAATTATTCCCATCACTGTATTCAGTAAAGTACTGCTCTCTTCAGTTCTACAACCTTTTTATCTTTTTCTCCTTTTTTGTACATATTTTTTATCTCATTGCTTTACAACTCCTGGGCAAATTTCGGTGTCTTATTCATGCGTTGTCCATTCTGGCGGTGACAAATTGTGCACTATTCTAGCTTTCATCGTTAAGATATTGTTAGTTGTGATCTAACTAGGCATATGTGATTGCAGGTTTTTATACAGTGGTAACTAGTGGCTTTCCTGAAGACTGAAGACACTTGTCAACTAGCCACAACAAGAGTTTACTTTTGCCAAAAGATTGTAGCAATATTGATTAATATATAATTTAGACATTCTTTGCGTTATATTTGTTTTTTTGATTCAGTTAGTTCTCAGTGTGTACGTGTTGGTATTGTTGATGCGACTGTAGAATGAATGAAATGTCATTGATGACATTCCAAAGGATATCATGTTTGTAGCATGCAATTGCTTTTTACACTTAATAACATATTGATAAATTAATATAAAAAACAAATAAAAGAATATTATTGTTGAATATATTTTCTTCTTTTTCTTTCACATACACTTCGTGCCTTGTTTATTTGTTATTATATAGATTGTACACACTGTTAAAAAATATTTAGGAGCAGTCCTAGGTCTTTCTATATTGAGCGGGGGTGTAACACCTGTCTCCCTAAAACCCTTATGTGCTAGTTTAGGTTGTTATTTGTTGTGTTTAAGTCATTGCTTAATTTAACATGGCTCTATTTTCCATTTCCCCACGCTATTTAAAGCAAACAATACCGCACAGAGTAGATAATAGTATTTGTGTGGTACTGAATTACTTTCAGAGCATGGCATCTGCATTAGAGAGACGGTATGTCTTTGATGAGAGTCTGTCTTTCGCTCATGCATGTACCCGATATATTAGTCTGGTTTGGAATCTTTGATTATATCCACAAATAGTTCTTATTGCGTGTTGCTTCAGAAGTTTTTTTTTTCTTTTCTTAGTTTTTACTCATTATCATGAATGATTAACAAAGAATGTGAAGCTAAAATGTTTCTGACTTACATTTTGAATTGGGTGTTTTTAATGTTGATGCTTATTGTTAGACCTACCCAGAGAGCATTGTTTTTTAAAGAGTTTATGAATGTATGTGCTATTTGTATAGTACAAAACTTGCCAAAAGACAGCGGAGCACTCAACAGTCCTAAAGGCAGAGATAAAGTTGGAGAGTAATTTTAGGCAGGAGTTGGGTTCTGAGAAGGGAGGTGAATTATAAATAATCTTGTGATCTGCTGCTCTTTAAAAAGTGATGTTTTCAGCTGTTTTCTAAATTGAAAAATTATTGATACATGGAAGTCCTTCCAGATCCAAGTTCCTTAGATGAGGAAGACCTGGGCCCAGATTTTCCTTTCTTACATTTCTTTGCCTCCACTCTGATGGCCTCTTGTCTGCAGGTAAGCTGAGAGTCACCTGAGGTGGTGAGCTTGTCAGTCTCACAGGCCAGTGTGCTGCGCCAGTAGGGATCGCTGTGTAGATGATGCAGCTGGTCTTGGTTGTGGAACCAGCTAGCACGGGGAGCCAGTTGAGTTCATCAGATTGGGGAAGAAATTGGTCATATTTCTTCTGGCCTTAGAAATCACCTATGCGTCAGGAAGTCCAGAAGTAGTTGGGACGCAGCAAGTTGGGTTATCTCCCACGTTCCTTGTTCTTCTTTACAACTACTTACATGTGAGTTGTGTCATATGTTTATTCAGACGAATCATGTAGTGGTGCACAATGTATATGTGATGCTGTTTTCAACGTGTACTGCTAAGTTGTTTATTGGCTGTAAGGTAAAGGATAAGAAAAATAACAAAACCGGTACAGGTAGGTGCTGTGGTGGACCAACAAGAATCGTAAAAGAGCATCTGCTCAGTGGAAACTACCTGACGTTTCCTATTGGCTTTATGATTAATGTGGTTAGCTAGTAGCAGTATGTAGCATCTGCCAAAATAGGAATGACATGGACAGACAGTATTGTGGACATTTTTAGGTCTCTCCTAGGCAGCGCTTGCGCTGTCTCTTCGAGACATGCTGTATTCAGGATATGGCAAACAGAAGGAGATGATGGACGGAGCGCTGAAACTTTTCAGACACTCACCCCCAGTCACAGATCTGGGTTGAATCCATCATCATTCTTTAGCTCACTTCGCCACCTCAGTTCAGACCCAGCTAAATGCAAATCAGTCTTGACCCTGTGTCTGATGGGAACAGTCCAGCCCGAACTGCCAAGCCAGGTCTTCCCTGAGCCGGAAACAAGCATCCTGGGACCGGTTTTGGGCTAACAGCCCTCATCAGCCAGGCTAGCTTGAATCCAGTGGCAAAGTGAGCAAGGGATCCACTTCTGGGTATACCCTGCCAACTTAGGGCGAACAAAGCAAACACAAGGAGATGATGGACGGAGCGCTGAAACTTTTCAGACACTTCCCCCCCCCCCCTGTCACAGATCTGGGTTGAATCCATCATCGTTCTTTAGCTCACTTCGCCACCTCAGTTCAGACTCAGCTATATGCAAATCAGTCTTGACCCTGTGCCTCATGGGTACAGTCCAGCCCGAACTGCCAAGCCAGGTCTTCCCTGAGCCGGAAACAAGCATCCTGGGACCGGTTTCTGGGTAACACCCTTCATCAGCCAGGCTAGCTTGAATCCAGTGGCAAAGTGAGCAAGGGACCCGCGGCGTGCCACAATTGTAAATAATCAGAAAAAAGGCGGCTGCACAACTTTTTTCTTCTATTTATTGACTTTTATAGCAATGGCGGTACGCCACACATTAGCTTTAATAATCTGAAGCTAAAGCGCGGCCAGTCGCCATTGATACAAAAGTCAACAAATAAAAAAACAAAGGCAGGTGGACGCCGCATTTCTTTTCCATTTCTAATGCCAATAGCTCTGCATTTAACTAATGCGAGACCTATTGCATTGCTAATGCTTGTTTTATTGGCCCATGTGTCTGACCCCAAAATGGCTACTACACTGGACAGCGAGCAACGCAGCAGCTTGTTTTTAAATTGTTTATACTGTTTTCTTTTTGAAAATTCCTGGGCAGGTCAACACACCTTAAACATAGCTGATTTCATTTTGTACTGCATCAGATTTGGGTTTGTGAGAATGGAGCTGCACTGCTGTAAACTGTAAGAATTATTTTCAATTCATATGAACATTGCACATGTTACTTTACGGGCTGAAACCTCAGTGAATCTGCGATATGCTATATGTGAGAGAAGACCTGTACTGCACCGGAATTAAAGCACTCATCCTGTTTGTGGTACAGTAGTTACTTTGTCATCCTGAAGAAGGCTGCCTTTAGTTATAGGCTTGCCAAAACACCCTCCGCATCTTTTTTCCTAGAAATCCTTTCATTACACATTAAGTATTACATAGAAAAATGGATTTAATTGACACCAAATTGATTAGATATTTTTGCAGCTAATATGTAAAATATATTTGTGTAGTTATGCAACAAAGAGGATTTGTAATGCTTTTCTGATCAATATTATTTATTTACTGCTTATCAGAGCCACAGCCTTTTAGCTGGAGCACATTGTGAATACTCTTGCAGCTATGTTTATAGAGGAACAGCGTGTCTCCTGGTTTCTTGTAAAGCACTGTTGTGTCTCGGTGCATCCTGCTGTACATCACTGGTATCACAGTGCACAAAGCAGCAAAGGCCAAGAGTCCACCCCCCTGAAGTTGGGGGCTTTAGGATATGTGGTAGCTCTAGAGTGGCAGGAGGTTCAGCATGGCACGGTATAGTGACAGGAGGGTCAGCCTGGCATGGTAGAGTGGCAGGAGGGTCAGCATGGCATGGTAGAGTGGCAGGAGGGTCAGCATGGCACGGTAGAGTGGCAGGAGGGTCAGCATGGTAGAGTGGCAGGAGGGTCAGCATGGCACTGTAGAATGGCAGGAGGGTCAGCATGGCATGGGAGAGTGGCAGGAGGGTCAGCATGGCACGGTAGAGTGGCAAGAGGGTCAGCATGGCACGGTAGAGTGGCAGGAGGGACAGACTGGAACAGGAGAGTGGCATGAGGGTCAGCATGGCACGGTAGAGTGGCAGGAGGGTCAGCATGGCACGGTAGAGTGGCAGGAGGGACAGCCTGGCACGGTAGAGTGGCAGGAGGGTCAGCGTGGCACGGTAGAGTGGAAGGAGGGTCACCCTGGCATGGTAGAGTGGCAGGAGGGTCAGCATGGCATGGTAGAGTGACAAGGAGGGTCAGCATGGCACAGTAGAGTGGCAGCAGGGTCAGCATGGCACGGTAGAGTGGCAGGAGGACCAGCATGGCACAGTAGAGTGGCAGGAGGGTTAGCATTGCACAGTAGAGTGGCAGGAGGGTCAGCATTGCACGGTAGAGTGGCAAGAGGGTCAGCCTGGCACGGTAGAGTGGCAGGAGGGTCAGCCTGGCACGGTAGAGTGGCAGGAGGGTCAGCCTCGCACAGTAGAGTGGCAGGAGGGTCAGCATGGCACGGTAGAGTGGCAGGAGGGTCAGCATGGCACGGTAGAGTGACAGGAGGGTCAGCATGGCACGGTAGAGTGGCAGAAGGGTCAGCCTAGCACAGTAGAGTGGCAGGAGGGTCAACATGGCACTATAGAGTGGCAGGAGGACCAGCATGGTACTATAGAGTGGCAGGAGGACCAGCATGGTACTATAGAGTGGCAGGAGGTTCAGCGTGGCACGGTAGAGTGGCAGGAGGTTCAGCGTGGCACGGTAGAGTGGCAGGAGGGTCAGCGTGGCACGGTAGAGTGGCAGGAGGGTCAGCATGGCATGGTAGAGTGACAGGAGGGTCAGCATGGCACGGTAGAGTGGCAGAAGGATCAGCCTAGCACGGTGGAGTGAAAGGAGGGTCAGCGTGACATGGTAGAGTGACAGGAGGGTCAGCATGGCAGTATAGAGTGGCAGGAGGATCAGCGTGGCATGGTAGAGTGGCATGAGGGTCAGCGTGGCACGGTAGAGTGGCATGAGGGTCAGCGTGGCATGGTAGAGTGGCATGAGGGTCAGCATGGCACGGTAGAGTGGCATTAGGGTCTGCGTGGCACGGTAGTGTGGCAGGAGGGTCAACATGGCACGGTAGTGTGGTAGGAGGGTCAGCGTGGCACGGTAGAGTGGCAGGAGGGTCAACATGGCACGGTAGAGTGACATGAGGGTCAGCGTGGCACGGTAGTGTGGCAGGAGGGTCAGCGTGGCACGGTAGAGTGGCAGGAGGGTCAGCTTGGCATGGTAGAGTGGAAGGAGGGTCAGCATGGCACGGTAGAGTGGCAGGAGGGTCAGCATGGCACGGTAGAGTGGCAGGAGGGTCTGCCTGGTACGGTAGTGTGGCAGGAGGGTCAGCGTGGCATGGTAGAGTGGCAGGAGGGACAGCCTGGCACGGTAGAGTGGCAGGAGGGACAGCCTGGCACGGTAGAGTGGCAGGGGGGACAGCCTGGCACGGTAGAGTGGAAGGAGGGTCAGCCTGGCATGGTAGAGTGGAAGGAGGGTCAGCCTGGCATGGTAGAGTGGCAGGAGGGTCAGCCTGGCACGGTAGAGCGGAAGGAGGGTCAGCCTCGCACAGTAGAGTGGCAGGAGGGTCGGCATGGTAGAGTGGCAGGAGGGTCAGCGTGGCATGGTAGAGTGGCAGGAGGGTCAGCATGGCACGGTAGAGTGACAGGAGGGTCAGCCTCGCACAGTAGAGTGGCAGAAGGGTCAGCATGGCATGGTGGAGTGACAGGACGGTCAGCGTGGCATGGAAGAGTGGCAGGAGGGTCAGCGTGGCACAGTAGAGTAGAATGAGGGTCAGCCTGGCACGGTAGAGTGGCAGGAGGGTCAGCGTGGCACGGTAGAGTGGAATGAGGGTCAGCATGGCACAGTAGATTGACAGGTGTTAAAGGAAGTACTGGAGGCTGTGTTGATAATATGTATACTGCACAGTGAGGTTTACTATTGGAAATACTGCCATTGGGCCACAGTTGACTTGTCTGTTGGTGTTTGTTACCTCTGTTACCACCAGTGGGAAATCAATACTAGTTCATGTGCACCTCTTGGTACTTGTATTTGTGTTCTGTTGTCTGCATGTCTGTATGTGTGTTGTGTTTACATGCATTTAGACAAATATCTTGGGTTTGTCAATCCTTATTTACATAGTTTTTTTCTTTTTTTCTAGCGAAGCATTTCGTTTCCGTTCCTCTCCCTGAGATCTGATTACTGCTGGTTTCCCCACTTCTGAATGATGTCTGCAGATATGAAGAGACTGAATGTTGGCACCGGGAAGGTCACGACAGGGGCCCGTTCCAGCAGGACCAGATGCCCCCTGTGTGCGGAGCCCTATACTGACCCCAGGATCCTGCCCTGCCTTCACACCTTCTGCATGGCCTGCATCCAGCAGCTGGAGCCCCTGTCCCCTCTAGCGTTCCGTGGTGGGACGGACCCGGCCTCTAGTCCGCGGGACAAGCCCCAGCTGAGCGTCATGTGTCCGGTGTGCGATGGTGAAGTTGAGTTGTCACCTGGAGGTGCAAGGGCATTAGTCATTGATCACCTGGTGGCCAATGAGGTCCTGCTGGAGAGCCTGCAGCGGGATGGCGTGGGACTGGTATGTGACCTGTGCAATGAGGGCAATGCAGAGAAAAGGTGCAACATCTGCAGAGCAAACTTGTGTGAATTCTGCTGCCAGGCCCACAGGTGAGAACTGTTCCCTACCTCACATCATGCATCCCAGGTAACGAGAGCCACGTAAACTGTAACCCTATCTAGAGATCACAGTCAGCAGGAGACACAGAGAGGCGGGCAAAGCACCACAGCCCAACCCAAACCCACAAAAGGTGGCATAGACAGTAGCACTAGTGAAAGGGAGCTGTGCTGGTCCCACACGAGGGATTACAGCAGCAGCAGCAGGACAGAGAGAGGAAGCCCAGACAGATCCTAATCCCCACTAGGCTACATTCTGACTCCAAGAATTGGGTGGCATTCCTGAGTCTGTGAAGGGAGTTAAAAACCTGCGCTTTAAAATTTATGCTTATTTGCTGCTGACTTCTCAGATTGTGGCTGTTTCCACTGCCTGTTTTTAGGTCTCGCCTGAGCCAGTGCGCATGCGCTGCTCTGCGAGGCTTCTAGTAAGGACTTTAAACTCTGAGCACACGCTTGTGCGTGTGCTTTTTTTTGTTGCTCACACCTATTGGCCTTTGCGTGCGTCTTTCTAAGAAAGACACCACGCAATTGGCCAAAGGCGGGTGCATGTCCCGCCTTCTCTCTCCCCTGGCCTAGGGAGCTCGGGAGCGAGCAGCGGCCCCGCATTTAAGGAATGCAGCAGGCACAGTGCCTGCTGCATTCCTTAAATTCTTTGCAGTGCACACGCACCACTCGCGGGCTTTTTTTTTCTTTTCTTGTAGCGTCTTTGCAGCGCGCGCGCACCACTCGCGGGCTTTTTCATAACTTGTGCACAAGGAGGGAAGGCTTGCCACCTGCACTCCAGCTCCAGTTTCCTTCCTGCTCCGCGAAAGGTCCAAGCCAAGCGCCGGTTCTTCAGCTTAATCCTAAAAAATTTAAATGGCTGAGACCATATCAAATTTGCCCCATTTTGGATCTTTCGCACATATTCTTGGCTTCAAGGCGCCTGCAGTGTGCCAGATCCAAATCAGGGGGAATGCAGCGTTGAACAGCAAGGATTTGGCACTTTTCTAAAAAGAAGAGGGCAGTGAGCTGTCACCGAGGGTGGTCTCTTTCTGCACGGAAGAAGGCCCGGCCGAAGGAGCTGCGCTGGGTTTCAGCGGGTCTCTCACAAACAAGGACAGAACGCACCTGAACCTTCCAGAGGGAGCCCAGCTGGACTCATTACGGTGACTGATGGGAGCCCGGCACGCCATCCCGACCCTCGCTCCCAGCCGCGCACTAATTTGGGTTTGATGGCTTCCAGGTGCGGTGCCTGCAGAGGGCCGCGCCTTTGACTGGGCCATCCACGGAGGCTCGATTGGTAATTTGAGAGTCCTAGTCAAGCCAGCCTTCGGCAGATGCCAAGCCTTCTAGGTGCTTTCTTTCTGTCCCACGTTCCCTAAATACAACAGCTTGTATTCAGCAGTCTTGCCTCCTGAATAGAGACTAACCTGCTTCTAGGATACAACCCAGAACAAACCTCGATTGAAAGGCTCAAGACTACGTAGCTGTCGAGTGAGTCCATGTCACGGGCCTGACTTTCAGCCAGAGCTGGTTTTCCAGCCAACAGCAGGGTGCATGCTGGGAAGTCTCACTTACTTATCACATTATAAACGGAAAAGGACTACACATCCCAGGGTGCTTTGCGCTGCAGGCTGAAAAACTAGGACTGGACGAATAGCACTGTCAGGACGCAGGGCAAGATAAAAAAAGCTATGGGAGACGACACTTATCACGGGCTCACACGTTCCCATACTTGGCTGTCATTTAGATTCTAATGCAGTCTGTGAGTTGCAGTCCAGACTTTCTTGGTTAGAGCCAATTTGACTAAAATACCAGCGTACACGAATTTGTACTGGAAACGTGTCAACCCCGTTGACATCCAGAAGCGGGCACCAGCATAACGGGGCTAAGGACGTCTGTACTGTCCTGAATGATGAAGCATGTCAGAAGGCATCATGGGACATGTAGTCTCGATCATTCCACAGGACGTGTCCGGACCGCACGCCCATCCTTGGAGCTTTACCAGCTCTTCCATTGGCTCATGAACTCTCCACGAACCTGGCATCTCCGAGACAGGTGTACTGAGGAGAGAAGAGACGGAAGGCCGGTCCCTGGCAATGGTAAGTAGAGGTTTTAAAACTTTTTACACAGACAGAAGATATCAAACTTGGCACATAAAAAGGCCTTTTAACAGACCTGAGTCAGGGGGCTTAATTTAAGCCGGTGTATGCCAGTACGCATATGGAAAAATAAATTATTTTTTTTATTAGAAACACGACCTCCGGCACTTCCTCGCAATTACACGTCACATAATTACTCTCTATTCAATGCAACATAAATACACTCCACATAATACCACTCAGTACCACATAATTACACACCACTTAATTACACTCTACTCAATGCAACATAAATACACTCCACATAATACCACTCAGTGCCACATAATTACACACAACATAATTACACTCTACTCAATGCAACATAAATACACTCCACATAATACCACTCAGTACCACATAATTACACACTACGTAATTACACTCTACTCAATGCAACATAAATACACTCCACATAATACCACTCAGTACCACATAATTACACACCACATAATTACACTCTACTCAATGCAACATAAATACACTCCACATAATAACACTCAGTACCACATAATTACACTCTATTCAATGCAACATAAATACACTCCACATAATAACACTGTGCCACATAATTACATGCCACATAATTACACTACTCAATGCAACATAAATAAACTCCACATAATACCACTCAGTGTGACCTAGTTACACGCCACATAATTACACTCTACTCAATGCAACATAAATACACCCCACATACCACTCAGTACCACATAATTACAAGCTACATAATTACACTCTACTCAATGCAACATAAATACACTCCACATAATACCACTCAGTGCCACATAATTACACGCCACATAATTACACTCTACTCAATGCAACATAAATACACTCCATATAATACCACTCAGTGCCACATAATTGCACTCTACTCAATGCAACATAAATACACTCCACATAAATGCACTCTATGCCACATACCACCAATCAACATAAATGCACTCCACACCATGACACAATTTCACTAAGCATAATTTCACTCAACACCACAGTTCCAGGCCACACAATTCAACTCCACACATTTACAATACACACCAAACATATTTCAACTCCACAATCCACAATGTACCTCCAATCCACACCATATAGTGGTACCACCTAAGCACGAAACATCACTCACCACCACCATTTTGCATCAGCGCACCACCTAAGAATCACCTAAACATCACCTAAGCATCACGTCAGTCTGCCCTCGGAATCTGGCATCTGTTGATTCTCCCCTAGTATCCGTCGGCTGCTCGTGTTATAATTAAATTACTGTTTTCCAACCTCCACTCCCCGGTTATTTATGTCCAGCTCCCCCATAACAAAAAAAATTATAACAAACAAGCATGAGAACAGGCAGAAAGAAGTTGCCAGCAGTGCAACTACAAAAAAACTAGAAGACATTTTTTATGTTAAAATCTTTTTTTAATCAGGTTGTTCAGTTGTATATAATGTCGTCTTGGTTTGTATAAAGGTAAGAAAAATGCTTAACACTTTTTATTATAACTTTTCAACATGATGCACAGCAGCCACAATGCTCTACAACATAGCCAAAAGTTCTGGCTAAACACATAAGGTCCCAAAGGCGAGACCTAGTGGCTATGCCAATGCTTGTTTTATTTGACCAGCAGACAAAGTTTGTTTAACCAATTGCATATGTAAGCAACTTGGACAAATTTACATAGAACTTGATACTCTGACAATTCTGCTCATGTTTCTTGCCTTTGGTCCGATAATTATCCTCTTAGTGGCCCGATTTGAAAATTGCAAAATGTTCATTCTGTGTCAAGCCCGAGCATGGAAAGTATTCTGTTCCAGAGCTTATTCTCCACCAACTATGCTGTATCTCCAGTGTCTTTAAAGTGTTACTTTTTAAACATTGATTCTCTGGACTAATCTGCAGCCCTCTGCATTTCCTCCAACCAAGCTCCTTGCAAGGAAGCTTTGGAAGCAATTACTAAAAGCCTTCTTGCTGCCTTGTCCATTTTACCCCTGTGTGATCAGCAACTGTAGGCATGCTCAGACCCGAACTCTCTGGTCACCTCTGCAGACCGCTCACTACACTGAACTTTGGGTGGTCTGGGAAACTTGCATAGTCTGTTACATGTTTGTTGGACTTATTCCTTTTGGGTACATTATGAGTTATTCTGTCTACAAATATATGCTCACTTGCAGGCCTGCAATGGTAAATCCTCCTTATAGAATGCCAAACACAGTTATCAGATCCTTGAATGAAAACACTTTAGTGAGCTTTGAAGACGTGAACACCATCATTACATGTCAGAGACGGGAAGGCTTAGACTCCTGAAAGGTTACCCAGCCAAAGCAATCCACATACAAAGGGGTGCTCCCTAATTGGCTCATCACACTCAAAACAGTGTACCACCATTAGGGTAGACCTAAAGGCCTTATCTTTCCCTGCCACACAAAATATTAAATTTAGAACTAGCACTGGATCTGCCCAAGTGGGATTCAAACCCCCTCCAAACACCAGCCTGACCATGGTGTCTGCATTCCCTGTTTCTTTTGTTGTTTTCGTTTGCCCAGGAATCACTTACCTTCTGATAGTTGCTTACTTTGGTTTAACCCTTTGAAATGTCTTGCTGGGCCTTGTAACGCAAAGTCCCTAAATTCAGTTGATCAATAATGCCAAGCAAGCTAGCATCGTGGCCGGTTCCTTGTATGGGCTGTGTATGACCTGTAGCCATTTTCCTTTTTATTAGGTTGAGCCTAGAGTAGCGCGCAAGCGCTGCTTCTGGCGAAGCATGATGTAGGGGTTTTCAAAGCTGACCAGACGCTCGTGCGTCATGGCCTTTTTCGGGCGGTTACCCGCGCGGCCGACATCTGTTTCCCATTATCGTGCCCAGACGCGTGCGCGATAATTGGAAACACATGCCGGAAAAGGCCATGACGCACGAGCGTCTGGTCAGCTTTGAGCCCAGGCTGCCGCGCTCGTTCTTTCTTCTCGCTGCATGGAGACTCTCTGCTGTAAAAGTGTAAGTACACAAGGAATGCTCAGCGGCTGCGGCCTGCTTGTTTGGAGGCTGTGGTTGGGGCTCATCTCCTGCGGCGTGGCTCTCATCAGCCAAAGAGTTGTGTGTGTTCTGGAAGCTGGGGTGAGAAACACATGGGGGAGGGGGGGCGGGGCTGCACAAGCGCTAGGGCCGCTACGGCCTTTAGCTCTAAGGGAGCTGAAACAAAGGAACGCTGCTTTGCTCTGGCACCTTTTCTTCCCGAAACACTAGAAATCAATCAGCGTGGGCAACACTCTCCTTGGCAGGGTGTGCGGCGACGCTGATGACGTGTGTGACTCTAGGGTTCATGTAAGTCCACCCGACAGCGCCACCTGGTGGCAGAAGCGTGTACTCCAGACCAGCATTAGTTTCTGCATCATGGCACCTTCTCATGGAGGGGAGGGGGGCTGAGCATTAAAAACTACCATGACAAACTGCGATCGGCCTCTTTTATAAGGCACTGCGCTCGTTTGTTGAATGACGCGTTAAATGTTCAGGCGCAGAGAATCTACGTCAGTAGCAAAGCGTGAGTGAAGGTCTGCTTCTGAGGGTCACCCCTGCTCTTCAGACCTGTGCCTGATCTAGGAGATTCAGGGGGCGGAGCTAAAGGGGCGGGGCCAGCTGCTGAGCAGCCATCAGGGAACTACAAGCAGCATGGCTCCTTCAGTCCCGACCAAACCCAGGGTGAATCTACCCCACTGACCCCTCAACCAACCTGCATCAGAATCTACCCCGTCATCTAGAAAACCATCAGTCCCCGCGCCGCAGCAGGGGTGCAAGCCAAGGGCCCCGGGGCCTGCAAGGAAAATGGACCCCACTCACAGTTGGTTCGGTAGTCAAATATAGCAGTTATCAGAGTCAATTGGGCCTCTCAGGCCTCTGGGCCCTGGTGCCACTGCACCTGCTGCACCAGTGATTAGAGACTTTTACCACTTAATGCTGTATTGTTGTTTAACTTTGACCCATACGAATCCCCGCATGCACCTCTTGTAAAGTTATTCACATAACCTGTAAAGCGCTGTGATACCTTCGCGTTTAGGTAGCGCTATTTAAAACTCAAACATAAATAAATAGCTATGCCCGTGAGCAGCCATGAAGCAGCCTTGCAGGCGTACCCTCCCCACAAATCCCTCCCCCCTCCCCTGCACCACCAGCAGAACTTCTTTCAAAAGTCCCAAGCCACAGAGACCCAGAGGGAGCAGAAAGAAAATACGACCTACCAGACACGTCTTCTCTTGCATGTGTTGTGACAAGTTTGTGTCATTTCCAGTTGTGGATTTTAATTTCATATATTTGAGTAGGTGGCATGCTGAAGGGGGTGCTTAGAAGTAAGGAGGCCCCAAACTTTTGAAGGGCCTGGGCCACGAGTCAGTGCTGAACCAAGCCATCTCTGATTTGTCTTAAAACTGAACTCTTCAAGAAATCATTCATCAAAAAGCGCGCCAACAGCACTTTAAACAATTCTAAATAAAATGTCAGTGGAAGCCTTACAGTTCAAGGGCCCCTTTATAGAAAGAGTAATTCATGTACAACAGGGGTGTGTGCACGTGCGGGGTGTGTGCACGTGCTGGTGCCCCTGCAGCGCCCTGTGATTACAAAGGAGGTGTCAGTTCTTTGTTCAGTTCTTGCTGTAACACGCTGTGTGCTGGAATAAAGATAGCGCCTCCTAGTGGACAATGAGCTATCCTTCTTTTAAAACTGGCGGGCTTATTTACAAGCACCTTGCGCCGCTGGTGCGTCACTGGCGCACTGGTGCGCACTGGCGGCGGAAGGGGCTTGTAAATAAACCCCTCAGGGTGTTGCCCGATGCAAAGAAGGGACACTTTGACCCATGTACAGACTGCACGCCCCATTTCACGCCTGCGTCGCAAGGCCCCGAGGGGAGGTGCTAAGTGTTAGAGATGGTCGAGCCAACAAGTATCGGGAGAGCCGAGCCAAGGGTCGGCTCTGGATCTAAGAGCCCGTGCACGAGCCGAACCCTGAAAATGTTTGGCATGTAAGTCATGCAACACGCATCATGTTAAAATATGACGAAGTCGCTTCAAAATAAAATAAAACAAGCATTGGCATAGCCAATAGGTCTCGCCTTTGGGGCCTTTTAAGTATTTAGTTATGCAGCACAATATCCTTCGTGCAACAACATCAACTGTTGCATGGCTAAACACTTATAAGGTCCCAAAGGCGAGACCTATTGGCTATGCCAATGCTTGTTACCTATGCCATGATGAACAGGAGGCCGAGGGTCTCTTGTACAAAGTTCACTGCTTCTTTGACAGTTGCGTCCAACTTTGAACAATAATACATAGATTCTTGGTAAGGAGCACGTGTTCCAGCAGTATGTGTTCCTTGTTGCACATGAAAATTATGCCTTAGATGATCAGTCAAACACATTGGCTTCTAAAGGCCAGCGCTGCACAATTATGTTGCCAACAGTTTAAAAGGGAGGGCTGAGCATTTCCTAACGCAATCCTCTATGTGAACTTAAAAAAAAAAAACGCTTTGCAGTCGGAAGATCAGTGCCATCAGATGCTCCTCCTAGAGTTTGGGACAAGTCTTTCAGTCTCCTACCAATAGGATATCTCGGAGGAGGTGTATCCTTTCTGATTCAAAGTGCCTATACAACATCTGTTAGTTGAATTCGCTTACATTCAACTAATTTCCCTTTCTCATAACAAAAAGGTCACTGATAAACTATGTGATATTTGTAAAGTTTGTCTATTGCTCCTACCTCTTTGGAAACCAGGTGATATTTTCTGAGGGAACCAAATATTAGTTAGTGATGAGTTCCATAAAATTCCAACCTGAACCCCTGAATTGTCATTCTTTGCATCAGTAATCCGCAAACTTCCTGTGCCTCTGCACCCACCTCATAGGGGAAGAAAGTTTAAGGCACTAGAATTTGATCCCCAGATGCCTCCTGCCAATCTATACTCCACACAACTGCTCCTCTTCGGAGAGAAAGAAAGTGTTAGCAGTTTCTAGCCCCTTTCTGACTGCCCTGGACTCTTGGAGCCTTTCCTCTGTGCCGGGCTGTGCCTCGCGTTCACCCTTTGAAATACATTAAACTGGAATACTTTCCCATAAAGACGTTTCCCATATCCAGGCCTGTCCATGTATAGATCTTCCTTTAACCCAACTACCACGGCAAACTTCTGGTCAACTCTGAGTAGGGTAGAAGTGCACTGCATGGTAGCGCTTGCACATGTAGTGTCGCCCCTCATGCAGATTACTCTCTAGGACACCCTGCATAACTCTATGGTACCATCTAGCCTCCCTTCACTTCACTAGCGTACTCTGCCAAGTCAAGGATCTTTGTTATTGGACGTGCTCGATCCATCAACCTTGCCTCGCAAGTATCCCATGAATTGTCGCTGCCCTTGTTCGGGTCACAATCAGGTTTGTTAACGTTTTGGCATTAGTATCTAGGCTTGATACCCCCATCACTTCCTTTAGATGTCTAGTGCAATCTACAGGTTCCTGTAGGTTTCTTCACCAGACCTCCACATAACCTGGCACTACTGACATGATCACCCAGTTGAAATAACTTCATTGTCTGAAAACCTCTGGGTTTAAACATACATCTGTCTTCTTTCTGCATGTTCTCCTCCCGGGTGGTTGGAGGTGAAACCTATAATCCTGGCTCACTGTTTCTATGGTTCGGCCTTTCTGATGGAGGGGTGTTATTGAAGATTCATGTCTGGCTGATTCCCGGGCTCGGGGTCAGTAAGCAATCTTTTGTCATGGCTGCTGGTGCCGTCGTAGGCTTTACCATCTTCAACATGTGGTCTGCAGCCATGGGCAACGCTCTTCCATTTATTGGGTCGAACTGAGGATATCTCTCTGTGAGTGGGTCGCATTGCTGAGGAGGACCTGTGATCACATATCAATCATATATCCTTACTAAGAGGGAATGCAGGCTGGGCCCTGGAGATATTCCTGCTACAAAGCTCAATATAGAACTCTGACAATCTTGTTCCGGGTTCATGTGTGGCCCCTGCAAGGTCTGAGAATTTCCAGCCCCAGGTGCCCTGCACCTCCGCTTTCCGTACGTCTCCCACTGTGCAGGCAAAGCCGGGTGGATGCACAATGGGTGTGGTAGACCTGAGAGCCCATTTCCATCTGAGCGTGGACGGGTGGACAGGGCCAGCATTGCTGAGAGTTGAGAATCAGTGTAATGTTTTATGAGTTTAAAACTGCTACCAGTAGTAAAGTTGACTCCTGATTTGTGATGGAACATCATAGGCATTGAAAGACCACTCAAAAAGAATGAAACGTAGAGAAAAAGACCAAAAAGAAATATGGACACTCCTTGTTAATTTGGAGTGGCATCGAAGCTGGCCAACTAAAAAGTGAATTTGTGCCCCAGAGGAGTGCCTAACAGGCTGTACGTAGGAGAGGAAGAAGCAGCCAGAGGCAAATGCTGCACTTTTCACACACTTGGCTCAAGTAATGCTGGGTAACTGGGTCAAGAGCCGATGTGACCACCTCTCAAAGCACGAGGAGGGGAAATAAAGGGAGCATGACCTGCCCACTGTCTCTTACCCTCCACCTTCCACAACCTCCTTCTCCTAAGTTCGAAGTTAAAATAATAATCAAATTATTTTGGATTAGTCATTTTAAGGTGATGGACTAACCTTTTGGTAGTGTTAACTTACTTCAGTTCACCTTTTATTTGCTTTATGTATGTATTTACATTGTATTTGTTATGCCATATGCTAATAAAAATATTTGAACTAAAGGTAAAATGATGTGAAGCGTAAAAGGTGACATTGAAAGAAGCAAAATGCAATTAAACCAAATGAACACGTAGAACCCACCAAATTCCCATCTTTACTATGGACTGACCTATGTGTGGCCAAGTTAGCTCGATAGGTTATGCACCTGTTGAAGAGTCCTCTGTACAGCCATCATGTGGCAGGTTTTTGGGTGCAGCAGGTTTGCTCAGTGTCTCGTCATTTGAATCTTTAAAGGGGCTCTGCAAGGGGACAAATGTGCTAATCTTACATCATCAGTAGTCACCAACAATAAGGGTTCCTAAATGTCCCTTTATTTGATGATGTCTGGTTGGATTGGAAAACCTATTATGTCGTTAATCACTGGATAGCCCATTTAATCTTCTAGACCCAAGCCACTTGTCCTCTGGAATCGGTTCACACATCATGACCGGGGAACTTTGGATCAAAATTAAGTGAACAGCCCTCAAGTTCACGTCTCCTCACAGGACGTTGTTTCTTCTTGGTACAGACACCTTGGTTTTGGCCTTGCTTCAGGAAGTGGCTGCAGACCAGTGTTTGGGGAGGTGGGGCTAACTAAGAACAGCACCAACAGACCCAATCAGTGAGTGGGCCGGGCTTCGCTATTTTACTTTATTAATTAGTTTGCTTTTATCCTTCCTTCCTTACTGTGAACAATTTTACACTAGTACCTTTCCTAACAGTGAGATGTGGATTTTGGCTACTTTTCCACAATATGCTTCCATTTGTACCTGGAAGGCTCAGGGGACAGCTGATGCATAGAAACACTGGATTGGCAGACAAATTAAAAATCCCTGGCCAGCTATTGCCTTCTTTCTTTCCTCCATTCCTTCTTTTTTATATAGCACATTCCACGACTGAGCTATCTCTTGCTGAAATAATATATCATTATTTGTCGTAAACTACTTATTTTGAAAGGAATGGGCAGAGTCAGCCTTGCCCTTCTCGGTTCCGAACATTTAACCCATAGGTTATTCATAAATAGTTTCAGGAGGTGCATAACTCACTTAGTTTACAGTAGTCTAAGATTTCTGCTATACCCATAAGGAATGATAAAGAATTGTGCATTCCATGTCTTTACGTAGATTCAGAAGAAGAGAAGTTCCTGGTTGTGTTGAACTTTGACCTACAATGTAACAGTTCATGCTGAAATTGACCTAACATGATCATTTTGTCTCCCAGGCGACAGAAGAAAACTGCCTCCCATGCTGTGGTGGGTCTAAAGGACCTCAAGTCTTTCAGTCGCATGGGGAAGCCCATCCAGTGTGCCTCCCACCCTGCGGAGGAACTGCGCCTCTTTTGCGAGACCTGTGACCGTCCAGTGTGTCGGGACTGTGTGGTGGGCGATCACCGCGAGCACGCCTACGACTTCACCGGCAGTATAATCCACAAGCATGGTGACTACATGCGGGAACTGCTCAAGTGCACGCAGCCCCATGTGGGGGCCCTGGAAGGGGCTTTGCATGAGATCGAGGGGGCCGGGAAGTCAGTGGCCGACCGCCTCGAGTGCGTGAAGGCAGAAATACACAAGTTTGCTGATGGTTATGTTCGGGCAGTGGAGGAGCATCGTGGGAGGCTGCTGGCACGTTTAGAGGAGCTGAGGTTGCAGAGGGAGCATGCTCTCCAGCTGCAGCGTGCACAACTAGGGCAGCTGCTGGCAGATATGAGGACCGGGGTGGACTTCACTGAGCGTCTGCTGACAGCTGGCTCTGACATAGAGATCCTGATGACAAAGGGGGTGGTGGTCCGCCGTCTCAGGAAATTGAATAAAGCAGATTACAGCGTCCACCCTTGCGTGGACAATGGCATCCGATTCTCCCCTACCGAGAAGGCCCGCCAGTGCGGTGGATATGAAATGTTTGGCGCAATAGTTACCAAAACAGTGGATCCCAGCAAGTGCACCCTAGAAGGAGAAGGTATGGCATGCACAAAAATACTTTGAAAATCGTTACATGAATGAGAGGTTTATTGGGTTAGGCGCAACTTGAGTTTTCGCAGCACTATCAATTTCAGGCCTATCCCTAAATCCACTTGTCTATGAGCTTATTTTAGAGAAAAACCTGTTAATGTTTGCGATTTAATGATAGCTTGTTGACTTAAGCACCTACTGCTGAGATCTGTTCCAATGTCCAGGTCACATGTACACATCGCAGAAGTTCTGGGGTTACAGGTCATGGCAGTCTTCATTGTAGGTCAACCATGCAAATAAAAACCCACTGAAACAGTTTTGACCTGTACTGAATAAAGAAATTGATTGTGTTAAATATTGTATAAATTAGAACCAGTGCATTATTTTATTTTATTTCTATAACATATTTCTAGTCATTTTTTAAAACGGTGTCTAGTGGAACAAGTGCATTATTTTTTCCAATGCCTTTTCGTACAAGTCCTTGTCATAAACTTTTTTAGACTTGATATCTGACCTCCGCACATAGCGGCAGAATACCTTAGTTATAAATGTACTGGAGGTTGTTTTATAAATGGTTTTCTCAACTAGATTGTCATAATCTTAGAAACCAGCTCAAGTATTTTTTTAATCAAACCTGTTGTTCATTATTATTTCACGCTAACACATACGCTTGCCTGCATCTAGTGGCCGGTGAAAAACCTGTTAACCCTGGGTCAAGAGCAAGTTATGCCAAATTTCCCTTTTCATAAATACCCAACAATAACAGATGAACCTAAGAGGCTGCGACACTTCTTGATTTTTGTCTGTGACATTGTTAAAGGACTCTCATGCTACTCTTCCTCCTTGTCGCTTCTATATCACAAGCTCTGTGGTATATTTTATGAATGTTCAAGTGGGATAATGCATAAAATTGTAAGTGTGGGCAAGTGAGCTCTATTTTCTACTGATAAATAGTATGAGAACAGAGCCCAATCAGTCTGTAACGTAGACCTGGGTTCTTACAGTGGGAATTCCAACATGGCCGCTGATCACAGGCCTGGAAAGGCAGCAGGCAAAGCACTGGTTGTTCAACACGACTAGTGTGCTGCCTTGGCCTTTACAATCCTGTGATCGGTGGCCATTTTGAAATTCCCATTGTCCAAAATCTGGTCTAAGTTACACAGTCTCATAAACATTACCAGTTTTGTTCAAGTTTCATAGATAATTTTATCATGCCCAAGAGATTCCACTGCCATTCCTTACAATCCAGAGCTCAGCTTTGCAGTGATGACTTGTCTGTCTGTGCGCAGTGTCTAAGTATGTGTTTGCCTCCTTCGTTCTACAAGGTAAGTCTGATTGTGCGGCTAGCCCTACATCATATTTGCTAGTGATCTTGGGACGGCAGTGTCAATCATTTTGCTGACTCTTTCAAAGACTTTCAAGTACTACTTACGAAGCTTTGGGCAGTGCATAAAAGGGAAACTAAAGTGTCTGTGCCCATGCACCCCTGCCAACACTTGTTAGATTTCCATGGTTCCCAGTCATGCAAGTTAATCCGAGCATGACATCAATACAGTGCAAATGTAACCTTTGCGTCTTTCCCAGCGGCAGGCTTTGCTGAAGAATGTGCCCCCCTAAATATATTTTCCCATGCTACCTCAATGAATTGTCACCCTAAATCTGCCTATTGGAGTTTCCACCATGAGAAATTTGACAACTGCTGCTAAGTTAGTGAGAAATTGTAAATTTCAGCGATCAGTTTTTATCATTTTCTTTCAATAAAATCAACTTTTCGAATTTGTGGGGAGGGGCGGGGTGACTAGCCCCTGGTTTAGCAGCTGGTTCCATGGCCCAGTGCCATATTTGGCGATAATGAAATCTTTAAAGACTCCAGTAAGCCAAAATCTCTCCTATTGTCCTCAGAGGCCCAAGTCTGAGATGTGTCTCCTATTCCATACATCCTTTGATCCAACGCTGGAGTAAAGCCACTGAAGCCAGGGTTGCCGTAAAGAGGTGTAAATGGTGATAAATATGTGAAAAGGCCCAGCCATGTAGACACTGGTCTCTAACCTCAAATGTAACCCTAGTACCGGGTGATGAATAGGAACCCCATGAGGGATGTTTTCTCCCCATCCATGGGAGCATCCCATCAATAAGCTGATCGATGAAGCGCCGCTCTAGTCTTCCCGATTCCAGTATCGAGCGAAGTTGAGCAGCCTAGTGCATAGAGTTACACTTTACAGATTTTACAAGTCACCAAAATGCCAAAAATATAGCAAAAACAGCTTTTAAATGTGTGCAGCACAGAATAAAAGACTATTGATAATGTCACCCTCTAAGGGCCACCTCACAATAACATCACAATCGTGCTGCTTTTTTTAAATGGTGGATCTCTGTGTCCCACCGCCCCCTTGAAGAAACAAATGATTCTTTGTATAGCTTTAACCACTGAAGTTAGACTATGCTCTCTCTCCGTTCCCAGATTTCCACAATGCGCGTGAGGCGCAGATCTCAGCCTTCACACTCGTTTGCAAGGATGCGTCTTCTGAGCGGATGGGACGTGGAGGGGAGCAGCTTCGTGTCAGCATGGTGAATAAGGACAGGAAGGACTGGTGAGTAGCGAGCGAGGCCTAGTTTGGTAGCAGCTACTCTATTATTGTTTTTTTTAATAACTTGTAATGTTTGGGGCTGGTCCATCTTTTTGAGTTTCCACTCCAGTTGCATCCAATTTGTGATCTAACCAGTCCTAGTCCACGGCGGAGTGCACCTCATCGCTGCCGACATGGCACCCACTATTTCCGCCATGTCTGCTCAGCAGGCTTGTCACTCGTATCTTCAATTCGGACTTGTCAGTGTGTTGTTGGTTAAAAGTTTGCCTTGTAAGATTTGGGCTCAAGTTGTTGATTTTCAGGTTATTAATAATATACCAGGATATCCTTTGATTTTATTCTGTTTTCTTATGTATAATAAGGCCCATGAGCAGAGGTGTTATTTTTTTTTGCTCCAAGCCATTCTTCAGTAAAACTACATTTAACTTCCCACCCTCTCTCACTAAGGGACGTAACCAGCTAAAATGTTTGATGGTGGACACCTTCTGTGCTGGTGTAGCGTGTTGGAAGCTGAAACGTGTTTGTTGCTAACCTTAATAGGAGAACAAACATGATATGAAGTTCTCCAAACATTAAATGTGCAGTGATCCCAGCAGTGTATTAAGCACATGTAGCAGTAGCAATGAAGCACACAAGGAGCAGCACAGTCAAGAGCAGCGAAAGCTTCCCTCGCACACAACGAATAGGTACTGCGTGTGCTGCAGCAGGTAAACGCACGCCCTCCAGGCAGTTGGGGAGGTCGTGAAGATGCGCTGGTTGAAGGATGAAGCTAAACTAATCGCCCATCACTGGATATAACTTTAACCCCTTAACTGCTGGGCCTTTTCCCCCCAGTGCTGAGCCCTTTTTGGCTATTTGTAGTAGTTCGCGATTAGGCCTCTGTAACTTTTTGACCACATAAGGTATCCACGTCAAATTTGCGTCCTTTTCTTCCAACATCATGGGGATTCTAAAGGTACCCAGGGTTTGTGGATTCCCCTGGAGGGGTCCCAGATTTTAGCCAAAATACAGCTAAATTTTGGTTTTTTGGGGAAAAATGGGAAAAAAGTCCCGCATATGAAAGCGTCTGGGTTTTTCCCTGCAAATGGTATCAAAAAGGGTTTGTGGGGCTGAAATCTCCATTTTCCCAGATTTTAGGGAATGACAGACTTTTGTCAGAAAACCCAAAAATTTTACACAGTTTTGGCATTTTTCTGGGACATAGCCTTTTTTTGCTATTTTTGTGCTTTCAACCTCCTTCCAGTTAATGGTAGAAATGGGTATGAAAGCAATAATGGATCCTAGAAATCTATACATTTTAGAAAAGTAGACAAAATGCTGAATTCAGCAAGGGGTCATTTGTGTAAATCCATCAAGGTTTCTTTATAGAAACTAACAGTTAAATATAGGAAAAATGGAAAATTAGTTGAAAAAAACAGCCTTTTGTGTCAACGTTTTCACCTGTAACTTCTTCTAATTATGACTGCTCTTTGAAAGCAATATACCGTTACATCCACTGGACCTTACTGGTTGTGGGGATATATAGGACTTGTAGGTTCACCAAGAACCCGACGAACCCAGAGCCAAAAACTGAGCAGCGTCTTGCAATGGTTTTTTATTATGTACCGGGTATATAGCAATTATTCTGGGAAAATGTATACATGGAATATTCGGTATGAAAGACTCCTATGCATTTCTGAAATGGGAACACAATATAGAGTTTAGAAACAGTAGATATTTGCACATTTCTGAAATTGGTAATACTCATACTAGCATGAGAATTATAGGTCATTTTTCAAAATAACTTCTTTTTACACATTGTCTTTCATTTGGAAGGCAGAAATGCATCGAAAGTCAATAGGTAATAACAGTTGCTTTACAAATCTGAATTACCGTAAGTGTCCCGATAAAAATGGTACCTCACTTGTGTGGGTAGGCATAGTGCCCACGACAGGAAACGGCTCAAAACGCAACGTGAACACACCACATTTTCACAATGAAAAATTACCCTTTTTTTGCAAAGTGCCTAGCTGTAGTTTTTGAACCCTTGCTCTGCCGGCACCCAGGGAAACCTAGCAAACCTATACATTTTTGAAAACTAGACACCCAGGGGAATCCAGGATGGGGTGACTTGACTGGCTTTCACCAGGTTCTGTTACCCAGAATCCCTTGCAAACCTAAAACATTGTAAAAAAAAACACATTTTCCTCACATTTCTGTGGTGGAAAGTTCTGGAATCTGCATGGATCCACAAATGTCTACCCACCCCGCGTTCCCCAAAGTCTTCCGAGTAAAATGGTACCTCACTTGTGTGGGTAGGCCTAGTGCCCACGACAGGAAACTGCACAAAACGCAACGTGGACACACGCCAATTTCACAGTGAAAAATGACCCTTTTTTGGCAAAGTACCTAGCTGTAGTTTTTGAACCCTAGCTCTGCCGGCATCTAGGGAAACCTAGCAAACCTATACGTTTTTGAAAACTAGACACCCAGGGGAATCCAGGATGGGGTGACTTGACTGGCTCCCACCAGGTTCTGTTACCCAGAATCCCTTGCAAACCTAAACAATTGTCAAAAAAACACATTTTCCTCACATTTCTGTGGTGGAAAGGTCTGTAATCTGCGCGGATCCACAAACTTCTACCCACCCCACGTTCCCCAAAGTCTTCCGAGAAAAATGGTACCTCACTTGTGTGGGTAGGCCTAGTGCCCGCGACAGGAAACGGTGCAAAACGCAACGTGGACACACCACAATTTCACAGTGAAAAACGACCCTTTTTTGGCAAAGTGCCTAGCTGTAGTTTTTGAATCCTAGCTCTGCCTGCATCTAGGGAAACCTAGCAAACCTATACATTTTTGAAAACTAGACACCCAGGGAATCTAGGATGGGGTGACTTTACTGCCTCTCACCAGGTTCTGTTACCCAGAATCCCTTGCAAACCTAAACAATTGTAAAAAAAACACATTTTCCTCACATTTCTGTGGTGGAAAGTCCTGGAATCTGCGTGGATCCACAAATTTCTACCCACCCCGCGTTCCCCAAAGTCTTCCGAGAAAAATGGTACCTCACTTGTGTGGGTAGGCCTAGAGCCCGCGACAGGAAATCGCGCAAAACGCAACGTGGACACACCCCAATTTCACAGTGAAAAATGACCCTTTTTGGCAAAGTGCCTAGCTGTAGTTTTTGTATCCTAGCTCTGCCTGCATCTAGGGAAACCTAGCAAACCTATATATTTTTGAAAACTAGACACCCAGGGGAATCCAGGATGGGGTGACTTTACTGCCTCTCACCAGGTTCTGTTACCCAGAATCCCTTGCAAACCTAAAAATTGTCAAAAAAAACACATTTTCCTCACATTTCTGTGGTGGAAAGTCCTGGAATCTGCATGGATCCACAAATTTCTACCCACCCCGCGTTCCCCAAAGTCTTCTGAGATAAATGGTACCTCACTTGTGTGGGTAGGCCTAGTGTCCGCGTCAGGAAACGGCGCAAAACGCAACGTGGACACACCTCAATTTCACTGTGAAAAATGTCCCTTATTTGGCAAAGTGCCTAGCTGTAGTTTTTGAACCCTAGCTCTGCCAGCACCTAGGGAAACCTAGCAAACCTATACATTTTTGAAAACTAGACACCCAGGGGAATCCAGGATGGGGTGACTTGACTGCCTCTCACCAGGTTCTGTTACCCAGAATCCCTTGCAAACCTAAAATATTGTCCAAAAAACAAATTTTCCTCACATTTCTGTGGTGGAAAGTTCTGGAATCTGCGTGGATCCACAAAATTCCACCCACCCCGCGTTCCCCAAAGTCTTCCGATAAAAATGGTACCTCACTTGTGTGGGAGGCCCAAGTACCCGCGACAGGAAACAGCCCAAAACGCAACGTGGATACACCACATTTTCGCAGTGAAAACGGACCCTTTTTCAACAAAGTGCCTAGCTGTAGTTTTTGAACCCTAGCTCTGCCGGCACCTAGGGAAACCTTTCAAACCTATACATTTTTGAAAAGTAGACACCCAGGGAATCCAGGATGGGGTGACTTGACTGGCTCTCACCAGGTTCTGTTACCCAGAATCCCTTGCAAACTTAAAAATTGTCCAAAAAACACATTTTCCTCACATTTCTGTGGTGGAAAGTTCTGGAATCTGCGTGGATCCACAAATTTCCACCCACCCCGCGTTCCCCAAAGTCTTCCGATAAAAATGGTACCTCACTTGTGTGGGAGGCCCAAGTACCCGCGACAGGAAATGGCCCAAAACGCAACGTGGACACACCACATTTTCACAGTGAAAACGGACCCTTTTTCAACAAAGTGCCTAGCTGTAGATTTTGAACCCTAGCTCTGCCAACACCTAGGGAAACCTAGGAAACCTATACATTTTTGAAAACTAGACACCCAGGGGACTCCAGGATGGGGTGACTTGGCTTGCTCTCACCAGGTTATGCTACCCAGAATCCCTTGCAAACCTAAAATATTGTAAAAAAACCACATTTTCCTCACATTTCTGTGGTGGAAAGTTCTGGAATCTGCGTGGATCCACAAAATTCCACCCACCCCGCGTTCCCCAAAGTCTTCCGAGAAAAATGGTACCTCACTTGTGTGGGAGGCCTAAGTACCCGCGATAGAAAACGGCCCAAAACGCAACGTGGACACACCACATTTTCGCAGTGAAAACGGACCCTTTTTCAACAAAGTGCCTAGCTGTAGATTTTGAACCATAGCTCTGCCGGCACCTAGGGAAACCTAGGAAACCTATACATTTTTGAAAACTAGACACCCAAGGGACTCCAGGATGGGGTGACTTGGCTTGCTCTCACCAGGTTATGCTACCCAGAATCCCTTGCAAACCTAAAATATTGTAAAAAAACACATTTTCCTCACATTTCTGTGGTGGAAAGTTTTGGAATCTGCGTGGATCCACAAAATTCCACCCACCCCGCGTTCCCCAAAGTCTTCCGAGAAAAATGGTACCTCACTTGTGTGGGAGGCCTAAGTACCCGCGACAGGAAACGGCCCAAAATGCAACGTGGACACACCACATTTTCGCAGTGAAAACGGACCCTTTTTCAACAAAGTGCCTAGCTGTAGATTTTGAACCCTAGCTCTGCCGGCACCTAGGGAAACCTAGGAAACCTATACATTTTTGAAAACTAGACACCCAGGGGACTCCAGGATGGGGTGACTTGGCTGGCTCTCACCAGGTTATGCTACCCAGAATCCCTTGCAAACCTAAAATATTGTAAAACAAAACACATTTTCCTCACATTTCTGTGGTGGAAAGTTCTGGAATCTGCGTGGATCCACAAAATTCCACCCACCCCGCGTTCCCCAAAGTCTTCCGAGAAAAATGGTACCTCACTTGTGTGGGAGGCCTAAGTACCCGCGACAGGAAACGGCCCAAAACGCAACGTGGACACACCACATTTTCGCACTGAAAACGGACCCTTTTTCAACAAAGTGCCTAGCTATAGATTTTGAACCCTAGCTCTGCCGGCACCTAGGGAAACCTAGGAAACCTATACATTTCTGAAAACTAGACACCCGGGTGGTTCCAGGGAGGTATGGCTTGCGTGGATCCCCCAACGTTTTCTTACCCAGAATCCCCTGCAAACCTCAAATTTAGCTGAAAAAATTCACTTTTTCCACACATTTTTGTGTGGGAAAGTTGTGGCATCGCCGGGCAGACACGCATTTTCTACCACCCAGTGTTCCCCAAGGTCTTCCGATAAAAATGGGGCCTCACTCGTGTGGGAGGCCCAAGTACCCGTGACAGGCTAGGGCCCAAAACGTATTGAGGTGACATTAAAATTGCCTATCACAAAACAACCTGGTTTTGCAAGGGGGTCACCTCCGGTTTTTGGCCCTGTGCTCGGCGGCCAGCTAGGGAAACCTATCAAACCCACACATTTCTGAAAACTAGACACCCGGGTGGTTCCAGGGAGGTATGGCTTGCGTGGATCCCCCAACGTTTTCTTATCCAGAATCCCCTGCAAACCTCAAATTTAGCTGAAAAAATCACTTTTTCCACACATTTTTGTGTGGGAAAGTTGTGGCATCGCCGGGCAGACACGCATTTCCTACCACCCAGTGTTCCCCAAGGTCTTCCGATAAAAATGGGGCCTCACTCGTGTGGGAGGCCCAAGTACCAGCGACAGGCTAGGGCCCAAAACGTATTGAGGTGACATTAAAATTGCCTATCACAAAACAACCTGGTTTTGCAAGGGGGTCACCTCCGGTTTTGGCCCTGTGCTCGGCGGCCAGCTAGGGAAACCTATCAAACCCACACATTTCTGAAAACTAGACACCCGGGTGGTTCCAGGGAGGTATGGCTTGCGTGGATCCCCCAACGTTTTCTTACCCAGAATCCCCTGCAAACCTCAAATTTAGCTGAAAAAATTCACTTTTTCCACACATTTTTGTGTGGGAAAGTTGTGGCATCGCCGGGCAGACACGCATTTCCTACCACCCAGTGTTCCCCAAGGTCTCCCGATAAAAATGGTGCCTCACTCGTGTGGGAGGCCCAAGTACCCGCGACAGGCTAGGGCCCAAAACATATTGAGGTGACATTAAAATTGCCGATCACAAAACAACCTGGTTTTGCAAGGGGTCACCTCGGTTTTGGCCCCGTGCTCGGCGGCCAGCTAGGAAACCTATCAAACCCACACATTTCTGAAAACTAGACACCCGGGTGGTTCCAGGGAGGTATGGCTTGCGTGGATCCCCCAACGTTTTCTTACCCAGAATCCCCTGCAAACCTCGAATTTAGGTGGAAAAATTCACTTTTTCCACACATTTTTGTGTGGGAAAGTTGTGGCATCGCCGGGCAGACACGCATTTCCTACCACCCAGTGTTCCCCAAGGTCTCCCGATAAAAATGGGGCCTCACTCGTGTGGGAGGCCCAAGTACCCGCGACAGGCTAGGGCCCAAACGTATTGAGGTGACATCAAAATTGCCTATCACAAAATGTTTTGGGCCCTAGCCTGTCGCGGTACTTGGGCCTCCCACACGAGTGAGGTACCATTTTTATCGGGAGACCTTGGGGAACGCTGGGTGGTAGGAATGCGTGTCTGCCCGGCGATGCCACAACTTTCCCACACAAAATGTGTGGAAAAAGTGATTTTTTCACCTAAATTCGAGGTTTGCAGGGGATTTGGGTAAGAAAACGTTGGGGGATCCACGCAAGCCATACCTCCCTGGAACCACCCGGGTGTCTAGTTTTCAGAAATGTGTGGGTTTGATAGGTTTCCCTAGCTGGCCGCCGAGCACGGGCCAAAACCGAGGTGACCCCTTGCAAAACCAGGTTGTTTTGTGATAGGCAATTTTAATGTCACCTCAATACGTTTTGGGCCCTAGCCTGTCGCGGGTACTTGGGCCTCCCACACGAGTGAGGCACCATTTTATCGGGAGACCTTGGAGAACACTGGGTGGTAGGAAATGCGTGTCTGCCCGGCACTGCTACTAACTTTCCCACACAAAAATGTGTGGAAAAAGTGATTTTTTCAGCTAAATTTGAGGTTTGCAGGGATTCTGGGTAGAAAACGTTGGGGGATCCACGCAAGCCATACCTCCCTGGAACCACCCAGGTGTCTAGTTTTCAGAAATGTGTGGGTTTGATAGGTTTCCCTAGCTGGCCGCCGAGCACGGGCCAAAACCGAGGTGACCCCCTGCAAAACCAGGTTGTTTTGTGATAGGCAATTTTAATGTCACCTCAATACGTTTTGGGCCCTAGCCTGTCGCGGGTACTTGGGCCTCCCACACGAGTGAGGCACCATTTTTATCGGGAGACCTTGGGGAACACTGGGTGGTAGGAAATGCGTGTCTGCCCGGTGATGCCACAACTTTCCCACACAAAAATGTGTGGAAAAGTGATTTTTCCACCTAAATTCGAGGTTTGCAGGGGATTCTGGGTAAGAAAACGTTGGGGATCCACGCAAGCCATACCTCCTGGAACCCCTGGTGTCTAGTTTTCAGAAATGTGTGGGTTTGATAGGTTTCCTAGCTGGCCGCCGAGCACGGGCCAAAACCGAGGTGACCCCTCACAAAACCAGGTTGTTTTGTGATGGGCAATTTTAATGTCACCTCAATACCTTTTGGGCCCTAGCCTGTCGCGGGTACTTGGGCCTCCCACACGAGTGAGGTATCATTTTATCGGGAGACCTTGGGGAACACTGGGTGGTAGGAAATGCATGTCTGCCCGGCGATGCCACAACTTTCCCACACAAAAATGTGTGGAAAAAGTGATTTTTCCACCTAAATTCGAGGTTTGCAGGGGATTCTGGGTAAGAAAACGTTGGGGGATCCACAAGCCATACCTCCCTGGAACCACCCGGGTGTCTAGTTTTCAGAAATGTGTGGGTTTGATAGGTTTCCCTAGCTGGCCGCCGAGCACGGGGCCAAAACCGAGGTGACCCCCTTGCAAAACCAGGTTGTTTTGTGATAGGCAATTTTAATGTCACCTCAATACGTTTTGGGCCCTAGCCTGTCGCGGGTACTTGGGCCTCCCACACGAGTGAGGCACCATTTTTATCGGGAGACCTTGGGGAACACTGGGTGGTAGGAAATGCGTGTCTGCCCGGCAATGCCACAACTTTCCCACACAAAAATGTGTGGAAAAAGTGATTTTTCAGCTAAATTTGAGGTTTGCAGGGGATTCTGGGTAAGAAAACGTTGGGGGATCCACGCAAGCCATACCTCCCTGGAACCACCCAGGTGTCTAGTTTTCAGAAATGTGTGGGTTTGATAGGTTTCCCTAGCTGGCCGCCGAGCACGGGGCCAAAACCGAGGTGACCCCCTTGCAAAACCAGGTTGTTTTGTGATAGGCAATTTTAATGTCACCTCAATACGTTTTGGGCCCTAGCCTGTCGCGGGTACTTGGGCCTCCCACACGAGTGAGGCACCATTTTTATCGGGAGACCTTGGGGAACACTGGGTGGTAGGAAATGCGTGTCTGCCCGGTGATGCCACAACTTTCCCACACAAAAATGTGTGGAAAAAGTGATTTTTCCACCTAATTCGAGGTTTGCAGGGGATTCTGGGTAAGAAAACGTTGGGGGATCCACGCAAGCCATACCTCCCTGGAACCCCCCTGGTGCCTAGTTTTCAGAAATGTGTGGGTTTGATAGGTTTCCCTAGTTGGCCGCCGAGCACGGGGCCAAAAACCGAGGTGACCCCCCTCACAAAACCAGGTTGTTTTGTGATAGGCAATTTTAATGTCACCTCAATACCTTTTGGGCCCTAGCCTGTCGCGGGTACTTGGGCCTCCCACACGAGTGAGGTATCATTTTTATCGGGAGACCTTGGGGAACACTGGGTGGTAGGAAATGCATGTCTGCCCGGCGATGCCACAACTTTCCCACACAAAAATGTGTGGAAAAAGTGATTTTTTCCACCTAAATTCGAGGTTTGCAGGGGATTCTGGGTAAGAAAACGTTGGGGGATCCACGCAAGCCATACCTCCCTGGAACCACCCGGGTGTCTAGTTTTCAGAAATGTGTGGGTTTGATAGGTTTCCCTAGCTGGCCGCCGAGCACGGGGCCAAAAACCGAGGTGACCCCCCTTGCAAAACCAGGTTGTTTTGTGATAGGCAATTTTAATGTCACCTCAATATGTTTTGGGCCCTAGCCTGTCGCGGGTACTTGGGCCTCCCACACGAGTGAGGCACCATTTTTATCGGGAGACCTTGGGGAACACTGGGTGGTAGGAAATGCGTGTCTGCCCGGCGATGCCACAACTTTCCCACACAAAAATGTGTGGAAAAAGTGATTTGTTCAGCTAAATTTGAGGTTTGCAGGGGATTCTGGGTAAGAAAACGTTGGGGGATCCACGCAAGCCATACCTCCCTGGAACCACCCGGGTGTCTAGTTTTCAGAAATGTGTGGGTTTGATAGGTTTCCCTAGCTGGCCGCCGAGCACGGGGCCAAAAACCGAGGTGTCCCCCATTGCAAAACCAGGTTGTTTTGTGATAGGCAATTTTAATGTCACCTCAATACGTTTTGGGCCCTAGCCTGTCGCGGGTACTTAGGCCTCCCACACGAGTGAGGTATCATTCTTATCAGGAGACCTTGGGGAACACTGGGTGGTAGGAAATGCATGTCTGCCCGGCGATGCCACAACTTTCCCACACAAAAATGTGTGGAAAAAGTGATTTTTCCACCTAAATTCGAGGTTTGCAGGGGATTCTGGGTAAGAAAACGTTGGGGGATCCACGCAAGCCATACCTCCCTGGAACCCCCCGGGTGTCTAGTTTTCAGAAATGTGTGGGTTTGATAGGTTTCCCTAGCTGGCCGCCGAGCACGGGGCCAAAAACCGAGGTGACCCCCTCACAAAACCAGGTTGTTTTGTGATAGGCAATTTTAATGTCGCCTCAATACCTTTTGGGCCCTAGCCTGTCGCGGGTACTTGGGCCTCCCACACGAGTGAGGTATCATTTTTATCAGGAGACCTTGGGGAACACTGGGTGGTAGGAAATGCATGTCTGCCCGGCGATGCCACAACTTTCCCACACAAAAATGTGTGGAAAAAGTGATTTTTCCACCTAAATTCGAGGTTTGCAGGGGATTCTGGGTAAGAAAACGTTGGGGGATCCACGCAAGCCATACCTCCCTGGAACCCCCCGGGTGTCTAGTTTTCAGAAATGTGTGGGTTTGATAGGTTTCCCTAGCTGGCCGCCGAGCACGGGGCCAAAAACCGAGGTGACTCCCCTCACAAAACCAGGTTGTTTTGTGATAGGCAATTTTAATGTCACCTCAATACCTTTTGGGTCCTAGCCTGTCGCGGGTACTTGGGCCTCCCACACGAGTGAGGCACCATTTTTATCGGGAGACCTTGGGGAACGCTGGGTGGTAGGAAATGCGTGTCTGCCCGGCGATGCCACAACTTTCCCACACTAAAATGTGTGGAAATAGTGATTTTTTTCAACAAAATATGAGGCTAGCAGGGCATGTTGGGTAAAAAAAAACAGTGAGAACCACGCAAGTCATTCACCCTTGTACTTCCCCCTTTGTCTACTACTCAAAAATGTAAAGGTTTGCCTAGGTGACGACTGAGCTAGGGCAGAAAGTCCCCTGCTACCCATTGTGGAAAAAAAAAATATCTTACAAAAGGCCATTAAACCGACACAAATATAAATCTAACACTCATTTGATAAAGCTAATCCACCACTTACACAGGTTGGTTTTAGCACCTCCAGAAACGCTGGCTTCAAAGCACAAATACTTATCAAAGTATATAAATATTGAAGCCAAGCCTTCTGAAGGGGAGCCATAAAGCCACATCACGGCACCAACCACTTTATGGTCCATTCACACGCCATTCACACACCACACACAAGACTTCCGTACCGCCAGCCACGGGCCCAAACAACCATATCACTTGCACTCACACAAACATACTGCCGCCATGCAAGGGCCCATCACATTCATATGCCACAAGACATAATGACTTTGACTATATTCTACCACCTGTCAAGTCTCCACCTCCTTCTTCCAGAACGTTACAGAACTCATGCCCAGTGAACCTATACTAATGACTTCCATGACAGCCACATGAGGCTCAGGAAGACATGTCTTTCATGCACCTTTAGTGCACTCACTATGCTAAATCCAACTCCTTCCAGTTTGTGGATGCAAGTTGGGGGGTGCTCGAGTATGCCGCAAAAACATTTCTCGAGCTGAGCAAGCATATCTACCTTTGAAACTAAGGCAAACATGCTGGAAATTTTCAAAAGATAACATCATAAACTATGAACGGATGAATGTGAAACAAGGGTAGTCCGTGACAACGTAGCATATGTCCAATCCACCGTTATGTGCAGTGACTGTAATGCACTTATCATACAGCAAACTGACCATCTACTAAGTTCTAACGGAGGATGAACATGGCAAGCAGCATTGACCCATAAGTACCACAGTAAATTCAGTGTGAGTGTGGCAGCAATGGATTTGAATCCATGGGTGAAGAAGAAGTCAGGACGTGTATCTATACTACCTTTACTATCTGCCTTCTACCTTTGTAATATTCCTCGGAAAGCGCACCTACCGTAAGCTGTTCTAACCCGTTCGTGTGTCTGTCCTCAGAGTCCTGACTAACCCTGTCCAATTGTTAAGAGACCCTATACTAATGCCTTTCATCTCTAGCTACTTGAAGCTTGAGTGAACATTTCTGTCACGAGCTATCAATGCTCTCACAATGCTCTATCCAACTCCTTCCAGTTTGTGGATGCAAGTTGGGGGTGCCCGAGTATGCCGCAAAAACATTTCTCGAGCTGAGCAAGCATATCTACCTTTGAAACTAAGGCAAACATGCTGGAAATTTTCAAAAACTTCCTAAAGAGAACATCATAAACTACGAAGAACGGTTGAATGTGAAACACGGGTACTCCATGACAACGTGGCATATGTTCTGTCCACCAGTATGTGCAGCGTGGGGACTATAATGCACTTGTCAATTGGCGAACAGAACAACTACCACGTTCTGAAAGCAGATAAAGGTGTTGAGAAGTCCATGATTTCATGAAGTAGAGGAAGAAATATCCTGCAGCTGCTTGCGTAGTGAAGGAGTGGCCCACAGACAGTAGGTATCCATTCACACCAATTGAAAGGTTATCCTATTGGCAGCTCCACCTCAGTCAATTTCCCAGTATTTTGCTTTAGTGTGATACAACATAAAGCAAGTAGGAAAACAGAAGGCAGGCTTACTTGGGCACTGGGGACAGTAAACACGAGTCTCCTGCCTCTTTCCCTGCATCGAGCACACTTTACAACGACGACATGGTCGCTCCTTTTGGGTGTTGCAGGAATTTTATCTGCAAAGTGTCGCTCCTGCAGCCTTGCCACGTCCTCCAGAACACATGAAGTGGAGGCTTCTGCTTCTGTAGCAGTAAGACTTTCAATCACAGACAACTGAAAGTCAAGGAAAGACATGAGTCTTCCTGTGGTGGTCTCACGATAAACAACATACGCATTGTATGTTGCCATCTGGATCAGGTGCGTAAACAGTTTCTTATACCAAGTGCGAGTTTTACGACTCGCATTGTATGGCTGAAGAACCTGGTCGTTCTTGTCCACTCCGCCCATGTACTTGTTGTAATCAAGTATACAGGTGGGCTTGTGGACTTCGGCCATCTGACCCCAAACCGTGACAGGGGAAGTGCTCTCAGCATGAATTGTAGTGAGCATGTACACATCACGCCTATCTGAGAACTTAACTGCGAGCAGTTCGTTGGAACGCAACGCAGTGCTCTGGGATTTCTGGAGCTTCTTGCAAACAAGCTCCTGCGGGAATCCTTTGCGGCGACAACGAATTGTACCGCAAGCCACGGTGCCAGCTTTGTAGAGCTCACTGAACAGCTCTACTCCTGTATAGAAATTGTCCACATAAAGGTGATAACCTTTGTGAAGAAGTGGCTGGACAAGCTCCCATACAATCTTTCCTGTGACCCCTAGCATGGGAGGGCAACCTACAGGGTTAAGAGTTGTGTCCTTCCCTGTATACACTCTCAAGCTGTACACATAGCCAGTCGAGCTCTCACACAGCATGTACAGCTTGATGCCATAGCGAGCGCGTTTGCTCGGAATGTACTGCCTAAACAGCAGCCGCCCTTTATACAAGATCAAGGACTCATCAATGGCTATATTCTTTCCAGGAGTATAAACCTCTGGAAACCTGGCAGACAAATGTTCCACGACAGGCCGAATTTTGAACAACCTGTCATAGTCTGGATGGTCCCGGGGCAATGCAGCAGAATTGTCATTGAAATGCAGCATGCGCTGCAATAGCAAAAAACGATCTCTGCTCATGTATGGTGCAAAGATGGGGGTTAACCGAACCGTGCGAGTAGACCAGTAGGATAGCAAGGTTGGTTTATGCACTACCCCCATTTTAAGTGTGAGGTCCAAAAATATCTTCAACTCCCCTAGTGAAGTGGGAGTCCACTTGCGCGCCCTAGAATGAGGCCCAAGAGTGCCTCCTTGCTCCCTCAGAAATTGTTCGGCACGCAAATTTGTTTGCTGCACAATTTCGTCTAGGAAGTCAACACCAAAAAAGAGATGGAAGTAGTCAATTGGCAAAAAATTTGCCGTATCTACTTTACATCCAGCGTCACCAGTGAAAGGCGGAATTTGGGGCTGAACTAAATTGGGAGGCTGCCAAGACAGCACTCCGTCTGTGCTTGCGGCCGCACGTGCCTGCACTCTGGGTTGCTCTAACCTGTTACGGGTGTCCTGCTGCACAGACTGTGCTGGCAAAGGGACAGCACGACTGACATCGTCTCCTTCAGAATCGCTGGACGATGAGTCATCGGATGGAACTGCGCCGACTGAAAAGTCACTCCCAGATTCGGCTCCATTGTCCTCTCCCTCAGATGCTGTCTCAGTATCTGCTGTCTCAGTCTCTGATCCTGCCTCAGAGCTGGACTCCAGAACCAGATTTAGGGCCTGGGCAGCATTAATCCAACGATATGCCATCTCTGCTAGTGCCTAAACTATCCTTTTAAAACACTATCCTACGTAGAAGGCAGATAGGTTGTTGGTTTTAAAGTGTAGGTGGGTGTGTGCGTAAGTGAAGTGTTTAAGTCAATAATGACGAAGTCACCTTACCTTTGCGAAATCCGTACGCTCTCCAAAAAGACTAAGAAAGAGAGAAAAAGACACAGTATTACTTTACCTTGCCACATACCCATAATCGCAGCCTTTTAGCGCTGGTGGGAGCCAGTGCTATCATCATTTTAGCGCCAAGATGCCTACGGGTGAACGTGTGCTTTACAATTGCACACTATGACCTCCTTTGATGCGCCCACTACCATCCTTGCAAACGTGCCCCTCATCTCTCCATAGCCCCTCTCTCACATACATTTAGTCTGTTACAAAGTGTTTCTACTGCGTGGCTTTACTAATCCACTTAGCTGTCTACATAATACCGATCTGTTCGTTTCAGCATACCCTTTATGGCGTCAAAACTGCCACTACACAAAAGTCAGATATCTCTATCTAGCAGAAATGTTGTACTCTGCAGCAGTACCACACTTTACTGCCTTTCAGGTAACTTCAAAGAGACTCATTATAGTTCTTTCACAGTCTCATAATTTCAGCACTGAGAAATATCTCTGTAAATAAATATTTATATATATATAACAATTAATTCCCAATGTCAGCGCGCTCAATACCTGGTGCAGGCAGCAACGGGTAGAATCCTTACACGATATTTAAATTCAGAAAGACAAAGGATGCCGCACTCCAGAGACAGGTTTCAGAGTTGCTTTATTTTCACCACCACTACCACCAGTCGTGGTGAAAATAAAGCAACTCTGAAACCAATCTCTGGAGTGCGGCATCCTTGGTGTTTCTGAATATATATATATATATATATATATATATATATCCATATGAATCATGACGAGAAAAGGCGCCCTTCCAGGTGGGCCAGGGCTTCGTAGCGACATTGCCGCTTTACTATTCCAAATGAAAATCATGCCGTATTATAGCACAAAGGAAGCCCTCCAGTCGAGAAAGGAGGTAACAGCAGTCAAAGAGTACATGTATCTATATATATATATATATATATATAGATATGTATATAGATATGTATATAGATACATATATATCATTCACTCCAGGGCCGGCATTAGCGCTGGTGGCGCCCTGTGCGACAATGTCTGCTGGTGCCCCACCAATGACCACCTCTGCCATGGATTCCCTCACTAGCACCATACAGTGCCCCTCAAGTCTCAAAAACCACTGTCTCTCAGATTCATTTAGTTTTATAGCAACACTCACACCAGTGTACGGTGTCAGAGCACTTTACACCACACACACGCACTGAGACAACAGTACATAGGATATGCTACATCAGACAGGACAAGGTGTAGTGTAGCAGTAACATGCCATCTATACTGGCAGGCAATATAGTTTGAGCCCTTATTCTGGGAAAGCACAAATCCAGAATTTAAAACGTACCATCGTTGGGGATTCTCTTTCATAATAAGAATTATTTTCTACCCAAATGAACCCTTTTCACAAGATTAGATGATGAAAGACTGGGCAAAAAAAACATAAAGCTGGCACAGAAGCAGTAACCCACTAACCTATTTACATTATATCAGACATGCCAACCCTCCCGATTCAGGCGGGAGACTACCGATTTCAAGGCTAGCCTCCCGCCTCCCAATTCCTGCAAGCAAAAACCCGATTCCATGGGGGTTTCAGCTGACAGGGCTTGGTATTGTGTAACGTGCTAATTCTTCCAGCAATAGTCAGAGTGGCAATGCAGGGGCTCTAGAAGGGGTGAAAAACCAACAAAGCCTGTGTGTGCCCGGGAAGCTGTTTCAGCCCGGGCTGCCACACAGGGGGGTGGGGGGTGTATGCACTGCCAGCAACCTGCCATGCTTCTGAAAGGTAAGAAAAAAACGTGCATTTGCGTTTCAAATGTCCGATCCTGCAGCAGCACACTTCCAAAGCCCATACATGACAGTAACCCGATTCAAGACCCCATTCTCCCGATTTTTTTTTTTAAATCTCCCACTTTGCTCTTCTGAAATGTTGGCATGTATGTTATATGCACTTTATGTGCATGCCTATGGCTCCCCTGGGAGCAGATTGTGGCCCCCGTAACTATCTACATAATTATTGCCCCCACAGGGGGTCGGCCACTGAGCAGAAGGACCGACCCCCTGCCAATATCGCCGCCATTTTTAAATTTTAAAAAACGTCTTTTTTTTTTATTTTTTAAGGGGCGATCGCGCCCCCCAAGGAAAGCCAGGTAAATTAATTTTAAAATGTGCCCCCGGGGTGGGGGGGCGACCCATCACCACGAGGGCCGACCCCCCCAAAGACATCCCTGGTGTCTAGTGGGGTTTCCTGGCCGTGGATCGCAGCAGCGCTGCGATCCACGGCCAGGAAACCCTTTCAGGAAGGCCTCGTTTGAAAGGGGAGACTCTCCCCTTTCAAACGAGGCCTCCCTGAAAGCTGGGGAGGCCGTTTCCAGCCAGATTTCCCCATCGGAGTCGAGCGCGGCCTTACCTGCTGCTGTCCTCGGCTCCGGTGGGGAAATCAGTGACGTCAGAGCGCCTCGCGGCGCGTTGACGTCACAGATGGGCGGGAGGGGGGGCGGGGGAAGACGCGGAAAGCCTTCCGCGTCTCCCCCAGTAAAAATAAAATTTAAAAATAAATCCGGTGCGATGCATCGAACGATTTTTTAGTGCCCTCCCTGGTGACGTCCAATGGACGTGCGCAGCACCAGGGAGGTAGTGCTTGCGTCGGCCATTGGCCGACGCAAGCACCAAAAGGGTTAAATACAGATTCTGTTTTGGATCATTATTTTGTTATTTGTCTTGTGCTCGAGATACTCTGCATCAGCCCTGAAGGGAACCCAACCATTCTGGAGAGACCGCATTTAAATCATGGTTGGTCATTCACCCGAAATTTGGAGCATCTCAGCCCCCTGGACTGAAACGGAATGATGGTCATGCCTTGCACTGAGGCCCACCAAGAAATGATGCCAAATGGCAGACGTATCAATGCAAATGTGACCGTTTTGTGGTGTCTGGCGCCTCTGTCCTATTGACTGGGTGATGGTAAACCAGAAGACACACGAAGGTGGCCGAGATGATAAAAAGTTTACCGTCGTAAATACATGGGATGTAAGGACCCATATTAGAAGACGTGGCACTTGGTGCATAAATGTTATGAATGTTTGGGGTCGTATCTGGTGGATATTTTTTCCTATTTTATCTCCATGTAAATAAAACTTATTTCTTTTAGATGTAATAGCTCTGACTATATGCACGCTTTATGTTCAGAATTCAAGCTGCTAACCAACGATCACCTCTTTTTGTTAACCTTGACTGTTCAGCCACATGACTCTTACAGCGACATGCATATGCTTATTTAAATGGGAGAGCAAAGGAACCCGAGACTGTGACAAACGATTGGTCAATAACAGAACCCACAAAAGCTACTATCCAGTAATCGTTGTCGGTCTGAAAGGTCAGGCTTCTCTCGGGTACCCAACATTAATTGTTTGCATGTGTCCAATGGGGGGAGGTTCCAGGACGAACCCTTGGAATCCCTGGATAGACGGAAGGAAGTGGCCAGTATTATCTGTAAGCCCATCTCCTGAGCCGTTAGCTCATTATAACCAATTACATTCAAGCACCCAGACCAATAAGTGAACAAAGATATTTACATGCAACAGATCAGTGCCCCATAGTTAAACCAATAGGCGCTGTGGCATGAATGCAGGAGCCCTGCATGTGTGTGCGAGTCATGCAGCACGGTAGGGTATTGTTTATTAAAGGTGCGCAACTGTGACGTGGCCAGTGGGAGGGACGTTCTCATGTGCCATCGTTGGATGTTCTCCTAGATTAATTTATTGTAGGTCTAGCAGTACATTAGGAATTGGTGGATGTTTTGTGAGCATTGTGTACGTTTTCTAGACAATGTCTGTGCTGCAAACAGAGCCTGGCAGAACCAAATTCAGCCCTGGCAAAATGTTCAAACCAACCTTGTTATGTTATTGTCCTTTATATAGCGCAGTGCGAATAGCCCCTGGAGGGGTCTCTTTCAGCTCCTTGAGCCTGGAACTCTATCCTGCTCCAAAACCAGCCCCCTAACAAGCACCGTACCGAGAGAGTGCCAGTGGTAGAATGGCCTGTCCAGTCTGGCTGCATATCGTACCTGACCGGAAGTGTGTGGCATAGCAGCACTTGAGCATTCACCTTACCCGCTTTCACATACAAGCACTAGTACATGGCCGCGCCGAAATGTCCTCAGACTACAGAGGAGTCCTTTGTCCTTGACATTTTGACCAGTGCAGGAACGACACGTCATAGGTTTTAAACAATGAACAACAAAGCCTATTGTTAATTTAATTGTTTACAGTCTGCTGTTATATTGCATACAAATAAAGTTATGTTTCTCGTTTCCATCTCTCCTCTCTCTTCCACTCTCTTCACTTTCATTTATTCCTTCTTGCTGTCAGGATTTAAATTTTCTATATCCATTCCACCCCTTGTATCTATATTTTCCTTTGCTTTTTAAATCATTTTTCTCTTTTTTTTTTGCAGTGTAATAAAGCCAACCATTCATGACAACAACGATGGAACATACAGTGTCTCGTACACACCCCACGCTCCAGGCATGTACACAGTCAGTGTTTGCATTAAAGGGCAGTACGTGCAGGTGAGGACCTCTACAAAGGTGCTCCATGTACACATCTTGTGTATTGCACGAACGAGTATTTTGTACATGAGCAGATCGCTGGTCACGCTGTGGGGCGTACTTTAAGATGGTTGTCCCTAGGCACTTTGTGACTATGTGTGCCCTTTATATAGTGCGTACAGCATTGCGTCTAGCACTTACCGTAAACTTGGGTAGAGATTTGATAGATTTAGTGCTCATAGAAACATCAATAGTGGCATCTTCTGTCTCCGACACTTATGTGTATCAAGTTGCCCAAGTTGGAGAGAAGGTAGGTAAGACTCCTCGTTCAACCCTTGGCCTCCGTAACGAAACGGCCAATAGGAGGTGTTGATTGTTTCTCTGTGGCGGTCTAGTGCAAATAGAAACATCTTTTAAAAACCAGGGTCCTCGGTTCACTTGAGGATCATGTTTGCATTGATACCTGTACTACTGGAAAGTTAAGTTAATCAGTGTATTTTCTTTACCTTGGAACAATCCTAGGGTTCTAAGCTCAAGAGGACAATTTAGTGCCAGACATTGGTCGATCGTGGTTCCTTCAGGCATGAATGAAGATCAAAAGGTTGTGTGTATTGGGTATTGTCTTAAGTTCATTCTAGCAAGTAATGCACCCAAAACCGGTCAAGATGAATTCGGGGTGTTTGCTACCTATAAATATTTAACTTTAGCGTTTGCGCTGAGTTGTTTTATATCCTGGTCAATAGGGGGCCAAGGCTAGACCTCACTTGGGGCAGTCTGGCTTAGTTACCGCTGCTGGACATCGATGATGGGGAGAGTAAAGTACTAAGTAACTTCACATACATCAGTGGTGTCATGCAGATTTCTGCCCTTCAGTACCCCTCTTTGTAATCCTGGCTAACAGTAAATTTGTCCCAAATGCTCCAATGGCAGCAACCAATCCATTTCATACAAACCCCTTACGGATGTGTACATCTCAACCCTAAAACAAGTCATGGCTCTAATGACCATTTGTTCTGACTCTTAACATTCAGAAGATCAGCCTTTGAAGGTGCACGTTTGTAAACTAGATATCGATCCTGACATTATGAACAGAAGCCACCACCTCATCTCTCCGAGTTAGCCGAGAAGGAACCAGCAGCTTTCTTATATTTTATTATATTATATTACCTCCTAGAGTTTAGTAGATTCGTACTGTTGGCAGCCGAGCAGTCAAATCTTCCTGGCATTTTTCCCACACCCTCTGATTCCAACAATCTCTAATTATAGAACACAATATTTTACTGAAATGTAAGTCTATTTAACAGCTTTTACTGTGTAGTTAATGCAATCTTAGTGGTATTGACAATGAACTTTGGCATAATATTCTGCTGACCGTTGGAGTGCAGCTTGCCTTATCTTCATTAACTGGGACCTTCCATAGATTTGTTACGACCGTACCGCATCCTTGCCCCGCTTGGAAATGTAACTTTATCCTGGGTAATTAAGGACTTTGACAAGGGACCACCAAGACTCCTGGATTTATTAGATTGATGATATATTGTGCACGTGAGGTGTGGCTTCACTAAAGTAGACGCTGTCAATCGGAGTTGTTTATTGAAAATTGCCTGTTTCTATAAGGAATACTCTGGTAGGCTCGCTCGTTTGAAGAATATTTCAAGATATATAGTCGCAACTGCACGACAGAGAAGTATAAAGAGAACCAACATCTTTTATTGGAAGAATTATCTGAATAAAGGCATAACTGTGGATATTGCCTGGTACAGTCTTTGCAATTGTGGGTTTTTGACATGACCAGCATCATTTGAATTTAGCCTTGAAAAAGCGAAAGGTGTTGCGGTACTCACATTCGCATTTCTATCAGTTGATGGCTATTTTATTTTATCATTTGTTTATGGGATCATCTAGTCAATATATGTTATTTTGATATTATTTGAAGAGTTTGGTGAATTTCTATTTGAAATGTATCTAATATCATCAGTGCGTATAAGGGAATTTATTGAACTTGTACATTTGCTCTTGTTAAAAAATAAATTGTCAATAGACAAAACTTAAAAAGAAATTGCATTTTCGGTATAATTTTGGGGGCCTCTTATACTTAAAATGAATCCTTACAGAGGTGTCTCAGACTCAAGTCCATTGATCCAGGAGATCCGTCTACAAGGGCAGAAAAACTTGGGAAGAGAAGCTCAACTCTCATTTTTAGAATCCAGAACCTAATCGTAACACGCTGTAAAGAGGTGCATTTTTAGGAAATTATGGAACTGCAGTGTGCAGCTTCTGTCGGAAACGTTTTCAGAAGGGCATTCCACTGTTTTGCTTCAGCCACTGCTAGGAAGATGCCACCCACCTAGTATTTCTAAATATACCTGGGTAGATTCTAGTCAGCACAATATAGTGCAATGTGAGGCAGTCCAAGATCTCCTCAATATTTTCCACTGGTACACAGAACTCGCTGTGGCAAGGCTCAGTTAACCAAAGTCAACATCTACAATTTCACGTGAGCCTCCACCGCATCCAGTCTTATACCCACGGAGACATGGAATCTCTACCTCAGTTTGCAGAGGGTTTGTAGGGCTCAGTTATGAGCATGGTACATTTGTTTAAAAACAAGCTGCCTACGTACAGGCGGCTGCCATAATGCAGAACTGATAGAAATGTAAACCAGAGTAAGGAGACCTAGACGTAAACTCAAAGAAACAAGATATCTCTTGGAAGGAACATGTGAAATGTTAGTAATTTTGTGGAGTGCTGAAACTATTGATGCCGGGGGTTGACCAAGCAGATCTAAAATTGTTGTTTAGTTTTAAAGAATGTAGCGCTTAAAGATACTCAGACGGAGGGGGGGTCTCTTATTTCATATAGTTCTACTGACACTTTATTTGCTTTCAGGGTTCTCCTTTTCTCTTGACCGTGAAGAGTAAGTTCCGCAAACACTCGGGCGTGTTCCACTGCTGCACCTTTTGTTCCAGCGGGGGTCAGAAGGATGCTCGCTGTGGATGTGGCGCATCGATGCCAGGTAGGTGTCACAGACTTGTTTGTTAGGTCCAGTAGTCGCCTCAGAATGTAGTGCGTGTGCCCTAACATCATCACACTGGAAGATGTGGGTCTAGGCTTTCTGTTTAAAGACCAAAAGAAAGACCCTTCCTAATATTTTTGTTGAAGAGTGAACTTTATGTGCACCATTACGCCTGTGGTATTTGTAATGCAATAGTGAATTCTCCATTCTGTGGCAAGAGGCTCCTTCAGGTGTTTTGATGCTGCTATATAACTTGACTCTGGACCAGCGCTTGGCATAATGTAGAAAGAATGCAGCTTTTCCCCCAACCTCCCCAGTGTTATGTGCTGACAGTCAAATATCACTAGTCACAGAATGCTACGTTGAACCCGACCCACTTCTCTCAATCAAAGATCACCGGGCGTTGCAATGTAACCCCCTCTATGATGGTTTTTGATGGCAGTGAAAGAACACTGCAGGCAAAGACTCTATGTTACACTCTAAGCCCACAGTAGTGTATGATGCATTCTATGACTGCCATTGCACAATTTCAAAGGGTTAGAGTGGAATGTACCATTCTCTGTTTGCCATCACAAAGCATCTGAGGGTTAGATTGCAAGGTTGCATACATGAGTGCAAGCGATCCTTGACTGCCATGGTGCTGCCTGTGTGTACTCTGATGGTAGACATAGTATGTGGGCCGTCGTAGAATTCTACATTGCTCCTTCCCCCCTGCTTTAGTGTTTAGCCCACAAGGAAGTCTTGGATTCCTATATGTGAGGACCCTCCCACTCCCCTGTCCCATCACGCCGTACCCTGTCTTTTCGTTATACATCCGGTGCTCTCTGTGTCCTTGTGTCTGAATCCATTTGTTTTTTGTCTTTTGAGGCCTAGCATTGAGCACCATTTGTCTGTCTTCTGGTTTTGGCAGGTGGCTACCAAGGCTGTGGCCATGGGCACAAAGGACACCCTGGACATTCGCACTGGTCCTGCTGCGGAGGGACGCTGGAGAACTCAGAGTGTACGGCGATTGCAGGAGACAATGGGCACAGGAGCTTGCTGAGGACTGTAGCCCTGTAAACCTGTAGTGCCAATCCAACCTATGGTGGAGAGCTACATGTATACTGCCTGAACAGGGCTTATTTTTCTGGCAGGTGCCCTGGACTTCGCAATTTCACCTTTCATCCTGTGAAAACCCATCCAGACAAGACGTGGCACCAATGGAGCTATTCAGTCTGTCCATGTTTAATCAAAGTTCCTTGGGTGTGAAAAAACTACGCAAAAGTACCAAAAGTGCTTAATCATACGGCCAACTACTGGGAATAGATACCCACACGACAACAACACAGGGCTGCCTGTCCTAGACCTTTATTTGGTTTTCCTTTAGAGGAAATCTTTGTTCACTTTGAAATATCTTCCCTTATATCAGAATTTGTGGCAAAAAATATATTGAAGGATCAAACCCTAAAGTATGGAAGAGCTAGCTCCAAGGCAAAGGAAGTTAAGTGTTTGCTGCTGTTATCCAGTGCATGTAGTTCATGAGATCAAATTCCCCATGTAGGTAATGAGATTAAATGCAGGTCATGAGATTGGCATTGCATCCTCCTATGATTGATAAATAGTAAATTATTTAATTGAAAAATGGTAATACTTGCTGTTTACAGTGATGCACTGCCAGAACAGCAGTATTTAGCGCTATATAAAAAAACAAGTTATTACTACTTAATTTTTATTAATTTTCATAGGTATATAGTTGGGGAGATATTTCTGGCTGATAGTGTCCTTGGGTGTATAGAGGAATATATTGAGACCGATGGGCCATGTGAGGGCAATATGTCAGATTTGGGGGGTCGCTAGCGGGGCTCTGGGTTCAGCAGAAGAACCATGGTAAAGAAACCTGAGGCCTTATATGGAATTGGGTAACTGTGACAGTGAGTTGAAGAAGGACACTGCTGACTGTGTTCTCCCTAAATGTCACTGGTGTCAAAGAAATGCCATTTCCTCCTTCATTGTTCTCAAAATGCAGTACCAGTCAACCAGCGAGGGGTAGACTTGATACTTGTTCCAAGACCCACATCAGTGTCTTTTTGAGGGCGGTACCCAGCTTTCCAACACTTCCCTGCTCAGACACACTAGGGGAAGGCCAAGGGGTCCCTTCTCCACCTCGCCTCCACACCACAACTGCACTGGTAAGCCGTAGTTTTTCAACAGCGTCTCCATCACCTCACTGTAAGCCAGAGGCAACTCACCTCCTTGCTACCACCAGAGTGCTAGGCAGGGGCAGCTTGCCACCACACTGCTGGGTGAAGAGCCCCCACCGGCCATCACACTGAGACAACTCACTCTCGTTCGGTGTAAGGAAGGGAATATTCAAATTGAGTTGTTGGTCATTACTGTAGCTCGAGAACATCTGCCAGTGCAGTGGTAGGTTAGTGTGCTGGAACATGTTTTCTGTCACGCTAAAGAAAGCACAGTTATATTTTAGTCAAAATGGCAGAATGCTTGCAAAAGTATCAGCCAGTGGCAATTGTTCTGGGCTACATTCCAGTCTGTCGTTTTTGACTACCTATGCCACTTCAGACACAGACTAGCTATATTCAAATCAGCCTTGGTCCTGCTCCAATAGGAAGAGTTCTGGTCGAACCGCCAGGCTAGGTTCCCACGGAGTGTGAATGCAAGTTACCCTGACTGTTTATGACCGGCACACCTTTTCAGTGAGGTTTAGCTTGAGTGATGCGACGCAATAAGCGGGTCTGGGCATGCCCATTTCATAGAAAAGTGATTGGTGGAAACCTTGCAAAAGTCTCACTCACTGACAATATCTCGAGGTTTGTCACATTGTAACATTGTGCACGAAAAATCAAGTAATGCGATTGGCCTGAAAGGGTTATGTAATGGCGCTACGTACTCCTCTGCTGTAACCATGCTTGATGAATTAGCAGTGGCAGAGTGATCAGCAATTATGACTGTTCCCTGGAGCTGTTAACATAACTCACTAGTTTGAGCCCAGTCGTCAGAGACCTTTGTGTAAGTTGTAGTTCACTGGTCTGAATCTGTCAGACTGACTCCGCTTTTCTTCACTGCAAGGTTGGTAGTATTCATACTGTTGGGTAGAAAAGTCTATTGTTGAGGTGCCAAGAGATAACTCTACATGGGTAATAAATACTTCTTTCTTTTTATTTATTCTAAGACCTGCTGCTATGTGGAGAATAGTTTTGGAATGATCAATTCCATTTCAGTGCCCAGGCGTAGCCGCTGCAACAGATGAAAACGAATAGTTTCTTACCTGTCGGTGTAGTTTTGCAGCTTGAAGACTTTCTGGATTCACTATGCTGTGCATTATTCCGCCATCTCGTGGTTGGGTCCGGATTCGTAGTCTTTTCTTTGTTTTTGTCTTTTTTTTTTTTTTTTGTTGTTGGCCCAGGTGGGCGGCGACGCCCACCATTTGGTGTCTTCGGTGACGTCGTCGCGCTTCCGGCGGAAGCTCCCACCTTTGGTAGCCATCTTCGGATTCTTTTTTTCTTTTCCTCTTACAGTTTTTTGTTGTCTATGTCTTTAACCTTTAATCCTTCAATTATTCTTTGATCCCTTTAAAACCTTGTATGTAGTTTAGTTGTACCCTTAACCTCCTATGTTATCTTCCTGGCGGAGGCGGGTGGGATCGCTAGTGAATCCAGAAAGTCTTCAAGCTGCAAAACTACACCGACAGGTAAGAAACTATTCGTTTTGCAGCGTGAATCTTTCTGGATTCACTATGCTGTGCATAGACTTAGTAGCGGTTTTGTTATTGCGGTGGTTGGGTGGAAGATGAGCATTGGTTGCTGAAAATGTGCTGTAAGACCTTCTGTCCTACTTGTGCCTCTTTGTTCATTTGGATATCAACACAGTAGTGTTTGGTGAACGTGTGCACGGAAGACCATGTTGCCGCTTGGCAAATGTCTTGTATAGGTGTGTTCGCTAGGAACGCAACCGTTGCTCCCTTTTCCTTGTTGAGTGAGCCTGGGCGGCCCCTTGTAACTCTTGTCCTGCCTGCTTGTGGCAGAGTTGTATTGCTTGTGCAATCCACCGTGCAATGGTATTTTTTGTTACTGGTCGTCCCAGGAAACTGCTTGCGAAGGAAACGAAGAGTTGTTTTGTTTTCCTGCATTCCTTCGTCCTTTCTATGTAGTGCATCACTGCCCTTCTGGCGTCTAGCGTGTGTAGCGCCTTTTCTGAGGGTGTTGAAGGTTTCTGGAAGAAACTTGGTATCTGTATTGTTTGATTGATATGGAACCGCGACACCACCTTTGGCAGGAAGTGTGGGTCCGTCCTCATGACAATTCTGTCCTTGTGTATTTGCAAGTAGGGCTCTTGTAGTGTGAGAGCCTGTAGTTCACTGACTCTTCGCAGTGACGTGATAGCCACTAAGAAAGCCGTTTTTAGTGTGAGCATGTGCAGTGTGCTCTTGTGTATGGGTTCAAATGGTGATTTCATCAACTGTGTCAGTACAGTGTTGAGGTTCCAGCTTGGGGCTGGCATCCTTTTAGGGGGCTATTCTTTTAGCCCCTTCCAGGAATCTTTTGACCACTTGGGAGGTGAAGAAGCTTTTCACCGCTTCTCCCCTGGTGTAGGCCACTATGGCTGCTAGGTGAACCCTTAGTGACGAGTAGCTCAGCCCGCTTTGTAGTAGGTGTGTTAAATATCGCAGTACTGTTGATTCTTTTGTGACTTTTCGTTGCAGTCCGTCTGTAATGCACCATTGTGAGAACCTTTTCCACTTTGCAATGTAGCATTTTCTTGTAGTGGGTCTCCTTGCTTCTCTGAGTACTGCCATGGTGCTTGGAGGTAGTTTGAGGTGTGCGAATTCTAGGTCCTCAGGAGCCATGCTGCTAGGCTGAGGCTGTCTGGTTCTGGGTGGAGCACTTTTCCGTCTTGCATTGTGAGGAGGTCTTTCCTTCTGCTGAACCTGTGTGCTGGTTCCTGCGCCATTTCCATAATCTGTGAGAACCATGTTTGTCTGGCCCACTGAGGTGCCACCAGTATGAGTGTCATGCTGCTGCTCCTGCATTTGCTGAGTACTTTGTGTAACAGTGGTATCGGGGAAAAGCGTAAGCAAATTCGTTCGACCAACTTATCCATAGGGCATTCCCTAGGGACCTTTGGTCCGGCTGTCTGGATGCGTAATGTTGGCATTTTGCATTGTGGGGTGTTGCAAAGAGGTCTATCCGTGGTGTTCCCCACTTTTGGAACAGTTGCTGCACCTCCTGTTGGTTCAGTTCCCATTCGTGGGATGCAGACGTCTGCCTGCTGAGTCGGTCTGCTTCTACATTGTCTATTCCTGGGAGGTGTATTGCTAGCAGGTCTATCCTTAGAGGGATGGCCCATCTCCAGATCTGTTGTGCCAGACTTGACAGCGGTGCTGATTGTGTCCCACCTTGCTTGTTGATGTAGAACATTGCAGTTGTGTTGTCTGTTTGTATCAGCACTCGCTGGCCGTAAAGCTGCTTTTGAAAGGCTTTTAAGGCTAGGAACACAGTTTTGAGTTCTAGGTAGTTGATGTGTTTCACTGCATCTTGTTGTGACCAGAGCCCCCTGACGCGGAGTCTGGTTATGTGCGCGCCCCAGCCCTGCTGTGAGGCGTCTGTTGTGATGGTCACTGTTGGAGTTGGCTGTGTGAATGGCTTCCCTTGTAATATGTTCTCTTCTTTCCACCACGCTATTTCTTTCTGCACTGCGTGTGTGACAACCACTAGATCTTCCCAACTCCCTGTGGCTTGTGACCATTGCTGTTGTATCCATTCCTGGAACGGTCTCATGTGCAGTCTGATATGCGGGACAAGGTGGATGCATGATGCCATCATTCCCATTAGCCTGCTCACCGTCCTCACTGTCAGAACTTGCCCCTTGCGGTAATGACGTGTTTCCCTCAGGAGCGCTATACTTCTCTTGTCGCTGGGGAACACCTTGGACTGTGTGCTGTCTATTTGTGCCCCCAAGAATATCTTGATTTGTTGGGGTTCTGTTGACGATTTTTCCCAATGTATTGAGAAACCTAATGTGGACAGTGTTTCTATGACTTGTTTGATGTGTTTTTGCAGAGTCTGTATGATCCTGCTTTTACCAGCCAGTCGTCGAGGTAGGGGTATACATGTATGCTCCTCCTCCGAAGGTGCGCTGCAGCTGCTGCTAGGCATTTCGTGAACACTCTTGGTGCGGACTTTAGTCCGAAGGCTAGCACTGTGAACTGGTAGTGATTGTGGCCTATCACGAATCTTAATAGCCGTTTGTGTTTGCGGTTGACGGGTATGTGCAGGTATGCATCTTTTAGGTCTAAGGTCGCCATGTAATCCCCTTCTTGGATTTGGGGTATTACTTCCTGAAGTGAAGTCATCTTGAATTTTTGTGTTTTTACGAACTTGTTCAGGAATCTGAGGTCCAGTATAGGTCTTAGTGTATCGTCTACCTTTGGCACTAGGAAGTACGTTGAGTATATTCCCTTGTTCCTTTCGTTGTTTGGAACTGGTTCTATTGCTCTTTTTGTAGCAGTTCCTCTGCTTCTAGGCGGAGGAGGGCTAGTTCTCTTGCGGGTATTGACCGATGTCTTGGTCTTCTCCCTGGCGGGTGTTTTTGGAGGTCTATGCAGTACCCGTGCTGTATGGTGTTTAGTATCCATTTGTCTGTGGTAATTTTCCTCCATTGTGTGAGAAATTTTCTTATTCTTCCTCCCACTGGTGTCGTATGCTCGGTGGTTATTTGCTGTGTGCTTCTGCTCTTTATATTTTCCTTTTGCGGACTTCCCCTCAACCTTGGTGTTAACGGTGGGGGGCTTGTTATGTGTGTGGAGTCACTTTGAGGCGGGCTGCTGGCCCCTCTTCGGGCCTGTCCCCGTCCGTACCCGCGCCCTCGAAAGGACCGTCCTCTGGGTTGGTACTGCCAATTCTGCTGCTGTTGTCCCTGCAGGTTTTGGCCCTGGTTGTTCCCTTGGTACCCTTGTTGTTGTGATTGATGTGAAGTGGTAGGTGCATTGCCTCCTCTACCACTGGCTCGCCTTGAGGGGTTCCCTCTTCTCATCCCCCTGAACTGCAGCGCTCCCATGGACCTTGCAGTTTCGTTGTCCGTCTTTAGTTGTGTTAATTTGTTGTCAACTGTTGCTCCAAACAGTTTCTCACCGTTGAACGGTGTGTTGATGATGTTGCTCTGTACTTCTGGTTTGAAGCCGGAGATCCTGAGCCATGCGTGTCTCCTCTCAGTCATCCCTATCATCATTTGCCTGCTGGAGTTCTCTGCTGCGTCCAAGGCTGACTTTAGGCAAGTGTTCGCGATGGCCTTGCCTTCTTCCGCTAGGTAATTGGCCCTTTGTTGGTGTTCTTCTGGCAGGTGCTTAATGAGCTGGCTCATTTCTGCCCAATGCTGGTATGCATGCCTGCTGATGAGGGCGTTGGAGTTGGCGATACGCCAGTGTATGGCTGCGTTCCTCTCCACCTTACGTCCTGTGAGGTCTATTCTTTTGCTCTCCTTGTCTGGAGGTGGGCCTGTGTTGGTGGGCACACCGGCCCTCTTCCTGGCTGTTGCAGCGATAATGGAGTCTGCTGGTACAGACCCCTGTATGTATGCAGGATCTTTTGTGGAGTGCTTATACTTCTTTTCGCTCCTAGGGGTAACCGCCTTGCAGATTGCTGGTTCCCTGAAGGCCTCCCTTCCCTGGTCGAGAACGCCAGGTAACATGGGTAGAAATTGACTCCTTGTCTGTTGGGGGAGCAGGGTTTCGAAGAGGAAACCTGCTTTTGTCTTTTCCTCCTGCATTTCGACCCCATAAGTCTTTGCAGCCTTCTGCACGACCTCATTGTAGACTCCGATGTCGTCTGGCGGCGAAGGTCTCGAGGGGTAAGTGTCTACCCCTTCTTCTGGTGACTCTGTGTCGAGGTCTTGCCAGTCTAGGTCTTGTACTTCAGAGGACGCCGAGTCCCTGTAAGACAGCATCTCTTCTTCGCCTTCGGCCTCGAAGTAGTAGTATTCCTCGTCCTGGTCTTCGAGCTGTTCGGGTGTCCCCGGGGCCTGGTCGACTTCGACCTCGAACTCCTCGACTGCCTCGTGGACTTGCTTCGACGGAATAGCGTATTGTTTCATCTTCTCGTCGAAGTCTTTTTGCGTTGCAGGATGCTCGCCATCTCTGCCTCGAGCCTCCTCTTCTTTTTCGCCATCTCGTGGGCCTTTTCGGCGTCGAGTGGTGCAGTGCCTCTCTTCGCGGTCGCGGTCGTCGAAACAGACGCCGGGCCTTCCTTTCTCGGTGTCGAGGTTTCCTTTTCGGGGACGACCTTCGACGCCTTCGTTTTCGGAGGCTTTCGCCGATTGAGAGTCCTTGTCCAAGGATCCGCTCGGCTGTTTGTCCCTTGGTGCTGTTGCTTTCGTCGAGTGTTTCGGCGGCAACGCTCCCTTGGTGGACTTTGCTACACTTCTGGCAGTGTCGCTAGGGATTCTGGCTTCACTCTTTCGAGCGTCGCTTTGGTGTTTTGGGGTCGACGACTCCCTTACCTCCTTCGACGTTTTCTTTTCGATTTCGACGACAGCGCAGTCCTCTGGTCCCTCTGCGATGTTGTCCTCCTCTCCGCTCGAGAGACCCAGGTCTCGGAGAGATGGTGCTGGTCCCTGGCCCTGCATGCTGTAATTCGCCCTTCTCTGTCTGTCTCTCACCCGGAGGGTCTTCGGGGTGAACGCCGAGCACGCGTTGCAGTCTTCGCTGGCGTGGTCGAGCGGCAAGCAGAGGTTGCAGACTGGGTGCTGGTCTTTTTGGGCGTATTTGTGGTGGCAATTTCTGCAGAACTTGAACGGAGTCTTGTCCATAACCGCGCTTAGGGAGCCCCCTGTGAGCGCATTCTCTGTAGGCGTCGAGATTTCGGTCGTGGACCTTCTACCTCGTCGTCCTTCTTCTCCGGTACTAGTGTTGTCGTCCGGTGTCTCAGTAGTATATCTTCTGTGATGAATTTTCGACTTTTCGAGATTCTTCGTCCAACTTTCTGGAACTTCTCGGCAACGATCCAGACCCCACGGCGGAAAAAAGAATCTGAAGATGGCTACCAAAGGTGGGAGCTTCCGCCGGAAGCGCGACGACGTCACCGAAGACACCAAATGGTGGGCGTCGCCGCCCACCTGGGCCAACAACAAAAAAAAAAAAAAAAGACAAAAACAAAGAAAAGACTACGAATCCGGACCCAACCACGAGATGGCGGAATAATGCACAGCATAGTGAATCCAGAAAGATTCACGCTGCAAAACCTCTTTTGTGTGAGGTAATTGGTTGAGTGCCAAATTTGTACTGGCATGTTTGTCTCTTCATGCTTCAGTTGCTTGCAATTATATGGACAGTGTCTCTGAGTTTGGTATGCTTGCCTTGAAGTGCATGAACCTCACTCTGGAATAGGGTGTGTTGGGTTCATGTTCGGTATTCCTTATCGCTCAAGTTCACAGGTAGTGCTTTCTTTGTACCTGCATTGTGCCATTCTTTTAGTTCATACTCTCTCTTTTTACTTGACATTTGTTCTTTGTAAACCTGATTGTGGCCTGTTTCACTCCGTTCTGTTCAGTTTCTTTACTGTGCAAATCTTTGATTTACTAGTCAACTGTTTTATCTCTGCGTGTACAGGAAGGAGTAGTTACTAGAAACCAGTACCTCAGTTATTTTAGCTATATTGGTGATTTGCACTCTTATTTTCACATCTGGTTGTCTAACAATTGCTTTTTTACAACTAGGATTTCTAGTGTCTCACGTCATGGCTGCTTTCATCTTAACTGTGTCTAGCTGGAGTTCCCAGTGCTTATTCAGGTCTTCCAGTCCAACCATCAGGCTACTTTGTCAAGTATACTGTTTGCAATTCAGTAGGCATGAAAATCCCAGCAACAAGATGTGTGACTGGCTGTAGCTGTGTAGCAGGATCTGTGTCCTCTTTCTCCCTGTACTTTAAGTAAGGATCGTGATCCACTGCCCACAATCCTGTACAGAGTTGGAGATTTGATCTGTTTTTTCAGGTTGCAGTTCTCCTTATCATAACCATTCACTCACCATTTATGACCAGAACTCTCACCTTGTCAAAGCAAGAGTTCTGTTTTAGCTCTGACAACTTATTGTCCCCGTGTTATGATTGCCTTTTGTGTTGGTGCATCGTCTTAAATCATATATGGTTTTTTTGTTCTGATGTCTCTTGGACCATTTACTTTCTACCCTTTTTGTTAGCAGACTTGAGGGGCGGAGATGGCAGTGGAACGTTTTAGGCCCAATTTTGATCTTGTTGAAGATTTGTCCTACTCAAGTATTGTTTGTGCTCTTATCAACAGGTAACCTTAAGTGTCTTTGGCTTTTACTTGGGGTCATATTGGATTTGAATGTGTGCCTGTGAGTGTGGTCGATTTTCCAGATGGGCCAAGATGCCTTCTGCTGTTAGGATGTATAATCTTTTTGTACACAGTTTTTATGTTTTAGCTGGTGGGCATGAATCAGCTTCCTGGTTCTTGTTCCTGAAAGGAGTGGCTCTTCGTGCCAAATGTATGAATCAAGTGGTGCATCAATTAGGAAGAACTCGGGGACGAGTTCTGTCCATGCTCCCCACTTATGCACACAGTGTTTCATATGAAATATATCCACCCATTATTTGGACTGTGTTTTGCCAACTGAAATATCTGTTTTCTGTTAGTCTTCCAAGCAGGTATTGTGTGTCAAGGTTAGCTTCTACTCTTTTCCGCTCACTGGGTAGATTTAGGACGTCATTTCTTAATGTTCTGGTAGGACACAAGCGATAATATGCACAGAGCAGCCAAGGCCTCCTTTCACTCTTTTACGTGTGTCGCACTTAGGTTGCTTAGTAGTGTTTTGCTGACTTGTAATTCTTTTTTACACTGACTTGAAAAGACAGTTTTCTAATGTGCTATGTACTCGGTCTAAAATATTTAAAAATTGATTTTCAATCCTCTTTGTGCCTGCAACACGTTCTTGTTAAACTTAAAACACTCGTGTGCCTTAAAACTATATCCTGTTGTGCCCAAAGTTATATCCCGTGCCTTGAGGATTTTTTTATATTACTGAAATAGTTCTCTTTAGTAAATTACAGTTGTTGAACACACACATTTACATTGTCTTATTGACTTTAAAACATAAATGAACTTTTCTTTTGCTCAAAATAAATTTTATTTATGCATCATTGTATATTAATCACTAAAAACATTTTAGGTTGTGTAATAACCATAACAGCATATGTTATATCCTCCGTGATATAGTCTGTACAGGAAGTTAAGTATAAATATGGACTATAATTTACTGTAGCAAATTTACATGATCAATGCTAATCTGTCCACAACGCAACCTCCTTCAGCAATTGTTTTTTGCTCCAAAATCAGTACACAGACGGAAGCTGAACTCACCTTCTCAATGAAGAACACCTGATGTTTAGCTTTAGTAATACAAAGCAAATACTCTGAATAGTATCTCATTACTGAGATAGAATTCTTTTTTTCTACTTCACATTTCAATAAGTGATTTTATTTTTTTACTTGTTATATCATGGAGTTTATTAATGGAGAATATCAAACATAAGTAGTCTCAGAAAGGGCCTGGGTTCCCGAGCAGGCCACAATTTGCTTATGAGGGATGTTGGATTCATAATGTGCCTCATGACATTGCATGAAGATTAGATCATCCTTCACTTGGACTGACAAAGTTCAAAAGTTAGTACCCCTCAACATGTAAACCTTACTACCTACGTCTGGGGTGAAACAGTTCCACAAATGCTGCAGAGGGACTATGTCATGTGTAGAAAACTTCAGGCAAAGAAACATTTTTACCAGCACATTATTGTAAATGTTTAGCCTCAATTTAATTTAGTACTATGCCTTAGAGGTGATTTGCTATTGAGTCCTCTCCTGAATGTAATGCTTTGCAGGTGTACTTTCTTCCTCACTAAGGAAATACAGGCTTCTATTGTCTGCCTTTCTCTCCCAGAAAACACAGTTCTGTGCTGCAGATGCTTATACTGTATTTTTTGATGTTTCTGAAACAGACTTATTTTATGTGGTTGATGCACACCAATGGCACGTACACTGCAACACCTGAAGCCCTCCATTTTTTTTATATCCTATTCTTGAAAGACATATCCATTTGTCATCCACTTATTATAAGATGAGTATTTTGCAGTGGTTTACACACTAGTCTAAATCCTTTAATGCTCTCTGGCTGGGAACAAATAGACGTGTTTAATGCACAAAAGTTCCATTTTTGATTGTACATTATGCAAAGTTCTATTCTGGTTATGTGTTAGTATTCCTAAAGGCCCTTTCCTTCCTCTTTGGTTGTTCTGTGCTAGATGTAGCACAGGTGCACCGTTATATTACTGCCAAAAGTAGTTATCTGTGTATGTGTGCATGTATGTCTTACTTTGCCTCAAGCATTGCTGTGTTTTACCCATGACTGTGCTGTACTTTTCCAAAAGCACACATATCCTGTGTGTTTGTCTTCGAGTGCCTAAAACACAAATCGGTTGTATTTTTGGCCGTGACTGTGCCCATTCTCACAGTTCTGTTGTGTATGCATGAGCCAGTTCTTTACTACTTGTTGCTGTGACCTACTATGCCTGAAACACACTTGTATTGGTGGCTGAACCTTGTTAATATTGAAGCACATTTTTGTCCTGGCTATGCCTTTACCTTACTATGTGCAAAACACAGTTCTGTTGAGTGCCTCACTCAGCTTGTGGTGTGGTTCTTTACTACGTGTGACTGTGCCTGAAGCACATTTCTGTTGGTAGCTGTGCCTTATTATTCTGTTCATGCTACACCCGTATACCTTGCTATGCACCAAGCAACAATCCTATTCTGTCTACAATGTACAGTTATCTTCAAATTGTGACTGTACTTTCCTATGCCTGAAATATAGTGACGTCCTGACTTATTGTGCCTTTCTCTACATAGGACTAGGATGTAGTTTGTCCCTAGAAGACACTGCTCATCTGGCGACCTAGTATTTCTGAGCACAGGTCTGCCTTACCTTACCATTATTCTGATTCCTTACTATGCCTTAAGCACACTTCTGTTCTGTTGTTGCCTTCCGGGTCCTGAGCACAATTCCAGTCCATTGGTGGCTGTGGCGTAGTGTTCCCAAACCCACAGTTCGGTTCTGTCTGTGTGTGCCTTCTTCTGCACTGAAGCAGTTCTTTACTTCTGTCCGTGCCTTACTACTCTTGAAGCTTAGTAAGATAGCTTAGTAAACCAATACATCTATTGTAGAGATCTATGTAAATTGAAATTCGCAGGTTTGTATCCAGGCAGGCACCCTCTGCCTTTCATCTTTCTGAGGGCGATAAAATGAGTACTGTTGGGTTGCGGTCATAATAAACACTTGTCATCAGGGCCTACAGGTTAGGCAAATGGTATAGAGCTCTATATTAGTATGATAATTATTATTCTGTCTGGTTGTGCCTTAAGGTACCAGAACCACAGTTCGGTTTGGTTTCTGACTGTGCCTCACTATGCCTTAAGCACGGTTCAGTTCTGTCGGTCTGTGCTATGTCGCGTCCATCCAGTTCAGGCATCGCAGGGCACATCTACAAAAGCAAACCACATCGGTTTCTGTGCATACAGCTTCTTTCTTCTGGGATAGCATGTGTGTGACAGATACAGAGCACCCAAAACAGTGGGACATGGAGGGGAGGGGGGGGGGATGGGCAAAATGAGAGAAGGGCATCACGCTGGAGACCACGTAGGATATGTGGCTCCTTCTCATGGCAGTGAAATTCAGTGTGTGTGTGGATCTTGTGAGCGGAGGCATCACATGTATGGGGAAACCTGTGGTGTGTTATGTAGACTATTGGGTCAGATTTAATAAGGCTGATTGTTTGAAGGCAGAATAACATCGGTCTTGTTTACTGATGGTAAATCAGGAATCCTGGTCTTAATTGAAAACTGCTTTATGCAAGGATAAATGCCTTTATAAATCAGGGCCGTACGTTTCCTTACAGGAACGTACTCTAATAAAGCAGACAAAATATATTTTTTAAAATGTTTTTCTCTCATTTTTTCTGATAATGCACAAAACATATGTTACTTATGTACGCTTCCATGGTTAGAAGGCAAAAATGTGGCAGCTTGTGCAAACTAAACTTTCTGTTAAAATGCAAACGCTTTTGTTTTTACCCAAATAAACAGAGAAAATAAAAAAACTATACTTTTAACTCCTGGCCTGGCCCGGCCCCATCTTTTCAATGAGAATAGACATTTTGATATTTTTTTTTTTTTAAAGGTGGACTTCTGCTGCGTGTAGAATATTGTGGAGTAGGAAATTTGATGTGGCGTTGTTGAGTACGGTGCATGATGGAGGTGTGTAAAGTTGTCACACTGCTTCTAATGTCTTAACCCAGACCTGTGAAAGTGAAGTGAATCATTTATCCAAGAATCTGTGCTTTCCAGTATGGTTTCCTTCACTGTGCTGGCTGTGAGGTGGCAAATGCTTAACATGCTATCCTACATAAATGGGATGGTATTTGGAATAATTTGTTTGACCTCAATAATGCCAAGACCCTTGGGTATAAAAGCTGAGCAGGGATATCTTCTGTGCTTCTATTGATCCACAATTGAGTGGGTGTAATAAAGTCACTTCCCTTTGTGAACCTGAACCCGTGATTATGTTTATGATGTGATCATCGCTCCATGTGCCAACGTTCCAGAAGAGTGCTGGCTACTCGGTAAAGTTTCAAAGCAGTTCAAACAGTATTTTAAAAATCTCAAACCTTTCAAAAGTCTCACTCACTGGCAATCAGTCGAGGTTTGTCACATTGTGCAGGAAAGATCAAGTAATGTGATGGTGCTACGAACTATTCCCAGTGACACGTTGTTTGGTGTGGCGGTCTAACCCATTACCAGGTGTTTGCTTGGCTTCTTGTCTGAAACCCCTTGAAAGACTTGTTAAACGACACCCTAAGCCAGACATGTCCAGCCTATGTTCTAGGAGGATCGCGTTCATGACAGATTTTCAGGATTTTAGGATATCTCCATGAAATAGATTTACATATAGTAACTCAAATTAGAATGTGCTGATCATCCTGAAAATCTGTCATGGATCCAAATCTCTTTGGCCTACATGGACAACCTATCCCTAAACCGTGGGAGACCTTTCAGATTGTGTGGTTGGGCACTTAGGACAGAATAATTATTCATATTCCTAAAGGGGGCAGACGGGTAGAATAAACGCTCTAATACTACGTAATGTTTTCTGACATAGGCAGCAATTTGATAGAATGCTTCAGGTATCTTGTGCTGATGAGAAACCTCTTGCTCCTGAAGCCAGGGCTTAGCCTTCTAAATAGGGCCTCAGACTGTGTTAATGATTTTCTAGGCATTTGTATCTTTGATTGTATAGTTTCCCTTGCTCCTTTTTTGTTGTTGTGAAAAGTCATCACTTAGATTGGCCCAGATTTAATTTTTTGGAACAATAAATTTCACCACTGAATGAAAACTGTCACTTGCAATATAACTTGGTCAACGGGATAGGCACCTAGACCCTTCTTGATAAACAATTGTGGAGTCCCCCAGCGTTGCACACATAGAGCTTCTGCTGATAGAAAATTGAAGTCAGATCTACAATGACACCTCCTGTTGAAAGTAACACGCTTAGCAGACCTCAACCAGTTGTGTCCAAATCATGTCTGCTCTCGCGTTGCTCACTCTGGTGTCATGGTTGCACACTCAGATATAGCTTCGGTCAGATTCCACAACGAGAGTTGCCTGGGCTTTAATTTAGTTCCCTGGAGCCCACCCACTGCTCCCCTCTTGTTGACGTAGTGAATTGCCGGTGCACTGTCTGCAGAATCAGAACCAGACCTGGGTAGGAAAGTCTTCGGGTCTACGCGCACACTCACAATTCCAAGATGTTAATATGAGCTTGGAATTTCTTGTGCTGTTGAAGAAAATGATGGAATGATCGTCCCAATGAGGTTCACAGCCCCAGAAAGAAGCATCGTAGTAGTCCTGTCCTCAATCAGTTGGAAACAGTTTTCACACAAAAAGGTCCGAATGAGACCAGCACAGATGGTCACTTTGAAATATTTGAGACAGTTACAGGGTCATAGAGGCTTCCATAAAACTGGTTCCACTAGCCACTCCTATTCACTTTAGAAGATTTCATTCAAAGGGTCTCATGAGGTACTATCTGAGAGAGACTTCTAGCTGCAGATTTCTTATCTTAGAATTTTTCTGAGCTGCCACACTGGATCTGGAAAATCTTGAGTAGTGCCTGTTGGGCGCACCGGATGTGAAATGCACAGTTCCCCTATATTGGCACCATCCCCGCGCACTGCTATCATTTATTTACTTTCTGCACTGCCGGCGCAGATACAGATGAGCTTCCTCAGTCCCTTTTTTGGGATTCCTTTATCGACTTTTATTTGAAATTCTTTTTGAGCTAAACTCCTAGTGTGCATTAGGCATGACCCCTAAAAAACCTGTGGGGTTTAAACCCTGTGGATCCTGGCATAGGCAAATGTCTGTGCCCCCCCCCTCCAACTGGTTTGCATGTGATGCCTGGAGCTGGTGATGACGACAAGGCCTGCCAAGACTGCTGGGAAACGAACCCCGAGGCGATCCAGGAGCATGGCTTGTGGCTCCTGGGCACCCACAACCAACGGACTCCGCACTACTCCAGGTCCCGTTCGCGAGGAAGGTCCCAGGCACACCCTCTGAATCATTCCCATTGGTCATCATTGCGCTGAAAATCCTCGTACATTAAGTCTCATAAGAAAGAAGTCAAAGCGTGCTTCGACTTCACAGCGCCGCCAGAAGTCATCAGACAAGGCGTGAGAGCAGTATCACAAATCCAGCCTCCCCTCCCAAATGTCACCTGCGGAGCCTGAATTTGGGTCCGCTCCGTGCCTCCTAGAATTTCCCAGAGTGACCCCAGCCCAGTTGAAAGAATTCTATGAGGCGATGCACCTCATATTTTGGCAGGCCGACCCCTCTGGAACGCCTTCGGGTCCAATGGTTTTAGCAGGTGTCCCGACTGAGTTTCTGCTGGCGGGTTTGCCCTCAATGCCACTTGGGCCCTTGCATCTGTTCCCGGATTGGCTCCGGTCGCAAATCTACGATCTTCACTGGAGTCCGATCCAGTAACACCTATCCTATCGTTGTCAAACAGCAACTGGACCAAGACCCTCCCGGTCAAAGACAGAGCCTCCCTTTGTTGACAGGCCCTGTGGGGAATACGATTGGGGTGGATCTGAGGATCCTTATGGTTACCCCGACCCCCTGGCCAAGGATTACCGGTATGAGGAACTGGCTGATGCAAGTAGTCTGGACACCTCCCCAAACACTGGCCTAGTCTCACTTCCTAGTGTGGCTACGGGGCAAGGGGCTTCATTTGCCATGGGGTGAGGAGAGTGGCTGAGGTCTTGGATCTTACGCTGCCATCCGTGGCAGTCAAGACAGTTGTCTTGACAGAGGTGCTTCAACCTGGGGTAGCCCCTCATGAAACCTTTTCTCTCTAAGGAAGCCCTCACGTGTGCGGGGGCCAAGCCCTGCATAGGGCTATCGCCCACTGCTCTGCTCCTGGGGATCCAGCCTTCCTCACCCAGCAGCCCACCCCAGACAGCCAGGTTTCTCATCCAAAGTCAGCTCTGGCACATTCCCTACCACACCACCATATATGGAATCCAAGAGACTGGACACCTTTGGCAAGAGGATGTTCTCTTCAGCAAGCCTTGCGCTGCAGTCCGTGAACACGGCGTGCCTCTTGGGACGTATACCCACACAGTATGGGACTTGGTTCCACTAGTGCTGCCCATGGTCTTGGAGGAGGCCTGAACCAACCTGAACCAGGCTTCTTGCTCATGGCAAGAACTCAGAAAAGTTCACGATACACTGTGGACTGGACACAGCAGACTCACTAGGTAGAGCGATTGCTTTGGCTGTGGCACCTCCTCACCATGCCTGGGTGAAGTCAACTGGCTTCTCAGGGCATGCCAGGCATCCCTGTTGTATAAAAATAGTCAAGAAAAGATGATTACAAGGTTCAAACAAAGAGGATACCCAAACCACATTATACAAGCAGCTATTGATAGAGTTGAAACCAAAGATAGGTTTCCCACTTCCTTCCAGTAACTGCAACCTAAGGACAAGGATGCAAGATCCGTATTTTTATCAAAATATTCCACCAGAAGTCAAAAAGTAATGAACACCATTTTAAAATATTGGCCTATGCTCAAAACGGTAGTTGAATTCAAAGGCATATTTAAGCATCAACCCATTTTTGCTTACCAGAGGACAAGAAATCTAAAAGAACTACATCAAAACCAGTGATCACACCAGCCAGGTACACAAAGGCACTACACCTGGTCTCAACTGTGGAAGTTGCAACAACATAATAAAAGGCACCACAATCATGCACCCAGTTCAAGGTACTCCAATCAAATTACAAACCACAGCAACCTGTGATTCAAAACATTTAAGCCCATGTGTACTGGCATATATGGGAAAAACTGAGCAAAAATTAAAAGTAAGACTGACGGAACATAAGAGTAACATCCGCACCAAGAACCTAAAATCCACTATTGCTGTACATTTTAATACCTATAACCATAATGTGAGCCAACTAAGGTTCTTGGTACAAGAAAATGTATCCATAAAGGAAGGCAGAGACAACAGCAAGCACCTTCTCCAAAGAGAAGTTTACTGGATGAAACGTTTGGACTCGATCGGCCCTAAAGGACTCAATGAACAAATTGACTTCAGTTGTTATCTATGAGGCTGCATAAACATTTTTAGAACTGTGTGTGTAGCTGACCAAGCTTGATATTCTGACAACTGTATTAGTATCCTATGGGCATTTTCACTTTCCACCTTTGTCATTCGTTCGATTTCTTTTCCAGTTTTTTCTTTACATTTTTTAATTTCTTCATTTTCATGTCTTTACACTCTTGCATGATGTCATCTGAATATCGCCTGATTTAAATTTGAGGACCTAGTGTGAGAAAGTGCCATCTTTCTTACATGGTATGCCCCCACTTTTTGCTGAATGGCTGATGTACTTTGACTGAGTGTGCCCTGGGCTCCTGCCAACCAGGTACCCAGGGCCTGTGTTCCTTCCCTAAAATTGCATTGATACCTACACCCAATTGACATCCCTGGCCACAGGTCAGCCCCTGGTAAATGGTACCATGGGTACCCAGGGCACTGTGACCAGGGAAGGCCCCTAAGGGCTGCAGCACTTGTTGTGCCACCCTTAGGGACCCTGCACCTTTACACACACACACTGCCTTTGCAGGCTGCGTGTCTTGGTGCAGAACAAAAGTGAAGAGTCGACATGGCTCACATCCCTGTGTGCCATGCCTACAAGCCACTGCCCTGGCCTAGGTCAGCCACCCCTCTAGCTGGGTGCACTATGCCAGTGGTGAGGGCATAGAGGCATGAGCCCTGTGCCCCTACAGTGCCCAAGTCCATTCTTGGGCATTTTAAGTGCAGTGCTGCCATTAAGAGTATATGGTGCTGGGAGTCTGTCATTACGAACTCCACAGCACCATAATGGCCCCACTGAAGACTAAGAAGTTTGGTATCAAACTTCTCAGCACATTAAACCCCCACTGATGCCAGTGTGGGATTTAATGTAAACGCACTCCAGAGGGCATCTTAGAGATGCCCCCTGAAACCAACCCGACCTCCAGGACTGAGTGGCTGCCCAGGCTGCCACCACCAGACATGTTTCTGGACCCCTGGGTCGAGAGCCTCTGCTCTCAGGGGCCTGAAACAATGCACATCCCGGGACGCAGGTGCCAAAGCCTCCTCCCCAGGATGGGCAGGGGGAGCTTCAAAGGCCTGCCGCCTTTGGAGTTTCCCCAGACCATTTGCTGCTTCCAGCAAACTGGTCCCCACTGGTTCTACCCCCACTCCTGGCGGGAGAACCGGCGGGAAAACCAGAAGCAGGAAATGGGTTGTGCCCACCTCTGCCAACTCCACCCCTAAGGTGGGGGAGGCGAGGTGAAGCACAAACTCGAGTCCCCGCCATCTTGAGGATGGGGGGACCTGGCCAACCAGGGACAGGCTCCTGCCCCCCTCCCACTGGAGAGGAACAGAATAGGGGGTGTACCCACCCCAGGGAAGGGACCCATTGGTCCCTGCCCTTACCTACCTGTAACCACCCCTAAATTTAGTATTTAGGGGCTCCCTGAACCTTCCTTCCGGAGTTCCCAAATCCGAAAACAAGAAGAGAAGACGAAGCAAGAAGACCAGCTGTGCAGCTGCTAAAAAGGAGGCGACAACAACTGACTTGGCCCCAGCCCTACCGGCCTGTCGACCTCTGAACCTGCTCCTGCGGAATCCCGGCCTCAGCAACCTCACAAACCCCGGAGGACCTGACTTCTGTGCTACAGCCTTCGACCCAGGGACTCCCACGAGCAGTGGTACTGCTCAAAAGAAAACCTACCAAAGACCCGGCCCTGGCACGGAGCCGCGAAACCTGCACACTCTGCACCCGCCGAGTCCAGCCTGTGCCTGAGTGACCAAAGACCTCGAGGACGTCCCCCCGGCGATTCTGACCTGGAATCCAGTGGCCAAGGACCACTGTTCCCTAGAACGTGCGCGGGTGCGCGCCCGCGCACTGAGGTCACCCCGAGCGCGCAGTGTCCCAATTGTAGCGCGCACACACGCAACACAGCCCGTAAGTCCGATCGCGCCCCGTTTTTAAAACGCGAGCAGCGAGAAAACGGCAATTTCCTGGTTGTACGAGGCAGAGCTGGAGACAACGGAGGAGAGGACACAGCCGAGCGTCAGGAAAGTGTCTCCCTTATGTCCTGGATGGTTAGGGAGGGCTCGGGTTTACGAGCAAGTGGCGCCTGCACTTGCCGCATTTTTCTCAATAGTGCACGCCAGCGGGCAGTTTGTGGGCCTTTGTGAAAGTATTCATGTTAATTGCAGCGCCGTCATGCGCTGCAATTAACATGAATACTTTACAAAGGCCCACAAACTGCCGCTGGCGTGCACTATTAGGAAAAGTAATGCGGCAATCTAAAGCGAGACATGTTCTTTCAGATGATTCTGAAAGAACACGTCGTGTTTGACTCTGCATTCCTTTGCTAATAGTGGGCATCTGCGGGGCTGAATGTGGGCCTTTGAAATAGTTTTCATGCTGATTGCAGTGCACACGGGCGCTGCAATTAACAAGAATACTATCTCAAAGGCCCACATTCAGCCCCGCAGCTGCCCACTATTAGCAAAGGAATGCAGTCATACACAACGTGTGCTTTCAGAATCATCTGAAAGCACACGTCGTATTTGACCCTGCAGTCTTTAGCTAATAGTGGGCAGCTGCGGGGCTGAATGTGGGCCTTTGAGATAGTATTCTTGTTAATTGCAGCGCCCGTGTGCACTGCAATTAGCATGAAAACTATTTCAAAGGCCCACATTCAGCCCCGCACTATTAGCAAAGCGAATGCAGGGTGAAACACAACTTGTGCTTTCAGAATCACATGTCGTGTTTGACCCTGCATTTCTTTTGTTAAAAGTGCGTGGCTGAATGTGGGCCTTTGAGATAGTATTCTTGTTAATTGCAGTGCACACGGGCGCTGCAATTAACACGATTATTATCTCAAAGGCCCACATTCAGCCCCGCAGCTGCCCACTAGTAGGAAAAGGAATGTAGCAAATGTAACGCAGGACGTGTGCTTCATAGCTGCCAAGGTTTCAGATTGCCATGTGGGACATTTTCATATGTTTGTGTAATATGAGTGACATTTTAAGGATCATGAGTACATAGCTGCCAGGGTTTCAGATTGCTATGTGTGACATTTTCATATGTTTGTGTAATATGAGTGACATTTTAAGGATCATGAGTACATAGCTGCCAGGGTTTCAGATTGCTATGTGTGACATTTTCATATGTTTGTGTAATATGAGTGACATTTTAAGGATCATGAGTACATAGCTGCCAGGGTTTCAGATTGCTATGTGTGACATTTTCATATGTTTGTGTTATATGAGTGACATTTTAAGGATCATGAGTACATAGCTGCCAGGGTTTCAGATTGCTATGTGTGACATTTTCATATGTTTGTGTAATATGAGTGACATTTTAAGGATCATGAGTACATAGCTGCCAAGGTTTCAGATTGCTATGTGTGACATTTTCATATGTTTGTGTAATATGAGTGACATTTTAAGGATCATGAGTACATAGCTGCCAAGGTTTCAGATTGCTATGTGTGACATTTTCATATGTTTGTGTAATATGAGTGACATTTTAAGGATCATGAGTACATAGCTGCCAGAGTTTCAGATTGCTATGTGTGACATTTTCATATGTTTGTGTAATATGAGTGACATTTTAAGGATCATGAGTACATAGCTGCCAAGGTTTCAGATTGCTATGTGTGACATTTTCATATGTTTGTGTAATATGAGTGACATTTTAAGGATCATGAGTACATAGCTGCCAAGGTTTCAGATTGCTATGTGTGACATTTTCATATGTTTCAGTGTAATATGAGTGACATTTTCTCACAAGCAAAATCAACACACTAAAATTCACGGTTTAACAACCGCCACGGCAAACAGCTAAGGGGCATTAATTTGGGTGCAAGAGAGGCTGAGGGGGACACATAGCCGGGCAGCAGCGGAGTGAGCAAGGGCGCTGTATTATTGCAAGTACGTTGCACAGTTCGTGAAAACTTTCGACCACTAGAAACTGTGAGGTGGACTCTTTTTCATGACATTTACAAACTCACTAAATCATAGGTCTTGACTAAGTTCCCCTTCATTTCCCCTTTGAGTCCAAACACAAATTCGGTGCAAGGCGACATTATTGATGCATTCGCATGCACAAGGCATAAGTAGAAACAGGGCCGGCTTTAGCAATGGTGGCGCCCTGTGCGACAATGTTTTGTGGCGCCCCCAATGACCACCTCCGCCACAGATTCCCACACTACCACCATTTGACAGTGCTCCTCAAGTCTCAATAACCACTGTCTCTTAGATTAATTTCGATTTATAGCACGACTCATACCAGTTTAAGGTGTCAGAACACTTTAGATCACACACACATTGCACAGAGACAATCCCATGTGTAAATGAGTGTATAGGAAATGTTACATAAGACAAAGGCCTACAAGGTGTAGGAGTAAAATGTCATCCATTCTGGTAGGCAGTATAGTTTGAGACTTTGGTCTTGAAAAATACAAATTCAGAATTTAAAAATGTTACACCAATGTTGGGGGTTTTCCTAAATAATAAGAATTGATTTCTACATAAATGAACCATTTTTGCAATATTAGGATAACAAAAGACTGGCAAAAAACACACATAGCTCTTAACACATTCCTTGCAGTTTGCATGCAGCTCTTTGATGACAGTGAATATATTAGGATTTTAACTTATACAAGTAACAACAGGATCTCTCTGCCAAAAGCGGTAACCCATTGACCAATTTATATTTTATGCACTTTGTGATATGAATGGGACACGTTATTTGCAGCAGACATATTAACCCTCTGCACTACAAGTCAACATTTCTTAGACAAAGCTCCGGTCTCTCTCCAGGAAGAACATTAATCAGATGAGTTATCTTGAGATTTTTATTGCTGGAACTAAGAACTCGGCACCAGCTGCCTCTAAAACAATAAACATGGCACCCCCACCCCAAGTCAGCACCCGGTGCGATGGCACCGATCGCACCACCCCAGAGCCGGCCCTGAGTAGAAACACTCATTTTGGCATTGAAATGCCCACACATGGGAAGGCATGGCCGGCAAGATGTCGACAAGAAGTGCTTCATCCTGGACACAAAACTGTAATTTTTAATCCAACGCTGAATCCTGCAGTCCCCGCCACCTGGGTTAGGACAGAGAGCCGAAAGAGGGGGCTAACGGCAGAAACAAAGTTGTGCGAGGCCTGCAGCAAGGCACTGGTGCGGAGGCCCCTGAGGAGAAGACTCTGAAGTGGAGGCTGCGTGAAGGAGGGCTGACCCAGTGGAGGGCGGTGTCTTTTTGCGGGGGTGCCCTGGGGGCTGAAGAGCCCCTGGCGAGAACCGGCTTCGCTGCGGTCAAGACAGGCGATCGGCCATAACACAGGGGCCTGCCTGGATCACCCCGAGGGGTTCTGGTAATTGCCAGCCGGGGGACGTGTTTGCAATGAGGCGGCATTGGAGGCAGCCAGACTGCAGCATAAGAGGAGAGGGTGCCTGGAGGGGTTCTGCTGGCGCCACTGGTGGAGAAAGTGGGCTGTGGGAGCAAGATTTGAGATATAGAAAGACAATACAATATTCACCAGTGCAGGAATAATGTTAAATACTGTTAAATGTTGTCTCCGCTTCAGATATAGGAATGTTACTGCAAAAGGTCAAAGGGAGCACCCTCGCATGTTAAAGTCTTTGTTCGCTCTCCACGGGAGGGGCACAGAGTCAGTGACTGGCGGCCCTGCCCTCTGGCTCCGCCGGCGTACAACTGGGGCACTGATCACCCCGCTAAAGAGCTAGCTGGATCAATAAAAATCATACACTCGTGATTAGATATAGATTAGGCTGAAGTAGGGAATGTTTTCAACTCCAAGGCACGTTTTTTCTCTAAATACCATGAGCTTAAGTATGCATATTTATTAAAAACATGCATCTTAAAAGCGAGCACACTTACCAACAAGCACTGACGCGCCTATTTTACCAGAGCTTTGCCCTCTCTCGAATCATAGAAACCAGAGTCCTCCTGGCCACAACGAATGACTCCCTCAGCAAACGTGCCACCCGGGCTGCATTCAGACTCAGCAGCTGCACAGTGCGTGCTCTGGACTCCAGCGGCCGCCACGGGTCCGTGGGATTGGGTCTCGGCGGTGGCAGGGGGATCATTCATGATTATGCTTAAATTACTGCGCTGCGGTGGAAGCACTGCCGTGGCATTGTCACGTCCAGCGTAATGCCGCACGCAGCCATGGGGATTACTTCCTATTTTAACTAATACATTGTAGCCAGCAGCCCGCAAAGCCTACCAGGAGCAGCGCTCTCGCACAGGCCTGCTGCCACTCCAGTTTCAGCATAGCGGCGTTATGGCTTGACAGCCAAGGCTGAAATGCGTTAGTCTAACACCTGATGCGTGGTCCTTGGCGTGGCTGTGAGTAACACTTTCTCGCCAGCAAAATCAAGCCATAAAGAGGAGGGAAACGTATATAGAAATTACATGCATAGCTGTCAAGGTTTCACATTGCTCTGTGTGAACTTTTCATGATTTCAGTGTAATTATTAGTGTAATTTCAACAACTATGAGTGACGCTTTATTTCCAGCAAAAAATAGCTGGCAAGTTTCATTTTCCTTATGTGACATTTTCATATTTTCCTTGTGTTTGTGTGACATTTCTATTCTTATGTCTGATGCGTCTCAATATTTTGCTTCCCAACAACATTTTGATCCATAACCAATATAACAGTGAATTAATTAACATAGTCTTTAATCGCTATAAGCACTGCACCTTAAACTGTAGAACTTGTGATTTCACATCTGATTTTAGTGTGTGTTGCCTTTGTATACTTTACAAAGCTTGTATTGCATTTCATGATGTTTCCTTTGTACATATAAAATTGTTCTGAAATTAAAAAGGCATCTACATAACACTTCAAGCATACCGAATAGTAACCAATTCCTTTGCAATACAAGGTGTTGCAGGATTTTCTTTGAAAAAGACGTCTTCACATCTACCTCCAATAACCACTATTCAACTACTAACACTTGAACATGAGTGATCACTGGTACTAGGCAGAAATTAAAAGGTGTGAACCTTTTATCGCTCACAAATGTACAGATTCAAGAAGAATCAAAATTAAGCAAAACAAACTATATGAGCAGAGAACTACATTAAATCACAATAGACTCTTTCCTTTCTGAAATCCACCACTCTTTCAACCTTTTCCATTTTAATGGGATCAAGCACAACAAATACACTTCCCTGATAGTGACTCGGGACAGAATTGTGTCAAAGGTAATTTACTGTATTATTGCTTGAAAGGCTGTTCTATCTTTAACCAAACACTGTGTAAGGCACCTCATTGACAAGCTGGGTGATGCTGGGTCAGTCTCCTTGTAATTACTACACACTCCTTTGGCATTGCAAGCCAATGCGCGGGGCAGTATTGGAACACGGTTTTATGCAACTCCGTGTTTAAGCTCAGTAGTTTCAGGAGCCGGAAAATAAGAAAAGGCGCCGAGGTCATTGTGAGGCTAGACCCAGTGCTTGCACTTTGTGTATTTAAAGGCTTCTCCAAGCCGCCCACAGCCAGATTCATCTAGTGCCATATCCATGTGTATTGTATATCTGTGATCTTGTATAGGCTCCCAACATTTTCCCACCCTATGAACAGTGCTCGAGTTGAGGATCTTTAGTAAAATCTTAAGGTACCATCGTTGGAGTCCTATGCTTTTCTAAACCCGAAGTGTACTTGCCTGTGTAACCAATTCATGTCATGGCGTGTGTATCTAAATTGAACACCTGCCTTTAGACCCTTCATGTGGTGCTACAGATGTGGAAATGCACCGTCCTTTCACTTTTTAAGCAAAAACTTGGAGTGATATTTGGCGCTGCACCCTTACGCGCGGTCTGGTTCCCGGCGCACATAGCCTAGGCTGCAGTGCACAGAGACCTTACACTGCCGCACACAGAGGAAAAAAATTAGAGGGAACATTGCCAAGGACCCTCCTCGACGACCCAGACGACGCCTGCAGCCTCAGGACAAGGGACCCCTCCAACCGCGACCAGCAGGGGGTAAGATTTCCCGACCTCAAAGACACCCCTGCACCCGGCGCCCCACGGCCCCCTGTGCCCAACTCCTGGGTGTCTACCTATCCTCCAAGACCCCAACTTACCTCCTGAAGTGTTGGTCGTCCCTGAAGAATCACCGTCCCCGAGCCTGCAGCCTTTCTTCACCTTTCACGACCTCTATTGTTTAACATTGAGCGCCCGACGGCTCAAAGCACCCTGCACCCAGCCGCCCGAGTGCCCCTGGAAGTGCAACCTCTATCCTAACCTACTTCCCTACTTGCCCTGAGCAAGTGACCAGGAGCCCAGCTCCCACAGTCGCGTGGCCTGCTTGCCAGCAGCCACCAACCCGGGGCCCCCGCCTGCCATAGGATAACATTGGGCCTTCTCACTCTGCACCCGGCCGCCCCTGTGCCGCTGAGGGTGTAAAAACTGTACTTACCTGATCCTGGGGGACCCCTGAGTCTTACCCAGAACCTTAACCCTGCCAGTCAAGTACTTACCCGAAATCCGATAACTCACTTTTCTTCCATAGGGTTCCATTGACTGGTTTTCTGCGAAATTTCTTCTAAGTGTGGAGTTCTGAAACTTTAGAATATTCACCAAAAATCAACCGAGTCACGAAAACGAAAACACTCACCTAGTATTAGGAGGGGCCTCAGTGCTGGACCCGAGTGCCCAACACTGGCCCTAAAAAGTAATCGCAACGTTACTTACCGTTAACTCACTTTTCTTTCATAGGGATCCATTGACTGGTTTTCTGTGAAATTTCTTCTAAGTGTCGATTTCTGTATTTTACAAATATTCTTTAAAAATCGAACCAACTACAAAAACGTAATTACTTACCTGTTTTAAGTAAATGTCCCAGTGCTGAACCTAGGAGTCCAGCACTGGATTACAAAAGTAACGTAAACATACTTTGCTTGCACACTGTATTTCCTTTCATAGGATAACATTGGTAATTTTACCCAGAAAAGTTTCTAAGTGTCAGCTTTTGAAATATAGTAATATTCTTCAAAAATCACTACAATAACCAAAACGCTTTTTCTTACCTGTTTACAGGAAGTGTCCCAGGACTGAATCCAGGATCCAGTCCTGTGGTTAGAAAAGTGCTCTGCAAAGTAATCAATTGTAATTAAGTATAATTTTCCATTGAGCTCAATGTTGCATTGAATTTGACCCTGTGTTGCCTCTTGCACCAACTGTGATAACCACTATCAAAAAAGTCTACTGCCTATCTGTAAGGTGAATAACCAAAGCATCTCATACTGAGAAAGTATATTTTGATCCTATTGTTGGTTCTAAAATAAAACAAGCATATATTTTTTTATATACAAACCATTGGCCTAGAGTTCAGTTCTTGAGTGTGTGGCTCCATTTGCTGACTGAGTGTGTACAACAAATGCTTTACACTGTCCTCTGATACTGCCTTACTGCTCGACCAAGCTACCACTTTGGAGAGTAAGGTTATATCTAACTTTAGCCTCTGTCAACCCTCTGGGGACTGTGGACTCTGTACACCCTGAACCTTACTTGGGTACAGTATATACAGAGCCACTTTCCTACATTGGTGGATCAGCGGTGGGATACAAACTTGCATTTATTGGACTACTTGGTTACCATCTGATCACACGACAGAACTCTTAAATTGCCTTTAGAATTCAGATTTTTTTAATTGGCATTTTTTTTACCAAATTACTAAAAGTCTTGTTAGGGCCTTGCTTAAGTCCCTGTAGCATCTTAGAAAATAAAAAGTCACTATAGCCAAGGTTAGAGGGGTTAGAATTTTTTTAAAAAAATGTCTCAAGACAAGAACCCAGCTACTAGTGAAGATAATAATGACATACAGGAACTGGTTGAGGAGCTCGACCTCACCCCTTATCTTCATTTGTCTTTCAAAGAGATAAGGTCCTTATGCAAACTTAAAGATATACCAATGGGCCAGCATCCAACCAAACAAGGGCTCCAGGAGCTCCTGGCTGAGTATGCTAAAGCCCACCCCTCTGAGCATCGTGATGACCCAACAGAGGAGGAAAGGAATGAGGAGGATGGGGATGGTAACCCACCTCCATCACTTCCTAGGGAAGATAGGGTCCCTGCACCCTTAACTCCAAGAATAGACCTCTGGGGACCTAGGGGCCACCTAGGTGGTCCTGGTCCCAGAGAGGACACTGAGGATACCCTCAGTGAGGAGGACAACTTGTTAGCCAGGTTGGCCAACGACTGGACCTAGAGACCAGATTCCTGGCTCTAGAGAAGGAAAGACAGGAGATGGGTTTAGCACCCATCAATGGTGGCAGCAATACTAAAAATAAGGATAGGGAGGAAACTTCTGAACCTAAAATCCCCAAAGGGATTGTCCCTAAGTTTGAGGAAGGTGATGACATCACCAAATGGTTCACAGCCTTTGAGAGGGCTTGTGAAATAAGAAGAGTAAAGAAACCTCTGTGGGGGCACTCCTGTGGGAACTGTTCTCTGGTAACTGCAGAGACAGGCTTCTGACCCTCTCTGGGCCAGATGCAGGGTCCTATGACCTCATGAAGAGTACTCTGATTGAGGGATTTGGGCTCACTACTGAGGAGTATAGAATTAGATTCAGTGGGGCTCACAAAACCCAGACCCAGTCCTGGATTGACTTCAGTGGACTACTCAGTAAAGACACTGGATGGCTGGTTAGCTGGACATAATGTGCATGATTTTTCTGGACTTTACAATTTGTTTATGAAGGAACACATACTAAGTAATTGCACAAATGAAAAGTTGCATCAGCATTTGGTAGACCTAGGTCTAATTTCTCCCCAAGAATTGGGAAAGAAGGCAGACCACTGGGTCAAGACTAGGGTGACAAGGACAACCACTGGGGGTGACCAAAAGAGGGTGGTCACCAAACCCCCCAGGGGAAAGGTGGTGAGAATCCCCAAGATAAAAAGTCTGAGTCTTCCAAAGGGCCCCAAAACCTGTTCAGGGGGTGGGTCCCCAACTACTCCCTATGTGCCTCAACCCTATAGGGGGAAGAACTTTGATCCCTTGAAGGCCTGGTGTAATAACTGTAAGAAGTCAGGACACCTCACTGTAGACAAAACTTGCCCCCACAACAAAGCCCCTAAGGCACCCAGTACAGCTACTCCTGGGGCAGCAAGTTTACAGATGGGATCAGAAGTGTACCCTGAGCAAATCTGGGAACCCACTGAGGCAAGTCTGGTCTCCCTAGGGGAAGTGGAATTTGCCACTGTAGCTGTGTGGCCACCCAACTTAAAGAAGTATTTGCAATACCCCTGGGTGAATGGAACTAGAGTAGAGGCTCTGAGGGATACAGGTGCCAGTGTCACTATGGTGAGGGACACACTGGTTTCCCCTGAGCAATACTTGATTGGGAAAACTTACCCAGTCACCAATGCTGACAGTGTCACCACTAGTCATCCCATGGCCCTGGTGACATTAGGCTGGGGGGTTACTGGCCTGAAGCAGGTAGTGGTCTCTCCGAAGTTACCAGCTGCATGTCTGCTAGGAAATGATCTGGAAACCTCAGCCTGGGCAGAGGTGGAGCTAAAGGCCCATGCAGCCATGCTGGGCATCCCTGAATTGGTGTGTGTAAAAACAAGAGCACAGAGCAAAAGGCAGGGTGAAGAAATAGTGTTGGAGCCTGGAATGATGGCCCAGCCTACCAAGAGAAAAGGAAAGAAGACTGGCGGACCAGCTTCTACACAGTCACAAGAGCAGGACCCCTCTCCTCAGGGAGAGAACCTGGAAGCCCCAGAGGGAACTGAGCCCCTAGAGCTTGACCCTTACCAGGTTGAACTCTTGGGCCCAGGGGGACCCTCTAGGGAAGAGCTGTGCCAGGGACAGCAAGACTGTCCCACTCTTGAAAGCCTGAGGCAGCAAGCTGTTTCAGAAGCCAAGGGAGATGTCAGTGGTACCCACAGAGTCTATTGGGAAGAGGGATTACTGTACACTGAGGCAAAAGACCCCAACCCTGGAACCACCAGGAGAGTGGTAGTGCCCCAGAAGTACAGGGAGTTCCTCCTAACTTTGGCTCATGACATCCCCTAGCTGGACATCTGGGCCAAACCAAAACTTGGGAAAGGCTAGTTAGCCACTTTTACTGGCCCCAGATGCACCAAAAGGTGAAGGAGTTTGTCAGCTCCTGTGTTACCTGTCAAGCCAGTGGCAAGACAGGTGGCCATCCAAAGGCCCCCTGATACCACTACCTGTGGTGGGGGTTCCCTTTGAAAGGGTAGGTGTGGACATAGTGGGTCCACTGGAACCTCCCACAGCCTCAGGGAACAAATTCATACTGGTGGTAGTGGATCATGCCACTAGGTATCCTGAGGCTATTCCCCTTAGGACTACTACAGCTCCTGCAGTAGCCAAAGCCCTCATTGGTGTCTTCACCAGGGTAGGGTTTCCTAAGGAGGTGGTTTCAGACAGAGGTTCCAACTTCATGTCTGCTTACCTGACCCACATGTGGAAGGAGTGTGGGTTGCAGTACAAGTTTACTACACCCTACCATCCACAAACCAATGGCCTTGTTGAGAGGTTCAACAAGACATTGAAAGGCATGATCATGGGGCTCCCTGAAAAACTCAAAGGAGATGGGATGTCCTACTACCATGCCTGCTTTTCGCTTACAGAGAAGTGCCACAGAAGGGGGTAGGTTTCTCACCCTTTGAACTTCTGTTTGGCCATCCTGTGAGGGGACCACTCTGTCTTGTAAAGGAGGGCTGGGAGAGACCTCTCCAAGAACCCAAACAAGATATAGTGGACTATGTGCTTGGCCTAAGGTCCAGAATGGCTGAGTACATGGAAAAGGCATCCAAGAACCTTGAGGCCAGCCAGGAGCTTCAGAAGCACTGGTATGACCAAAAAGCTGCACTGGTTGAATTCCAACCTGGGCAACAGGTATGGGTTTTGGAGCCAGTGGCACCAAGGGCCCTCCAGGACAGATGGAGTGGCCCTTACCCTATCCTAGAGAAAAGAGTGAGGTCACCTACCTGGTTGACCTGGGCACCAGCAGGACACCCAAAAGGGTTATCCATGTGAACCGCCTAAAACTCTACAATGACAGGGCTGACATCACCATGCTGATGGTGACAGATGAGGAACAGGAAGCTGAGAGTGAACCTCTCCCTGATCTCCTCTCCCACAGCCCAAAAGATGGGTCAGTAGATGGAGTTGTCTTTTCAGACACCCTCACTGCCCAACAGCAGACTGACTGCAAGCAAGTCTTGCAGCAGTATGCTGGGCTCTTTTCCTTGACCCCTGGTCTGACAAACTGGTGTACCCATGATGTGGACACTGGTGACAGTGCACCTGTCAAAAACAAGATCTATCGTCAGTCAGACCAAGTTAAGGAAAGCATCAGAGCTGAAGTCAGCAAGATGCTGGAGCTAGGGGTTATTGAGCCCTCTGAGAGCCCCTGGGCTAGCCCAGTGGTTCTGGTCCCCAAACCTCATCAAAAGGGTGAAAAGAGAGAGATGAGGTTTTGTGTGGACTATAGGGGTCTCAACTCTGTCACCAAGACAGATGCACACCCTATCCCAAGAGCTGATGAACTGATAGACAGATTGGGTGCAGCCAAATACCTGAGTACCTTTGACTTAACTGCAGGGTACTGGCAGATTGGCATGGCCCCAGGAGCCAAACAGAAAACAGCATTCTCCACACCTGATGGGCATTTTCAGTTCACTGTTATGCCCTTTGGTTTAAAGAATGCCCCTGCCACCTTCCAGAGGTTGGTGAATCAAGTCCTTGCTGGGTTGGAGTCCTTTAGTGCAGCTTATCTTGATGATATTGCTGTCTTCAGTTCCACCTGGCAGGATCACCTGGTCCACCTTGGGAAGGTTTTAAAGGCCCTGCAAACTGCAGGCCTAACTATCAAGGCATCCAAATGCCAGATAGGGCAGGGCACTGTGGTGTACTTGGGCCACCTGGTTGGTGGAGGCCAGGTACAACCCTTACAGCCCAAGATCCAGGCTATCCTGGACTGGGTAGCTCCAACAACTCAGACCCAAGTCAGGGCATTCCTTGGCTTGACTGGGTACTACAGGAGGTTTGTGAAGGGATATGGGTCCATTGTGACTCCCCTCACAGAACTCACCTCCAAGAAGATGCCAAAGAAAGTAAACTGGACAGTCTGTTGCCAAAAGGCTTTTGACACTCTGAAAGAAGCAATGTGCTCAGCACCAATTCTAAAAGCACCAGATTATGCCAAGCAGTTCATTGTGCAGACTGATGCCTCTGAGCTAGGGATAGGAGCGGTCCTATCCCAGACCAATGATGAAGGCCAAGACCAACCTGTTGCTTTTATAAGCAGAAGGCTTCTCCCCAGGGAGCAGCGTTGGAGTGCCATTGAGAGGGAGGCCTTTGCTGTGGTCTGGTCCCTGAAGAAGCTGAGGCCCTACCTGTTTGGAACTCACTTCCTAGTTCAAACTGACCACAGACCTCTCAGGTGGCTAATGCAAATGAAAGGAGAAAACCCAAAACTGTTGAGGTGGTCCATCTCCCTACAGGGAATGGACTTTGAAGTGGAACACAGACCTGGCACTGCCCATGCCAATGCAGATGGCCTTTCCAGGTTCTTCCACTTAGACAATGAAGACTCCATAGGGCAAGGTTAGTCTCATCATCTTTCGTTTGGGGGAGTTGTGTGAGAAAGTGCCATCTTTCTTACATGGTATGCCCCCACTTTTGCTGAATGGCTGATGTACTTTGACTGAGTGTGCCCTGGGCTCCTGCCAACCAGGTACCCAGGGCCTGTGTTCCTTCCCTAAAATTGCATTGATACCTACACCCAATTGACATCCCTGGCCACAGGTCAGCCCCTGGTAAATGGTACCATGGGTACCCAGGGCACTGTGACCAGGGAAGGCCCCTAAGGGCTGCAGCACTTGTGCCACCCTTAGGGACCCTGCACCTTTACACACACACACTGCCTTTGCAGGCTGCGTGTCTTGGTGCAGAACAAAAGTGAAGAGTCGACATGGCTCACATCCCTGTGTGCCATGCCTACAAGCCACTGCCCTGGCCTAGGTCAGCCACCCCTCTAGCTGGGTGCACTATGCCAGTGGTGAGGGCATAGAGGCATGAGCCCTGTGCCTCTACAGTGCCCAAGTCCATTCTTGGGCATTTTAAGTGCAGTGCTGCCATTAAGAGTATATGGTGCTGGGAGTCTGTCATTACGAACTCCACAGCACCATAATGGCCCCACTGAAGACTAAGAAGTTTGGTATCAAACTTCTCAGCACATTAAACCCCCACTGATGCCAGTGTGGGATTTAATGTAAAACGCACTCCAGAGGGCATCTTAGAGATGCCCCCTGAAACCAACCCGACCTCCAGTGTCCGGACTGAGTGGCTGCCCAGGCTGCCACCACCAGACATGTTTCTGGACCCCTGGGTCGAGAGCCTCTGCTCTCAGGGGCCTGAAACAATGCACATCCCGGGACGAGGTGCCAAAGCCTCCTCCCCCAGGATGGGCAGGGGAGCTTCAAAGGCCTGCCGCCTTTGGAGTTTCCCCAGACCATTTGCTGCTTCCAGCAAACTGGTCCCCACTGGTTCTACCCCCACTCCTGGCGGGAGAACCGGCGGGAAAACCAGAAGCAGGAAATGGGTTGTGCCCACCTCTGCCAACTCCACCCCTAAGGTGGGGAGGCGAGGTGAAGCACAAACTCGAGTCCCCGCCATCTTGAGGATGGGGGACCTGGCCAACCAGGGACAGGCTCCTGCCCCCCTCCCACTGGAGAGGAACAGAATAGGGGGTGTACCCACCCCAGGGAAGGGACCCATTGGTCCCTGCCCTTACCTACCTGTAACCACCCCTAAATTTAGTATTTAGGGGCTCCCTGAACCTTCCTTCCGGAGTTCCCAAATCCGAAAACAAGAAGAGAAGACGAAGCAAGAAGACCAGCCGTGCAGCTGCTAAAAAGGAGGCGACAACAACTGACTTGGCCCCAGCCCTACCGGCCTGTCAACCTCTGAACCTGCTCCTGCGGAATCCCGGCCTCAGCAACCTCACAAACCCCGGAGGACCTGACTTCTGTGCTACAGCCTTCGACCCAGGGACTCCCACGAGCAGTGGTACTGCTCAAAAGAAAACCTACCAAAGACCCGGCCCTGGCACGGAGCCGCGAAACCTGCACACTCTGCACCCGCCGAGTCCAGCCTGTGCCTGAGTGACCAAAGACCTCGAGGACGTCCCCCGGCGATTCTGACCTGGAATCCAGTGGCCAAGGACCCTCCTCGACGACCCAGACGACGCCTGCAGCCTCAGGACAAGGGACCCCTCCAACCGCGACCAGCAGGGGGTAAGATTTCCCGACCTCAAAGACACCCCTGCACCCGGCGCCCCACGGCCCCCTGTGCCCAACTCCTGGGTGTCTACCTATCCTCCAAGACCCCAACTTACCTCCTGAAGTGTTGGTCGTCCCTGAAGAATCACCGTCCCCGAGCCTGCAGCCTTTCTTCACCTTTCACGACCTCTATTGTTTAACATTGAGCGCCCGACGGCTCAAAGCACCCTGCACCCAGCCGCCCGAGTGCCCCTGGAAGTGCAACCTCTATCCTAACCTACTTCCCTACTTGCCCTGAGCAAGTGACCAGGAGCCCAGCTCCCACAGTCGCGTGGCCTGCTTGCCAGCAGCCACCAACCCGGGGCCCCCGCCTGCCATAGGATAACATTGGGCCTTCTCACTCTGCACCCGGCCGCCCCTGTGCCGCTGAGGGTGTAAAAACTGTACTTACCTGATCCTGGGGGACCCCTGAGTCTTACCCAGAACCTTAACCCTGCCAGTCAAGTACTTACCCGAAATCCGATAACTCACTTTTCTTCCATAGGGTTCCATTGACTGGTTTTCTGCGAAATTTCTTCTAAGTGTGGAGTTCTGAAACTTTAGAATATTCACCAAAAATCAACCGAGTCACGAAAACGAAAACACTCACCTAGTATTAGGAGGGGCCTCAGTGCTGGACCCGAGTGCCCAACACTGGCCCTAAAAAGTAATCGCAACGTTACTTACCGTTAACTCACTTTTCTTTCATAGGGATCCATTGACTGGTTTTCTGTGAAATTTCTTCTAAGTGTCGATTTCTGTATTTTACAAATATTCTTTAAAAATCGAACCAACTACAAAAACGTAATTACTTACCTGTTTTAAGTAAATGTCCCAGTGCTGAACCTAGGAGTCCAGCACTGGATTACAAAAGTAACGTAAACATACTTTGCTTGCACACTGTATTTCCTTTCATAGGATAACATTGGTAATTTTACCCAGAAAAGTTTCTAAGTGTCAGCTTTTGAAATATAGTAATATTCTTCAAAAATCACTACAATAACCAAAACGCTTTTTCTTACCTGTTTACAGGAAGTGTCCCAGGACTGAATCCAGGATCCAGTCCTGTGGTTAGAAAAGTGCTCTGCAAAGTAATCAATTGTAATTAAGTATAATTTTCCATTGAGCTCAATGTTGCATTGAATTTGACCCTGTGTTGCCTCTTGCACCAACTGTGATAACCACTATCAAAAAGTCTACTGCCTATCTGTAAGGTGAATAACCAAAGCATCTCATACTGAGAAAGTATATTTTGATCCTATTGTTGGTTCTAAAATAAAACAAGCATATATTTTTTATATACAAACCATTGGCCTAGAGTTCAGTTCTTGAGTGTGTGGCTCCATTTGCTGACTGAGTGTGTACAACAAATGCTTTACACTGTCCTCTGATACTGCCTTACTGCTCGACCAAGCTACCACTTTGGAGAGTAAGGTTATATCTAACTTTAGCCTCTGTCAACCCTCTGGGGACTGTGGACTCTGTACACCCTGAACCTTACTTGGGTACAGTATATACAGAGCCACTTTCCTACACCTAGTTGTCCCTCAAGATCCTTGATATACTCGTTATGTCACTTATTCCAACACGGCAGGTCTATCTGTTTCACCCACCTGGGTTCTTGCACACTTCCGGTTACACTAGTTCAAAGGCCTTTATCCGTTTCTCCTACCCGGGTCCTTGGACATTTCCGGTCGTGCTGAGTTCGGCGGACCACAAAGCGTTCACTTTCCCGGGCGGATTCTTTCTGATTTGGTCGTTAGATTCAGGGGCATCAGCGCTACTGGTGCTCCTGGATCTGCCTGCAGCTTTCGACACCGTCGACCACACCCTGCTGGTGCAGAGATTACAAGATACGGGTTTTGGGGGGAAGGTTTTGACCTGGCTGAAATCATATTTAAGCGACCGTACCCAAAGAGTCGCCTTACAACCATTTGAATCAAAACCTAAACCCCTATGGTGTGGCGTCCCTCAAGGCTCCGCGCTGACCTAGCCCCACTTTTTTCTTTGATTGCCAACTGGGGTGTGAAGGCAATTTCCTACGCGGACGACACCCAGTTGGTTTTCTCCTTTCAAGAGCGAACGATTAAGGCTTTTAAGAATTTTAAAGGTTGCTTGAGAGACATAGCCCTTTGGATGAATATAAACAAACTAAAACTCAATGCGGGAAAAACAGAGGTGCTGTTTTTTGGTAAGGGCCCTGTGTCTGCTCCAGATCTATGGTGGCCTTTAGAAATGGGTCCTCCGCCTTCTCCTAGCACTAGTATCAAAAATCTAGAGGTGAGATGGGAGGCGGACCTCTCTTTTTCGGCCCAAATCCTACAGGTCTCCGCTTCGTGTTTTAGTAAATTGAGAAATCTCCGCAAATTTTTACATTTTTTGCCAGAAGATTGCCGTAAATCCGTAGTCCATGCCACAGTGACATCGAGGCTGGACTACGCAAACGGCTTATATCTTGGCCTGCCTAAATATTTGATTAGACGTCTGCAGATGGTGCAGAATGCGGCTGCGAGACTGATTAGACGCATTCCTTTTCGACATCATGTCTCTCCGCATCTACAGGAGCTACACTGGCTTCCTGTAGCTAAAAGAATCGAATTTAAGGCCTTGACCCTGGCCTATCGGGCTCTTCAGGGAAGATGTCCTAGCTATCTTAAACAAAGACTCTGCCGGTATAAGCAAAATCGATCCCTGCGGTCAAATTGTCAGAATTTGCTCTACGTTCCCCGCTTTGCGAAAGCCCGTCTGGGTGGTAGGGCGCTCACAGTAAGAACGGCTAAAATGTGGAATGCCCTACCGGGGTATCTCCGCCAAGCTAACACAGAGACCAGTTTTAGAAAATCGCTGAAGACATGGCTCTTTAGCAATGATTAAGCCTGGCCCCAGTGCCCAAACTTCCGTGCATGCGCTGCTTGCTGCTAGAGCGCCGGGACACCTCTGTTGTTGAGGTAGCTGTTCGCGCTATACAAGCTCCAGTATTATTATTATTATTTTACCTATGTGAGGTACGCATGAATTCACTTTCTACTTTATGTTGGAATTTGCGTTAAAGCATGCCTATTGGGGCACATATGAGAATCACAGTGATTTACTTTTTTGTAGTGTTTATCGCATTGGTGAGCAGCCATTACATACCGGATTATTCACCGCTTATTTACACCATTGTGTTGCACTGGATTTATTTCACGTAATTGATAAGGGAATGTATTGATGTTTTGTCATGTTTTAAGTTTGGGTCTGATCACTGATGCTCTTCCGCTTACCTAAGTTCTTTTGCACTATTAGTCTTGTTACACGGGCATTTTAAATATGATAACATTAGGTGGTAATCAGAATCTTTGGATTAATTAGTGAGATTACTTTTCATGAATTATCCCCTGACGAAGGGCCAAGCCCGAAATGCATTGGGTTCTGTCACATATGGATATTTTAAGAGTGGAATTATGATGGGTTTTGTTATCTAGAAAAATTAAAGATCAGAACTCTGATGTAGTGTGACCTTGAACACTACATATTCTTGAAAAACTCGGATTATTAATAAAGAAAAGAAGAATTGATTGACTATGGATGAATGTGTTAATTTAAGAAACTGATTCACGGGTGAGCCAAGTGGGGACGTTTTGTCCTCTCCAGGAAAACGCATTGCTCTAATTTTCCAGGCATCCCGGTTGGACATGCCCTTCAATGGCACTCGTCTGTTTTGTGACAAGGCAGATTCAGCGCTCAAGTGCTTCAAGGACAACAGGGATACCGCCCAGTCAATGAGACTCTCTATGGCCCCACTTCAGCCCCATTCTGCCTTCCACACTTTCCGTGGCTATTTTAGGGGCTACCAGCTGTGTCCAGTTCTTTCCAGCCACCACAGTCAGCAGACACACCAGTCCTTTTGTGGCCGCAGCTCCCACAAACATTGTGGGACCGACGGCCAGAGATCTGCCCAGTCCGCCACTTCAGAGCAGCCTCACCCTCCAAACCTTTTTAATGTGCCCTCGCAGCATCAAGTGCAACCGGTTGGCCGCAGGATCAGGCCGCAGGGGGGGCAGGATCAGGCACCACCTGCCCCCCTGGCAGTCCATAACTTCGGACAAATGGGTGCTCCAAATTGTTCAGTGGGTTTACACCCTTCCATTCACAGAAACACCACCATCCTCAGACTGGCTGATGGAGGAACACCACTTCCTGCTGCATCAGGAATGTAGGCTATTTTGGCCAAAGGAGCCATCAAGAGGGTGCCTCACCAGAATTAGGCGGTAGTTACTATTCCCACTACTTTCTGGTGCCGAAGGACAGAGGCCTACGCCCAATATTAGGCCTACATCCTCTCAACTACTTCCTGAAAAAAGGAGAAATTCAAATACTCACATTGCTTCAGGTCTTGTCTGCCCTGGAGACTGGATGGTAGCATTAGACTTGCAGGATGCATATTTCCATATACCTGTCCTGCTGGCCCTCAGACATTACATGCAGTTTATGGTAGGCTACAAGCACTTTCAGTTTGCTGTGCTCCCCTTTAACCTTAGAAGCGCCCCTCGTGTGTTCACAAAAGTGATGGCATTGATTGCAACCCACCTGTGACGGTCAGGGGTTCCAGTCTTTCCCCTACCTTAACTCCTGATTGTTGAAGGCAGGCTTACACCAGACAGTCATCACCCATCTCCAGAATACCGCTGGCATCCTGCTTTTGCTTGGGTTCACTATACACATACCGAAGTCACACCTGCCTCCCTCTCAGATGCTTCGTTCATCGGAGTCATTCTGGACACAGTGCATTTACTTGCCTATCCTCCAGAGCGGCGTGTCCAGGATAATCATGCCATGGTTCCGATGTTTCAGCCTCTATCCTGGATTTGGCGAGATTGACTCGATCCTGCTGGTAAAGCAAGTCTGCTGGCATATGCGAGCTCAGCAGTGGGACCTGAAGGCGCAGTGTGTGCAACATCAGGGGAATAACAGCAAGATATCGGAGGTAACTGCAAAAGATCTGTAGTGGTGGCCGACGAACCGCAATTGTGTTAGCAGCAGACCCCCCCCTCTCTGTTACCCACCCAGAGTTCACAGTGGGGACAAAGGCTTCCCTCATGGGTTGAGGCAGCCATCTGGGAGAGGTGGAGATCAGAAGACTCCGGTCTCCGGCAGAGTCTCAGCTCCACATTAACTTGTTGGAGTTGAGAGCAATTCACTTGACAGTGAAGGCCTTCTATCAAGGGAAGGCTAGTTCAGGTGTTCACGGAAAACACCACCGCCATGTGGAACTGCAATAAACAGGGTGGGGTCATGGACCCTGTGCCATGAGGCTCTGCACCTCTGGACATGACTGGAATGTCAGGTCATTTTCCTAGTCCTACAAAACCTGGCAGGATCTCTGATCACTAGGGCAGACAAACTCTGCCGTTGATGCCTCGTGAATGGCATCTGCTTCTGGAGGTGGTGCAAGGTCTCTTCCAAAATGGGAAGAACTTTGGTTAAATCTATTCACCACTGCCAAAAACGCATAATGTCAGCACTTCTGCGTATTGGGAGTTTCCAAGGAGGCGCTTGCTCAGGCACGTTTCATCTTGAGTGGGACTCAGGACTTCTGTATGCCTTCCCATCGATACCTCTCCTGCCCAAAGCTTTAAAAAAAGATCGGGACAGACCGGGCCCAAGTCGTTCTTGTGGCTCTGGATTGGGCACGATTGAGCATCGGTCCTCCCATCAGGCTGCCCCTTCAGGAGGATCTACTGTTGCAGCAACAGGCCAGTGTTCTCCACCCAAACCTGCGCACTCTCTGTCCATGCACGGAGATTGACCAGCAACAGTTGAAAGTTCGATCTTACTCCAGAAATCTGTGAGGTCATCTTGGCAGCAAGGCGTCCCTCCACTAAGTACACATACATCTGCCGTTGGGACAGGTTTGTGGCTTGGTGCACTGACAAACAATTGATCCTCCTTCTGCACCCTAATCTGAGGGCTATTTCGGCTTTTTTTGTGGTTGCCACATCAACCCTCCCTGTTCAAGTCATCTGTTGTGACATTTTCTGAAGGGTCTTGAACATCTGTTTCCACCCAAACCTTTTGTTATGCCCCTATGGGACCTTAATTTCGTTTTCACCTTCTTAATGTGTTCAAAGTGCAAGGCCAGCAGCTTCCTTTCTGGAACTGGACTTCCCTGAGATCCTGTTCCTCCAGCAGCACTGGACACTCTGAGGGTAAAGCTGCCAAACTACCCTAGACCAGACCAGCCACCGCAAGGGCGGCATGCTCAGCAGTGTTTTACTACCAGTGAGCAGCAGCGCTCAACCTCATCTTCACTGGCATTGTCCTGAATGCTCTGGGCAATGGAGGGGAAGCTGGGATGGGGATTACTGTGGAGATGACCCTGGACTAGAGTCGTTCAAATAATTCACTCCAATTCCAACTTCGTTAAAGAGATTTGCAGCCCCTCATTTACTTTCTTTTCGTACCCGCTATCCCAGGTGCTCACTGGCCCATCCTTATTCCTTGTGTGTGAAATGTCTCACCAACTTTCATCTGATGTCGTACCTACTTCATAATGCAGCATACCCTCTTGAAGAAAACCAACGACTTCCCAGCTCACCTTGATAGGAAGTGAATGGTGCATTGGACACCCAACGACCACAGGCAGAAAAGATTATAAAAAAAACACTACTTGCACTTTAGCGGCTATAAATTAGCCAGCACCAGAGACAAACAGGAATTCTTCCAAGGAGGACGTGACTAAAGAAATTAGAATCTGCAGGGAGATGGGGGCCCTCCAGTCATTGATCAAGCCCTTTGGTGTTTGCAAACAATCTGTGTAACAACAACCTATCTTTCTTCATCAACAAAATACAATCATATGAAACCTCTTTGCTGGCACACAGTCTGGGGGTGGTCCTTCCACCAATCCTGTCCTATCCAACAGTCTCTGAATTATTTTGTACCAGCTACAGAGGATGAAATAAGAGGAATCCTAATGTCCGTCAAAAAGCACAAGTTACTAACTTGTGTAACGATATATCTGTAAGAGACAGTAGTTAGTGACAGATTCCTTACCTTAGAATATCCCCAGGCGTCAGGCTGGATCCGGAAAGTTTTTTGCGTAGCAGTACCCTTGCGCGTCGGTAGGCGGCGTCGTGCGGCTCCGCGTCCGTCGTCGGCGTCGTGATCGCCGGGATGACGTCGCGGGCAGTACTTAGGCGCCGCCCCTGCGCGCTGACGTCAGTTCTGTACACGACTTTCCGTGCCAGGAACGCAGAGCCATGCAAGAAGCTGACATAGGTGTCTGAAAAATACTAGGGCCCTGAAAGGGATGTCCTTAACCCTAGAAATCAGTTCGCAGAACGGGGAGGATGGGTGGGCGGTAGGAATCTGTCACTAACTACTGTCTCTTACAGATATATCGTTACACAAGTTAGTAACTTGTGCATCTGAAAGAGACACGTTAGTGACACATTCCTTACCTTAGAATAGATACCCCAGCAATACCAACCCCGGTGGTGGGTCTGCGAACAAAGATCAGACAAGGAAGTCCTGGAGGACAGAACGGCCAAAGAAGCCGTCCCTCCGGACCTGACTGTCAAGGCAGTAATGCTTTGTAAACGTGTGCAGCGAGGCCCACGTAGCTGCCTGACAGATAACCGGCAGCGGAACACCGCGGCCCAAAGCCGTGATAGCAGCCGTTGCCCTGGTGGAATGGGCACGCAGCCCAACAGGAGGCTCCTTCTTAGCCAAAGAATAGCAGGCCTTGATGCACAAGGTAACCCAGCGGGAGATGGTTCGTTTGTGCACCACCTGACCTTTTTTGGCGCCCACGTAGCCAACAAAGAGCTGGTCATCCACCCGGAAGTGTTTTGTGCGGTCGATATAGAAGGAGAGCGCACGTTTTGGGTCCAGACGGTGGAGCCTCTCTTCCTCTCTGGAAGGATGCGGAGTCGGAAAGAAGGTAGGCAAAGTGATGGTCTGCCCAATGTGGAAGGCAGTAACCACCTTTGGCAAGAAGGACGGACGCGTCCTAAGAACAACCTTGTCTGGATGGACAGACAGAAAGGGAGGTTTGCATGATAGAGCCTGGAGCTCACTCACCCGCCGAGCGGAGGTGATGGCCACCAGAAAGGCTGTCTTCAGAGTTAGAAGACGAAGAGGACAGTTATGTAGAGGCTCAAAGGAGCGCACATTAAAAAGGTTAGAACCAAGTTCAAGTCCCACTGAGGCATCACAAACGGAACAGGAGGGAAGAGGTGTGTAATGCCTTTTAAGAACCTGTTAACAGGGGACTTGAAAAGGGAGGGCTGATCAGGGAGCCTGAGGAAGGCCGAGATAGCACAAAGATAACCCTTGATGGTACCCAGGGCAGAACCCTGTTGGGCCAGAGAAAGAAGGAACAGAAGGACCTCAGAAAGAGGGGCAGAAAGGGGATTCACAGCCTTTGCTGTGCACCATGCCACAAATTTGTTCCACCTGCAGGCGTATACCACCTTAGTGGAGGGACGCCTGGCTAACAGAATCACATCACAAACTTCGGGAGGCAAGTCGAAAGGAATCAACTGCCGCCGCTCAATCTCCACGCAAGCAGGTGTAGACTGGACAGGTTCGGGTGGAGGACCGTCCCCTGCTGCTGCGACAGAAGATCCTCCCGAAGAGGCAGACGGATCGGGGGATCTACGCTCATACTGAGTTGCGCGGGATACCAAACTCTTCGAGCCCAGTCCGGAGCCACAAGGATGACTTGGGCCCGGTCGTGCCGAATCTTCTTCAACACTCTGGGTAGAAGTGGTATAGGCGGAAAAGCGTACAACAGACCGCAACTCCACTCGCGACGAAAAGCGTCGCCGAGCGAGTGCCGCCTTGGAAATTCCAACGCGCAGAACTGATGACATTGCGCGTTCTCTTCGGTGGCGAATAGATCTAACCAAGGCTCTCCCCATTGTTGAAAGAGTCCTTGCGCCACTTCCGAGTGAAGACGCCATTCGTGATCCATCATGCACCTGCGGCTGAGGTTCGTCCGCCCTGGCGTTCAGGGAACCTGCCAGGTGTTGAACCATCAGGAACATGCCCTGATGTTCCAGCCAAGTCCAGAGGCGCAGAGCCTCCTGACAGAGGGTCCACGACCCCACCCCGCCCTGTTTGTTGCAGTACCACATGGCGGTGGTGTTGTCTGTGAACACCTGCACTACCTTCCCTTTGACAGAGGGAAGGAATGCCTTGAGTGCAAGTCGGATCGCCCGGAGCTCCAGAAGGTTGATATGGAGCCAGGACTCCGCCGGAGACCAGAGGCCTCTGATCTCCGCCTCTCCCATGTGACCGCCCCATCCCAGAAGGGACGCGTCCGTCACAACTGTGTGCTCTGGCTGGGGAAGGGAGAGGGATCTGCCCATGACCCATTGCCGGTTCGAGAGCCACCACTGCAACTGTTTTGCAGTCCCCACCGAGATCTGGACGTGATCGGACAGGTTGCCCTGGTGCTGCGCCCACTGGAACTTCAGGTCCCACTGCAGAGCCCCCATATGCCATCTGGCATGATCGACCAGCAGGATGCAGGAGGCCATGAGGCCCAGCAGCCTCAGGGTCATCCGTACCGAAACCCAGGATAAAGGCTGAAAGATCGGAATCATAGCCTGAATATCCCGGACTCGCCGTTCGGGAGGATAGGCCCGAAACTGCGTCGTGTCCAGAACTGCTCCGATGAAAAGGAGCTGTGGAGAAGGAACCAGATGCGACTTCGGCACATTGATGGAGAACCCCAGCGAGTGCAGGAGTTCGGCCGTAGTCTGGAGGTGGGAGACGACTGCCTGGGACGAGCCCGCCTTCAGCAGCCAGTCGTCGAGGTAGGGGAAGACTGAAACCCCTGCCCGGCGCAGATGAGCTGCGACCACCGCCATCACTTTCGTGAACACTCGAGGGGCACTGGTAAGGCCAAAGGGGAGCACGGTGAACTGAAAGTGCTCGAGGCCTACCGTGAACCGTAGGTAACGCCGGTGGGTCGGCAGGACGGGGATGTGGAAATAAGCGTCCTGCAAGTCCAACGCTACCAGCCAGTCTCCAGGGTCGAGGGCAGTCAAGACCTGAGCTAGGGTGAGCATTTTGAACTTCTCCTTCCGGAGGAAGCGATTGACGTTCCGGAGGTCCAAGATAGGACGCATGTCCTCCTTGTCCTTTTTGGGCACCAGAAAGTAGTGGGAGTAGCAACCACGCCCTACTTCTGGGGTCGGAACATGCTCGATGGCCCTCTTGGCCAAGAGGGCCGTGACTTCCTTCTGTAGAAGCACCAAGTGATCCCCTGACATGCGGTGGAATTGAGGTGGCATGGCTGGGGGGGTGGTCTCGAAGGGGAGGGAGTAGCCCCTTCGGACAATGTCCAAGACCCACCTGTCCGAGGTGATGGGACGCCAGTGGTGAAGGTGATGGCGGACCCTGCCCCCGACTGGCGTGCTGTGCACCTGAAATGAGGGACTAGGAGGGCGGACGGGTTGGAGGTGGTGGCCTGACCCGCACGCTGGTTGCCCGAACCGCCACGGCGGTATCCACGTCCTCGGCCACGCGAAGGCGCTTGCTGCGCGGGCCGTTGGCCGGGCTGTTGACGTGACTGGGCGCCCCTTCCGTGGCCACGAAAGGGGCGAATAGCAGACGTGAGCGGAGGGCGCACAACAGCAAGGCCCAGGGACTTGGCAGTAGCCCGCGAGTCCTTGAAACGCTCCAGCGCATGGACTGCCTTCGAACCAAAAAGACCGACACCATCAAAGGGCATGTCCATGAGTGTATTCTGGACATCCCCTGAAAAACCAGTGGTCCTCAGCCAGGCGTGGCGACGCAGCGCCACCGTCGTTGCAAGCGATCTGCCCAGCGAGTCGGCGGTATCAAGGCCACAGCGTATGGTGTATTTAGCCGCATCACGCCCTTCCGCAATGGCGCGGGTAAGCAGTGTCTGGACCTCCTCAGAACACTGCGGCAAAACAGTCGCCACCGAATCCCACAGGGAGTGGGTATATCGGCCCAAGAGGCAAGCGGTGTTAACGGACCGCAAGCCAGCACTGGAGGAAGAGAAAGCCTTCTTCCCAAAGTGATCCAGGCGCTTGGATTCCCTATCCGGAGGGGCGGTAGGGAAGGCGGTTTGGGAGGCAGAGGCTTGGACAACCAAGCTCTCAGGGGTGGGGTGTTGGGAGAGAAACAGGGGTCGCCCGGAGCAGGGCGATGGCGTCGGGCCACGTTCCTATCCACAGGAGCCCCTGTGGTGGGCTTGGACCAGGCACCCAAAAGAACGTCAGTGAGTGCATCATTGAACGGCAGCACAGTCTCCGAAGAGGAGGCCGCCGGCTGAAGCACTTCAGTCAGGAGGTTAGTCCTGACGGCCACTGTAGGCAACTGGAGATTCAAGGCTCCAGCAGCTCTACGCAACACCGTTGCAAAATTAGCCCCCTCCTCCGTAGCCACGGGAGGAGACAGCATGCCAGAGTCAGGGGAGGTGTCCAGACCACTGGCATCCCCAAGTTCCTCAACCCAGTCCGGGTCAAACTCGCACTGTTGTGTGAGAGGGTCCTCAGACCCCTCCCAGCTCTCCTGGTCCTCCTCAGGTTCATAATATGGAGGAGGAGGGACATTAGGGACCCAAGGTCTCATCGGCGTCGGGCGACGCCGGTCCGGCTCCATGTCCGGAGCCGGAGAGAGCCGGGGAACGACGCCGTCCGGAGCCCCGGACGGCGTCAGGAACGGCACCGGGGACGTCGGCGGAGGCGTGGTTAGGTCAACCGGCGTCGATGGGGGTTGCGGCACCACCGGAGCCGGGATCGAGGCTGGGGCCGGAGCCGAGGCCGGGATGAAGGCCGGTGGGACAGGCGACGCCGGGACCGGAGTCGACGGCGACGCCGGAGCAACCCCATCAGGGCCCGCGGGGCCCGAAGGCGCACCGGAGGGACCTTGAGGCCCGAAGAGGCGGGCCATGGCCGACAGGAACTCCTGTATTTGGGCCTGAGTCGCCCCCGAACCCGGGAAGGACGGGTAATGCGGGGGTAACTCGACAGGCACGTCCGGGGCCGCGGGGATGGTGCCGACAGGAACCTCAGCCGAGTCGTGAGACCGGCGAGGCGAAGTCTTAGAGCGATGATGCCGCTTAGACTTCTTGTGCTTCGACTTACCGGAGGAGCGCGAAGACTTGGATTCCGACGAACGGCGGGGACTCCGCGTCCGGCCCCTCGACCTCGACCGGGGCTTGGTGCGGCGCGGAGCCGACTGCCGGACCTCGAGGAGCTTTCGAGACCGCTCTCGCAAAGCCTTCGGATTAAGTTTCCGGCAGTCAGGGCACGACTTTGTGTCGTGGTCTCGGCCGAGACAGAAGAGACACTCGAGATGCGGGTCCGTGATCGACATCATGCGACCACATTCCTCGCAGGGCTTAAAGCCGGGCATCCCTACGACACCTTAGGAGTCGTGAAGACTCGTTGTAAGAAACAGTGAAAAAAATTCACAAAAAAGATAGTCAAAAAGTGACTAGGGCACTGCTCTTCCTGGATCTGCGCTTACTGGCGCGGAAAAAGAACTGACGTCAGCGCGCAGGGGCGGCGTCTAAGTACTGCCCGCGACGTCATCCCGGCGATCACGACGACGGACGCGGAGCCGCATGACGCCGCCTACCGACGCGCAAGGGTACTGCTACGCAAAAAACTTTCCGGATCCAGCCGGACGCCTGGGGATATTCTAAGGTAAGGAATCTGTCACTAACGTGTCTCTTTCAGATACCACAATCTTTGCTGTCATTACATATCTGCAACACTGACGTCATTAATTTCGGTCTCTGCACTACTGCCACTTAAGGAGGAACTGCTCAGCTTCGTTTATGCAGGTGATCAATCCAGAAGCACCTCAAGCATCAATCACTACCATATATGTCTGTGTGTATATAAATAAAAGACATCAGACCCTGATATCCTCTCAACTGTGGACTGTCTTGTTTTGCTAAGGTACTGGGACCAATCATCTCTTGCCGATATCCCTCTTATCCGGAATCAGTCTGCTCAGTGACAGAGTTAGATTTCGTAGGGACACAGAATAAAAATTAAGAAACATTAGGAAAGAACTACTTGTCTGAAGAAACCAAGGCGTAGCCTGATGACACTGGACTCCGCACCATTGTATGGCACTGGCCTATGGCACTCCTTGGTACTCCGACACATTCAGCTGGCATCAGTAGAAGAATGGCAACATGATTTTCCACGTCTTCCCAAACTAAACCTACTAGGTCCTTTCTTCTCTAGATGTACCAACACGATCATCAACACGAACCAGCGCACCAAAATTAACATAATAAAGAACATCACCTGCACACTAACGAGACTGTGGTGGATCTTAAGCTAGAATAGAACACCTGCAACATTCTAAACAGATCTGCTCCTCTATCCCATATCCACTGCTGGGTGCAGAACACGTTCCTTGATCTGCCTGTAGATTCCTCACCCTGTGAATGTTCGTTCCTGAGGTATCGCACGGGATCCAGAAATTTTTAAACAGTACTCCTGTCCCAGAAGTGATCAACAGAGCTGCACATAAGCACCACTCATGCGTGCGAACGACAGTGTCTTTCTTAGGCTGTCTGCACCCGCAGATGTGGAGCCTATCAGCAGATAGGGGTGAACAATTCACAGATCTCTGGATTTGGACCTTTTTAGATGTCAAAGAGCCCAGTTTACAGAACGAGAAGAGGGTCGGTGAAGAATCTCTGGTTAGAGTATCTACCAGAAAGATCGCTACCAAAGGTAAGTAACTTGTTCTTTTGATGGATACTTCTAACTGCAGATTCCTCACTTTTTGAATAAACATAGCAGCACCTCACCAGATGGAGGGTCTGTGAACTGGTTCAGACCCAAAGTCCTGCAGGACAGAGCTGGCAAAGTCCCCTCGACAGACCTAAGTGTCGAGGCAGTAGTGCTTCCTGAACATGTATACTGATGCCACGCAGCTGCATGATAAATGTCCAGGACTGGTACTCCGTATGCTAGCAGCTTTCGCTCTTGTGGAATGAGCCCATAAGCCTTCGAGAGGCTGCTTCTTTGCCAGTGCATAAGATCTTTATGCAGAAAACGAGTTATCGGCAGAGGGTCCACTTTTAACGATGCCCTGCCCGGGATAAACCTACAAAAAGCTGATCTTCAATCTGATGTTCTTTGGCGTGATCAGTATAAAACCCTAATGCCCTCTTGTGGTTCAAACGAGTAAGTCTCTCTTCCTCCTTTGAGGGAAGGGGGGGGGCAAAGAATGTCCGAATGGTGACAGCCCCACCCAACATGCAATGGAGTGACCACTTTTAGTAGAAAGGAAGCTCAGGCCCTCAATACCAACTTATCTGGAAAGAGTGTTGTATAAGATGGGTTGACAAAAAGAGCCTGCGCAAAAAAATAAAACACACACACACACTCTATTATGACAAAGAGAAAGGCAGTGAAAAAAGCGTTAATGGAAAACTGTGCGGCTGCTTAAAAGGGATGCCCTTAAAAATAAAAAATAAAGAATCAGAACTGAGTTCAAGTGCCACTGTGGCATCACAAAGCGCATTTGCAGAAACAAATGTTGCGAACGTTTCAAAAATCTCATCACAGCAGGTGACTTAAAGAACGCTGGTCCTGCAACCACCAAAGAGCTGATAAATAGACTAATAGTGCCCAAAGCAAGTCCTTGCTGGGCCAGGGACTAAACAAAAAACATTTCAGACAACTTGACGTGGGTTTATTTGTTGGATGCCGCACCAAAGCACTGTCAGCACAACATTTACAACCTCTGGAAGAAAGTTGAAGGAGTCATCCACCACCACCCAATCTCCAATCATGGAGATGCAAATTGTGCAGAACCCTGCCCTGCTGCTGTGACAGAAGATCCTCCTGAAACAGCAGTTTGAGCGGAGCACAGATGGAGTTCCGACTATCACACTATCCTGGCCCAATCCTGTGCCACTAAGATGACTTGGGCCCCGTTGTTACCAATCATTAAAACTCAGGCATGAGAGGCGGGGGGGGCAGGGGGGCACTCCCAGGCTCCACTCTAGGTACAATGGGTTTCCAAGAGAGTGCCTTCTTAGGAATTCCAGTGTGCAAAAGTGCTGATAATGTGTTCTCAGCAGTGGCGAAAAGATCGAGCTAGAGTTCTCCCCCTGATGTAACAACTTCTGTGCCACCTCTGTGACTGGGAGTAATTGATATTCATTCGTGCATTGCTAAGTGAAACAGCTGAGTTTGTCAACCCTGGTGTTTAGGGATCCCATCGGAAGGTTCACTACCACAGAAATTACATGATGGTCCAGGCACGTCCAAAGGCATAGAGCCTCAAGGCACAGGACCCAAAACCCCACCCCTCCCTACTTGTAGCAGTGTCCATGAGCACTTGCACCAGCCTCTACTGATGTTGGACAGGAAGGCCTTCAAAACCAAGTGAATCCCCCCCCCCCCCTCAACAACATACTGAAGTGGAGTCAAGTCTCCCCTGGAGACCAGAGGCCTCTACCTTTCCCAGAATACCTCTCCAACCCAGAAGAGATAATCTGTGACCACTATCAATTCTGGGCGGAGTAAGGCAAGGGGTCTGCCACTGACCCAATTGCGGTCCAGCAGGCACACTTGCAGATCTTTTCCACTCTCCTCCGAAATGTGGATACAATCCAACAGATTCCCCTTATACTGTGCCGTTAGGACTTCAGGCCCCACTACAGAGCCCACATATGCCATCTGGCATGTTTCACCAGTAGGATGGAGGAGGTCAACAATCCTAGCAGCCTCTGTCATCCACACTGAAATCCAGGACAGAGGGTGAAACATCAGGATCCTAACCCAAATATCCTGGACTCTCCCCTCCAGGGGACAGGCATGAAACCATCCCGTATCCAGAAGGGGAGTATTTGAAAGAGTCAGATGAGACTTTTGCACGTTGATAGTGAACCCTAATGATATGAGGAAGTGGAAGTTCGCCGTTTTGTGGAGGTGATTGACGACTGTCTTGAGCGAGCCCATCTTCAACAGTCTGTTGTTGAAGTAGGGAAAAGATTGGTACCCCTACACTTCAAGGAAGTAATGGTGGTGGTGGTGGTGACAGCACACAGTTGAACACTGAGCCGCTCTGCTGAGGCAGAAAGGGACACTGAACTGAAAATGCTCCGGGCCCACTGAGAACATCAGGCAGCGCCTGTGGGCCTGCAGGACGGGATATAAGCATCCTGCAGGTCCAGCACCACCATCCCGTCACCGGGGTCGAAGACCGACAGGACAAAGGCTAGCAGAAGCATCTTTAATTCGTCCTTCCGCAGGAAGGCATTGAGATTGCAGGGATTTAAATTACCACGAAGGCCTCCTTTGGGAATAGGAAGAAGCAGAAGTAATTGAAGCTGTTCCTATTTCCAATGCTGGAACCCTCTCGATGGCCCCTTTGGCCAAAAAGTCCTGCACGTCCTGCTGCAAGGACAACAGGTGGTCCTCCATCACCTGCCCGGATAGTGGTGGAAGATGCGGTGAGGGGGGGAAAGAAGTGGAAGGGCGTATCCCTTATGTATCATTTGGAAGACCCAATTGTCTGAAGTGATGGCTTGCCACTCTTGGAGGAAATATCAGATCCTGCCTGCCTCGGACAGGGTGGCTGTGTGCCAGAAAGGACACACTGAAACGGTTTTGCAGCTACAGATGCTGGAGAGGTAGGAGACTGAGCTGCACGCTGTCCTCGATGCCCTGGGTGTTGCCTCTGTCCGCCACAACCTTGGCCAGGAAAATGCTAGAAGGCCTGCTGGAACGGTGGAGGGTTCTGGCATTGGCAAAACTGAAAACCACTGCCAGAGCCAAAAACATAGCGAAAATCCTGGTGGAATGGTCTGATAGGGGCAGAAAAACCCAAGGAACGTGCTATGACCCGCATTACCCATCGCCCAACCTAAGCGGTCAGTTATGTCCAAGCCAGAACAAATGACAAATTTAGCTGCATTGCAGCCATCCTGGATAGCCTGAGTCAGTGCAGTGGCATAAAGAAACTTGGGGGGTGGTGGGCCCCCCCTCATCCCGACCCAGTCAGGAGCTCTCTGACCAGGGGTTCTCAGCTGTGCACAGTGCTGGAGGGGGCCCCCTTGGAGCTCGGCCCCTCCCATCCCCCCAGGGCTAATTTTACACCAGTCAGTGGCATCCTGAGGTTGTCCAGAACTGCTAGTAAAACTTGGACCACCGTGTCCGATACAGACAGTTGGGGTTTACAGTTTGCAGAGCAAGGCGGGTGGAGGAAGAGATACGCTTGCCGAATGTATGCATTCTATTTAAATCACGATCAGGTGGAGTGGTGGGAAAGGCATTGGGATTACCCAACACCTGCTGCACCACCAAGCACTGTGGTATGGGCTCTTGTGGGAGACACGCAGGGTCGCCTGGTGCTGGATGATGGCACAGAGCGACCTGACCAAGTAGGTATCCATAAGGGCCTCATTAAACGGAAGTAGAGGCACAGTAGGCGCTTGGCCAGGCTGGAGAACCCGTTAAAATATTAGTCTTCAATTCCATAGTAGAGTTCTAGGTCTAGCACACCTGCGGACCACTCAGCATAATCACTGTGAAGGAGGTGGTAGCAGGGCTAGGAGGAGAAACTAGGCCAGTCTCTAGAGAAATATCCAGGCCACTGGCATCTTGTAGTTCTTCATACCAGTTTTCCTCATCATATTGGGGGGGACAAAATCATCTCCGTCATCAGTGTCGAAAAGACTGTGCAAAATTTGAGCCATACTGCATATGAGGGCAAAGGTTCAGAAAGGTTGGCAGCTGGCTGTGCTGCAGTGGGGGCCAGGCATGGCCTCTGTTGAGGTGCATTGCCAGAACTGAAGTCTGTGCTGAACACAAAAAGAGGGTTGTGGGGCATAGACGGTGCGGAGGGCTGACCCACTAGCTGGAGTCCAACTAGAGGCCCTGAGAATACTTTGGGCCTAAAGGCATGCCAGAGGGAACGGGTAAAGTACCATAAAGATGGCTAGCATGGTTTCCCTAAAAGCTTCCACTTGCTGTGACATTGGCAACGGACCCGGAAATTCGAGGCTATCATGACTAGACTCCGGATCGGCCATCAGGAGCGAGACAAGGTGGCACACTGATGTGCCCTTCAACTGGACGCCCTGGTAGGTAAGGATTAAATAAGCAGAGGAAGGGGAGGAGCAGAGGTAATGAGGAAGGGTCATAAAGTGAGAGAGGAAGTCTCAGGCTACACTGACAGAAGCACTCCATGGTTGAGGCAGAGGATAAGTGGGAGAGGAAAGGAAAACAAGGCAACAGCAACGACCAGAAAAAAAGGGGAGAAAGTAAAGAGGAATGGTCAGGAAAGAGTGAGTGAGCAAGAAGAAGAAATGATGAGAAAGAAAAAAAAGATGGTGCACAGGTCTGTATCTTGTTCAAAGGTTATTGTACTGTATAGACTCCTTTCCAGGGGTAGGGGCATGGATCATCTCCTGTAGGTTTTTCAAAAATCTGCCTTTTCTCTTTCTTTTAGGGAATAATGTGACCTTTCACTGGAGATGCAGGGGTTTTGGCCCAGGGCACTTGTTAGGAAGTTGGCTCAAGGATGCGCCCTGACTTCTGACGCCACTACCACAGGAATCCCAGGGACATGAAGAAAAATTGAGAACCATATCACCTGTAATACTTGGATGGGGCAGGTTAGCCAATCACAGCTCAGCTAGGAGGATCTATTTTATAACACGGCAACACACAACCCATAAAATGATCACACCAAAGGCCTCATTTATGAGGTCCCGCACAGCACTTTCGCACTGCTGGAGTGTCACTTTTTTGACACTACAGTGGCACAATGTGCCGTGGCATATTTACAAGGCCACGAGAAACCACTTTGCGTGGCTTTTCATGGCCTTGTATATGTGCCCCTTTCACGCAGAAATATGTGCCCCTTTCATTGCGTGAAAGGGGCGTTCCATGGGTGTTCCCACGTATACACCCATGGGTGGCGTTAGGGAGGCGCAACGAAGAGAAATGTTTTCATTTCTCCTTGTTTTTTTCCTTTCTCTATGTGTGCTGCAGAAATCGCCTGAATTCATCGATCTTGTTCAGGAAGGTGTCCCTTTCTGCACAAAATCAATTAGCTCTGCAACGCAGGCACCCTTGCACGATGGTGCAAGAGCACCTGCGTTGGCGCATGGCAGCCCATTGTTCACCGGTGCAGGGGAAAAGGACAGGAATGCTCCATATCTTAGATACAGCGCATTCCTGCTCCTTTTGTTTTGGCGGAGGGCAGCGCCGCAAGATTCCTTGCGATGCTGCCCTGCGCCAAAACCTCAAATGAGGCCCAGAGTCCTTTAGTCAAACAGTGGCCTTTTTTGTAAGAAGGTAATCATACCTCCTGTAAGGACATATAAAAGCAGAAATACACAATTTAAGAAACGCCACCTTTTACGTTTGCACAAGAGAGTGAATTTAAAAAGAATTTTCCTAAAACATATTCCAACAATTTTGCATAAACTGTCTAAACTCTATAAGAGTCTAAGATCTGCAACCCTCCCCAAGATAAATGCTGCAGTCTCATGAAGGTGCAAGGAAGCCCAGACATCTGCTGATCTGCCCGACACCTGTCCTCACAGCCACCAGCAGCCTCAGAGCCGAACTCACTGACTCATTGTCAGTGAAATTGCTCTCCCACCCTCGCAGCTCCACCATCAAGTGAGGCCTGCCCCTGCACTCTCGAGTGTTGGTGATCGAGGCCCTCCTCCACCCGTAGGTTTCCCTGCGCCTCATCCCTGGTGGTCCAGTGGACCTCTGTCTCCTTCCTCTCACTCTGCTTCTTCACTCGTTTTCACTCGTTTTTCTACCCTTTTTTATCTTTCACCTTTCTGCACTTTTCTGCATCTCTGCTCTTTTGTGCCTTATTTCTGCTCATTTTCCCTTCCTCTCGCTCTGCCCTTTCACTAGTTTTCACTCGTTTTTCTACCCTCTTTTATCTTTCACCTTTCTGCATCTCTGCTCTTTTGTGCCTTATTTCTGCCTATTTTCCCTTTTTTCTTTATCCCTTATTTCCTCCCTTTACCTTTCCCCGCCGCTGCTGCCCCCGCGGCCCCGCCCCCCAGCGCGACCGGCCCAATCCAGCTCCCCTCCCCGCTCCCGCCTCCCAGCTGTCCAGCCCTCCCCGACCCCTACTTAATGGCGGCCACTGCGGGGACAGGCGAGCAAGACCACTGACTCATTGTCAGTGAAATTGCTCTCCCACCCTTGCAGCTCCACCATTAAGTGAGGCCTGCCCCTGCCCCTGCACTCGCGAGTGTTGGTGATCGAGGCCCTCCTCCACCCGCAGGTTTCCCTGCGCCTCATCCCTGGTGGTCCAGTGGACCTCTGTCTCCTTCCTCTCACTCTGCTTCTTCACTCGTTTTCACTCGTTTTTCTACCCTCTTTTATCTTTCACCTTTCTGCACTTTTCTGCATCTCTGCTCTTTTGTGCCTTATTTCTGCTCATTTTCCCTTTCGTTCGCTCTGCTCTTTCACTCGTTTTCACTCGTTTTTCTACCCTCTTATCTTTCACCTTTCTGCACTTTTCTGCATCTCTGCTCTTTTGTGCCTTATTTCTGCTTATTTTCCCTTTTTTCTTTATCCCTTATTTCCTCCCTTTACCCGCCGCTGCTGCCCCCGCGGCCCCTCCCCCCCCAGCGCGACCGGCCCAATCCAGCTCCCCTCCCAGCTGTCCAGCCCTCCCCGACCCCTACTTAATGGCGGCCGCGGGTGCGCCGCTGGTGCACCGAAGGCGCGTCAAAGGCAAGCCCGTCTGCGACCCGTCCGCGACCAGCGCCAGGAACCCTGGACCTCCGCCCCGCCAACGCTACGACCCAGCAGCACTCCACGCACTCAACCCAGGCTGCAACAACAACTGCAAGCTAGCATCACCAGCCGACACCCACGGACCCTTCAGCTGTCACCGCTGCCGGCACACCTGCAGCACCGCCAAGAACACGGATCCAGCACAACCCGCACACAAGAACACAACCGAACCGAAGACCCTGCAATGCATCCTCCTCAACATCCGATCCCTCCACAATCACGCCACAGAAATCTGGGACCTCCTCGACAGCACCACCCCGGACGTAGCGTTCTTCACCGAAACCTGGACCAACACCACCTCGGGACCGGACATCGCCAACCCCCAAGGATTCAAGATCTCCAGGAAGGACCGCCCCACCCGCCCAGGAGGAGGAATCGCCATCGTCCACAAATCCAGCCTCCGCCTGAGCACACTCCCTGACGAGCCCACAGAACTGATGGAACACCTTCACTTCAAGATACTGGCCAGCCCCACCGCCACCCTCCGAGGAACCCTCATCTACCGACCCCCTGGACCCCGCGGACCCTTCGCCAACTCCATCACTGACATTATCTCCCCGCAGGCCATCGCATCCACCAACTACACCCTGCTGGGAGACCTCAACTTCCACCTCGACAACCAACTGGTCCCCAACACCACATCCCTCCTGGACAACCTCCACAACATTGGACTCCGCCAGATCGTGACCGAGCCCACGCACTCAGCAGGACACGCACTCGACCCCTCTTCACTACAGGAAACTCCATCACCTTCAGCCACACCACCGAACTCCCATGGACCGACCATCGTTGCGTCCACTTCACCTTCAGAACACCCACCATCCACAGACACCAGCACCTGCTTCCACAAAGAAACTGGACCAAAATCACCGACGACCAGCTCACCTCCTCACTCAACAACTCCACCCCAACCATCGCGGAAAACGACGACCCCAACACCGCAGCCCGAACCCTGCATAGATGGATCTCGGACAGCACCAACACCATAGCCCCCCTCAAGAAAAACAACAATACCCGCGCCAAGAAAGCCAGATGGTTTACCACCGAACTTCGAGAGTCCAGACGCACATGCCGCCGCCTCGAAAAGGCCTGGAGGAACACCAAATCCACAGAAGCCCACAACAACTTCAGAGCCGCCACCAACGCCCACCATCAACTCATCAGAGAAACGAGGCAAAATGCGATTGAAGACAGAATCTCCACCCACACGCACAACAGTAAGGAACTCTTCAGCATCATCAAGGAGTTCGCCCAACCCACCAGCGAGTCTACCGACATCCCTCCCTCACAAGACCTCTGCGACAAACTCAGCACCTTTTTCCACCACAAAATCAAGAGCATCTACGACAACTTCGACGAAGACAACCACCCCCGACACCCGGAAACCAGCGATTGATGACTGGACAGCCCTCACCACCGAAGACAATGAAGTCAATCCACTCAGGGGCCCCCACGGACCCCTGCCCCCACCACATCTTCAACAGAGCACCCGACACCATCGCACCCATGCTCCGCCACACCATCAACCGCTCCCTGGCGACCGCCTCGTTCCCCAACGACTGGAAACACGCCGAGGTCAACCCCCTCCTAAAGAAACTCTCAGCGGACCCCACCGACCTCAAAAACTACAGACCCATCTCCCTGCTCCCGTTCCCAGCGAAAGTCATCGAGAAAGCCATCAACAGCCAACTCGCCACATTCATTGAAGAACACAACATCCTCGACTCCTCCCAATCCGGCTTCAGAAAAAACCACAGTACGGAAACCGCCCTCCTCGCCGCAACAGACGACATCCGCACCCTACTGGACAAAGGAGAAACAGTAGCCCTCATCCTCCTCGACCTATCAGCGGCGTTCGACAGTCTCCCACCGCACCCTAATACGCAGACTCTACGACGCAGGAATCCAGGACAAGGCCCTCGACTGGATCTGCTCCTTCCTCTCCGGCAGGACGCAGCGGGTCAGACTCCCCCCTTTCCTCTCGGACCCCACACCTACCACCTGCGGAGTCCCCCAGGGCTCCTCCCTCAGCCCGACGCTCTTCAACGTCTACATTGCTCCACTTGCCCCCATCGTCAGAACCTACGGACTCAACATCGTGTCATACGCAGACGACACCCAGCTCATCCTCTCCCTATCCAACGAGCCCAACACCGCCAGACGCAACTTTCGAGAAGGCATGGAAGCCGTCGCCAAATGGATGAAAACAGCTGCCTACAACTAAACACCAACAAAATAGAAGTACTCATCATGGGCCCAAACCCCGACGCCTGGAACGACACCTGGTGGCCCCCCCGCCCTCGGAAACCCGCCAACCCCCACAGACCACGCACGCAACCTGGGAATCATCCTGGACTCCGAGCTCAAAATGGACCGCCAGATCAACTCTGTCTCGTCTTCCTGCTTCCACACCCTCCGCCTCCTTCGTAAGACCTTCAAATGGATCCCCCTCGAACACCGAAAGACAGTCACTCACGCCCAGGTCACCAGCAGACTCGACTACGGCAACGCACTCTACGCCGGAATAAACAAAAACCTCATCCGCAAGCTACAGAACATCCAGAACGCCGCCGCAAGACTGGTCCTCAACCTGCCAAAACACTGCCACATCTCCCAGCACCTGCGCACACTCCACTGGCTCCCCGTCGAGGCGAGAATCACCTTTAAGATGCTCACCCACGCACACAAGGCCCTCCACGGCACCGGACCAGCATACCTGAACAGCCGACTCAAATTCCACGCACCCCAAAGGACCCTACGATCAGCCCAGCTCTCCTACGCCGTGGTCCCCCGCACCAGAAAGACCAGATCGGGAGGCCGCTACTTCTCCTTCCTCGCGGCCAAAGCATGGAACGCCCTTCCGCTCCACCTCAGACAGACAACATCGCTCCTCATCTTCGCAAGAAACCTCAAAACCTGGCTCTTCGACAGACCCCCTCCTTGATGGAATGGAACCTGCACCCCCCCCACCCCTAGCGCCTTGAGACCCTTACGGGTGAGTAGTCGCGCTTTAACAAACTCCTGATTGATTGATTGACTGAAATTCAGGACAGAGGCCGAAAGATTGAGATCATAGCCTGAATGTTCTGGACTCCCCTTTATGGGGGAAAGACCCAAAACTGGACTGTGTCCAGAATAGCTCAGATGGAAGGGAGCATCTGAGAAGGAGGCAGATGTGACTTTGGCACGTTGATAGTGAACCTGTAGGAAGCTGGCTCTTTTTGCACGATATAACCACTTAGTGGTATATCATATAGAGTCCAGAGATTCCCCCAGAAGTGTACAGGGCTCAATGTAAACCCAAAGTGCTCTATTAGTGGCAATGTGGGCGAGCAGCCTTAGGCCCAAGAGGAGTGTAAGACATTTGTTATGCACAAAGTGATTTATAAATGACACGACTCAAAAGGAGATCCATACCAATTTTTTTTTAAATAAGCTTCTTTCAAGATTTCAAGATTTAAGACCAAGCTGTACGTTAAAAGGCAAGTACGTTTTTCAAAAAAATATTTTTTACTATAAAAAGTGGACACTGTAATTTTTCAGTTCAGCAATGTTAACCTATGGGAGGAAAACAAGAATGCAGTTTTGAAGGTAGGTACACGACTTACAAATCCAGTCTTCAGGGTCTGTGGTCAACAACAGGCAAGGTTCAAATTAGTACCAAGAGTGCACCACCAGCAGCACAGGGGCGGCCAGGTGCAGAGGTAAAAATCGGGGTAGGGCGCCCAATGTTAGCCAATGGAGACTGGAGGTGATTGAAGATGCACTGCTCACAAGTGAGTAAAGCTGTGTCAGGGGTTGATCTCTTGGGGTTAAGGTAAGTATAGGGGGGAGGGGAGGTCACAAGGCAGCACGAAACTGATCCCCTCAGGGGCACTGGGGCAGCCGGGTGCAGAGTGCCAACACAGTGGCGAGCGCCTAAAGCAAATCAATGGGGAAGATCGGTTTCGACCAAAGGCTGCAGGCTCAGGCCAGAAGGCTGGACAAAAGACCCACAGCTGCCCAGGTAAGTAGTAATGCTAGGGGACGTAGGGACACCATTGGTTCAAGCTACCCAGGGGATTAGTGTGCAGGGGTGTCCTTTGGCGTCGGGAACCGCTTACTGGGCAGGTCGTGGTCCCGGGGGAGCCTTCGAATTGAGGCTGCAGGCATCAAGGTAGGGGTTAGCTCACGTTGGACTCTGGCTCAGAATCTGTGGGGACCCTTCGCAGGACCAGTGGGCCACTTGGGCCATGGGCGTCGGGTGCAGAGGTGGGTCCGGAGGCGGTTTCGCAGTTCCTGAGGGCAGAGTTCTTTTCTTTTAAAGTTGGTTTCTTCTTGAACAGGTCCGCTGTTCTCGGGAGCTCTTGATCTTTGTCGAAGGCAGGCAGCCCTCCCAAGGCTTTGGAGGTTGCTGGGCTGCAGGACAGGTCTTCTTTTGGCGCAGGATCGTCAAGGACTGCAGACAGGCAGGTAGGGCTGTGGCCAAGTCAGTTGGTTTCTGCAGTCTTCTCTGCTAGTGTGACTCAGTAATGTCCAGCTCTTCTTAGGTCGTCAGGAATTGGATTTCAGGGTCTGGGGGAGCCACCCAAATACTAGATTTAGGGGTGTTACGGGGAGCGACAGGTAGAGACTAATGGGTTCCTTACCTGGGGTTTCTACACCCTCTATTATGCCACCCTCCTGTGGGAGGGGGACATAGCCCTAATTGTATAGGTCCCACCATCTTAAAGATTGGCGAAGGGGGTACACATCCTATTCTCACTAGGTTTTTCCGCCGGTTCTCCCAACAAAACATGGGGTTTGAACCGGGGGCTGCAATCTACTGCTAGCAGCAGAGGCGGGCGGGGGGAGAGGGGGTCGCATTACAAAGGCGGCAGGCCTCTGAAGCTTCCCTCTTGAGCACTGTGCTCATCCTGGGGAGGAGGTGTGACACCTGCGATATACTGCACCAGTACTCTACAATCAAAGTTGCATCAAAAGCCAGGCAAAAAGTGGGAGGGTACTGCAACAGAAACCCACTTTCCTACAGAACCCCAAAGAGGACAGGAGATTTGTCGTAGTTTAGAGGGGGTTGACAACTGCCTGCAGTGAACCTGCCTTCAACAGCCTGTCATCGAGGTAGGGAAAGACTATGACCCCTGATCTCTGAAGGTGTGCTGCTTCCATCGCCATCACTTTTGCGAACAGCTGAGGGGGCACTAGAGGTCAAAGGGGAGTGCAGCATAGTGAAAATGCTCCTGTCCTACCACAAACTGCAGGTAGCGTCGATGGGCCTGAAGAATGGATATATGGAAATAAGTACCCTGCAGGTCTAACTCCACAAGTCAGTCTTTAGGGTTGAGGGCAGCCAATAACAGTGAGCATCTTGAATTTTAACTTCCAGAGGAAGGTGTTGAGGGTGCAGGTCTAAAATAGGAAGAAAGCCTCAGTCACTCTTTGGCACCAGAAAGCAGAAGGAATACCAACTATAACATACTTCTGGCGCAGGCACACTCTCGGTAAACTGTTTGGCCAAAATGGCATGCACTTCCTGCTGTAAGATGGACAGATAGTCTGGAAGGGGTACAACCGTGCCCTTCATTGCCACTCTGCTGCACCTTCTGCCGTCCCCAGAGTGACTGATGGAAGACTATCTGAAGGACTCATACATTCGATGTAATGGTCTGTCAACCAAGCAAAAATTGTTGGAACCCTCCTCCAGCCTGGGTGATGTGCTCCACTACGGGAATGCTAAAGGGGTTCGGCAGGTGGGACTGCGTGGAAGGTAGTGAACTCAGTGGCCTGCTGACCCTGACCGCAGAGGCAGTGGGTGCCACAAAACCACTGCACACCTTGCTCAGGCTGAATTGGCTGACAGTATGGGGTATCTCTGCTGAAGTCGGAAAAGGAACATGGAACTGATGCAGCTAGCGAGGCAGGGCATATAAACCCAGGGAGCGTGCTATGGCCCTGATCTCCTTGAACCGCTTCAGACGGAATCTGCCTTGCCTCCAATAAGGGAAGTCCTCTCAAAGGGCATGTTCATAAGGGACGATTGGTCATTACCTGAAAAACCAGTTGAGAGCAGCCAGGTGTGGCGGCGGATGGTGATGCTGGTGCCGATGGAATCGGTGTGGTCCAAGCCACAATGAAATGTGATCTTGGCTGTATCACGATGGTCCTGGTTGGCTTGGGGTAGGACAAGTCGGAGATCATCAGTAACACCTGGGAGGACTTGAGCCACTAAATCCCAAAGAGCGTGGTAATAGCGACCCAAGAGGCAGTTGGCATTCACAGACTCGCTTTCCAAAGGTCTCCACACTTAGAGATTCCCTATCAGGGGCAGTAGTTGGGAAAGTGTGCAGGTTTGTGCAACTTGTAGTCACCTGCACCACTAAGCTTTCAGGAGAGGGGTTGCCAAAAAAGGAGGTACCCCTAGGGCAGGGTGGTAGCGTGGTGTAATCTGGCGATTCCCCGGGGGCCTCAGCAAGGTTTGGCCCAAGCCCCCAAAAGTGTATTTGTAAGTATCTCACTGAAGGGCAGGAGGGGCTCGGTAGATGTTTCCCTCAGATGGAGCACTTCCATCAAGACACTGGTTTTGATCTGTAAGGTGGGGGAGTTGAAGGTCAAGAACTCAGTCTGCCCTGTGCGTGACCATTGCGTAAGAAGCACTTTCCTCAGCTGCAGGACGGCAGGGGGGGGAGGTAGTGGGCAGAGGAGGCACATCTCAGGGAAAGTATGAAGGCCACTGGCATCTTGAAAGCCATCATAGTAATTTTTATCATGGTATGTTGCCCTATTTTGTCACCCGCATCATAATCATTGTCCAAATCCATACCAAACAAGGAGTGAAACGTACAAATCTGTCCTTGTGGGAGTGATAAGTCTAGTGGGTGAGGTGCTGCTTCAATGGAAGCCGAGAGCGGCCTCAGTCGAGGTCTAGGCTGCACAGACTGTGAGAAAGTGCCATCTTTCTTGCATGGTATGCCCCCACTTTTTGCTGAATTGCTGATGTACTTCGACTGAGTGTGCCCTGGGCTCCTGCCAATCAGGTGCCCAGGGCCTGTGTTCCTTCCCTAAAACTGCATTACAGCCTAAACCCAATTGGCACCTCTGACCACATGTCAGCCCCTGGTAAATGGTACCCTAGGTACCCAGGGCATTGTGACCAGAGAAGGCCCCTAAGGGCTGCAGCACTTATTGTGCCACCCTTGGAGGCCCTGTACCCTGACACCCACACCCTGCCTTTGCAGGCTGAGTGTCTTGGTGCAGAACTAAACAGAGAGTCGACATGGCACACATCCCTGTGTGCCATGCCCACAAACACACTGCCCTGGCATACCTCAGTCACCCCTGTAGCTGGGTACACTATGCCAGTGGTGTGGGCACAGGTGCATGAGCCCTGTGCCCCTACAGTACCCAGGGCCATTCCTGGGCAATAAGTGCAGTGATGCCATTAAGAGTATATGGTGCTGGGAGGTTGTCATTACGAACTCCATAGCACCATAATGGCTACACTGAAGGCTGAGAAGTTTGGTATCAAACTTCTCAGCACATTAAACCCACACTGATGCCAGTGTGGGATTTAATGTCAGATGCACTACAGAGGGCAACTTAGAGTTGCCCCCTGAACCTAACCTACAATCCACGTCCTGTCTGAGGGGCTGCCTAGGCTGCCACCCAGCAGACATGTTGCTGGACCCCTGGGTAGAGAGCCATCTGCTCTCCCGGGCCTGCAACAATGCACGTCCTGGGCGAGGTGCTAGGCCTCCTCCCCCAGGATGGGCAGGGGGAAGCTTCAAAGGCATTCCGCCTTTGTGAGCTTCCCCAGACCACTTGCTGTACTCAGCAACTGGTCCCCACTGGTTCTAGCCCCCACTCTGGCGGGAAGACTGGCGGGAAACACCAAGGGAGGAGAGGGGTGTGCCAGCCTCTGCCAACCCCACCCCTCAGGTGGGGGAGGCGAGGTGAAGCACATCTCCGGGCTCTCGCCATCTTGAAGATGGGGAGCCCTGCCCAATCAGGACTAGGCTCCTGCCCCCTCCCACTGGAGAGTGGCAGGATAGGGGTGTACCCACCCCAGGGAAGGGACCCATTGGTCCCTGCCCTTTACCTACCTGTAACGCCCCTAAATCTAGTATTTAGGGGCACCCTGAACCTTCCTTCCTTAGTTCCAGATTCCGAAACAAGAAAGAAGAACAAGAAACAAGAAGACCTGCCGTGCAGCTGCTCACAAGAGGAAGACACCAACTGATTTGGCCCCAGCCCTACCGGCCTGTCGACTCTCGAACCTGCTACTGCTAAACCCCGGCGGCTCCAGTGGTCAGCAACCTCACAAACCCCGGAGGACCTGACTGCCTTGTGACTCTAACTACCTGGGACACCCAAGAGCAGTGGTACTGCTCAAAGCAAGCAACAACCCCTGGTGGGAAACGCGAATCCTGCACCCTCTGCACCCGCCGAGCCCGGCCTGTGCCTGAGTGGACAAATACCACGAGGACGTCCCCCCGGCGACTGTGACCCAGAATCCAGCACCCAAGGACCCTTCTCGATGCTCCTGACGACGCCTGCAGCCTCAGAACCAGGGACCCCTCCAACCGCGACCAGCCGAGGGTAAGATTTCCGACGCCTAAAGACACCCCTGCACCCGACGCCCCACGGCCTCCTGTGCCCAACTCCTGGGTGCCTACCCTTCCCACAGCTTCCCAACTTACCTCTCGAAGTGGTGGTCGCACCTGAAGAATCACCGTCCCCGAGCTTGCAGTCTTTGTTCGTCACGCAGCTTTCCCATTGAAAACCATTGGGCGCCCGACGGCCCAAAAGCCCACTGCACCCGGCCGCCCCAGTGCCGCTGAGGGTGCACCAACTACCCTGTTCGACTTCCCCACTTGCCCTGAGCAAGTGACCAGGAGTTTTGCTCCCACAGCCGAGTGGCCTGCTAGCCAGTAGCCACCAACCAAAGGCCCATTGCCGTCCATAGGATAACATTGGGCCTACTCACTCTGCACCCGGCCGCCCCTGTGCCGCTGAGGGTGTAACAACTGTACTTACCTGACCCTGGGGGACCCCTGAGTCTATGCCCAGAACCTTAACTCTGCCAGTCGAGTACTTACCCAAAAGCCGTTAACTCACTTTTCTTCCATAGGGTAGCATTGACTGGTTTCACTTGGAAATTCTTGTGTGTGGAGTTTTGAAACTTTAAAATATTCATCTAAAATCAACCAAATTACGAAAACGAATTTACTCACCTGTTATCAGGAGAGATCCCAGTGCTGGATCTTGGTGCCCAACACTGACCCTGAAAAGTAAACATAACTGTACTTACCGGTAACTTGAATTTCCTTCCATAGGATAACATTGCCTGGCTTTCGCCGAAAAAGTTTCTAAGTGTCGATTTTGCAAACTTACAAATATTCGTTAAAAATCGCCTGTGAGACGTAAACGCATTCTTTCAATTGTTTACAGGAGATGCACCAGTGCAGGATCCAACAAGGAGTAAGAAAAAGTAACGATAACACTACTTACCGGCTACGTGAATTTCCTTCCATAGGATAACATTGCCTGGCTTTTGCCGAAAAAGTTTCTAAGTGTCGATTTTGCAAACTTACAAATATTCGTTAAAAATCGCCTGTGTGACGTAAACGCATTCTTTCAATTGTTTACAGGAGATGCACTAGTGATGGATCCAGGATCCAACACTGAGTAAGAAAAAGTAACGATAACACTACTTACCTGCTAAGTGAATTTCCTCCCATAGGATTACATTGGTGATTCCATGTGAAAAAGCTTCTAAGTGCCAACTTTTAAAATACAATAATATTCCTTAAAAATCACAACTGTAACCAAAACGTTTTTACTCAACTGTTTACAGGAGATGTCCCAGGACTGAATCTAGGATCCAGTCCTGTGGTAAGAAAAGTAATCCAAAAAGTAATCTATTGCATTTTAACTAGAAATTCCCATTGAGATCAATGTTACATTGTGTTTGAAATTGTGTTGCCTATTGCAACAACTGTAACCATTGCATTCAAAAGTCTATTGCCTATTGAAAGTATTTATCTAAAGCATCTCATTCTGAGAAAGTATATTTTGATACCTATTGTTGGTTCTAAAATAAAACAAGCATATATTTTTATATACAAACCATTGGCCTAGAGTTCAGTTCTTGAGTGTGTGAGACCATTTGCTGACTGAGTGTGTACAACAAATGCTTTACACTGTCCTCTGATACTGCCTTACTGCTCGACCAAGCTACCACTTTAGAGAGTAAGGTTATATCCAACTTTAGCCTCTGCCAAACCTCTGGGGACTGTGGACTCTGTGCACACTGAACCTTACTTTGGTTCAGTATATATAGAGCCACTTTCTTACACAGACTCAAAGCACAATGAGCACCTAGTCCTCCTGTGTTCATGGAGTCAGGATCAGCAGCGAAGTTCCAGGTACTGGTATGGATCGTGATGCCAGAAAAGAAGCCAGAGGAGTCCCAGTGCTGGATTCGGAGGTACCGACTGGCACAGAAGGCAAACCTGCTGGCAGTACACCAGATGGAGGGCCTCTCGCCTCCTTGGGGGGTGGGAGGCCGAAGCCCCACATTAGAGGGGTCAGTAAGGATCCAAGGAGTTGGAACACAGCCTTGAAGAACTCTTGGATCTGCCTCTGTGATGCAGAGGACCCTGGAAACTCTGGTTGTGCCGGGCCAAGTTGCAGGGCAGGCTCTGACGTAGCTAGACTGCTGAAGCAGCGAGATTGAAAGGCATGGTGACATCCTAGCGCCTTCTTAGGAGTGTGAGAGTGGCTGGAAGGGGCAGAGTCCAAGTTGGATTTTTTGTCTTTTTTTCTTCAACTTACCCGAAGACATGGAGCGACGACCTCTAAAATGACTTCAGTGACTTCTGGAATGGGAACAGGACTAACCCTGCAACCTGAACCAGTATTGTTATGGAGTCTTCCAGTGCTTGGCGGCAGAGTTGCACGTCGTTGTCTCGTATGACCTTTGGGTTCATCGACCCAGTCACTGCAGGCCTTAGAGTTGTGGCTCAACCTCAGGGAAATCTGATGAGGATCGGTAAGACATTTGTTTGAAACAGTCCTTAGAGGGATTGAGTCCGGTCATCCTCAGAGGTTGGAAACTGTTAAAATGTTTGATTGAAAAATTGTATCAAAGAGACTAGAGGTAGCTCCGGTTGCATGTCTGGTGGTGCAGAAAGAAATCAACTGATATCAGCACGCTTGAGTGGAGCCGATATAGGCCCCGCACATCTTTTCAGGAGAAGAACAGTGTCAGCGCAGCGCCACATGGAGCCAACTACTGCCTCACAGAGGTACTGCTCAAAAGTTTCCGGATCCAGTGCAACACCTGGGGTATATACAAATGGTGAGGAATCTTAGTTAGAAGTGTCTACCAGAATAATGATTTACAGAGATGATGTAATGTTTGTCCTGTAATAACCTATAGATAAACCAATGCACAAAACAAACTTTTTGAATTTCACTGCTTGTATAATCATGATTCATGTACTTAATGGTGAGGGAGACGCAACCACCGCAAACCAAGGATAACAAACTGGGTGCATAAACATTCAAGGTACAACACTGAATAATTACACAATGTAGGTACCTCGTTACATTGGCACAAACAGAAAAATAAAGTAGCTCTTTTAAAGGGAGGTGTAAGACGAGTACTGCAGGCTATTACTATAGGAAAGTACTACTTTTTCATTCCTTGCATGACACCATGTGCTTGGAGCAAGGGCAATACTGGAAATATGCCCATTTAAAGTGTTGTCTAGAACCTCCCTATTTAAAGCAGGTGTCAATTCACTCCCAACATGTTTGGAGAAATGGATGGGCGACAGGGTGCCTGGTGCTTAATTTGAGCCGAGGTTTCCAGTGCTTAGCCATGGAACTCCTTTTTCAGCAAAGGCACTAAAAAGAGACACTTTGTTCATGACCATACTTACTTTCCAGGGATTAGACACTGGTACATTCTGCAGAAGGTAATAATCATTGTTAAAGCATTGATAACTTTCAGTGACTCGCACACTCCCCCCGTCCCCTGAAAGAATGGCACATCTACCGCAGCACGTGCTGACAAACAGCACAATTCTTCTTGCAGTCCCTGCCACAGCAGGCAAGCCAGTGGCATGGCTTACATTACACTGGCAAACTTGAATCCGTGTGGGCGAGCCGGCTGCTCCACTTCCTGTGTGCCTCCAGCTGATCCATTGAGGCATTATGGACCAGTTCTGGATTTAGAACCTCAGCTCAACAGGAGCTCTCAAACTGCCCCATGGCCGGCAAGCACCTGATCCAGTCCATTTGTAGGTCTGGTCTAGAGGCAGCGTTACTATCTCATCAGCCTCATATTAGAAGATACAAATCTAGCTACATACAGGGGTTTTCAGTCATGCCTCTTAATTCATTGGTCTGCTCAACTATCTTTTACATTTTGGTTCCACTCACCACAACAGTGAGGGGCAATGTGTCAGCCCACTTCAGCCATTGGCCCATTTCACAGTGACCACATTTTGCTTGTTCGCTTGAACAACGTCCAACTAAAAAGTAGTCCACTGTAGTGTTACGGCTGGTGGGCCAATCTGCATTCATGATGTTTTACATTTATTTTAGGGATGGGTATTTTTCTTGCAAATGTTTACATGCCACATTTAAATGGTGGCATCTTTACTTAACACTTTTAAACTGTTAATGGCTGTTGTAAATGTTTGCAATAAATAAATAAAATGCAAGCTTGCCAGGACCCATCTGCTTTGCCAACGCCAGTCTTCCATTGTATTCTGGTACGCGCGTTTTGTTTTCCATTGGAATCGCACTGCTGCAACAACGAGCTCAGGGGCAGAGGGGTGTGGCACGTGGCAATGGGCGGAGCTAGAAAAATGGTCAGGAGAAGGAACCTGAACGACAGGGGTGGCACTGGGCAATGCCAGCAGTTGGCAGTGACTCCCTTAGAACATCTTTGGGTGTGGGCACGTTTAGAACAAAGGGTGCAGTTCACCACAGAGGTTTAGCTACTGATAACGGAGATCGATCCTACTTGAACAACTGTTTTTAATGCGGTTATACAACTACAACGTAAACTTCTGTTATTTATAGACAGCACGCACACCAAGCAGTTTCTTGGCGCTAATCTATCATGCATGTATATGCACATACTTAATGATGACTGCAGTTCACCAATTGCAAACTCAAAAGCAGTGCAGCCATTGGTCATTGTCTTGCCTCTGTTGATGAAACACACAGAAAACAACGTAGAAAATGATGCTTTATTTACAAAACAAACTGGTTCAATTCAGAGTGCTTAAGCAGTGCAATAAATTACACGTTTTAGATCATCATAAAAGTATATAAAACCTGTTCTAGGAGAGGACAACTCTAGATGTGCAGAGAAGAGGCACCATGGTCTTTCACAGCAGCAGACCGTTTAGAAAGCTGAAAGAAATCCTTAATGTAGCGCTGCACACCGTAGGATTAATTGAGATGCCCACGCAGAGAGCCTACAACAGCAGTCACTGAAGAGGCCATTTATAAGCACTTCGAAAAAGATGGCGGATTCTCCCAACTCAAGCTCTATCAAAGTCTAAAAGGCATCCTGGAAACACTTCAGGGCCTACAATTCAAACCAGGCAACTCTTAGTGGTGGCATATCTGACAGAGCTCAACCTGGGAAAGGCAGTTTTCATGAGTCACCTATACTGTAGCTAAAGGGCCGCAGTCCCAATAGAGGAGAGCGAAAGAGCTCAACCTGTGAAAGACATTATACACAGTTGCCTCCATCACTAATAAAGGCCACTGATCCAATAGAGGGCACTGTCAAACAAACCATCTACCAATTAACTGATATCTCCCCGAGACGTCAACCAGAACGCACCAAAAGAGAGCGGGTCGTCCACAAAGCAGTTGACAACGTAAGACTTGATTAGAGGATGCAGCTGATACAGCTAAACAGGTAAGGCTAAAACAAGAGATACAGGTCTTCAAGCCGTCAGTCACATAATGCCCAAAGTAGAAGACCACGTGCTAGCATGTCCGTGTTCCATGTTCTGAACAGTGGGGCACACTTATGAGCTACAGCAGTTGAGAGCCTAAAGGTGACCCTGTGCATTAGTGTGAGCTAACAAGAGTGTAATGATCTTAAAGAATGACTCTAGAAAGGAGAGCTCAACTTAAGACCGTGCAAAACTAAAAGGGTGCCTGTAGATTCGCCCGAGCCATCAAGAGTAGGCGGATCCTTGGAACGCCTTCAGAAGGGATCGCTACACTCAAGATTCTGTAAAGCGGGATGTAGCTAGGCATGTCTGAGTGTAGATGTTGTCTTTCATTGACTGTCAATTTATGGCTTAATACACAATTTGGCTTGAAATTACGGATTTACAAAGAAGACTGCAGAGGTGTCACTTCACCTGGAGCAGACCATTCACCAGGGCATACAGATCTCACAGGCATACACCAGACAAAAGCTGTGGTTTACATAAAACTTAACAGTTTCTACTTTAGGCATAATGGACTACCAAATTTTATGCATAAAGTGACAAGGAAATTGTGGTTATTTCACACGAGACTATCAGAATTATTCTTCTAACCTAATCAAGAGCACATTAAACAGATAAAATAAATAAATGCATACCTCCAAAAATGTCACAAATATTTACAAACTAATCATCAAACATGCACACAGCCGACATCAGGCACTGTCAAGTGACAAAAGAAAAACACAACAACTCATCTGCCAATTACTTGAAAGTGCCAACAGACATCCTCCCAGGGGTGGGATCTAAGCAGCAAAGCACATGCACCAAGAACTGCAAGTGCTATATATGAAAACCCAGCCTGGCTAATTTATGGTGTGTAAGAAAGAAAACCCCACGAAAGATCGAAGCAGCTGAAAGTGTTCTGGGGCCGGACTGCTAGAATGGAGGTTCACCGCACCTCAGGAACAAGAGCATCAGTTCTAGGGGAGCCCAGTCTGCACAGCAGCTTTCCATTCAAGGACAGTAAAGCATCTGAGCGTGCTGCCCCAGAGGGCCTCAGATATGTATAGAAACCTTGGGGCACATGTGATTGTCTCATTTTTTGTACTTCAAGTCCGAGTTGGACCCCATGGACCTTCAAAAAATATTCTGCAGAGGACTCAAGTTGTTCATTGTTACTGTGCATGAGGGGTGCACCATGGACTTTTAGTAAGTGCTTAACTTGAACCCCTCAAGTGTCAGCACTCCAACAGCCGGGGCCCTGCAGGCATCTCTAGCTCCCTAGTGGTTGTAGGACCAGTCACAGCACACACACCTTGTGGCAGTTCACACAATGACATCTCATGATCTTCTCAAACAAATCCTCATATCTCCTCTTGGTGAGGAGTCACTAGGGGGGCAATTGACCCCACGGTTGAGTGCTTCAGAAGACAGCGTGGACACAGGAACGGCAACGTGCTTTGGGTGGAGGAAAACCCGAACTAACACGCATCAGCTACAGGTCAATGAAGAGCTCACCGACAGCCACATCAAACCCCACAAACAGAAACAAGTTTGTGGAAGACCTCGAAATAATGCTTCCCCCAGCAGGTTTCAAGCTGGTCACATTCGCTGTGCAGCACCAGTTACCGTGCCATGGAAAGGGAACAGCTTCCACGAGGCCACCGGAGACCAGGCTGAGAGCAGATTTAATTACACGGTAATCACTGGAGCCCTCAGCTTTACCTGCCGTGGAGTCCCACGAGGCAACGGGAGCCACAGGCAGCTGGTAATTGGAAGGGAGGTGATGTCAAGAACTGAAAGACTAATATAATGGAGCTCAACAAACAGGGCAAGGGACAGGCAGTAAACAAAGTCATATAAATCAGTCCTTCGGCGGAGCGACAAAGCAGGGGCTAGGCCATGCCTTCTCCTCTGAAAAATATAGCCCCAAGAGATGTCAATAGAGGTATTCAGGCACTTCACACCAGCTCCGATACTGCGCTTTGTGCTGGACACAAAGAAATAACAAAATGGTAGCAGCTTGGTGGGCCTGCCAGCTGGATGTTCGTCACACACCAAAAAGCACCCTGAGGTCGGCCAGTGTAAGCTTGGTGAATGCCTCCCCGGTCCCCGACAGCACCTTCTTGGCTAGCTCTTTCTTCTTCTCCTGGAGGTCTGCAATCTTCCCCTCCACAGTATCTTCACACACAAACCTTGAAAATAAAATACAAATACGAGTGATTTTACAGGCACGCACATAAGCGGGTTTAAGACTGGGATTTCAGTTTCTTGAAATATTCCTACATCAGTATTTAAAAAACACAATGACGGGGACCATGGGACTTTTCACACCAGATGCACAAAATCTTAGCAAACCAACAAGTATCAAACAAACATCTTAATCCCCAGGGTGCAGAGCAGATAATTTGTGTACGTCCTACGTGGGACTAGGGCGGGAGGGGGAACTTTGCTGAAAGTCCTGTTGTCATGTGTGTTCCATTTTCAAATGCAGCATTAATAGAATGTGCCACTTAGAGCCCCTCCATCCCTCAGTTTCCAAGGATCTCCTTTAGAAGCACACAATAACGTTAGAAACATTTCTGCACAAATTACTGCACAACATTCTCCAGGATCTGCAGTAACACAACTGAGCAGGGTGATTTTACTGCACTTGGGATAGTACACCGGCCTTGCACAGCACAACCGCGAATGGACATTGTGCATCAGCGAAATGCGCATTTTCTGCTTCTGGGCTGGTGCAGTCTTAGAATGTGATTCTGCTTTGAAACACAGAAGCAAATAGTTAAGCGCATCCAAAGAACTTATTTACATAAAGGCCCAAAGCCAGCCAATCGTAGCAGTGCTTATGCAGTTACATCTCTGACTGGCCATGTCCTGGCAGTTTAATGACGTACTCAGAACCCGACCAGCGAAGGAGCAGCATCCAAGTAGTCTGGTCACTTATGCACTAGAGGGGTGGATTAAGAACAAGAATGAGGTTTATAGGGCGGCAGTAACGGAGGGATTGCGGTAAATCTTTCCTTACTGGCTATCCGGCCTTGGTTAGTTTAACCACAAAGAACCATAGTAGTGGTGGTATTCTAGAATCAATGTTTAGATCTTCGCACATTTAGGTTTTTGTCTGTGGTGAACACAGCTCTCCTAGAAGAAGGATTTTCTTTGCAAGCACTGCACACGTTTCTTTCACTATTGCTAATATAGGTGGCAACCATCAGAATTTGATAGAGTTAATGGCGACGTCATCTTCCATATTTGTTAAAGAAATCAAGGCTGTAGTGCAGAAAGGGGCCATTGTGACTGTGCAGTGCCAGTTTGCCAATTGTAACAGACATCACCCAGTCGTTGTGGTCCGAGATTGTATGAATGTCATAATTTTGTACTTCAAAATGAGTTGAAAACTCTGCAGTCCAGAATTGGCGTCAGACCACCCTTTGGGGCCAGGAGGTAAAAGGAGTTCACCCGAGCTCCTGCTCTGCCTCGGGTACCATCTTGATCTCACACTTTGTGGGCAACATCAACACCTTCCTGGATGCACCAGTTCTCCCATTAACAAGATTATGAGCCCTAGAACATGAAGGAATAGTGGGGTGAGGAGAAATCTAGGATTCGGAAGAGGGGGTTAGCATGAAGATGGAAGACCTGTATGAAGGGGCACAGTAGGAGAATGTTATGACCCAACAGCAGATCAGGGAAGACCAGTAGGGTATTTCTTGCTATACGGATCACTGAAAGCTGTGATTAGACACATGTGGAATAGGGAACAGTGAACCTTCAACGCATAAAGGCCTACAAATGATGTGCAAAACCACTGGAAAAGTTAGAGCACAGTCATACAGACCACACCCGGCCAGGGGATCCTCGACAGCCTGCAGGAGAAATGGGCAGGAGACTTACAGAAGATATAGATTGGGAATGAATACTCCGGAACTCCCAGAGTGTCTCTAGTAGCTCCCACTTTACGCTAACTCTATTTAATTTGCACAGAACGTACATTACACCTAAAGGAATCAATCGAGTTGCTTCAAAGACGACTGCTTCATATCCTAGTTATGGGGAAGAACAAGCCGACGTCAGCCATATGGTCTGGACTATATAACCCTGAAGTTATCCCTGAATAATAGTGTATATATATATATATGTATATAATAATAATAATATAGTAATCCCTGAAGGAGGGGAGGGACCATGGATTAAAAAACAAAGCCACTCATAAGGCTATTGGAAATGTTTTGTTTGTGGCTGACTTAGCGTTTGTGATGGATAGTTCTTTCAAATGACCCTCTTTTCCCTTTCTCATCCTCTGCAGCCTATTCTCTCTGGACACAACCTTCTCTAAGTCACTTATACTTTGCCTTAATCTCTTTTAATGCATTTCTGCGATATGCGCACAACTCATTTCTCAGATCGCAATCTCTCCTTTTTGAAGGCGATACCCCTGCGACCTCATGATACATAAACTAATCTAGTTTGTCTATTAATCCCAACAAACATCTGCATGAACTCACACACCTCCCCCAGCCCACCCCCACAGGGCAACTGCATGGAATGGTTTACTGGAGCGCACAAGACTAATGCCAATAACACTGGACTAATTACCCCTCCTGGGGTTCCGGAGCAGCGTGCTGCCCAGTGGAAAGTGCTTAAACACCTCGTCAGGGTAGTAAGCGCTACATAAATGCAACTGCAATTACAATAAGACACCTAAACCATGCATCAATTGCCTGCCTCCTGGCTTATACCCTAGTCCAAGAAACCAAAGGGTCTCCAGCATATTTGGCATTCATTGTAACCAAAAGACAGACTGCAATGCACTGGAAGGGAAGGGATGGTAAGGGATGGATCCAAAGTAATAACACGGAGACACGTCATACTGAAGTAGGCAGAAAGCAAAAGCACATTACTTTATATAGAAGCAAAAAGAGGACAGAGGGAAATTGCTTTTGCACAAGCACAAGACAAAACGATACCCGCCTTAAAAGGCGAGAACGCTGAAGTCTAGAAAACAGCAATGAGCAGCCGCAGGGAAATTAACACATAAGGGACAAGCAATCAGAAACAAGGTATATGGATTGAAAACAGGATGTATCGCAGATGATGTGCAGAATCCTCCAATAGCCCTGATTGACTAAACAGGTTCCGTAGATTGAGCAAAGGATTGGCTGATTGTGAAGAACCCGCAAAGACCCAGTTTAAAACCATAGGTAAAAAGTTATTTACAATTATGTATGCACATTAGAAGACACACAAGATAAGTGACTGAAGTAATTCAAGGATACATAAAGCGATTTGACTATAGTAACAAGCTCTTTTTGTGAAATGAGGCTGTTTTATTTGATGAAAACTATACAAATTACATTGCACTGCTATTTTTAAACTTTTCCAAGGCAATGTTGGCTTTGTCAATAGCTGTGGCCCACTGAAGGGCATAGCCGTCAATGAAGCCTGGACATGACCAGAAAGTCTGGTGTGGTGCATCCAGCTGTGCCTATGGATGATAGCATTGGTTCCATAGCATGGGCCACAGAGTCCATAGACTCTGGCAGGAGATATGCTTGGCTGCATGCCGTCCATCTTCAACTGCTTGCACAAAGGGTGCCCTTAGGTCCTCTGGTACTTCCAACTGAACCTGATGTCATTCCTCAAAGGGCTCAGAAATAGTAAACCATAATTCGAGAAGCACTCCAAAACTGTAGCCCAAAGATGTGACAAACTGTTGGATGCAAAAGACTTTCATGCCCATTGCAATATGTTTGGACCACTGTCCGGGTGAATAGAAGGGAAAGAGTTCCGACTAACTGCAAGTAGAAGCATGCCCCTCCAGGCTCTCAGTCGGAGTTGCGGTCAGGAACCTCTGTTCCGCAGGCACATGTGTAATGGCCTCTACAAATGGGACAGCCTCCAGCCAGTAGCGGAAAGAGCCTAGACCAGACTGCTGCCATAGGGTCAACCAAAGCTTCGAGAAACATAGAAGGGGCTCGGAAACGGATGGCTAGGTTGAAGAACTTCTGTAATCACGTTGTCATTTGTTACCACAGTCAGAAGAAGCAGTTATAACACATATGCAGCTTTCCTAATGACCACAACGTAGGAGGGGCTGTCTTCAATAGGGTGGTCATATAGCAAATCAAGCGCGGACTCAGAAGTGTTGAGGCTTCTGGCATTCTTCAAGTCTTACTATATAGAAGCATAGGTATAATGCAGCGGTATTAAATGGTCTGCCTCCTTTCCCTCATCTTCATCATGCCGAACCTCCTTTTCATCATCATCATCATCATGCTGAACTACATCAGGTATTTGAATGACTTCAAGCAGGCCCGGTTCAAGCAGGTGGGCCAGGCCCACCCAAACATGAGCCTGGCCCACCCAAACATGAACCTTGGCCCTCGCAGTGAATCTGCCACCGATGTGCAACAACAATAAAAAATGTTCAGATAACTGGTGATTTATGATCCTGCTGGAGAGCAATCATTTGTCGGTTGGTAGTTTTTAAATGCAGATAAACTGAATTTTATGTTGATAGCTCAGGGGGTAACTGCCTTTGTCACAGAGATCCTTGTGTTACTTACAGTTCAGACGTTACAATCCTAAAATAGACTTGACCTATGAACTGTCATCAAAGAGCGGCATGCAAACTTCGCTTTTTTGTGTTGTGATATAGTTAGAACTTCTCCAGTCTTTCATTATTCTAATGTTGCTAAAAAGAGTTTGTTTGGGCAGTTATACATTTTTGTCAGTAAAGCCAACTCCCAACCACTGGAGTACTCTTTAAATCCTGAGTTTGTGCTTCTCTAGACCAAACCCTCGTAAAATATATAGCCCACCAGTATGGATGACATGTGATTCCTATACCTTGTAATCCTCATTGGCTTATGTGACATTCCCCGTAGACTGATTTATTGTCTCTGTATAATGTGTGCGTGATGTAAAGTACTGTGACACCCTACTCTGATATGAGTAGCGCTGTACAACAAATGAAATGCATATGAGACAGGGGCAACGGAGAGATGAGGGGCACTAGTGGAGGCTGGCAGTGAGGGAAGCCTAGGAGGAGGTCATGGGGTGAGGGGCTATGGAGCGAAGAGGGGCACTGGTGGAGGGTGGCATTGAGGGAATCCGAGGAGGAGGTCATGGGGTGAGGGAACTACAGAGAGATGAGGGGCACTAGTGGAGGGTGGCAGTGAGGGAATCCGAGGAGGAGGTCATGGGGTGGGGGGAGCTATGGAGAGATGAGGGGCACTAGTGGAGGGTGGCAGTGAGGGAATCCGAGGAGGAGGTCATGGGGTGGGGGTGGAGCTACGGAGAGATGAGGGGCACTAGTGGAGGGTGGCAGTGAGGGAATCAGAGGAGGAGGTCATGGGGTGGAGCTACGGAGAGATGAGGGGCACTAGTGGAGGGTGGTAGTGAGGGAATCCGAGGAGGAGGTCATGGGGTGCGGGGAGAACTACGGAGAGATGAGGGGCATTAGTGGAGGGTGGCAGTGAGGGAAGCCGAGGAGGAGGTCATGGGGTGGGGGGGAGCTACGGAGAATGAGGGGCACTAGTGGAGGGTGGCAGTGAGGGAAGCAGAGGAGGAGGTCATGGGGTGGGGGGAACTACTGGGAGATGAGGGTCACTAGTGGAGGGTGGCAGTGAGGGAATCCGAGGAGGTGGTCATGGGGTGGGGGATCTACGGAGAATGAGGGGCACTAGTGGAGGGTGGCAGTGAGGGAAGCTGAGGAGGAGTTCATGGGGTGGGGGAGCTACGGAGAATGAGGGGCACTAGTGGAGGGTGGCAGTGAGAGAATCTGAGGAGGAGGTCATGGGGTGGGGGGCTACAGAGAAATGAGGGGCACTATTGGAAGGTGGCAGTGAGGGAATCCGAGGAGGAGGTCATGGGGTGGGGGCAGCTACGGAGAGACGAGCGACACTGGTGGAGGGTGGTAGTGAGGGAGTCTGAGGAGGAGGTCATGAGGGAGAGGGGCTACGGAGAGCTGAAGGGCACTGTTGGAGGGTGGCAGTAAAGGTATCTATGGAGAAAGGTCATTGGTGGGGCCCCAAAAAGACTTTTGCACCAGCACTAAAGCAAGCCCTGTCATGGCCTTTCTGTTTTTGTTTATTTAATTAACAGTCGGGTGATTAGGACAACTGTGGAGCATACTTAAAGTGCCTGCTAATTACATTTACTGCTATATTCAATGTTTCAAGTTTGAAGGGGATTTTACTAATGTGTTTTACCGGGAATAATGAAAGTGGAACCGAATGGTGGCTGATATGGGGCTGGGGCCCAAGGTCAGCTGCGAGATAAGATGCACTGGAGAGGGGTGGTAGAAAAGTGGATAATCAAGCCTGTAAGGAGTGCGCTGCAGAGTCAGGGGTGAGGTGGAGGTAGTAATGAAGAGGGATTCTCCCTGAAGGCTCGCACAGAGGGTGCCCGAGTAGTGTCACTTGCCTGATACTCCCACCTTAGAAACCCCTCTTCCCATCAAAGGGACATTACATGGAAAAAAAACACTTTTTGAGAGTGATAACATTTAGAAAGATTTGGAAAAGAGTGCGTTTTACTGGGCCTTGTAAGACTAAGAAGAGATAAAGGAGGGCCCAGACGCAGGCCTGGCTAGACATATAAGCGACAAATCGGGCCCGCAGTGGCCAACCCGAATGCACCCTTGGCCTACCCAAATAAAAGTTCCTGGAGCCGGGCCTGACTTCAAGAGTCAGAGCCAAAAATGTCTTTCATTATCAAAATATTGGATTTGCAGAAAACGTGCCTCGAGGAGTCCTCTTTGACACACGCTTGTGCTTCTAGTGTTTGATGACGAGGGTTGACTAAACACAGGGTTCGGATCCGGTATCAACAACGTTGGAGCCGGTGTTGGCTCCTACTGACCAACTTCTGTGATACAAGCATCCAAGGTTTAAAAGGGGATAAAGAAAAGGCATAACTCTGCCTATTATCCTTATTCTAAAACAATATCTCACGTGACTGAGGCACAAATAGCTACTTGAGAGACAGGAGATGCTGTTTGCAGCTTTTTGTGAAGAAGAAAAAAAAAAAGACTTTGCATGGGTTGCAGTAGAAGTTAAATGGTTACACTTCTTCAAACATCAACTTCAACATGTCCTGCTCGGCCAGGTTAACAAACTGGTACCATATAAACACTTCTACCGGCAAAAAAGTCAAAACCTATTTAGTTGCCAATTAACTCCAATCTTTAGATTTTTTTTTAGCCGACACTTGTTTTGCAGGGGATTATAGATTCCTCAGGGCCAAAAACAAATGTGAACACAAGACGAAAGAAATACAATGTTACATGTTCTAAAATGAATATTACAGCGATTTGTAAAAAAAGGATTATAACTTTTTCCTATACTTATTTAAATATCCATGGCAAACATATGGAATACGGGTATACACAGCCAGTCGGATCAAACATGGTTTTATGCGGAGACTTTGGCCATCCATCACATCATCTCAGGATCTAACTTTGTATCCCAAGGGGTGTGTCTTAAAGACTGGTGACATAAGGCACTTTTTTGACTCATAAGGCATGCCGCAGGTTTATCTGGGCGTGCATCAATGTTAAAAAGAATAGACCGATTCTGACCTGTGTATAACCACATCCCGGAGTTGGCCCACTCGATAGATCCGATCACAAGCTTGGTCTTCCAAGGCAGGGTTCCTAGGAAAGAAAAAAAAATAGAAGTTATGCATTGTGCCAGATTGTGAGGAGGCAGATAGGGGGTGGGTCTATGTCCAAATCTAGATCATCTTTTGTCAAATGTATACACGTACAATTCTTGGCCTTTACGAACAGTAATTTTATTTGCAACCCTTTACATGTCTTGAACAGTAGACATTTTTGTGTAAGGAAAAGGTGAGCTCCAATCTCTTGTTTTACTGAGTGTATGTAATGAAGAGAAAGCCGTGGATTCTCCTAGTTTGCAGTCTCACTAATTATCAGCATGTGGCTAGCCTGCCACCTGATGTCACACCCAGAAACTGCTTTCCAAAGTAGTTTACCTAGAACCTTTAAACAACCAGTGTAGTACATGTGAAAATGAATACACAATGTCAACCCTCGCCCAATGAGGCTGCATATCTTCTCTTAAACATCCCCGTGGAGAAAAGAGTCCCTTTCAAAATCCTCACTCACGCCTACAAATGCCTACACAACAACGGACCCAAATACCTTAACGACAGAATCAACTTCCACGTACCCAAAAGAAACCTCCGATCTTCCAACCTTGCACTGGCCGAAACCCCACGCATCCACAGAGCCAGAGCAGGCGGAAGACCCTTCTCTCACATTGCAGCCAAGACCTGGAACGAGCTACCGGCAGACATCAGACGCGCCCCCTCCCTGAACACCTTCAGGAAGACCCTCAAGACCTGGCTCTTCGGCTAAACAGATCTGCAGACCCCCCCCCCCCAGCGCCTTGAGACTCTCACGGGGGAGTAGCGCGCTTACAATTCCCTGATTGATTGATTAAACATAAAACTACAAGGAAGTAAGAGCACATTGGTGTGATGGGTTTGATCAATGGCAGAGTGAGTAGGCGTGAGGGCACATAAGCGACGCCAGTTTCTAGGAAACAAAGTCATCCTAAACTTCATACCTCTATGTTTCGCTGATTCCCATCATGAAAAAAGAAAGCGTGGAAGAGGAAGGGTCTACTAGGAAGCTACAAATGTAGGAATGATGTTTCTAGAAGACTTCCTGGCAAAATGAAGCACCACGTTACCATAAAGCATGAAGAACATAGGGCTGAATATATGCAGCCCATGTAGCTACCCTGTGTATGTCTCCAACGTGAACATGTCTGGAGAAGGCTACCAATGTCACTTTGCGCAGGTAAAATATGCTCGCACATTTGATAGCCTGTGCACCCCTCAAAGAATAGGTATAGGAAATGCAGGAGGAAACCCATCTATTGGGACAGGAATGTCCCCTGCATAGTAAACCAGCCTGCCCCCCTATGCCGAGTATCCCAACTGAATCTGAAACTGGTATCCTGGCTTTTGTTGGCCCAGCTAATGTCACATGTGAGCGGAGTCCTACACCTGTCCGTGGTAAAGCCCATGTCAAGAATCTGTTCTGCGACCTGAAGCATGCCCTCTTACTGACATGGGAATACTGTGCATGTCCTGAGTTGTTGACAAAGCAGTGGAAGCAGCATACTGATTTTATGAATCGCCCTGAACAGACATTGTTCCTGTATCAGTGGGAGTGCGCCCACTCATTCAAAGCTCATCTTAGATAAAACACGCAGCCCCTTGTACTGACATTCAGTGAGCTTGTGAAGTGAGTGAATAAATTAAGTATGTGGAGCAAATATACAGTAGTATGTCTCCAGTGTGATCTATTTTGGATAGCCCTTTTACAAGGTGGACGGTGGATGCTGCTTTCACAGTCAACTGAAGTGTATTTCTTGTGTTCCTGAGCTGAAGGGTGGAGACCCAGACAGTAAAGTGAGGGAGGATGCAGGCAGGGCTAGCCTTGGACAATTTTGTGATTACTTTTTTAGCAGGATATTTCGGATAACTTTACCCTGAGCACTGCCATTTCTTTAATGGTAGGGCATAGGGAACATGCTGTTGAAAGTGAGGAAGATTTTAAGCAGGGCTTACCCTTTTGTCTGTCGAAACTTGCTACTTCAGGAAGGTTGAGAACAGTCAGGTGGAGAATCTTCCCACTTCATCGGGTCCCTGTTTGGATACTCCTGTTTGGAGCCAGCACCTTGCACAAAGGCTGGATCTGCACTGCAGCCAGAAATTTATATTTGAAAATTAACCACCTCAGACCAGTTCCAGGACTTTAGAAAGTAGATCCACAATGACCGTCTGGAATATGAAGGTGGGATCCTACCAGCCCAATCTGGTCCACTTCAAGTTCTTCACCAAGGAAGAGGTGCTCCAGAGAGCACTGCAAGAGCTACTGTGAGGCCAGGGCGGTGTCTGTATGACAGCTAGTTTCCCAGCGGTGAGGGGATATCACCTTAACTCTGCAGAACTAAATGGAGAAATTGTAGGTCTGCGTAGTGCCTATTAGTCTGCATACCTGTTCAGAGAGGGAAGGAGTGCATGGCCCTGCAGGAGGAGAAATTGTCCCAAAGGAGAATCCTAGTTGTGTTTCCAGCATGTGGTGTGCCCAGGAGGAGACAAAGGACAATAGGATTTAAGCCGGAGACGAGCGAGATCAACTAGACTCACTCTGTGGTTCTTGTGGTGAACTGCTTGAAGAAACTACAGAAGAGCGGGCCGTCTGGCATTCCTGCAGCATGCCCAAGGGACGTGTGCTGCCGCTGCTCGATGTGGGGCATATTCTGCAAGAGCAATCAACACCCCGAACCAGATGAAATGTCCTCACCCCTGAGGCCACAACTGCTCAAGACAAGAACTCGTGGACCAGGCCTGCTGTAATGTTCATTCCAGCAGCCCAAGTGGAAAGAGGCTGCAGTCTGCGGTCCTACACAGCTGAAGATGGCGCTGTTGGTGAGACTCCAACAAGCGTGCTCTTCACCGGGTCTCCACTGAGCCAGTAACAAGGCCTGACATCGAAAGACTTAGATTGTAATTTGCATGGAGAAACAGAAGCTTGCTATTAGGTAGTTAACAATTACCAGCATTAACTCGGTCTCAAAAAATTATTGTCCTGACCTATGGTGTCATCACTTCGTAAACACACACCTATGAACTAATATTGCCTATAGTCGAATCTCTGATAAATTCAATGTAGGTATGTGGAGGCACCCTAGTAATGGGATAGGAAACTGTACATGGGCTGGCAATTAACTAGACTTCAAAGGTGGGATCACAGATCCCCGAAACTAAACCCACTATCAAACTTTAACACTGCTGTCACATTAAAGTACTTTCTTTTTACTTTGATAAGCACTTGTATCAACAGAGAATTATTGTGCCTGGTGGTTGATTTTAATTCTGAGCTCTTGTCCCTCACACTATCTCCCCGAGAAGCGTTTACTGCTCAGCCTCGCTAAGCTGAGTCAAGCGTGGAGGGTGTGTACTTGGCCCGTTCTGGAGAGCTCCAGCATGACAGACTCCAGGAAAACAGAGGCAAATGACCTCAACCACCAAATGTGATTCTCGATGCAGGCTTGCCTGAATCTGTTCAAATGCAGGTGACAAAAAGGCGAGTCACAAGCCTAGTCACAGCCCTCTTGCATGTTCCATAGAAAGTCTAAGAGAACACACAAAATCAGCAGTGCCCGGTACCTCCTCAGCACAGGAAGTGTTCAGTGCGGAAATAAATCTTAGAGCTAAAACTCCTAAATCAGGTGAAATTTGGTCAACACCTCCGAGAGGATGGAAGGATGCGCCTCGGGTGTCGCTGTGACCCAATTATGAACAGTGCATGGTTCCTAGAGCTTGAAATACTCGAATGAGATTTGCAGAAGTAATGGCGATCAAGGGAGCAGACAGCAGCTTCATGTCACCATTAGAAGGAACGTCTCTGGCGATTCTAGATATCTGAGTAGAACATGATGCTCGGCCAATGTTATCACACAGGAGAAGTACCAATGGTCAGCGTGAGAGCTATGCTTGGCATCATAAAGTGCCTAGCCCCCCCCCGCCGCCCCTTAGATGTATGGTCCCATAACCCCTCGCCAGACTTCCACCATTAATCATGGAGTGCAATAAGCTAGCGCCCACCACGCACATGCAGAAGACTGCATACTGCACACTCCCATTCTGTCCCGCCCCAGACTAAAACAGATACATTCAGGTGTGAGGGATTGGTTCCTTTTCTTACCAGTGCATATCCAGCAAGAAGAGGTGATTGCCTCCGATCAAGTTCAAGCCAACGCCTCCAGCACAGAGGGACACCAACATAACCTGTCAACAAAAGTAATCATCAGCAAGGAAGAAAAAGTACATAAAAATGAAGCGCTGGACCCTGAGCTCTATTCTCCACACACACTACTGCCATCTTTAACCTAGTCTGGACGAAGAGCAAAGTGGTAACTAAAAATCCCAAAGCACCAAGTACGAGATCTTGTTTAATGATGAATAGGTGTTTATTGAGAGTGCTACATTCACGTGTTCAACATCTTCATGCTGTACGCAGAAGAAAAACACACAAACATTTGCACAATAAAACTATTAATGCAAAAAAAGAAAAATAGCCGTCAGATGTTTACTGTTTACTCCAGATAAAGAAGGTCCTACAAAGAAGAGAACTTATTTGCTAAGTACACTGGGTAAGTGGTGTGCTGAACCTTGTGCACGAGCAAAGTCTTTTCAACACTGCCATAAATCAGGCTGGCAGTCAATGAAAGCTCTTCAGAGACTCTTGGATGTTAGCCCACCCTTTTACTTCCAAGGTAACCCATGCAGCAGCGGCATCCCACGCAGCCCAGGCAGCATCCCACGCAGCCCAGGCAGCATCCCACGCAGCCCAGGCAGCATCCCACGCAGCCCAGGCAGCATCCCACGCAGCCCAGGCAGCAACCCACGCAGCCCAAGCAGCAACCCACGCAGCCCAAGCAGCATCCCACACAGCCCAGGCAGCAGCAGTATTCCACACAGCCCAGGCAGCAGCAGTATTCCACACAGCCCAGGCAGCAGCAGCATTCCACACAGCCCAGGCAGCAGCAGCATTCCACACAGCCCAGGCAGCAGCAGCATTCCACACAGCCCATGCAGCAGCAGCATTCCACACAGCCCATGCAGCAGCAGCATTCCACACAGCCCATGCAGCAGCAGCATTCCACACAGCCCATGCAGCAGCAGCATTCCACACAGCCCATGCAGCAGCAGCAGCATTCCACACAGCCCATGCAGCCCATGCAGCATTCCACACAGCCCATGCAGCATTCCACACAGCCCATGCAGCAGCAGCATTCCACACATGGCAATTAAAATGCTAAACTTATAAAGAAAAGCAATGAATTAACTTGGATAGTGACCTGCGTTGACTAAATGTAATTAAATCAATAGCACGCAACAAGAGTTTTAAATCAGGCAATAGCTGCAAGATGCCAGAAAATGTGTGAAGCACAGGAGGAGGGAGACCGGTCAGGCAAGAGTCAAGACTATGCTTGTTCTACTCAAATGCCTGCAAGCAAGAAGAAATTAATTATACGGCACAAGTGGTAACAATCAGACAGCATCCAATGGAGCACATTAGAGAGACCACCATACATACAAATAACAGCACCAATATGCCTTATAATGGTCTATCACCAGGCTTACAACACTTCATAACATGACATACTGGACCTGCACATCAAACTAAGCACTAAACAGAAGAACTCCTAACCTGCCTCCTATAAAGCCCATATTGGCCAAGAAGTCACCCATCTCTGGTTCCAACAGCTTCTGCCACCAAAAGCCACCAGACATCCACATGCATATTTACACACAACCCCGTCCATATTCTCAAGCACACACCCACCCATAGAATCACACACACAAATCCACCCACATCGGGCAGGCAAAGTTTGGCTGATAACCTAGAAGCAGTAGAAACAATTGGTAAAGCCCTCCGGCCTCACCGCTTCATAAACCAAACCATCAAAATGGACTTAAAAAGGAAGGTACAGCCAGAAGTCAGCAGACATTTGCCCTCACTGTTTCCAAGATAAGGCATCCCTCAACCAATGAAAAGGCTAAATTTACATCACAATGATTCACCTGTCAAGGATCAAAGCTCTGATTTGAATAATATGCTGCAAAAGAGTTCCACTGCCCTACATAAATAGACTTCGTAGAGAGCGTGCTATCAGGCAGAATGAAAGTGATTGCATTAAGTAACTAGTGTGTGCCAATATTAAACCTCTAGGCATTAAGGCTGACAAATTAACTGTTTTGAGTACCACATTACTCTTGTCCACTTGAAGATTGGAGCACTGTACTCTGTAATATTCCAAAATACCCTCAAATTATTGCCACTGGAGTGTGTAAGTCTTACCTAACTATAAAGCATCTTCCTACAACTCTCACGAGGATACCAGACAGAACAAAGTAACCTGCATTTCCTTTTGTGTGAAATCACTAACAGATCTATCTTTGGTCAATTCCAGGACTTGAAAACTGCTGTGAGCCCCTTGCTGGTAAGCACCCACTCTTCAATCTGATGAGAGCATCTTTTAGCAAGTTTAAATGACTGGTTAACCCGTTTGCTGCTGCTGTCGGCCAACGGCTGTCGCGAGCACTACCTCGGTAGTGCTGCGCAAGTCCGTTGGCAGACGCGGCCCCGCCCGTTTAATAGAACGTTCCGCACTGGCACGGAACGTTCGAAGCAGCAAACGGGTTAAAAGGCGAGTAGGCAGATCAAAATCCGGTGATATATTCAAAGAGCTTTAGCAAAGACAGACTTAATGCACCACACTCTGATTGTTCAAGCAGAACAGGGCTGTGGCGTGGTCAGTCACAATTTGCACATTTTCCCCAAATGTTGTTTAGAAATAATTTACGATCGAGCTGAAATTGCTTTCAATTTCAGCTCGATGCCAAGAAAACAGCTCTCCTGCTGGGACCGCAGTCCACTGGTCAAACACCCTGATAAAGAAACATTTATCACGATGGACATCTGAGCCCCTTTAGTTACGTCTTTCCCAGTGTATGTTCAGCATATGTTTCCTCATTACACCAATGTATGCACTTTACTTGAATTGTAGTTCAACCATTTTGAAATAAAACACATCAAGTCTTGGGGCTCATTAAGTCCTGGGGGATTTAAAGCAACAAGTTGGTCAATCTAATGTCGTTTTCTGTTTGCCAATCATCTTCTGTGACTCCGCCACCTCCATCTCTTGGTAACAGATTGATGACTTGTAAAATCACAAATCTAGTTTGATGAAAAGTATGTGGTTCTGCTACAAAATGTTGGCTACTGAATCTATTTTTCTGAAGTCTTTCATCTGAGTGAGGTTCATTCCACCTCACGTTTGCACATCTCCGTCATGCCGACATAAAGTAGTCTGCATGCACACAATATTCTGTGCATATAAAATTAGAGGCTGAATTATGCTTTCAGTTTAATCTCTCAGTGCATAGGTGTACACTCACAACGCTCGAAGAAATATGTGCAATTTGCACACTAAAAAAACAGCTTCGCTCCTCATTCTTGCGTTAAAAATCATAGTCTATCAAATGTTTTCCATTTCAATGTCATTGATTGGATAACTTTACATTATTATACAAAGTTCTTTATCATATACATTTAATGGTTTTGACGTTTATGGGCCTGATTCACAAACTGTACTTTTGAGTAGGGTTACACTTCTGAGTAAGTTTACTACTGGTCTTTCTAAATGCTTTTGTCTCGGCAATGTAACGCAAGAGCTCTTTAGACAACGGGAGGGTGCAAGGCTCTTTCTACAGCCATTTCAGGTTGTGGAAAAAAGATTGGCAAGTTAATTGTTTTATTGACATAAAATTGAGAGATATCCTTAGGCAGAAAACTAGGGTTGGTTCCAAGGACAAACCAATCGTTGTGCACTTGGATTAAAGGTTACTCCAATGTTAGAGTTTACATTTTCAGACTTTGAAGAGAAGGGGTTGCAACAAAAAAGAGGCCACCTTCTATTATGCAAATTTCAGTGGGCAAGATTGTCATTGCTCAGAAGGCAACCACATGAGCTGGGCAAAGGGACTTGTGGCACCCTGAGGTAATTACTCTTAAGGCCTTCCATAAAGGCTCCAATTACTCATTTTGAAACCTGACTTGTGCTGTCATTTGCATGTAAGCTGCCACAGCCACTAAATGTATCCTTACTGTAGTGCACGCTAAGTCGGTCTTTTGTAGGTGCAACAAATGGAGCACAATGTCTTGCACCAAGGCTGCCTGTTAACTGTGGTGCAGCCAGTGACAAACTATTTCCATCTGTCTGCAAAAAACCTCTATGGTGGGTTTGCGGGAGTCTGAGAATTAGCATACTATCTGCTGGAAGCTGAAGGCACCTAAACTCAAAGACTTAAGGTGCCAAAATGCAAGATTCAGTGCTTGTGGGATGTTGCAGCAGACTCTGGTTTTGAGTGAATAGGTCTGCTCATAGAGGGGGGATGTACGGACCTCTCTAGGAGTCCCGAGTACTTTGGCTGCCTCGTCCCGATGGGTGATAGGAGGATGAGCCTCAAGGGTGATCGCCTTGTTTGCCTTACGACATAATGTATAAGTGGTAGAGGGGAAAAGGCATACCCCAACATCCTGAGCCAATTAATCCGTAGTGCTTTGCCCATGGACATTGGGTACCTGGAAGCAAAGCTCTGGCCTTGTGCGTTAACGTACGATGTAAACAGATATATCAGGGACACGGAGGTCAAAAATAGTGTTGAGGTTGGAGCGTTGATCTCTTGCTAGTTTGTTCATGCATTATGCATTATACTGTGCAGGTCTGTACAGTCGTCGTCCTTTCCCAGGAAATGTTCTGCCTCAAGAAGGACGTTATGGCAAATAATCCAGGCCTAGATTGTCTGAGCCACCTAAGACAGCAGAGGAGTAGGATTCTCCCACCCTGCTTTTGAACGCAATACATGGTGGTCATGTGTTTGAATGAGCCTTGGTTTGTTTTCAATCAGTTTGTAAAAGGTTTTAGCTCTTAACAGAACTGCCATCACTTCCAGGAGACTGAGGTGCAGCCTTTGTTCTGGAGGAGACCACTGGCCTCGATCTGGGAGGGGACACAAATGTGCTCTCCAACCCATAAGGAAGGTGTCTGTAGGAATGGTCACTTGCCGCTAGTGGTCGAGAAATAAACTGACCAGTAACAAGTTGTTAGTATTCCATCACTGCACTTTGAGCTGAATGCTGGACTCCACCAACACTAGACCTTCCCATTGCCCAGTGGCGTGTGAACACCGCTGGCTTAGACACTCCTGCAACGGAGCATATGCAGACGAGCATCTAGCAATACTGCAATACAAGATATCATTTCATGATTCCCCTCACTGTCAGAGGACCAACGTCTGCTAAAGGGGACTCGCCTTTGAAACGCCATCACCCTCTCATTGTCAGGGTAGCTTTGATTTCGGGTGAGATCATGAATCACGTTGAAACTGAAACTTCTACTTCAAAGAAAACAACTTTATAAACTACTATGCCCAAGATTAGACAACAAGAGCGGGCAAAGCAAGTGATCCGAAGTAGCACATGCTTTGAAGAAAAGGTTACTTGCCTGTAAGCATCTTTTCTGTCCTCCACGTTTAGGCCAAGCACATTTTATACTTGGCACAAGAATTCTGGCTCCTGTCCCCTGTAAATGTCTACTTCATAGTTTCTTATGCAGTGACCACATGCCATGGGGACCCCCTTAAAGACGTTCTGCTCCTCCTGGCCTACAAACCTCAAACTAAATTACCAAAACCTTTGTAATCTCATTTTGTTAAGAGTTAACACACAAAAGGATGACATCCTATCATCTATCTTCTAAAGAGCACATCTGAATCCTAGTTTTAAATTGGCTCTATACCCTTACTTGAGAAGAAACTACTGAAAAATGTTTTAAGAGCTGTTCACTTCAAACATCAATGAAGAGTATGCCATCTGCTTAATGTTTGCAATCACAGGAGGACATTGATCGTTATAAAAAAATTAAAAAAACTGTTTCCAAAGACGTTCGCTTATTCAACGAAAAACTAGGGCAGTAAATACTAAAACCAGCTTCGAGAGACCAGAGATCTTCCCACAGCCGGCCAAAACAGACGTCTTAAACAAAAAGGCAAGCAAAGGAGCTGGGATGAGGACCAAATACAGATTGGCCTTAAAATGGCCCAATGCGAAAGAAAGTTCCAACCGGCATATTTCAGCTGCAGCAAGCAATGATCTTAGAAACCCAGGGAGGAAAGGTATCTTGCAGAATACGCAATGTTTGAGGTGAAAAAGATATAACCTTTAAAAATGGTAATTAGACCATTTACAACATTAACAAGTGTTTTCCCCAAAGTAAACCTGGGTTTCTGAGACGACTCTGCAAAACTTTCCAATGATTATTTTCAGAGACCTACTGATCCACATACACAGTTACAAGGTACCTCCAAGGTATTGTACCACGTACGCAACGCCAAAGCAAATAAGATCTTCTACAGCCCTCTCTCAATGCAAATATTGTGCCAGAATGACAACCACCACATTCTAGAAACACAGGCCTGAGGTCAGAGAACTGGGAGAGAGGCTTCCATCACGGTGCAGCGCTATAAAACAAATCCTGCATGATGGCGAACATGTAGCATACCTCCGAGCGAATGTCAATGTGCATTGACCTCGTAATACTTACTGTAGGAATATGGCTCTTTATATAGTGGACCAAAACAAGGAACACAGTGTAAAGAGTCCAGGAAACCCTCATTGGTTTACAGAAGAAAACATTAGAACACTAAATGCACTTTTGTGGTAGTGTGGGTGAGCAGTTAGGCTCATCAGAGGGTAGTGCTAAGCATTTGTTGTACTCACAGAGGCAATAAATGACACGCACTCAAGAATAAATCCGAGACCAATTTAGTAAATAATTGTATTTTTATATAAAGTTTTATACCAAGAACTTTGTTATCAAGTAAGTATTTTTTTTAAATATGAATTTTTACAGGTAAGTAAATAGTTCACTTAAAGGCGTCTTTATGCACAAATGCTTTACTAAGCGAGAAAAGGCACATGCATACAGTTATTTACGGTTAGTTTACGGGGGGTCTTCTTCAGGACTTAGGGTTGTAGGGGGCCAAGTTCCAAAGTTCCAGCAGCAATTACTCGTTACCTGCCCTGGGCGTCCAAGTGCAGATGTGCTGGTCAGGTTTGATAGCTTTACGTGAAATGCCGGTGGAAAGAAGGGGGCCAACTAGAAACAGGCTGCAGAGGGGGACTTGGGGACAAGTCGAGGGTCCGGGTCACAAGTGTCCTGGGGATAAGGGGGCACAGCCGGTTCATCGGTACCCGGGCTGGGGCGCTCGGGTGCAGAGTGGAAAGGTCAGCTGGGCTCTGTGCACCCTAGGGCCTTGCGGTTGCCTATCGCCGTTTGACGGTGCAAAATCTGGACAGATGCGCCATTCTGGAAGTGGGCCTCTACCGTGTGGACATCCCATGACAGCTGCTTGGTCTGGGTGTAGTGTGAGTCCGGATTAGACTATCACAGGCTCTGTTTGCTGCAAGGGGTTTGGTACCCTGGTATTGGTCCTGTGCGGCTCCGGTCAGTCCTGGTGTCCTCTCACTCGGTGGAGGGACAGATCTGACCTTCAGGAGCACAGGTACCTCTTCCTGGGAGACTGCTGCATTGGACTGGCCGGGAAGCTGCAACTCGGTGAACGGGATTTTGCATCTTTGTTGCCTGCGGACTGCAGGTGAGTAGCTCCTCTACTCCAAGGGGGATTGCTGACAATTTGCGAAGGGCTGGCATTCTCCGAGGGTTCTTGAAAGATGTTCAGCTGCAGGACGAGTCGCTGGGCAAGATTGTTGAGACTGGTGCAGGCAGGCAGGGGTTGGCACCAAAAGTCCACAGCAAGTCTTCAGTTCTCGCTTTTCTCTCAGTTCTTTGTTGTCCTCGTCTTCTGGATCCGTCTAATCCAAATTCCTGGCATCAGAGGTACCTTTAAATACTCAATTTAGGAGTGTTAAGGTGAGTGACAGGAAGTAACCAATGGGCTACTTACCTTTAGGGTGTCTACACTCTCTATATGACCAGTTAAGCCATCATGTAGCTGGGGAATTCGTAAATACCAGTGTCCAGCACATGTTCTCAAGATGGCTTCCCTGTTCACTTGTGATATCTAAGAAGTGACAGACATCACAGGGGCATATCTGCTAATGCAGAAAGGTCCTCACATGTAGTCTAGTGGCCCCTGCCTTAGGGCTGTAAGGCCTGCTGTAAGGGTGACTTACCTATACTGCATGCAGTGTCTGCAGGCATGGCACACAGGAGGTGTGCCATGATGTGTCTTCACTTTTCTCTGCACCATGGAATGCAGCCTGCAATGGCAATTTACATGATGGTGCTGAGGGGTCCCTTAGGATGGCACTATATGTGCTGCAGCCCTTAGGGACCCTCTTTAGCCTCCTTGCCTAGGTACCTGGGGGTACCACTTACTAGGGACTTACAGGGGGTGCTAGAGGTATATCATATCCAATTGGGGGAACAACTGTACAGTGTTAGGGAAAGAGATCTGGCATTGAGGACCTGGATAGCGGGAACCCAGTGCACTTCTGTCAAAATTGAATATATACACGACAAAAAGTGGGGATGACCATGTCAAAGAGGAGCACTTTCCCTGGCCATCCCTTTGTGGCAGGCACTGGTCTGTTCAAGTGTGGCTAAAGGTATGGTCCTCAGTCAGGCCATCACTAAGCATCAATGACAAGAACTGTAACCCCCCGCCCCCCCCCCCCGGTAGCTCCAGAACACAACGTATACAGTTTAGGTTTCTTGCATTTTATTGCACAGGACACCTTAAAGTAGGGCTTGGTCTAGATTTGCTTTCAGTTTTACAAACATTGCATATTAGGTAACGCTGTTAAAGAGAGACTACTTTGAACATTCATATTCTGTTAGAACGATGCCTTGGATTTAGTAGAGCCCATCCACTCCATCTTTGATCCCTAAACCCATGCACATATATGTGGGTGTGTACACCTGACATGTTACAGAGGGCTGCAGGCGAGATACCCTACCTGGGGACCTCTGGGATTGGTGTTGAACTCCTCCACCATGTCCATTCGGAGTTTGGGATTCACAGAGCCATCGATGGTTGCATAGGATAGGCCGATCCGCTTTAGGTGCACTGCAACGATCTTCAGCATGCTGGTCCACTGGGAGACAATGACACTAGGAAGAGAGGGACCAGAGATTAAATGTAGACCCAGATGTGAAACCAAAAAGACTCAAAAAGGACGCAGTGCTACAAATGAGGAAAAATGCTAAAAGCTGTTAAATGATATTAAAGTTGGACCAACGAAGCATGACCAGCTGTGCCGATCTACTGGAATACATATCCACGACCTCCTATTCGCACTCATTGCGGTAACTGCTGCATACAGGCAAAGACTGATGCTTCACATCAATCGATGCTGCCTCCTCACAAATGCCTCGCATAGCACGTTCAATATAGAGTGGATGGTACCACGACTGAAAAAACATCAACGAGAAAAATGAGTGCGCGTTACCTCTTCTGAACATCCGGGCTGCTACGGATGGCTTTAAGCTTCAAGAGGAGACATGAGATCTGGAAGCAAAATGCATCATCTTTTTATTGGGCATATACAGAAAATCACAACATAAATCAATATATATCCTAAAACAATCCATACATAACACGAAGAATAAAAAATAGAGGTTCACTGTCCAGCTATTGTGGCAGTAGTGACTTGTTAGTACCAGAAGCCTTGGAGAGTTGCCCTGCATGTTGAGGCTTTAGTTCAGGCCAACGCCTCGCTATCACAATTCAAGGAACCCACCGAACATTAGAGAAACTGCCATTGTATTTTTATGGATAGTATAAGCTTAAATAAATTAGCTTAGGGTAAAGGTACAAAATTATTAAGCAAGTCAAGGTGTGAGAAATCATGTGTACCCCCAATAAAGCTGCAGAACAGAGCACCCCTCAAGTATATGCAGGAGGCCCGCATCTCCCAATGCATTTGGAGGCCCCACTTGGGCTGTTTGAAGAGATAAGAATATCCCCTGGTCCTAGTATATAGTGCCATCATTTGAGATTGGCAATCTTAAGACTTTGCTTGGCTGAGGACAGCGGTTTGTTAGACCTCCAACTACGTCTTCTCCCCTAGGTCCCATTGCCAACTTGGGTTGGAAAGGAAATTATGTGCACTGGCCACCAACAAAATAATAACGCCTTATTGTAAGAACGGTTGAAAAGTTATCGCTCACTGGGATAGGCACAAGCGACTAAAGATGGAGCAGAAGAGAATAAGCACATCGGCTGTTCCACAAATCCTCAAACGTTTGATAAATCCTCTAAGTGAATGGAATCCTGTCGACCATGAAGTGGAGAAAGAATGAAATGTCCACTTTTGTTACCAGTCCTGGCAATGGAGTCAGTAATGGAGAATCAAGCATTGCTCCAAGAGCAGTAGAGCTGAGGGAAACACAGAATATCACATATGTGGCAAATTATATGAAGCCTGTAGGGTCTTCAGAATATTTTTATCCTTTTTGACGAGTGCCAGTGGGCCCGACATGCAACCACTGGCTCAAATTAAGCACTGTATATTGTATTGTATTGTATTGTAATTGCATTTGTATAGCGCTTACTACCCCTGACGAGGCGTCGAAGCGCTTTTTCGGCGAGTAGCACGCTACTCCGGGACCCATAGAGGATTAGTGTTGAATTAGTATGGTGAAACATGCAAGTAAATTTTAATTGGTGGATATGTTAGTCAGTTATTTGGATTCGGAAGGATAGCAGAAGGATAGAAGAGGAAAGAAGGTTTGTATTTATATAGCGCTTCTAACCCGTGATGGGGTGTTGAATTGCTTTTTTTGGCGAGTAGCACACTACTCCGGAAACCCATAAAGGATTAGTGGTGAATTAGTATGGTGAAATATGAAAGTAATTTGAGTGGTGGATATTAGTCCGTTATTTGGAGTGAGAAGGATATTGGAGGGATAAAAGGGAAAGAAAGGTTTGCATTCATATAGCACCTATTACCCCTGATGGGTGTTGAAGCGCTTTGTTGGCGAGTAGCACGCTACTCTGGAACCCATAAAGGATTAGTGGTGAATTAGTATAGTGGAATATGGAATTAGAGAAGTGAACATGCTAGTCTGTTATTTTGATTGAAAGGATAGTGGAGGGATAGAAGAGTGAAGGATTTCTTTTTTTTAGGTCATAGCTGTAGGAGGAGGCTTTTGGATGAGTAAAAAGGGTTTTTGGAGGGGAAGAGTCAAAGGGAAGAGTTTAGAAAGGTTTGTTTTGGGGATCGGTACAGTAAAGGAGGTGTCAGAAGATGCAAGGAGGGGTAGAGTAGGAGAGAGTCAAGAAAGGGTTATTTTGGGGAACATAGTGGTATGGCGTTTGGGATAAATGAGAGAGTGGGTGTAGATGATATAGTGATAGATGTATAGGGTGAGATAGGGTAGTGAATTGGAAAGAGTAGTAGAAAGAAGTTTGAGATGAGTCAGAAAGTTGGCCTAGGAGATATATGTTATGTTATGTTATGTTAATTAATTTATAAAGCGCACAGCTGCCCCAACAGAGGGGCGTCCCGGCGCTAATACAGAGTCTGAGAAGGCAAGAGCTAAGCTGTGGGGAACAGGTGAGTTTTAATGGCCTTTTGGAAAGATAGCAAGCAGTCTATACGACGAGTCTGTACTGGAAGGGAGTTCCATAGTTTGGCAGCCAGACAACGAAAAGACCTGCCCCCAGCCCTGATACGTTTCACTCGTGGGACAGTGGCCAAGAATTGTTCCGCAGAGCGTAGCTGGCGAGCAGGGACATAGGGGACCAACAAATTGGATAATATCTCCGGGGAAGAGAACTTGAGAATTTTAAAAGCCAGACATAATGTTTTGAATTCGATCCTCTTGGAGATAGGGAGCCAGTGGAGGCGGCGTAGAGCGCCTGACACAGAGCATTTTCTAGGGAGTCTGAGCAGAGCACGAGCAGCTGCGTTCTGGACACGTTGGAGACGGTTTACTTCGGCCTTGTTGGCACCTAACAGTAAAACGTTGGCGTAATCAAGTCTTGATAGAATAGTCGCCTGGACTATCAATTGACGTGTAGCCGGATCAAAAAACCCCAGAATAGGCCTCAGCCCCCGTAGGAGACCGAAGCAGGTACCGGCGACCTTCTTAGTGTGATCCTGGAATCCAAGAGTGGAATCGAGCCAGATCCCTAGATTCTTAACCAACAGCTTAGGTGTTGGAGCGAGGCCCAAGGATGCCGGCCACCACTGTGTACTCCAAAGCCCCTTATCATTCCCCACCAATAGCACCTCAGATTTGTTGGCATTGAGCTGAAGGCAGTTTGTGGTCATCCAGCGTGCAACCGCCTCTAGACCATTCCGGAACTGTATAGCGTCCCGAGGCTGGTCACCAGAGAGGGCTACCACCAGCTGAGTGTCATCAGCATAAGAGACCATGGTCAAGCCATGGTCCCGCGCTACTCCTGCCAGGGGTTGAACATAGAGATTAAACAAAGTAGGGCTCAGCGCCGAGCCCTGGGGAACCCCCTGTTTGATGGAGTGGGCATGAGAGAGGAAGGGGGGGGCGGAGACCTGAAAAGATCTGTCGGACAAAAAAGACCTAAACCATTCCAGTGCCGAGCCGACTACCCCTGCTTCCTCTAAACGGTGCAGGAGGATCTGATGGGAGACCGTGTCAAACGCGGCACTGAGGTCCAGCAGTATCAGAGCCGCCGTTTGACCCTCATCCAGAATGGTCCGCAGGTGTTCACTCACTGCTAATAGTGCTGTCTCGGTACTATGACCGGAGCGGAAACCATTCTGGGAGCGGTCTAAGATACCGCTATTGTTCAAGAAGTCCGAAAGAACCTTATTAGTATGAGCCTCCGCGATCTTAGCGACCCAAGGCAGAAGAGAAATAGGTCGAAAATTCTCCGGCTTAGTAGGGTCCAATGAGGGTTTTTTCAGCAGGGGGATCACCCTACCCTGCTTCCATGCCAGAGGGACCATTGCTGTAACAAAAGAGGAATTAATCAACTGGCATAGGGGCGAGAGAAGTATAGATAGACAATCTCTAAATTGGGCAGGCCTCATTGGGTCCAAAGGGGAACCAGATTTAACCTTAGTGCTTAATATAAGAAACTCATCCTGAGATATAGGGGGAATTGCTACCAGGGTAGCAATCGGCCGAGATGCTAATGGGGCCACAGGGTCCGAGAGGCACGTGGAAAAAGATTTATAGATATCTTCTACCTTCTGGACAAAGAAGGTAGCCAGAGCCTCACATTGCTGCCCAGAAACAATTGACGGGGTAGAAGGGTCCTTCCTGCTCTTAAAATCTTTGAGAATTTTAAAAATGCACTTCACAGGGTTTTTACTGGACTTAATCTCATTGGTGAGATAGGCCGCTCGTGCTAGGTGTATAGCCTTATGGTATTGTCTGACGGCCTCCTGGTACCTCTTTTTATCTATAGGGTCGTAATCCTTTCTCCACGCCCGTTCTAGATGTTTACGAGTGGTACGCAAGGCAGCCAAAGAGTCATTGTACCAAGGAATAGAGCTAGAGCAGCGCCCTTTGGACCATTTAGCAGGAATAAGGGTGTCTAATGCCTGTAGTATCCAGTCACACAGAGCTTTATATGATAGCTCTGGATCAGTGTCTAGGATAGGAGGGCAGGACGCCAAGTGGGCGAGAAGGTCATCCAAATTAAGTTTGTGCCAGCAGCGTCTTAAGGTAGCTTTGAAATCAGCTCTAGTCATTCCCTCAGATGAGGGAAGGGAAATAGAAATGAGGTGGTGGTCGGACCAACACACTGGACTAGGGGTATTGACCATAAGAGAAGAGATATTGGTGAAAACAGGGTCAAGTAAATGCCCAGCTGTGTGAGTAGGACCCACCACCAGCTGTCTTAATTGACAGGCGGAAAAATCCGCAAGTAAGCTGCTAATTTCCAGATCGGAGGGACGATCAAAATGAATATTTAGATCGCCAATGAGGGTGAAATTCGCGGCTCTCAATGCCAAGGAATTCACCGCCTCAATAATTCCTGATCTAAATACTGAAATAGGTCCAGGGGGGCGGTAGACTAAAAGGCCGGTAATAGAGGAGTGGGCACTAAAAGAGATGACGAAGCGGGTACATTCGCACCCTGCTACGTCTTCCTTGACAAAGGTGCAGTGAAGGTGAGATTTAAAAATAACAGCTATCCCCCCCCTCTAGTCTCTCTATTAAGGGTCCGAATGCTGAAGCCCGGAGGTAGTGCAAGGCCTGGTTCTGCCACTGTGGCATCAGTGAGCCAAGTTTCAGTTATAAAGAACACGTCTGGTGATTCATCCTCTATAAGGTCGTGGATCTCCATATAGTGTTTAACCAAGGAACGTACGTTAAGATGTAAAATTTTCAAGTTGATTTTAGGTGGGGCAGATAGCGGTACAGGCAGTGTGGGGTAGGAATTGTATCCGCACCTAAGACAACAAAATGGCCCTTCCACTGCACTCCCTAGGTGCAGGCCGCAAAGGTTAGGCCGCTGACCAATAGACATCAAAGATTCCCTGGTATAACTTATCACCCCCATAGAGGGACCGCCAGCATGTCTGGCATCTGGCGACGTCCCGGCGCGGACGGGCGCAGACGGGCTTGCCTTAGGCGCGCCCGCTGCGCGCGTCCGCTGCGCGGTCGCAGCTGCATCGAATTTTATCTCTGGTCTGGGAAGTAGGCTGGTCCACCGACCTGTCTACCCCCAAGATGGCGGCCCCACCCGACTCCAGCAAATGGGCAGAAGTGAGCCCCCAACCCCGCTCCAGCAGGCCAGAAAGCGCCACCCAGGTGAGCCGATCCCCTGAAAGAACCCACTTGTAGTGCAATGAACAGAAGATTTTAAAAACGATAGGTCACAGCGCAGGTAAAAGCAATATTATATTAAAAAGCGAACATGTGCAAAGAAGCAAACAGTACAGTGCAAAAACGCTAATCACAACCTCCCGGCTCAAGCCTCAGGAGACCTATATTGAGGGAAGTATAGGCTGAGAAATAGGGTAGTGCATTGGATATGCTTTTTCAGGAGCAAAGTAACAGACATATTAATATATGCCACAAAATGGAAATAAACATAGCCAAATAAAACATGTTACTTGGAACAAGTATACTAATAAATGCACTTTGACTCGTTTATTACAGGTTTGGTCAAATTTCTTATCAATACCACAGAACAATGTAAATAACAACAACAACAAAAAAAAACTTGTATCGCAGATTCTGTTCTACAATCAAGTGACAGAAGAAAACAACTGGGGTCATACACAGAAAGCTTGGTTGTGATTCTGGATCACTGGATGAATCCAACCCCTTTAGCTCTGGATAGGATTACACACTTTTTTGTTTTTAATTGTTGCACATGCACAACACAGCCCGGCACAATCCACATACACAGATGTCACTCGTCAGTCATGGCACCTCCCCACTCACTTGTGCATGTGCATATGTACTATTTATGCATATATGAGGTAGAGCAGGTTTCCCCCTGTGAAACACACACTTACGGTAAGGTAGCTCATGCATTGCAAAATTGCCCATCGATGTCCTGGATGCGATGTACAGATACCACATTGCCAGATGTGCTTCTAAACATGCAGATGGGGCACAATATGTATGAATGGGAATGAGTTCAGTTACCCACGGATGACCGCCAGGTGTGTCCAGCCCTATTCCATCATTATGGGGATGGCTTCCGCCGGAATATATATTGTTTTTATCAGCTGTTCTTAAGGAGTTACCAACTTACAACAAAATACACATTCATCCATTAATGCATGCGCGTCGTAAATATTCAGGGTAATACCGCTGGACATTGTCCTTTGTCCTTACCTTGCTGCTCTCTCTGGTGTTCTCAAAGAGGTCGGCCTTGAAGCTGGTGCCATTCAGGGACACCATGGATTTGGGATCAGGGGTCTCGAGCTCGGACAAGGTCAGCGCATTGAGCTGTTCCTCTAGGGACAATGTGATGCCTTCATTCTTCAGTTCCATCTGGTCCAGGGTCTAACAAAGGATAGAAAGGAAGTAAACCCCTGAATGAAGTGCAACACAAAATCATTATTCTGATGTGTTATTTAGGAAAAGTTACAGAACTGTTTTTGTTACAATGTGTCCTCTTAGGCCAAGCCTTGTTCTGTAATAATGGCACCACCTGGTCAAGAGCAATAAGAAATGTACCAATCATACAAGTCTGGGGTCCACGCATAGTCCCTTGTGAGCCCCACCCTGCATTTTTCTAACTAGTGTCTTTAGTTTTTCCATGAGTTCGGATTATCCTACAGATGGCCTTTGTGGGGCAAACAGTTTTGCCTTCTGTAGCAGCATTACAAACTACCATCGGGTCCCCTGAAGAGTCTTGTGGGGTGAAGACTTAGAACTGTACTCACTTCAAAGACATTGGCAAACTTGCATCGCACAGGTACCATCCCACCCAGGGAAAAGGCTACTTCGAGTCCTCATTAGAAATGGGTTCATAAACTGGTATTTGCATACTGTGCACATATTCGGATAAAAAGTACAAGTGCAAATATATGCACCTTGGATTTTAAAGCTCACAATCTTTGCCTTTGCACGGCTCATGTTCACAGGGGTGTTTCGTCCATTCTGGTGTCCACTGCATGTCACGTACTATGGTTCTTATTTGAAAACTTGCTTTAGCTCTTTATCTTTCTGGATTTTAGGTTGGAAATTCATAGCAATCATGTGCATTATTTTGTGCTTGGTTTACTGGGTGGCAAAGGAGCAACTAGATCATTCTGTTTTTATTCTAGGAGAGTATCTCGATATCCTGGTGACTCTAGATCTGAACATCCATAATTTGCGTGTGTAGCCAAAATATAAGAACTCCCCCAGAGGATTTCCATCCATTTCTTCATCTCAGCAATGTCTGCTATCAGACAAACTAAATTTTGATGGTGGCATGCTGTGCGTATTTTGGGTTGATGCATCAATTCCATTAAATGGCAGGTTGACCTGTCCATTTGCAAAATATTGATGTCCATAGTTTTCAGTCCTTTGAACACCCGATCGGTTCCAAAAGGTTAACTTCTTTTGAGGAGTCTTACTTTAAAGTAACCAGATGATAAAAAGTTCAAAGATGTTCCTAAACGACAGTCAAAATGTCGTAGAGAGATTCTAGATAAAATCAGTTTATAGGCTTTGCCTTTAACAAGCCACTTCCTTTGAGAGAATCTTTGTTCCCAATGTCTTTAATGAAGGGAAATTCTTTCCAAAGACTACAAGAGAGGAAAGTAACTAAACTAGATAAACTCGAATAGACAAGCTAGGCATAGTCTAGAAGGGCTAGATGCTTGAAGGTGGAAGATCACTTAAAATGTGACATTTTGAAGCTAAAATCCTGCCAGCAGCTGGATACTATGGGAGGCACACTGGATTTAGGGCCAGCAAACCAGGTCCTACACAGTGAAACGGGCAAACTCCTATGGCTAATCATAGGCGATGGAATGAAAGGAGAGTGATGACATGGCGACCGGGGGACTACAGATCCCGGCTTCCTTTGCAGCGCAAGTACCGCCAGCGATTTCCTGCTGCGCCTGGAGGCGCACAAAAAGACCCGGAGACTCCCGTAGCGCGGAGAGTGAGGACACTGCGACCGGGGGACTACAGACCTCAGCTTCCTTTGCGGCGCGAGTGCCGCCAGCGACTTCCTGTCGGCCTGGGAGGTGCACAAAAAGCCCCGGAGACTCCCGCAGCGCGGAGAGGGAGGACATGGCGACCGGGGGACTACAGATCCCGGCTTCCTGGAGGCGCGCAAAAAGCCCCGGAGACTCCCGCAGCGCGGGCATGCTTGGGCGAAGCCCGGGGCCAAGGGCGGGCCCGTCTGCAGCCGTCAGAGCCCGGAGGAGGCTGGGCTGGGCCCCCCTCTAACGTGTCTGGCGGAAGCAGTACAAGAGGTCCAGGTTTTGTCCACAAGATGGGGAAACGGAAATCGACCATTTCAACTAAAGGAGGCGAGCCCACGAATACCTTAGACTCCTTCCTTTTAAGAGCCACCGATGCATTGGATAAGGAGATCCTATCCGTCGAACGTAGGCTATTCATGGAGGAAATGGGTGTATCCGCTAACCCGACTGAGCCTTCAACCAAGGAAGCTATTGTTGTGACTGTACCAGATCCCTTACTCCCAAACCCAGAGTCAACCACCACTCGGTCCAAACGTTTGATCTCTCATACAGCCAATGTCTCACTCTCCCCCCTGGGTCCATCAGAACCTCCCCTAAAGAAACAAGCATTGGCATAGCCAATAGGTCTCGCTTTTGGGACCTTATAAGTATTTAGTTATGCAGCACAATATCCTTGGTGCAACAACATCAACTGTTGCATGGCTAAACACTTACAAGGTCCCAAAAGCGAGACCTATTGGCTATGCCAATGCTTGTTTACATAGTAACTATTGAGTATCAGCTACGTCCTACTCCCAAATAGACAGCTAGCATGTCAACCGACCAGAGAGAGAGATTTAGAGAGAGAGAGAGAGAGAGATTTAGAGAGAGATTTAGAGAGAGAGATTTAGAGAGATTTAGAGAGAGAGATTTAGAGAGAGAGATTGAGAGAGATTGAGAGAGATTGAGAGAGATTGAGAGAGATTTAGAGATATTTAGAGAGATTTAGAGAGAGATTTAGAGAGAGATTTAGAGAGAGAGATTTAGAGAGAGATTTATAGAGAGAGCGATTGAGAGAGCGAGAGATTTAGAGAGAGGTTTAGAGAGAGGTTTAGAGAGAGGTTTAGAGAGGTTTAGAGAGAGGTTTAGAGAGTGAGATTTAGAGAGGTTTAGAGAGGTTTAGAGTGAGATTTAGAGTGAGAGAGAGATTTAGAGAGAGAGAGAGATTTAGAGAGAGGGAGAAAGATTTAGAGAGAGGGAGAAAGATTTAGAGAGAAAGAGAGCGAGATATTTAGAGAGATTTATAGAGGGAGAAAGATTTAGAGATTTATAGAGAGGGAGAAAGAGATTTAGAGATTTATAGAGGGAGAAAGAGATTTAGAGATTTATAGAGCGGGAGAAAGAGATTTAGAGATTTATAGAGCGAGAAAGATTTAGAGATTTATAGAGAGATTTAGAGAGATTTATAGAGAGAGAGAGAGAGAGAGAGAGAGACCTTGTGCCACTGACAGTGGCTGGTGTAAAAAAAGTACATTGTGGTGTATTAGTGTGCACAATGTAGCCTGGTTGTGTCGTAATATAAACAAAAGGCATTGTGATGTACCAGTAAACACAATTCACCCAAATTGGGGTATAAAATAAGGGTACTGCGATGCACTAGTGAGCACAATGCACCTGGATTGTGGTATATTTCGTACAAAGGGGATTGTGATATACTGGTGAGTTAAATGTACCTTGTCTGTATTGTTATGTAAACAAGGGCCTAATGATACAGCGTGCAAAATGCATCCTGTGTGTGGGTTATTATGAACAAAGGACCTGCGAGTGTACTTTTGTGCACAGTTTACACAGTTTGAAGTCAAAGTCCTCTCTGTGCATATATCAAATAATCGGTACCAATAGGCATACCTGTGTGCAAGACCTAGGCACACCGGTCTGCAAAACCCATTGTTACCATAATTAATATTAATCATGCCAACAATATGTTCTGCAGACAGCTCTGCTATCGAGCCAGACCCCAAAACATACTACTCGCCTACCAAAATATCCCACCTGACGGGTATCACACTTTTTGGATATTACTAAGCAAGTGTGATGATATTAGTGTGAATACCCTGATTAACCACTTTCATTGAACAGTAATAAATTGTACTTCCGTAGTGTTCACTGCTAAATATTGGATGTTAGTAGTTCAAATAAAAACGTGCCAACAGACAAATATGGGGCTAGAAGAATGAAAGTCCGAGTCAGCCATGTTGGAGGCACAACACATAAACTAGCATCAACATGCAACTTGGTACAATTGGTAGCAAGGTGCTGGGAACCTGATGGTATTTGCTACTTTACAGTTTTAGGATACCTTCCTTATAAGTGCTGCTCTGCACCAATCTGAAATGTGAATAATAAGGTGTGAGAATATAGAACAAGAAAAATTAAGAAATGAAAGAAATACAAAGAGATGCATACTGAGAGGTAGTACAAAAACATAGGGGTCAAGAAAGGGAGCAAGCAAAAGAGACAGACTGAAGAATAAACAAGGCTTAGGAAATTAGCACTGCTTGTGAAATACAATCGGAGTTGTCAGCTCGTTCCTGTGCCCTGGTTTGAACCCATATAAAAAAGGAAACCTGGGCACGCACATCTGCACAGCCAGCCACACTGGCAACCTTAGCAACAGGAAATCTGGCCAAGCGTGACACTGAACAAACCACTTCTAAAGGAAAATGTCCCACAGATTTGTGGAAAGTTTGCTAGACTGTTCCCTTCTGACATAATTTCCAGGCAGAACAAAAGCCTGCAAAATCCTCAAAAGGAAGGTGGAATGACTGGTGTCCTAGAAGAAGGGCCGTAGCACCGGTTATCCATGTAGGCTAGCAAGGGTTTAGCACCTGCTGAGGTACTGCTTGATTTTGGAACAGTGGAATGCTGAGTGCCTTGAAGACTGTGGAGTAGCTCAGGGCCAATAACGGCTGGTAAAGGCCTTCTGCGCCAACACTGCAATGCTGGTCTTTATGCTTTTCCCTTTTCAATTTACAACCTTGCAGCCTCAGTGGGTGAAATCTTCTAATAGCCTTGTAGCTCTTCTGCCTTGGTCTACGGCCAGCTGCCTCGTTATAGGTTCTTGGGTTCAAGGACTTTAACAAGCGGTATAGATCTGGATTCAGATCGGAGCACGCACACAACCCACTCTCATGATTGGACTCCCTCCCCCACTTATTACGGGATCAAAACTTGACACATGCCAAATGTACTGCGCTTTAGCAACTCGCCGTATATCACGTACGTCAAAGAAAATGCACTTTGGCCCTTCTAACTAAACAAATGGATGCTTTTAGAATGCATACCGCTTGGACTCTGTAGCAAACACCCCATGTCATATATCCTCTTAAACGGAAGCATGGCACTGTAGCACTTTACTTCTGTTGGTTTTAGACTATGTCGTTTTAGCCTACTATGACATTCTTAAACTCTTGTAACTTCTCTTTCTTCCAACTTTCACAGTTCATGATGTAACTAATGAGCCGATTATCCTGTTTTTACTTCTCTTTAGTAGTTTATTGCAATGATTTTTATTAATCGTGCAATAATACGAAGTGCTTTAGCTCTCAGAAGTGGGCTGTAATGCTATATAATGGCCGCTTTGGCTGTTTAGGGGACCATGGGCGTCTGCATTGTAAGTCTACCTGAGCATGGGCGCCTGCATTGTAAGTCTTTAGCATGGACGCCATTTTGTGGACCGTGTTCATTTTCTCTTCTATCACCAGTGACTCAATGCTGCAAGCATTTGGGTCCTCTTAGGGGCACACATACCAAAGAGGTGTCTGAGGCACCGTGGGAGCAGGTGGCCTGGCATCTTGTCACAGAGGCTAATGGGCGATTTGGATTTGCGGTAGAAAGATTATGGTGTAAGGGGCACACAAATTGGGCAGGGGGTATGAGGAGACATTTGAACAAGCGAGAGAGACCCCCTGTGTATTTCATTTGACTTGTTTTCTTTTCATTCAGAGATGTTCAAATAAAACGAAATGCATTAGGTGCAAGATGATATTCGGCAATTTTAGAATTCAATTAAACGACTGGAAATCTATATTTATATTTCTTAAGTAGATTTCTTGTTTTACCTCCCAGATGTTATCTTTTCTATTCCCCGCAAAAAAAAAAAAAAAAAAGTTGCTAGACACTGAGTGCTCACTTTTTGGTCTTTCTATTACTCCAGTTAATTTTTCTTTTTGTTCCCTGTTTTATTAAAATAGATGATGCTTATTTTATAGTCACTTTTTCGAATGTTTGTCGTTTCTGATAGTGTTCTCTCTGATCGATGACAATGATATATTTAGGAGTACCCTATATATCCTGTGCCAACTTCACAGGAGAATGCTAGATGCTCAAATACGCCGTGAGTCAGGAGCACGTTTAACAACCAGCCATGGTGCATGCTTGCCTATAATTTCAGGACAGGAAACGATAAGGGAAGAACATCGTCGAAGTGGTTTTTATCTATCTAGGGTTTAAGAGCAAATTGTAAATTGTGCGCATCGGTTCTCAGCGATGCTAGTGTACTGCCGGAGGGAAAGGGGGGGCGTGTCAACACAGGCTTTGATACAGAGTGTGCTTCAGAGGACTTGTAACAAGCACGGAATGGAAACGGAGGAGCGGGAGCGAGCGCGGCAGCCTGCTCAGCTGACCAGACGCTCGTGCGTCATGGCCTTTTGCCGGCATGTGTTTACAATTATCGCGCCCGCGTCTGGGCACGATAATTGGAAACACATGTTTGCCGCGCGTACCCATCCCAAAAAGGCCAGCCACGACGCACGAGCGTTTTTGGGACTGCTTTTCAAACTCGCTTACTAAAAGTCTTCGCCTCTAGCAGCGCTTGCGCGCTACTCGAGGCTCGACCTAAAAAGGAGGGGGGAGGCCAATAAAAGAAAAAACGGTCGCACCTCAAGAACCGAACGCATTCTCCTCATCCTTTTCGGATTCTCTGATTTTAAAGATAGAACAGTCAATTACAGTTTTACTTCAACGATTTCCAGAATTGAGGCTAACAGACTTTTCGTTCTATAGGGGGAGACCAAAATCACCACAACTTTGGCTGCCATATTAAGTGCTTAGGTAATCCGGGCCCAACAAGAGTGAATAGAAATACCAATCTAGGAGGAATGCCATCAGACCCCCCACTATTCAGCCCCAACCCATTGCCCAAAATTCTAACCTCTTGGTCCTGAAACCATCTAGTGACAATAATAGTGGCACTCCATCTCAAGGAACTTTTAAGGATACGACTCTGCCCCCCACAAGACCAGATACAAGACCGGACCAAAGGACTGAATCAGTAAGAAGGGGCACAAATGACGATTCTACGAAGTTGGCACTTCCCCCGGCAGCCTGTCCCTATGTCATAATATTAACAAATGTTCCTGGATTACACAGCACCCAAAAGGAGACCACAGAACAATTGATGTCCAAAGCAAGTCACTGGCTTGATAAACATGTGGGGGGGTAGAGGGGCGATGTTGTCACAAATTTTAATGGCCAGAAGAGTAGGTTGGGTGGGGGATTCGGAGAAATGTACTGAGAGTGATTGTGTGGTGGTCAATTTTAACTTTTCCCAAATGGTCCAGTATTTATTACAACGGCTTCCGACTGGCCCAACCCCGCTCACACAAATATTCGCTGGGGTATTTTTATAAGCCTACTACACTGACACTGCGGGGTCGACAACCCCCCGCCCCGGCCTCCGCCCCCTTCTCCCTAGTCAAGCCTTTCCAACACTCCTTGGGTCGGTCTCCCGTTTCTTCCTACATACAATCGATTCAACGTGCTAACAGATTTAGACGGATGGGATTGACATAGATGGAACAGGAGAGTCCCCACTCCTGTTCAAAACCCATCTACACGGGATTCTGAAAACCATATACCTGTAATTACAATATTCCATCAGACCAAACCCATTACACTTATGACATGGAATATTGCTGGCCTGAGCAGCAAATTGTCAGATCCAGATTGGATAAATATTGTTACTATGTATGACTTGATTTGTTTTCAGGAAACATGGGAGACCGAGCCAATTAATTTAGATGGTTACCGCTCTTTTCACACTGCTGCCCTCCCATCAAAATCAGGAAGAGCCAAGGGGAGGGATTTTAACTTTACTCAGAAATACTCTAAGACTGGAAGTCGTGTCATATCATAAGGTCTCCCCTTTTTATCACTTATTACTTTTAAAAGCTCCAGATGAAGACAATTCTTCTAGTTAATTTTTTTAATAATAACTTTACAGGAGATATGAAAAAGATATCATTTTAATCATAATCGGTATGGGGAAGCTCTGAACAGACTCCTAGTGATTAATAACTTAGAGATTTGTAACCCGATTGACATTTCATCTGGTATGTTGCAAAAAACATTCGGCACACCCTCCCAAGGTACCACAATCGATTATATAATTATAGCGGAACCCCTTAAAAAATTTAATTTCCAACTGCGAGATTAAGTACCTAAATTTTAGTGACCACGCTGCCATCATTGGCAAACTGAACTGGGCATGAATTCACTTGGAGCAGCCAAGGCATGTTAAACCCACGATAACAAAAACCAATGGGATAACCTTAAAATGGGCCTTAGCAGATAAATCATCCCTTGCCCCGAAAATAGTTGCAAAGAGCCAAAATGACATTCTAATGTGCCTGGAAACAGCTTCTAATCCAACTCGGGTAACTATGGCATTTAAGTCTATATTATCGGAGGTTAGGTTTCATCTATCGAGAAAAAAACCGACTGATAAAACATCAGGGCCCAGATGGTTCGAACAGTCATGTACCAAGTCCCTAGCAGCTTTGCATCAGGCCCTTGGGTCAACGCCTAGAGATACAGCTTTAGTCAAACTACTCCGTTTTCAATATAATGAGTGTTACAGCAAACAAATGATGGACGGAATGCTGACAATGCAAACATTCTCCCCCAGTCAAAAGATCTGGGTTAAATCCATCGTTCTTTTGCCCACGACGCCACCCCAGTTTGGACCCAGCCATATGCAAATCAGTCTTGACCCTGTGCCCCATGGGAACAGTCCAGACCGAACTGCTAGGCCAGGTCCTCCCTGGACCGGAAACAAGCATCCTGGGACCGGTTTCAGGGTATGTCACCCTTCTTCAGGCAGGCTAGCTTGAATCCAGTGGCGCAGTGAGCAAGGGACCCACGTCTGGGCATACCCATCCCACTTAGGGCGAAAAGTGTTACAGCAAACAAATGATGGACGGAATGCTGACAATGCAAACATTCTCCCCCAGTCAAAAGATCGGGGTTAAATCCATCGTTCTTTTGCCCACGACGCCACCCCAGTTTGGACCCAGCCATATGCAAATCAGTCTTGACCCTGTGCCCCATGGGAACAGTCCAGACCGAACTGCCAGGCCAGGTCCTCCCTGGACCGGAAACAAGCATCCTGGGACCGGTTTCAGGGTATGTCACCCTTCTTCAGCCAGGCTAGCTTGAATCCAGTGGCGCAGTGAGCAAGGGACCCACGTCTGGGCATACCCATCCCACTTAGGGCGAAAAGTGTTACAGCAAACAAATGATGGACGGAAAGCTGACAATGCAAACATTCTCCCCCAGTCAAAAGATCTGGGTTAAATCCATCGTTCTTTTGCCCACAACGCCACCACAGTTTGGACCCAGCCATATGCAAATCGGTCTTGACCCTGTGCCCCATGGGAACAGTCCAGACCGAACTGCCAGGCCAGGTCCTCCCTGGACCGGAAACAAGCATCCTGGGACCGGTTTCAGGGTATGTCACCCTTCTTCAGCCAGGCTAGCTTGAATCCAGTGGCGCAGTGAGCAAGGGACCCACGTCTGGGCATACCCATCCCACTTGTTTTTGCATTCAATATAATGAGGCCAGGAAGACTAGAATTAAAACTTTAAAGGAAGAAGCGTGGGAACAACTCCATCTAGCTGCCATCTCAAAAAATGCTAGGGACGTTTGGAGTACTATTAATGCCCCTTTCCTCAAATCATCCACAGTACCAACATTGGATTGTCATGTAGATGAGGAATCCTGGGTTACATACTTCTCCCGCATATTTGATCCCAATGCGGAAGGGGTAATATCACAGAACGTACCCATAGTCCCTTTCACAAACCCCCCCTTGATCTTCGATCATCAAGAGATCAGAGTAGCCCTCATGCAGTGCTCTGGCAACAAAGCGCCCGGACCGGATTGTACTTCTATAGATTTCTTCATTGACCAGCTGGACTTATGGGGTCCTGTGCTGACAAACTTTTTTAATGCAGTCGCCAAGGTGGGCCCACAAGACTCCTAGAAGAAATCAATTTTAGTTCCAATTTACAAGAAAGGAGACAAATCCGAGCGCAAAAACTATAGGCCAATTTCATTGCTGGATAGCACAGCAAAACTTATGGGTAGGGTTTTACTGAACAGATTTGAGGAATGGGCAGCCGTAAATAAGATCTTAATCCAGGTCCAATATGGCTTTAAAAAGGGAATGGGTTCTCAGGACCAGTGCCTCAACCCAAGTCTCCTAATCGCCAAGTATTCCCAAGCAAAATCTGGCAGGTTATACTTGGCGTTTAGGGACTTGTCCGCAGCATTTGACTGCGTGGCACACCAACACCTTTGGAAGATAATGGAAGAAATGGGCATAGATGAGGCCATTATACTTTTTAATCAGACAACTTTATTAATCGGCCACGGCCTGTGTCAGATACGGGAGAGCGGGGGAGTGCACCAGGGCGTTTCAAATCAACAGGGGAGTCCGACAGGGTTGCGTACTCGCCCCATTCCTATTTTCCATTTATACTAATGGGGTAGAAGCTCCCCTGTCGGACTCAATACCAGACGTTCTCAAAATTAACAACGTTCGCACCCCAATTCTCCTGTATGCTGATGATGCGGTGCTAATTGCCCGCACGGGCCTTGCCCTGCAAAAGTTACTAGATATCTATGTAACCTACATGCAACATCTAGGGCTAAAAACGAACGAGACTAAGTCCTTTATTTTAATCACTGGCCGGAAGGATAGGAAGGTCCCAAGCTTCCATATATCTGGCAAGAAAATTGCCCACACTGATACCTTTTCTTACTTAGGTGTAACATTTGATAGGCAACTATCATGGTCCAATATGCTTGCCTCTAGGGGGTTATCACTTGAGAGAAGCATTATTGCTCTTCATTCATTTATTAAAAAATTGGGGGCGAAGCCCATCGACCTAGTAAAAAACGTTTATGCAGCTAAATCAGTGTCTGTAGCAACTTACGGGGCAGGCATATGGGGCTATACTAACCTCTCTGCCCTCCAAACTATAGAGGACACTTTTTGGAGAAAAATAGTGGGCCTCCCCGTAAGCTGCTCCAACTTTATTGCCCATACAGAGTTGGATGTCCCATATGTTACTGATACAATTAATTTGGCTCCAATCATCTTGTGGCATTCCATCTGGAGAAGGGAATCTATTTATGTCACCCAAAAGTTAATTGAAGACTGCCTATCTCTGGAAAATGCCCATAGGATCCCGTGGATCACCTACATTAAATCCACCCTTTCTTCTCTAGGCCTAGAGCGTCTATTTGTTGCCCCTAGTGACTGTTTGTTAGGGAAATGGGGTTTTATCTCCTGTTTTGAGATGTTCAAAGGGCTGATGCAAGATTGAAGACAAACTGCACAAATGTATCGGTCAAATCATACCTAGAGGGACCAATCACACAGGAAGGGTCAACATCATACTTCTTTACCGGGACAAACTCACATCATAGATTCTTTTTAATCAGATTCTGACTGAATTTTATCCCTTGTATGTTGGCCCATCCAGCTGGAATTTATTCCATAAATGAATTACAATTTTGTCCTTGGGCTGGTGTTTCTGTACAATCAAATTTACACTTTTTTCTTCTGCAAATTTTACATGGAACCTAGCAAAAGATTTATTTTGCCCCCGATGTGTCCATACCATTTTAAACAATGTCGTGTAGAAATGTATTTTTTACAATCTTTGCTTAATCCCATGGTTTGTTTCTCTGTGGCGTCTTTTTTAATTCAATCATGAAAGATCAGGCGATTGTATAATATTTGAGAATGAATTTCAAACTGTTTTTATCAGCTGGGTTTTATCAACGGTCTCTTAATTGTGAATGCTACGAACCTTTTTACCATTTTAACTTGTTTTGTAAATAATTTTCTCTTTTGTATAGATGTTCCTAATTGTATTTATCTGTACTTTTATGATCTTATATTAGAAGCATCGAATAAAGTAAATTGACTGACTGGCAGATCTTTGCTGATTTGAATTTCTGTAGATCTGGACCAACACCTTGAACACTTGGCCTTACAGGAATAGATCCCAGCTTGGGTGCAGCGGCCATCAAATTGGAACCACCTTCGTAAATCCAGAAGACATTTTGTTTGAGAGCACAGATTGTAGGAAAGTGGGTTTCTGTTGCCGTAACCCCCCCACTTTTTGCCAGACTACTGATGCACTTTTTCTTGGTGTGCCCTGGGTCCCTGCCAATCAGGTTCCCAGGGCCGGTGTTCTTTCCCCAAAACTAACTCAATTGGCATCTCTCGCCACAGGTCAGCCCCTGGTAAATGGTACCACAGGTACCCAGGGCACTGTGACCAGGGAAGACCTCTAAGGGCTGCAGCACTTATTGTGCCACCCTTAGAGGTCCTGTACCACTACTCAGACACTGCCTTTGCAGGCTGCGTGTTTTGGTGCAGAACAAAGTGAAGAGTCGACATGGCACACATCTGTGTGCCACGCCTACAACCCACTGCCTTGGCATAGGTCAGTCACCCCTCTAGCTGGGTGCACTATACCAGTGGTGAGGGTACAGGTGCATGAGCCCTGTACACCTACAGTGTCTAAGCCCATTCTTAGACATTGTAAGTGCAGTGCCACCATTAAGAGTATATGGTGCTGGGAGTTTGTCATTACGACCTCCACAGCACCATAATGGCTACACTGAAAACTGAGAAGTTTGGTATCAAACTTCTCAGCACATTAAACCCACACTGATGCCAGTGTGGTATTTAATGAAAAATGCACACAGAGGGCATCTTAGAGATGCCCCCTGAAAACTAACCCACCTCTAGTGTCCAGGCTCAGTGGCTGCTTTCAGCTGCCACCACCAGACATGTGTCTGGACCCCTGGGTCGAGAGCCTGCTGCTCTCTGGGGCCTGAAACAATGCACATCCTGGGACGAGGTGCCAAGCCTCCTCCCCCAGAATGGGCAGGGTTCACGAAGGGGAAGCTTCAAAGGCTTGCCGCCTTTGTGAGCTTCCCCAGGCCACTTGCTTTCAGCAACTGGTCCCCACTAGTTCTGACCCCCACTTTGGGCGGGAGAACCGGCAGGGAAAACAAGTGAGGTGTGGCCACCTCTGCCAACTCCACCCCTCAGGTGGGGGAGGCGAGGTGAAGCACAACTCTCAGTCCACGCCATCTTGAAGATTGGGGGGGGGGGGGGGACTCAGCCAACCAGGGAGAGGCACATGCCCCCCTCCCACTGGAGGGTGGCATAATAGGGGGTGTACCGATCCCAGGGAAGGGACCCATTGGTCCCTGCCTTTTACCTACCTGTAACGCCCCTAAATCTAGTATTTAGGGGCACCCCTGAACCTTGCTTTCAGAGATCCAGACAAGAAACAAGAAGAAAAGAAGGACCGAACAGCCGTGCAGCAGCTAACAAGAGGAAGACGCCCACTGACTTGGCCCCAGCCCTACCAGCCTGTCTCCCCCTCGAACTTGCTCCTGCGAAATCCCGGTGTGTCCTGCAGCCAAAAACCTCAAAAACCCCGGAGGACTTGCCTGCCTTCACTTCCAAAGCCTGCTTCTCCCGTGAACACCGGATTTGTTCAACTGCAACCTCTGGCAGCAGCCGGAAACCGCGGATCCGCCCCACTCTGCACCCGCCGTCCACGGCCCGAGCTCGAGTGGGCAAACACCATGAGGAGGTCACCCCGGCGATCCTGAACCGAGATCCGGCAACCCCTGACCTGCCTCAAGCGGACACCTGCAGTCTAAACCCAGAAGGACCCCCCTAACCGCGACCAGGAGCTGGTAAGAAGATCCGACCCCGAAAGGCACCCCTGCACCCGACGCCCCACGGCCTTGTGTGCCCAAACCAACGGTGCCTAACCAACCCCTAACTTCCCAACTTACCTCTCGAAGTGGTGGTCGCATCCAGAAGTCCTTAGTCTCCCTGCCTGCAGTGCTTTTGCAAACCGGAGGCTCTCCATTGGAAACAGGGCATCCGACGTCGAAACAGCACCCTGCACCCGGCCGCCCTAGTGCCGCTGGGGGTGCACCTTTCGGTGCCAATTTGTTTCCCCATTTGCCCTGAGCTAAAGTCCAGGAGCTTTGCTCCCACAACCCAGTGGCCTGCTTGCCAGCAGCCACCAACCGGAGGCCCCCTATCCCCCATTGGGCCTCAACACTCTGCACCCGGCCGCCCTCGTACCGCCGAGGGTGTAACAAGAGTGCATCACTGACCCTGGGGGACCCCCGAGTCTACCCCCAGAACCTCAACTCCCACTACCGAATACTGACCTAAAAAACTATAACCATATTTTCCTCCATAGGATAACATAGAAACTTTTTCAGGAAAAAGTGTCAAAGTGTGGAGTTTTGAAACCTAAAGAAATTCTTTAAAATTGTACGATTTAACAAAAACGCTTTTACTCACCTGTTTACAGGAAATGTCCCAGTGCTGCATCTAGGGATACAGCACTGAGTAAGAAAAGTAATCCAAAAGTAACTTACCTGCTATTTTACTGAAAATCCCATTGAAGTCTATGTACTGTATTTACAAGTGATTGCATTTCTCTGAAACAATACTGTAAGTCAAGCCATAGTACAATTGCAATTGAACTGTTTCACAATCAGCATTTACTACTGTAAAGTATTTATCAACTTACCTGTGCCAGGCTTGCTTGGTTCTAGAAGTAAAATAACTAAAAGAATATTTTTATACAAAACCAATTGTTCTGAAGTTCAGTCTTTGAGTGTGTGAATTCATTTGCTGATTGGGTGTGTACAACAAATGCTCAACACTGTCCTCTGATACTGCCTTACTGCTCGACCACACTACCACAAATAGAGAGGAAGGTTCTATCTAACTTTGCCTCTGCCTACCTTTGGGGTTCCACTGGACTCTGTGCACACTATACCTTACTTTGGTTTAGTATATACAGAGCCAGCTTCCTACACAGATACCTTCCAAAATGTTCCAAGGGGCGTTGGACATAAAAATGTGACAGGATTGGTATCTTTGCTCTCGTCATGAAGCCCAACTGAAAATACCTTTTGATGGCTTTAGCCCTAAATGAGCATGAGCAGGGAAAATTAACTCCGAATGCTGGAAGGCGTATTAGCCACTATGCTAATGAATGGATGAGAAGTGGTGCCAACACTCATCTTAGGAAGCACGATTTTTATTTTTAGAATACTTCGTACTCTGTATATGTAACAAAAAGCCTGTTCTTTAAACACTAGAATGTCTGTGGGGTGAACTGAGAGAATTTCTTTAACTCCATGGAAAATGAGGACATTGGCTTTAACAGCCAAGTTTAAGAACATTTTTTGTTTTCTCATAAAGTCAGCAGAGCTATGAAACAGAACGGGTGAAAATAGCTGGTGGAGACAGCCTGCGCATGCAGATGGGTAAGGAAGAAAGAGGTATGCTCATCACAATTCCGTTGCATGTGAAAAACTGTTGCTGTGGCGTTCGTGACATTAGGGAAGGAGTGGGGTTCTATATTCTGCTTTAATGCACTTCTAATGCACAAGTTACTAACTTGTGTAACGATATATCTGTAAGAGACAGTAGTTAGTGACAGATTTCTTACCTTAGAATATCCCCAGGCGTCAGGCTGGATCCGGAAAGTTTTTGCGTAGCAGTACCCTTGCGCGTCCGTAGGCGGCGTCGTGCGGCTCCGCGTCCGTCGTCGGCGTCGTGATCGCCGGGATGACGTCACGGGCAGTACTTAGACGCCGCCCCTGCGCGCTGACGTCAGTTCTGTACACGACTTTCCGCGCCAGGAACGCAGAGCCATGCAAGAAGCTGACATAGGTGTCTGAAAAATACTAGGGCCCTGAAAGGGATGTCCTTAACCCTAGAAATCAGTTCGCATAACGGGGAGGATGGGTGGGGTGGTAAGGAATCTGTCACTAACTACTGTCTCTTACAGATATATCGTTACACAAGTTAGTAACTTGTGCATCTGAAAGAGACACGTTAGTGACAGATTCCTTACCTTAGAATAGATACCCCAGCAATACCAACCCCGGTGGTGGGTCTGCGAATAAAGATCAGACAAGGAAGTCCTGGAGGACAGAACGGCCAAAGAAGCCGTCCCTCCGGACCTGACTGTCAAGGCAGTAATGCTTTGTATACGTGTGCAGCGAGGCCCACGTAGCTGCCTGACAGATAACCGGCAGCGGAACACCGCGGCCCAAGGCCGTGGTAGCAGCCGTTGCCCTGGTGGAATGGGCACGCAGCCCAACAGGAGGCTCCTTCTTAGCCAAAGAATAGCAGGTCTTGATGCACAAGGTAACCCAGCGGGAGATGGTTCTCTTGTGCACCGCCCGACCTTTTTGGCGCCCACGTAGCCAACAAAGAGCTGGTCATCCACCCGGAAGTGTTTTGTGCGGTCGAGATAGAAGGAGAGCGCACGTTTTGGGTCCAGACGGTGGAGCCTCTCTTCCTCTCTGGAAGGATGCGGAGGCGGAAAGAAGGTAGGCAAAGTGAGGGTCTGCCCAATGTGGAAGGCAGTAACCACCTTTGGCAAGAAGGACGGACGCGTCCGAAGAACAACCTTGTCTGGATGAACAGACAGAAAGGGAGGTTTGCAAGATAGAGCCTGGAGCTCACTCACCCGCCGAGCGGAGGTGATGGCCACCAGAAAGGCTGTCTTCAGAGTCAGAAGACGAAGAGGACAGTTATGTAGAGGCTCAAAGGGAGCGCACATTAAAAGGTAAGAACCAAGTTCAAGTCCCACTGAGGCATCACAAACGGAACAGGAGGGAAGAGGTGTGTAATGCCTTTTAAGAATCTGTTAACAACAGGGGACTTGAAAAGGGAGGGCTGATCAGGGAGCCTGAGGATGGCCGAGATAGCACAAAGATAACCCTTGATGGTACCCAGGGCAGAACCCTGTTGGGCCAGAGAAAGAAGGAACAGAAGGACCTCAGAAAGAGGGGCAGAAAGGGGATTCACAGCCTTTGCTGTGCACCATGCCACAAATTTGTTCCACCTGCAGGCGTATACCACCTTAGTGGAGGGACGCCTGGCTGCCAGAATCACATCACAAACTTCGGGAGGCAAGTCGAAAGGAATCAACTGCCGCAGCTCAATCTCCACGCAAGCAGGTGTAGACTGGACAGGTTCGGGTGGAGGACCGTCCCCTGCTGCTGCGACAGAAGATCCTCCCGAAGAGGCAGAAGGATCGGGGGATCTACGCTCATACTGAGTAGCTCGGGATACCAAACTCTTCGAGCCCAGTCCGGAGCCACAAGAATGACTTGGGACCGGTCGTGCCGAATCTTCTTCAACACTCTGGGTAGAAGTGGTATAGGCGGAAAGGCGTACAATAGACCGCAACTCCACTCGTGACGAAAAGCGTCGCCGAGCGAGTGCCGCCGTGGAAATTCCAACGCGCAGAACTGATGACATTGCGCGTTCTCTTCGGTGGCGAATAGATCTAACCAAGGCTCTCCCCACTGTAGAAAGAGTCCTTGCGCCACTTCCGAGTGAAGACGCCATTCGTGATCCATCATGCACCTGCGGCGGAGTTCGTCCGCCCTGGCGTTTAGGGAACCTGCCAGGTGTTGAACCATCAGGAACATGCCCTGATGTTCCAGCCGTGTCCAGAGGCGCAGAGCCTCCTGACAGAGGGTCCATGACCCCACCCCGCCCTGTTTGTTGCAGTACCACATGGCGGTGGTGTTGTCGGTGAACACCTGCACTACCTTCCCTTTGACAGAGGGAAGGAATGCCTTGAGTGCAAGTCGGATCGCCCGTAGCTCCAGAAGGTTGATATGGAGCCGGGACTCCGCCGGAGACCAGAGGCCTCTGATCTCCGCCTCTCCCATGTGACCGCCCCATCCCAGAAGGGACGCGTCCGTCACAACTGTGTGCTCTGGCTGGGGAAGGGAGAGGGATCTGCCCATGACCCATTGCCGGTTCGAGAGCCACCACTGCAACTGTTTTGCAGTCCCCTCCGAGATCTGGACGTGATCGGACAGGTTGCCCTGGTGCTGCGCCCACTTGAACTTCAGGTCCCACTGCAGAGCCCGCATATGCCATCTGGCATGATTGACCAGCAGGATGCAGGAGGCCATGAGGCCCAGCAGCCTCAGGGTCATCCGTACCGAAACCCAGGATAAAGGCTGAAAGATCGGAATCATAGCCTGAATATCCCGGACTCGCCGTTCGGGAGGATAGGCCCGAAACTGCGTCGTGTCCAGAACTGCTCCGATGAAAAGGAGCTGTGGAGAAGGAATCAGATGTGACTTTGGCACATTGATGGAGAACCCCAGCGAGTGCAGGAGTTCGGCCGTAGTCTGGAGGTGGGAGACGACTGCCTGGGACGAGCCCGCCTTCAGCAGCCAGTCGTCGAGGTAGGGGAAGACTGAAACCCCTGCCCGGCGCAGATGAGCTGCGACCACCGCCATCACTTTCGTGAACACCCGAGGGGCACTGGTAAGGCCAAAGGGGAGCACGGTGAACTGAAAATGCTCGAGGCCTACCGTGAACCGAAGGTAACGCCGGTGGGCCGGCAGGACGGGGATGTGGAAATAGGCGTCCTGCAAGTCCAACGCTACCAACCAGTCTCCAAGGTCTAGGGCAGTCAAGACCTGAGCTAGGGTGAGCATCTTGAACTTCTCCTTCCGGAGGAAGCGATTGACGTTCCGGAGGTCCAAGATAGGACGCATGTCCTCCTTGTCCTTTTGGGCACCAGAAAGTAGTGGGAGTAGCAACCACGCCCTACTTCTGGGGTCGGAACATGCTCGATGGCCCTCTTGGCCAAGAGGGCCGTGACTTCCTTCTGTAGAAGCACCAAGTGATCCCCTGACATGCGGCGGAATTGAGGTGGCATGGCTGGGGGGTGGTCTCGAAGGGGAGGGAGTAGCCCCTTCGGACAATGTCCAAGACCCACCTGTCCGAGGTGATGGGACGCCAGTGGTGAAGGTGATGGCGGACCCTGCACCCGACTGGCGTGCTGTGCACCTGAAAGGAGGGACTAGGAGGGCTTGGAGGCCGCGGACGGGTTGGAGGTGGTGGCCTGACCCGCACGCTGGTTGCCCGAACCGCCACGGCGGTATCCACGTCCTCGGCCACGCGAAGACGCCTGCTGCGCGGGCCGGTGGCTGGGCTGCTGACGTGACTGGGCGCCCCTTCCGTGGCCACGATAGGGGCGAAAAGCAGAAGGTAGCGGAGGGCGTGTAGCAGAAAGGCCCCAGGGACTTGGCAGTAGCCCGTGAGTCCTTAAAGCGCTCCAACGCATGGTCTGCTTTGGAACCAAAAAGACCGACTCCATCAAAGGGCATGTCCATGAGAGTATTCTGGACATCCCCTGAAAAACCAGTGGTTCTCAGCCAGGCGTGGCGACGCAGCGCCACCGTCGTTGCAATAGATCTGCCCAGCGAGTCGGCGGTATCAAGGCCACATCGTATGGTGTATTTGGCCGCATCCCTTCCTTCCGCAATGGCGCAGGAAAGCAGTGTCTGGACCTCCTCAAAACACTGGGGCAAAACAGTCGCCACCGAATCCCACAAGGAGTGGGTATATCGGCCCAAAAGACAAGCGGTGTTGATGGACCGCAAGCCAGCACTGGAGGAAGAAAAACCCTTCTTCCCAAATTGATCCAGGCGTTTGGATTCCCTATCCGGAGGGGCGGTAGGGAAGGCGGTTTGGGAAGCGGAGGCTTGGACAACCAAGCTCTCAGGAGTGGGGTGGACAGAGAGAAACAAGGGGTCGCCCGGAGCTGGGCGATGGCGTCGGGACACGTTCCTATCCACAGGAGCCCCTGTGTTGGGCTTGGACCAGGCGCCCAAAAGAACGTCAGTAAGTGCATCGTTAAACGGCAGCACAGTCTCCAAGGAGGAGGCCGCCGGCTGAAGCACTTCTGTCAAGAGATTAGTCTTGACCGTCACCGTAGGGAGTCGGAGATGTAAGGCTCCAGCTGCCCTACGCAACACCGTTGCAAAATTGGCTCCCTCCTCCGTAGCCACGGGAGGAGACCGCATGCCAGTGTCAGGGGAAGTATCTAGACCACTGGCATCCCCTAGTTCCTCTGCCCAGTCCTCATCATACTGACACTGCTGTGCCAGAGGGTCCTCAGACCCCTCCCAGTCCTCCTGGTCCTCCTCCGGTTCAAAATAAGGAGGAGGAGGGACATTTGGGACCCAAGGTCCCATCGGCGCCGGAACCGGCGTCGAGCGGCAGTCGGTCCGGCTCCATGTCCGGAGCCGGAGAGTACATGGGGACGACGCCGCCCGGAGCCCCGGGCGGCGTCAGGAACGGCACCGGAGACATCGGCGCCGGCGGAGGCGTGGTCAGGTCGACCGGCGTCGATGGGGGTAGCGGTACCACCGGAGCCGGGATCGAGGCCGGGATCGAGGCGGGAGGCACGAGCGACGCCGGGACCGGAGTCGGCGGCGACGCCGGGGCAACCCCATCAGGGCCCGCGGGGCCCGAAGGCGCACCGGAGGGACCTTGAGGCCCGAAGAGGCGGGCCATGGCCGACAGGAATTCCTGTATTTGGGCCGGATCCGCCCCCGAACCCGGGAAGGACGGGTATTGCGGGGGCGACTCCACAGGCATATCCGGGGCCGCGGGGACGGTGCCGGGAGGGGCCTCAGCCGAGTCGCGAGACCGGCGAGGCGAAGTCCTAGAGCGATGATGCTTTTTGGACTTATTGTGCTTAGACTTACCGGACGACGAAGACTTGGATCCCGACGACCGGTGAGGACTCCGCGACCGACCCCTCGACCTCTCACGCGACCGGGACTTGGAATGGCGCGGAGCCGACTGCCGGGCCTCGAGGAGCTTTCGAGACCGCTCTCGCAAAGCTTTCGGGTTGAGGGCCCGGCAGTCGGAACACGACTTCGTGTCGTGGCCTCGGCCGAGGCAGAAGAGACACTCCAGATGCGGGTCTGTGATGGACATCATCCGAGCACAGGCGTCGCAACGTTTAAAGCCGGGCATCCCTACGACACCTTGGAGTCGATTCGAAGAAACAGTGAAAAAATTCACCAAAAAAGTTAGTCAAAAAATGACTAGGGCACTGCTCTTCCCGGATCTGCGCTTGCTGGCGCGGAAAAAGAAGAACTGACGTCAGCGCGCAGGGGCGGCGTCTAAGTACTGCCCGCGACGTCATCCCGGCGATCACGACGCCGACGACGGACGCGGAGCCGCACGACGCCGCCTACCGACGCGCAAGGGTACTGCTACGCAAAACCTTTCCGGATCCAGCCTGACGCCTGGGGATATTCTAAGGTAAGGAATCTGTCACTAACGTGTCTCTTTCAGATATCCTGTGTTTACCGTTTTCAGCATCACTGGCGCAGAGTCGCAGCATTGACAGGATCTATGGAATGTTGGAGCCCAGGAAGGCTGCGGTGGACTTCAGGACATGCAAACGACCTGTACAAATCACTACAGCAAACAATGCACACGGTGCAACATTCAGAATATGCTCACCATTTTCAACAGTGCCAGGTGGCAGCAGCACTGGCGCAGGCGCAGGAGAAGGGACAAGATATGTACAGTGCTGGAGCCCTGGGGAGACTGTTGTGTAGAGACCTGGCCCTCCTGCTGACTAGATCCAAACTCTTGAGCCACTGGGAAGGGGAAAAAGAAATAATTTAGAGGAGGACGCAACCAATAAAAGCATTCAGCCAAAAGGTCAAAGGAAAAGTAAGAGCCACCGAGTGCAGGGAAAACAAAGCAGAGCGGCTGGGAGAAAGCCAAAAAGAGACCGAAAACAGGGGACAGGAAGCAATGGAAAGAGACTGAGGTTTTAGACACGGATAGAAACAAAAAGACAGTGAGACTACGTAAAAAAATAAGAGAAACAGGGACACAAATGAACATTCAGAAGATAAGAAAGGCTGAAGAAAAAGAAACGTGTGGAATAGCTCTCGATTTCAATGCTTCTTTGTGTAACATACTAGACCTCAAGAATATATTGCAGAAGTATCAGGTGTTTCAATGCTGATAGCAGCGTCACTCACTTGTCCCACTGTGAACTGACCTAAACTGATCACAACTTCACAGCCACACAACAATGCAGTGCACTACATTTCTCTCCAACAACTTTCCCAATCACAAAAAAAAACAAAAAAAAAAAAACTGTACACATCTCTGGTAGTGAACATGAATGGGCTGAAGAACCTGCCAGCCCAGTTATAGCAGGACCGAACCAAAATGTGCTAGATATGCAAGTCTCTGTCACACAGATAAAATACACACTAAAGTATACAAAAAAGTGATGGATCGAACGCTTGAATTAATCTCAGCCACAGGTATTTACTCGGGCAGCATCCCAATACATCGTCATTTTGCACACCACGCCACCTCAGTTTGGAGCCAGCTATATGCAAATCATTTTTGACCCTGCTCCAATCGGAACAGTCCAGCCCGAACTCACGGTGCCACTGGAATCAATATATAGCTGGCTGAAGAACCCATAATAAGGGCGAATCCAGTCCTATGTTGCTTGTATTCTGGTTCAGGGAGGGCTTCGCAGTTCGGGCTGGACTGTTCCCATTGGAGCGGGGTCAAGACCGATTTGCATATGGCTGGGTCCAAACAGGTGGCATGGTGGGTGAAAAATGATAAATTGAGATGCGGCCCGAGCGACTGCCCGTGGCGGAGATTAATTCAAGGATTACATCCATCACCTTGTTGTTGTTGTTACAGATGAAATACAGACACGAGCTCTTCTAGCAGAGACAATGGTATGAATGGAGAATTCTATTCAGCCATCCGCACATACAGAGAAAGATTTGATAAATCCCTCTGCCAGAAAGAGGTCAAACTCTCTTAGCACTATAAAATCTACTTATAAGCTTTCAGGTTTCACAGGCTAACTAAAGAAAAGCAACAATTATCCATGTTTGGTAGTCTCAATGCACACACATTTCAATTGTGTAATGCACCAGCATGTCATGAAAATTCTCAAAATTGCCAATGTGCATAGGTGATCATAGTGTACATAGGGTACGTAACTCACTGCTTAGCAGCCCTACAATTTTTCTGCTTGTTTTATCCTGCCCTCGTCTCACAACACCTCTAGATGTTGGAGTGGGTTATACAAAATTCACGCACTTTCAAACAATAATCGTGCAGTTCCAAACATCTGCTAGCTCCCTTCACCTCCTAACTCTCACCTCGCTCAAACGGGTTGTCAGATCTTTGTGGCTGCACCTTGCCTTTGTCTTCGTGTCGCTTCAGATAAGACTGCAGTGTGGACCTAAAAAAAACAGAGCAAAATGATGGTAATTGGGTCTTTTCCATACCTTCTCTTAATCCACAGGTTAAATACTCATTTACACATAGGTGGGGCTGAAACAACTGCTTTGTGCTCTAACTGCAAAAACATAAGTCATTGCATGGAAACCACAGCCCACACACACACCTTATTCAATTTTGAGTTCCTCCACATCCAGCAAAAACTTCTCCAAGAGGTTAACCAGTGGATGAGTTCCAACTGCTTAAAATTGAACAGTGGAAAGATGGAGGTTGTCCTGTTGGGTACAGATACCTCCTTTTGGACACAGAGATGGTGGCCTTCTAGTCTGGGAGACCTTCCAGTCGCAATGACGAAGGTGAAAAACTTAGGGTTAATTTGACGACAATTTGACCTTCAAAAACCGGATCAGTGCTCTCACCTCCACAATCTTTTTCATGTTAAAGATAATCAGAAAAATGTGTGCTTTCATACCGCCCGACACCCTAAAAACACGTGACAGCATTAGCTCTGTCCAGACTGGATTATGGCAATGCTCTTTACAGGAGTATCCAAACGCAGTTCTTACAAACGTTACAGCGTCTCCACAATGCGGTAGCTAGATTGCTGCTGGATAGCCCTAGATTTCAGCCAGTCTCCCACGGTTTGAGAACTTTCCACTGGCTTCCAGTCGGAAAAAGGATTACATTTAAATGCCAATGCTTAGCATTTAAGGCATTGGACGGTGCCGGCCCTCGATATTTGAAGAATCATCTGACCTGGTACATGCCCTCTAGAAACCTACTGTCTTCACACAGCAAGTTTTACAGACCCCCAGATTTAAGAAAGCTCGTTGGGGTGGAAGGAGTTTCATCTTGGGGACGGTTAAAATATGGAACTCGCTTCCGGCTGACAAACAGCCCAACTCTGTTACCCTTTAGAAAAATCGCTAAAAACCTGGCTTTTCGCCAACTAAAGATTTCATATTACATTTCTCTCCGGCAACCTTCTGGGTCTTTCTGGCACCAACGCCTAGACGCCCTCGGGCATTCGTGCGCTATATAAATGTTCAAATCAAAATCAATAAAGAAAAACTTCCTAAATGTGCAAAATTTCATTACTGTGAATAATTTCTATGAAATCACTTGCTTGATAGACTCCCACCATCGCTGCATCGTCATCAATTTCTCGTCTTCAAGAAATTTGTCCATTGACATCAGGACAACAATTTGGTGGATGAATTCCTTAGCAAGATGAATCCTTCAGCCCTTTAGATAGCTTTGTTTTTCTTTACTTACAGCAGTAGGAAAGACTAGGGTGATGGTTATATAGCAACTCAAGAATAAACTGGAACCTCCGCTTCCCCAGAGATAGTAACTGTATTTATTCTGGGCATAAAGCCATGAATGACTACCTTCCCACACCATGAGCTTTTTATTGGCCTTCTCGAACCCAAGAGGAGTGATTCCATCTTTGAGAAAATAAACTATTTTTTAAGGGCTTCTTTCTCATTCATTCAGCTTTTAGGCTTTGTTTTCACAAGTGTCCTGATTATATGGTTGGAGTTCATAGATTATTCAATCCTTGCTTTTTCTTCGGTGGAGTATTTTTCATCCTTAAAGCATGTGAACTTCTCAATGCCCCGGAATATTTAAATGTGGTTCCTACATATTTTACACTTGTATGAAATAGTACTCAGTTTAAAGCGTGCCTGAAGGGTGCGCACTCTGATCATTGAGTGGAGACTTATGAATAAGAAATAGCGTTCCCCATTGATAGAAATGAATACATTTCCTAACATGGTGAAATAATGAACATAAAATACCACCATTGAAAAATAAATATATTGCTAATAAAGTTTGAAGAACATTGGAGTTATTTTGATTAAGTTCCCTCAGAAGAGAGGATATTGGCTGTGCCGAAGGGGACAAACCCCAAATGTAATCTTAACTGTAAGCAGGAAAGACATCCCATGGAACTGAAGAAAAAAGAAACTTCCCTACAGGTTGAATTCCTTAAGTCGCATGAAGCCTGTTAACAATGAAATGAATGCTCGTCAGTTGTAGGATTGTGATTTTTTTTGGCTCGATTTAGTTCAGGGCCTTCACGAACAGCAGCGATGATTCCAAACTAGAAAAGAGACCATGATTAAGACCGGACAAGAGAAAGGTCCATAAAATGAGAACCACTCCTTGATTTTCTATAACCAATGAGTGCTCTTTGTATGCGCAAGTCTACATTTGACTCGCTGAAGACCCTTCCTTCAGGTCAAACGCCCTAGTAGTGGACAAATTTACATTGAAGTCAGGGTGATCTTAGCATAGAAATTCTGGGGAGTGAGAAGATCTTAACTATACAGAATAATGAAGTTCTGCCGACAACCTAAATTTGTTTTAGATTTATTAACAACGAAAACCAAAGCACTCAATTGCGTAGAAAACGTATAAGGTCCAAACAGTGAGGACTTATGTGGAGATATTTCTTTATTGTGAAGATGCGTAGATTCAATGATCTTCAGTACGTTTACGTTTCACAAAATTCACGTTCTTCAGTTCTTGATATTGAAAAACGGCCGACACGTGTTTCATCACATAGTGACTTTTTCAAGGCTTGGAGGTATAGAAGGATATACCGTAAGCAAGTCGTAGCTAGTATGTTGTTCCGTCGACTAGTCATATGTTGCTAGTAATACATGGAGTTGTAGACTGCAAAGAACAATAAAGCATGGCAAGAAATGAACGATCTAGTGTAGGCAGCATAACTTCACATATGTGTCAGAAGCAGTTCTAACGTTTTCGGAACAGCATGTAAAAGATTAGTCTCACCGTGGTGTGTACCAATGATGGGGACCTTGATAAGCCCCTGTGCCTGGCAGAGTCACTTCCGAAATGTAAGGCAGCCTCAACAGAACAACATACTAGCTAAGACTTGCTTACGGTATATCTTTCTATACCTCCAAGCCTTGAAAAAATCACTGTGTCGGCTGTTATTCAATATCAAGAACTGAAGAACGTGAATTTTGTGAAACGTAAATGTAATGAAGATCATTGAATCCACGCATCTTCACAATAAAGAAATCTCTCACCTCACCATAAGTCCTCACTGTTTGGACCCTATACATTTTTTTACGCAATTGAGCGCTTTGGTTTTCCTGGTTATAACATTATTGCATTGGATCTTTGGTCCTATTTTAACTCACACCTTTGGTAGTATGGTGTGGGATAACCTCAGAAGCACCACCTCAACATTTCCTGTGCTCTGCATGTATTACTGCATTCCTACTACAATTTGTACACTAATACGAGGTGCGATTATTAGTCCATTACTACCTTTTTCTACATTTGTTTTGTTCGGTTATTAAACACGGTCTTATTGCTGTCCAGTTCTAAGCAACCTCAAACTGGTGATAGCAAAGGCTTAAACCTGGTATCAGGACAACCTCAATTCAAAGTAAGAAACATCACTGCCATAAACACATTACAAAGAATGAACTAAATGAAATACTTTACAATAGTCCAGGTGATTGGTCCCACATTTAGCCTTACTGTGGGACGGCATTGCTGTCTGTGCAAACCATACAAGTCCAAGCCACTTCAGCCAAGCCTGCACCTCTGTCCTGCCTCTATACACACTCTCGACCACCCCATACTCTGACACACTCTTGCATTCTTGAAAGACTAACCTAGATCGGGCAAAGAGCACGTTATATACAGATTGCTCATCCTCGGAAAGCTTCAATCGATGCACCTCACAGCGTCGCTGTGGGAGGAGTACCTAACAAGACAAAGGCAGAATCAGATGAGAAAATCTTTAATACGGTGATGTTCATTTCCTCACAAAAACATAGGCTAGGCGGACATTATGTAAGGAAAAAGGACAAGTCATCTCCCTCCTGCTGCTTATGGTATGCGTCAGTGTTCCTGCCATCCTCCACTTTTCACTGCCACTCTCAATTGATTCTACTTCCTTTTGATGTGCAAAAGGAGCTCTATTGTTACACTGCGGAGAGAAATTGGCCCATTACTAGCCCAAGGTGTTTATAACTTGTTCACAGTCACCTCACTCCCTCTCAGTTCCTTCCACACTTCACAAACCTGTTCTACATCTCTCCTTAACCTGCCAACTTCAACTGTTAGGAACATAAGGGTCCTTATCAAATACCTCTTATTCCAACCCGGACCATACCCTCACTCTCACCCTTTTCCTTCTAACACAACAGGAATGAGAAAAACTGAAGATACAAGAAGCATCTGTAGGATGTTGCAGTGGGCACACTGAAGGCACTTAGGTTGCCCTCGCCTGTCCCCAGGTAGAGGGAAGTGCAGTCATGATGCAAACCAATGTCGCCTTCACACATCTAGCCACAACTACTCCAGTCACCCAGAGATGGAACTTATCCTCATACTCTTGGCAGTTAATACTATGATCGTCTTCCAAAGAATTCAACGATCACCCTCTACCCATCGGAAGATCGCATACCAGGGGTTTGCCAGTGGAGTCCAGCTGATCCTTGGTTCTACGCAGCAGCAAGTTTTTCGTTAGAATATTCAATCTCTCGCCTCCATTCTTGGATCCATTGTCCACCTGGTTTTTCCACAGCTTGAACTCATCGAACGGAGAGCAACGAAGAAACCTAACAGTGTGAATATGCAAATTATAAACAAATTATTTTGTAAAAAATGGTAGTGTATTGATTTCAACAATGTTTGACACATAGCCCCTTCATATTGCACTCCTTTACAAGTTCTTAAATCTAAAACAGCAGTCATCCACCCTCTGATGCCTCCCTACTTCCCAGGTCTGTGGGCTCGATAGGATCCTTGGTTACACAGTCTACAATTAGTTGTAACCGCACAAGACCGAGCACCCCACCCCCTCCCTGCCGCCACTGGGTACATAATCGATCGTCAGGGCTTTCCATACCAGTAATATGTCTAATAGCTTCACATTATTCCAAAAGAGCTGGAGTGTCGGGGAGGAGAACGAGCTATGCAGCAGATCACACCCCTCACCACATTCCTTGCAGCAGCCGTCTGCTATTCTTCCTCTTAACTGGGGAAAGGTACCATAGAAACAACAATTTCAAACAGATCTTCCTGAGATGTCCTCAAACGTTTGATGTAAGCATCCTATTGCATATTTCCCATTACTCTTCACTGACATTTATAAGTGGATTCATAATCAAGCGGGTCCGAACGTTTGAAGGAGCAGCTGTACAGTAGCAAGTTCAGAGCTGGATCCACCCGTCTAGGTGACGGGCCCAGTGCCTTCATTGTTACAGTCTCTCAATATCTAATCTCAAAATTGTGCTTACACTGCAGGAAAGGCTTAAGGTTCGGTTTTCAAAACAGGTGTCAATGTTCAGTCTAGTCTCCAGCCACCTGAGTGCAAGGGTACAATTAAGGTTCATGTGAATTGAGAGGAGGGCACAGGAAGATCATCAAGGAACCGCTCTGGTGAGCCGGAAGCAGTGTCCACAAACAGACCTATTTTATGTTGCACAGGATTCTATGCTGAATGTTTCATGAAATCTGATGCAAATGAAAGGCAGAGAAGAAACCCATGCTTGGTCTCGCTCTGTGGAGGTAGTGCCTCCAATAGAGGATCATACTGGATAGGAGTCTTACAGATGCATTCTAAGCACTCTGCAGCTGGTTCATCTGGGCTAATGGGAGCTGTGCTACTGGCACCGCAGGGAGGAGACCAGTCTTAATTTGACAGCTGCCTCCATCACCAAGATGCCAGGTGAAGGTGTGAGCAGTGACAGACAAGTATACTGATCATTGCAACGATTGGTCAGCTAGCCTACTTGAGAGATGAACGCATCAAAAGTGGTACCCAGGTTTTTAAACTTTAGATGTATTCTTTCTTTGGCTGAAGGGGAGGGGGAGCATCATTCATATATCATTTTCTGCATCTCAGTACTCTGTGTAAATGATACCCAGGTAAGTTTCCATAGCAATTCTAATGTACAGCTGAGTGTCGTCCATGTAAGCCTGCACCCCACCGGACAGTGGCTAGAATTGTATAAAGCAGTGTTAGATAGACATTAAATGATACAGGAGACAGTAGGGAGTCTTAAGGAACTGTACATGATTGCAAAACTGCCTACCACATGTAGGGGTAAAGATAAACCTTGGTTCTGGGGAAGACAAAGAGCAAACTAGTTAATGATATTATCAGATTGCGCCAAGGTGGCCAATCTGTCTAATAAGATCGAGGGTGGGAGGGAAAGGAGGCATGAGGTGTCGAATGCCACCAAGCGACCCAACATAACTAGCAGGCAGGCAGCCTCCTAACTTGTGAAGCAAAGGGTGACCCAGAAGAAAAAGAATATATTCTTTCGGTGCCATTTATTGATGAAAACCATATTAGAATGGACAAAGTACATGTTGCTGAAGTTGGAAGATTATAATTTTGTCCAAAATCGTAACCAATACACAAAGCAGCACCAAACATACACCACCAGTGGCACAAGGGCGGCAGGGTGCAAATTCGAAGTCGGCCCCCCAATGCATTTCAATGGGGATTCCTCTTTCGGCAACAAGGCTGCAGGCATGGCACCAGAAATTGCAGGAGGGAGACCAACGACCGCAGAGGTAAGTTGGGATGTAGTGGGTGGTAGGAGCACCAGCGGTTCAGCTCACCAAGGCCCAGGGGCTTCAGATGCAGGGGTGCCTTTCAACGTCGGAATCTTCTACCCCGAGCCGGTCGCTGTCCGTGGGGAGGGGCCTTTGGATTGACACTGCAGGCACCATCGTGGAGGGCAGGAGAGGTCAGCCAACATTGGACACGAGGTCAGGATCATCGGGGGGACTTCACTGCACAGGGGAGCCACTCCGACTCGGGTCGTGGGTTTTGGTTGCAGAGTGGGTTGGGGTCGCGCATCTCCCGGGATTCAGGGTTTTTGGAGTCTGTTTCTTCTGGATAGGTCAGCTGTTCACGGGAGATTGGACTCTTTATTAAAAGCCACAGTCCTTTCAGTGGTTTCAGAGGTCGCAGGGTCGTCTAAGCAGGGGACAGGCCGGTAGGGCTGGGGCCAAGGCAGTTGTCTTCTGCTGCAGGGTGTCTTCTTTCTTCTTAGGTTGTCGCAGATCTGAGGGTCAGGTCTGGGGAGCCACCTAAATACTAAATTTAGGAGGCGTTTCAGGGGAGTAGCAGGTAGGGCCAATGGGCACCTTACTTGGGGTGATTACACCCTTTATTATGCCACCCTCCTGTGGGAGGGGGCATGGCCTAGCCTTGATTGGAGGAGTGCCCCCATCTTCAAGATGGCGGTGACTGAAAGTTGTGCTTCACCTCGCTTCCACACCTTAGGGGTGAGGTTGGCAGAGGTGGCCACACCTATCTTATTTTCCCACCCAAAGTAGCGGTGTAAGCCAGGGGCTAACAGCAGAGGCTGGGGAGGGGTAATTGCATTACAAAGGGGGCAGGCCTTTGAAGCTTCCCTCTTCGAGCACTGGCTCATCCTGGAGGAGGAGGCATGACACCTCTGGGACCAGAAACAATGCACATTCTGGGCAGAGAGCAGGGGCTCTCTACCCAGGGGTCCAGAAACAGGTCTGGTGGTGGCTGGCTGCCTACAGCCAGTCAGAGACTACACCAGGGTTGGCAGGGATTGAGGGAGCACCTCTGAGGCGCCCTCTGGGTACATGGTAAATAAATCCCACACTGGCATGAGTGGGGATTTATTGAAAGGAGTAGTTTTGTATCAAACACTCCTGTATTCAGTGAAGCCATCATGGTGCTGTGGAACTAGAGTTATCGAGTTCCAGCCCATGTACTCTCTATGGCTGCACTGGCACTTACAATATTAGGAAATGGTGCCCAATATTGTAGGGGCATATATGCTCATGCAGATATGCCCTCACCTGTAGTATATTGTACTCTGCCTTAGGGCTGCGAGGCCTGCTAGAGTGGTGAATTACCTATGCTGCCAGGCAGTGCTAGCTGGCATGGCACCCAGGCAGGGTGCCTGGTCGACTTTGTGTTCTCCCTCACAGGGCGTTCAGGCTGTAGGGGCAGTGGCATGGCCCCAGTGAGGTGGGTCCCAAGGGACCCCTTTCAGACCCCAGGCTCTAGGTACCCAGCGTACCATTTACCAGGGGCTTACAGCGGGTAGAAGTACCAATTGGGGATTTGAATTAGGGAAGGAACACTGGCACAGGGGACCTGGTTGGGAGGAACCCTGTGCACTACAACAGAAACCACATCAAAACCTGGCAAAAAGTGGGGGGCTAACCAAGCAAAAGAGGCACTTCACAAATGCCATTGCCTCAAAGACAAATTGAAAGCGAAGAGGCTGAAAAGCACGGCCTTGAAAGGAGTGCAGAGGAAGAGAACAGTCAGAACACATTTTAACCTCACCTTGTCCTTGGTAAGCAAGAACCCACCCTTCTTAAGCCCACGAAGGGAACCAGGATGCAGTGGTCATCAGGCCCCTGACGTCTCACCATTATGGGACAGACAGTGCAGGTTGAACAAGCATTGTATATTACAACTTAGTAATCGAGATTCTCAGAATCACAAGGATTATGGCTCGGAAATCTCTGCAAGTTGCCGTGTTTGAATAATACTTCAAAACCCCTATATGTTGCAGCCTGAACTTAAATATTTTACTTTTTCCAATACATAGAAAACATATGTAGAGAAAAGCTATTCTCTGTGATCCCAGAAAATATTGGAGCATTTTGGGTTTCCTTGCCACCCTATTTGCACAAGTGTTCCAAACCTTAAACCTGTCCGTACGTGTACAAATAGGGTGGAAAAGTAATTGAGAAACTTATGGGTGTTTTCCACATTGCCAATGACCACCGGTCCTACCTCATTCCCTCGTAGGCCCATGTTCTCACAGTTCTTAAGTTTACTGTGCAGTGTTTCCCGTTTAAAGCCATTGCCTCAAAGACAAATTGAGAGTGAAGAGGCTGCAAAGCATGGCCTTAAAAGGAGTGCAGAGGCCGAAGAAGAGAACAGTCAGAACACCTTTTAACCTCATCTCGTCTTTGGTAAGCAAGAACCCACCCTTCTTCAGCCACAAAGGGAACAAGCTGCAGTGGTCATCAGGCCCCAGACGTCTCGCCATTATGGGACAGAGAGTGCAGGTTGAACAAGTGGTGAAGCCTAACCGGACGCTTCCCAGTACAGACCGGTATCACCAGTCACTGCTGCGGCTTTACTGCTACCGACCATAAACAGTAGATTCCAAGACACAGGCCTTCTGATGGAAAGGGGAGCCTTCCAAAAATGTCATTAGTCCCATAAAAAAGTATAGCAACCAGTTTGGTCCTTAACTGGACCCTGGAACGCGGTGTCCAGGACACCCCTCCCCCCAGGAGCACCAATAAACGTTTTCTGGCGGTACACTATTTGGGTGACATCTTTTATTCTGACAAGTAGTATTTCAAAGGACACCTTTTCCTGCACCCCTTTCGAACCAGGTGTGGGTCCAGAACTCTTCGCCTGTATCTCTTGCCTCCTTTAAATCCTGTTAGCTGGAGGTTAGCGTCTGCTAACAACTACAAACCAGAGTGCTTCTCAAGTTCCCCAAGTGTACTGGTGCTCAGTTACTAGAGTCACAATGCTACCTACTTACATCATTAGTATGGCTGTAAATGGCCAATCGTTTGGCCTCGCTTCCAAAACACAAATACTATCCCGAAAGTAGTTCTACAGGTCAAAGGGTCAATAAAAGAGGAAGAAGAAATGGAATTCCACTGATGTGGCAAAATGAGGCCTGAGAAGAGAGTATGAAAGAACTATTAATGTAGTGCCTCTTAGATCAATAAAAATGACACCAGTCCCTCCTGGGAAACAGAACATTAAACACGACACGGTAATGAATCCCGTTCTACACATCAAAAAATAGCAAACCTCCCTCCCCAATCCCAGGATTCCCTAGAACTCGGCTTTCATTCCATTGAGCAATGGAGCCCTTCAGAGATTGTTTTGATGCTCTTGCTACAGCAAAAGGGCTGAGGTCTAGTACGTAAGTGAGGTGTGTGAAACCTGGTTCAGAGGGCACACAGAAACCAAGATGTGAAGGTGTGAAGGTGTGCATTATGAAAGGACAGTCGCCGAGGAGAGAGATTAACCAAAGTGGAATATCTGCCTTCAGGTGACATTCTATGATCCTTTCTAAATGCATCCCAGTGCTAAAGTTGAAAATGCAAATATTTCACATTAGGGCAAAATAAAAAGCAAATCCACTAGAAAATAAGCCAGTATGCAACAAGAAATCGGGAAAAATTGTGTGAAAGTACAGCCCAAAAATCTGATGAAAAAGAAGGAAAAAGATGATTGATGATCGCAAGAAGCCAGCATTTTTCCTTAATCTCCCCAATGTGAGAGGTTTCTGATACTAATCTGAAAAATGTTACGACCTGCTAGAAATGCGCCCTTTCTACAGGGTCACCCCAGATTTTTCTGCCTTTTGCTGAACCCTAATTTTGCTGCCTCTAGAACTCTGTGCATTTGACCCCAGCTAATTAGCGGTAAAATGCTTGAGCTCTCTCTTTAAACATAATAAAACTGGCATACCTCCGATTGACATATTTAACTTACTTACAAGTCCCTAGTATATAATACAAAGGGGTAACCAGGGCCTGAAAGTGGACTGCAGCACCCACTGCGCCATCCACTACAGTGACACTGTAAACATGACTGGAGGCTGCCACCAGTAGCCTGGCTGTGCAAGTTAACTGTCAAACCCTTTTTGACAAGTCTAAACGAACAAGTTACTTACCTTCGGTAACGATGTATCTGGTAGAGACATAGGTTAGTTGTAGGTTCCCTTCGAGCCTCTTCATAATTGTCCTCTCAGGCTCCTCACTCTCAAGACTGCCTTTCTTGTTGCCATCACCTCTGCTCGCAGGGTGAGTGAGCTTCAGGCTCTATCTTCCAAGCCCTCTTTCTTCTCTGTGCATCAGGACAAAGTGGTGCATAAAACAAGGCCTTCATTCCTTCTTAAAGTAGTTACACCATTTCATTTCATGTAGAACAATCTATCACCTTGCACCCTTCCAAGGAGGAGGGGAGACTCCACCGTCTGGACCCTAAACGTGCGCTCTCATTCTATCTTGACCGCACAAAAGATTTCCGGGTGGATGATCAACTCTATGGCTATGTGGGTGCTAAGAAAGGCCGGGCTGTTAAAAAATGTACCATCTTTTAATGGGTTGTCCTTTGCATTAAGATTTGCTATGCTTTAGCGAAAAAGGATCCTTCAGTGGGGTTGCATGCTCACTCCACTAGGGCTACGACAGCAACCACTGCATTGGCATGCAGAGTCCCACTCCTTGATATCTGCCAGGCGACAACGCGGGCATTTCTGCACACGTTTACCAGACACTATTGCCTGGACAGTCAAGTCCGGAGGGATGGCTATTTTGCCCGTTCGGTCCTCCAGGACTTTCTCGTGTGAACTTGGTTCGCAGACCCTCCTCCGGGGATGGGTTTGCTGGGGTATCTATTCTAAAGGTAAGGAATCTACAATTAACAGTCTCCATCAGATGAACAAGTTACTTACCTTCGGTAATGATGCATCTGGCAGAGACATGTTAGTTGTAGATTCCTTACCGCCCCACCCATCCTCCGCGAACCTATTTCTAGGGATAAGGACTCCCTTACAGGGCCCTAGTTGTGGCGCCCCAGTGGTCAGCGTCTTTCATGGCTCTACGCTTCTGGCGTGGTAAGTTGTGTCAGAACTGACATCAGCGAGCAGGGGCGGCATCTAAGTAGGCACCGCAACGCGATCCCGGCGACCAAGACGACCACGACGACGGACGCGGAGTCGACCAACGCCACCTACCAACGAGCAGGGGTATTGCTAAAGAAAAATCTCCAGATCCAGACTGACGCCTGGGGGAAATTCTAAAGGTAAGGAATCTACAACTAACAGTCTAGCAGATCTTGCTTTTAAACATTCATCGGCCTTAGTGCCCATAAGGCAGAATGGATGGTATTTAAGAGAGGCACATGCAAAAGTGCAATGTTAGACAGGCCCATATAGTGAAAAAGCCCCAAAAGATATTTTCACTGTAGCAGGATTGGCCGTTCCATAGGAGAGCATTGGGGTACAAAATGAAGTGTAATAAATGTTCTCTCCGCCTAAGAAACAACCACAAATGTAACATTTTTGGACTTTTCAAATATAGAAGCACAGTTCACTGGTGAAGTCGAATTTGTAGTAAATGTTTTGGAAATAGAACTTTTAAAGTTACCTTTGCTCTGTCTGAAGCCCCTGAAAGCTGAATCTGCATTTTGTTCTCCCACATCTGCCAGCCACAAATTATCACTTTAATAGGCGTGAATAAGGTGTGAGTCTCCCTGGGCACGGACAAAAGGCTGTGGATGCCGAGAGGTGTTGTTGTGGCCTTGACAGAATGGCCTCTGGGCAGGGCCCAATGACTTGATTAACTTCTAAGAGGCCTACCATGTCACAAGCAGATATAGCCAACCAGGCCTGCACCCTTCTTTTGCCCCCGCCCCCCCCGCCAGACAAGAGTCAATCACAAAGAGCCTCTTGTTGACATCAGAGTATCAGATCCTGCTGGAGTGTCAAGAACGTCTTGCCAGGTCTGATGAGGTTTTCATATGACATTTGGGGTTCACTTCAAAGGAGGGAAATAGAATGCCATAACAATGTATGTGTATCCACTGTCTAGCTGAGTTTGTTAGGGATGCAAGGACTGCCTAAAACTGGCTTTCAGTGAAAGATGTGAGCAGATACAAGGATTACCATAATACACTCCCCACACACACACTCCCAGCCCTAAAGCCCATGTTTAGTGCAGCTGAAGACTTCCACAGTCTTGAAAATGCACAAAGTGGGTAGGGTTAGCATCAGGAACATCTCCCCAACACCTCACCTCACCACCCCCCACTGGTTAGAGCATCCCCAGGGGTCATTTCCACCCACTAGCTAATCCCAGGCATAAATATGGCATCTCTAGGCACCCACTTCAGAACCCTCCGGAACCTCTGGAAAATCAGAAAAGGACTGAACCTGTTGTCTACAACCTGGAAAGAATCCTGGGGGATTGGACCTGCTCTCTCTTGTACCCAGGACAAAGATGTGGACTCCAAGGATCATAAGGCTGACCTCCTGTTCAAGCTACAGGGACATAAAAAGCTACACAAGGTATTTTCCTCCAACTATCCAGCTGACAAGTGGCAAATTGACCTGCACTGGACCCTGCTGTTTGACCTTTGCCTGACACCCTGTGAGTCTCCAAGTGCCTCCCATGAAGTCCTCGGGGGCTTTGGAAGTGTACTCTTGTGGTGGATTGGGACTCAAAGGACTAAAATGAGAAGGTAAAATGTTTGACCAGGGTGAACCTGGTTAGTGTAGCCAACTACACTCCATCGTGGTCAGCGTCAAATTCTGCCTAGGTTCTGTTCTACTGTGACCATTAAATATCATTAGCACTTGGTGCTTCTTGGCGCTATTTCTACAGAAAACTACAAAAATGCATTGAGGGGCAGTCGGAGGTATGACATCTTAGTGTCATTAGTTTCTTAAATTGTACTCTATTTTTCGAATTTATTTTTGAGATTTGTCGTATTTTTCATATACAACGTATTACTGTCTTAGTTCTGCATAAATACTTTACACATTGCCTCCAAGTTGAGCCTGTATGTTCTGTGCCATAGCTACAAGAGGGTTGAGCTCAGCTTTAGTGACTTTAGCGGTTCACCCCGACAAGGGTTGCGATTACTAGAGGTGAGTAATTACGGTCTCAACTAATAACCAGATTTCCTACATGCCCATCTGTTCTGATCAGTAAATCAACACTAACTGCATGATGATGGAAACCTTCTCACTCACCAGGTACCAACTGAACACACGGGAAACGGCATTAAACAATGCAGGCTAAACCACACGTGTCATTACAACGCAAGAGGAACACTTGCCTTAACCACGCATGTGCGTGGTTATGGCAGTCAGCGCTCTAGTTGCAGAGCGGATGGTCGGAGAGAGGAACAGCAAGGATCGGGACAGGAAGGACCAGGATGCAGCTTGGCAAGTAGGACTTGGGCCGAGTTTTAGGGTTTGAGGGCAGGGGGAGTGGTTAGGGCTGCTGGCCGGGTTTAGAGCTCAGGGTGGGGGGGCAGTTTTCAGGGTTGGGGGCCAGTTTTAGGGCTTGGGGTCGTTTTTGTGGGCTGGGTTTAGATCTCAGGGGAGGGGGGTCCGGGTGGATTGCAGGGCTGGCGGCCGGGTTTCAGGGCTCAGGACGGGGGGCTGGGGTCTAATCTTTACCAAACATATGCCTTCACCAATCATGCCTTTAAAAAGAAATTTGTTGTAATGGCATGGGTGGTAAAGGCATGTGTGGTAAAGACGTGGTTGTGACCGCATGGTTTACGCATGCATTGTTAAGGCATGCGTTTTTCTGTCATACAACCGAACACACTGTTCTACACTTGGTCTCATTTGCGGACCTCAGTTCTTAATCATATCTGTCCAGATTCACATCAAAAGCAAATAACAGCATTGTATATTACAACTTATTAATTGAGAATGCCAGAATCACAAGGATTATGCCTCGGAAATCTATGCAAGTTGCAGTGTTTGAATAATACTTCAAAACCCCTATACGTTGCAGAATTAACTTAAATATTTAACTTTTTACACTAGATACAAAACAATGTAGAGAAAGACTATTTTCTATAATCCCAGTAAATATGGGAGCATTTTGGGAATCCTTGCCACCCTATTTGTCGAGAGTGTTCCAGACCTTAAAACTGTCCTTACGTGTACAAATAGGGTGGGAAAAGTAATTAAGAAATTTATGGGCGCTCTTCACATTGCCAATGACCACCTGTACTACCCCATTCCCTGGAAGGCCCATGTTCCCGCAGTTCTAAAGTTATTTTGCAGTGTTTCCTGTTGAAAGCCACAGCCTCAAAGACAAACTGAGAGCGAAGAAGCTACAAAGCACGGCCTTAAAAGGAGTGCAGAGGCCGAAGAAGAGAACAGTCAGAGGAAGCAGTAGTTTGGAATATGAAGGAGCCTTTCTTGGCAAGCAAGTACTTAAGTCAAGCAATGTCCTGAGCTAAGCAACATTTCTTTGAGAGTGGGGCATGCAGCTGTGTGTACCTGGGCTTCTCACAAGAAATAAAAGGACCAAGTGTTGATTTGGTTGTGACGGTCTGCTATTTCCCACACTTCTTTCTGGCTAGCGGCGACGGTGAGAGCCATGAATGAGCGGTCAGGTGTACTTTCATCTCACACCTTCTACATTTAGCTGCTTATGTGCAAAATCGCATTAGTCAATATTCAAAATACCAGTCATGGAAGCTCTCAAAGTAATAATCCCTTCTAGAGCCCCACTGGTCCTCTCAGGGAACCTCAACAGTGCTCTCATCAGGCTCACTGGACCGCCATTGGAGCCGTTAAACTCTTTCCAATTACAAGGTCTTTCACGGATGTTGGCTTTCTTTATTACTATAAACTCCCTTCGTTGGGTTGGTGAGCCGCAAGCTCCAACAGTGAAGGAGTCATTTATTCAGGTGGTCTTTAGAACAAACCCTCGTAAACGGCCTAAAGTAGGCTCCCCGAAACATAGCAATCAAGCCATTGGTTGCCTATTTTCTCCTCAAATGGTTGTGGAAAGCGCCTCAGACAGTCTAGATGTTAAAAGAGCCCTCAAGTACTATACTAACCTTAATAAATCCTTTAGAAAGGCAAAGTACCTCTTTGTAACTTTTGTCAAGCTCCACTTGGGGAAATCAATTTCCAAAGCGGGCTTTGCTAAATGGAATGTCCAGTGTATTCATGTTTGCTGTGCCATAACAAAACGCACACTACACTCTGTGACTAAGGTACATTCCACTTGTAAAAGGTGAGCCACTATGACTTTCCTAGGTAATATTCCCACTTACATACGTAAAGCTGCAACGGGTCCTACCAGTTACTCTTCTTCCAAACATTTTTGTGGGGACACTCTTGCCCACCAGGAAGCACAAGAGAGGTACACTGTCCTTAAAACTTTGTTCCAAAAGTCTTCCACTACAGCTCGCAAGTCGCTGCGTCAGGGAGAAGGGCACCTGTTCTCAGACTATGCAAAGCATGTGATCTACAAAAACACATCCTGCCAATGGAAAACATTACTTCACCTCTAACAATCAGTTTTGCAGGTTTTAGTGCTGTAGATTCACATGTACCCTTACACCTTCCCGGAAGCAAGCTCACAGTATGCTTTTTTTTTTTTTTAAACTTTAAATTATGTATTAAATATATTTTTCCTCACATCAATATACATAGACTATCCTGCATCACATCACTAAACTTACTATCTCACCTGTAAGCGAAAACAGTTTGAAGTGGAGTCTGTTCTGCTGCATTGTGGATATTTAGGAAGGGATCACAGGTCACCTCCAAACCTACTTCCTAAAAATAAAAACACAACCTGCAACATCCCTGCTCAACACTAGATGGCAAGAGTGCAAAGCATGTGATCTACAGCAGCACATGCTGCAAAATTAAATTAGGGTCCCATTTAGATATTGGTTACTCCGTCACAGTGACTGAAAACTCGTCCGCTGAAATATAAATCCCATAGGATAGAATTGGATTTATATTTCGGTGGATGGGATATCAGTCACAGTTGTGATGGAGTAACTCGTCCGCCAAGATCTAAATCAGGCCCTAAATGCTTATCTGGTCAAGTGATGAGCCAGTCTTTCATGGACTCTGAATTACATCTGCGAGCGTGGACGTCCCTATGCAAGCGTGAAGAAGAGCTGCGGTACAGACCGTGTTGCATTAGGTTGAAGGGGCTGTACGTTCAATTGGAAAGAAACAAAAAGCTGCCTCTGGCCCAAACAATAAACCTATCGATCTATCTTGACGAGACAGGCATGAAACATGTCGATCTCACACTCAAAATTATTTACTGGATTACACTGTTTCCATTCAGGAGAAGCCAGGATCATTGTATCCCCAGGCTTCATTCACCCTTTTAAACTGGACATAGATTTTGCCACTTGTATTAAAAAAATCTTCTTGGAAATATCTATAGTCCGGAGCAAGATGGCGGCTGACTGATCGCCGGGATAGAGCTGCCCCTGTGTCCTTCTCCCACCCCTTAGAAAAATTCCCTTGTGTGCTGAGTTATCGAGGACAAACCAAACTAAATAATGTCAGGTTTGGTATAATACCGAAACTCTGGAATGCGAAGGGCTGATCAGTCATACCAGGCTGGGTGCAGCACCTCAGCATGGCGGAGAGGATTGCAGTGGCTAGAGCAACGCTGACGATCCGTGCCTACGGGAAGCTACGGCCGGTGGTGGATATGGCCCCCAAGGTAAATAGATTGGCTAAAGAATTGGTGAAGGACGTAGGAGGAACAGCGACGGGCCGTGGTCCCCGGCGCGGCAATCTTACCGGGAAAGTGGAGGATGCGGATCCGAAGCCTGTCAAGGAGCGGATTACGGATGTGCGAGCTGGCCGCCGAATCGTCTCCGGAGACCGCGCTGGACAGCCTCTCATCTCGGAGGCATTTTCTGGGAATATAGCGGCGAACAAGGTCCCCCTGCCTCCACCTATGTCAGTGTCTTCGCCTCTTCCTGCTGTGATGGGAAAGGAAAGAATCGGAGCCGACGACTCCATCCCTGACCCTGTGGCCTCAGCCCCAGCAACAGATGCACTGGTACAACCATCGGCAGCAGGACGATGCGGAGAGCAGAGTGAGGAGCAGACGGAGCAGCTTCAACCGATTCAGCAGGAGCAACATCAGGCATCGAGGCCACAGGAGGAGAAGCTGAGAGGAGATATATTGACAAGTCAGACAGGTACTGGAAATTCTATGTCTGCCCCAGATAGCTTGATTGCATTAATAGAAATAGACCCTGCTATTGGAACTAACATTGTGGATGAGGCTATGAGTAAAACCATTGCACAAGACACCCCCACAGCCACTTATCAGAATGGGGCAACAGCGTTTCAAGGGCAGCTGGGCGAAGTTTGGCTGAACAATCCAACGGGAACACCGGATCAGGGGGGGGGGAGAAAAGTTTTTTTCCCTCACAGATGAGTCTGAGCTCTCAATGTCATCTCCTGGGCTTACTGAGGAAGAATCAGGGTCTGAAGATTCTACAATTAACAAAAGCCGGGATAGAGCAGCTACCCTAAAACGCAGATCGAAAGTTAGGGGGAAAAGTCAGCGATTGGATAGTAATGGTGAAACTACTCATAAGCTAAAATGGGATTATTCTGCCACAAGTCAGATTTATAGTGAAGGCTCACTTGATAAGACTCAAATTGTATCTAGCGCCTCTCCTACCCAGAATGTTGCGCCCTCAATGGAGTTAATTTACGCTACTCTCAAGCAAATGCAAGGGGAAGCTCGCCAAGAGAATCGCAGAGCACATCAGGCTACAAAGAAATTACAGGGCTCCCTCCGGAAGGTGAGCAAAATGTGCTCGGATATGCAAGAAAGGGTGTCACAGGTCGAGGAAAGAACAGCGACACTCGAGGGCGAGCTGGGAAAGATACAGGAATATAAGGAGCTCCAAGAGAAACAGGCTGGCGACATGATGTGGAAACTCGAGGATTTCGAGAATCGCCAGCGCCGAAATAATTTACGATTCCTAGGGATTGCGGACAATAGTGAAGGCAGCGATGTAAGAACTTTTATGGTAGATCTTATGAAAGGAGCCTTCCCTGAGCTATCAAGCTGGAACTGGGACACTGAGATTCAGCGGGCTCACTGCTTCCCATTGACCGCGAGAAAAAATACCACGGTGGGGCAATTGGAACGGCCCAGAGCGATCCTAGTTTTTTGGGGAACTTTCTCCTTTGGCAGTCTATCTCAGATAAGGCGAGACCGGATGCAAAACGATCCCATAATGGTCACACTTTTTTTCACGCGTCCAGACTTCTGCCACACTACGGTGGAGGTTACGTCAACTAATTTCTCCTTTCTAGGCACTTGGCGCCGAAGCCTACCTATTGAGCCCTGCACGCCTTAAAATCATATACAGAGGAAAAATTAGGGTGCTATCATCAGAAATCAAGGCTCAGGAGTACCTGAAGGAACTACAGGAGACAAGAGGACAGGGCGCTACTGGGACAACAGAAAGATAGAGTGTGGTGGTATCACATTTGGAGACTGGATGATGAGGGCACAAGTGCGGGTATTATTTGACCAAATGAAACGTGGGAAGGATGAAACAATCACTGGTAGAAAAACAGTAGAAAAATAGTAGAAAAATGTGGGATGTGTGTTTTTTCTCTAATTATCACCCTGTATTCTTTAAATTTCAACGTTGAAGGTAGGACAGTATATTACTTGGTATTGGTTTAATACATAGGGGCGGGGGATTGGACACGGGGGCACTTCGGGCGGCCTAACAGGCGACATCACGTGTCCCTTTGTGACCCGTTTGCTCAATGTTGTGGGAGGTGGGGTGGGTGGTAGGATGGAGTGGGAGGAGGGGGAGGGAGGGCTAGGGGGGGTGGTTCTGGGAGAGGGGGGAGAGAAAAACGGGAGGGGAAAAATCGGTTCACGAGGATCATGAGAAAAAGTAGGGGATACAATCTAGTTGTAAACAGCATAGGAATGAAACAAAAGGAATTTATGGCAACACTGGGAAATACAAAATTAGGGAACGCTTTTTCAAATATCACATGATGAAAATACGAATAGCATAAATTAACGTATGTGGTCTGAATGATCCAAATAAAAGGCAAAGGATTGCAATTGAACTGAAAAGGTTAAGGGCTGACATTTTGGGTTTACAAGAGACACACATTGAGGGTTCCAGGGCTAAACTAATGGAGCAGTTGGGGTATAACTTAGTCGTGAATACATTGCAGGGGGGTAGGACTAAAGGGGTTGCTATATTGTCACGGATGAGTGATTTAAAATGGAGAAATTGCCAGACCGACAAATTTGGACGATGGGTGATGGTAGAAGGCTGGTGCCGTGAGTCTAGTTTTACCCTCTGCTCAGTGTACGGATCTACGGGTGATGACCCAGAGGTCCTGCTGGAGGTGAACTCAGAGCTGGCCTCACGAGGAATACTGGTTATATTATGCTGGGACTTAAATATTAATGGTCTGGGCATTAGATGGGATGGGGGCACCACCAAATATACAGGCCGTAAAAATAAGGTTTGCAGGGCTTTGTTGTCGCTGATTCAAGATAATGGCCTGACAGACATTTGGGTTTTGACCAAAGCTTTGGATCCTGGGAGCACGTACTACTCTGCACCGCACAAACTTGTAGCACGACTTGATTATTTTTTTACTTTGTCCCATTTGGCCATAGATTGTGATATAGAAAAGCACCCCAGAGTGTTCTCAGACCACAATCCTCTAGTATTAACCGTTAATTTTAGGGGGGCAGAGAGGAAAAAACCACCTTGGACATTTGAAAGAGGTTTGCTAAAAGACCCAGACTATATAGCACATATGAATACCTGGATTGAGGGTTTTGGGAAATAAATAGGGATAGCGCCAGTAGTGGGGTGGTTTGGGACGCATTCAAGGCTGGAGTCAGAGGTGAGACACTTCGCTACAGTGCCAGAAGGAGGAAAAAATGAAACAGGGCGAGTTAACACACTGTATGAAGCAATGGCTGCTTTAGAAGAAGAGCTGATTAGGGCAATAGCACAAGGTGCTCCATTAGAGTGTTGGACGCATAAAATCGCGGTTACAAAAGCTGAGATCGGTGAAATCTCTTCGACTAAGGCAGCTGAAAATTATCTTGCATGGCGTGAGGGGTGCTATGAACTCAGCGAGCAAGCTGGCAGTTCGGACGAGACATAAAAGGGTGATGGGGGAGATAGTTGAAATACAGGATAAAGACGGGAAAATGATTAAATAAGCTACTGGTATACAAGAAGTATTTCATAAATATTATAGTGAATTGTACCAGGAGGAATTAGAGTTGTCCCACCACGCGGTTAGTGACTATCTGAAGGATATTCAGACAGAGCAATTTGCCGCCCAGGATATAGACCTCATGGATATGTTCGTAACAGAGGAAGAAATATACAGCGCCCTGATGAGCCTCCCATCGGGTAAGGCAGTGGGTCCGGATCAGATCCCTTTGGAGGGACATGATAGAAACGCTCAGACAAGCACAAGGTGGGAAGTCAATACCAGAGTCCTGGGCCCAGGCGGTAATAGTTGTTTTTAAAAAAAAAAAAGGCAAACCCCCGCACGAACCTGGCTCATATAGACCCATCACTAATGAATAGTGACTCCAAAATCTTTTCCAAAATATTTGCTACCCGATTAAGTTCCATCATCAGCAATGTAATCCATCCACGCCAGCACGGGTTTATACCCGGAAGAGGAACCACTGAACATGTATGCAGGGTAATAACACTCTTTGATGCAGCAGCAGTCTCAGGAGACCCTATGGCACTCATTCTACTTGATGCCGAGAAGGCGTTTGATAGGGTCTCCTGGGACTACCTGTGGGGCACCCTCGAACGACATGGGTTAAGAAAAGGATTCATTAGTGCAATCATGGGTCTATACAAGAGTTCTGTGGCTCGCGTCAGAGTAAACGGGGAATACACGGAACCAATACTGATTGAGGGGAACCAGACAGGGGTGTCCCTGCTCCCCCTTACTCTTCGCTATATACATTGATCCTCCGATACGAAGAATTGAAGGAAATCGTACAATCCAATCAATGAGATTTCAGGAGCTGGAGACGAAAATCCTTGCTTATGCGGACGACCTGGCAGTTGTCACACCCGACCCCCAGATCGCACTTAATGAAATAGGTAACGAAGCAGCAGTATTTGGGATGGTCTCAGGGTACAAACTCAACCAGCAGAAGACCCAAATCGTTGTCAATAGTGCGTCTGGCTTTGGGGATACAAGGGTCACAAATATGGCCATATATCTGGGGGTAAAAATCACATCGGAATTGGGGCAATTAGTAGAGGCTAACATAGCTCCAATAATAAGACAAGGGAAGAAAGACTTTGACAGGTGGCATAATCTCCACCTTACCATTGTAGGTAGATGCAACATTATAAAGATGCTGTTTCTTCCCAAAATACTATATCTCTTCAGGACCGTACCCCTTGAGTTTGGAAAGATTTGGTTTAAAGAAATGGAAAGTATGCTCAATAGGTTTATTTGGTCACATGGTAAGACCAGAAGGGCACTCAAATTTATGACTTTAACAAGGGAGAAGGGAGGTCCCCGATTTAAGACTATACTACTGGGCGGCCGCTCTTCAATATATGCGTGTGTTGCTGGGAGGGAAAACAGAAGAGCAGAGGATTCAACTCGGATCAGAGGATGTGTATGAATTACTAATAGGCGAGGCTGCACGGGGCTGTTTTCTGAATTATAGCGAGCCAAGCTATTACAAAAAAGTTAAGTTCAAAACCCTGCATGCAGCTTTTAAGATTTGGGTATCTTTTAAACGCAAAGTTGCGCTTAGTCGGCTGAACTACTATACACAGCTTTTTAAAAATCCAACTATGCCAGAGATCTTCCGAGATAACATTATGTCTAGATGGGATGAAGCAGGAATTCGCTCAATAGGAGATATTTTAGATACATCGGGCGTGTTAGCATTTAGGGATGTACAAATCAGTTTCGGGATACATACTAGAGATTTCTTTAAGTATTTGCAAGTCTGGAGTGATCTAACCCAAAAGAAAGGGGGTTCAATGGGTTTTAATAATGATATTGTGGACGCGGTCCGCTCTGAAGAAGGGTGCACAATCAGTCAGATATATTCAAAGCTGATCACGCTAATCCAGGATGACCTCGAAAAACATGGGTCCAAATGGGAACAGAGGTTGGGTACGGCACAGAATATATTTTTAGAGTCACTTGAATTGGGGAGGACGGTGCTTCGATCGGCAGGATTACAGGCTCAACACTACAAAACACGGTTTTCACTATACCATACCCCGGCTAGAATTGCTCAATGGGGTGGTCAGGATGGAATCACATGCCCGCGCTGTAGTAGTACTGAAGCCGATTTGACACATATGTTTGCAACATGCCCTATTCTAGGTACCTGGCTAGACGAAATTGAAAAATTTATGAATACATCTTTGAAAATAAGACTGAATCTAACGGCCCAACATATATTGCTGGGTATTAGCGATAATGATGTTTTAGAGGACCATCGCCCCTTTCTTTTTATAGCAATGGCAGTGGTAAGAATCTGTATTGCATCAGCCTGGCTGGACCCCTGGCACCCGGATTCCAACAATGGTTGGGTAGATTATTAGCCACCTACAATTTAGAAAAAGGGGTATATGAAAAAAAGGCTTAAAAGCCAAAAGAAAAGGGGAAAACATATGGTCCCCTCTCAAAAGATGGAAGGAGGGTAACTAAACTGTATAAAAGAAGCATTAATATGTTATATGATTGTATGAAAAATAATTGATTCCTTATTGATTCGACCACAAATTGCTTCTTTATGTTTTCTTTCCTTTTTTTTCCTCCCTTTTTCTGTACAATAATGATGAAGTTGTTATCCTGTAGTCCGTTCATATGCTTATGTTGCTGTTTAATATTCAGTCTCATGAAATCCTCTTGTATTTAAAGCATTGGAGATGATTCAATAAAAAAAATATATATATATAGTCCATTTTAGATCACATCTTTTTCCAATATTCCCACCATTATACTGGGATATCGACATATCCCCAGTATTACTTTGGCGAAATGAGAAGTTCTCCGGCAAAGAGCCCCTAGGAGGGGCACGTGTAGCATTGCAGCGCCAGCCCAACGAAAAGCAGGCCCGATGATTAAGCATGCCACCTTTGAGTGGGTGAGGGCACTTCTTTCTGATCACCAGTAAGATTAACTTGTAGAAGCATTCCAGGCCTCTAAATTAGATAAATTTTTCCAGAACATATACCTTATAGTTATTTTCATATGAAGCATGAGACTGTATACTAGACCACCCAATATTTCCTTGTCTTTCTACTTTTGAGAGGTCCAAACAATTAACAATTAACCGCCCGCAAGAAAGGCAGATGGCCTTACCCGATAACAGGGTCTTGCCGTGCTAGGCTCTAAACCGAACAATGGACTGGCTACCTCACCGAACGCTGCCCTGTTGTGCACGCTGAAACACTTAGAGCAAGTTCTGATGTTTAGTTCAGTTTGTCTCTCAGATTACATAATTGTTCCTTGAGCCTTTGTAAGCAAAAGATACGCTATATTGTGGTGAAGGCCTGCAACCAGTCTGCAACCCAAATCAGCACCAAGGGGAAGGGAGACAATCCCTCATTAACCATGTTTGAGGTCATGAGTTGTGGTTGGTCTTAGATTTAAAAGTACAGCCAGAGTGCCACAAAAAAGGCTGGACTGGATGGGCTGCTCTCACCTGGTCCAAGACCACTTGAAGACATGAGATGTCTGTCACAGCAGACAGTGCACAGTGTTGCTGAAGCCTCCATCCATCAGTCCCTCCATGCCAGCTGCAGTCTCCCATGTGAGTTCAACTGAGTTTGAAAAATACTGCTTTAATGCTACAGATATGTGGCAGCCAGTTTTAAAACTACTTCGAGTGTACAAGGCCAGTATGTTGTCAAGACTGTGTCCTGAAGATCTCTCGCTTATACAAAAAGTGCAGGACATGGTGTTCTCAAGCTGGCTACCTGGGGGTAGCTTGTGTTATTGTGGTGATGTGTAAAGTTTGATCTGCTTGAAAGGAAGTTCCCTCTGAGTAAGGCTCCTTCAGACTATGGAGATGCAGACTCCGCTTGGATTTTTTTACCCAAATCTAAAATTCATACAATGTTGGTTATATACTTTGTTCAAATTGGCTATGAAAATGTTAAGGTTTCTGCTATATTTAAATAACACATTTAAGTCAAGTCTCTGCCACATGCCAAGAATAATTCAGAAGTGTGATGCTGTGAATGACCTGAAGACTTAATTAGCACATCAAGTTAGCATGTTTATCTAGGTGGGCGTCTGTTCACATTCAACACATCAGGGAAGAAACACATTTCTCACATACTGAGGCAGCGCTGGACTAGGATACAATTATACAATACCCACAAATGTTCAAAGCATCTATCAGGCAGCTTACATTCACACGTATGCAGAATGTTTAGCACTATTATATTTTTCAGGGTAGGCAAAGGGACAACAGACCATTGATTGAATGTTCAGGATGCATTTAGCTACAAGTATTGCAGCAAAATGTGTTTTTTTCTTGCCCTCTAAGATCTAACTGGGATTAACACCACGCTGCTAAGCCCGGCTTGGATCCTATCTTCAAAGACTTGGCTTTCTAAAGGAGTAACAGCAAAGGCAGACTATTCCAGGCGCTTTGTACAAGCACTGGCAAACATTTTCACTGAGACTTCTATGAACTTTTACTTACTTCAGCAAGGAGTACATGTCCAGCAAGTTGTTCTGGATGGGAGTCCCGGTCACAGCCCAGCGGGTTCCTGCTCGCAGCTTGCACACAGCTATGGAGGTCTGCACCTTGGGGTTCTTAATATTGTGGGCTTCATCCAGAATGACACGAGCCCATGCGATACGTAGCAAGGTCGAGCACCGGAGGGTCTTATCCTGCAGGGAAGAACAGCTACAGGTTCAAAGCATGACATCAATCCTGTTTAGGGCCAGAGGCCTCTGGTTTCTTCCTTTCAGTAGCTATTTTGCTAACAAAGTAAATTCACTTCTACAGTTAGTCCCCGACACCACAAAAGCCAGCATTGCAGCACACGGGAAGCACATCTGGAGTAGATGGGAACCACATCTGGAGTAGATCGGAAGAGTGTTGGAGTAAGGGCTGTGGCCGTGTGATAAACAGCGCTCCAAAAACAATGTCAACCGTGCAACGGATTCCAAAAGGTACAGAAATGATTTGTGTGTAGAAAGTGGTGGTAAAATTCAGATGTGGTACATTTAGGACACTGGACAGGAAAATGGCCATTTTAGAAAAAGAAATTCTTAAAATTGGGAAATATTCACGGACATTAGTAAGTGTGAACGTGCTGGAGGCTACGGAAGAGAGTGGCTACGGAAGAGAGTGGCTACGGAAGAGAGTGGCTACGGAAGAGAGTGGCTACGGAAGAGAGTGGCTACGGAAGAGCGTGGCCACGGAAGAGAGTGGCCACGGAAGAGAGTGGCCACGGAAGAGCGTGGCTACGGAAGAGCGTGGCTACGGAAGAGAGTGGCCACTGTCTCTACTTAAGCTGTGAATGAACTTCCAATTCCCAACAGACCAGTCTACAGAGGTCAACCTTCATGCCACATTACATCACCTTCAGAAGCTGTGCCCGAGAAACCAGGAAGTCTTAGAGAAGAGAATGAGAGAAGCATGGTGTGTACCAGTCCAGCGGACCACAAGGCAGAGGTAGAGAAATAAAAAAACTTAAGTTCCACACAAAAGGTTAACAGAGAAAACTCAATTAAGGAAAAAGAACACAAATAAATGGAGATTAAGAGGTTCAAATACAATAATACAAAAAGGCAAAATAGCTCAAAGTTTGCTAACTGAGAAACCTCCAAAAAACAGGTTGTTGAACCTACTGGGAGACTAAAAAATGAAGGAAAGTGCACAAACGTTCATAACCAGAGTATCATTAACAGTCTATCGGATCCTTGCCCATCCAGGAGGCAAACCAGACGCAAGTTATGTTCAAACACTTTGCAAAAGCATCAAAGTATGGCCACCTTTAAGCCTCAAAGATGGAGCCCGGGATCGATCGGCAAACACATTTTTTTTTTTTTTAAATCAAGTAGTGTGAAAGCGCTTTTATTTAAAAAAAGGGGAAGAAGCGGCAGCAATTAGCTGCTGGCCCGCCCCAGAAAAACAGCCAAATTGAAAAAGACAAAAATAGAATCACAGGTGTCGGGTCAACAAAGGAAAGGGGTGAGGGGCTGAGGGAAGGCAAACAAAACTCACAAGGGAGTGAGCAACGGGAGGGCAGGGTAGACAGATGAGGGAGAGAACACGGATGAGAGCAACGAGGAGTGTGGGGTGAGGGAGATGCGCACAAGAGAGAGCGCAATACAGAGTGCCGGGAGAGAAAAGACCACGAGGGAGACTGCTGGAAAATAGATGCACTTATATAATGCTTAAGCAAAAAAGAAGTAATTCCATAGAAGTGAATAGTTGAAGGACACAAGTAAAGTGGGTCTGCTCCAGGAGAGGGACCAACAAGATGGATAAGGGAACCTAGTGAACAAGAAGAAGTAAATGAGAGCAACAACAAAGCCAACGAAGGGTCAGCAATGGTTGGGCTTTAGTCACACTAAGGTCTTGGGAAGCTGACAAATGATCATTTACAACCAGACACCTTGCGCTGCCGGGTAAGTGCGACCTAAAAATGTGGATTCAGAGAGAACTCACCTCAGGCTTGGACGCAGGGGAAATATTTAATAACCTAAAGCGAAAATGGGCATTGGGAGGATGGAATTCTTCACATGATGCCAACATCTGCATCGTAGAACTGATTAAAGAAGGCACTCACCTCTACATCGGGGTCCTTGGCAGGACTATTTCCCTCATCCTTCATCACTGGAATTTCCTTGGCAACAAGACTGTAGGTAGTCACCACGATGTCGTACTCAGCGAGACTAAGTGAGTAAGGACACAAAGATAGGATTATGCCAGGGGGTGTGATGACAGTGGACATAGGCAATTGCTAATACTTTACGGGTCACTGCTCAGAAACCCTATCCCACGGTAATGGGTCATACTTAACTTTGTAACAGAGACCACTCCCTTCATAGTCCGGAATTAAAGGCATGACCTGGCTTAGAATGTTGCTGCATGACCCTGATCAAGAGCCACAAGGCACTGCAATACGCAACAAATTGGACTGATGCCAAATTGTGCCTAGGGGCTCCCAGTAGACGACCCTGCTGCCAAAATGGTTCAGCAAGTTCCGTTTAAACAAAAGGTGATGGGTGGAATGCCTGCAAATGTCCCAGCCACTGGCAATCACAGGGATACTCCAGCCTGAACTACCAGGCCACATCCCTTCTGAATGGGAACACAACTCTAGGCTGGGCCAGCCTGGTTGGGACACATCACTGAGGGACATACAGCTTGGATCCTACGGTACAGGGAGTACGGGACTCCAATCTGGGCATCACCATTTCAGAGAAGCACCCAGCTTATAACAAGCCTGTCACAAGTTCATATCCCATCAAGTCCAACTCAGCCTTACATTCTTCGGAGGATGGTATATAGAGTAGTAATAAACTGGGAAATAGTAACACTGATTCCTTATAGCGCTTAGCAACAAAAACTGCCGCCTGAGAAGTGATATGAAAAAGTTCTCACCACCATCATTTTCATTGGGCATGACAACTTTATCCTGATAGGGTGACTGTAGTTAATCACTAATACTTCTTCTCTTAAAGGAATCTCAGTCTGTTCTATAGCTTCTCTCTACCCCACACTCACAGGAACAGAAGAATCTGGCAGAAGGTTTGTGTGTCAAAGTCTATGAACCATATTTTGCTAATGAGTAATACAGCTTCTATAAAATTCTAACTTTACGTGACTCCAACACACCCTTTGGTCTACAAACAATTAGAGAGAAACAGAACACGAATGGCACCAGATCTTAGACATACTCATGAAAATCTGTCCACCTTCTGAGTCGAATAAAACACATTCCTCTTCTGCTTCCACTTTATGAAGATCCTTCGAGACAAGCAACCACACAGAATTGCCACGAACTAATAATCGCTTTGTCCTACCCTAAATTGTGAAAAACAAGTTTTGATTAGGATAGTGTCAATCGTTCATGTTGAGCGTTCAGTAGTAGTTTGCTACTCTGAGGACAAAATGTTAGTTGCACAGGTCCCTCATATTGAGAAGGGGCTAAGGTATGTTATCTCCTTCCAATGTAGAAACATCGGCTTAAGATATTCTCCATACCATAGTATCCACACCTCTTAATATAACAAAAGACTGTTGCTTGGCAGTGGAGTGGGGTCTAGCTGGGTAGAAATTTAACATAGAGGAAAGCTACTGTCTGAACACTCATCAATTCCTAAATTTACACTCGTAAAGTGTAAAAACTATCCTTACGAAGACTTTTCACATTAAGCAACAAGCTTACAATTATTTACTCTGAATGGGCTTGCACAGCCCCTTTCTCCGCAATGCAAACCATCAACATTGTCCACTTAGTCACTACTCCTTCTCTGCATTGGTCCTCAACTTCTGGGACAGCCTACAAACAATCTCTTAAAATTCATTAAATAAAAACAACTGAGAATCATCCTATGGTGAGGGGTAAGAGAGGGGTACTGGCAGTGAGGACTAACTATAGCCATCAAATCAGAAGTGTCCTGCACCCCGACATAAGGGGAGCTCTTCCCATTCATGTCGACCATAAGAAGAAAGCCTGGTCTCACCAAATCATGAAATACACCCAGTACTGAAAGCTAGACTTCCATTTGAGAAGACCTGTCTTTGTCAGCGAGGTGAGACTGACTTACAGTACATTTATAGAAACCGCTCACGCTTTCTCGATTAAAAAGTGTTTGAGACTTGCGCTCTTATTTTTCTTCAGTCAACCGAACACGAAGCACCCATATCTGAGGGACCTAGTTCTGGGACTCTTGTCCCTAGCTGGGCCAAAGAGAAGCCCCAGCACTTAAGAATCTCTTCGGAGCCTGGCCATTAAAAAAGCACCCTCTCCTGGTCTGATTGGACCATTAAGAAGCAAACCCCCACAAATTCCTTGCCTGATTTGGCCACTGAGAACTCTTTACGTCTGAGAATTTCTTACCTGGCTGAGCCAACAAATACCACACTTTCTTATCCCTCCCCTGTTTGACCTATTAAAGCTAGCCAGGTCTTTGAGTCAATTCCGATTTGACCACCAAGAAGCCTTTTAGAACCTCTCTCTTAGAACGGCTATTGAAACCCTCCCACTTCTGAACATCCTTTCCCTGACTGGTCAAGTGAGGCTCACGAAAGAGGAGAATCCTCTTTCTGATTGGACCATTAAGAAAGATCTACTCAAAAACCCATTCCCAGGTTTGACCCGACTGACAATCCTCTCCTTGCTTTGACCACTAAAACAGCCATGTTTGGAAATCCTTCACCCAGTGGCAAGTAAGACACACCCATGTCTGGAATACTTCCCCTAGATGGGCGATTGATAGGCACTCACGTCTGACTATCCCTCTCCCGGTTGGGCCCATGGAAGAGGTAGACTCGTAGTTTGCTACTGCTCACACGCTTCTCCACTTCTTTCTTCCAGTGATGGATCAGGGATGCTGGGCAGATAATCAATGTTCCACGAGAGGGCACGATCGAAGAATCTAAAGACATGTCAAAAGCAGGATGTTATTGCATGCAGCAGCAATATCGATACATGCCCCTTCCCCTTGTATCATGTGGATTGGGTAAAAGAACACATCTTGTCAACTGGAAGAGAGAACAGTCAGGAAACAGAGTCAACGCTTCTTTGTGCAAACTAAGGCAGAAGGCGTGAAGTGATGGATGCTAAACATTTTAGGAGTGAGCTGTGCCTGGACAACTCCGCAGCCGTGGCTTGAACAGTGTGCTCCGATTAACATATGCTGGTTTTGTATTCTGTCATTGGCATCTCACTGCCAGGTATGGTTTAGGAACTTGCCATCACAGTTATCAATGGGAAAATAAGGTAAAACACAGCATTGCAGGAGACACATGCTTACAAACTAAGTTGGCGGGTGAGGGGGTAGGCAGGTGGGTGACAACTACATTTAGTAGCAGGTCTCCAAGTGGTATGCCGCTTTTAACAGGGCATTGAGGGTTCTTGCTCCATTTTAGCTTTCTTTTGGAAATATTAGTAAATACAGTGGGGGCAAAGTATCCGTGTACTACAAACAGAATCAAGTAATAGAATGGAGGCAGAAGGAAAATAAAGTTAGATGAAATGAATTACATTCGTGAAGCTGCAAAACCACCATGACAAATATTATCTAATGGATGAAGAACAAGCAAGTTACTGAAATTCAGTTATGGTTTTTCCAGTGGATACACACTCTTCCCACATATCTCACCTTTTGAATGTCTTATATGCCTAAGTTACTCAAGAAACTGTTACAAGGAGCAGCTCTCCAGTTACACAAAACCAAGAACAGGCAACAAAACTAACACAATGAAAGATATGAGCAGCACGTAGAACCCAAACAAAATTAAGCACCACGGGAAAGTACCGAACCAGCAACACTCCTCAAAATTGGGAGGAGACAGGGTGGCGAGAAAAACACAATATCCAACAGAAAAAAGCTTCTTTCCACAGACTTTTCAAATGAGTCCCAAAGTAATGCCATGATAGGTGGTGAGACACAGGAATCCCATTCATACAAGAAAACCACGCACAACAACTCTGGCAAAGTAACCTTTGCTCTTAGCATCCACACAATAGCGATTCGCAAAGGTGTGGTGTGGACAGAGGCACAAGTAGCCACAACAGAAATAATAAACGCCTCCAGAAAAGGTTTATATTTTGCCAAAGCATAACAAACGTTAACGCTTAGAACAGCTCAAGATTAAATTGTCCTTCTGACCTGCGAACCCAACAAACAGTTGGGCATCAATTGGAGCCAGCCCATGCAACCTCTCCTCCTCATGGAGGTGTGAGGTGGAGGGAAGAAAGATCGTGAAGTGCCTGACAGGCACAAATTTCAACAGACAAGTAGAGCAAGTTTGCTACAGAAGCTCGTCTGTAAAGAACATAGGATAAGGTGGAAGAACAGAGGGCTTGTAGAAAATTTGATATAACGAAAAAGCAATCAGGAAAACAGCAGTCAAGGCGAGTCAACTTATTTTGCAGCTATGAAGTTCAAGCGAGAGACCATCAAAACTTTAAGACAAGATGCGGCTTCCATTGCCGAGCCACAAGGAAGCCAGAGCAAACACGTGCAGTCAGCCTTTCAAAAAACAAGCAACTAACCAGGATTTGAACCGCCTGGTCACAGACACAAAATGAATGATAATGGCCAAAATAACCTCTAGCTATAGCAACAGCTAACCATTGCCTTGCCAACAACAACAAAATGCAACATGTGTGAAAGAGCAGGAAGGACTCATCCTCTCTGCCTCACACCATGCCCCATAAAGAGACATAGCGGAATCTGCCTTGCTACAGAAGACCAGACACCTCCGGCAGACGATCAAGTGGACTCATTTAGCCCAGAACAATCTCCAAGTATTTAACTTGAGACCCCAAGGTTTGCGACCACTCTGCTGCGTCAGAAGAGCCAACTTGTTTGGCAACAGGTTCAATATGGAAACACTGCATTCCAATAGATTAGAGTACAAAACTATCAAATGCACCTAGTGCCTCTTTACCTTCTAGAGGAGCCGAGGGAGGGCTAGAGAAAAAGGAAAGGCACACACAAGTCCCTGACTCCACCTCAGTCATACACAACCCCTAAATTGCCCCAGGCAATGCCTAATGCCCAAGAGTGCAAAAGCCATTTGTAAAACCTTGGGACAAGGCTCCCTAATGTAGTCCTCCATGCGGATCATACTCAGGATATCCAAGGTCACATTCAGAGATTCAACCGTAGCGGAAGGAGTGTGCTTCAGAGACCCACAAACAAGCAGAGGGCCTCGACAAGCAGAGGTCTGGACAGCACTTTAGTCTGCCTTTCAAGATAATGCACCACAGTGGTGTTGTCTGAAAGTACTTGCATGAACTGCACCAGAGGATGACAGCAAAGACATCCCTCTGCAAGGGCCAGTCCAGTGAGGAGTCGTCTGCCAACCGAGTGTCTGGAGCAGACACAGGTACAAAGGAGCACGAAGCAGCCAAATGGAGCAGTGTGCCAGAATGATGGTCACAGCGGCCGAAAGATCTGGAGACAATGACGCACAAGGCACCAATCAAAATATCTCATCCTTTGACTCTCACGAGATAAAAAGAAGTACACAAGAGGCAAATAGCCCCAGGAGCTGGAGAACCAAACAGCATAGGGAGGTCCGTCTGTGTACATCATTGTGACAGCCCTGAAAGTCCCAAAGCCTCCATGGATTGGGGTGGCAATGCCGTGCTGATTTTGCTAGACCTGTCGGCGGCATTCGACACGGTCCACCACGAAGTGTTGATGGACCGTTTATCAGATATAGGAGTAGAAGAGCTAGCTTGGAAACAGTTGCAGTCTTTTTTAACCGACAGGTCACAAACTGTGGATCTGGATGGTAACCGCTCCAAACCCTTCTCCCTTCCATGCAGGGTGCCACAGGGCTCGTGTCTAAGCCCGACACTTTTCAATATCTATGTGGCACCCCTGGCTGGTGTCATCAGATCATTTGGCTTCCAACTCACCTCATACGCTGATGACACTCAAATAGTACTATCATTGATGGAAGGAAGGGAAACGGAAACTGGGGCACGTTTCCATGACTGTATGGGGGCCATCTCGCACTGGATGGCATCTAATTGCCTAAAACTGAACTCCACCAAGACCGAGGTCATAAAGTTTGGCAACAATCCACGTGTGTGGACACCGGACTGGTGGCCAGAAGATCTTGGTGTATGCCCCCCCCCCCGCACAAGGAAAGCAAAAAACCTGGGGGTACTGCTGGACAATAAGCTCACCATGAGTGACCAAATAAGCATGGTGACCTCAGCCTGCTTTCTAGTCTTGAGGATTATAAGGAAGATTAAGTTCTTCCTGTCCGAAAATAGCCTCAAGACAGTGATTACGGCTCTTATAATGTCGCGTTTGGATTACTGCAATGGCCTTTATCTCAACGCTCAAAAGCAGCACATTAATCGGCTACAACTAGCCCAAAATGCAGCAGCAAGAGTGCTGTCAGGAACTCCTAAATTTGTTTCCGTGAGAACGGAGCTAATGCAACTTCACTGGCTCCTGGTGAAACAAAGAGTTCGCTTCAAGGCACTCTGTACAGTGTTTAAGGCCATCAATGGAGCCGGACCCGACTTCCTTAGGCGTAAATTCCTCTGGTATGTCCCGGGAAGATCGCTACGCTCCTCTGGAGCCAAATATGTTCAAGCCCCCCATTTAAAAGAGTCAACTGGGGAGGGAGGAGTTTTATTAACTGTGCCTCCAGAGCTTGGAACGAGCTTCCCTTCCATCTCAGGAGTGCCCCGGATCTCCTCTCCTTTAGGAAAGGGCTAAAGACCTGGCTCTTTGCGCAGTAGCATACATTCTTTTCCCCCCAGCAATCAGTGCTAGCGCCAGGACACCCCAGGGTAACCGTGCGCTCTACAAATGCAAATAACATAACATAACATTCCAGGAGAAAGGCTTTCATGAGGTCTGAGACCAGAATCACTGATAGATGAGATGCTTGACTGGTAACAATAGGACTTCCGCGAGGGGATTGAGAAACTCAAGTAGAAGAGGAGTCGACATCCAACCCAAATGCATAGATTAACTGGGGTGAACTCGCTTTCACCAGTCAGTCGTCTAAGTGAGTGAAGACGTGTACTACAGAGATGGGGCCACAACCACTGGCTTTCATTTGTTGAACATCAGAGGTGTTGACGATAGCCCAAAGAACAAGACCACAAAACACAAAGCAGAGGCACCAAAGCATTACAATACAGGGGTGACAGCCCAACAAAAATAGTTTATAGGGAAGAGAGTTGTACCACAATTAAAAGAATGGAAAATACAAAAGGAGTACAATCCTAACTGGGTGCAACTTCGTGAAAACAAAAAAAAACCAATGCCACTCAATTAAGTGAAAAAACAGACATATGAACTTTAGGGGAACACATTATACCCTGGACTTATTTTTGAGGATTTTATGGAGAATGTACATTTTCTCCCGGGGTAAACCCTTTGTTCCCCTCACAGAGTATTATTTAAGTACTTCAGTTTCTGATTGGGAGAATGTTTGGTATTATAACCTTTTCCCTCTAGAGACAATTTTACGAAAGACCTGGAATTTGATCCTGTAACTCAGATTTTTGTGACACTTTAAAGGCTGTAGAGAGACAAATCAACCCTTAACTGATTTTATGATACATCATAGAAAGTTTTTCTCCATTGTGTCAAATTACGTCTTACAAAGATTTTTTTCCAGTTTGAAGACCAACTTGACTGTCCAATCTCCGGGAACATTTATGCATGCTACAGTAGCATCAAGTGTCATTACAAAATATATCCTATACAACGAGAATCTAAAATGTCCTTGCGTTGTCCTTATATGGACACTATATGTATTTGGAATGGCTCAAACTTCCTTGCTTGGCTAAAGGCCGAGGACCAATATTTACTGTTTTTTACTGTTTATGTGGTCTTACAGGTGTCATGTGGTTACTTTCTTTGACTTATTGATTGAACACAAAACTGGGCAGCTTATCACCACGGTATTCAGAAAAACCACAGACCGGAATTCCCTTTTGAACTCCATCTTAAAGGTTGGATATAATTTACACATGGCACAGATTTCTGGTTATAAAACAAACTATACTAGCAACAAGTTTGGGAGTTTAAACTGCTGAAGAGAGGTCATCCTAGTAAAGTTGTCAGACAGGCCTAGAACCGGGCATCCCACACTCCATGCTCTCCTGGAAACAGGAAACAAAACTTCAAATGATTAGGACAATACTGTAGCTAGCACTTTTCATTCTCTGGCCAACAAAGTGAGGGAAGGAAAATGCTACTTACCCAGTATGCATCTGTTCTTGGTATATAGACCTGTAGAGTCATATGCTATGCATATATCACCATCTAGTGTTGGGTCCGGATGTTTGCACTGTGTTTTTCTTCGAAGAAGTCTTTTCCAGTCATGAGGTAGGTGACTCCTCCTTTCGGTGATAGTGCGCATGGGCATCGACTCCATTGTTAGATTGTTTTCCCGCAGAGGGTGATAATGGAGAAAGTAGGAGTAGTAAAAGGAGATGTCCATGAATGCTTGTATCCAAGTAAGATATTACTACAACAGATATAGGTATCCGGGGAGGTGGGTGGGCGCATACGACTCTACAGCTCTATATGCCAAGAACAGATGCATACTGGGTAAGTTGCATTTTCCGTTCGAGGCATATGAGCTGAAGATCATATGCTTTGCATAGACTATACAGCAGTTATCTCCCAAAGCGGCGGCCTGTTGCAGTGGTTTGAAATAGTGTACGTAAAACTGCCTGGCCCACTCTAGCTTGTTGTCTTGCCAACACATCTACACAACAGTGTTTTGTGAATGTGCGAGGTGTAGACCATGTTGCAGCTTTGCATATGTCATCTATGGGTATATTTCCTAAGAATGCCATAGAAGCCCCCAGTTTGCGTGTAGAGTGTGCTCTAGGGGGAACTGTGAATGTTCTTTTTGCTTTTGCATAACAGATTTGAATGCACTTGATTATCCACCTAGCAATTCCTGATTTTGATATGGGATTGCCCTTGTGTGGTGCAGCAAATGCGACAAAAAGTTGATTTGTGTTACGTAACGTTTTGTCGTTTCTATGTAATACAGCAATGTTCTTTTTACATCAAATGTGTATAGAGCACGTTCTGCTACTGAATCTGGTTGAGGGAAGAACACTGGTAACTCAACCGATTGATTGATGTGAAAATTAGAAATGACTTTAGGAAGGAATTTAGGATTAGTCCGAAGAACTACTTTATTTTGATGCATTTGTAAGAAAGGTTCTTCTATAGTTAATGCCTGAAGTTCACTTACTCTGAGTGATGCGATAGCCACAAGGAAAGCAGTTTTCCATGTGAGAAATTGCAGTACACATTTGTGCAATGGCTCAAAAGGTGGGCCCATTAGTCTGGTGAGGACAATGTTGAGATTCCATACTGGAGCAGGTGGACGTCTCGGGGGAATAACTCTTTTGAGTCCTTCCATAAACGCTTTAATGACAGGCACTCTAAAAAGAAATAGATGTTGTCTATTTTGTAGGTATGCAGCTATTGCAGCTAGATGTAGACGTATGGACGTGTATGCTAAATTGGAACGTTGTAGATGTAACAAATAGCATATAATATTTTGTACAGAAGCATCAAGCGGGTTGATGTGGTTGTTATTGCAGTAAATTACAAACCGCTTCCACTATGCTGCATAGCAGGGTCTTGTGATAGTTCGTCTAGCTTCCTTGATGATATTCATACAGTCTGGCGGTAGATTAATATAGCCAAACTCTAAGTCTTCAGGTGCCAGATCGCCAGATTGAGTTGACTGGAATCTGGGTGTCTTATGTCTCCACGGTTCTGTGTGAGGAGATTGGATGCAAGACGTAGTTTTTGATGAGGAACTACTGAGAGTTCCAACAGGGTTGTGAACCATGGTTGACGTGCCCATGTGGGAGAAACTAGGATCAATGTCAAGGACGCTTGTTCGAGTTTCCGAACCACTAATGGAATGAGTGGGAGAGGTGGAAAAGCGTAAGCAAATATCCCTGACCAGTTCATCCATAGTGCATTGCCTCTGGACAATGGGTGTGGATACCTGGACGCGAAGTTTGGGCATTTTGCGTTTAGATGCATGGCGAACAGGTCTATGTCTGGAAAGCCCCACATTTGGAAGAATGGGAGGAGAACTTGAGGATGTAGTTCCCATTCGTGGACTTGCTGTGTCTGACGACTTAGCAGGTCTGCCATCTGATTGTTTACTCCTGGGAGATGTTCTGCTAGGAGATAGATCTTGTGATGAATGGCCCACCTCCAGATGTCCTGGGCTAAGTGGGAAAATTGGGGGGAGTGTGTTCCCCCCTGTTTTTGTATGTAATTCATGGCGGTCATGTTGTCGGTACGAACTAGGACAGTTTTCCCTTTCAGCTGGGTCTGAAAAGCTTTGAGGGCTAGAAATATGGCCATGAGCTCTAAATGGTTTATATGAAGCAACTTTTGTTGGTGGCTCCACAGTCCTTGTACTGTGTGTTGATGTAGATGGGCACCCCAGCCAGTTAGAGACGCGTCTGCTGTTAGTACCGTCTGTGGAACCGGGTCTATGAAGGGCCGTCCTTTTGACAGATTTTGTGTGTTCCACCACTGCAGAGAGCAACGAGTACGGCCGCTTACCAACACTAGATCGGTTACTAGACCGTTTGACTGGTTCCACTGACTGGCTAAGCATTCTTTGAGCAAACGTATGTGAAGTGTGTCATGCGGCACGATCATTATGCAGGATGCCATCATCCCCAGCAGTTGCAAGTAAGCCAGAGCTGGAAGAGATTGATTGGGTTGAAACTGACGAACCAAAGCCTGAATGTTGAGAATTCTGGCTGTGTTGGGAAACGCCAGAGCCCTTTGAGTATCTAAAGTGGCTCCTAGGTAGTTCTGAATATTGGTTGGTTGAAGATGTGACTTTGGCACATTGACTGTGAACCCTAGTTGATGTAGTAACTTGATGGTTACGGAAGTGTTTTGAGACACTGTTGGTAGGTGCTGGCTTTGATGAGCCAGTCGTCCAAGTATGGGAAGACATGGATGCTTTGTCTCCTGAGATGAGCAGCTACTACTGCCAGACATTTTGTGAAGACTCTGGGGGCAGTGGTGACCCCGAATGGGAGTACTTTGAACTGGTAATGTTGGCCCGCTAGCACAAACCTGAGAAATTTGCGATGAGCAGGGTCGATTGGAATATGAAAGTAGGCGTCCTTTAAGTCTAGGGTGGACAGGAAGTCGCCTTTTGGGAAACAAAGGTAGTACCTGTTGAAGTGTAACCATGTGAAAATGGTCTGACTGTATGTAAAATTTGAGTTCTCTGAGATCTAAGATTGGTCTGAGAGTCCTTTTTTGGTATCAGGAAGTAAAAGGAGTACACGCCCCACCCTTGGTGTTGCAGTGGTACAGGCTCTATAGCTCCTTTTAAGAGTAGAGACTGTACCTCTTGTTTGAGGAGATGTAGATGGTCAGAGGAGAGTTTGTGTGACTTTGGGGGAATGTTTAGAGGAGTATTGATGAACTCCAGGCAGTAACCAGAACGGATAATTTGTAGAACCCACTTGTCGGCTGTTATTGACTGCCAAGCTGGTAAGAAATTTGACAGTCTTCCACCGACAGGTGTTAGGTAGTCGGGGGGGGAGGAGAGGTGAGTCACTGTTTTGTATTGGAGGGGGAGGTGCGTGTGTTTGAACCTCTACCTCTTCCCTTACCGTTATTTCCTCTGTAACCCCCTCTGAAGTAGGTCTTAGAGCCAGAGGGTTGATTATTACCCCTATAGGTGGAGGTATTTTCTGAGGAAGAATTCTTGGACCCTGCTCGATAGAAAGAGCGTCGAAAGGAACCACGTCCTTGTGGTGACTGAAGCGCCCCCATGGATTTGGCCACTTTGGTGTCTTTCTTCATCTTTTCTAGTGAAGAGTCCACCACCGGTCCAAAAAGGTGTTCCTTATCAAAAGGTGTGTTTAAGATAGAGGTTTGAATCCAGAGATACGTAGCCAGGCGTGTCTTCTTAAAAGGACACTGGTATTTACTGCTCTGGCAGCTGTGTCTGCAGCATCGAGGGAGCACCTGATTTGATTATTGGAAATAAGTTGTCCCTCCCTTATTAGGTCTTCAGCTTTAGATTTGTGTTCTTGGGGTAGATATTGCAACTTTTGTAGCTTACCTTGCAGCCTGCCAACTGTTGCAGTTGGTCTCAGGCCCAACACATATTGCGGGGCATTTATTAGACCCAGTTTTTACTAATATATCTCAAATCATAATGCACGCACCCATTAGGATGGGATGGACGGACCATTTTTTGGTCTCAATATCCCTATATGGATTAACTCCTGCTCAGACGGAGGGTCAGTCGACCTCCCTGAAACGGCCCTGGTATAAATTGAACTGGGACCATTTTGATGCCTGCCTTCTGGCTACTCGTCCGAATTTGCCAGAGGATTCTAACGAGGCTTACAGGGTATTTTCTGAATGGATAAGGTATCCATTAGACAGTTTAATCCCTATGAAATGGTCAGTCAATCGCAAAACTAAAACACGACCATGGTTTAAGACTGAACTTGCCGACATGCGTAAGGGATGTAAGAGATTAGAGCGGATTTGGAGAAGAGACTTTAGTCCGGCTGCTAAAGATATCTATCGGGCAGCAATCAAAAGGTATCACAAGGTCATATATCAGGCACGAGCAGTTTTTTTCTTCCAACCAAATCCGCGAGAGTGCTAATCCTTCTAAGAGCACGTTCTCAATACTTGCCAGTCTGCAATCCCAGCAAACCACCGTTGGGTCGACCATCAAGTCTAACAAGCAGTGCGAGGATCTGGCCACCTTTTTGTTAAAAGGTGGATGACATCTACAGATCCTTCCCGATCACACATAGTAATGTGCCGGTGGCACGTGATTGTCAACGGCCGGATACTCTTCACACCTTTCCGCCGATCCCGGTCGATCAGCTGTTAGCATTCTGTAGTAGGATCAAGTCGGGATCCCCGTCGACCCGCTTAAACCAGATCAATTCAAGAAAGTATTGCCGACAATCTTATCTTCCTTGAATCAGGTGATAAATGGGTCCCTCAGTACAGCTACGGTGCCCAGGGCTTGGAAACAGGCCAAGGTAATTCCATTACTTTAAAAACCTGCGCTTGACCCAGCCAAATCAGAAAATTACCGCCCCATCTCTCTGCTTCCCTGGGCGGCAAAGATCACAGAAGCATATGTGAACTCCCTTCTGTCTGATTTTCTGGCCTTGAATAACATACTGGACCCCTCCCAGAACGGCTTTAGGCCAGGTCACAGCACAGAGTCAGCTCTCCTGGCCGTGACAGAACATCTTTGGTCAGCAATGGATGAGGGGCAAACGTCGGCGCTGATCCTGCTGGACTTGAGCGCCGCGTTTGATACTGTGTCTCACGACACACTGGAGACGCCTTGAGGAGGTAGGAATTATGGATTTGGCACTGGAGTGGCTTGCCTCATTTCTCCATGAGAGGTCATTTTCGGTAACAGCCCCCCCCCCCCCCGTTTGCTTCTGGCGAATATCCTGTTAAACAAGGGGTGCCACAGGGCTCCTCCCTCAGTCCCCTGTTGTTTAACATCTATGTTCAACCTGTGGCTGCAGTAGCCATTAGCAGGGGTTTGACCATGGTCTCCTACGCTGACGATACGCAGTTGGTGGTGGCACTCTCTAATAACACCGAGCTGGACGCCCTTAAGTTTCGGGGCGACCTTGAGGCAGTGGCCGAGTGGATGACTGACAACTGCCTCCAACTGAATTCCAACAAGTCAGAGGTACTGTTAGTAGGTAGAGACCTTGGTCTGTGGAATGATCTCTGGTGGTCAGCCAGCTTGGGCAAGCCCCCCTCCCCCAAACAAGCTGTAAAAAATCTAGGGGTTTGGTTGGACTCATCCTTAAACTATCGAGTCCAAACCAAAAAAACAGCAGGGACCTGTTTTGGACTTTTACGAGGGCTCAGACCATTGCTGGGCTTCTTTGACGCGTCAGGTCATCATTCAGGCGACGGTTTTGTCCAGACTTGATTATGCCTGTTCCCTCTATCTAGGGTCCAATAAGGCGGAGGTTGTGAGGTTGCAAAGGGCACAGAATGCAGCAGCTAGAACCCTTTTAGGCCTGCGCAAGTCTTGATCTGTGTCCAACGCCATCCGCCGCCTTCATTGGTTACCGGTGGCCAGGCGTATCGAATTTAAAGCCTTATGTACTTCCTTTAAGGTTTTGAAACTGGCCACCCCTTCTATTCTGGCCAATCTCCTTTCGCCATATGCCCCACCACGGCTTCTCCGCTCACAGGGCCAGCACTTGGTGGTGGTTCCCCGGATACGTAGAGCTCGTGCCGGCGGCCGCTCCTTTCGCTACAGAGCTGCCACTCTTTGGAACACACTTCCTGTGCAGATTCGTGGCCTCAATAATTACTTAGAATTTAGGAAGGCCATTAAGACTTTTCTCTTCCCTTCATCTTAGTTCGTGCCTGCTCTGTTGCTATGTCAGTCTTTCCTACATTAGCGCCGGGACGCCCCTTTGCTGGGGCAGCTGTCGCGCTTTATAAGACACAATAACATAACATAACATAACATATTGGATTAATTGTTTCATCTCGTCCCAATGCGCACGGTCGTATCTAGCTAGAAACGCTTGTGTGTTGGATATGCGCCAGAAGTTTGCTGCCTGCGATGCGACTCTTTTCCCCGAAGTATCAAGAAGCTTAGATTCTTATCTGGGGGTGGAGCATCTCCTGTGGTTTGGGAGTTAGCCCTTTTGCGTGCGTTAGACACTACTAGCGAGTCTAACGGCAATTGTCCCTTAATGTACGCTGGGTCAGACGGTGCAGACTTATATTTTTTGTCTACCCTGGGTGTAATAATACGTGCCCTGACAGGGTCATTAAAGATATCATCCACATGTCTGATCATACCCTTGAGCATTGGTAAAGTGTGTGAGGACTTTTGAGTAGTGCTAAGGGTCTCGAAAAGGAAATCATCTTCGAGGGAATCTTTGTGGAGCTGCACCCCATGATAATTAGCAGCCCTCCTGAGCAATTCAATGCATCCTACACTATCGTCTGGAGGAGAGGGTTTGGTAGGATATAAGTCAGGATCATTGCCTGTGGGCGAGTTAACATTATAATCGTCCCATGGGTCTGTAGGTATTGGTTGGCCATCATCATCCCCGTCCCCATTATCATCCCCATCATCCTGGTTATCAGGTGTATGTGGTGGGTGCTGAGGTGAAGTAAGCACAGTTATAGACTGTGGAGAAGGGGGGAGATGGGATAGGAGGGGGAAGAGAAGGAGGAGAAGGGTTAGTTCTGACAGTTCTCTTCTTCAAAGGGATGTGATATTCCTCTTCAGCATCAGTTCTTCTTTTTAGAGTCACTGTTATGTTATTAATCACTTGTAGTGCGCACGGATGCTCAAGAGTGTCCCGGCGCGAAAGCCAACAGCAAAATGTAGGAGCTGAGAGGAGCGGTGGGTTAATTAAAAAGCACGGTCTTTAGCTGCTTCTTAAACAGCCTGAGATCTTGAGTATTCCGCAATTCATAGGGTAGGGAATTCCAGGCCTTAGTTGCCTTGAAGGAAAGAGAGCTGCCTCCCGTTCGTATAAGACGAAAACGGGGGATGACTGCAAGACGAAGTGCGGCAGAACGCAATTGTCTTCAGGGGGACATAGAAATCAAAACGACTTCTGAGATACAGCGGCCCAGATTTGTAGAGGGCACCATGGGCAAGAGTGAGAGCCTTGAACTGGACGCGTTGCACCACAGGGAGCCAATGCAGGTCCCGAAGATGCTGCTTTATGCTAGATCTGCCAGGGATACCAAGCAGCACTCTAGCTGCCGCGTTTTGAATAATTTGCAACTTTTTCAGCTGATATACAGGCAAGCCAATATACAGTGCATTGGCATAGTCAATACGCGACAGAATGAGGGTGCGAATCACCATTTCCTTGGCTGGTCTGGGTAACAGTGGCAGGAACTTCCTGAGCGATTTCAATGTGCCAAAGCACACTCCGGCCAATTTTTTTATCTGTGAAGAAAACCGGAGGTCCTCACTGAACCAGACCCCCAGATTTTTAACCAGGTTGCCAACAGAGTTAGGCCTGGGATATTCAGAGGGCCAGAGAACCTCCCTGAATTGGGGGGGGGAAGACCCATACAGAAGTTCCTCAGACTTGTCCTCATTGCACTTGAGCTGAGCCTGTGCAAGCCAGTTAAAAACAGCTGAAAGACAGTTTTTGGCTAGATCCGGGGACAGGTCATTTTCTTTCCACGTGAAGAGGAGCCGAGTGTCATCTGCGTAGGCTATAATCTTTGCCCCCAGCTCCTCCGCCAAATAGATCAGGGGAGTAACGTATACATTAAAAAGAAGGGGACTCAAAGTGGAGCCGTGCGGTACTCCCGTGGTCACCTTTTTTGGGGCCGAGGAGAACGGGGGCAGCCATACCTGCTGGGTTCTGTCCTCTAAAAATGATTTGAGCCAATCTCATGCTGGACCGGATATGCCAATGTTTGAAAGGCGGGCCAGTAATTGACGATGGGGCACCGTATCAAAGGCGGCAGAGAGGTCCAATAAAATCAAGGCCGCTCTGCCGCCTGCATCCAAACATTCTCTAATAGCCTCCGACATCTCCACAAGGGCCGACTCTGTGCTGTAAGTGGCCCTAAATCCAGACTGGGCAGGGTGGAGGTAATATGCCCAGTTTTTGGATGAATGTAGAGCATTTTCTGTTTTGGGTCCGGTTTATCGAGCGGATCGTCGAAACGGTGTTTTTTGGGTGATTTCGGTGCCTGTGGTTGTTTCGGCGCCGAAGGTTTCGGGGCCGGTTGTTTCGGATCCGAAGTGTGTTTCAGCACCAAATGTTGTGGATCGGAGCCGGACTAAGGTTTTGATCCCGAAGGTTTTGGCTCGGTGCCCGATTTGGCGTGGGTTTTTTTTGGAGCCGTAAGGCTTTTTCGTAGGCTTCGGTGCCGGGCCAGAAGGCGGGGCGTCGGATGCGTGGTCTCGGTGCCGACCGGAGTCCAAGGGCGCGGGTTGGTCCGTAGCCTTTTTTGTTTGTGGTGGATTTCGGGGCGAGGGAGGGTCTGTACTTAAAGTACGCTGTCCAGGTGGGATGTCTTCATCCTGGTCGGAGCCGTACTCGGAAAAGGAGATCGGTTCCTGTTCTTCCTCTGCCCCAATAGCATCGCCGGCTTCTTCCTCAGATTCAGTCCCGAAGAGGTCAGGAATGGAGCCTGTGTGTTGACTCTGCATGTCGCGACGTCAAGCCAGATGGTCGCGAAGCGTCTTCTTGGAGCGGAAGGCTTTGCACGCGTCGCGTCGCAGTCACTGTGCTCGGGGTACAAGCACAGGTTACACACTTCGTGTGAGTCGGTGCGCGGGTACTGCGTGTGGCACTGAGGGCAGAATTTAAATGGAGTTCTTTCCATCTACTGCGAGTCGAACCGACGCGGGTAGGCCCGACGGCCTACCACGAGCTCTCCGATCGAAAGAGGGTTTTTTGTCAGCAAACACGAAACGCGAAGAATGGAATACGCGATCGGAAACCATACTGTCGACGTAGAATGTCTTGCGCGCCGAGGAAACCGAAGAAACAGTGTCGAACCGGAGCGTATCGACTAACATCCGAATCCGATGGCGGAAAAAAAACAATCTGACATTGGAGTCGATGCCCATGCGCACTATCACCGAAAGGAGGAGTCACCTACCTCGTGACTGGAAAAGACTTCTTCGAAGAAAAACAAAGTGCAAACATCCGGACCCAACACTAGATGGTGATATATGCATAGCATATGATCTACAGCTCATATGCCTCGAACCTTCTTTTTCTCTACCATGGCATGGAATTAATAACTTGTACAGCGCACTGCCACTCGCAATTGAGTATCCTGGCGCTGAGCTTAGGCCTACATCAATCCAAAAGAAAATGGCTCTAAGACAGAGGGGGGAAAAGTCTGGGGAGAAGACTAGAATAGCGTCTAGAAGAGCGCATCTGAGGCTAGGATGAGACAAGTCTTCAAGGTCTTTTTGAAACTGGCTTCAGAGTCTATGAAGCGGAGAGAGCTTGGGAGTTGGTTCCAGGCTTTGGTGCCTAGCACTATGAAGAATTTTTCACCCTGAAGATTTAAGTCTAAAGGGTGGGAGCTTGAGGAGGTTAGCATTGGCTGACCTCAGCAGCCTCTGGGTTTAGTAATGCGTGAAGCGGGCATCAGGATATTTGGGCCTGGTGGGACTTATTCTAGACACTAATAAGGGGTTTTTGAATAGTATGCCCTTATGGATGGGCAGCCAATGTAGTTTCCTTGGGGCTGCAGAGTCTGAGCTTAGTTTAGGAAGTTTCAGCACCAGTCTAGCCGTGCCATGTTATACCATTTGGAGCTTATGGAGAAGCTGCTTGAAGCGAAGGCGACCATTCTACTGGCGTCCAATGGAAGAAAATGAAAGAATGTTTTGAGCAATTTCATCAGATTAAAAGCACATTTCTGCTACTGCCACAGCTTGTGGGTGGAAGGAGAGGTGGTGTCGAATTTGACCCCTACATTTTTGGCAACTTCTACTGCGGCAGTAGTTGGGGGCATGGAATCTGGCCACCATTGGGTAACGGAGAAAAGGTTAGACTTGCCAAATATGAGGATTTCGGTTTTCTCAGAGTTACACTTAAGGTGATTGTTTTGCATCCAAACGATGACATTGGTGAAGCTGTTTTGGAAATTTTGTTCGGAACCGAATGAGCCTTTGCCTAGGGATAGAATTAACTGCGTACATAGGCTTGTAATGCATCATATACAAGGACGAAAATGCAAAAGGTGAATCGCAGGCTGCAAGAACATGCACTGAAAGAAACAATCAACTTTGTGTTGTTTGTAGTGCAAAGCACAGACTTCACTTAGACCTTACTTCAACAGATTGCTTGCTATTCATCGAATGTGGAGTGCTTTTCTCAAACAAGCATTTGCAAAGCAAAAAGGCTAGCATTGGCTGCTAGCCTTTTTGTCTTTGTCAAAGCTTGTTTGTTATGGCTTTTGCGAAGCATTGTTTGGAGAGCAGCTGTGCACTCAGATATTAAAAGAAAAAAACAGTCTAAAGAGCAAAAATATTTTCTTGATCTCAAAAAGCATAGTCTCTAGCACTGAAGGGAACCACTTTGTATGAGGATACGCTCCCTGTTAAAGAGCAGATTGTCATCAGTCAGAGAGAGTCAGCCAATGGCTAATGTGTGCACTCTCCGAGACTGATGGCAGGCTGCACTTTAACAGGGAGCACATCCTCGTACAAAGCGTTTCCTTTCAGAGGTAAGGATAGGACCAATGGCTAAGGTGCACAGAAGAAAAATGTCAATGACAACAGGCCAATGGATAAAGATGGTTTGGAGAAAGCCCCAATAATTAAATATGTTATACTTATAATTTCAGTAAAATCATTCGGCCTTGGCTAATGCTAGACCTAAAAATAAAGTCACTGGATTTTCTCAGAAAGAACAGACAAGGAGATATTAATTGATGTGCTTGAGTCTAGCACCAAGGGTTTAATTTTACATGATTCTAGTATCTTAGGAGTTTTAACATTAATATAGAGCCATTTATAGTTTTCTTTTTAATATAGCACATAAGCGTTTGTCACTCTCAAAATCGTTCTTTACTTTCTGATATAGCTATGTTGACGTCGCTATGTCATCGTGACACTGCTTTACAAATGTACAAGGAGTCAATCACAAGAGGAGGAGGGAGCACACTGCCTGGCATACTAGCCCACAACTAGCCCAGATGGACTGTGCCTGGTATGCCAGGCAGTGTGCACTCTCCCCTCTTTGTGATTGGCTACTTGCAGAGTTGTTGGGCCAATGAGCTCTGGAATGCACCTGCGCTTCGGGAGTAGTACAGTATTCTAAGATGACTGAGCAGGATTGCCAGCACCGCCGCTTTCATGCGTTACTCTCTACTGAAGAACAACAACAATCCTGCAGCACGAGTCTAGAGATACTCCGCACTGGCTGCACCAACAATGGTGAGTACTAAAGACTTTCAACTAAAGTGAGTGTGATCATGCAATCATTTACCACCATGCTTCTCGGCTAATTGTGTGCTGGTATGCCACGCGGTGTGCGCCCTCCTCTTTTTGTGATGTGCTTTGCTGTCTTAGACACAGGGTCCTTGTGGGCGGCTTGGGTCCGCAGTTAAACCTGCTCTGTTTGTTCTTGGATTCCTCCATGGACACAACTGCAAGAGTGTGGAATAAATGCGGTCATCGACAAATTCCATAGTTCACTGATTTGAATTATGTTGACCAGGAATGTAGTTATTGTACAAAGCCCTGGTTTCTCTTCAGTTGTGCCTGGTAGATCTGGTTCACAAAAGCCTTTCTAGAGATTTGTGTGTGTCCATGTTTAAAACTTCATCAATATTTCATATTGTAATTTTGATTATTTACAAGACAACTTACATTTTATAGTCCTCCAGGAGATGACTCAAGTGAGCTCAGTTTATTGAACTCTTTCGCGAAGCATGGGTACAGGAGGTATGTTTTTCAACAGGAATTCTGGACTTAAACGCGGTTTGTCTCATATTGCAAATGATTTACTATCACTGTGTTGTGTTGCAGGTAGATCTGTCCAGTGCTGAAATTGTGCAAGAGGGGGGCACCAGCACTCATATTTGGGGACCAGCCCCTACTTTATCATCATCACACATCAACGCAGAGCAAGAAAGAAAGGAAAAAAAGGGAATAGGAAGGACACGGGAATTACAGGAAAAGACTTCAAAGGCAGAAGGCAGGACTAAAAAAGAATTTGCAGGAGTGAGAAAAAACGAGACCGGAAATGTATGGTGGAGGAAGAAAGGTATGAGGTGGAATCAAGACTAAGCTGTTTTGATGTCCAGCAACCCTGACTTGCTGCAATGCCAGCACTGAGCTCCTAAGAAAAGCTTTGGCCCCCTGCACTTATTTTTACAAATTAAAAGTACAGCTTCATTCACTTGGGGAGAGTGAGTATATGTTTTTCCATGCTCTGTGAGCTTGATTTTACTTGGGACTCTGATGATTCGGAGCTGAAATATCAAATAGTGAAATATATTAACATTCAATGAAGAGTCCATGCATCGTATGAGAACACGGACGCACACTTCTAACATGGTGTCCTCGTGAGGTCAGATACCTTACTCGCACATCTTCTGTCTAAGTCTTTCTCGCTCAGACCCGGTGCTGGTTTACTTCCCTTCATTAGGGTTAGCGGTTAAAGCAGCGAACAACCTTTCATCTTGGAGCACAGGGTAAGCAGTAGAACATAGTGCTGAGAATAGTTCTTCCCCCTGCACTTCACCAGCCTGATTGAATACACAGATTGAGAAGCCTTGGTTGTGCCAAAGTTTTTTGGGCTCCCTTTGCTCGTGGTCCAGTCTACTTTTTCACTCTATTGAATGGCTTTGCTGGTTCCATTTTCATGAAGGTGCACTCGAGAGTGAGACACACCAGTAAGTGATACAATTAGGAACGTACTTTTTTTGCATTGTCCCGTTTCTACAATTGTGGTAAGACTATTCACTATAAACAGTTTTTGTTGAGTTGCGTCATCCCCAGGTTGTTTTTATTTGGTGTTTACTTTACTAGGAGGGTGAACCTAGGGACATTTCCTCCTTATACTCTGCACTTTTTCCAAACTCCAGTGGGACATATGAGCAGAATGTGGAAGTAGGAGTCAGTTCAGGGCCACCATTCAGTCCTGTGGGTCCAATACCAGATACAGCATCTGGAACTTGTCCAGTTTGATGAACAAATTTGAAACTTTCAAATGCATAGTAGAGTGCTGTAGAGGAGTCACATGATGCATTAAATAACAGTGTATCACTGAAAAGTGTACTGAAACATTGAGGACGGAAGTGTGCGATAGTCAGAGGAGAAGTGCTCATCTGAGTGTGCGCTCTACAAATCTGCATAACATAACAGCACTATCACCCGGGAGGGTACCCTGGCGCAGGGCATGGTTTCTTTGAATCCCATGGAATAACTTCCTAATGTGATGGGGAAAGAGTTATGTGGATTGCTTAATTTGCAAGAGAGCAAGGTGTAGCAGTGGTCCTCACATACTAACAGCCTCATTCGAGTGCCCCTGGTCGTACGGAGATTGGCCGCCTGATGGGAAAAGATGGGGTGGGTGTTGTATCAGAGAAGAGTGATGTGGTATGGGAGCAGTCTTTCCTGATTTGCAATGAAACTTTTATCAAATCAAGAGGGAATTTTGTGTCCGGCTTCTGTAGGTATGCCAGTTAAATTTAAGTGGTCCATAAGCCCAAAACATGCCTTTTCTTAAGTGGACGGCGTGATGAACTTCGAGAAGTATGAAAGAGTAAGAAGGGTGGGCCCCGGCCCTAGGCTCAGATATCCTCCGTATTGAAAAAACAGAAAATGTTTAATGCAGTATGGTAAATATCAAAACCATAATTCAATAAGATGTAGTGAGAACTTTACAATGACAAACTTCAAACTTTAAAGATGTTAGGTTGCGATATCTTTACCTACACCTGGTGACTGGGCACTTTATGGAGCCGAAATATAGTACAAATCAATGGGACGAACACAGTCTTAATTTTCATAAACCGAACAATGTATAGTCGAGCATCAGATAATAGTTAACATTTATTGTGCTATAATCAGTGACCTTTGGGTCATGAGAATGTTGAGGGTTTCTCTACATCGGATGTGTCCATAAATCATTTTGTTTTCAGGAAAGTACTCTAGGGAACCAGGAGAGTTCTGGAGTATGCCCTTGTCCACATACATTGTGGATGCCTTTTCATGCATGTTTTCAGATCCTTCATGGTCAAGCGTTAAGCGCCTACTAAAAGACTATTTAGGCTAAAGTGCTTGAGGGGATTAACGGGAGCAAGAGATCGTTACCGTTCTTGGAGATCCAGGCCTCCAGCTTCTTGTCTTCCTTCTCTTTAACCTTCTGTTGCTTCTTCTGGGCCAGGATGAGGGCGATCATAGTTAAAGTCTTCCCCAATCCCATGTCATCAGCTGTCAAACAAATGGATGCAAATAAACCAGAGGAAAAAGCACTGCTGTGACAGACAGGAGAAAGGAGGGTACCAGAAAATACATCATTTATATGAGGAAAATGGAAATAGCAAGGCCAAGGGTCTACAAGGTGCAGTCACTGAACGGACAACGGAAACACCAGCCAAATAAGATGTTATTTACCTGTGACCTGCGTTTTAAAAACATTATCTCTAATAGACTGCTACGTTTGCCCACTTCTGGAGCAGAGCGGCTTACATCCGGAATGGTCTATAACAAGTTAGGAAGAATTCATTCCAGAAAGAAAACAAAAAACAAAAATCATTAAAATGTGACTCCAAACCAACTAGAAGAGTGAAGCGTGCTTGAGAGGAGAAATGCAAAAGAAACAATTGATGGACGGAATGCTGAACAATGCAAACATTCACCCCCAGTCACAAGATCTGAGTTTAATCATTCATTCTTTTGCTCACTATGCCACCCCAGTTTAGACCAAGCCATATGCAAAATCAGTCTTGACCCTGCTCCCCATGGGAACAGTCCAGCCCGAACTGCCAAGCCAGGTCCTCCTTGGACCGGAAACAAGCATCCTGGGACTGGTTTCGGGGGCATCACCCCTCAGACAGGCTAGCTTGAATCCAGTGGAGAGGAGAAAAGCAAAATAGGTAAAGACAGCAGAAATGGACTCCAAAAAACCCTGGTACGGGTCTGGCCTCTTGGTCCTTACAATGCCAGACCTGGTGTTGGGGCGGAAAAGTGCTCTGTATGGTAATGGATGTGCAACCCCTGCTCGTAATGCCTCCGCTGTACTGATATCTGGATTCCTAATACAAATGTTTGTTGTCATAGGCAAACACGGATCACACGTGTGTGCTTGGCATAGTTTTCTCTCATGGATTGCGTCTTGTTGAACCGGGAAGGGCGCATAAAGCGCTGCCCTCCTAGTGGTGAAAGGAGTCTCCTTTTACCAGGAGTAAAGCAGCACAAGCACAGTGGAGGCAGCTGGGTGGACACACTGAGAAGGGAGAGCCAGGCTTCCCACAAGTGCGGTGGAGGCAGCTGGGTGGACACACTGAGAAGGGAGAGCCAGGCTTCCCACAAGCACGGTGGAGGCAGCTGGGTGGACACACTGAGAAGGGAGAGCCAGGCTTCCCACAAGCGCGGTGGAGGCAGCTGGGTGGACACACTGAGAAGGGAGAGCCAGGCTTCCCCCTAGCGCGGTGGAGGCAGCTGGGTGGACACACTGAGAAGGGAGAGCCAGGCTTCCCACAAGCGCAGTGGAGGCAGCTGGGTGGACACACTGAGAAGGGAGAGCCAGGCTTCCCACAAGCGCAGTGGAGGCAGCTGGGTGGACACACTGAGAAGGGAGAGCCAGGCTTCCCACAAGCGCGGTGGAGGCAGCTGGGTGGACACACTGAGAAGGGAGAGCCAGGCTTCCCACAAGCGCAGTGGAGGCATCTGGGTGGACACACTGAGAAGGGAGAGCCAGGCTTCCCACAAGCGCAGTGGAGGCAGCTGGGTGGACACACTGAGAAGGGAGAGCCAGGCTTCCCACAAGCGCAGTGGAGGCAGCTGGGTGGACACTGAGAAGGGAGAGCCAGGCTTCCCACAAACGCGGTGGAGGCAGCTGGGTGGACACACTGAGAAGGAAGAGCCAGGCTTCCCACAAGCGCGGTGGAGGCAGCTGGGTGGACACACTGAGAAGGGAGAGCCAGGCTTCCCACAAGCACGGTAGAGGCAGCTGGGTGGACACACTGAGAAGGGAGAGCCAGGCTTCCCACAAGCGCGGTGGAGGCAGCTGGGTGGACACACTGAGAAGGGAGAGCCAGGCTTCCCACAAGCACGGTGGAGGCAGCTGGGTGGACACACTGAGAAGGGAGAGCCAGGCTTCCCACAAACGCGGTGGAGGCAGCTGGGTGGACACACTGAGAAGGGAGAGCCAGGCTTCCCACAAGCGCAGTGGAGGCAGCTGGGTGGACACACTGAGAAGGGAGAGCCAGGCTTCCCACAAGCGCGGTGGAGGCAGCTGGGTGGACACACTGAGAAGGGGGAGCCAGGCTTCCTACAAGCGCGGTGGAGGCAGCTGGGTGGACACACTGAGAAGGGAGAGCCAGGCTTCCCACAAGCACGGTGGAGGCAGCTGGGTGGACACACTGAGAAGGGAGAGCCAGGCTTCCCACAAGCGCGGTGGAGGCAGCTGGGTGGACACACTGAGAAGGGAGAGCCAGGCTTCCCACAAGCGCGGTGGAGGCAGCTGGGTGGACACACTGAGAAGGGGGAGCCAGGCTTCCCACAAGCACGGTGGAGGCAGCTGGGTGAACACACTGAGAAGGGAGAGCCAGGCTTCCCACAAACGCGGTGGAGGCAGCTGGGTGGACACACTGAGAAGGGAGAGCCAGGCTTCCCACAAACGCGGTGGAGGCAGTTGGGTGGACACACTGAGAAGGGAGAGCCAGGCTTCCCACAAACGAGGTGGAGGCAGCTGGGTGAACACACTGAGAAGGGAGAGCCAGGCTTCCCCCAAGCGCGGTAGAGGCAGCTGGGTGGACACACTGAGAAGGGAGAGCCAGGCTTCCTACAAGCGCGGTGGAGGCAGCTGGGTGGGCACACTGAGAAGAGAGAGCCAGGCTTCCTACAAGCACGGTAGAGGCAGCTGGGTGGACACACTGAGAAGGGAGAGCCAGGCTTCCCCCAAGCGCGGTGGAGGCAGCTGGGTGGACACTGAGAAGGAAGAGCCAGGCTTCCCACAAGCACGGTAGAGGCAGCTGGGTGGACACACTGAGAAGGAAGAGCCAGGCTTCCCACAAGCACGGTGGAGGCAGCTGGGTGGACACACTGAGAAGGGAGAGAAAGGCTTCCTACAAGCACGGTAGAGGCAGCTGGGTGAACACACTGAGAAGGGAGAGCCAGGCTTCCCACAAGCACGGTAGAGGCAGCTGGGTGGACACACTGAGAAGGAAGAGCCAGGCTTCCCACAAGCACGGTAGAGGCAGCTGGGTGGACACACTGAGAAGGGAGAGCCAGGCTTCCCACAAGCACGGTAGAGGCAGCTGGGTGGACACACTGAGAAGGAAGAGCCAGGCTTCCCACAAACGCGGTGGAGGCAGCTGGGTGGACACACTGAGAAGGGAGAGCTAGGCTTCCTACAAGCACGGTAGAGGCAGCTGGGTGAACACACTGAGAAGGGAGAGCCAGGCTTCCCACAAGCACGGTAGAGGCAGCTGGGTGGACACACTGAGAAGGAAGAGCCAGGCTTCCCACAAGCACGGTAGAGGCAGCTGGGTGGACACACTGAGAAGGAAGAGCCAGGCTTCCCACAAACGCGGTGGAGGCAGCTGGGTGGACACACTGAGAAGGAAGAGCCAGGCTTCCCCCAAGCGCGGTGGAGGCAGCTGGGTGGACACACTGAGAAGGAAGAGCCAGGCTCCCCCAGTACACTTCAAAGGGTGCTCTTTGATTCAGTGAGAGTTCAAGGAAGGCACCGGCGCACATCGCAGGAAGGAGGTGCGGCAGGTAAGAGAATCGAACAGTAGGGCTAACCTTTTGATACACATCACTGTGGCTGAGATCCAGGTGTGAAACTCTAGTCACTCCCATAGGCTGTGTTTTGGGGCCATCTGATTTGGAATCGCTCCTACTGAGACGGACAGCTTTCAAGAGGAAGAGAGGGCAGAGGAATGGGCGCTTGAGTATTTGGCTGAACAATAGATAATTGCTGCTGTGCGTATTTTGAGAGGAGTGTGTTCCTCCCACTGCCCTGCCCCCTCCCCTGAGAACCTTGGACTGCTTGGACCACGCTAGCCCTGAGAGTCAAGTGCTGAAGGTACTTGGCCACTTGTTCGTGATCCATAGGAGGTAAGTGCCCAGGACATCAGGAGTAATATCCTCAACCTCCACGGTTGGGTAGGGTAACCCCCGCTTGCCTGGTGGCCCTCTGAACGGGGTGATGAGACGGTGTTACCCGACGTGGCAGATCACAACTCTTATGCACTCTTATGCACCCTCGCGGGGCTTTCCAAAATCTCAACCGCCCCTCTAAAAGCCTGCCTCAACGCCGCAGCAAGACTCTTAACAGGATCTAGAAAATTTGACCACATATCACCACACCTGAAAGCACTCAACTGGCTACCTTATGAAGCTCGAATCCACCTAAAAATGGCATGCATCACTCACAAAGCGCTTCACCACAATACGCCCCAGTACCTATCCCAAAAACTTACCCTATCTGGAGGACTCAGACATTCTAGGAGCGTCGATAACCTACTCCTGAAACCCTCACGTTTCAGCAAGAAAAAAAACATCGGACCGAACATTCTCAGGAGCAGCACCAAGAATATGGAACTCACTCCCTCCTTACATCAGAAAAATCTCCTCTACTCTTCTGTTCAAAAGAGAAGCAAAATCATTCCTGATGTGCAAATTCCTCCCGTAAACTCCCACAGGAACCACTCCAACTCTACATCCTTATACCTGCCTCCTTTCCCCCTCCAAGGACTCCCTCGCACCTATTACCTGTTGCTCAGATTATCTTTGTCGCCTGTGCCCCTCCGATCTTGGACAAAACATGTTGATATGTACTGCCTTATCTTGATACTTGTTTTTATTCATTCTGTTTACTCTTTGTAAAGCGCTCTGATACCCTACCCTGGGTCTGGTCCACGCTATAGAAAACTCTAAAATAAATAAATAAATAAATTCACACTGGATGGAAAAAGACATAGTAGTCAGTGTCTCTTCATAAGAAAACACTAAAACCAAGTATCTTGGTAGGACATGTGCTCGAAGATAAGAAAGGCAAGATTAAGCGATAGGATACTTGTTTTCGGTTATATGTATAATGCGGTCACAGTGGAAAGAATTGCATTTAAGCACCTAAGAGTAGATGTGCAGCAACATGAAGGAAGTTAAGGAGATCCACAAGGTCTGGTCGGAAGAGAAAGACTGGAAAGCCCTCCTTACAGCCAAGATCTTCATTCTTTCAAAAGTGTTCAGTACGGGCCTTACCTCTTCCTACTCAAGGACAAGCGGAGTCCTATACAATCTAAGGATAGATCGAGTCGTATACGTAGAGATCACATCAAGAGACTTTATTTTGTTTTTATAGTTGACCCTTTATTAGTCTTCTTGCTAAATATTCTTGTAAAGTTCATCTACATAGATGTAATCTCAATCTGGAGCATCATTTATGCCCTTTGCAGACCCTATATTAATACATATATATGCATTTTAAAGAGCTCAAACGAGTAATAACGTATACTATTGTGCAATTAAAAATTGTACTTGTGCATACATTACCCAAGACCACTACAGTTTGACAGCGCCTCTACAGAACACAAAGAATCTAAGTGTTCCAAACTATGTGACTCATAGGAAAGGCTTATGATGAAATGGGAACGTACTTTAATAACTGTTTGAATAAGACCACACAATTGGTCTAAATTAAATCATGATGGACGAGTGATACGATAACTTCAGCTAAAGTAGAAATTTTGAGCAGGAAGGAAGCAAGAATTAATTACCTTCACAAGGAACATACAAGATTCACTCTGAGGCACTAATGAATAATTAGAATATGATGCTTGTTTCGGTACTATCATTTATATCGGTTTTCAGGAAAGGTGACCTATAAGCTGTGCCAGTAACATCCAAAAGGGCAACACTATTAATGAAACGCAAGAGTGGACATTTTTTTTGAGTTGGCCAGCATTGACCCTTCACCAGTCCACGTGCATATCTCTGCGAGCTATTGGAGGATGAAGAAACATGTTCTTAACCATCTAATTGTACTCTGACCACTTAAATGTAAAGGGGAGCACAATGTCAAGAATTCCATAATACGCCCAAAAACAGCACCATCGGACATACTTTGGCTACCCATCACAGTGGACCTCTCAAACACTTATTTGAGATTTACAGCCTCTCACTAAAGTAGGTACCAGTACAAAATTATTATTTTTAAATATTGACCTATACGTCCACCAGAGTACAATTTGGATGTCACCACTGATGCAAGCCTTTTATTGTTCTACTTAGTGTCATGAGTTAGGATTTGAGAAGAGAAACCCAACTGGTAAGGATTCATAACTACTTTTACATATTATTTAAGCACAACAGTGAGTGTGTAGTAATCACCCAACTGCATGTGTGTGTGTCCAGAAGTATTTATTCCAAGTAGAAGTCCTCAGCAGAACAGGTGCATACACAACGCTGTCTTCAACAGTAATGAGGCTCTCCCCAGAACCTTAGAATCAGAACAATCCAAGTTCCACCAACATAGATTTACACTGCAGCATAAGATTAACACTACACATCGTTTCCCTTATAAGAAAACAAAAGGAAATAAATAAAATACAAAACAATTCAAAAACATATCATAAATAACATGACCTCAAAAACTACAAAGTAGCAAAGAACAAAGAATACATTATACAAAATGTTAACATAACTTTTACCCTGAACATTCAGCAACTTTGCAAACATTTCCAACACTCCACACAGTTCCATTTTCTAAAACAACCACATTACGCCTAACCTCAACGACCTTCAATGGAGTGGAAAATTTACTGTCACCCTTTATCACCACCCCACACTTTCTTGTAACAACCCAATCACCCACCACAATGTTAGGTTCCTTCACACTTTTCTTTACATTGTAATACTCTTCTGCACACTTCTGTTTCATTGTGACACCGGCTTTTATAGCTTCATGATCTACCCACACGCGATCTTTGGCAACCAACCAAACAGGATTTTCCTTTCTCCCAGGTTCTCTACCTTTCAAAGAAACAAAAGGACCACCAGTTACAGCGTGAGGAGTAGTTCTGTGTGCCCACAACAACTTCTTCAATTCCTCTTTCCAGGATAATCCATTAGCCAATGACAATTGTATGCTGTCCATAATTAAGCGATTGATCCTTTCGACCAATCCATTAGCCTGTGGTCTAAACAAAGCCACCCTTTCATGAACAATTCCCCACTTATCCATAAATTCCTTCATTAGTCGTGAAACAAACTGTACACCATTATCTGATACGATGGTTTTTGGCACACCTTCTTCCAAGAAAACTTCTTCCAGGAAGTCCATCACACTCTTGGAATTAATTGTACACGTGGGTTTGAACACAAACCACTTAGTATGGTAATCAGCAAGCACCATAATAAACCTATCTTTGCTACCCAATTTATTTATGGGACCAAGAAAATCCATAGCCAACCTCTTCCAAGGTCTTGCAGGTATCAATACATTTCAATGGAGGTTGTCTCAACATTTTAACTTTATCGCTATTAGCACATGCATAACAATGTTTCACAACATCCACCACCATACTATCCAACTGTGGCCACCAATAGGTTTGTCTTATTCTTCTCTTGGTCATGTTCCTCCCAGGATGCCCCTCATGTGCTAACTGAACAATCCGATCACGAAGTGCCATAGGGGGAATAATACGACTCCTTCTCATCACCTTGTTGCCCAAAATGCTCAACTCATCCCAGACTCCCCAATATTCTTCCATCTGATCATCATGACGTACATCGCGCTGCCAACCTTCCCTAATGTTGTCCTTCACTTTTCCTAACACCAAATCGTTCTCCATAGCTACGTCCCATTCTTCTTTTCTTAGTGCCATGCATTCACGAGTTCTACAACCATCGTTCACATCAATCTCTACATCAACCATCTCGACTGCTACCTCCTTAGTCGGCAGACGCGAAAGACAATCTGCTACCACGTTCTTTAATCCTTTCAAGTATTCCAATTCAAAATTGTATTCTAGGACGGATAATATCCACCTTGAAATTCTAGGAGTAACACCACCGTCCAACCCTCTGCCACCCTTGAACAAATGCACCAGTGGCTTATGGTCAGTTTTAACTCTAAAAGGCAGACCCCAGAGAAAATACTTGAAATGTTTGATGCCCCAGCAACACGCTAGAGCCTCTCTTTCAATCACTGAGTAGGACCGTTCAGCACCTTGCAACCTCCTAGAGGCAAAACCAATAATCTTCTCTTGATCATTCACTACTTAGGTCAACACCGCTCCTAGTCCCACACCACTAGCATCAGTCGTCAAGTAAGTTTTAGCTGTTACCTCAAAGTGACCCAGGGAAGGAGCTTGTATAATACTATCTTTGATTTGTTGAAATGCCCTCTCACACACATCACTCCACACAAACACCACATCCTTTTTCATCAATAATCTCAATGGCTCTACTATTTCAGTAAAGTTCTTCACAAATTTTGAACAATACTCGGCGAGCCCAAGGAAAGATTTAAGTTGGTCCTCGCTTTCAGGACATGGTGCATCACTTATCCCCTGGACAATACTCTGTTTAGGTTGTATTCCTTCACTTGATATCTCATGACCCAGATAAGTAAAAACATTTTTTCCTGAATTGACATTTTTCTCGTTTAACAGTCAACCCAAATTGATCCTAACGTTCCATCACTTTTTCAAGTAACTCATCATGATGCAATTCATCTTTGCCAGCTATCATGATATCATCTTGGAAATACCACACTTTCTCCAAACCATCAAAAACTTGTTTCATCACTCTTTGGAAAACTGCTGATGCAGATGCTAGCCCAAAAGGCATTCGTAGATTACGGAAAGCACCTAAAGGAGTGACAAAGGACGTTAGATGCCAGGAATCTTTGTGCAAATTGATTTGGCGATACGCCGCTGACATAACAGTAAATACTTTCCCCCCCCCAGACATAGCTGACATTTCGGAAATATTAGGAAGCGGTTGTCTGTCAACCCAAATATTCCTATTCAGGTCTCTTAAATCTATACATTATCTGATCTTACCACCCTCCTTGGGAGCCACAACGATTGGAGCTAACCATTCCGATGATTCTATAGGCTCAATTATACCTTGACTCAACAACTTGTTTAATTCTCCTTGTAAAGATTCTTTCATAAGAAGAGGAACATTCCGTACTTTATGTACTACAGGAACCGCTCCCTTCTTAAGAGTTATTTTATGAGAAAATCCCTTTAGTAGACCCAGGTCATCCTTGAACATGTGAGGAAATTTCTTTACCACCTACTCAAACGTACCCACAGAATTCACAACTTGTGATTCAGGCATTGATAATATGACTGGGTTTTCAGCATTAGGATTTAAAATAATGCCCAAGTCTTTTGGTGACGCCAACCAAAAAAGGTAAGAACCAAAATTAGTTAAGTACACCTGACCATGCACTACTTGATCTTTAAATGATTTGTTCATCCACCTCATAGCAGAAATTGCAATTATTTTTCCACCCTACAGTTTTTATGTCGGGTTCAGACCAATCGTTCTATAAATCTTTAGAAAACGTGTCCTTTGATACTAAGGTATAGATACTGCCAGAATCCACTAACATATTCACTTGCAATTTATCAAGACACACAATACAATGTGGTTTTTCTAATTTTTCATCACTTTCTTTTTTCACACCGTTGAATTCCTTCATATGTGCAACACTGGTAGAAACTTGTGCAGCGCATTTTTCTTCATTGATGGTCAAGAAAACTTCAGTAACACTTTCACACACTTCCTCAATCTCCTTAACACTAATATTCGTCGAGCTAGACCTTGTTCTACACATTTTAGAAAAATGTCCTTTCTTCCCACAGTTACGACACACAACTCCCCTTGCTGCACATTTAAAACTAGTAGCAATATGTCCAGGAGCTCCACATCTAAAGCATTTTATTTCTCGTCGCAGTTTCCATCCTTCCTCCAGTATTGGACACACCTTTTTTCATCTCTCCAGAAGCACACTTTATTATGTTCCCATTAGGTGGCTTTTGCACTTCAAGAATAGGGGCAGCACACTCTCCCTCAAATTTGTGAGTAACTTTTGACGAAGTGTCCATTTTCTTTAACCACTTGGAAGCTTGCTCCATGCCCTTGACAACTTGAATAGCCTCCTCAAGGTTGAGATCCTTCGTTAACAGTTTTTCCCTCACTCTTGTCATTTGTACATCTTACATTCTGGTCCCTAATAAGAGAATCACCCAAGTTTTCACATTTACAAGTCAAGGACAATCCATGTAGTGCTGCTACATAAGTGTCAATATCCTCTTCTAGCAATTGCGTTCTCGAAAAGAACTTATGTCGTTCCATTACCACATTAATTTTAGTAATAAACCGTGCATCTAACGTGTATGGACATTTCATAAACGTTATTGGGTTGTCCATCTCCCATCCCCAAAGAAACTTCTGGGAGATTTTCGTATAACCTTCTACCTTCAACCCCCAAATGATGCAATAAAATAGCTTGGCGTCTAACAGGGCCATATCTATCACCACCTATAGCCAACATGTAAGTGAAAAATAGTTTCTTCCATTGTTCCCACAGAATAGGTGGTGAACCAGGCGTAGCTAAAAAGGTTGGTGGTGATGCCATAGCTTGATCAGACATGTTGAGATGTACAATGGCTGTAATAAAAATAAAACAATAGACTAAAATAACTAATTAAAACAAAAAGATAAAACAATAAATTAATAAAATAGACTAATACAATGAGCTAAAATAATAAATTATTTCAATCCCATGTGTAAATCTATCTTTTCCATAGTTCTTCTTTCCTTTGATTTCAGTCTTTCTACTCTGTTTGTGAATAGACTTATCCTATTTCTAGTTGTCTGGCTTTCTTGTTTTTTTTTCTTTTCTCCTTTATCCTCAGTTCGACATAAGAACAGGAGCAGGAAAGAAGCTTGGTAAGTGTTTATTTTCCTTTTCTTTTATAGATCGCAGAGTGCTGATTACACAGGCACATAGAACACACACGCGATGTTGTCCCTGACGCGATCCACCGTCAATCCACGAATGTGTCAAAATACCGGCACTCGATGTTGTGCCCGAGATGCATTTACTATGAGTTAGTGTTTAATTCGCAGAGTGCAGATTTCACACGAAGGTGTCGTGCCTAAGAAGCTAAGCACTTCAAACGCTCGCGGCGTGTCTTGCATTAAGACTTTTCAAACGCTCGCGGCAACTTCGCGCTCTGACTTTCAGACGCTTGTCATTTGCTTTCTCAAGCGCTCGCGGTCTTTCTCGCGCTTCAACTTTTCAAACACTCGTGCAGTCCCTCGCGCCCAGAGTCTCCAAACGCTCACAGCGCGTCACGAGCGCTAAACTTTCAACAGTTACTTAACAAAAGGTATATCCTTACATTTTAAGTAAATCTCTCCCAATTTTGAAAGGTTTCTTCAGTAGCGTAATTCCTACGAGTTTAAAACGATCTTACCGGAGCGTAGATCACTCGTTTACAATGATGTTTGGACATAGGGTGAGGACATCATTCAGTCTGCCCCTGCGCAGACAGCTCGTCGCCAGAAAATGTAGTAATCACACAACTGCATGTGTGTGTCCAGAACTATTTATTCCAAGTAGAAGTCCTCAGCAGAACAGCTGCATACACAACGCTGTCTTCAACAGTAATGAGGCTCTCCCCAGAACCTTAGAATCAGAACAATCCAAGTTCCACCTGGACATTCCAACATAGATTTACACTGCAGCATAAGATTAACACTACAGAGTGCATGGATTAGTCAAAGACAGCACTGGGGGCTACAATGCAGGAAAATGTTTAAACGCAAAACTCTTATGGTGAGGTACAAGGCAGGAGTGTATATATTTCTACTAAAAGACTAAATTTACTTGAGACATTTGCCAAGTTTAATGGGGCCTAATCTGGTACCTTGCCCTGAAAGGAACTCGGTCATCCCATTTGAACCACAACACAAATTTCCTTCAAGGTCAAGGGTTTAAGGCAGGGTGCCCAAAGCTGAAGAGACCCAAAATGCTAAAAATCTAGTTTCCTATAAAGATAATCTGCAGACACGTGTGTGGGTACCGGGCAAAAGTAAAACTTTTTCCACAGGTATGAAGATCATACATTGTCATACCAGATAAAATGATGTTTAACTGTGGCCAGGGCGCGAGACCTGCTTACCTAAAATTCCTCCTGACGGTTTCTGGGCCTCTCTCCAGAGCAGCCAGGCCAGTGCTTGCTTTTGATGTAGTAGCAGAGGGACCTGCGAACAACATACCACAGCACAAAGCGAGTTAGTGCTCTTCCAGGAGGGTCATTGTAAATAAGAATACGAAGCAGCAGGACATCTTTTGATGCCATGGCTAAACAAAGATTAAAAATAACGCACACATAGGAACATTGAGATCCAAACACAAATGTATTTCGGAGGCACAAACTGTTTCCAAACAGAAATGTTGTTGATGGCTAAACAGCTATTATCAGTGCTTACATATTAAACATACGATATGGCTGATAACGAATGAGAAATTCAGTAACAGAACAGTACACAGAAAATTTAATTCGTTTAAATATATATGCACACTTACAGGGAACAGTAAAATATGCAAAATATTTCATGGTTGCCTGTGAAATATGGATTTCATCATCTTAATGACAGCCCCATAACCACTCGGCAGAGCTTTAACAACGTCAGGGCTACTAGGGTTATGCGGCATGGAAGACCATATTATGCAGCACCATTTAAAAAAAAAATTGTAGCACTATTTCTGGCGTCGCCATTTTTATCAATTTGAACAAGAAAGAACATTTTGGTGACATCTGCAAATTTTGAAAATTATGTTGCAAATGATGGGGCAAGTGCATGATGCAAGTGCATGAAATCCATAATTATGAGGTAAACACTACAGGCACAGAACCGCATAATTCCACTGACCCGTAGCACTGTGTATTTGTCAACCCTTTACTCATGATAATAAAACCATACCAGTGTCAGTGCACACTGTAAGCTGCTCTTTGAAAAAAACAGCGTTTTGAGGTAAATGCCACAAAATAAACATGTAAACATAAAATACACGATGAGTAACATGCGAAATATGGTCCAATATTCCCATCTCTGGCTTCTGCTGACATCTACAGACCAGTCTGCTTTTGGCCTTGTGGCTTTTGTGCATGTTTTGAAGGTGGGGGGACCAAGAAATAATACGGTTATGGGGTGGCGCAATACAATCCTATGAGGACTTCAATATTAGACATAGATGCAAGTAAAAATGGGTATTGGGACTTTCCAGTAGAGAGTCAAATAGGTTTAAATCTCTACGCTAATGGGATGTAGGGTGCTTTGGGTATGACCAGAAACATTTGGCTGGCTGAGCATAGTGAAGGTGTAAGGGGCACATTGTGAGGTTGTGTGTGGCTGGTGCAGTGTACTACCTTAATCACCAAGGTGAGTTTATACAGTGACCTATATTCGTCTCACAGAAAGCTTTATGGCTGTAGGGAGAGAGAGGTTGGTCTGAAGGATGAAAAACAAACATGATGCAAAGTTCATTGTTTAGCTCAGTGGGAAGAAGAACTAACAGGACCCACAGGAGTCCAGCCTGTTAAAGACAGGAGTGTGACCAGGGATTTGATGGTATGGAAAGGAAGTTTGTGGGAGGATTGGTGTGATCCCTGGTAGATGGGTCCTGGCTGCTGTAGCAGCAAAGGTGGTGAAGGACTCCAGTTGAAGGATTGCACTCAATTGTCAGAAAAAGAGGGTTTTACTAAGGGGTGTGGTGGCAGAGGTGGAGCAACATCAATGCAGAACATGGCAGGGATGGTCGAACACTGAATGTCAGAGAGGGCTCAAGGAGGTAGGGATAGATAAAAAGGTGGATGCGGCGGGCATAGGTCAGAGGACACGCTGGACCGAGAGTGGGGTAAATCATAGGAATACAGACCCACGAGTAGACGGGACATTACACTCAGGCATTTGGGGGAAAGAAAGTTGGGAAACACAGTGATAACTAAAATGAGATGGTGTGGTAGGACATCGGTTTATTAGCCTTAATATGGCATCCACACATGTAAAGTGTGGAGTAGGTACCAGCGAGGAAAGCATGGTTAAACTGGGAAGAAACAAGAATGACCCTACAAAAGAGGGCTGGTGGCTTGTTTAAGGATCAGGAAGTACCCAGGAGGGTTTGACACCTCAGCATGCAGGTAAGCTTAGTTGGGGGGCTTGGGAGTTCAATTGGAAGGGTACTTACAGGTATCTAAGGTGTTGGGACTCAGACTTTCTACGCTTTCTAAAGTGGATGCGCAAGTGAATAAAGGTATGGTCAGAAAGGTATAGTGAATTAGAGGAGGGGGGGGGATTCAGGCTCCAACACTGGCAGCAGGAGGCGGCGGTCCCCAGAACAGATGGGGCTACAGTGGGCATTTGACAGCTCATCATTGCTCGCCCAGAGGATGTGTATGAAAATATACAAGAAAGACAGTGACTCGTGTAACCACTTCAGTGGCCACCAGCAGACACCTACAATTTTAAGATGAAACGGAGGCACTAAATACGGCAGAATACAGTACTACTCCAGAGCCTTGCCACTCTCCACTGTGATGCCTCCTCAGCATCTTCATGCTCACACCTTGAGTCCAGACGGATCGTCCACAGTGGTCTCCGGCGATGGACACGATTCAAAGGACTTGTGCAGGTGGTCGATGGCCTCACTTGTGGCATTCCGCACAGCGCAGAGCCGATCTTCGGTCATTCGACCTCCATAGAGACCCTGCCACTGGGGGTTCACTGTGAGAAGTAACCAGCATTAGCGCTTATGACAGTTCTGTACAAAGGCATCAAGCAACAGTCATCTCCCTCCCAGTATGCTGGCGCTTCCTTGACATACACGGTTACCAATCACAAGCCTTCTGAAACATGGTCTAAAACAAGTTCCAAGCAAGTAATACATGCAGAATGAATAACTCATGCATTTCAGAAGCAGGTAAACCTAGAGTGCAGGCTGGCAAAGCCAGCGCAAAGGCGCAGAATGAAACAACAAAAAACCCACACATACTGTCACATCTCTGCCAACCAATTAGGACTTTTCTCATAACCTCACAATTAAAGCTGGCTTACATATTTAAAAATAGCTTTATTTTGAATATATGTGCGACAATGGAGGGTGCTAAAATCAAAGACGGTCAGACTAGATCAAATAAAGGATTTTGGGTCCAGCATAAGCCCACATTGACACAAAATGAACTTACTGTGCAACTGTAACACATAACAAAAGATTATAAACAATTTAACAGAAAACCTACCAGAAAATACAGCCCGCCATTGTTATTCTAAACTAGAAAGCAGTGTCACTTTCACAAAATGTACTGTCTTCTGTTGGTGGCCCAGGGGGAGAGCCTAGCCCCATCCCAGGGGGCGAGCCTAGCCCCTTCCCAGGGGGCGAGCCTAGCCCCTTCCCAGGGGGCGAGCCTAGCCCCATCCCAGGGGGAGAGCCTAGCCCCATCCCAGGGGGCGAGCTTAGCCCCATCCCAGGGGGCGAGCTTAGCCCACTGTCCTTTGGTGGGTATAAATATTTAGCCATCATCAGCATTATGAGGGGTGTAATTCTCCACCTCCTCATCAGTATCATGAGGAACATTAAGTATACTCTGAATCACATCAGAATTAGATTCAGAAAGAGCGTCTAGCCTCTGGTAACTGGCGTTCAAGGCGAGGGATAGGATTAGCGTTTGGCTGTATAGTGAATGGTGGTTCCTTTGTAATTTCATAGCGTGACGTAGGCCTGGAGTGGACAGACGTCCAATTGCGATCAGAGTTGGATCCAGATCTTTGGCCAGAGTAGCCGGTACTAACGGAATCCAAGTCTGAACTGTGCCCAGTACAGGCCTCGTAGCAGGACCACAATTAACAATCTGTCTCGGAGGCCGACACACTGGCAGAGGTCCAAGCGGCCACCCCCGAGGCTCTGTTGAACGTGAATGCGTGCCAGAAGCGCAAGAAAAATTAGCATCAGGGCTTCTTGAACAGCCGCTATTTCCTGCAAAGTTGACAATGGCCCAAGGGGCTCGGGGCGCACCAGACCAACTGAAGGAACAGTTCGGATTCGGGTGACTACAGAAGGGGGTAATATCTTTAGATGGACATCCTTGAGCCTTCCCGCCAGACTTTAAGCAGTGGATGGGGTCGAATTCCACTTGGCTTTCTTGCACTTACGGTGCGTCTTTGATATGGAATTACAAAAGTCTATGAATAGAAGCCAGACTTTCCATAGGAATTGTTTCGGAAGCATGAACAGCCCAACGACTTTCAGGAGGAAACTGCAACCTCTTTTTAGTTTCAGCGACATAGAGCTTAGTCTCTCAGTCCCAGGTCACATTTTGGTGCATCAGGGAGCAGCTATCACATGACTTCTTGTCGTGTTTGGAGCCCAACCACTTCTGACACATATCATGAGGGCTCTTGACAAACATCTGCTTCCTGCAGTCTGCCTAGTTGGAATACGGTCAGCTTTGCTGGAGATATTTTTCTGAGCAGACTGTTGCAGTAGGAATTTTTGGAAGTTTCCAGAAAACCAACATGGATTAGGAGCTTTGCTCCCATTTTTGTCAAAGGGCATGCATAGAAAGGAACTGACATCAGCAGGCAGAGGCGGTGCTTATGTACAGCTTCATTTCATCACTTCCAGGAGGTACGGTCACCTTGGAACCACAGAGCGCCACCTAGCAGCACATAGTAGCACTGCTAGAAAATACTCTAGATCAAGTCTGGCATCTGAGTGAGGCAAGGAGTGGAGCGGATTCTGTAGCTGTGAAGAGAGTGACGCGACTGGTCTCCAGTGAACCAAGAACTGTGCCGGGCTCGGACCAGCTGTTTTGTCGACAGCCTGCGCAGATGTGCTTGATTTTCTTCCAGCGAGATGAAGGGCCTGTTCGAGGTTGTGCCTCAGTGCCCTTACTTTCAGGGTAACAACAGCTCTTTCCCTCCCCCTCACTCAAGGACCACTGCCTTCAGCACATGGCCTTTGATGTAAGCAGGTGCGGACATCAATGCTGAAGTATTCTATTTTCGTTCGTTAATCTTTATTCGGTTTAAAAAAAACATTAAAAGATACAAGATAAAACAGTTCATGCATAATAGGTAAGCACAGTTACAATAATAGTTTCCTTAATACGCCCTTGGGCAATTGTAATTGTTAACATTTTGCCTTTACAGTATAAAATCAATTACTCGATAAATCAAATCAAATACGATAAAAATGCTAAGCTTGCTATTCAGTACATTTAAAACAGAGGGCAATGTAAGATCCGGGCAGAGAATTAAAAAAAGTGCAAATGCTAGGAAAATACATGTAGATATTTAGAGCTTTCTACATAGATTCTAGACAAGGAATAAAGTGCAAATGGTATAAAAGTGCATATAGGTACTTAAAGCAACACGTACAGTATGCAAAAAAAAAAAGTGCATATGGGTATCTGAAACTTTCTGCATGGATTTTGAGCAAAGAATAAAGTGCAAATGCAAGAAAAGTGCATATAAAAGTGCTTAAAAGAGCACATGAAGATTGCAGCATTAGAATTCCATGCCTTTTTCTTTCCTTAATAAATTGACGGCAAATAAATATCTGCTAACACTAAAAAGTATTTTCTGTGAAGTATCTGTTTGTTTTTAGGATTCTTGTCTCATCAGAGCAAGACCTAATTCCCAAGTTCCGACAAATGGGTTTAATCCATTTTCCATATACTATAGCTACATAGAGAAGGGGAATTTTCTCCAGAGCCAAGAGGGCGGAGAGGGTGATCCGTCCTCCCGTACTAAACTTTATACCACAATAAGTACCCCACTGATTTATAAACACAGTTTATAAACAAAAGTGAATGGGAAATAGTGAAGGAAACCTTTCAGTTCCTACCCACTAGATCGTGGGAAAGGAAGCAATTCCTTTTGTTAATATAACCCTCACACACTCTAGTAGTGTCATGCTTCATCATCGGGTTCACCCTGACTCCTAAAGGTCAGGGTGGGCTCGACCATATTTCAGGGAGCACTTAGAAAGAAATGGCCAGGGGGTATAAAGATTAAAAATCCTCCTGCAGATCCAGGTATCCCTTTATTATATGTCCTCCCTGGTTATTTAAACATCAGGATATTAGAGTAATATCCTCATGTTTAAATAACCAGGGAGGACATTTTTTTTTACCTGAAAAAAGTCCGGGACCTGATTGGGCCATTTTTTCAGACTGAAACATGTTGGCACTAGGGTCATAGGACCATAAAACTCCGTACGACCCACATATATCCTTTTTATATTTTAATATCCCCTGCAGTTCCACTAATAAAGGGATACCTGGATCTGCAGGAGGATTTTTAATCTTTATACCCCCTGGCCATTTCTTTCTAAGTGTTCTCTGAAATATGGTCGAGCCCACCTGGACCTTTAGGAGTCAGGGTGAACCCGATGATGAAGCAGGACACTACTAGAGTGTGTGAGGGTTATATTAGCAAAAGGAATTGCTTCCTTTAATCCATTTTCGCCTTGGGATGGCGTAAACTGGGCAAAAAAATTGTATATGGGAATCATTTTCTACTGCGTTGGCTTGGCATATGGGACAGTAGTCGTCGTTAACATCGGCTGTACTTCGTCCAGATATTGCTCGAAAAAAAGGGAGTGGTTTTATAAGCATGTACTGAGATGTCAACCTGCCTGTATCTGAATTATGGGAGACACTATTTTGCATACATGCCCAGAATGTGGTTTTCAGGATCTTTAGTGAAGATGGTGTCAATAAAGTGGGTGCTTCCCAATAATTGTTCAACCCCAGTTTGCAAAACCAAGAACGCACACGCTTGACCCACTGAAGGCTAGCACACTGATCAAGCCTTAAGATCTCTTCTAGCCCTTCTTTATAACTTTTAAGTTCTACGGTTGTCCACAAACGCACCCAGAATAACAACGGTCTCAGTATAGCCTGATGGTCTATGCGCTTCATATTCAAAACTATGATCATAGGGATCATGGGTGTGCGTACAGGGAGACGTAGCAGCAGCCTATTTTCTTCCCCTGCAAATTTATTCCTGCAAGTAGCCCCCCAAAGTTCTGCACCATAGACGGTTGCGGATTGTGCCCTGTATTTGAAAACTTCGAGTGCAGGAGACACTGCCTTGGTTATGCTACTCTGGTGTTTTTTTAATATTAGCAAAAACATTTGGAGCAGAATAGTCTTACTTTTTTGCAGATGCAGGTACCAGGTCAATTTAGTGTCTAGTGTGATACCCAAGTAGCTAAAATTCGGCACATATTCTAGCTTCTGTTTTTGAACAGTCATTTTCTTCTTAAATGATTTGTGCAGTTTAACTGCCATATATTTTGTTTTGCTAGAGTTTATTTCAAGGCCCTTTGAGTCACAATAGTCACTAAATGAATCTAATAGATTTTGAAGTCCCTTTGGGGTTTGTGATAATAACATAGTATCGTCAGCAAATAAAAGAGCCGGTACTGGCACCCCTCCTAATTTAGGTGAATCATGTCTGCACCCCAAAAGATGTTTCAGAGCGTCATTTACATATAGTGAGAAGAGGGTGGGTGCCAGCACACAGCCCTGTCTTACACTCCCTCCTTATAGGGATTGCCTCAGTGAGTTCTCCCCGGGTCCCCATCTGACTTTCGCATAGTTATCTTCATGTAACCTCATTATCTGTACAAGGAGGTCCTCGGGTACACCTTGGTTTTTTAAGGAGCTCCAAGGCAAATCTCTGGGGATTAGGTCAAAGGCGACCTTCAAATCTATAAAAGCTATGTACAAGTGGCCATTCTTTAAAATGGTGTACTTCCATCCCATACAAAGGAGTCTGATGGCCTGATCAATTGTACTGGTTCTAGCTCTAAACCCAGCCTGGTACTGTGATAAAATATTGTTCCCCTCTATCCAGTCATTAAGTTTTGATAAAATCTGCTTAGCATATATCTTTTGTAGGGAGTCGATAAGGCTTATTGGCCGCTAATTTGCAGGATCTTGACGTTCTCCCTTTTTAAATATTGGAATGATTTCGGCCCCTTTCCAAGACTCTGGTAATGGGCCTCCTGCCGCCACAACATTACAGAGAAGATTGACGTACGGCCCCCAAACAGCTTTATCATGTTTCAACAGGTTGCCTGGTATTTTATCGGGCCCTGGTGCTTTCCCAGGCTTGACTGCATCAATAGCTGCCAAAGTTTCTTCTGTACTAAAGTATGGGATGTAAGTTTGTCCCTTTTTGGAGATTGCTGCAGGGTTTATTGTGATTCTTTGCTGTTAGTTCAGTAGTAACCTCGAAGTATAACTTTGAAAAATGATTGACCCAAGTACCTGGGTCCAAAGTACTACTTCCTGTTTTGTTGCTCTTGGCTAACGATCACCAAAAACCCGTGTGGTCCTTAGTTTTGGCTGCGATAATCAGTTCGGCCAAAACGCTATCATCCCAGTCTCTTTGTTTGCGTTAGTAATCTTTTGTACTTGGTCCTTTTGTCTCTTAGTGACTTATTATTGGATTTCACTGCCAGTATTAGCTCACTCTTTGCTTTACGGCACTCACTGTTGTACCACTGATTAGCCGAGGGGTAGGTGGATACATTCTCTGCCTTATTTTCTCTAGGATCAGTTTCAGTTTGTCTATCATATCTAGGAATCTCCGAGATAGGCAGTTGAATGTAAGGGGAGATGACATGTGAAAAGGTGTTCTAAATCCTTGTCATAACTTCACCTTTACCTACTATTGATGGCCATTTCATGGCTCTATGATTATTACTGACTAAAGGTTGAACTGGAGTTCGGTTATGATCATTATTTCTCCAATTCGTAGGTTCGAGGAGGGAGCCTGCTAATGTTAAGCACAGTGGGTAATGATAGCTATCGTCCCTAATTTCGACTTTTAAATCGTGCATATTAGGCCAGGAGTTAGCAGTTACCATTATGTAATCAATACTACTCTTAGTAGTTCCCCTATTAAAAGTAGGGGCACTCGGTCTGCCTGACGGCAGCCTACCATTACAGGCCCCAAGTCCCTGCCCTGAAACTAATCGAATAAGTTGGGAGACTGCAGCTGTACAGGGCACTGCAGGGCCAGCCTCCAGGGAAGGAATATCATTTGCCATGTCCTCCTCTTCAAAGATATTATCCAATCCCACTACCGGTTCAAATTTACATTTAAAATCTCCCACCACTATTACCATTGCCCTGGAGTCAATTGTACTTAAAAACTTGTCTAATAACTATCACTGGAGATTCCCTGCTGGATGCATTTTATTTCTAGGGTGAATACTTTGCACATTATTTCAAGTGCAGGAGCTGTTACTAACTGCAGGTGCACAAGCACTGAACTGACAAGACTGAAGTGAAACAGTGGCAGAGGGCAATGGAGGAGGCAGACAATGTCGCATGAGGCCTGGTAACTTCCCCGATGCCCTTGTGTGAAACATAGAATGTCTGAGATATGAACTATCTGGTTACACTAAAAGCAATGGATATTTTGCAGAGGATGAGACTCACCCATTTGATTTTGTAGAAAGGAAACTGCAGCCAAGGGAGGAAACCGATACTCACTGTATAGAACGCAGGCTAGAATGAGAAGGACATTCTCTGCCCCAGGCGCCTCCCTGCAGAATCACTTGCCTTGGTGTTATGGCCGATCTCACCACTGTGTGCGAGAACCAGCTTCCAAACGCTTGCAGACTCACACTCCCATTACAAAATTCAAGGACAACTGACAAACTCTAATTCTAATGTAACACGAAGCGCTTGAATGCACTGTTCGGTTGCCCGGTTAATTTACAGTGGAACTGCCAAGCCAATCCCCTAGATATAGTGGGATCATCTACAATTAGGGCCACTGGAATGCGATTGTGCGTAAATTTCCGCATAATTATAAATTTGCCGCATTTGCCACATAACCCATCATCTACCGCATAATCTGCACATTTTAACAACAAAAAATAGTTTCTAGTTCAAACTGTTCAAAAGTTACTGAAAATGCAGCAACACATGTTGCCGCACAGTGAAAGGCCCTTTGCAAAGCTGGACTAGTCACCTTTTTGTTGCTTGTTGCTATATTTGGGTATTAAAATGGTACGAAGGAGGTGCAACCAATGCTCAGACAGGGTTACCAAGTTTAAAAATGACGAAATAATGAAGCAATACTAGTACAAAAAGTGCTGCATTATGTCTCATAATTTGTCTTTTCTTGCTGCATAATTTCCTCAACACTGCTGCATAATTCTAGTGGATAATATAGCACACCTCTGGCAGTGTTCAGATGTAAAAACACCACAGTCTCATTTAACTCACAATAAAAAGAAAAGTTGTAGAATGAATGGCCGATTCCTCAAAGAGCTCTACAACTTAAGAATGTTCTTTCTTTACTACAAAAATAGGACTGTACTACATGCCAGTTGAATGCCAAAAATGCCCTTTCATTTAAGAAATAAATATCACAAAACATAAAGGCTTCATTTCTATACTCTAAATAACTCTACTCCCCATGCCACAGTTCTAGCCGCCCACACTAGAGTATAGAACCAATAGAAGTGCAGGGCTCCTGTAAAGCGCTATCTTAGCCGTAGACTCAATAAATGACTTCCAAGCAGTTGATCTCTGGCAAGCACACAATACTGAATTATTTTTTCTGCAAAGGGAAATGTAAACCGCAGGAAGCCGCATCAATTGCGAACATGCCAATTGAAGAGAGATAAATATTGGTGACAAGGGGGAAGAAGCAGTCAGCTCTTTGCTAAGCACATCTCTCTAATTTCATGATTCGATAACAGGCGTTGGGATGATGTCCAGCTGCACTGAGGAATAAGTTTGTCAATTGTCATAGTGACCAAATGCTGGGGCTGAATGTAGGAAGTAGTACTGTTTCATTTGTACAGCCCCGCATATTGTATACCTACAGTACCCTCCTCCAAGCGTCAGCTGCAGTACTGCGTCTACACACTCACTGCCTGGGCTCGTCACCTCCACAGACCTGGAGGACTCTTTGCTTTCATACACCAGACTCGCATGTACACATACTCCTACTGCGCCTCACCTGTATACCAGGTGTCTCCAACCAGTCGATGGAGCTACCAGCAGCTCAAAGAAACCTTCAGAGTGGCTCCCAGCCTCGAGTTCATTTTTAACTAAGAAGTGCAGTAAATAAGGGTTGTGTTTTGCTTTTAAACTTAAGGAAAAGCTATGATTCTTTTACATTATCAGGCTGCAGATAGCACAGCCTATGAGCAGCGCTCCACTCAGATTTATGACCCAGGTTCAGAACTAAAGCACTGAGGTATTTAACGCTTGAATAAAAGTCATTCTCAACTCAATATTGGAGCAAAAGAACAAAATGATATTTCTGAATGCTTTTAAATGAGAGAAACTTAAAATGAAGAGTTACCTTAAGGTTAAGCTAACTATTGATTTAAATTTTCTCCCTTTCCAAAGTGTCACATTTACAAAGAGCAGGCATCGTACTCCCTATGGTTGGGCGACAGTGCCATATTTATAACTGAAAAATAGTCATTTTATTTTAAATGGGAGAAATTTAAACTGAAGAAAACAGTTTCTAAGAAACATTATCTCAATGTTTTTCTCTACTTTATATCAAGCCAATTAAGTCCTAATGTTTTATAAAGCACATTTCTTCACTTAAAATTCCTCACATTTAAACAAACGACTATTTTACGGTTATAAATATGGCACCATGTGTACAGGCTACTGGGAGTAATTATGCCTGTCGTTTGTGAAGACACTGACCAGGGAGAAAATTAAAATGATGAGCTTCATGTAATGCATATAAACAAAGTTAACTCTTCAGTTGAATTTCCTCCCATTCCAAAGTGTCACATTTACACAGCAGGCATCTTGCTTCCAGCTGGTAGACACACTGCCATATTTATAACTGAAAAATACAGCCATTCCTTTAAATGGGAAAAATTTAAAGTGCAGAAAAATATTCCTTATTACGAACATTTTTGCAGAACATTTTTCTGCACTTTAAATTCCTCCCATTTAAAAAAAAAATGGTTGTATGTTTGTATTGTACATGCAACCGTGCCACATTTTTTTTTTCTCTATTTTTTTTTTTTAGATTTTTATATAGCGCGAACTAGACCCGAGATATCTGGTATCGGAGCGCTTTACATGAGCACCAGTTTTGTTACAGACGGACACATGACAAAAGGTATGTCCTGTGCCACAAGTACATATGACGGAGGCTCTCAGTCACCCATACACATATATCCTATTCACTCGCACACATGTTCCTACATCCACACAGACCATGCACTCACTGACGCACATGGCAGCCCTATCATAGTACCTCTAGTCACAGTATTTTGTTCAAACCATAGTATCAGACTCCATGGACATTAGGTTTATAGTCAATGAAGCTGGGTGAGGGCGGTGTCTGGTAACAATGCACAAGTTCCCCGTCCTTCAGTAGCTCACGACGATTTTCACTGATCAGAAATGGCTCTCATTACAGAAAAGGTTGGAGACCCTGCTCCTATACACTTGGCTGCAGGGTTGCCTGCACACTCACTTGAAGTTTGCAGGCAGTCTCTGCACACAGACAACCAATGGTCCTCACCTCCATACACCTGACTGTAGTTTTGATGTGATCCAGAAGAGAGGCCCTGGAGTCCTAAAGAGCTTGCTCGTTGGTCCTGAAAAGAGAGAGGCTTAGCCGGAGGCATTGTGCTTGGGTATATCGCGGTGACCCGGCTGAAGGGATTACAGGGCTCTGGTAGCGTAGTCTTCCATGCAGCAACCTCTTTCAGATCAATTCCTGCAAGAAGAGAATATGGACATTCAATGCACCGAACATGAATCGCTATCAAACCGTTAGTCAGCTCAAAGGCCAGCCTTATTTTAGGCCAACTCCTCAAGCAATGGCGTGCAATAGCAGACAGCTTAGACAGTTTATTGAGGACTCTTAGGGAACGGTGAAAAACTCCTAGCTACAGGGTAGGAGACAGGAAAAGAGAGCCTGAACAATCGCAGCACATTTTATTAAGCTGAAGTGTATGAACAAGGCAATATTATGTACATGTGGGATTGCAAGGCTGAGGTCCCGATACAACAGCGCTCTGGGAAACCATATTTTTGACCTTTATCACCCAACAAACATTGCTGAAAAAGATGGGCAGAGACAACAGTCTTACCAGTTGTTCAAAACCCACCAGTTTAACAAAGGCGAAACTGGCCCTGGATTGCTTGAATTCCGGTTCGGGGGGGGGGGCTGGTTTGGTTTGGCAGTTCGCCATGGACTGTTCCCATTAGAGCAGGGTCAAGACTGACTTGCATACAGCTGGGTCCAAATTGAGGTGGCATGGTATGCAAAATAATGATGGATTGGGATGTGGCCCGAGTAATTGCCAACGGCTGAGATTAATTCAAGCATTTCCTTCATCACCTTTTGTATACTTTTATATGTTGCCCTGAGTGGGGCGGGTGTGCGCAGGCGTGGGCCCTGCGCACACTGTCACTGGAACCGAGCTATATCGGCTGATGAGCCATTAACAAGGGCAAAACTGGTCCTGGATTGCTTGTGTTCCATTTCAGGGAGGGCCTGGTTTGACAGTTCAGATTGGACTGTTCCCATTGGAGCCGAACCAAGACTGATTTGCATATAGCTGGGTTCAAACTGAGGAGGCATGGTGTGCAAAATAACGATGAACTGGGATGCGGCCCCGAATAATTACAAATGGCTGAGATTAATTCAAGCATTCCATCCACCACCTTTTGTATACTTCCAAAACCCACCAGTCGGCATAGCTCGGTGGTGTTCCTTTTTCGTGATGACCAGATAGAATGCACTCCACTTAGCTAATCTAGAATCTGATCATCAGGCATGCTATTGGTGAGGGGATGAGATGGGAACAAGCAGAGGCCATTCTGAAAACACATATTGCTTTTGATGGCTTATCTATTTTCATCCGCTAAAAAAGGTGTTCAAAAAGGTGCCCCTCTTTCTCTAGTGATACAGACAAGCTAAAAGCTATGCAAATAAATTTGCACAGATTACCACTGATTCAGAGAGAATCAATCATGTCTACCCATCACATACATGCTAGTTAGTCTCCCTAAGTGGGATGTGTATGCCTGGATCAAAGGGGCTTCAGCATCACTTTGTGAAGCCAAACACTGAAACCGGTCTGATAGTTTTTTGGAGTAACAGTTCAGAGGAGAGGTGACTAGCAGTTCGAGCTGCACTGTCCTTACTGGGGCTGTGCCAAGACTTGAGGCACACAAGGTGGTCCCTGTCTGTAAAGCTACAAAGAGAATAGCACCCGACCAGAGTAATTACAAGTAGTTCACATTCGATCAAGTACTTCCATCTGCTAATTTATGCAGTCTTGGGGTTCCATTGTAGGGCCAGATACCAGTGGTATTAGGAGTAATCTTAATTGCGTTTGGGGGGACTTTGTAGTTTGACACAAAAAAATATAAAAACACAGTACTTGCATACATTACCTGTCTCCGGGTTCTCGGGCGTGGAGAGGTTGAGAGCACCAAGTGCATCCTCCAAATCTTTCACTTGCTTCAGTAACCGCTGCCCTTTGTCAGGAAGTGCCTGAACATTCACGGTTGCCAACGTTGCCTGCAAAAGACGCGTGCCCAAAGTTTTGGTTAAAGTGTTCTTTAATTGCTACAGTAATGGCACTTTCCCTCATGTGGTTAAACAGGTTGCATAAAGCATTTGATTATTTTCACCCTACAAAGTCACCCAACACAGCCTGGCAAACATATCTCAGGCAAGGAAAATCACGACTATGAATGTAGTAGGAGCATCTTGAACTTGCAAACTTTAGTCTCAAATCAGAAGTACAGTGAAACAGTCTACGCCGACTATCACTTAAATCATGATTCACCTACGGATCATGCTGCCTAGCCCTTGAACATAAAACCTACAGATACCAAACAAAGAACACTAAACTCACACCAGACACCCAATCAACGCAAAACCATATTTGAAAATTTACAAATGCACATAAGCAATGTTCACCTTTGTAAAGGCTGGTTTGCAGGATTACAGCCAAGCTAATTAGATACAATATGGCATAGCTGAAAAATATGCTCAGAGCTCCGATATCTAAACAGGGCGCGACTTATACTCACACCTCGAGCTCCAGAGTGAAGACATCTTCTGAATGCCCAGACGGGTAGTAAAGCAACAGCAGAAAAATGTCATTTGTTTATAGTTGGCTCTTGAAAGAACCAACAAGTAGCAAGAGGGTTGGCTAGTAAAAGAGAAATGGAGGCTGCTAGACCTGGGATGAAGGCGATTTAATTTTCTCAGAGTACAAACATGTTTTTTAAAGTTTCAGGGTGAAATTTACAATACTAGAGTCACTTAACCAACCGGCCCTGGGACAAGAGTGTAGGGGGGTTAGGTGGGGGGGGTTGGGGGGGATCCTCTAGCATTCACCAGTGTTGCATTTTACGGATATCACCCCGTTAGAAGCAGCAGATGCAGGAGATTAGGAAAGCACACGCTGCACTGGGCTGTACAGTGGTTCCGCCAATAACAGCTCATGTGGTTAGGGGATGACCGGGCTGCCTGGCACACAGCCAGAGGCAATGACCTACCGGGGCAAGTACCACAAGAGAGGCAGACCCAGCAACATCATCTCAGGCGCTGCGTTCAGCTCCCAATAATCTTTACCGAAGCACTTTAAGTGATTGGCGGAGTTTGTTACAAACAGCTAATTAGTTTGTGAATGCTTAAATTGCTAAATTAATTTGGAGTTATTACAGGCTATGCAATGGGATCTGAAGTTGGGACACAGTTTTAAAAAAATTAATGGTGTGCTGTGCCAAGTAATTTCAATTTAATGTGTCTCAATAATCAACACTGATGCACCCTGCTCCATTTACTAAACACACACAAGTTTACCATGAAAGCAAGCACAAGTTACGATGGAAACAAAATGATCTACAACTCCTCAATCAAGATTGGTAGAATGTGGTAGACACAATCAATAAAAGATTTAGTGACGTTGAAAAAGCGGCTGGAAAAATAACACGCAAGATGAATGGTTTACATGTAAATAGGAACAGAATATATGAGCGGTGGTTTGAACAATCACGACTGAAGTTTAGGCCAAGAAGTCAGTAGGCAGGTCTATTTTTCCCCCCTGTTGTAACTAGTCAAATTACATCAAATGATGCACACCACCCCCATCTGTAAAGATCACCTTATTTGCACAGTAGTAACGTAACATCGCTATAAAAAGGTGGGAGACATAAGAAGACACTGTTCGTACCTAAAAGAGTCAACAGAAGGAGAATGGACGGGAAGGTACAGAGGAGCAGAGGTCCATGGGTAAGGAGGTTAGATTTGCCGGCAAGTAGATATAACCTTTGCCGGGATGCTAGCACGTAGATGGAACCATTGCCCGAATGCCAGCAAGTAGATGGAGGGACCCCGTAATGGGAATTAGTCGTTTCCCAAGACCTTCCATTGCAGCTGGGTCTAATCTACATATGGGTGAAGCTTACAGGTCAGAAGGGGTGTAGTTCCATGTATTGATTGGATCAGTTCCGAGCTGTCGGAAATGCAAGTCCTCAGCTCTATCAGCTGCCACATTTCAGCAGAGAACACACCAGGACAGAATCTCAAAGGTGATGGGTCTACACTATAAAGAGGATTCCATATATGAGCCCTATTAAGGGCACCATCTTCAGAGCCGGTAAGATAGCTCAGTCAGTTTAGGGCTCAGTTTGTAGGAGTGTCTGAAACCTGCATTTCAGAAGTTGAAATTCTAGCAGGCACAACACAGTTTTTCATTCTGCAGTTGAGTCAGTTAAAAGGGCCACCTGCATGTTAGAGCTCTGCTAATGTGGCAAAAGGCATACATATCAAGCACTCTATAAAATCATTTACTATTGTTAGAGAACAGCTGCCACCCCCATGGTGCTTCTTGCCAGACTTGGGGAACCAATCCCACCGTGTGGTGCTTGGGGCACATGCCGAGTGAGGAGCTCAGAGCCTATAAAGAAATCTGGAGAAACTCCGGGCACAGGGGCAGTACGGGGAGCTCAGCGAATATGAGCAGAACATGAGGAGCTAACCTCGAACAAAATTAATTCATTACCTTAAAGAGATACTGAAGCCCAATGGCTTCAAGGCCGTTCAGGTGAGAGGGCATTCTACAGAAGAAGATTCAAATGGGCGCTAAACTGCCACTAGTCGATAACAGCGAGAAATACAAAGCAATTAAATAAGCTATGAAAGCTTTAAAAAAAAAAAAAAAGATTGTAAAAAAGCTATTGACAGCAGGGGCAACAAAAATGCACACTTTACACAAACTGCACCATGTACTCTGTCAACGAACAAAAGACGTGGGGTGCTGCAGGTCCCCGCTCTTTTCACACAATAGGACTTTATTAACAGGCAAACGGATTATGGACTTCACATGCATTACAAACCGTACCGTACTGTGCTCCCAAATGCTTCTACAGAGCCTGCATATTACAGGTGAAGCGCTGCCCAATATCACCAACGTTGGGCCTTCTGGACCCATCCCTGTTGTGAACAGACCTGGCCCATTCATCTGAAGAAGATCTATACATTTACATAAACCTCCATTTTGTCACCACCAGCTGCTGAGAAGCTGCATGTCATGTTTGACGATCCATCATTTTAATTTTTAACCCACAGAACTTTGAATGCTAGGAAATTTAAGATAACATTTGCAATAGAAAAATTAAATCTACAAATCTCATAATGCTAAGTGCAGGTTACCTAATGCAGTCAAAGAAGATAGGTCAGAATTAGGAAAGCACAAATGACACTCCTTTTTTGTTAATTCTGAAGTGTGTTGGCAACAAATGGTTTAATATGATCAAAACAAATCAATACACTAGGTCATGCCATTTTCACACATTATCGTTTGCGTGCTGTATAGTTTTATTAGAAAAACTGTATATCTGTGCAAATGTGATGGCCATTTCAATTGAAAATGTGTTTTATGTAACGGTAGTGTGCTACCACACCACGCATACTCCATTCTACTCTGCACCATTCCACTTTACACCACTCCATGCACTCTACACCACTGCACTCTTTGCCTCTGCACAGTTCCACTCGATGCCACTCTGCAACACTGCACTCTACGCCACTGCAATCTATGCCAATGCACTCTGCTCTGTACCACTCCACTCTACACCAACCCTCACCACTTTACTCTATGCCACTATACTTTACACCAATGCACTCGACCCTGCACCACTCTACTCTACGCAATTTCACTCTATGAAACAATCTACTCTGTGACATCTACTGCACTCTGCGACACACCACTGCCACTATTCTCTGTAACACTGCACTCTCCGCCCCTGCACTCTGCAATGCAAAACTCTAATCTATGCCACAGCATTCTAAGACGCTGCATTGTACACTGCTGCACTATATTTCAATGTCTACTCTAAGCCACTCCACACCACTCTAGGACTCTCCACTCTATGCCTCTCCAATACACAACGCTCTATGCTACTCCACAATACTCTACTGCACTCTTTGCCATACCACTCTACACCACTCTCCTCTATGCCACTAATTTTTAGCCACGCAGGTGAACCACATGGCTAAAACACTTGCAGAGACGATATCTATTGGTTTTGCCAATGCTTATTTAATTATCGATGGCAACAGTTAGGCACTGAGGTACCATTGTAACCTCCTGCCTGATGAAACCCCTCTTGCCCGACGTACTGGACTTGCCCTCGACTCCCTCACTGGACCCAGAGCCCTCTAGGACAGGTAGATGGCCGTTGCTTGGGGTGGGGCGGGATGGGGTGGAGGCACTGCCTGGGGCCCCAGGTGGGTCAGATCAACTGGACCAGAGAATAAACTCCACTATGCCACTCCAATACACAACGCGCTATGCCACTCCAAAAAACTATACTCTTTGCCATTCCACTCTACGCTACTCCACCCTCCTCTACGCCACTAATTCTTAGCCATGCTAGACAGCAGTCATGCTGGTGTACAACATGGCTAAAACACACGGGCAAAGCCAGTAGCTCTTGCAGAGGCGAGATCTATTGGCTTTGCCAATGCTTAATTCCTGATTGTAGCAGTTAGGCAGGGAGGTACCATTGTAACCTTCTGCCTGATGACACCCCCTCCCCCTCCATCCCGCTGTACTGGACTTGCCCCCGACCCCCTCACTGGATGAAGAGTCCCCTAGCAGAGGTAGATGGCAGTTGCTTGGGTGGGGGTTTGGGGTCGGGTGGTTTTACTGTGGCTGTGCTTGGGACCCCATGCGGGTCAGATCATATGGACCGGAGAATAAACGCCACTAGGCGGCTTCCTCACTCGTCTCAATGATTACTGCTCACCTGGATGGTCTTCACTCAACGGACTGTGTGTTTCCCTGTTTGCAGTGCACCGTCACTAATTTTATTGCACAGATGAATATTAGCACCCTGCCTGTAATGTTCCACTTGAGTGGCAATTGTAAATCCAATATTTCGCTTAATGTTTTTTGTTCTTGTTTTGATATATTTTAGGACCTTTATCCTGAGGTGTCATGGTAGGACTCACGTTGACACCTATATTCTTCTTACTCACCGTCTTAGCAGGATTTATGTTATGTTAACTGGGTATTTGTAAAGCACGCGGCTACTCCGTGGAGTGTCCCGGCGCTGGAAAAAGACCCTGTAACACAGACCAGAAAAAGACATCAGAGCTAAGACATGTCAGGCTAAGGTTGAAAAAGCCATGTTTTTAGTTTCTTTCTAAAAGGGAGGAGCTCTTGAACTTGTCTCAAAGAAAGGGGCAGGCTGTTCCATAGCCGCGAAGCCACCACTTGAAAAGACCTGCCACCCACCCGGGAGAGCAGAAACTTAGGAGTAGACTTCAACAACTGTGCAGAGGACCTCACGGTCCGATGCGGGACAATGCTGGACCCTCACTCCCAGATACACCGCCCCTATCTTGTAGAAGGCCTTAAAAACCAAGACTAATGCTTTAAGCTGAATCCTTTTGTAAACCGGAAGCCAGTGCAATGAGGCCAAGAGAGGAGTTGTTCGTGTCCTGGCACCGACCCAAAAAATTGCTCTCGCCGCCGCATTCTGGACCACTTGTAAGCGGCCAAGTAAATAGTCAGGTAAGCCTAAATACAGGGCATTCGCATAGTCCAGTATAGATACCACTAGGGCCTGGACTACCGTCCTCCTGTGTGAGACCGAAGAAGTGAAAGAAAGTTTCTCAACATTTTCAGTAATCCGAAACAGGTTCCTGCCACAGATTGGATCGGAGGCCTCATCGACAGGTCAGCATCCATCTTAACCCCAAGATTTTTCATGATACTGACTGAGGAGGCCGGGGGGGGAAAGATATCTTGTGGCCACCATTGATGCCAATCAGTACATGGGTGGGAGCTGAAGAAAATAATCTCAGACTTCTCATGATTACATTTCAGTTGATTTTGTCTAAGCCATTGAAACACTTCTGATAGGCAAGTGTTGATCATACTACCGTCAAAGGCCACCCCCTTCACACAGGAAAACAACAGTTGTATGTCATCTGCATACAACACTATTTTAGCACCGGGTTTCTCCGCGAGAAGCGCAAGAGGGGCCATATATAAAATTAAACAAAGTCGGGCTCTCCCACATTCAAAGGAGGAATGGGGGCTGAAAAAGGAGGGGACCAAATGGTTTGCAGGCGGTCACTTAAAAAAAATTGCACCATCTAAGTACCGAGCCTCCGATACCTCCCTCTTGAAGTCTACGCAAGAGTCTATCGTGGGGCACGGTATCGAAGGCCGCGGAGAGGTCCAACAGCACCAGTGCCGCATTGCCTCCTTTATCAAGGGTGGTTTTAATGGTTTCAGAGACTTCTAAGATGGCAGTTTCCGTACTGAAGTTTGCTCTGAAACCGGACTGACTTGGATGCAAAAGATGGTTGGCTTCCACAAATTCTGTAATAACCCTGTTGACATTTTTCCAAGACCTTGGAAAAGAAAGGCAGCAGCGATATAGGCCTAGAATTACCCGCTACCTGTGGGTCGGCCGTCGGTTTCTTCAAGAGCGGGAGGATCTTAGCATGTTTCCAGCTTTGAGGCATCTGCCCCACCTCCAGGGAGGTGTTCAAAATCCGATTGACAGCCCGGTTAATCACTTCTGCAATGGATGCCAGTATTTTCGCTGGACATGCATCCGAGGGAGACCCAGACTTAAGAGCCTTCATCAATTCAAGAGATTTTTCTAGCGGTAAGACAGGTTATAGAGATAGGGATTGCCATCTGCTCTGAAGAATGCCCCTGACCAGTATTGGTAAGGGCAGAAACAGGTTGGCTTACGACGGATGGTGGGCCCATTGTACCTGTACACGATCCCCTCATTTTTTAAGTGTACCGAAGGCACCCATTAAATAAAGGTATTATCCTGGGTCTACCTTTAGGTATTTTTTATCATATCTGGATCCCTTCATATCCAGTTAGTTCCTCTTATTTGAGGTTGAGTCCGTCCTGGTAGTATCTTACAAGGCTGGGATGAGGTCACCTACGATGAAGCGTGCCACAAAAAGTGGGTGATGCCTCCTCTTACAACACAATTGGTACTCTGGATAGCCGTTCCTTCGAGACCCTAATTGGAATATCCTTGATAAATACCAAAAATTGGGCTTTATATCTCCAGCCATCACACTTGCTGTGTTTTGTTGATTGATTGTGGAGGCTGTGCGTTGGCGTGGCTCCATCTCTCCCATTGTGTTACGAGGAGAACCAAAACACCCATTTTTTAATGTCCCCAGAGGAGGCTTGGTCCTGGGTTGAGCACCTATATGAGCTGCTGTAAACTAACCTGTGATCTGCAGGCTTGGCCTCTCTGCAGCAGCAATGTGTGAGCCTCTCTGGCACCTTTCCTCAGAAGCAGGAGAGGAATTCTCATCAACATTGGACTCCGCAGACTACGTGGTCCTGGCAACCCATGGATCCACCTAAAACTGACAACCTGAGAGTTCCCAGGACCGGATCCACCTTCTTCGCCCTCCTGCCACCCCAGTCTTCCCTGTTAGCCAAGACATTGCTCCATTCCTGTGACCTTGAGGCCCTTGGCGTATTCGTAATGGGCAACACAGGAAATACTATTATTCATCCCCCACCCACCTCTCCCTGACAAACTCCACATTAAATTAGATCGAGGGGTATGCTGTGGGAGACTTCAAACATACATCTACCACACCCCATACCAGGCGAAAACATTTTTGGATCACAACCCTTTGGGGGTAGAGGTGGCGAGTGTAACCGCAGTAGCTAGAGGATACAGTATTCAGAGAAACTATGAAGGAAACAATTGCCCATTACATGACAGAAAACAAGACCTCTGCCTCCACCCCGCTGCTGGAATGCGAGGCCTTTAAGTTCGTAATTTGATGCTAGAGTATAAAAGCGTTGATAGAGGTTTGTAAAACACTGGACGAGGCATAACAAAGGTAGAGCAATGTAATGTCATTAGAAACGGAATCCACTTTCGACCCCTTTCGAATGGAGGCCCTTCTGCAAGAGTTAAGTATCACACAGATCTGCTGGAATGTCAGACATGTGAACGCAGCAGCATGCACACTGAGGTACCATTAAGAGGCCCATGTGCCAGGCAAGCTCCTGGCTTAGCTTCTCTGTCCACGTAACAAGGTCATTGCAGCCAACTTTATGCGCAAATATTGTGGTGTTCTAGTCCACGGAAAAATCAACGAGGTATTCTGATGGTTTTACACCACATTTTATGAGTGACACGGATCTTGATGGGGAGAGACGACATACCTTTGTGACTGAGGCTTCCCTATCTCAATTATCCCCAGGCCAAAGAGAGGTGCTGGAGGCCCCAATATCGGAGCAAGAAATTTGACAGACTTGGTCTTCCCTTCCCAAAGGATAGGATAAAATTTATAAAGCGCACTTATACCCGAGGGTGTCAAGGCGCTGGGCAAACAGAGGAGTGGAGAGAAGCCAACTAGGATGAAAATAGCTATGCTTTTAGCAGGTTTCTGAAAGCCGGAAGAGATTCCGCGTTGGAAATGGGGGAAGGCATGGAGTTCCATAGTGTTGCAGCCGCTACCGAGAAGGAGTGACCGCCCCATCTGGCCCTGCGGTATCTTGGAGAGATACATTTTTTCTGGGATCAGGATCTCAGGGTCCTTCCGGGGGTGTACCATTGGAACATGGTTTTTAACTGCGCCGAGCCTTTACTGTTCAAGGCTTTATATAACATGCTCAGGACCTTGAAGGAGATGCACTTCCTAATAGGAAGCCAGTGCAAGGCACGAATCCCCTCCCTGGCTGATTGGTGCTTCGGAATGTTAAGGATCAGCCTGGTCGCTGCGTTCTGAACAACCTGAAGCTTGTTCAGAGAAGCCGCATTGATGTGAAGGCACAGAGGATTGCTGTAATCAAGCCAGGAGGGGACTAGTGCAATGATGGACCGATGCAGTTCAGACGGAATATACGGTAGCACCTTTCTAAGGGTTTTTAAGATAGAGAAACAGGTGCTAACAGTACAGCTGACCCGAGTATCAAAGGGCAGACCCTCATCGAAAATGACCCCCAGATTTTTAGCTGCCCTAACCGGGACAGGAAGGGGACCACAGTCTGCCAGCCACCAGGCATTCGACCAGATAGAATTCTGCGAGCCAAATACCAGAATCTCGGTCTCGTCAGTATTAATCTTTAGGGAGCTACCCTTCATCCAGCAGATAATGCTTGCTATGCACTGGTTGAATTTCTCTGCGAGCAAAAGCAAATCATTCGAGATGGAAACAATGATTTGTGTGTCATCCGCATAGGAAATCACCTGGAACCCAAATGATCTCACCAGCTCGGCCAGTGGGGTCACATAAATGTTAGCGAGTAGGGCTCAATGAAGAACCCTGGGGGACCCCACATGGAAGGCTGAAGGACCTAGCTCGGAAACCACCGCAGCCAACGATGTTCGTTCTCACTGTCATGAAAGAGTGGAGAAGCTGCAAGGCCTTTCCCATAACTCACTTCCTGCAGACGCTGAACCATGCGCGCCGGGGAGACTGTGTCGAAAGCCGCCGACAATGGCAAGGTCCCAGGGTCGGACGGCCTACCCATTCAGCTTTACTCTGCTGTTGAGGCCAGTTTAATCCCACGCTTAAAGCTTCTATACGAAAGTGCCAAGACTAGAGGCCACCTACTCCCCTCTGTTAGAGAGGCTATAGTTGTGCAGATACTGAAGCCCGAGGTAGACCCGCTTTCCCGTGCCTCATACCGTCCGATTTAGATTCAGAATGCAAGATATTATGTAGAATTTTGGCAGAGCATCTTCTTTCCCATCTACCGACCCTCTTCAACATAGATCAGTGTGGCTTTATTCCGTGACGCAACACTTCTCTCAATATTTGAAGTTTACACCATGTCCTGAGTGAAACGACTCAGTTCTGCCCCCAGTCTGCTTAGTCCTAAATATTGCACAGGCATTTCACACTCTTGGTTGCAATAACATACAAATAAATTGGGTCAAACTCCTGTACGTTAACCCTCTAGCCAGAGTCTGCACTGGTCAATGCATATCTACCGCATATCCCACAGAACTAGGCATGGACAGAGATGCCCCCATCACATGTGTTCTTCATACTAGCCCTTGAACTACTTGCTACAAAGCTTTGCACCCAGAGTGTCAGCCGGGGTGTCCCAATCCCGGGAAGTTCCATGCAGTCTCCAACACATAAAGCAGAATCTTGTGAGCGTATAGACACTGGCATGGATTTTTCCCACCATAACACAATTTGTGACACTCTCGAGGTTTGGAGTCAATCATTCCAAAGCTCTGGTATTTCCTCTTCAGGAATCCATCCCAGAGTAGATGGTTCGCCTAGTAGAGATTGTGATGACCTGGACCCCTAGAACCTTCGATATTTGGTCATGAATGCGCATAGCAACCTCCTGGAGGGAAACATGGAAAAGGCCATGCGGTCCTTGAGATCACAGGTAACATTCTGGTCTACCCTGCCTCTCACCCTCACGGGTGAAGTCGCGTGGATAAAATAGTAATGCTACTGAGACGCCTCTATTTCCTTGATATCCCACTTTAACTCACTTCTAAGGTATTCCATGAACTAGATGCCCTTCTTACTGCCATCCCCTGGGGGCCTGGACGTAGACGTGGGGTTCTTTCCAAGATGGGCTATCGACCTCCTAGGGTGGGTTGGGAGCCCGTGATGTCTTTGCATATTACCGAGCCACACAGCTGCAACGGACTGCCCGTTGGCTAGCTGGACACCATTTACATGAAACAGGCTTTTCCGAAGGACAAACCCAGGAGGGCGTCTGCAACGAGGGACGCCCGGACTTGGTGGGTGCTGACAGACCTGTTAACCCGGGGAAGGAGAAAACCACCTTCTCCCCTCCTCTTTCTCCACAGCAGGACGAGTGGGATTGCATCGACAAAAGAGGAGCGAGAGGTGAAGGCGAAACGGAGTACCGACCCTTTAACTGGGACGACTGGTCGACAAGCCACGCCCACAGCGATGACGACGGGGAAGTCTGGCCCACAAAGCGAGGAGGAAGACGGAAGTCGGGGTGCAAGTTCACCGGAGGAGACGAGGAGGGAGACGGAAGCGAAAGGAGAGCGGAGGAAGCGGGATCAAGCAGCGGAAAGGAGCCAGTGTGTCCACGAGACGGAGGAGAGCCAGGAGGCCAACGTTCCCGTGATTCGCCCAGCCACGCTCCAGGAGGAGCATGGCTCTCGCAGGTACGCGAGCGTTTTGCGGGCTGGGTGGGCAAAAGGGAGAGACCAGAGTGTTAACCCGTGGGGCCCCCCCAAGACCTGGAGGACCCTTCCCAAGCACTTTTTTTCCCTCACTTACCTAGACGTGTTGTGCACCGGGCGCTCCCATCACTACCCTCCCTTTTCAGTGTGCTGGAACGCTACACTTACTTCAGATCCCTGTTTGTTTTATTGTTTCCTACTTCATTACGGCTGACGGGTTCGAGCTGGAGTGGAGGAGAAGAGGCCGGACCTCTACGAGGGACCGAGACACCAAAGAAAAGACCCATCGTTCCCCTCTGCCATACTATAGACTGGCGACTACAAAGAAGCGTGTCCTAAACGTAATAAAACCCTCGTTACCACTACCCCGTCTCTGGCCTGTTTCTGACGACCCGCCACAGCGTCCTTCACGGTTTGCTTCTCACCAGCCTAAAGCGGCTGAAAGATCTTGCTTTGTTGCTTGCTATTGAATTGGGTTGTTTCAAACAGGGCGTTATTCACGCAAGTTTCAAAAACGCATGCACCAGTGGCACCTCGTGTGTGATTACCAACTGGACGAGGCCCTCTTACGGCCAGAGACCTGCATTCGTGGAGCACAGCAGGCCTGAAGATAGAGGGGGACTTCTCACTCTGTACTCTGCACAGATTTCACGAGCTTCTGACCCAATACAATTTGGCGACTTGCAGCTTCCTCCTCTTTGGTAGGGTACGGGGAGCAACAAAAAAAGCACTGGGATCCAACACATTGAAGCGGAGACGAAAACACTCCTTCAAACATTGTATACCATTAGGCATGGCAGGAAACTAATCACCTTGCTATACAAAGCCATCGCCATCACACTAGCGTGAGTCGCCCATCACAGAGATAAATAGGAGCACAATATCGGGCCTCACTTCCACAAAAAATAATTGGCAAAAATTTCTTGTGTAACCCAACAAGGCCTCCCGGAACGCTAAACTTAAATGCAGTTTCACTTTACATAGGGCCTACCTACTACCACATCAACTTAATGCTATAATCAGAATGGCCCTTGGTTGCCTACCTGGGGGGAAAAGGAGCCGGGGAGCGATGGCTTCCTTGCTGAGCTTTATCAGGCTTTAACTCAGATCCTCACACAACGGCTTCTTGAGGTGTACCAGGAGGCCTGAGACAATGGCATGCTGCCCCGTCCATGCAGGAGGGTTGTATCTATAGTTTTGAAGCCCGGTGCTTCTGCCTCTGATCCATAAGCCTATCGTCCGCTTACTGATAAACAAGGACACAAAAGGTTCTTTGTAAGGTCTTAGGCGTTAGGCTGCAACTGGTGATTTCTCAATTTGTCGAAGATCAGAGAGTTTTTATCCCGGGATGCAACTACCATGAACCTGAGACAGCGGATGCAAATTATGCATGAAGTGGAAGGCAGGGAAGAGGAGTTGGCATCGATCGATATTCCCAAGGCATTTGATACAGTGGATTCAAATCAAAGGACATTTGTATCGCGCTCACATCACTAGAAAGTCTCATGGCGCTCGCAGACGGCTCTGATAGAAGAGATAGCTCAGATGTCAAATAGCCATTTTTTTAATCCCTTACGAAAGGCGTTGTGGTCTGGCAAGGTGCGCAAGTGGAAAGGGATTTTATTCCAAGATGATGGGGCGAGGAAGGAGAAAGACCTGCCTCCTTTTCTGGCCATATGAACTTTAAGAGGGGTAAGCAAAAATGTATTACTGGATTTAAGCGTCCTGTGTGGTTGGTACCAACATAGTTTCTGAGACCAGTATCTCGGGCCTTTACCGTGCATCTGTTTGTGGGTCAGGCAGAGAACCTTGAAAAGGATTCGCTTTCTCACAGGGAGCCAGTGTAGAGATCTCAAACAGGGTGCGGAGGGGGATCTGGATGGAAGATCCAGGACCAGCCTTGCTGCGGTATTTTGCAAAATTTGCAGTCTGTCTAAGAGGCCTTCATTAATTGAGAGCAATAGAGCGTTTCCATTGGCATTACCTTATGAGAGTGTTGGAGGAAATGAGGTTTGGTGTGCAATTTCGGGAATGGTTGCACCTGTTGTAATCCGCACCAACAGCCAGGGTGAAGGTTGGGTGCTTGTGCTCTGACTCGTGGATGGTGGGTAGGGGTACGCGCTAGGGCTGCCGCCTATCACCTCTCCTTTTTGCCGTAGCGCTAAAGCCTCTGGTGATCCAAATTCAGATGATGCTTGAATTGGGGATCTGAGTGGGGGATGTTAATCATTTGGGGTCTATTTAAGCAGATGACACCCTCTTTTATCTTACGGCCGCTCCGGAGTCCCTACCTCTTCTACAATATTTAGAAGCATTTGGGGGATCTAACAAGTCTTAAAATTATTCATGGTAAACCGCTTTTGTTCCCGCTGGCTGTGTTAGCTGACTGGGAACCAGCTTCCCTGCCCACCCTGTCCCTAAAATGGGAACTGATCAGTTCCATTACCTGGGGATCATGGTGGCGCACACCCCCCAAAAACGAAGGTGCTATAATATGGATAGAATCATCGAGGGTCTGAGTGCTTCGGTCAATTTTGGAATATCCTCCCTCTGTCCCTAATGGGTTAAGTGGCAGTGGCCTGATGACCTAAAGAGAGAGGACCCAGAAGAGCCGCAAAAGCAGAGAGAAGAAACAGCTGACCTGGTACCAGCCCCGCGGGCCTCCCTGCATCCCTTGTTGAAAACTGGGCCAAAGTCGACTCGTACGTCAGCTGTTGACTCCAGAAACTTGGGAGGACTGACTGCGATAAAGAACCAAGACCTCCCGTAGGTCAGCGGACCTTTTCCCTGCATCTTGCAGCAACTCCAAAAGAAAGAACTCAGAGGCCTCCAGAACAGCCAAAACCTGACACCTGCATCTGTCGCTCCAAGCCAGAGTCTAAGTGGGCCAACAGTGCCAACAAGGCCCCCCAGCCCTCCAGAGCCAGAGTTCATCGTGGTTTCACCCATCGTGGACCCACCAACATCACCTTCAGCTTCTGCACGCAGGCCCCCTCTACCGAGACTGCTCCCGACGCCTAAAGTCACCCCTGCATATGTCGCCTCTGGGCCGTGGAGAAGAGGGCCAAGGGTGTCCCTACGTCCCAGAGCATTGTAAGGCCTGAGCCCCCAGTTGGTTCAGCCCGACTGGCCTCCCAGACAGAACCTGCAGCCTCGTTTTGCTGATCACCATAGGATAACATTAAGTTTTGCACACTGCACCCAGCCACCCCGTGCCATGGGTGGTGTACTGTTTGTAGGTGCTGCCTTGGACCCTGCCCACCACTCACCTTAACTCCTGAAGATTGGCCCTGTAAGTCGCTGTACTGTCCAGTTTGCAAAACTTGATCTTCCTTCCATAGGATAACATTGCAGAACTCAAAAATTGCACTGTGCCCAATTTTGAACTGCAAAGAATATATATTTAAAAACGTACTTACCTGAACTATTTCTCTTATGCCTAAACATATATAAAAATATCTGCTATTTTTATAAGTTGGTGTGGATCTCCTTTTTGAGTCATGCGTGTCATGACTCATTTATTGATCATTGATTGTATTTGCAGATGCCTGCACTCCTCTCGGTTAAGCCTAAGGCTGCTCAACCACACTACTCCCCAACAGAGCATCTTGGCATTGCTAGAACGAGCCTCTGCCCACTCATCAGGGAACCACTGGACCCTTTACACGGGATATCAGATTATTTATATATCACATAAAGAGCCAGCTTCCTACACTCAATCTTTGCATACATGGCTTTTGTCTGCAAAGTGATACAATATCTGTACCTCTCTTTACAGGATGACCTAGGATTCCTTACTTGTATCTTAGATTTTTCCGGCATTCTTGAATTAGGTTGTAGATTGTAAATTACACCAACACCCTGCACTAGGGAGGAAAGCACTATGAGAAACCACAAATAAAGAAATATAGGGCGTTTTCATGAAGTCAGCGTTTCCCAATTATAAGTATTTGAAAAAGGATGTTTAGATCCAATGGTGAAAAGGAGCAGCAGCATCCCTCAAAGCATTAGAATAACAAACACTGAATAAGGGGAACTCACAAAAAGCCAGTTTCCAACAGTGGTAGCTCAACATAGCTTCCCAATTTTCTCCCAAATAGATACCAACCAAATCCTCATCTGAAAAGTCAAATCCAGAATTTGCTGTATGTCTTGTACCAAAAACCACCTACAAGGATCAATGAAGCCACAGTGTTTCTTCACTCTCTCATCACAAGTCAAAATGTCATTCACCAGAATTTACAAATTAATAAACAGCAACAGAAGTCAAGAACAAGGAAACAAAGATTTCTGGTTGGATCTCACTATTGAACAGATTTTTAAACAATATAATTTTGTAGCACTGCAGATTTGATTGATTCATTATGTATTTCACATCAGAGAGTGAACTGCTGTGGTTACAGATTTACCAAAATTAGAAAAACTTGTGAGGTGGAAGGGGTAGTGTGCTTGTGGAGAAACAATCAACACGCCTACCACACGAGAACCAAAAAGTACCGAACATGAACGCCATAGTTACCTTCTTCAGTTTGAGCTGCGTCTTGAGCTGGTTGTGGAGTTCGGTAGGGTGCTGAGGAACAGACACTGGGGGAACATGCCCGAATCCTGGGAAAGAGGTGATTGTCCTCTGTACAGCACCCAGAGAGGGTCGAATGGAAGATTGGGCAGAACAAGGAACAACTGCTTCGCCAGCTGCTTTGCCCATTCCAGGTTTGCTGGAAACAAATATGATCTCCTCATCATCGTCATCTTGAGCAGTGGCTATGACTCCTTTATTGCAAGCTTCCTTTTTGACTGTTGTGCCTTTTTCCACCAGAATGGTAGTTTGAGTCTTTGCAGCACTGGCGAGAAGGCGTAGGTGCTCCCCAGCACTTTTAGTGCTGGCTTTGGTGATCTTCAGGTCTGCTTTGCACTGACCCTCTCCAGACAAACTGCTTTGGCTTGGCTGCTCCTCGCCTGGTTTCTCCATCTGGGTGCCATTTTTTAAAGTTGTTTGATTCTCATCACTGCAGAAGTCTCTCTTTGGTTCACTGGTCTTGCCATTATGATAGCTTTCCCCTCTGGTAGCATGCGTTTTAAGTTCTCTAGAAGCACTGTGCTTGACAGTTGAAATAGGTTCTCTGTGCTTTTCACCTGCACCTTTTTCGCTGTGCTCGTCAGCAATCGCACCTTCCGCCCTAATGTCCCTGTGCTTTCCCTCTACCACACCCTGATCTGTAGAATCCTTGTGTTTGCTACCAGTCATACCTTGTTCTATTCTGGACCCGACTTTAGCGTCACTGGAAGATGGTGGTTTAAGTGATTCCACTTCGTCCCCCGAAAATCTAATATGGTTCTTGGTTGTAGTTGTGAATTCGTTCTCACCACTTTTCTCCTGTAAAATATGTCCATTTTTCAGGATCAGCTGATCTTGCAGTTCCTTTTCTGATCTTGTGGTTTCTTCCACAGAGTCCATCCTCTTCCTTTCATAGGTTTTCTTAACCTTCATACCCACTGGCAGCTCTCGCTCTTTCCAAGAGTCTGACGAGATCTTTTTCTCATCTTCCAGGTTTCGGTCCCTGGCTTTCTGTTTCTCCTCTACCATCTTCCTTTCCTGCCGCTCTTCATGCACCTGCTTCCAGGCGGAGGGCTCCAAGTTCTCGTTCAAAATCTTGAAGGGGTTTCGCTCTGGTTTGGAATGGAACTGATTCCCTAGAACCGGCTGGGATTTCTCATTTCGTGGAAGCTCTCTGGGCTTTTGACCCTGCAATGATAAAACAAAAAATAAAAGAAGGAAAAATAAGATTAATATTAAAGCCTCCTCATCTAAGTCATCTTAAAGATCCCCACTCCCATGTCGCAACAAGTATCAAGTTATTCTGCCAATTAAAAAAGAAACAGAAGTAAATTTGCACTGCTGGTCAAGACAGACTTAGTGGTTTGACAATGGACTGGGCAAGTCAGAGGATAGGGATACCGGTAGAAGGTGGCACCAGAGACACAGACACAGCTTTGTTAGTCCCATCACTTGTTCGTCTTAGTCACAGACGACAGCAATCACCCACAAAATGTTTATTCGGTGTATTAGCTTTTGTAGAACGCTGCACGCCAAATGAATGAGATTGATAGCTAACATTACAGCATTAAAAGGCATTCAGCAAGCAGGCGACAGCTCACCTGTTATGTTTTTCGCATCAGTAGGCTAAAAGCACAGGTGGAAATTATTTCCCCGTCGCCAAGAGAGGTTTTTTTTTTTTTTTGTTTGTTTAATTTTTTTTTTTTTAAGGAAGTCTCTTGAACACTAATACACTGAAGGCTGCTCCAATATTGGGCTCATTAGGTCTCGCTGAGCCAGCGCATGCGCTGCTCTGCGAGACATTTAGTAAGGGGCTTTTGAAAGTGCTACTTTTGCCGGCCACCAGCTTGCGGTTGCACGCGCAGCTCCATTCCTCTCGCTCTCCCATGCCTCAACGCAGGCCCCTCCCCCTTCCTCACCCCCACCACGGAGTGCGTCCAGCTCCTCCCGCTGGAACCATCTTAAAAGTAAAGCGCCGGTGCCGCGATTATAGTAAAAGTAAAGAAATAGATGTTTTTTTCTATTTCTTTACTTTTGCTCAATAGCGGCACCCGCGCTTTACTTTTAACATGGTTTAGGTAAAGGGCCGGTGCCGCGATTGCTGCAAAAGTAAAGAAATAGAAAAAAACATCTATTTCTTTACTTTTGCTATAATCGCGGCACCAGCGCTTTACCTTTAACCATGTTAAAAGTAAAGCGCCGGTGCCGCGATTGTTTTTCAGGCTTGCTCTTCTGTCCTTCTCTGAGCCGGATATCTTCGTGCCACCCACCCGAGACCCCACGTTTGTTGCTCGTCACTTGCATAGCCTGCCTGGCCTACTTGTTTTTATTGTTTCATGTTTTTTGCAGTATTACACATGCTTATATAGCGCGAACTCAACCCGAAGGTATCATACCGCTTTACTTGACCACCAGTTGCTTTACAGATGGACACATTCAATTTTCAGACAGGGGAGAATACGTGATTTGTGCAGAATCAAAGAATGCTTGAGCTGACGCAAGGCTCGAACCTGGTTCCCCAGCTTTAAAGTCGGCCACTCTGGCCATTACGCCACAACCGACCGTTGCTTCCTCCTCTCATATTCCTCCCTCTTTCCTCCTCCTCACGTGGTCACTCCTTCTAGGCACACCTCACTCATGATTTCTCCCTTCCTAGGTCCCGCACTCATCACCGGTTCTCCTTCTTCCCTCCTCCTCGAGCCGACCCTCCTTCTAGCCCCTCCTCGCTCGGTCTTTCTCCCCTCCCTCGATCCTTCCCTTCTCTCCGGTTTCACCCTCTTTCCTCCTCCAGTCTAGCCCCTGCTCACGATGTTGCATGCCTCTCAGTCCGGTGTTGGACACACGCCCCCCCGCCCCTATATTGCTTCTTGCCCAAGGGTCCCTTCTCCAGTCCAGCTCTGTCCTGACAGGACCCCTCCAGCCTGCTCACCCAGCTTAGAGCACAGCCCTCCCCTGTTCTTATAAATACCTGTAATGACCTAATCCCCTTTCGATTACCAGAGCTGGCCGACTACTGGGTTTGTATTATCCACAATCACTGTGATAACGGTGCAAATACCCATTTCATGACTACATGTACCAGATTGCACCGGGGGCACGTTACTTCCAAAATCTGTAAACGTAACTGGCCCCTTCAGAGGGAGCTGGACTCAGCCTTACGTCTGCCTTGTTAAAATAGTGGTATTGTTAGCTGACTTCAAAATAAGTGCATTGTTTTCTTATAGCCTCTGCGTTTGGAAATCTGGACATTCAAACTACCGCCGCTGCAGGGTTTATAAAGTATTCATGTTGGTGATGCAGTGGAAAGTGAAAAGGCAGCATTCGGCGACCAGCACTGACTTTACACAAAGAACACCAGTAGATGGTCGGCCCCGTAGTTAAAAGAGGTGAAATGGCTCTTCCGTGGATTGAGGGATCTCTGCCTCCATGATGAGACCAGGTCTGCGATCGTGTTTCATGTACTTCCATTTAATTTCACTGCGAGCAAGCAGGCCCTGGCTGCCATACCAGTATTTTGTGTCAGCCAAGCTCGTATTCTTTATTTCCTCACTTTATCTGTTCTGCATGAGAGGGAAGTTTAGCTGTTGCTTATCCATGCTGTATCAGGCTGTTGTGTGTGATAGAAGCTTGCACTTCTCTTTTCAGTTCTGGATCTGTTTTGTGTAAGAGGGAAGCTTGATCTGCTGCAGTTCATGATGCATCAGGCGGTTGTGTGTGAAGCCCTTCCTTCTTTCTGTGTAGAATCCAGTATTGGAATGGCATGGCATCTGTCCGGATGCCGGTTCCAGCAGGTATTATTGATCAGGAACCGGGTTCCGGGCCGCTCCCAGCAGCTTCCCCTGCCTGTGTCCAGGGACACTGACAGAGCCTGTCCTGGACAAAGGTATCAGCTCTCTCACACTCATTGAGTGCACCACTGGCGAGCAGCTGCCTGCAGGGGTCTGATGGGGTTCTTTTCATCCTTCTCCAGAGCGGCCGGTTTCAATACTGAATATGATGCCACCTGTTACGGACCCGCCAGATAGCCTGGTGAATTATAAACTAGGGCCAGATTACGACGGTAGAGGGCTAGTAAAATGTTGCTTCACTTAAGGTGAAAAAAATTCTAGCACAGGCTCCGCATTTTACCCCTGCATATGTGTAGCTGGCTGAACAATAATCCCTGTTGGAACTTCCATCACCGATTTCATATTAAGCTGCGGCAGGTACTTTAACCTCCTGAACCTTATCTACAGGACACCGAGGGACACAGACATTTACAGATACACACTAAGAGACAGACATATACAGGTACATGGTGGCTTTACACACACAGATAAACACAGGCGTGATCAAACCGACAGATGTATACAGACAACCATACAGAGATTTGAAGAGATGCATAGAGGCGCACACAAACATATACAGACACAGGAAGATACAAACATACATCAAAACAGACACATGGTTGCATGCACTGCACACATGGATAGGCACACATACAGATTAAACTCATAATAGATACACTCATTTCAAAGCAAAGACACCTACACACAGACACCAACATATACAGAAGCGTACAGAGGCAAACAATACACACACAAACACATGAATAATACAGATACAGGAATACAATTGGTCACCCACAGGTATACAAAGAGGCAACTGCTATACACAGACCCTCCAGGATTTCGCGGTTTGCCGCGAAATCGGCACTTTTGTAAAAATACCGCGATTTTTACAAAAGTGCCCAGAATCGGCACTTTTGTAAAAATGCCGCGATTTTTACAAAAGTGCCAGCGAAATTGAAGGAATGCAGGGAAACGGTTGTCACATTTCATTGATAATTCTTCATTTGTCAATATCATCTAATGTAAAAGGTTGCAGCAGGCCAGCTGGGAAACCCTCAGCAGTAATTTGCTCTGTATTCTGAAATTCAATAGTAGCCTTCACATTTGAGCTGCACTGAGGTTTGAGCAAACCATGTACTCAGCAGATTAAGACGGGTGTTTACTCGAGGGGGCTAGCACCATTTGTGCGCCAGGGGTGCAAGGTATTAGCGCTGGTATGACTGCCATATTTTACAGTTTGATTGGAACAGTAATGTTTAAGTAAGTCCTCCATGTGCACTTTGACATTTCATGAATCATACATCACTAGGTTAATTGATTTTCCGAAGCAAAACAAGGCTCCCAGCATAATATGGTGAGAAGGGACTACCAACAAAGCTATGGCCGTTGATTGGCCCCTCATTATTTTCGCAGCGGAAATGCAAAACTTTTCAGTTTAGAGACTGATTATTCCGATAAAAGGAGTTTTTGCAAGACGTTTGCTTCTCCATGGGATCAGCATGGCTAAAGGAAGCAAGGGAAGAAATGAGTTCCAATCGGGCTTTCACAGCGGGTGCGGGGCATCAACAGCGTCCTGAGCGCAGGTTTCTTTCCCATAATTTGTCCCTGTGCTGATTCCGGCCAGCTGATTGAGGCAAGTGACCCTATGGCTGCCCTTCTTCAGCAGAATGTAATGCAGCACAGTCTTTTGTTTGATTCAACGCTTCGGAAAAATAGTGCGAAATGCAGGGAGCAATGTTGGTTGGAAGGCAAGTTCTTCAAAGCTTGATCCTAATTGGTAGCTGTTCTGTACTAAAGATGGCAGGGAGAGCCTCAGGGTTGCAACAGCACAAGAATAGTTTTAAGGCAATATATTTTGATGCTGCTGTTCTTGTTCCAGCTCAGCAGTGCAGTTTAGGACATGTTCCCATTGAGAAGGGGCTGGTGGTAGGAGGAAGGTGGGGGCGAGGGTGGGATCAGTCAGTATAATCACGTGTGCAACTTGTTTACTGCGCAGTTTTAGGTGCATGAGCAGCCGGGAGAGAATTGAATTACAGCAAACCATTGGCTGCCAGCAACATGAGAAAAATGTTGCTGCCAGCTATCACAGGACTAGGGGACTTAGCATAGCAAACAAATACTCTCAGATACTTTAAACATGCCTATTTGGAAGTGGAATGCTCTGCTAAAACAGTTTTCTTTGATTTAAGACTGAAAAGGAATGATTTAGAGTAAAATAAAGTGCCGCACTAATGCCGCTAAATTTCACTTTGTGCCGCTAAATTTCAATTTTTGTGCCGCTAAATTTGCGAATCTATGCCGCAATATCCTGGGGGGTCTGTATACAAATGCTGCAATACAGTTGAATACTCACACACAGACAGCTACACACTGATTCATACATAGAGGCCCATGCACAGACTCGTAAAGAAAAACACACTCGCACTTAAACACATGTACAGTCTCAGTATTACTAAAATCTTTATTTTGGAAGCACTATTTTATCTTGAACATTTTTGTGCATTTTGTAACAGTCTATATTATACAGTGTGTGATGCAAATTTTAAATAATAACTTACAAATTCACACAGGCTCTGACCTCGTAGCACTAAAAATACACGTCACTATTCTCTACTGCACTAACCAAGATTTAATTCTGTTTCATAAGGCAAACATGTATTCCACTGCATGACCCAGTGTGTAGTAATTGTATAGCTCTTCAATCCCTGGCGGCACATCTCCCAGGGTAATATGCTGGGCAATATGCTGCATGGCTAAACACTTATACACAGGGTAATATGCTGCATGGCTAAACACTTATAAATCAGACTGCATGACCCAGTGTGTAGTAATTGTATAGCTCTTCAATCCCTGGCGGCACATCTCCCAGGGTAATATGCTGGGCAATATGCTGCATGGCTAAACACTTATACACAGGGTAATATGCTGCATGGCTAAACACTTATAAATCAGACTGCATGACCCAGTGTGTAGTAATTGTATAGCTCTTCAATCCCTGACGGCACAGCTCCTAGGGTAATATGCTGGGCAATATGCTGCATGGCTAAACACTTATACACAGGGTAATATGCTGCATGGCTAAACACTTATAAATCAGACTGCATGACCCAGTGTGTAGTAATTGTATAGCTCTTCAATCCCTGACAGCACAGCTCCTAGGGTAATATGCTGGGCAATATGCTGCATGGCTAAACACTTATACACAGGGTAATATGCTGCATGGCTAAACACTTATAAATCAGACTGCATGACCCAGTGTGTAGTAATTGTATAGCTCTTCAATCCCTGACGGCACAGCTCCTAGGGTAATATGCTGGGCAATATGCTGCATGGCTAAACACTTATACACAGGGTAATATGCTGCATGGCTAAACACTTATAAATCAGACTGCATGACCCAGTGTGTAGTAATTGTATAGCTCTTCAATCCCTGACGGCACAGCTCCTAGGGTAATATGCTGGGCAATATGCTGCATGGCTAAACACTTATACACAGGGTAATATGCTGCATGGCTAAACACTTATAAATCAGACTGCATGACCCAGTGTGTAGTAATTGTATAGCTCTTCAATCCCTGGCGGCACATCTCCCAGGGTAATATGCTGGGCAATATGCTGCATGGCTAAACACTTATACACAGGGTAATATGCTGCATGGCTAAACACTTATAAATCAGACTGCATGACCCAGTGTGTAGTAATTGTATAGCTCTTCAATCCCTGGCGGCACATCTCCCAGGGTAATATGCTGGGTAATATGCTGCATGGCTAAACACTTATACACAGGGTAATATGCTGCATGGCTAAACACTTATACACAGGGTAATATGCTGCATGGCTAAACACTTATACACAGGGTAATATGCTGCATGGCTAAACACTTATACACAGGGTAATATGCTGCATGGCTAAACACTTATAAATCAGACTGCATGACCCAGTGTGTAGTAATTGTATAGCTCTTCAATCCCTGGCGGCACATCTCCCAGGGTAATATGCTGGGCAATATGCTGCATGGCTAAACACTTATACACAGGGTAATATGCTGCATGGCTAAACACTTATAAATCAGACTGCATGACCCAGTGTGTAGTAATTGTATAGCTCTTCAATCCCTGGCGGCACATCTCCCAGGGTAATATGCTGGGTAATATGCTGCATGGCTAAACACTTATACACAGGGTAATATGCTGCATGGCTAAACACTTATAAATCAGACTGCATGACCCAGTGTGTAGTAATTGTATAGCTCTTCAATCCCTGGTGGCACATCTCCCAGGGTAATATGCTGGGCAATATGCTGCATGGCTAAACACTTATACACAGGGTAATATGCTGCATGGCTAAACACTTATAAATCAGACTGCATGACCCAGTGTGTAGTAATTGTATAGCTCTTCAATCCCTGGCGGCACATCTCCCAGGGTAATATGCTGGGCAATATGCTGCATGGCTAAACACTTATACACAGGGTAATATGCTGCATGGCTAAACACTTATAAATCAGACTGCATGACCCAGTGTGTAGTAATTGTATAGCTCTTCAATCCCTGGCGGCACATCTCCCAGGGTAATATGCTGGGTAATATGCTGCATGGCTAAACACTTATACACAGGGTAATATGCTGCATGGCTAAACACTTATACACAGGGTAATATGCTGCATGGCTAAACACTTATACACAGGGTAATATGCTGCATGGCTAAACACTTATAAATCAGACTGCATGACCCAGTGTGTAGTAATTGGATAGCTCTTCAATCCCTGACGGCACAGCTCCTAGGGTAATATGCTGCATGGCTAAACACTTATAAGGTCCCAAAAGCGAGACCTATTGGCTATGCCAATGCTTGTTTTTTCTTTGTTTCAAACCATGTGAGGTTTGGCTCCCTAAGTCATACTGGCCACGTGCAAGGACTCTTTTTGGCTTTGAGGTGGTTAGGCCATGAGAGAACTATGTGGCTTTCATGGACTAGTACTGTTAGCTGGTTGACAGAACGCTGGCGAGGGAGAGACGAGGGCGACAAGGTGTTTCCCTTGCGTTCAACATTTGGCAGTGGCCACGAGGTCGCTCCTAAACATTTGTTCACAATCCTCATCCTTTGGGTTGTTTGTGCGCTGCCAGACAGGGGTCGGACATTCCACTACATACAGCAAAAAGCATGGAAGAGGGTTTCAGCAGGATGAGAAATTCCAGAAGGAGGCATATTTTGCTAGGATAAGGAGAGGACTGTGGGGCCAGCTGTACAAAGAATAGGAATAGCAATTTCCAGATAGCAATTTTATCCGGCTCGCTATTTGGAAATCGCTATTCCTCATGTACGAAATGTTTTGTTTCATACTTGCTATTCCTAGTGTGTCACAAATCGACCTACCTCATGATATTAATGAGGTAGGTCGAAGTTTGCGACTTATTAAAAATCGCAGCCATCACAGAGCTGGGGGGGGGGGGGGGGAGGAGGGGGGGAGGATTGCCTTTGAATAAAGTTTTGTTTTTTTGGTTGAAATGCAGCCCAATTTCCTTAAAGGAAAATGGGATGAGTTTAAAAAATAAAAAAAAAGAAGATTGTTTCATTTTTTAATGGCAGGCAGTGGTCCATGGACAACTGCCTGCTCCTAAAAAATGTTTTCCCATCATTCACAAAGGGGAAAGAGATCCCATGGGGACCCCTTCCAATATGCGAATGCATTACCACCAACTTTGAGTTCGCTGTACAGTGCGAATGTTTTGCGACCGCATTTCAGTCACAAAACATTCGTACATACCAATGAGATTCGGTATATGGAAGTTACGCTCTAAATACGCCTCTTCCAAATACCTTATCGCAAAACACAAATTGGGATTCTGTAACAAGTTACCAAATTGCAATTTGGGCTTTCTACATCCTAAAACACATTTTTCCAGTTGCAAACAGGCCGATACTGTGAATCAACAAGTTTTTGACAGGAAAAATGCTTTGTACATATGGCCTATAGCCTTTATTTAGGGGTTGTTGTAAGAAACTGGCTCTATATATACTACACCAAAATGAGGTATAGTGTGTATAGGGTCCAGGTGACTCCAGAGGTAGGCAGAGGTTAAAGTTAGATAGAACCTTACTCTCTAATAGTGGTAGCTTGGTCGAGCAGTAAGGCAGTATCAGAGGACAGTGTTAAGCATTTGATGTACACACTCAGTCAGCAAATGAATTCACACACTCGAACTAAACTCTAGGCCAATTGTTTTTGTATAAAAAATATACTGTTTATTTTAGAACCAAGCAAGCCTGGCACAGGTAAGCATTAAATACTTTGTAGTAATAAGTTACTGAATGTCGAACAGTTTGAAAATGCAATGGAAATTGTACTTTGTTTGATTCACAGGGGAGCAGTAGTATGCAACACTTAGCAAATGCAGTACGTTGGAATGAATAGGCTTTTTCAACAAATTGCAGGTAAGTTACTTTTACGTTACTTCTTCTAACTCAGTGCTGGATGCCTAGATTCAGCACTGGGACATGTCATGAAAACAGGTAAGAAAACACGTTTTGGTTAATTGTACGATTTTTAAAGAATATCTTTAGTTTTCAAAACTCCACACTTAGTCGTTTTTTCAAAGAGAAATTGTCAATGTTATCCTATGGAGGAAAAACAGGTTATCGGTTTGCAGGTAAGTAAACGACTGTGGGAGTTAAGGTTCTGGGGTTAGAACAAGGGTTCCCCCAGGGTCAGTGATGCACTGTTGTTGCACCCTCAGCGGCACTAGGGCGGCCGGGTGCAGAGTGTTGAGGCCCAATGTTATCCTATGGAGGATAGGGGGTCTCCGGTTGGTCGCTGCTGGCAAGCAGGCCACTGGGTTGTGGGAGCAAAGCTCCTAGGGTTTAGGTCAGGGCAAATGGGGAAACAAGTTGGCACAAAAGGTGCACCCTCAGCGGCACTGGGGCAGCCGGGTGCAGAGTGCTGTTTCGACGTCGGACGCCCTGTTTTCTATGGAGAGCCTCCGGTTTGAAGAAGCGCTGCAGGCTCGGGGACGAGGACCTTCTGGGTGCGACCACCACTTCGATGGGTAAGTTGGGATGTCTTGGGTTGGTTAGGCACCGTTGGTTTGGGTACACAAGGCCGTGGGGCGTCGGGTGCAGGGGTGCCTTTTAGGGTCGGATTTTCTTACCCGCTCTGGTCGCGGTAGAGGGGGGCCTCTGGATTAAGGCTGCAGGCGTCGTCTGGAGGCTTGAGGCAGGTCAGGAGTTGCCGGATCTCGGGTCAGGATCGCCGGGGTGACCTCCTCGTGGTGCTTTTCCACGCTAGCTCGGGCCGGGTTCGGCGGGTGCAGAGTGGGCTGGATTTGCGGTGTCCGGCCGGAGCCAGAAGCTGCAGTTTAAACACGACCGGTGTTCACGGGAGAAACAGTCTTGGAAGTGAAGGCAGGCAGGTCCTCCGGGGTTTGTGAGGTTGCTGGCTGCTGGACATGCCGGGATTTCGCAGGAGCAGGTTCGAGGGGAGACAGGCCTGTAGGGCTGGGGCCAAGTCAGTGGGCGTCGTCCTCTTGTTAGCTCTGCACGGCTCTTCGTCCTTCTTTTCTTCTTGTTGGTAGGCTGGATCTGAGGAAGTAAGGTTCAGGGTGCACCCTAAATACTAGATTTAGGGGCGTTACAGGTAGGTAAAGGGCAGGGACCAATGGGTCCCTTCCCTGGGGTGGGTACACCCCCTATTCTGCCACTCTCCAGTGGGAGGGGGCAGGAGCCTGTCCCTGGTTGGCTGGGTCCCCCATCCTCAAGATGGCGGGGACTCGAGGTTGTGCTTCACCTTGCCTCCCTCACCTGAGGGGTGGAGTTGGCAGCGGTGGGCACACCTCCCTTCCTCACTTGTTTTTCCCGCCAGTTCTCCCGCCCAAAGTGGGGGGTAGAACCAGTGGGGACCAGTTGCTGAAAGCAGCAAATGGTTTGGAGAGGCTCACAAAGGCGGCATGCCTTTGAAGCTTCTCCTTCGTGAACCCTGCCCATCCTGGGGGAGGAGGCTTGGCACCTCGTCCCAGGATGTGCATTGTTTCAGGCCCCCGAGAGCAGCAGGCTCTCGACCCAGGGGTCCAGAAACATGTCTGGTGGTGGCAGCCGAAGCAGCCAGTCAGGTCACTAGAAGTTGGTCGAGTTTCAGGGGGCATCTCTAAGATGCCCTCTGGTGTGCATTTTACATTAAATCCCACACTGGCATCAGTGTGGGTTTAATGTGCTGAGAAGTTTGATACCAAACTTCCCAGTCTTCAGTGTAGCCATCATGGTGCTGTGGAGTTCGTAATGACAAACTCCCAGCACCATATACTCTTAATGGCAGCACTGCACTTACAGTGCCCAGGAATGTACTTGGGCACTGTAGGGGTACAGGGCTCATGCACCTGTACCCTCACCACTGGCATAGTGCACCCAGCTAGAGGGGTGACTGATGTATGCCAGGGCAGTGGTTTGTGGGCATGGCACACAGGGATGTGTGCCATGTCGACTCTTCACTTTGTTCTGCACCAAGACACGCAGCCTGCAAAGGCAGTGTGTGTGTGTCAGGGTACAGGACCTCTAAGGGTGGCACAATAAGTGCTGCAGCCCTTAGAGGCCTTCTCTGGTCACAGTGCCCTGGGTACCTGTGGTACCATTTACCAGGGGCTGAAATGTGGCCAGAGATGCCAATTTGGTTTAGGCTTCAATGCAGTTTTAGGGAAGGAACATAGGCCCTGGGCACCTGATTAGCAGGAGCCCAGGGCACACTCAGTCAAAGAACATCAGCAATTCAGCAAAAAGTGGGGGCATACCATGCAGAAAGAGGGCACTTTCTCACAGTTGTGCCACGTCAGGAGCTTTCAGTTTAACCTGTTTAAACAAATACCAGCCATTTGTACATATTTAGAGATTAAAGAAGGGCTAAATATGTGGAGTAAAATCCCCTGAATTCTTTAGCAACTTCCCTAAGCTGCCTCTGTGCTCATTCAGGCCACTCTAAAGTATATTTGAAGTGAATATTTTCTTCAATTTGTTGCTTTAAGTTTATGTTTCACGGGGTAAAGATAAAGGCGGATCTTCCCAATTTTGTTTTACCAACTTGCTTGACATACCATCAGTCATGCCAGTAAAATGTTAGGTGGAAACCTAATGGCAAAAAAGAAAAGCACAAACTGGACATGCTGCAGTGGGTTTTCCTTTGAGATGCAGAGGGATGCAGAGGGATGCAGAGGGATGCAGAGGCTTGTACTGGTAGCGGCTGGGGGCTGTCACAGTTCTCTTTAAGGACCCTACTGTTCTAGCCCAGCAGCAGGCTGAAGACGGTGTTGAAAGAAATGTGCATGTTCTTGGGGGCATCGTTAATGGGCAGGAGAAATGCCCCAGAAGCAGCTTGTTAGCAATCGGCAGATACAAAGCTCTAGGGCATCAAGAGCTTCAACGCTGCATGCAGACGGCTCCTGCGGTTCTCCGCATCCTGTTGGGTCAGCCTCAGAGGAACATGCATTATGCTCAGATCCATCCTACTTCAGGGTTCGAAAGTTCCTGATCAGCGAATCTGTGACATACTAAACTTGGAAAGGAAAATGTGCAAGACTGGAAATGTTGATAGTAGCTATGCAATTGGGAAGGGGGGGGCAGGGGGGTCGTATTGTTTGACTATCACAAAGCGTTTTTTTGATTTTGGTTAATGGGTTTGACAGTCATTGCCCACTATACACACATGGTCTGACGGACACTCATGCTCACAATGGAGGTGCGCACATGCAGCCACACCATCTTCGCTCCTTTCAGGTCTCTTCATTTGGGTTCCTCCACCCTAGAGACAGTCACTGATGCCTTCTACTCCAAACATATCAAGGACTGGCATTTTCCTTTCGAGATGGAGGGGTGCAGAACCATCACCAGCCGCCACGACGCCTTCTCTTCTCTGATTGCAGGTTATGTTAATATATCAGTGACTTTGTACTATCTCCTTGCACTGGTGTGTTCTTGTTTTCGAGGAGGGGGGGGGGCTATTTTGAATTATACGGTCCATTAGAACATTGTGGTGTCTTACCACGTCCTCAGCCAGCACCTCCAGCACAGAACACGAAAACCTGTACTTCGTAATCTTGCTGGGGTCCATCATTCAAAATTTTGGAAGATTACTGCTAGCAATGACTGACATCAGAGGGCGGCAATGAATTCTGTTTGTTCTATTTTGTGATACTTTGGCCTCACAGAATGGCTGCTTCTCCACGATCAGACAGGAAGGAAGTGTTGGTGTGATATGGGGGGGGAGAGGAAGGGAGGAGGGGGGGGATGGGGGGGGAGGTCCTCCTGCAAACTGTTCTGGCCGTTTCTGATTTTTAGGGGTCATGTTTGTCACTCCAGAGGCTTCCAATGTCTCAAAACAGGCACTTCCTGGGGCCGGATTGCAACTGGCCCGTTATTTCTGAATCCTGTTCGGACCCTTGTTTACTAATGGGTCAGAAAACCAAGTTGTGAGGACTTTATTATTCCCGATAATTATCGTGTGAGATAACGCCACTGTCCCCCAATAAATTTTGGTCAAACCTGGCGGAATTCAATGAAAGAAAAACGCCCAGTTTTAATCAGGAAATGTAGATTTTTGTGCCGTAAACACTAAAATTCAAGTCATTCCCCATCACGGACTAAAAACTCTTAAATAGGAGGAATCTATAGCAACCAATGAATTCCGAACTCGGGTTAACTGGATTTATCAAGTGCTATCGATTTTGGATACCCCTCTAGACACTCAATCTGGCCCTTGATGTTTTACACATGCACCATTTATCAGGTGCGGGATTTATTGCACCCAGTAAATAACAGCCATTTGGTATTTAACATCTACAGAGTTGGCTGGTTGGTTTATATCAAAATACTGTAAATACAGATTCTGTGGGGCACAGACAAAAAAACCATAAACACTATTATTTAGTGCACAAGTGTACCAAAATATGCAAGTATGGTGGTTTTTACTACCACCCTCTTAATATAAGCCCTAGTCTTCTGGAAACAACGAGTAAGAAAGGATCTAAAGAAAGGATACCCTTTAGCCGTTTATCTCTTTGTTAATTCCAGAAAGGAGCACCGTACAATCAAGGAGAAAGCAGCAGGCACGTAGAAAACAGGGCATGGCCCCTGATGCCTAATCCCTTGATAAGGTCTCAATGCCTGCGGACAGCCCTAGGGATTGGGTGGGGAGGTCTGCGACTGAGCACATTTTAAGCTTTTATTTTATAACACAAACGTATGAAAAGGGAGTAACAAGCAATGGGTCATTGTAGTTTAACTGAGCTTTAGGCTCAGGTAAATATATACAGTAGCTGAGTTATTCTGCGAGAATTAAAATCTGAGGTTAAGAGCTCGCAGTTTTAATTTTGGGTGGTGGTAGGCATAGTGGACACTGTAGATGGTACAGTTTCCCCCACATAACTGTTTAGTATTAAAAATATATATATATATATATATATATATATATATATATATATATATATATATATATATATATATATATATATAGAACAAATTAAGATCAGAGAAAGACTTACTCAATAAAAACAAAAGGTCTTTCCTCCTCCAGGTCTTGGTTAAAATCCAAGGAAAAGCATATCTGACCGTAGAGCTCTTTCTGAACTATGCTCTCTTTAATTCACCATCAAGCCATCAAGACCAACGCCCCGGCCTATCTTGCAGACAATCTCACCAACTCCGGTGGTTCTCAGCACACCCGCAGCCAGGACAGCATCAGATTGCAGACTAAGAAGTGTTAAAATCAATAATAAATAAAAGACAGCAGGCTTTTTCCATCTATGCACCTAGGACCGGGAACATCATCCCAAACATCACATCAAGAACTGTGAACACAGACACTGGCTTTGGTTACTGTATGAACTGAGCAAGAGAGAAAGGGCTGTACTGTGTATAAGGGGCTTTGTGTGGCTGGCACCGAAGCCATCAACCCAATATCATGTTAAGTTTTTCCCAACATAGGAACAAATGGAGTGTGTGGGGGGAGAGGGGGTACACAGTAGATAATATTGTGCTAAGGCACATAAAAAGGTAAGAAAAGCGTTTAGAGGGCTTAAAAAGGGAGACAACAGTACAGAGTACAGCAAGGAAAGGATGGAATGGAAAGGACACGAGGAAAAGGCTACAGAGAGACGAAAGAGGGAGAAAGATGTGATGCATTACAGAGCACACACAAAACAGGCGTACCTGCCAAGGAATGCGCCCACACCACCGGGCACCGTCCGCCTTACTCTTCGTACACCGGTAATAAAGCCTGTTAAGAAACAGAAAGGCATCAACCACAGAGAGGAGACTAGAACACTCTCCAGAATGGAGGCTCCTTGAACTGCACAGCAACTGAACCCCACCAGAACACCAAATCCCAGGGTGGGTATTTGTGATGGAATCGCATTCCTGATAGGATAATCCTCAGTTCCCAGGAGAGAATATTGTTCTCTTAGGGAAGACACCAGGCAATCAGACTTCAGTAGTACAATGACAGTCTGCGAAATGTGTCAGCCGACTAGTACTGTGGCACTTTTATAGTAGTTGGAACATGATGGTTTAACACCTCATTACATGTGACGCAACAGAAGTTATTCATGCAGACCCATCATTAAAAAGTTTAACAAAATGTGCATTTGAACAGAAAAAAAACAACAACAAAAAAAAAAAAACATACATTAGTAATATTTATGGGGAAATGGCAGTTTTTAATTAAAAACAAGGAAACACTTATTTGAACATGAAGAATATTAGAAGTAAACTAAATGTAGATTTCAAGACAATGTCAGAAAAAAACACTAAAATCTGCACCTTTGGTTTATGAAGTTCCACCCTCACTCACTCGCAAAGTATGACCTTTCAGCCCTCAGGTATGTAGGAGGTTTCCTGAAATGATGCCCCTTCTCTTAACTTTCTGTTCAGTCCTCATATATTCATCTGCTTCAGGCAATTTTTTCTGGTTCAGACCGCTATTCCAATACCCCAATATAAATGTTGCTTTCCAGTCTTATGATCGCAAGCCTTGTAGGTCGCATCAAGAGCCATCGTCGTTGTTGTATCCACATTACCAGGGTTCTGACAGAGAAGGTGAACTAGACTAGCAACTTCAAGCAGGTACTTAAGGGCCGTGTTCTGGTTACTACCCCCCTAACCCGAAATACTAAATACCTCTGCTACAGTATGAACCAATGGCTCTGGACACTCCCGCTGAAGTCACTGCCAATTCTTAGCACCTACATCGTAAAGCACTACACAGCACCTTGGGCTAGCCTCACAGCACTAGTCCAGGTGGGTGAATTCACTCAATATTAATGCAATCTTGTGAGAGATTGTGGGAGTAAAACCCAGAGCAAATTATAAAAATACATCAATATTATCAAATCAGCTTCTCATTAAAGAAGTTTGAAAGGAAAGACATTTTATGACCCTGAAAGAGCCTGTAAAAACTAAAGAGGTTGTTTCCAAGCATAAGAGTACAGTAGCAATATAAAGTCCATCAAGAAAGCTGGACAACTGGTATATTCCAATTAGTCGGATTTAACCACAACACAAAGGTTAACCTACGAATGTCACAATAAAATCAAAGGGTCCTTAATCTCTGCGTGCAGGGATGACAGCGTCTTCTCAGTGCGTCAGGCCGGGAAACGGGCTCCTCTGAAGTCGAGGTCTCCTCTAGTTTACAGGGGCTAGGGAAGGTATATTTATACCTAAGAGCACCTAAGAATGTTAGTATTGACGTGAGTCGGACAGCGAAAGACGTCATGAATGAACCCCTAAGGAATAATGGTTCATGCATAATATATGAGTCCTTGAAGAAATCAATAGTCCTGGGCTAGGGAAACTCCCGCAGCCTAAGGGTCTGTTCTTCACGAACTCGTTGTGACGTTAGGGTGGACGGATGTCGGAGACCATGCCTGTATTTGGAGTGCACGGTTTAATGCCTAAATAAGGTCTGGGAATTTATGCCTATATAAGGGCAGGGCGAATTGTGCCTATATAAGGACATGATACTGGAAAGCCCGTTATGGACACCCTACGAGGAATACAACACCCACTCCACTTTCGTGTGTACGATAATACTAATATGCTAAACATTTAAAATGCTAAACATTAAATGGAGTACCGCACATTTAAAAATATTTCTTAAAATCATTAAAAAGCATAATAAAAAATGCAAAAGGTACTGTACATTTGAAGCAATTGCTTATCATTTCAGGCATAAAAGTTCGAAAATAAATGCAATTGGAATGAAATAAGCAGTAGTATTTATATGTGACAGAAAATGATCGATAAGTTCTTCAAAAATCAAAGTCATTTCATGTCATGAAAATTAATGATCTGTGTTAGACACATAAGATGACCAAGTGTCCTTGGAAGTACCGTGAAGTCTGTACTATAAGGCTAGTTCTACTTTAAGCAGATTGAAGTGCCATTTTCGTTCGAAAAAATGGGAAAAAGTTCAATTTTGGTAGAGTTCCAAGGTTTTGTAGAATGAAGGCCTAATTGTTACTGCATCTCTGGAACACTGTATGCTGAATCAGAGTCAGTTTACGGGTCTGGTGTAAACATGAGATCATCTATTTCTATAGACAAAACATCATCCACAGAAGTTGGTGTCAGTTGGAACACCTCGTGAAGTAGATTAATTGCACAGAGATGAGAAGCATCGCTTTCAGCATTGGTCGCCGCAGCAATGTTCGCGTCCGTTGTTACCGGTGTGCCTGTAGATCTTTCTCGTACCTCAGCAGCAGCCGGAAGCGTCTGTGAGATCTCAATGAATGCTGACATCAGGATTGGTAGCCTCTGGGGACAACACAGAGCATGGGCCGTTATCGGGTCCAGCAGAGTATCGATATCCGTTGGCGTATCCGATGGATATGTTAGACAGGTGTCCAACACGCATTCTACACCGCATAGCAGGCATCGTAGAACAGGTAAGATGCAATCTTGCCAGATTGGTCTGAATGACAGGAACCACGTGGTATTAAGGTCCCGTAGACGATTTATGCCCAAAAGCTGTACTATTTGCTCACGGCACTTTCGTTCAAGGAGAGCTTTCTCCATTTCGCTCGGAGTGATGTCGGCGAATAGGCTGGCCATAGCGCAATAGCAGGAAGAGAAATAGAATTCCGGCAACAAGTGCTAGAATTAATGGTATGCCACCAAACACCGAATGTGCAAAGTTCGGGATGATTCCGAGTATTGCCTGGAAAGGTGCTAACAGACCGGAGCAGATGCTCTTAAATACATGTACAATTCCGGTTGTATCAGACATATTGAAGGTACGTCCTATCATTTCTACGAAATGTATAGGGCAGTTTGTACGTATTAAAGTCTGTATCTCAGCCGAAGTCCTTGCTACTTGTAGATCATAGGTTTCTTTGGCCGAGGTCAAAGGCACTGTTTGTTGTAAAAGCATGGCTTTCATTCTGCTCAAAGTATCAAAGCTTATAAAAGAGACGTTCAGCGAAGGCCATAGAGGTGACTCCCTGACTGTGTCTATGGGGGCAAACAATACTTGCATACAGCAAGTGACCCTGGAGTTGACCGTTACTAGATATGGGATGCCTGGCAACATGCCGCAGCAACTCTGATCATTCAACATGAGGTAACTCCCATTAGAAAGTTGTCCAAACGTTGGATTAATCACAGCAGCTGGTGTACCCTGCTGATGGCAAGACAAATTTGCCACAGAACCATTACAAGCCCTGTGTAAGGAAATGTCCTGACATATAAGCGAACCGCTTAGTGCACGTTTACAGTTTGTACCGCTCAAAAACACTTCACGATCCCCAATCCAACATCTATGTGTATACGGTAAATCCCAAGATGTTTTAATGTATTCCTTACCCAACCTTTCATATTTGCCTGCTTGCATTTGTTTGAGGCAATACTGAAACTGAAAAGTAGTCACAGGTAGTGTGATTTTGCCATGAATAAGCCATTCTGTAGCTGGTTTTTCTGCCACTGTGAATGGTAACTTTTCCAGTTTTTCAATGCTCAGCACTGTATACCTTGCTCCTCTTTGTGCCAGTTCGATCTGTTTATCAGTGAGATTGTATTCTGCAAACAGAGCCGTTGTGTTGATAAAACGCCAAGGCACATAGCCCGCTCGCAAAGATTGCAGCGTCCAGCTTAATAACACAATAGAACGTAATTGAGATTGGCCTTGTTGTAACATCGCCAAATCTTGATCTAGTATGTCGATAGCAGAGGATACAATGCCATCCAATGAATATATTCTGGAGGACAAAGTTGTTAACCCATTGTCGACCACAGAGAGTGTTTTCTCTAAATTAATACGATCAAGTTCACGTATTCGTTCTGCGGCCTCCATCTGTGACACTTTCCATGCTTCATCATAGGCAGCATAAATGCCGACATATATGAAACGTTTTTGACACGGTTTTCTTGGTCCAAGCAAGAAAGGTCCCCTAAGATTCCCTAAGGTCTGCGTCCTTTTTAAGTAAGGTTAAGTGTTGTTTCACATCCTGTAGTGTAGACTTATGCAGCCAATCGAGGCATAATTTTCCTACACTGTATGTTGTTACTACCCCCGGATGTTGTCTTTGGACATATCTTGGGTCTGGCCTATTAATAGTAAAGCCCTGAGTTTTATTCAGGAATCTTTCCTGACAGTTGTTCGTGTCTGTGGGCCAGATCAACCATTTTTTCCAATCAGGATTAGATCTGTTGAGTTGTAGTATATTGTCAACTGTAACCGCTGCCTGTGTATTGTTATCACTTGTAGGTGTTGGTACAGAAGGATTTTTCATCTCTTTGATCTTGGCTAATCCAAGACAAGACGTTTGTTGGATGGTTTCATTCAAAAACATTATTTGTTCAGGGATGATACAGGCTCTAAATAAAGCTTCTATCCCCTGCACTTGCCAATCTTTAGTACCCCAGACAGTTTTTGTGTCTATTTTTCTTTCCATAAGTCGAAACCCTGTCTAGACAGTTGGGCAATAAAGGCTGCAGAGTAAATCTGTTTTGTATTAGTTAACATAATTTTCATGCCTGTATTGTTTACATTTCTAAAGTAAAATGTTTCTGGGTCAGATGTATTGTAACCTGAAAAATATGGAATCTTACTAGCAAATGTTTTTGAACTACCTTTAGGTGGTGTAGGACAATGTTCCCATTGGTTAAACATAAACACATTTCTAGGGTATGCAGATTTATGCAAATAATGATGACCATAGTGGTTATAGCAATACAGTTGTTCATAGTCTGATGAACCCTCTAAATATTCATTTTTAGAAAATGCAGCAGATTTTTCTAGGTCAAACATTATATTATTAACAGTCTCAAAGTCCCAATCATCAGAATAGGTACTGGACGAAATTAGATCACTTAGTGAAATTTTAAACAAATGTGGAATGTTCAATTGTTCCGTCGGACCGAATATATCAAAATCTGTTTTGTCCCACACTATACCATCATGTATAGGAACAGCTGTGATGTTCACTGATGACAAGTCTCTTGCTTCACGATGGGAAGATTTATGAGGTTTCAAAAGTACGTTCACGTCTTTTCCTTCAGTGTTCACATGGCTGTATCTGCCACTTATAAGCACGCTCACAGTTGTAACCAAGGCTAGCCAGAGCAGGAAAACAAAAAGTCCAGATATAATCCAGAGTTCAATCCATGGAGAAACCAAATAAGTCTTTTTCAGAAAGTGAAGAAAGTCTTGTAGTTGCTGCTTGAATTTGAACGATGCTGGCGTCGTTTCAGGTTCACTCGGATCTTCTGAGAACGTATCAAAGTTAATGAAATAGCCAGAAGCAGTTCTATCAATTGTTGGAATTGCATCAGGATTTGTAGAAATCACTGGAACCAGTCGATCACTTGCTACGTTGGTGTAGACAGGTGTATTTGGACGAACTGTTACTTGAGTTTCAAGAGGGATGAGTTCCATAGCATTGTTGCTTAGTCCTCCATCTGTTACTGCTGAATTCTCAATGGTTATCAGTCTTTCAGTCTGAACCTCTTGGATAGTAGCGAGAGGAGTGCGTCTGCTACTAGGTCGGAGTCCACGAGGCCTACTATTTAGTATTGGCCACATACTGTGGTTTGATGAGGTCGATGGACACAAATCTTTTCTCCTTTCTTCCAGCAAGGGGCGGCAGAAGTACTGTTCTTGTTCCTTGAACTGCTAGGACAGGTACTGGTTGTCTGTAAGAAGGTCCAAATTCCTTCTTGTCCGCAATCTTTTCTCTGACTAGATCCCCAACTTTTGGAATCCAGACAGGCCTTGCTGGGACCGCCGATTTTTCCCCAGTGGTGGTTGGCTGTAGGAATACGTTGCTTTGTTTCGTTCTTAACTCATTTAGTTCCTGTAAAACAGCCAAACGATCTTTGATATCAAAGGGTTTATTTTCCACCACTGTGCCTACGTGTTCAAGGTCCACCCATCACCCGAACCTAATACCCTAGCTGTTATAGACTGCTTTATGTCCCGGTTTTTCCTTTCCACAACCGAATTTCCCTCAGGATGGAATGGAGAGGAGTACCGCAATGCAACGCCCAGACTGGCCATGGCTTCTTTGTAAGCCCAAGAGCTAAACGCAAGACCCTGGTCAGAATGTAGCGTGCCTATTGCGTATGTGCCGATAAAGACTCGCAAATCTTTTATAACAGTTCGAGCGTCAGCCAAGCGCTGAGGCCATATCCATAGGAACCTGGATTCATTATTTGTGGGAATGCCTTTGTCCAGTAGGACGCAAGTGCGTAGATAGTCTAATGCTGTCGAACAATGGTGTCTGCACTGAGTTACCGCATTTGCAGCATGGTGTCTGGTGGCTATCTCGCTGTAATTTACAGTCTAAGCAGTTGTTGATGAATATGTGAATTTCTGTATTCATTCCAGGCCACCAGTACATCTCTTTTAACGTCAAAATTGTTTTAGAGATCCCTTGATGTGACAGACCCTCCCCTAAATATGTTTCATAAATCAAGGCTGCTCTACGTTCCATGTTTGGGATTACCCTATCCCCCACTCCAGGGATTCGAGCAAAAGGAACGTTGTTCACATCAATTACATAAGAGTACTTGAGTGGAAACTTTTTAGGTAACGCTGCACTGCTGCCTTTGCTTGAAGCATTGACAGCCAACATTATCTCACCGTCTATTTTTGTTTTTGAACGAGTGATCGCAGCTACGGAAGCCGTCTGCACAGCCCCCTTTGCGGCTTCATCAGCCAATGAATTCCCTGCAACGTGAACGCCATCACGTTGATGACTCAGTGTGTGGATCACGTGAGCCTTTGGTAGTTCGTTTTTCAACTGAACTACTTGTTCCCAAAGCGTTTTGTGCTTTATTGTGCCACTTTTTGCATCTTTGAAACCATTTTCAAGCCAGTTTTGTATATATTCATTATACGACTGAACACAGTAAAAGGAATCGCACACTATTAGTGTGGGGAATTCTCGATCTGTACTTTCAAGTGCCAGTTTGAATGCTTGTAGTTCAGCTCGCTGAGCTGTACAATCTCCTAGAGACTGGGTTTTTGTGACCATAGGTCTGAAGATGCCATTTCGCATGCGACCTTTAACGATTGCACACGCTGCACTGTAAGCTTGCTTACTCCCTGTTGCTGGTTGAGCCGATCAGTCAGTGTAAATTATGAATTCGTACTTATCGAGAGGCAGAATTTCAGCAGGCAGAGGACATTCTTGTTCATATTGCAGGAATGCTTGTGTTTTTAAATCTGGATCAAAAACATATTCAACATCTGTTGCAGCAAGAGAATTAACCCATTGTATCCATCTTGGTTGTATGTTGGAACAACGAGTTCCCCAACCACGACTTCCCTAACAACGAGGTCGCAACCACGACCTTGTCTAAAGCACGTTTTTTTTTACCACGCATTCCTTTACCATGATTTTTTGTGGTAAAGGAATGCGTGTTTGGAAAGCATTTTTTTTTAACACGCATTCCTTTACCACGATTTTTCGTGGTAAAGGAATGTGTGTTAAAAAAAATGCTTTCCAACTAGTACCCCCATCCCCCCACCCCTTAAAAACGAATTCCCCCCAGCCTAAAAGTAAACACGATCACCCACACACACTACACTTATTCCCTCCCTCCCTAAAAATATACTCGATCACCAACACATCCTTAAAACAAACACGATCACGCACACCCCCTAAAAACTAACCCCAAACCCCCCAACCCCTGCAAACTAACCCCAATCTCCCCCCCTCCTAAAACTAATTCCCCCACTCTAAAAATAAACACGATCACCCACAAACCCTAATAACTAATTCCCCCTTCCCTAATAATAAACACGATCACCCACACACCCTAAAAACAAACACAACACCTTTTTAACTAATTCCCCCACCTTAAAACTAAACCCCAAACCCCTAAAATCTAATCCTAAACCCCCACCACCCCCTGAAAATTAACCCCTCTTACCTGTTCCTCTGCGACGCTCCTCTGAACTCCGCCCTGCCCGAACACTAGACCGAATCAGCCTTAACCACGCACATGCGTGGTTAAGGCTGAGTCGTTGTTCGGGCAGGGCGGAGTTCCGCTTTCGTGACTCCGGAACTCGTTGTTCCGGAGTCATTGTTCAGGATGTTTCCCATCCATCTTGGATGTAATGCTTTAGCATTTGGAATGCTTGCTTTTGTGACCGCTACTAAAGCTGGTACCGGGGTTACGACAATAATGCGTTTCCCTTGGGCTAAGGCTCTTTCTTTTGCTACAGCGGTTTGAACTGCTGTTAGAATTTTTTCAGTTGAACTGAAGCGCATTTCCGCTTGTGTACACAAATGAGATTTGTATGCGATTGGTATTTTCTCACCCTCATTGAAGGTTAAGTATGTGAATCCACATTGACCCGAAATTATTCGGATCACCAAATTGCGTTGACTTACGCGTGTTTGTAAGTGATTTGTTGCTAACATGTTAGCTTGTAGTGAACGTAAGATTTTTGTGTGCTCTTGTGTCCAGTTTCTGATCGAAAAATCAGGTTTGATTAATGCGTAGAGAGGTTTAACCCTTTCTGCGTAATTTAGAATGTATGTTCTTCCAAAATTTAGGAAACCCAGGATGGATTGTAAATTTTTTTGCGTTTTTGGAGGTTGGAGCAGCGCACACTTTTCTAAAAAGTTAGCTGCCAAGCTCTTGCCTTCACTTGAAAGCTCATATCCTAGAAATAGGACATTGAGATGGGCAATTCTGGACTTTTTAAAGTTGAATTTGTAACCCTCAGAGGCGAAGCCCAGTATAATGGTGCTCACCCTGTTCAAGTGTTTGTCCAGGTCATCGTCTGTCAGATAAATGTCATCGACATAGGACAATGCCTCATTGTCATAAATTTGTAGTAACTCCGTTACCCTCGCTGAGAATAAACCTGGGCTGTTCTTGAACCCTTGTGGGAGTCGACAAAAGTGACGCTGGGTCCCCATTATGGAGAATGCTGTTAAGTACCTGCTTTCAGGTGCTATGTTTTGACAAAAGAAACCATTTGAGATGTCTAATGTTGTTTTATATTTTTACGCACAATGTTATTCATTAATGCTGTGCTATGTGCATTTTGTACTGCAAAAGTTTTAGAACAAGTGTTTAGGTGTCTGTAGTCCAAAACTAGACGATATGTATTGTCTGGTTTGGAGACAGGAAACAAAGGATTGTTCATTGAGGAGGTGCATGTTTCAATCACCCCTTGATATTCAAGTTGATCTAAGATCTCCCTGACCTGTTTTTTAGCTTCTTGCTTTATTGGGTACTGCCGTTGTGCAGTTGGTTCATGTTTCAGATGTATTTTATGGTGAGGTGAGTCCTCATTCCATCCTACATGATTTTTAGGTCTCGCCTGACGACGCAGCGCGAAAGCGCTGTCACTAGCGAGATCTATTGTTATAGACTTGCTTTGGAAGGGAGACAGGAGCTGTGCACGTGCAGGACGGACTGGAAATGTGAACGCGCCCGTGAACACGCGATGTGCACATCTCCTGTCCCCCTTCCGTCCTCGCAAGCCTCAAGCAATATCACTTTTTTTTCTAATGCGCATGCGAGCTCCAAGCACGGCGCGCTTTACACGCACAGCATGCCTCACCCCACTTACCTGCTCTTGTGGGGACTCTGCGCTGCTCCTCGGCTGGTCTCAGTCTTCAGCCGGTCACTGCAGCAACACGCGGGGCTCCGTCTTGCTCCCAGGAGCCACGCCTAAAATCCTGCTTTGGCCGCACCATGCGGCATTCACGAAGGCGGGGTGGGCTCCCGCCGGACTTCCTGTACTGTTTTTTTGTTTTTTTGCTTTGGCGGCCCCGTCCCTGGGCCGCACGAGCCGCGCAGCACTTATTGAAGTACGGCGAAGTCCACAGGCGCCGCCACTGGGCACGAGCCGCAGGCCACGCCGATGTGCACGCTCACGGCGTGCCTACAACGCGCGCATGGCGCTCTTTGACTTTCCCTTGTTTACAGTCTGAGATCGGGGTGCGAAGCTGCGAGCTTCAGTTTTAGTTCTAAATAAGGAGTTGTATATTAAACCTCCACTGCCATCTTGTGGCAAAAATACTAACTTTGTTGCCTGAAATAGATGCTCGTCGGAAGTAAAAGGGGATCAGTTTACGTCACAGTCCGAGCAATGGGCCTTTGTGAAGTAAAAGGTTGGGTTTGGGTGTGTTATTAAGGAATGGGAGGTGTAAATGAAAAAATACCATAAATTATGCACACAAAAATATCGGCTCATACTGACCTTAGAACTACCCCGCTGTGGACCTCACACCACCCTCCCCGCCACGCGCACATCGTTCAGCACCGGGAGCATGCTTCATGGAAACGAGACTTGTGCAAGGCCCCCGAAAGATTATGTTTTTTTTCCAGTACCTAATTACAGTTTTATTACATTGCAAGTACCAGCTGTGGGATCTGCAATCCTTGAGGATACCGGTTAAAAGGCTGAAATATTGCGTCATTCCTTTAAAAAGTATTTTAGTGCATCAAAGATGAACACTGGATTCTGGGGGCATCTTTCAAAGACAGGTTTCTAAACGCATCGTAAAGTTGGCCCAGCTGTTCACATGAACGCTGGGCCACTGGAATTGTGCAGCAGAGGAGGACCAAATTATGCGACAGGACGGACTAAATTATGCGGCAAGAAAAGGCAAATTAGGCGGCGTAATGCTGCACATTTAGTTATAGTATTAAGTCATTATTTTGTCACTTTTACACCTGGCAATACTGTAATAGGAAAATAATTCACCTTATTGGTACCAATTTAGTAGCCAAATAAAGCAATAAGCAACTGAAAGATGACCAGTCAACCTTTGCGAAGGGCCTTCCGGTGTGCAGGAGCACGAGTTGTCATGTTTTTAGTAACTTTTGATCCGTCTGAGATGGAACATTTTTTGTTAACATTTGCAGATTATGCAACACCTGATGGATTATGTGACAAATGATGCAAATACATAATTATGTGAAAAACGTCGTGCCACAGGATCGGAAAAGTCCTGTTGGCCCTGCATATATGTATGTTTGTGATCGACCTCACGAAACGAAAACACGAATTATCCGTAGCCTAATAATTGTTGAAAGTGTTTAACCAATAAAGTGATGAAAAATGTGGCTCCTGTACCGCCCAGACCACATAAACGAATCATATTATATTGTGTTGGAACGATTTAATAATTGTGTTTTTCACACGAACCGAAGTGAACGCAAAAATGCAAACTATAGGTCAGATTATATAAATAGCTCTGGTGGTTGGCGTTTTTGCAGCAGTGTCATTTGCTGGCCTGAATAGTGCTAAAACACTGCTTGCACCCACTGACCATCACAGATATATATATTGAACCGGTTGATCCTGGTGTGGTGGAAATGTTGGTGGAAAACTGGTGTTAGTAACATTACCACGCTTACCGGAATCTAACAGGTCACTAGGAATGAAGGCCTTCGACTCTAAAGTATTCAAGAGTGCAAGTGATTAAAATATCTCTCGGAAAATCCCTAACTCTGAGACATGTACTATGGCATTACCAATTAGCAATACATTGGAAACATATTGTAACAAAAATGTACAACATAATAACAAGCATTTGCAATGCAATAGGTCTCGCATTTACGCAAGTTTGAGCTATTGATATTGTAAATGACAATGGCTTTTATTTATGTTTTGGTTTTTAAAACTTAAATAAAAGGCATTGTCATTTGCAATGCTAATAGCTTAAACTCTCGCAAATGTGAGACCTATTGCATTGCAAATGCTTGTTATATAATGCTGGGGCCTGGGCTACTGCCCATTTCCTGGCATATATATATTTTAGGTGAATTGGAATATGGTTGGAGAAGGCAGGCATAATAATGTCCTCGCCATGTGGGCACTCCCTGACAAATTGTGGTGGCCAGTCTTTTTCTGCTAGAAGTATGTCATAGCCCTTTGATAGTCTTTCCCAAAAAGTGCTTTCACCTGTCTAGGTTTGTCTCCCTCCATCCGGAGAGTTATTTCATATAACTTTTGGGGAGTACTAACCCTGGTGTCTACAGTCTCTACTTTAATGTACTCATTCAAGTCCACTATCTCCAGAAGTTCCTTCAGGTTCTGGCGAGCTATTGTGACTTCTGCTGCACTGTCCAGCATTGTCTGAGCCCATTCTCCGTTCTTGAGTTGTGTTCTCAGTATTCTCGGCATGTCTAATCTTTAGACCTGCTACTTTTTTTTTGGAGAATTGAGGTTTTGCTTTAGTTTTTGGAGCGTGTTTGTCGTCTTTTGATTTCACGCGTTCTTCTCTATGTTCTGATCGTCCTCTTCTTTCCGAAGTCTGTGATGAGATCTGAAAGGGACGAGAGGAACGTGTATCAGTATCTTGATACCTATCAGGTTTTCTCAAATTATCCCAATTCCTGAGGTTATACCTCCTTTCAGAGGGCTCCTTTTGAGGAGACCTACCTCGGGATTGAGAACGTTTCTCGTTTGAATTTTGTTTATTAGTTTCCCACTTCTTTTTAGAAGATGTAGGAGTTTGTTTAATAGAGTCCTTCTCAGGACTTTCAGATAGCTTCAGCTTCACTGATCTTCCACCCAAACTATCTCTGCCTAATTCTGCATAAGATTGTTCAATTATTCTGGGTAGCTCAGTTTGATGCTCTGTAACATCAAATTCCCTTAATTTTTGGCGGATCGCCACTGCTGCTGCCTCCCCTTTAATATTAGATAATATTATTGTTGAGACCTGGTCGAAATTTTTCAGTAACTTCATACCTAAATTTAGAGCAGGCTCTGCCCCGTATTAGTTTTGAATTTGTTTCAGGACATCAGGTATTACCGCAATTGACGGAATGCCATGTGTTTTAGTATAGATGGCAGCAAAGACTGAGCCCCATGTGGTACAGTCTTCCAGTTGTGGTGTGATCCCCATTGGTAACCTGATTGTTAGGATTCTGCGTTTCTCATACGGGCTAGTATTTGGAAATACTGCTTCGATTTGAGTAATTTTTTGAGCTATCCAGAACGGAATTTGCTCACGTTTTGTGGGCATTTTACCCATGACTGCGTATAGAGTCCGTGGTGTAATTTTTAGTGTATTCCCCTGTTGAGGAGTTTGATTTGGAAGTGTTAATGGTTGCTGGACTGTAAAAGTCCGCATGACATATTGGACCAATTGTCTGTAAATTTTTATTAACTCTGTGAGTTGAGTAAGTAATTCCTCGTCTGACATTTCTTCAATGTCAGGATGAGGAGTGTAGCCGGCTAAAATCGGCCATGTTGCTCCTGAACTACCTAGTGGACCGAGCCTGGTAATGTTTTTGTGATGTTTTAGGGCGCCTTTAAACCAGAGCTGATGCTTCTGGTATGTTAATGGAATTTCAATATCCTCGAAAGGAATGTATTCCTCTGGTGGATCATCTTCTTTGTAGAAGTGAAACATGTGTGTTACTGAATTTGATTCAGGAAATATTACCCATGAATCGAATACCTCTGTCTGAAAGGATTCGTGTGCCTCTATCACGAAAACTGCTCTACCTCCTCTTGGTGGTAGGCCATGTTTTATGAGTTTTAGAGTGATGGCTCTTCTTAAGTTTTGAGGGATGTCTAACACCCTCCTCTGTTTCAATAAAACCTGTGATATTATAAGCTGCTGCTTGGGCTGGATCAGCCGCAGCTCCACCGTTTCCAGTGTCATTGTCGGAGTCAGGCATTTTGTTGTTTGAAAAATGTAGAACAAGTTTCAAGGAAACAAAGATAAGGTGCACAATATTTTGGAACACTGTATCCTTCAACGTTGAGCAAACCAAACAGCTAATATATAGGGTGTTTCCCTATGTAGCCGTGGTGGATACTTAACCCTGCCCACTCCAGACGTCTTTTGGAGTTTATGGGTAGGGGTCTCTGAGAGAAAAAGCACGGCTGAGTTACTCAGTATCTAACGTTGAATTACCGCCTTACCAAACCGTTGGGCGCCATGTAGTGTAGCTCCTATTTCCCTAATAGGCTCTGCGCATTGGAATAATATATCCTATAGGTTTGACATAGGACTAAGGTCAGTATGTCCCTATCGAGTATATTAAACTTAATTACTTGTACCAGCTAGCTCAGAGGCCACTAGAAACTCCTTGACAAACAAGAAGGGAGTAGTTTCTGGCAGCCGCAAAACATGACCACTATGTTTCCCTTTAGAATCAGAACGTGTCCCAGAGTCGTGGAAACAATAGATAACTATTTCACTCAGCTCAGTCGTGCATGCTTAGTTTTCTCCGAGTTACACAGAAAAGAACAGACGGGCGTTTCATTAAAAGATTTATTGAACAGTCTTGTTTCTGGTGTAAGTAAAATGTGCTGTTACGATCACAAGACAGTATGCGAGATAAATAATGTACAGTGTGAGCAGTAGAAATAAATAATACTGCGATAGCATTATCTTTTAGTACATATGCCTTTACATAAATAACAGACTAAAAATGCAAGTACTCATACGATGCGTTGCTAAGCTAGTTCTACCCCAATGTACCTAACCTAGGTGTAGGGAGAGGTATGAAGTAGGTAAAGTATTTCTTACTATGGTATACTAAGAGTATGTTAAGCCTAGTATGCCAAGAGTCCCTCTAGGTTCTTGTCAGCTCCATACCTGAAGAATGAGAGAGGTAGGAATCTCTTTGCCAGACTCGAACTCCAACACCCCGCAAGGGAAGGCAGATCACTGTAAGCTGGACTCTCTGCATGCAGGGATGACAGCGTCTTCTCAGTGCGTCAGGCCGGGAAACGGGCTCCTCTGAAGTCGAGGTCTCCTCTAGTTAACAAGGGCTAGGGAAGGTATATTTATACCTGAGAGGTACCTCATAATGTTAGCATTGACGTGAATCGGACAGCAGAAGACGTCATGAATGAACCCCATAGGAATAATGGTTCATGCATAATATATGAGTCCTTGAAGAAATCAATAGTCCTGGGCTAGGGAAACTCCCGCAGCCTAAGGGTCTGTTCTTCACGAACTCGTTGTGACGTTAGGGTGGACGGATGTCGGAGACCATGCCTGTATTTGGAGTGCACGGTTTAATGCCTAAATAAGGCCTGGGAATTTATGCCTATATAAGGGCAGGGCGAATTGTGCCTATATAAGGACATGATACTGGAAAGCCCGTTATGGACACCCTAAGAGGAATACAACACCCTGTTCTGCTACTTTCTGTTCTATTAACGGAAAAAGCAGCCCAGCTGGCAGGATGGAAAGGAACCTAGACCCTTACAGTTACTTTAGCATGTTTGGATAGTTCTTTCATGTTCAGCCTTCAGAGAGAAGAGAGAAGAGTCCATGTGAAGAGAAGCCTCTTTTCCCCCTCCAGGGATAAAGGCAAATACCTGTAAAGATGATCACAAGGACCCCGGATAAATAGTTTGCATGGCATGGGACAGGTCCCTCATACAGAAAGGAGGATGCTAAAGCCAGCTCTCATGTGTCTATTAAAAATAGCTTTGCTTCAACTTTTAAGAACAGTTTACTGAAATCAGGAATCAGAAAGAAACCATTACATTTCCTAAATCCATCCTGTCTTGGTTGCAAGTACAATGCAAGAGAAAAGAGCTCAGATCGAAGACCTTAAAACATCCCAGACCTCCCTATTGTTTACTGTCACAAGTACAAAATAGGAGTAAAGCAGTTTAAAGTGGGTGGAGGGTGGAAATCACCATACAGCCATTGTAACAGGAAGGATAAGGACTCCCTCCGAGCTGTACAGGGTATTTCACGCCAAAAGTAACATTGAAATGGTCACAAACAAAAATCATCAGCAGACGATGGCTGACCAGACGTATGCCCTACTGAGAACAGTACATGGGGAAACCGTCTGTGCCCTACCACTCTAGCCCAAATGGGGAAGAGTGAGAATGCATACTTAAACTAGAGCGACCACAAACTGTAAGCAAAGAAAATATCAGACTACAACGGGTCTGGGTGCCTTTAGATCAGCAACAGTCACACTTCAAAGTCAGGAAAACAGTAGCCAAACGATGGAAGTTGATCTGGACTCTACTGGTGAAAAGGAGCTCAGCAATGGGAAAAGTAAACTAGCAGAAATAAATAAAGGGACCAGTGGAGCGGAGGCAAACATGTGGGGGAGATGACAGACTAACACACACTAAGCATCAAAAACAACGAATCCACCATTTTACCACAGGGGAAAAAGAAAAATGATTAAAATGGACTATGCCACCCAATGCACTTTATCCTCTGAGGTGGAGGGTGATACCAAGCATACCCAGAGTAGTGAGGAGCCAGGACCTTCACAGGAAGCAATGCAAATCTACAAGTGCCACTAATGGTCTTCTAGAAGCGGTGAGCATCTTTAGTTGTTCCCTGGGTTCTGAAGAGGAATGGAAACCTCAGCTGCAACCTAAGTACACACAATTCAACGGACAATGGACCCATGGATGGGAAAGGAACTAAGCCTGGAGATTCCACAAGAGGGGGACGGATCAGATATGGCAGCATGCCCATCAGAGGCTACTGGAACATCAGTGGGAGGTTCTCAAGCAAGAGAAGTAGCCTCCTTCCAAGTGCCCCATAATCACTGCACCGCCGACAGTAGTAGGCGGAAATTCAAGAAAGAGATGGGTGATAATCATTCTGCACCCACACTTCAAATAAAATGGGATGTTTGTCTCAGGATACAAAAGGAAAGGCACAAGAATACTGAAGGGCTCGACTGTCTGGGTACATCTCACAGGAGTTCACAGGGAACACAACTTCCAGAGCCATCTTGCAGGTTAAACATGTCCTGTTATTTTGCATCTTGTGAAGGACAACCATCCACAGACCAAGTTATCAGCCCCAACTGCGCAAAAACAGTTAGCTGTAGAGACTCAAAAGAGGCAAACCATTCAGCATGCTCAAGGGGGCAGCACAGGGGTGTGTGCCTGCGTGTGATCATGGGGTGACCCAGCAGCCTAAAACAGGCAAAAATGAAAAAAATGCTCCACAGGAAGGCCAAGAAATAGACTCCTCAAGAAGAATCTACGATACCCATGTTTTACCCCGATGAGGTGCCTCATATGCAGCATCAGGGGCATGGTCAAAGAGGATCTCAGACGAAGGCCAGTACAAGGCTTTGTTGTTGTTTTTTATAAATCTTTTTAATGAAAAACAACATTTTAAGTTTACACATTCAGACAACAGGTGTTTAGAGCATACTGGTTTGAGATTTGTTGATGTGGATATTACCCCAGTCCTTTGATACTTTGCTAGGTCAATCTTCACCATGATTATTCTGTATAGGTTCATCAAGTAAGGGATGGGGGGGGGGGAGAAGAGACAAATGGCACCACGATAGGCATTCCATTTGGCCCATATTTGAGACCACTTTTTCGGGCATCCCCTGGAAACATATACTGGTTTTTCCTCGAAACATGCACCAGTCCATGTCTTGTTTCCACGAGTTTAGGCCTGGGGCTTCACTTGCCCCCTACATTCTGGCAATATTACGCTTGACTACCACAGTACAAGGCTTTGTGGAGTGCACTCTTCGGTATAGACCAACAAAGAGCATCAGGCAAAGCCCATGACAATCTGTGAGATTATTTAGAGGAAGTTGGAGGTAAAGACCAGATTGCACTTCAGGTAAAGCCCAGTCGACAGCACTGGAGAGTGTGCAGGTCCTCCGGGTAGGAAGGGGTTTAATGGAACTCAGGAAGGCCCGGTAGGCATGGGGGTCAATCGAGTCAGCCACAATCTGAGGAATGAGTAAGTAGGAGAGGCAGGAACTTGATGGAAAAACCCAGGGGGGGGTGGGGGGGAAACAAGCGCCTTGAGAGTGCCTCGAGCAATGCCTAGTGAGAAACCAACTAAGAGCTTGGATGTAGCCCAGAAAAACATCACAGCGGGTCGTCAAATGGTGTCCAGTGTAAAGTTCCTTGGTGCAACTAAGCTCAGAGACCCATGAATAAAGGCCCATGTACTCTCCAGAGAGGTATAGTATAATAGCACTTTGTTATGGGGGCTGGTAAAGAAAGGGCCAGAAGCTTGCAGGGCACACCCAGTTTAAGCTCTTAAGTCAGGCTCAATGAAGAATAAAAGTGCATGCCAGGGCTGTGCATCAGCACTTACTTACTCAGAGGAAAAACGGTCACAGCAGAAGAGCTTGGACATGACCAACACTAAGGTAGTGGGAGCATACACAGTACCACTTGAAATGCGTACCAACTTCCACGTGGTGGTCTCCTAAATCTTAAAAGAAAAAAAAAACCTGCTGCCTGATTGGAAATTAAGGCGACGCTAATGAATCACAGTTTTCTTTTAAATAATATTTTAACAGCATGTCAGAAATTCCTGCTCTGCAAATCTGTAACCAATCAGTTCATGCCACATATGTAGTATTCAGACCAGGGCCGGCTTTAGGGCAGTGCAACTGGTGCTGCCGCACTGGGCGCTGACCTGTGGAGGGGGCGCTGTGACCTCAGGGGGGGGGGCGCTGCGTTTAGCAATATCTTATGATAGAAGAGATAAGGGGCACTTTTGCAGGTAGTAGTGAGAGAATCCGCGAAGGCGGTCATGAGACGTGGGGGCGCCAAAAGTGATTTTCGCACCGGGCGCCACCAGCGCTAAAGCCGGCCCTGATTCAGACTCTACCTTTCCCTAGAGCTATGCACAGCATTCTGCTGCCTCCTCGGGCTAGATTAAAGCACCAAAATAAACATATGCAGCTCTCCTGGGAGAGACTGGTGGCCAATTAACTCCAGCGACAGTGGTAAATAAAAAGTAAACCAAATATGGGCACAATATTTTAGAACCACTGCTCTGACATCAAGAGGCTCCTGGCTTAAGGTGGCATCATGCAAGGGAGCTGGGGGAAGGAGAGAGATACAAGATCCTTTATCTGGAGGCAGAGAATATTCTTCACAGTAAATAATCAAAGTGCATGCCAAAATACCTCCTGCATATATTATGGCAAGGTGCAGTTCATCACAATGGGGGGGGAAATGTGCATCATGAGGGGACTGGGAGCCCAGCATGGACCTTTGACACCAAGAGGCCCACACAAAGGACCAACGTTTGCCACCTACTTGTAGTCTCCTCGTTCCGGCTGCTTGACCAATGCCTGAAGCTCCACAAGGAAGCTCCCGTGCTGAAGGCAATGAGAGGCTGGAATGCTGAAAGACAAAAAAAGTGGACATTAGCATGTCTCACTAATTAGTCTAAAACCAATCACATCATTACCACAGATTTCCTGGTAATTATCATGGGTTTAAGGTGTTGGTCAGTGACAAATAAAAAGTACGGGAGACTAAACCAAGTACTAGATGTGAAAGCTTCAGAGAGGCCAACAATGGAGCAGATAAGGTTCGCATGATAATTATCCACAGTTAAGAGAGGTGAATGACTGAATTAAGATGAAGGGGTGATTTCCTCCCAGCATCCAAAGGAGGACTGGAACTGGGCATCCACGGAATCGAAAGCCCAATACTGTTAAGTCAAATTATGGGACGAGTGTAGTTACAGGACTCTGCTCCTAAAATGTCATGCGCACTGCACAAGACTGATCAGGGCATCTAGGTGGCATCTCTGGCGATGAAGAACAGCATTTAGCTCGCACCTTCAAAGACATTGGTGTACATCATGCACTGGACCTCTTGGCAGGTCAATGGACGGCATCTAGCAGGCATCCTAGGGAATACCAATGGATGGCATCTAGCTGGCATCTTAGGGAATACCAACGGATGGCATCTAGCGGGCATCTTAGGGAATACCAACGGATGGCATCTAGCGGGCATCTTAGGAAATACCAACGGATGGCATCTAGCGGGCATCCTAGGGAATACCAACGGATGGCATCTACCTGGCCTCTTAGGGAATACCAACGGATGGCGTCTAGCTGGCATCTTAGGGAATACCAATGGATGGCGTCTAGCAGGCATCCTAGGGAATACCAATGGATGGCATCTAGCAGGTATCTTAGGGAATACCAATGGATGGCATCTAGCAGGCATCTTAGGGAATACCAATGGATGGCATCTAAGGGAATACCAATGGATGGCATCTAAGGGAATTCCAATGGATGGCATCTAAGGGAATTCCAATGGATGGCATCTAGCGGGCATCTTAGGGAATACCAATGGATGGCGTCTAGCGGGCATCTTAGGGAATACCAATGGATGGCGTCTAGCTGGCATCCTAGGGAATACCAATGGATGGCGTCTAGCAGGCATCCTAGGGAATACCAATGGATGGCATCTAAGGGAATACCAATGGATGGCATCTAAGGGAATACCAATGGATGGCGTCTAGCAGGCATCTTAAGGAATACCAATGGATGGCATCTAGCGGGCATCCTAGGGAATACCAATGGATGGCATCTAGCGGGCATCCTAGGGAATACCAATGGATGGCATCTAGCGGGCATCCTAGGGAATACCAATGGATGGCATCTAGCGGGCATCCTAGGGAATACCAATGGATGGCATCTAGCGGGCATCCTAGGGAATACCAATGGATGGCATCTAGCGGGCATCCTAGGGCTTACCAATGGATGGCATCTAGCAGGCATCTTAAGGAATACCAATGGATGGCATCTAAGGGAATTCCAATGGATGGCATCTAAGGGAATTCCAATGGATGGCATCTAGCAGGCATCTTAGGGAATACCAATGGATGGCATCTAGCTGGCATCTAAGGGAATACCAATGGATGGCATCTAAGGGAACACCAATGGATGGCATCTAGCAGACATCTTAGGGAATACCAATGGATGGCATCTAGCTGGCATCTTGGGGAATACCAATGGATGGCATCTAAGGGAATACCAATGGATGGCATCTAAGGGAACACCAATGGATGGCATCTAGCAGACATCTTAGGGAATACCAATGGATGGCATCTAGCTGGCATCTTGGGGAATACCAATGGATGGCATCTAAGGGAATACCAATGGATGGCATCTAGCAGACATCTTAGGGAATACCAATGGATGGCATCTAGCTGGCATCTTGGGGAATACCAATGGTTGGCATCTAGCGGGCATCTTAGGGAATAACAATGGATGGCGTCTAGCGGGCATCTTAGGGAATACCAATGGATGGCGTCTAGCAGGCATCTTAGGGAATACCAATGGATGGCGTCTAGCAGGCATCTTAGGGAATACCAATGGATGGCGTCTAGCAGGCATCCTAGGGAATACCAATGTATGGCGTCTAGCAGGCATCCTAGGGAATTCCAATAGATGGCGTCTAGCAGGCATCCTAGGGAATACCAATGGATGGCGTCTAGCAGGCATCTTAGGGAATACCAATGGATGGCATCAAGCAGGCATCCTAGGGAATACCAATGGATGGCATCTAGCAGGCATCCTAGGGAATACCAATGGATGGCACCTAGCAGGCATCCTAGGGAATACCAATGGATGGCATCTTGCAGGCATCCTAGGGAATACCAATGGATGGCATCTTGCAGGCATCTTAGGGAATACCAATGGATGGCATCTTAGGGAATACCAATGGATGGCATCTAGCAGGCATCTTAGGGAATACCAATGGACGGCATCTAGCTGGCATCCTAGGGAATACCAATGGACGGCATCTAGCTGGCATCCTAGGGAATACTAATGGACGGCATCTAGCTGGCATCCTAGGGCATACCAATGGACGGCATCTAGCTGGCATCCTAGGGCACACCAATGGACGGCATCTAGCTGGCATCCTAGGGCATACCAATGGATGGCATCTAGCTGGCATCCTAGGGCACACCAATGGATGGCATCTAGCTGGCATCCTAGGGAATACCAATGGATGGCATCTAGCAGGCATCCTAGGGAATACCAATGGATGGCATCTAGCTGGCATCTTAGGGAATACCAATGGATGGCATCTAGCTGGCATCTTAGGGAATACCAATGGATGGCATCTAGCTGGCATCTTAGGGAATACCAATGGATGGCATCTAGCTGGCATCTTAGGGAATACCAATGGATGGCATCTAGCTGGCATCTTAAGGAATACCAATGGATGGCATCTAGCTGGCATCCTAAGGAATACCAATGGATGGCCTCTAGCAGGCATTCTAGGGAATACCAATGGATGGCATCTAACAGGCATCTTAGGAATACCAATGGATGGCATCTAGCGGGCATCTTAAGGAATACCAATGGATGGCATCTAGCGGGCATCTTAGGGAATACCAGTGGATGGCATCTAGCGGGCATCTTAGGGAATACCAGTGGATGGCATCTAGCGGGCATCCTAGGGAATACCAGTGGATGGCATCTAAGGGAATACCAATGGATGGCATCTAAGGGAATACCAATGGATGGCATCTAAGGGAATACCAATGGATTGCATCTAAGGGAATACCAATGGATGGCATCTAAGGGAATACCAATGGATTGCATCTAAGGGAATACCAATGGATGGCATCTAAGGGAATACCAATGGATGGCATCTGGCAGGCATCTTAGGGAATACCAATGGATGGCATCTAGCAGGCATCTTAGGGAATACCAATGGATGGCATCTAGCAGGCATCTTAGGGAATACCAATGGATGGCATCTAGCTGGCATCCTAGGGAATACCAATGGATGGCACCTAGCAAGCATCTTAGGGAATACCAATGGATGGCATCTGGCTGGCATCTTAGGGAATACCAATGGATGGCATCTTAGGGAATACCAATGGATGGCATCTAAGGGAATACCAATGGATGGCATCTAGCAGGCATCTAAGGGAATACCAATGGATGGCATCTAGCAGGCATCCTAGGGAATACCAATGGATGGCATCTAGCAGGCATCTTAGGGAATACCAATGGATGGCATCTAGCTGGCATCCTAGGGAATACCAATGGATGGCATCTAACTGGCAATGGATACAATTAGCTGGAACTGTTGAGTATAAGTTGGTTCTTCTCTATACCCTTGGTGCACTCTTCAGGTTTTTAGACCTTGCAATGCAGCTTTGCCACCCTGCTGAACCATTCAGGACCCGGGCATATCAATAATAGTGGTCTTTGCAGTTCTGAGTGAGTGTTTATTCATTTCCCTTGCTGGGCTCAACCAGGATGCCAACTGTGAACAGCACAACATGCTTAGAAATGTACCCGATTCAACCAGTGGGAAGGGATGGCATGGTCACACTCTCACTCCACCAGCTAACTGGGACTTTCAACATGTGCATTTTGTTCACATCGGATTCAAGCTAGAGGAAGCGGGGGAGATTGAACTCCAATCCTAATAAACAGCTACAGTTGGGTTCCTTTTATTGCCTTGGAAGAACTAGCAGGAAGCAGGTATTACGAACACCTTGTAGGAGGTACTAAGGAGGTTAAAATGTAGGCAAACAGCTTGCCTGAATGACCCCTACTGAAACTGGTCTAACATGGTGATCAGGGACCCCAATACACCAATCGAGTTGGCCATTTGTAGCTCTAAACACATTAATTAATGTGAAACACGATGGACAATATTACGCAAAACAAGTACATTAAACATGTAATAATGGCTTCAAAAGCTCCAGGATGAGGACGTACTCGACAGGCCGTGTAAATCCACAGGGAGACTCGACCTTTGCAGCACAGACATAGAAACTCTTGCCTTTGTTCGGCCCATCACGAACCCCCGTCTTCAAAAGGCAAAGAGATCCTTTAGCAAATGAAAACAAAAAGGAAACAGGAATATAATTTGAGCATCCCGCATGCATGCAGCTTTAAGAAAGAAAACAGAAAATATTTTCTCAATTCTAGTAGTCAATATTTTCTTTTTAAATTACTGTCAAGAGTGCAGATCATCATTATTGTTGATTATTTTTTTTATTGATAAAAAAAAAAAAAGCTTTTCACACAAAATGGGATCAAACTGTAGTTAACAAGTCAAGTGACATGCTGTCTGGCTAGCTTCATCACAACCCATGCTGTTCGGTTAAGGGATTGTCATGGCAATGGCATATTCCCTCGATAATCCTCCTCCTGCTCTGTGCGTGCTGCTGCAATGAATATGATGCTGCAATGGGGGCGGACGGGTTATAAGTAGCATCCAATGAACATACTTTCCCCTCCATGCCAGGGACCATCAAGCGCCCTCTTCCGGTTAGGTAGACATGCCACGATGCAATCTGGCAGAGACCAGAGAGCCAAGATATCCAAAGCTCATCGCCAGGGCAGCAAACCCGACACTGAATATACAAGCAAAGATACTGATGACACATTAAGAAACCAGGATTATCCAACCTGGCCACCGTCTGGCCTGTGGTAACAAGAAGAGAGTGCTTACCTCCAGCCTCCTCATTAAACAGGGACTGTAGTATTAAGTCGCTTCAGTCTAATTCAAGGTCAGCATCTCCATTACTATTAACAGATGCATTATTGCTGTGACCGTCCTTACTTAAAATGCACCTTTACCCTATATATAGCTCCCCGGTGCCAGTGATTTTGTATTATTTTGGTCTCTATAGTGATGTATACTGGTCAACCACAGACACACTTGCTGTGGGTTTTTAAAGCATGGGATCAGTCAGTCAAAATGTAATATGAGTTACTTACCGAATGAAAACCTTTTGTTTGATCTTTTTTTATTTTAACTACTTTTGCAAACTTGCTGGGGGGAAAGCCAGCACAATAAAATAAAATTTAGGAAGGGGTTCATTCAAACTTGACGCCCTGCCTTACACACCTTCAGGTTAGGAAAATCCAATCCATAATCGGACTTGGATCCAAGCCATGCCTTTTCTACTTCCTATCATTCAACAGAGTGAATTAGCAGAATTTCTGAAGCACTCAATGACCTGGAAAGGTATCCAGGCACTTAACACATTAAAGATCAGACAGGTAAGGGCTAATACACCTGGAGCAATGAAAGCCAGGCTAAGGGGCAGTAGAAACGCTAAGGCTGCAAACAAGTTTGTAGGGATAGGAGCAGAAGAACACAGGTGCTTGTGCAAAAAATATTAATGGTGACAAACTTTTTTTTTTTTTTTTTTTAAGAACCCTTTGTCACTGGGAGTCAGTGAAGATTAGATGGGAGCGTCGACGTTTCAGTCTTTTTGGCGTATACATCCTTCAGACCATCTTCAGGACGAGAAGTTGAGTGTTGTATGACCTTTATGTCTAATCAAAGTGGAAATTCTAATCCTGGATAATTCAAGAATGGTTAAAAACTTCCTGGTCACAGACACCGGAATAGAAAGCTATTCAAAAGCTTAATATGTGTCCAAACGAAATGGGGCACTTTAACCAAAGCAATCCGCAAGGATTTACTTGTGGTGACACTCGCATCCTTCGAGCGAAAAGTGGGGCGAGGCTCCTCCAGCGTACCGCTGCCACTGCAGGCGGCGTGACAGCGATTAGACATAAGGGTCATACAACACTCTCAACTTTTCATCCTGAAGATGGTCTAAAGGATGTATACGCCAAAAAGACCGAAACGTCGACACTCCCATCTATTGCCCCAGTGATTTATCTTCTCAAGGAATTGTTTTCTGTTTTCATCAGATTCATTTTCCATTGATGTATTTTGGAATAGATGCTCACACTAATGACCCTGAGGCATCAATCTCTATAGATTATTTATTAACCTCGGTCATTGTGTTTTGTTAGTCTTTTGTACCCTCCTTTTTGTCTACATTAAATAAGTTTATACTTTTTAAAACTCACACCCGTTCTGAGAGTATCTGTGGTTGATTCATCGTGATATAAATGAACGAATTGATGTATTGATTGTTCAATTGTAAGTCACCAGATGGGACTTACTAACATTGTTAGATGTTTTAAATTGTTTAACATAGTTTGTTGAATGAAATCCCTTGCAGGCACAGTTACCCATCAATAGATACATTTCCCAAGCCTCGGAGGGTCAATTGGGTTCCCCACTCTCCTGCCTCAAATTCATCAGCATTGTTTGTGCCTGACACTCCAACACATCCCATATGTTTAGTTCCCGACTTACTGGTTTCACAATTTGATGCCCAAGTTTGGATTGACCACAATAAATGAGAAGATTGCTTTTCTGTCTGGAGCCATGACCTCGGATTTAGAAATGGGCGATTTGCTAGGGTGAATAGTATGACAAATCACTGCAGCATCGGCTGTTGAAACTCACCCCTGCCCCATAATATTACGGGTCGATGGCAAGAATATTGATGGAGAAAGTGGCACCACTCTGACTTAGACCTCGCTAGGAAACTGTTCCTGTCCTCGACAGGCAGTTCGTTTTCTCTTTAGCCATGGAATCAGGACACTGTCTTGATAAACTGACTGGATCAATCACTGGCATTTGACACAGACGACCAGGTTTAAATGGTCAATAGTCATGAAAAGATTGTGAGGGTAAGAAATTAGGTTATAATAGGTAGGATCGTCGTTTCAGAACATGCCAGGTCACTTACCTGTGGCACCAAGCCCCCCACGCCCACTGATTACTCACCGTGATCCTGGCAATGCACCTTCTCCATGGCAAACCTGTTCGAGTCTCAGTGCTGGAGGATTCAGGCTGCTGGAAGAAAAGAATGTACTGCTCAGTTACTCAGGGGATTGAAAACCGCTAGTCTGCTCGAACGCCATTAACCGTCACTGGAGTACCCCCCTTAACCTACTACAAGCTTTCTGTAACTCAGCTTATCGTCCATGTACCACATCCTAATCTTTACTGCCTGCTTCCCTTTGACCCCGCAACCCTGTCAATGACAAAGGGCATGTCATGAAACAATTACCACAAAGCCATAGCTTTCGTAAGAGGATTCAACAACACACAAGTAACCAAAGACATGACACGGAAGAACGAGCTATCCCATCATTACAACACTAGACTGAATGTGGAGTATATGGTTTTACGTATGGCAGGGAAATAGAAAGATCAAATACGCCTGGTAGTTTGTCTCCTACTAATGGAATTCTAAAATCACCTTACACTACATGTTTTGTTTAATCATAATATGCTCATGCTATTTCTTTACTTTAAAGGAACCAACGAATGCACAATGATGAAAAGCGCTCACCAGCCGGCAACTATGATGGGGCTCGGTCTACGTGCAGATGTGGTTGCCTATGGGTCCCTGCCAATTTTTAGCTCCCATTTACTGATATCCAGTAAAACTGCTTAAAATGGTGTGACCACTTGCCAAAATCTTCAGATTTTAATACCAGAGCTGATGAAACAACTTATGGAACATCTTATGCAATACACGCAGTAACGAGCCACACCACCTTGTCATAGACTCTCTCTTGCTGTTGTCCCCATTCACCCTTCAGAGATTGCTGCACTATTACACCAACGAGGAGCTGCCCGATGATGAAGCATGACACCCTCTGGGGTGTGTGAGGGCCCTTGTAGCTGCTTTTTCAACATCCTGGCACCTGGGACATAACCCCTCCTTTCCCCAGTCACCGCCTTCCTTAGGAACTGCATACTCAGTTTTTTGTTATTTTATAGGGGCGTGCATGCTGGACCTAATAAAAAAGACCCCGTCCCTCCCTTTGTGATTTACTAACGATCATCTACCAGAAGTCCCATGCCCCTGAGAGTGAACCATCCAGAGGTAACCCAGAAGCAAACTCAGCAAGACTTTCCAGCATGGAATACCTACGCCCTCCAGTCTCACATTTGCATTATTAACCATCTGCCCCACTGCTAACCTTTATTCCCTAGGCAAAAAGAAACTGAAGATTACAAGAAGAAAAATGGATAGAGCCTACCCTTGTATTCTACCATCTCGTCGCCAACATTTGGCAAGACCTAAACGGTCACCAGATTCACACAGGCTCTCTTATCTTTTGCTTCACATTAGCTTCAGGGGACCACAGATTAATGGAAGGGTACAGCATAAAAAGATCAACAGGCCGCTGGGGTCCGCTTCCAGTTGCTTTGTAGCAAGGTTCACGCTGTGTAAGTATACATGCACCTCCCCAATCACCCCCACCAACTCCTGCTATTACCTGCCCGAAGAATAACTGCCCATGTTGGCTTTCCTTTCTATCAGCCACTTTTGCACAATCATCCTCCCAGCACAGAGAAATTGATGCCAAGCAAGGAATAGAATCATATTCACATCTGGCTCACAATTCCCATTTCTCATCAAAAGGAGTTAAACCTCGATCAGGATTTCACAACCCGAGCCCAATAAATCCATAGATTGTTAACATTGTGAATGATCCAGTCCCACACAATCCCTCACCAAGGTTATGATGCAGCGGTGGTGATGCCCAGCAAGCCAGCACTTGGTTCGTGGGAACCTTCATTCAGTGAGGAGAACAAAGATGACCAGGCGAGCTTCTTAACGCAGGGTACCTCCTGTCTCATGTGGCTACTAAAGGTATAAACCTTTCTACTCTCAAACTGCCATAGCTTTCTTGGAGAAAGAACCACAATTCCCCCCATTAGTTCAATCCTGGAGAAAAATGGATATTTCAAGAAAGATATCAATGCCGCCTTGTGAGATCAACCAGTCTACTCCCGAGTGAGGAAGGGGCACTTATCTAGTTAATTATCATTTAGGTCTTAGAAGAAAAAACAAACCTCTTCCAATAACTGAATTTTGGTGAATTGCAGCAACAGGCTTTTATATTAACCCGATCAAAGTGGATTGGTAACCTCACCAAATTGCCGTCTCCCACTTCCAACATCACAGATGGAGGGGCTTGGTAGAGCAATGTGAATTCAGTGTTGAACAGGTGTTGCAGGCAGAGTAGTTTTTAAACAGTGCAGTTTTGATTTTCAGATTATAAACTTCTCAATGAGAAGTTCAGCCACACTGCAGCATCAGATCTCAGAAACACACTGGTATTTTCCTTAAGACAACCTAACTCCTGCGTCCCAAATAAGAGCAGTATTTGGAGCACTGCAAGTCTTTTTTACTCCCTCCTCCCATGGGCACGCTAGTAAGCATATCATGAATACTCACCCACCTTATGGCAAAGATCATACATTGATTCAAGTCTGCTCAAAATATGTAACCAAGCACCTACTCCAGCCTGGATGGAAAGACTACATCACCCCAGGACTCTATTTTCTATTTCCATGCTCAACAAATCAGTTCCAAGGCAATCTGCTTAATTTGCGGGGCCTTGCACAGTCTGGGTCCCCATATGGCAAAACTAGCTTGTCATCAGCCTCATGGCATCTTCTGCCTCAATGTTGGAAACCATTTGGCACTGCCAACTTTCACTGAAGTAGACCTAGACAGGTTACTCTGCACAGGTAATAATGATTTATAATTATATGGCGAAGCAAAGCTGCTGCATACAGGCCTGCACATAGTAACAATAGGAGCTGTCATGCTAAGAACCCTAGACATACATATAACCAAAATGGAATAACTTGATTAATTTTTTTTTTTATATATAATTCTTTTTATTAGTCATAACAATACGACAAATCCATTTACCTTTTGAGGAGATAGATCAATCACATATCAATAATTCTTAGCACTAATCGCTACAGCACAAGAATGTGGGAGTACTTTAGGTGCTCATGTTGAGGGGAGATCATCAAACAAGGGAACATTAGGGGGGCTACAAATGTCACCTCGATATGCGTTCCAATCACTCCAGATGCAGGCCCACTTTTTGGGGCATCCCCGCGCTACATACACTGTTTTGTCCCGGAACATACACCAGTCCAAGTTTGCCTTCCAGGCTTCTACCTTGGCTGCGTGCGCGGCCCCGCACATTTGCGCGATGTTGCGCTTTGCTATCATCAGAGCTAGTGTGACCCAGAGTTTGCGTTTACTGGTCAGGTCTGTAGGCTCCCACACGTTCAAAAGGCACCTTTTGGCTTCAGGGCGGATAGTAAGTGTGAGTACTTCGCTAAGGACATTGTGAATTTTGCGCTAGTACTGCTGTATGTGCTCACATTCCCACAGCGTATGCATGAAGGTGCCCTCCCGACCGCATTGTCTCCTGCAATCCCCACTCTCTGCCCGCCCCAAACGCACCAGACAGGGCCCCGTGATGTAAACCCTGTGCAGTATTTTAAGTTGGACAAGCCGCAGTTTGGCCGAGATTGCCACTTCTCTCGGGGAGGCCACTGCTTCTTGCCATTCCTCATCATCTAATTCTAGGCCATCTCTCTCCCATTTCTCTCTCGTTTTTTGGAGGGGGTCACCAGTATTATTGATCAGTTTCTTGTAAGTCAGGGAAATAGCTTTTTTCGGCAGGTAGCCGTCAAGTAATCTGTCTTCGAGTGGCGAGGATTCCGGAGGGGAGGAGCCTTTTTGGAGGTGTGTTAGTAGTGCGTGGCGAACTTGCAAATATCTGAAATACTCTGAGTCAGCTAGGTCGTAGTCCCTCCGTAGAGAAGCAAACGTTATCATATCGCCTTTTACCCACAGGTCCCCTACTTTTGAGATCCCAATTAGGTCCCATTTGTCGAACCCTCTGGTGGTCCGCAGGGTGCCCAGCTGCTCAGGGTCCCATAAGGGAGACGCCAATGTCAGTTTCCCCTCCCACCCCAGGCTTCTGTTCACTGCATGCCATATCTGAACTGAGGGCTTAGTCGGCCCCGTCAGAGGGAGCCGCAGGGGTTTAGTGTATAATGCCCTATTATAATTCCCCCCTGGTAGTATCCATCTGTCCATGGCATATCCCGGGTCATCTGGGCGACAGCAAGTGCCCTGGTTAATGGCGGCTAGGTGGGCAGCGCAGTAATATTTCTTGAGGTCAGGGAGACTGATCCGTCCGTCATACCAATTTAGGGCAAGTTTAGTCAGAGCTATTCGGGGTTTTCCGTCCCACAGCAAGTCCCTCTGCAGGTCCTCTATCTCCCGGAAATATCGCGCTGGAACTAAGTCAGGGAAGTTCTGCAGCGCGTAGAGGAAGCCGGGCAATGACATCTTGAAAAGCGCTGCCCTGCCTAGCAGTGACAGCGGGAGCTTCTTCCAATTTGCAATATCTCGCTTCAGCCGTTGTAGAAACTGGATTCATTTTTATTAATGGTAAGAATCAGTTTACCCCTGTGAAGCATTGTTGTTGAAGTTACCTAGAAGAGTATAGAACTTTCAAAAAAATGACTGAAAAACTCTGCTTTTTCCCCCCCCCCCCATTCCCTCTGCCGTTGTTGATACCAGCCAAGCCTGAACGTTTGATCTCCTCACACCTTCCTCTAATTCGGAAGGCTGTTTTAAAAAGCCAGCATCCATGTGCCAGCTACACACATGCACAACATACTCCCTTGTCAGTTCTTCGCTTTTATAAAATCTCACAAAAAGAACTCGGCAATCACAGTCACTCACATTTTTGGGCTATCTATTTTCTGACTTTATTTGCTTTAGGCTGTCCAACTCGGGTTCGCCCCTCCCGTAGCCCAAAACTTGTTTACTGTATTCTTCCACTACCTCTCTTTCTGTAAACAGGCCTTTAAATCTTGTTCTTACCCTGTTAAATTTGCTGTGCATTCAAAGACAGGTCAAATGTCAAGCTCACTCTTCAGAGGGAGCTTGGTGTTTACTTTTCTTTCTGACTTCAAAGTGAGAGAATGTGTGTGACAATCTTACTGAGTATCCACGTAAGAGGAGAAGGTGTAGGTTTTTTTCCTAGCAGACAAAAAAAAAAAAAGCTGTGCGGATGTTTCAGGATATATCAGAATTAGTACAAATGAAGCACATTGTTTGGAAATTTTGAAGGGTGGAAACGAATATTTGAAAACAATCAATACGCTAGTAATCACATTTGCACAAATTATTGTGTGTGTGCAGTAAAACTGCATTTAGGTGAAAACGTAATGGTCATTTTTATTGAAAATGTGTTGTCTAAAATGGCAGTGCACTACCACACTATGCATACTCCACTACACTATGACACACCACTCCACTCCACGCTATGCCCCTCCACTCTAAGGCACTCTACGTCATTTCACCCCACCACTCTAAGCCAATTTACCTCAATCCACCCCACTCTCTCCGCCAATCTAACACATCTCACTCTACCCCAGTTCACCCCACTCCACTAACTTGCAGCCATGGTTAACAGAAGCCACGCTGGTGTACATTGTGGCCGAAACAGATTGCCAAGCCCAATAGCTCTCGCGTAGGCGAGACCTTTTAGCTTTGGCAATGCTCGTTCTTATTAGATAGGCGAGGCAGACCCCAAGATTCAGCGTGCGAAGGCTGCAAAGCTTGATGAAGAGGACGTGAAGTGGCTGCTGTTCAGCTTTCGGTTGGGGACCTCTAACGCCCCCAGGTGGGAGCTAGACTGCAAAGCTTAGGCGGCTGCGTACACCAGCACAACTGTCCACCCATCCGATGTCAGGTATGGCCCCTTCAGCGAGTGCCTGCTTCTTGGCCAAAAAGTGCATTCTGGGACTTGTAGTATCACTTAACATTAGAAGTAGGGGAAACAAAACAAGCTAAAAGAGGATCAAGAACTCTGTGTATATGTCATACATCATGACACCGGGGCTATCTGGCAGAAATGAGGGCTGTACGCCCGCAGCGCTGCGGTCAGACCCCAATTGTAACGCTCGCAGCACTATCACCCCTTCCAACAACCCTCGTCCCGCCGTTACCCCTGCCCACTCTGCTCACGTTCATGCACGCCGACCCGCCTCCCACAGGCGAAGGGTCCCAGAAGCACCGCTTACCTCCCAGGCCCCGAGTCAGGATATTTAAACCCTGCCCAGCTCTCTTCTCTGTATCACTTCAAAAAGTTAAAGCATGGTCAAACAGCCAATCGGAGAGCTAGAATACAATAATTGGCAGGATGATGGACGAACCACGGCCCCCGCGTCCCAGCGATTCGTCCAAAAAAAAGGTCCGCCTCCGGAACGGATGGTCCTGCTGCTGGGGGCCTGACTTCCCCGACGCACCGGAAGTAATCGCTGAACTGCTCAGTAGGTGGACTGTCCGACCTCCCTCAAAGATTTGCTTTACTTGGGGCTTTAATCGGTGGGGGCCGGGGCGGCACGACCCCTGCACCTACACAGGGCGCTCTCCTGCCAGAGGTTTCTGCATTCACGTCCAATTGATTGATTTATTATTTAAACACAATGTTATTGTTTCATATATTTTTAACCTCTTGACTGTGTTTCCTCAATTTAGAAATGCCTCTCTACCGTAAGGAAATGTAATATACGTTGTGGATGCCACGATATAGCCTGCCTGACAGCTGCCTAAACACTGCATTTTAAAACTACATGAAGGTCGAAGAATGACCCGCAAAATACGATTCCGTCTTTACACGAAAGGCATAGACTTGGATTCTTAAGCAAGCCTAACGCCCATAGTAATGACGTTTTTGCTAGCTAAAACCCCACTTATTAATTTAAGTTTCTTATCATGACACGTTCTGCAAGAGCCATGAGAAACCTGCATCACAGAAACGTACATCTAATTCACAATAGGTAATAAAGTCAATGATTAAAGTTTGCCAACTTTTGAACCTCTTACTCCCTTTACAGCCGAGCACATGAATAGCATAGCAAAAGTTGAACCTACCGTTCCACCTTGAATTTATATCCTTGTAGATTCTTCTTACCAGTCAATGAGAGTGTAGCCACTTTGCTACTGAGAATAATGTATTCCACTCTTGATTCAGGAACAGTGCCTGGTGACCACCAAGCATTTAATTATAAATTCACTTTCAAATAAGCCTACCCTTGATTTATTATACTCATCAGGTTAGAAGCCTATTTATTTATTGCCCTACCAACAGTGCTTAATTTGTGCTGGTGGTTGCAGGTGGGGCACACCAGCACTCCTTTTTAGGGACCTGCACTTCTTTTTTCCTTGTCAGTCTTTGACCCAGCGCAAGAGTAACAAGCATTTGCAATGCAATATCTCGCATTTGCGAGCGTTTGAGCTATTGGCACTGTAAATGATAATGCCTTTTATTTATGTGTTTTGAAAACCTGCAATCAGTGCGTAAACACGCACTTTGTACTTATAGTCCTTGGCCTGGGCTAAATTCTTAGCATAAGAGCTCTTTGTCTCCAAAGGCTCCATTCCCAGCAATCCTATCTTTAAAAGTCCATTGTTCATCCTTGGAAGTGGAACTGCCCAGTACCTACCTTTGTGATTAGAATAGCATACGCTACCCCTTCAGCTTATATTTATGACATTGCAGTTGCCATCTTTTTTCTGTGACCAGGTAACAGATCAATGTCTGAAGGCTCTTTTATGAGGGTACCATTTAAAAGGAAGTACAACAATGTTCAGCCCAACGGGATCATTCAGGTTAGCAGAAGAGATAGTTGACAAATAAAGTATCATCAAATAATAGAAGTTTCAGCTCAGTATAAAAGTATTTATTTCAATCGCCTCCAACCCGGTCCAATCAATCATACTGCTCAGCTGAGAAGACACCAGATATGAGCGAATGCTAGTCCTTAGCAATGCGAAGGACAGGCTAAAGAGAATTGAGTGTCCTATTTTCGAGCTGGTTTGGACAATAATGCCCTTGACTGTAGACAGAGGTGGACTGGAAACTCAAACCTGCCCAGGCAAAATAACCAACCTAGCCCCACAATGCTAAAGTCTGCATCTAGAAGAGGGATATGGTTGGGCCAAGGCAACCCATCCTGCTCTGATGGCAGCCCCTGGCCTAAAGCCCACCAGGAAGATGCTGAAGTGCCATAATGGCCAGTCAGCCCCGACTCCAGCCTTGCCGCAGTACTCGGAGGTGTACTTAACAAACACTTACTCATCCCTTTCACAACTCTAGTAAAATTCCTCTTTCAGGACTTCTCTGATGATTGCTTCATAATTCATAAAAAAATAGTTAATATTTAATAACAAAATAACCAAGGCAGCAATAAGAAAATAGCAAGGATGGGACCTCTAAATAATTGCAATGCTGCAGCTGATATGAGAAAAAAATCCATCTCAACCACTGGTACTGAAGAACCATATTCCAGTCTATAATTTTTTTTCTTCATATTATTCCACTTCAAAGTGTGTCCTGCTATATGCAAATGAACTTGGTCCTGCTCCAATAGGAACAGTCCAGTCTAAACTGCCAGGACAGGTCCAGGAACACAAGGCACCCAGAACGGTATCAGTCTGGAGACCAAACCACGTAGGCCACACTCCAATTTAACATGTTTGCAACCAAGCACACCCTAGGGTGTGTATCATGCTACTAGTTTGCTAATATGCTACTACAACGCAACACAGAAAGGAATGCTCACTCATAATAAATCTTTAAAAAAAGGCAATTCATTTGCTTAAATCACCGGGGGTGAAAAGTAGTCCAAAGTGCCTGCCACAAAACCAGCAACATAGGGGAAGCAATTGCTAATCCTCTCAACACCCAGACGACACCCCTTGGTGTTTCCGAATATCGCATGTGGTTTTAATTGCAGACCTTAATCATTCAGAGGATGAAGCAAATCGGCGCGCTAGATCCCTGGATACTTGCACACCACCACAATGAGCCTGCTGTGTCGATTTTTAACAATACTCTGAGCAAGACACATTAAACTGTATGCACTAAAGAAAAAAAAACCGTCAGACTAAGCCCTGAGTTTTTCTTTGTGTGTCCTTCCTCACACAAAGCCGCCCCTATATGCCTCGCTGCATGCCGCCTGTTTTATTGACAAAATAAAGCCAAGTCTCGGGCTTACCTTTATCTCTCTCGACAAACGTCCTCTGTGCACAGCTTTCGTTCAAGGGAATGACAAAAGACACCCTGGTGCATGCACCGCTCATGCGTCACCTTTGTTTGTGCTATAATTGGCGAGGTGTGGCAATTGTGACTACCTCCACCGAGCCTTAAATAGGAGCAACAAACGGGTGTGCAATTAACACTAGAGATCCCGCATTCAAATCTCTCTGCACTTTTACGGACAGATTACAGTTTATCAATTTGGAAATTAATGCTTTACAACGAGTCTTAAAATAAAATAGCACTCGTAGGGCCCAACTGCATTTTTATTCTGATCAGATCAGATCGAATCAAACGAGGCCAGGGCACAAGTCCTAAACAAAGTTGGCGTAAATGCCAATCTTTTTTTACCAAGCCATGCTGCAGGGTGCAGTACCCTATGTGGCCGAAAGAGGTCTCATGTGGCCGAAAGAGATCTCTCTTTCGGCCACATAGGGTACTGCACCCTGCAACATGGCTAGGTAAACAAGCATTGGCATAGCCAATAGGTCTCGCCTTTGGGACCTTATGTGTTTAGTTATCCAGCACAATATCCTTGGTGCAACAACATCAACTGTTGCATCGCTAAACACTTATAAGGTCCCAAAGGCGAGACCTATTGGCTATGCCAATGCTTGTTTTTATTTGGTTAGTTAATGGCGCGATCTCGACCTATCCAGGGATGTCAATATATGCAAAGCACATATTACTGTAACCATTTGAGGAGATTATAGGTGCAATAACTGCTGGTTAACACGCAAAAGCCAGACTAACTGTCAAAGCTGAGGAAAAGTAGTAACGAGTGATTGCTTCCTGTACAGAAGGCATGCAGGACATTAAGTATTGAATGTAACAAACTATGTTATGTTATTAGGACTTCTAAAGCGCAAGGAATACCCGGAGGTGTCTAGGCGCTAGCTAACAAGGCATTGAATGACTGAGGGAAGGAAACTGAAAGCCTAAAGAGAGGTAAAAAGCCAGGTCTTCAGCAGTTTCCGAAAGGCCAGTATGTTAGGGGCATTTTTGATGTGCCCCGGAAGTGCATTCCAGCATTTCGAGGCACACAACACGGAGCCCCTTCCGCCCCAAGCTGCCCGATTGTGATGATTGGAGGTACTTTTCAAATGGAAACTAGCACTTTGTGCATTTAAATGAAACACTTCCAAGAGGACGAAATTATACACCAGACAGACAACAGCATGCAAGTGATGAGAGAAAAATACTCTTGGGGGGGGGGGGGGAACCTCGGCTCGCTCTATGTGGAGTTTTAGGAATTGGTAACCAAAGGGTTGCAGATAGCTGTGCTCAAGCCAGACCCGGAAAGGCCTGTGTTGTGTTGTGCCCTGCAGTCTGGGCACGAACGTGTGTTGGGCCAATATGCCGGAGGTAAGGCCTATGCCAAATAAAGACTCGGAGCCTGTTGCTGGATATGTAATGGCCACCGCGTACAGGCGTCTACTGACGTCATGTCCGCGGTGGTCGTATTTATTAAATGAAGGTCACGTGACCGGGTCCAAACCACCCGGCCCGGTCATGGCGGGGGAACCTCAACAAACATCCCTATCGGGATGAACACTTAGGAGCGCCCTCACTGTCGCGGCTGTTACCTCACAGCCACGACACAACATTCCTCCCAAAACAGAATGAAAACCAATTCAAACAATAGTCCATTCAACATGTGTCCCCCATACCTCGCTCGGTATGTACCATGTGGACCTTCGGGAAAAATACACAAAACAATAATAGAACAGTCTTACGTAAAGTAGTCTCTCAGCTTCCGGTTCGGCTCAGGATTGCGTCGGAGCTGGTACTGGGAGCTTCCCCGCCCACTGGATTCAGCTTCCACCTCCTCACACGATGTTCGGGGTGAGGACTCCCCAGACATCGCCGGCATTTCCTCACGCTCAGCCACTCCGGTGTCAGTGTCCAGGTGGAAGCTAGGATCTGCCCCTGGTGTCGGTGACAGAGCAGTGTCCGCTTCCTCTCCGGCTACGGGCAGCGACCGAGTGTCGACAGGGGAAAACCTCTGATTCACAGCCCCTGAGTCTACCATCGGATTCTCTGTGAAATGACACCTCTTAAAATGGGAGCTGTTCCGAGTCACCACTTCTCCACCTCTACGAGCCATTACCCTGGTACCTCGGACTTTGATGACAGTCCACGGTCGCCTTTCATATGGGAGATGGAATTTGCCTTTGTTCAAACGGTTCTTGAGCAGCACTTTATCTCCTCGTTGCAGACTCACCTGTCGAGCTCCGCGGTGCTGACTGACTCGCTCATGCACTCTGCGCCTCTGCTCATCTATTTTGCCATCGTCAGGGTTCTCCGGGCACCACCGGGGATGATGCGGGATGGAATCCGTTATTACCCGACCCATTGATAAGTGTCCTGGGGCCAGGCCCGTGGTGGTGTGGGGAGTTTGTCGATAATTCCTCAGGAATGTGAATAGAGCCAACTCCATGTGTTGACGGCGTTCGTGTGCAATGCGGATGACCTTGTTTAAGGTCCGCATGAAACGTTCCACTTCCCCATTCGCTTGCGGCCAGCGGGGAGCGATTCGCCGGTGCTTGATACTCAATGCCGCTAGATATGTGGCTAACTCGTGACTTTGGAACGGCGGCCCATTATCCGTCTTGAGTTCTTGGAATATGCCATGCGTCGCTATCACCTTTTCTATCTTCGGGATTATTTCAGCAGCGCTGAGAGTGTTCACAATCTCAATCTCGGGATATTTGGAGTAGTCGTCGATGGCCACAAAAGTGTGTCTCCCGTCCGGCAGGCTTCCAAAGTCAAGACTTACGCTCATCCACGGGCGAGGGGTCTTGGCTCAGTGACCACGGGCGCAGGTTTGGGACTCTCTCCCGTCACCTGGCACCACTGGCACTCACGAACGGCAGTCTCTACTAGCTCGTCCATCAAGGGAAACCATACTTTGGTGCGCAGTCACGATTTGGTCTTCACCATCCCTTGATGACCACTGTGGGCAAGTTGAATCACCCTGGCAGTTAGCGAGGAGGGAATTACCAGTCGATGTCCTCTCATAAGACATCCTGTGGTGTCTTCCGTCAACTCTTCACGGACGTGGTACAGACTTTCCAGTCGTCTTCGAGCTTCCTCCGTGAGTATCTTCCACCCTTCTCGAGCTTTGTGCCAGCTGCCATGCTTCATCACCGTTTTGATCCTTTGGAGGCACTCATCTCTATCCGTCTCACTCTTCAAGTCACCCATGGAGAGAGGTAACGGGCAAGACTGTTCTGTGATGCACCGCACATACTCTTCTGTGTCGGCAGCATCTTCTTCTTCTTGTGCTGTGGCACTACGGGGATGTCTTGAAAGATAATCCGCGGGATTGCGACTGCCTGGCTGGTATTCAATTCGACAATTATAGTTCTGCAGCTGCAGCATCCATTTCTCTATTCTCGGTGGAGGCTTGGACGAGGTGCCAGAGAATAAGGGCAGGAGGGGCTTGTGGTCAGTCGCCACAACAAACGGCTTCCCGTATACATAAAGGTGGAAGTGGCGACACCCCCAGTGGATTGCAATGGCTTCTTTCTCAATTTGAGAGTACCGCTGCTCAGTGTCAGTGAGCGAGCGGCTGGCAAACGCCACCGGGGCCCAATCCTCTTCAGCCGTGCGGCGTTGCATGAGTACAGCGCCCAGTCCCTTTGGTCCTGCATCAACGGCAACCATCGTAAGCTTCTGTGGGTCAAAAAATGCCAGCGTGGTAGCGGTGGACAAAGCATCTTTAATGTCTTGAAACGCCTTGGCTTGCGATTCTCCCCACACCCATGGAACTGAATCTTTGGTGAGGTCCCTCAGGGGTTGCGTGAGGGTCGTTAGATCCTTGATGAATCGCCCACAATAATTCACCATGCCAAGGAAGCTGCGGACTTCGGTGACATTGATTGGGGCTGGCGCATTTTTGACATCCTTGACCTTGTCTGGGTCCGGGTTGACGCCATCAGCTGAGAATGTGTATCCGAAGAATTGCAACTTGTTCTTGAGGAATTCGCATTTGTCTCTGTGGAGTGTTAATCCAGCATCCTTGATTCGCTGGAGCACTTGCACCAGGCGGGCATTATGTTCTGGGATGGACTTCGCGTGTATCATAATGTCGTCACTCACATTAATGACTCCAGGGATGTCCATGATCAGTTCGTGGATCACGTTTTGGAACACCTCTGCGGCACTTGATATTCCAAAACTCAACCGGGTGTACCGGCGAAGTCCAACATGCGTAGAGAAGGTCGTGATATTTCGGGATTCTTGATCAAGGACCAGTTGGTGGTAACCTGACCACAGGTCGAGTTTGGAGAACCAGCACGCCCCTGCCATCTCTCCGATCAAATCGTCAATAGTCGGGGTAATGTGTCTCTCTCTTTTGATGGCTGCATTCGGCAACCTCATGTCGACGCATATCCTGACAGCTCCCGGTTGCTTTGGTTTCCGGGCGACGACAATTGGGGAAACCCACGGCGTGGGACCAGACACCTTCTCTATTATACCCGCTTGCTCCAGCTTGTGTAACTCCTGTTCCACCAAGGGCCGTAGATGGAAAGCCACCCGTCGGTGTCGTAGGGCCACAGGCCGCACTGTATGATCGATGTGAAGATGTATTTCTTTTCCACAATATTTTCCAATGCCCTCGAAGACGGATGCAAATTCCTGGATTATATGCTGAACTGATTCTTGGTGGATCCCGAATGCGAAGGATACAATCCCTAGATCCTCTGCCGCTCGACATCCCAGAAGCATGCCTTGTCCATCCTTGGTGACATATACTACGGTGGTGATGGACTTGTGGTCATGTGTCACTGTGGCTTTGAACTTTCCTTTCATTTCCAGCGGCTTGTCCTGTCCATATGCGAATACCGTGATTCTGGTGGGCTGTAAAGCAGGTGCGGGCCTCATGGAGTTGTACAGAGCGGCGGCCATTATGTTGATGGTGGCTCCAGTATCCACGACAGCCGTGACGTCTTGTGCGCCTACCTGAATCCAGCACTGGGGCAGGCGTCTGCTTCCGCCGGACGCGGCCCCTATCATGTGCACCTTGTGTACTGCCCTTTCGTCGTCTTCGTCGTCGTCCATGTCACTTGATTCGCCTCCTCCCTCAGGTACCGCATTGACTCCATGCTTGGGTTTTCGGTACTGTTTTGAGCGACATACCTTTTCGAAATGGTTGAACCGTCCACAGCCTGTGCACTTCTTGCCCTTCGCCGGACACTCAGCTGCCTTGTGAGGTGGACCACCGCAGTATCCGCAAAATCGGTGACCTCCTCGTGATCCACCGGTGAATGGCTTTTGTTTGCGACTGTCCGCCGGTCTTGTCGTGACCACGTTGACCGGTTCCGCTTTGACCGGTGACTGCAGCGCCACTTCCATGTGTGCTGCCCGGGCCTTTGACAGCTCTTTCGTGCGTCCCAGGGTCAAGATGTCCGCTAACGGTTTGCCTGACTCCTCCAATATCCTTTCGCGAAGTTTCGCCGAAGCACACCCTTGGATAATTTGCCCCCGGATTTCCTCCGTCTCATCTCTGAACCCACACGTGGACGCCAGGAGCTTGAGCCTACCATGGAATGTGTCGAGTGATTCTTCCAGTAGCTGTCTAGCTTGACGAAAGATGAAGCGCTCGTAATCCTGGTTGGCCATGGGTTCAAAATGGCCCGTGAGCGCGTTCATGAGGGTGATGTGAGTTTTGGGCGTTGCTTCTACGAGAGTCTTGGTAATGCGGTGAATGTCTTTTCCTCCGAGATGAAGCAACATCGCCCGTTTCTGATCTTTATGGACTTTCGTGGCTTCAAAAAAGATAACGAGACGTTCCACCCACTCTTTCCATCTTGACGCCTGGGCGGAGGGAGACCCCTCCACCACAAATGGTTCGATTGGGGGAATTGTAGACATTTTGACCCCCTGCAATGTGGCCTACTGCCAGCACACTGATGGTGAGCCTGAGTCCTGCCTTCACTGTGACCTGGAACGTGCCAGTGACGTCGCTGCCAGCTCAAATGCTGTTACTGAGGGCAGGTGACTTATCCCTTTTTATTTGTCCAGGATGTGGGTGGCCCCTGCAACCTCACGGAGGTGTTGGCAGCGTTGTGAGGTAAAGAACACTCACTCCCAGGGGATGAGGACACCAGCCCCCACCATGCGCTATCTTCCTGCGCCACGGGGACACCAGGAGCAGCACCGCGACCTCCCAGGCCGCTGCAGACACCACGCGAGTAATGCGCATGCGCGCGGCCTGCCGATTATTTCAGGCGCGGAGCGCTGCGTCAGCGTTGGTGGAGAGAGGCCGGCCCAGAGTAGCGGTAGCGCATGGGACAGCGCTTCTGACCTGGCGCGCGGAGGCCTCCAGCGTCGGGTGTCCGCAGGGGTAGCAGAGCGGTGCGGGGCACGAGCACCGCGGGACTGTTCCCGTCCGCACGCGGCCGCCCCGGCACAGGAAAGAACACGGCGGGAGCACGCCCGCCCTCGTCGCCAGTGTTGTGTTGTGCCCTGCAGTCTGGGCACGAACGTGTGTTGGGCCAATATGCCGGAGGTAAGGCCTATGCCAAATAAAGACTCGGAGCCTGTTGCTGGATATGTAATGGCCACCGCGTACAGGCGTCTACTGACGTCATGTCCGCGGTGGTCGTATTTATTAAATGAAGGTCACGTGACCGGGTCCAAACCACCCGGCCCGGTCATGGCGGGGGAACCTCAACAAACATCCCTATCGGGATGAACACTTAGGAGCGCCCTCACTGTCGCGGCTGTTACCTCACAGCCTCGACACAACAGCCTGCACTCTGATGCATGATAGATGCGGCCCTCAGGCTGCCACTCGCTTGAACCGGTGACCGGCAGGGTTGGTGCCTCGCTGCTTATCTTCTCGGCTGACAGCTGCGCAGATTGCGATGGCAAACAGCGGACTTGCCCCGTGTGAAGGAATTTTGACATCCACTGTGCTCCTGTGTGGACTAAGGGTGGAGGAACCCGGGATATTACTCAGGGCGACGTGAGCGCCTGTGGAAGGAATGACAGATAAGAGTGATGCGGTGAGATTTGAAGAGCACGTGTATACACCATGCCTGACGGGGGATTGACATTGCGCCAGCCCTAAGGGCATGTCAACGAAACAAAAAGGAGCAGCTTACAAAACTATAAACCGGTGCCCAGCTACCAAAATAAATAGGGCGCAGTACCAAAAGGTTACATATGCGGCTGCCCGCGGCCCCCGCAGGGGGCCCCCTAAACGGGCGGCCCCTTTAGTGCCATTTGGGCACTTCCCCACCCCCACTAAGAACGCGGGGCTCGAGGAGGAGCCCCCTTCCAGACGCGTCACTTCCGGGTCGCAGAGGAGGTGGGGAGGTATTTATGCCTCCCCTGGCCATCTTGGCGTCCTCTTTGCGCCGGACACGCCGTCTAGGTCTGACCCTCGTTGCGCATCGCGTCGGGAGGCAGAGTTTTCGGCGGTGAGTCTGTTCCCTTCGGGCATTTTCCCCCCGACTTAGACATTGTTTTGGGTCTGGAGGCCCTTGCCCCTAGGGGTCGAAATCAGCCTCTCCGCGGGTCACCCCCCCCCCTCCTCTTTCTTAAACAAGCTATTGTGGTGAAGGGGGCAACCAGACTGTTTGTGGTAGCACCCTGGCGGTGATTTCGAGCGGGCCGCACCGGTTACTGCCGGGCGGAGGGGGTGGCTAGGGTTTGTCTTGTAGGATGCGGTCCAAGGCACAAGAGCACAGCTCGGGGGTCGCAGTGTACTTCTGATCCACAGCAGAGGAGACAGCTCTGCTGCCTAAGTTGCTCTGACTTCTAACAAGACCTGGGTTTGAGTCCCGGCTTCTGCATTTTACGGGCATCATCCTCCGTCGTGTGGTGGCGGATGCGCTGCGGCGCTGACCGGCCTCTTCTGTTGTACTGTGTCTGGCACCTGCCTGCCACGAGTCACTGGTCGTGCGGGCACGTATGTGTGGCCTTGGGTGGGCGCGGTGGTGTGATAAGGCACAATGTTTCCCGGTCTGACCAGAGGCGAGCCGCGGGCACCTGGCAGTGGCTGCCGGGCGCGGTGAGTTGTGGCTTCAGGGGCCTGTTACCCCTGCAGTGTTGACAATAAGGTAGACTTGGCATTATGGTCTGCAGTGCTGCACTGTCGGCGTTGAGAGGTGTTGAACAACGGCGATTGCTTGCCATCTTCGAACTCCTGTCTAACGTAATGAATTGTTGAAAGCTAGCTTTGGTTTCAGAGTGCGTTTTAATTACCCAGTACAGTGTCTCTTCTCTTGCGCTGTTCACCCGCGTGCCTGCCCCAGTTATGTCCTACACCCCGTACACGGCTGCGGGGCACAGGAGCCGCCGTGTATTTATAACTGATGAATTGAATTTTTCTGGCGCATGTGCTCTTCAATGTGAGGACGGGAGGGTCTGCGGGTCTCTGGTGGCTTCTATGTCCCCGCTGCTTCTGTGTTATTGTGGGGGTTATGAAAACTGAATACAGAGCTCTGTACTTTGGAAATTGAAAATGCGCACATTTCAAGTGAAGCACATCGAGTCCTTCGCTGCATTCTTCTGAATTAGAATTATGATTAGGGCAGTGCAGCGACGCCATGTGTCGGTTATTTTCAGTTCGAGCTTGTATATAAACCGGATCGGGTTTGTTGTGCTCCTGCTTCTGTCTGCCCACGGAACTACTGTGTTTCCCCCTTTGGTGCTGCAAACCATGGCACCATTCTGACACATGCTTATCAAAGTACTCCATTCTGAAAGGGTGTGTTTACGCAGTGCTGGGGGCAGGGACAGCAGTCGTTTTGGAATTTAGAAGTATGCTCCCTCTTTTTACTAGCGCTGGCGAGTTGGGTTAGGAGTGATAGTCCTCCTCTCACTGTACCAAGCACTACACAAACCGACAGTGTGTGCTGCAGTATAGTGTCAGTTTCTTGGTGTAGCGCCAAGAATGCCTAGGCGGAGGCCCAAAGACACATTGGAGGTCTGACTCAACCGATGGTGCAAAACGAAGACGAAAACTATTTTGCACAAGAACAAGCGTCATGGTTGTCACGGGTAGGTAGAGACTGACCTAGATAAGACCTCTCGATGTTAAGAGCCACAAGGGCGGGGTGGTGTACGGTTTTAGTATCCGAGCCTGAGTTGCGGACTTGTATCCTTCTCATGCCCTGCGGGAGGGTCGCGTCGCAGGCTGTACGTTATTGCGGGCGTTTGGTTTATCTGGTAAGTGCGGGCCATTTACCTACCCCCCCCCCCCTTCTATACGTCCCGTGGCCCCAACCTTGGTGGTTGCACGGGCGGAGAGGCTTGAGCTGCCGGGCATGGCATTGCAAAGGGAAGTCCTTGGGTGGGAGCTCCACGATGGGAGCTGTGACCTGGAGTCCCGAGTCCCGACTAGTTTGGCGGCCGTGGGGGGGGGGGGGTGACTAAGAGCAAGCACTCTGGGGCATTGGCGGTGCCCCCCCCGCAGTGTTTGAGCAATATATAATTACAGACTACTCTTGGAAATTGGTCCAAGATTAGATTGCTGACAATAATTTAGAACTACGCTGCAGACAGTCTTTGATGTGCTACGTGCTTGGCCTAAACTAGAGTCTTTCACGACGCAGCACAACTATAAAACAACTGTGTAACACACAGGCACTGGGCAACAGTATCATTTGGTCTTGGGGGAGGCATGGGCACGTAGCTAATCCTCAGTACATGCATCGCCCCACATTTACAGTTTCGGGCCGGCAGTGACTTCATTCAGGAGTTCTGAATTTAAAAGTAATGCAGCATAAAAATGTGGAGGTGTCCAGGAAAGAGAATGGCGCCGCATTTCATATGTGGTCATAAGGTGTTAAGGCCACTTGGTGGCAGTGTTACTCACTTTGGCTGAGCATGGATGATTAATTGCTATTTTATTCGCTAATACCGACCAGTTGGGTATTGCTCTATCCTTTTCGCAAGTTTGGCTAAAGCGGTTCGGTATGTTCTTGCATTTTGACGAGCGATTCGTTCTACGTTTAATTTTCATAGAACTAATTTCAATAATTTCCCACCTGAATTTCATTTACAATTATTTTGGTATGGCGCGTCGGTATCGGCACATGTGAGAGGGGGGGCTGGAGCCCAGGGGTCGTGGTGCTCGCAGGTGCCCTCTCCTCTTCCTCTCCCCCTCCCCCCCCCCTTGCAGGCATGCCCCCAGCCCAGGAGTGGCTTAGCAAGAGAGCGCTGGACTGGGGGTTTGGGATGGTCCGATCCTGGGTTTTCGGCGGTGGTGTGGCACTGGCCGGAAATCCATCTATTTGATTCGCATTTTGCAAATTGTTTGCTTTTACACGATTGTTGGTGGAGGGGCCAACATGCATGGAAATCCACCTGTATAATACGAGCACGTAGGATTGTTAGCAATCGCTAACTTCGCTGGGCGCTTTTACTGTCAGTGTTGACAGATGACCTCTGGTGTGTTCTTGTTGATGGTGATTCCGCGCCTTTGAGTGGGCCGGGGATCTTGGCTCATTCTGGCCCAGGGGCACGGTTGCCACGTGCTCTCCTGGGCACAGGGGCGGTACTGTCAGGAGAACAGTGGGATGTGGATCCTTCCCTGTTTTACACTGCTTGGCAACAGGGGTTTTGTGCTCCCATCGCGGTCAATAAACTTGTTGTTCAGCGCTTCGCTACCCTTTCGGGGGAGTTAAGCACATATGCAAATGTTATGTTTGGCACAGCCAATGGCATCACAACACGGTATGGTTTAGGGATATCTCTCTACAAGGCATCCAGCAAATGAAAATGAAATAGGAACAAAACAAGCCATGCTGGCTTAGGAAAAGCATTTGACAGAGACCGCCCAATTACGCACATAGGTCTCGGTAAGTGTGACGGCCAGTCTGTATGCAAACAATATGTGGTATCTTGGGTCTACAGCTGCACATGGACAAAGGAGGTATACCCCCAAACTCCCCGCATGCAATGCGTGCACGGCTGGGTGCATTGTTTTTGGATTCCTGATCCCACATGAGCATGGTTGGGCTATGCCAATAGGCTAGGTTAATTGCATGCTAATTTTAGAGGAGTTTCATATGTGATCCCAGAGGCCTAATGGGTAAGACGTTGGCTTCTGTGGGAGCATATTACCTGCATGAAATTTTGAAGTGAGGCTGCTGAGGTGCTCTAGCATTGTTTGCCCCATTTCATGGCCAGGGATTGTTTCTTTTCAAGGCTGAGGCTCAATTGCTTAGTTACGTTGTGTAGTACTTGGATAGGTTGCCAAAATCATATAACTGCGGTATGCGGCAGTTTTATGGCATGTTGGAACTGGGAGGTAACTTACAAAAAACGCATTTTAGATCTGGGAGTCGTCGCTACAAATGGTTTCGTCTGGCTATGGTTGGGTTTTACAAACATTTACCTGTTTTACAGGGGGGTATGGTTGATTTCAGTTGATTGGTGGTGTTGATTAGTGTGATGGTCCCATTTGCGGTTGAGCTTGCTATTCATTGAAGGGAGACATTTAATGCAATGTTCAACACATAAAGGTGACAGTCTCACCATTTCAAAATGAAAGCATTTTCAATATGCTACGCAGCCAAGCCAGAATTGTGGCTTCAGTTATCTTATTCAACTAACCAGCATGGTTAAAGCCAACGGTACTGGCGTGTTGTAGGTGTAGTGTGGTTTTGTAGTATATATCCGGCGGCAATGACAGATGCTGCAAAACACCAGCTGGCAGCACACTAAGCTTAGCACGAAACGCCAGCGTACGAGTTAGCCATGCCAGATTGCATTGACCACGCAAACAGGAGGGTGCCTGTGGGGCACTGTGCTGCCAGAGGACCGAGGCTGAGGTAACACAGGCCTTGTGGGAGACAGCCATTGCCCATGTAGAGTGGTCTCATAGGTGGGGCGTGCCTACCATCGACAGTGAGGGCTTAAGAAGCGATGAATGCTTGGTCCTCTCGCATTGGCAGGCGAATTCTAGGTGGGCTTACCTCGGCATGTCACCTTGTAGTGGTTGCACTGACCCTGGTGACATTGGCTGGCGTAGCGGTTGGTCATCAGTCTGTAGCCTCATACGGGGATCATCCTGGGACATTAGGGCTTAGTCACCCTAGAATGATACGCACTCTGGCACACGGCGCCTCAGGGTTTGTGTCACACAGAACTGGGGGATGTCTCAGGGGGCACACTCACTGCCTGTGGTCATGGTGCGGGATATTATTGTTTTACTCTAGGAAACTGATCTTATGCCCAGGGTCGGTCTGCCTTTGCCACTGGTTACCAGCCCAATGTTGGGAAGTATAATTTTACACTTATTCTGGAAATTAGAACGCAACGATAGGCGCTGCGAAATGCTAAGCTGCATTGGGCACGAGGGCATTTATGAGGAACATCTGCTGGCACCATTTAGAGACTGGTACCAGGTACTCTGGGCGGGCATCCCTCTGCAACCATGGGCAGGTTTCAGGTCGCTTCAGTAAGACATTTCCACCCGCGCTTTAGCCAGGGCAGCAGGCGGGTGGTGGTGTTGTCATCTAACAAGTGTGCTGTGGTGCATAAAAAGTTTGGTAAACTGGTGACTCGCATTTAAGGGGATGCCCATGGTTCTTTGCGTCGCTAATTAAAGTTTCCAGTACACAAAGACATCCGTTGCTTAAGGCCTCATGCTCCTATTGCTTCAGCCTTGGTTTGGTCATACCATTTGGGGGCCAGTCACTTACGTATAAACCGTCGGTTGGCTATGTTAGAAAGACTTTTCTCACAGCGGAGATTATCTGGAGCCCTTATAGCGGAGTAATTCGGAGGAGAGCTGGACAGACCACTGCCTCCAGGGGGTGACTGCCCACGGTAGCAACAGGTGGCTAGGGCATGGGTGCATGCAGCACATTTGTTAATGGTGCAGGATTTGTTGATTTACTCTAGGAAACTGGGATCTCATGACCAGGTTGTCTTTTTTTTTTGGGCCGTCGGTTACCAGCCCAATAGTAGGAAAGTACAATTTTACATTTACTCTGTGCTGTGTTATGCTAAGTACAGTTCCTACCAGCAACTACGGGGTTGTGCTAACTGAGCTGTAGGACGGTGGCCCGAATGACCCAGTGAGCTATGGAATCCCTGTGATGTCATGATGAGGTTTGGTAGCACAGGGTAATAGGGGCGGATAGTACTAAGTCTCTCTTGGATGGACGATACAAAGAGAATGCCTAGGAGCTGTTTGCAGTCCATTGCAACCGCCTCACAGGGCGATTGATTTAGGCCACTAGGTTGTGGATGGCTCTTGTGTGGGAGCCGGGTGAAGAGCTAAGGTCAGGCTAGGATGTCTCGTGCTTTCGCTGCACTGTTGAGTCCCAGTCACGAGCGGTTTGTATCAGGGTGAGCTGGCTGTGGGTCAGGAAGCGCCTAGGCATCAGTAGTACTCATTTGCAGGCGTAAGTAACAGTTTCCGCTACCAGTTCAAAGGTGCATCTTTCACTAAGTTACTCAGATAACTGGGACAGGAAGTAAGGTGTGCGGGATAACTCTTGCTTCTACCTGCATTGGCACACCCATCCACACCAAGCCGATTGTTTAAGGTCACCCTGGGCCGCATTTACACAGCCCAGTATTAGGCCCTGGTGGGGCAGTGCCATGAATTACTAAATTGAGCGAAACAGGAGGCGTGCCCGTGGGTTACACCAGCAAAAGTTTGGGGAGAGCTAGACTCCGCCCATGGTCAAGGGGTAGGTTTAAGTAGTTGGAGTGGCACTCTTTCTTGACCAGGGGTTCAATGCGACACGAGGGCATCGCCGTGTTGCGGCCAGAGCACGGGCATTGGGTGGTTCCCTGGGGGCAGCAAGTGCAGGCAAGGCACTTTCCAAACCTGGCACCAGAGCACAAGGTAGTCGGGGCCAACTTGTCTGTTGGGCGACTTGTGTAGGCACCGGTGTAGTTGTCACTCCAAGAAGGGGTGAGTTGTCTCCAATAGTGGGCACAACACATATAGGTGTGTCTCTGGCCTTAAGAATGTGTGGAGCCTGCCTCATTTAGAGGTACGCACAGGCGAAGTGAGTGCACTCTAGAACCGAGGTTAGGTGACACAGGAGGATGGAGGGTGATTCAAGGGACACAGGTGGTGTGACTGCAACGCGGGACTGTCAGCTTATGCTGGGTAGGTGCTTCCGTATCACCAACCAGAAGAGTGCCATGTGGCAAAACTGTAAATATGTTTAAGAATGACATAGATGCCAGTCAGGAGAGGTTTGTCAAAGGTATTACACTTATTGCCAGGCATTGTTAACAACCCATCCACAACAAGGCTATAGCCTAGGTGCCTGGGCCGCATACACACAGCCCGGTATTAGGCACCTGCAGTTGTCAGCGCTAGGAGTTACTAAATTACAACTGTACCGTGGGCGTACTTGCTGACCGGGCAGTATTGCCATGGCCTCCAAGGGCCAATCAGTCAGACACCAGTAGCAGTGAGTGTGGCTTGCCCTCGGTGCAGTTGGCGGGGGAATTTAATTCCATGTACAGGCTATACTAAACTTGCTTCTAGCAGGTCTCGTGGGTGAGCGGGTTTACTGCTTTGAATAAGTAATAAAAAGGAGCATGGCGTGACACATAGACTATTAGGAAGTAAATCAGGGACCAGGTACCTTTACACATGGATTTCGGTGGAGGGCAATTAAGTCCGGGATAACCAAGTTTACCGGGTGTAGTGCCTTGCATCCTGGGTCAAAGCGGGTTGGCTCACAGGGGGTGTCTAGGATCGTCCAGGCACACCCTGCAGGGTAGAATGCTAAAGAACTGCACGTTGCCACTATTTTGAGTGCAACAAATTGATCCCTCCCAAAGCAAACCAAGGTTTTATGGTCAGATGCACAACATACAACCGTTAACTCCAGCTTCCTGAAGGTAGTCTGTTAGAAGAGGTGTCGATCGGGACGTCCTGCGCCAGGGTGCGGACATTGCACGGGCGACACAGCAGATAGGGTGCTGTCAGACGAGGGTGCTTGCGGGCTAGGTGGCCAGGCAAGATAGCAGAACCAATTCTAGGACCTCTCTCCCCCACCGGACTGCCCGAGAATGTGAGTGCAGGGGGATTTGCAATGTTACGGGTATTTTCCCACCCATACAGGGGCAGAAGGGTACATTGCAGGTATCGGCATAAATAGAGTGGGGGCAAGACCTACAGACTATGTGCACCAGTAGCTGCAAGAGGTTGGCGTTAAGAGCAATCTCGCAGCGGCAAGGTAGCCAGGTGGCATGCGCCAGCTGGTTAGGCCAGAATGTGTGCTGTGGCTCCAATAGCGGCTTGAAATGTGTTTGGAGCACCATCACTGACAATTCCAGAGCACACAATGCACCTCGGCCCAGTAGGTGAAGGCCATAGGCTCATGTGCGGCTTGATCTTGTGGAGGGCAATATTCCCTGGAATAACAAGGTACTAGGTCATTAGCTGGGTTGAACATCAAGGGTCACAGCTGGTTAGCAGGTATGTGTGTTTCTGTCATCAAGCTTTATTTAAGCAAGCCTGGTAGGTGGCATAAGTTGTCACTCCAAATGGTTGCTGTGACTGCAGTAGTGTGCGCTATGCGATCAGTCCTGTGTGCCATGGTTTATTAATCACAAAGGTCGGTGCACATGTCTGGTCAACTTCAACAAAGAGGGTGCACTCTGCTCCCAGGGCAGGTTATGGGTGCTTCAGTGATGCATGAAATGCCCCGTCCGCATAGCCAGAGTATATAGGCTGGTTGTGGAAGCGGTCTGCTAAGCAAGTGTGCTGCTGTTCCATAAATTGGCGAAACAGGTGTTAGGGAGCACGAAATGCTAGAAGGACTGCAACTACAGGTTGCAGGAGGTGGGAGCCACATCAGCTTGAAGGGTAATATAGCGATGTTTAAAAGAAGAGCTCCCTCCTGGGAGGCCATCACATTCTTGCAGGTAATGCGAGGCACTGGTACATTCCCAGAGAAGGATAAACCGCTCCATGCGCAAGTTCGCAGAGCAAGGGGCTTTGGCTTCATCAGGCATGGGCTAGGCCGGGCGAACACCAATGGTTATTTTGACAAAGTGGGGTGCACTTGGCACAGGTGGGCTGGGATCTGTTCCTGCTGGACATGAATGAGGCCCGGGAAATTGCAGGTTGCAGTGAGAAAGTAACTGTTTTGGTGGGGGGGCTCTTTAGGCGACGGGGGCCGCCTCCAGAGCTTTGGCGGAGTTACAGGGCGATCTGGAAGCAGATGGGTACAGAAGGGTACCTCTGCGTGGGCACAATAGGGGTTCCAGAGCCAAATCCCAGGAGCCTCATGGGAGGGTCCTGGAACAATTACGTCGGCGCCCCGTTAGTCCTTCAGGCGGTTGTGGGCCTGAACAACCGGGGGCTTGCCTTGCTACGCTCCGCCCCGAAAGGGGCGTGAGTAATAAGGGACCAATGTGTCACGTGATCCAGCAAGGGGATAACCCCCATAAGGGTAGCGCTGATTGGATTCTCCACAGTGCTTGGCTCATCAGGCGGGCAGGGCAGCATAGAGTGGTACAGCTGCCTGCCCTTGGATCGCCCGTAAGATAACCCACCATATTTGCATACTTTTGTATGGAATAAACCTGCAGCAATATTTTCCCAAACAAAAGTTGTCTTGTGTATTTATTTATGCATGCATACTCTGTTGTGGTGTGGGTGGGGTGTGTTGCCAATAATGGGACTATGCGGCTGCCCGCGGCCCCGCAGGGGGCCCCCTAAACGGGCGGCCCCTTTAGTGCCATTTGGGCACTTCCCCACCCCCACTAAGAACGCGGGGCTCGAGGAGGAGCCCCTTCCAGACGCGTCACTTCCGGGTCGCAGAGGAGGTGGGGAGGTATTTATGCCTCCCTGGCCATCTTGGCGTCCTCTTTGCGCCGGACACGCCGTCTCCCACCCTACCGCTTACCCGGCGTGGGGTTGGCAGGCGAAGTACATAGAACGTTGTATTGTTTTTCTTTTGTCGTTGCAGGCGGAGTTACAGGGCGATCTGGAAGCAGATGGGTACAGAAGGGTACCTCTGCGTGGGCACAATAGGGGTGCCAGAGCCAAATCCCAGGAGCCTCATGGGAGGGTCCTGGAACAATTACGTTGGCGCCCCGTTAGTCCTTCAGGCGGTTGTGGGCCTGAACAACCGGGGGCTTGCCTTGCTACGCTCCGCCCCGAAAGGGGCGTGAGTAATAAGGGACCAATGTGTCACGTGATCCAGTAAGGGGATCACCCCCATAAGGGTAGCGCTGATTGGATTCTCCACAGTGCTTGGCTCATCAGGCGGGCAGGGCAGCATAGAGTGGTACAGCTGCCTGCCCTTGGATCGCCCGTAAGATAACCCACCATATTTGCATACTTTTGTATGGAATAAACCTGCAGCAATATTTTCCCAAACAAAAGTTGTCTTGTGTATTTATTTATGCATGCATACTCAGTTGTGGTGTGGGTGGGGTGTGTTGCCAATAATGGGACTATGGACGAACGTTTGTGTCTGCACCTGTCAGTGCGCACAGAGGCGCGTGGGCTTTACACACGTGCTTCAAAGGTTCCTCTTAGGAAGGTGCGCACAGGGGTGTGTGGGTTCTTCACACATGCCCATGGTCCGAGCCTCCAGCCTGGGGGGTGACTCCACGCAGGAGTGTGTGGGCTCTCCACACGTGCGTCAAAGGTTCCTCGGAGGAAGGTGCGCACAGAGGTGTGTTGGTTCTTCACACACATGCCCATGGTCCGAGCCTGCAGTCTGGGGGTGACTCTAAGCAGGAGTGTGTGGGATCTCCACACGTGCGTCAAAGGTTCCTCGGAGGAAGGTGCGCACTGAGGTGTGTGGGTTCTTCACACACATGCCCATGGTCCGAGCCTCCAGCCTGGGGGTGACTCCACGCAGGAGTGTGTGGGCTCTCCACACGTGCGTCAAAGGTTCCTCGGAGGAAGGTGCGCACAGAGGTGTGTTGGTTCTTCACACATGCCCAGGGGCCGAGCCTGCAGTCTGGGGGTGACTCTAAGCAGGAGTGTGTGGGTGTGGGCTCTCCACACGTGCGTCAAAGGTTCCTCTTAGGAAGGTGCGCACAGGGGTGTGTGGGTTCTTCACACATGCCCATGGTCCGAGCCTCCAGCCTGGGGGGTGACTCCACGCAGGAGTGTGTGGGCTCTCCACACGTGCGTCAAAGGTTCCTCGGAGGAAGGTACGCACAGAGGTGTGTTGGTTCTTCACACACATGCCCATGGTCCGAGCCTGCAGTCTGGGAGTGACTCTAAGCAGGAGTGTGTGGGATCTCCACACGTGCGTCAAAGGTTCCTCGGAGGAAGGTGCGCACTGAGGTGTGTGGGTTCTTCACACACATGCCATGGTCCGAGCCTCCAGCCTGGGGGTGACTCCACGCAGGAGTGTGTGGGCTCTCCACACGTGCGTCAAAGGTTCCTCGGGGGAAGGTGCGCACTGAGGTGTGTGGGTTCTTCACACACATGCCCATGGTCCGAGCCTCCAGCCTGGGGGTGACTCCACGCAGGAGTGTGTGGGCTCTCCACACGTGCGTCAAAGGTTCCTCGGAGGAAGGTGCGCACAGAGGTGTGTTGGTTCTTCACACATGCCCATGGTCCGAGCCTGCAGTCTGGGGGTGACTCTAAGCAGGAGTGTGTGGGATCTCCACACCTGCGTCAAAGGCTGAATCTGCGTCCCGTGTGAGGTCAGAAACGTGTGGACTCTTCACACATGTGCACTAGAGACCGAGCCTGTTTCCCGCAAGCGGCTGCACACAAAGCTGTGTGGGCTCACCACACAAGTGTGTCAAAGGCTGACTCTACTCCCGAGGAGGCTTCACACACGCACCAGAGGCCAAGCCGGCCTCTTGCACATAGAGGCATGCGGGCTCACCACACATGTACATCAAAGACTGAGTCTGTATCATGGAAGGGAGGGCACAGAAAGGCACGTCGGCTCACAATACAAATACGTCAAAGGCTGAATCTGCCCCCCCCTGAGAAGGCCGAGCACAGATGTGTGGGCTCTTCACACATGTGGACCAGGCCGAGCCTGGTTCATGGAAGTGACTGCACTCAAGTGTGTGAGCTACTAAACGTGCATCCGAGAAGAAGGTTGCGCACAGACGTGTGTGGGTTCTTCACACGTCATGCACCAGAGGCAGAACCATTACCCAGGAGGGGGCTGCACAGCGAGGCATGTGGACACGCAACACGAGTGCGTCAAAGACCGAACCTGCACAACAGAGGAGGCTACGCACGGGTGTATGAGCTGCGCACACGTGCACTAGAGGCCGAGCCTTCACCCTGGAGCAGGCCGCAGAGAGAGACCGACCAGGGGCAAGAGACAATCTGCAGGCTGGGCACATCAAGGCCTCCTTACACAGAGGTCACGTGCGGTACGCAGCAGCGGGCGCCTTGAGAGGAGAAGCTGGTAGATTGCGATAGTCTGGCAGCTCAGCACAAATCCTGCTCTGCAAGGCCCTCCCTGCAGTAACAATGGATTAAATATATGAACCCAGAGCCACTGCCTGCGCTGTCTCTGACCGCACCCACCCAGGTCTGTGGCACACCCGCCCAGCTCGCGGACACTGTGGCAACAAGGACCTATGCGGGGCCTGAAACGGATACATTCATGAATATGAGGTTGACTCCAGTTCGCCACATCCGCCTACCCCCGATACCCCACACATTTAGCTGGAAACAAGTGCTTTCCAGAGTTAACATTAGAATTCCTGTAGGCTATTAAATACTTAAACACAAGCGCGGCCTTAATCGCGCTGAAAGGGAAAAAAAAGCCAGGGCCAGCACGAGCTCCATCTGTTTCCAATTAACGCGAACGCGAGACACGGGCGCGATAATTGGAAACAGATGGCGCTGATGCTCACTCCCGAGCACCCTAGGCCAGGGGAGAAAGAAGGCGGGACATGCACCCGCCTTGGGCCAATTGCGTGCTGTCTTTCTTAGAAAGACACATGCAAAGGCCAATAGCGGGAGATAAAAAAAAGCACACGCACGAGCGTGTTTCGAATTTAAAAGCCCTTACTAAAAGCCTCGCAATGCAGCGCATGCGCGCTGGCTCAGGCGAGACCTAAAAAGATTGCCATTTATAATGCCAATAACTCCAAGTCCAACAAATGCGACATATATTGCATTTTTAATGCTTGTTAGAATAGCTTACATGTGACACCGTGCCCTGCATATCCCGTTGTCACATTTGGATGAGCACCTCGCATGCTTGGATTGTTAAGCAGATTATGTTGCTGCCTTGCTGGTTCCTATTAGAGGAAGGAAGTGACGAGCTCCCTGAGTTGTTTCCTGCCGGAAGCAGCTGTCCTTAACTGTGCCCTTAGTGTCCTCGCTCCGGTATGCCAAATTAGCATTGCTATTAATGGAATCAGACTTTTCAATTTCTAATCAATCAATCAATGCATTTGTAGAGCACACTACTCACCCGTGAGAGTCTCAAGGCGCTAAGGGGGAGGAGGGGGGGGGGAATTGCTGCTACTGCTCAAACAGCCAGGTCTTGAGAAGTCTCCTGAAGGTCAGCAGGTCCTGGGTCTGTCGCAGGTGGATGGGGAGGGTGTTCCACGTTTTGGCGGCGAGGTGGGAGAATGATCTGCCGCCGGTGGTCGTTCGGTGGATGCATTACACTGAAGTTCACCTTCTTCATAGTTCTTTCTGTAGGTCTTACAGTCCCATGTGTTTTGCCAGCAGTACAGTACAACCAGCCTGGGGGGGGGGTACATATTTGTTTTAATTTGCGTACCCATAGTGCACCTGCGCTGCAATTGCTGTAATGCTGGTATTTTGTTCTCCATGTCCAAATGTTTTTTTTTAAGAAGAAGGCGTAAGTAATGTTGAAGGGAAGCTACCACAAGCGCAGTACCAACAGATGTCTAGTATGGGATGGCCACCCTTAGTAAGTCATTTTTCGAAATATAGACTTTATATACCTCCTCGTACAATATTAGGTTTTTGCTTGCTTTCTCCGCAGCACACAGAGCAAAGAAGGTTATCTTAAGATATGGAGTTCCACGCAATACTTTAGCGCAATAGACTACTGAAGTTTTCTTTGCAATAGCATACAGAAGTTTGTTTACTCACAAAGTCGCGAGGAGGAAAGAAATTTTAAAAGTGCGGCACAAAAGAAAATAACTAAAAAAAAAAGGCGTTCGGCCGCCTGGGAGAGCATGTTTTGCTTTGCAGGCAGGAGAAAGCCCTTAAAGAAAGTAGCGCTTGGAGGCTGTAATTCAAACATACCGAGTAACAACACATTTAACCCGGAGTGTCCTCATGGGAGGTTACAAGAAGAGACAAGGCGGTTCTAAGGAGGACTACTAAGCCTATTGACCAATGAAAAGCCACCATTTACAAAGGGCAGGGACAGGAGCCAATTAAAAAGATTGGTGGAAAGTGGGGGGAGCTTCATGCCAATATCCTGAATACAGCATGTCTCGAAGAGACAGGGCAAGCGCTGCTTAGGCGAGACCTAAAAAAACAAAAAAGGGGATGAAGAAAAAGACAGCTGAAAGGTAACAAGGAAAGCAGGAATAAACAAGCATTGAAAATGCAATAGGTCTTGCCTTTGATTAAGTTAAAGCCATTTGCTTTGCTAATAGTATTGTATAGCAAAGCAAATGGCTTTAACGTAATGAAAGGCGAGACCTATTGCACCTTCTGCCATGGGCGGTGCACCTTCTGGCATGGGCGGTGCACCTTCTGGCATGGGTGGTGTACCTTCTGCTATGGGTGGTGTACCTTCTGCTATGGGTGGTGTACCTTCTGCTATGGGTGGTGCACCTTCTGCCATAGGTGGTGCACCTTTTGCTATGGGTGGTGTACCTTCTGCCATGGGTGGTGCACCTTCTACCATGGACGGTGCACCTTCTGCCATGGACGGTGCACCTTCTGCAATGGGTGGTGCACCAGCGTATTCCTTGGTGACTATGGTGGCATTTTTGAAAGGAGGGCGAGCACCTTTCTACTCGCACAACTGTTGCTGCAGCCGGTATACCTGGAGTCAGGGCTGAGCGCGGCTCTCTCACCACTCTTCTGGGGACGGCTTTCGAAACTAGAGGCAGCTCTGATTCATGCTCACCAGGCATACAGAATCCATAGTATCGACATGCCTGTCAGGGCACAGAGTTCACTCCTTCCGTGATGGGTTCAATGGCAAGGGAAAGGAAATACTATCGCTGTGGGTGTGATGGCTGGGTGTTGAAAACATGAACTTGCCCGATCAGATATTGCCCTTTCCAATGCTTGCTTAATAAGCAGTAGTAACATTTAATATCAGCCGCTTAGGATAAATAAACCCTTTCGTCTCTCGGCATGATACGTGTTTACACCGGTTCCTTCTCACTAGGCTTCGCGTGCTATCTATGACCCGACTCCGAGCAATAGCAACTTATAACTTTGTGGAGGAAAACTGCGAGGCGTGGCAGAACTTCATTCACCTAATGTTCGCTATTGTCATTAGCTGCATCCGTGACTCTTTAACCCCGAGGGTTCTGCTGGTAGCTTTCTCGGGTGGTTTTTTTCTCGCTTTCTTCCGCACATTCCTGTGACGTGGAGCTCGTTTTAAAGGCGCGGGCGACTGGGAGAGAGAGAGCGCGAGCTGGTTTGTCCAGAAACAGAGTTGCCTCTGGCACATTAAAAGAAACAAACTAGAATCCAGGCTAAAAAAGAAAAAAGCATCCCACACGCAAGATATAATCAAAAGCTTACCATTGAAGCCGAGTCCTCATGCATAAAAACTTAAGTTTTATGCCGAGTCCGCCGTCAGGAGCCACGCTGCTGAACCAAAAAAAAAAAGTCCCCAGAGTGTCACGCCGCCAGTAAAGCATCCAGTCCCCGCATGCACATCTTCTGTCCCACCGTGTGCACGCTTGGAATCCGTATTGATTCCAAAAGGCCCTCGCATGGCGAGAGCAGCGCATGCGCGCTGCTAACTCCAGGCGAGACCTAAAAACAAACATAAAAAGTGAGACAAAGCAGCAGAGAGTGTCTGTTACTGGATGAAAGAGGAAGAAGGTTTGAATCAAGACTCTACATCCTTAATATTCTGCACTCCGACATTCTGAACAAAACTTTGGATCCCGGCACTTCTTCTACTGATCCAGCGGGTTACTAGCAACAAGCATTCATACACTATATACTCACCTGGGCCCATTCATTCACGCTAACTAATAATCACCGCTGGTGGGAATCAGTTGTACTCTTTATCAAAATCCCTGCTACCAATTACCTTTCCTGATTGAAGAGTAATGACTTACCAATGGACCTTTGAAAATTGGGGATAAAATGAGATCATACAAATATAATATCATAAACACCTGAAATAACCACTGACTCAGGAAGTTTTAAAATGTTTATCTAAATTCTTTTAGCAGAGTAAATTACAATGCACTCAGTACTTAATCGCATATCAAGGAGGAAATATACAATAATATCACCTATTAAGCATCAAATGACGGTCCCTCAGAAAAGAGAAGATAGAGACAGTAGTACAACTAAAAGATTTCGCATTGATAATTACCTAAAGTGTGAGAAACCAAACCCCTTGGACAGGGAGTTGGAAAGAAGGGTCCCAAGAAGGATGAAGACCAAAGACCTCCGGACCAGGTTCAAGACAGGACAGGTGAGCTCTCTACCAACGACGCCTGCGTCGTTCCACTCTCCGACACTTCGTTCCTCCTCGATTCTTCCGTGTCTTCTTTCTAATGGAATCCGCCGCCCCCACCTCAGGACCTCTCTGGACAGCGGTTCAGTCTGCAATCGATCAGCTCGTTGAGCACCCAAAGCCTGATCTAACTAATTAGATAATTCTATATCTATCATACCCTTCTATACCCAGGTACCTCCCATTAATGTTTCATAATTTATGGGCCCACTACTTCTGATTGGACAGGGACAGGGGGTTGATCCTCACACCATGACAATTTAGTTCAATTTCTTTAAGACCATTGTTTTAAAATACCGCCCCTCACAATTAATACATTTGCTTTATTTCCCACCGTCTCACGACAAATTTTAATATAAAGTGTATACAAAATGTTTCAATTGGTAGGACATCTCAGATGTACAGTGAAGGTGACCAGCGGGTCATGTCCTTGGACATCTTCCAAGTTGACTTAATCGCTTTGTCTTGTTAGTTTCAGAGCACATGCGCAGGTTCCATGGCTCTTGAGCTGCTGTTCAGTTAACCCAGGCCCAATTTACGAACTAATAGAAATCAAAGAAGAAACATATTAAAATCAAAAATAAATGTTTTCACTGTATACCCCCTACTTCTACTCTATTCCCATTTAATTATAAAATCTATCCCGCATTAGTAGCGTTAGAATACCACATTATTAATTGCAGCAACGCGAAGGCTTTAGCATGTGAGAAAATAAAGCAGCCATTTTAGCATACACTGCGCAGAAGCTAAGATTCCCTCCAAGCAAAGAAAGACGTCATACCACGTGATATGATTGACACATGCGCAGTTGAGTTCCCACGCTTTAGCGGCCATTTTTGATTAGACGAGGATTACTTATTAGTTTTAAACACATAGGCAAGCGTTTCTCGGGTAAATGTAATGTTTGCACATTATTAATAATGACATTACAAGGTTTTAGTACAAATTAATTACTACTGTGAGAAGATTGCTTACGAGCAAGTCTCATTGTGAGTCCTTGCTCCATCAATCCCCTCTCTGATGGCGTTTCTGAGCCATCAAAACTACCCACAACCAGATGCCAACTTCTAGCATATTTCGGTTACACTTTCACTTTTACATTTTCTATTTTTATCCTCTCCTTTGTTTCTTGTATATTTCACTTTTCAGATCTTCTAATTCAATTTCATCAAATTTCCGTTTCTTGCCCTTTCCTGTCACTCTATATGTTTCGTTCTTTCAACAACATTTGCACCATATCATTATTGACAATACTGTTATTGCTATCCCTACTAAGGGTACTAATATTTTACCTATAAGTCCTTTTCCTACATTAGTAAACCAGGTACCAATCGACACAATGCTATTTGTCAATCTTTCCCATACACTATCAACTTCCAGTTGTTTCAGTTCATTCTCAAGTTTTGTTATATTCTTTAGATATGTTCCGATTTCTGCACTTTTGTCAGGAATATACGTGCAACAATGTTTCGTTTTCAATAATTTACAGACTCCGCCCTCTTTTGCTAATATTATATCAAGAGCAAGTCGATTTTGCATAACCATAGATCTAATCGCAACCATTTCCACATTAATCATTAGAAATCCTCCAGTAGTATCCGTTGATAAACGATCAACCACTGTAGATAATTTACATATTCTCCTTGAGTTCAAAATTACTCCCACTGAAGGTATCAATGCACCAAATATATCCCCTACAATTTCTGAAAAACTAGCTCTTTTACTACGTGTTAATTCACTATTATTTTCATTGCTCCCAGTGTTTCTTTTCACGTGGTATAACTTTGGAAAAACTATTCCAAAATAACAACTTCCATACCACCGTGCAGGAAGCCTAAAGTAAGCCTTATTCCCACACACATAATAAATTCCAGGAAAAACTGAATCTGTTCCTCCTTTTAGTCCCCAACCTCCTAGAATTTAAGAAATTATGTTCACATTCACTGGTACCGATGAAAATATTGTTATAATCTGTCTTTAACCTATGAAGACAAATTTTCCCTGTCTTTACAAAATCTAGAGCCATAGCAGCTTGAGCCTTGCCAGGTGAGTAAATACCCTCTTTTCTCAGCCCAAGGTGGAAGATGAGCTTTATGCTCAGACGCTTTCTTTTGAAAATTCTGTCTTCTATTCTCAACTAAGTTCAAAAATATCTTTTCTTCTTCACGTAATGAACAGGTTAGATTGCTTCTATGTGCATGTGTTATGTCTATAGATTTCATTGTTAAGAAAAATTCTCCCATAAATTGTGCATCTTGACTACTATGCACTGGGTTCAGATTCTTTCGAATAGGAACCTCTGAAAATATCACATCTATATTTGAATAATAATACTGAAGTTTTCCTGTTCTATAAAATAAACTAGTTAGTACACTACATGATATGCCATAAATTAAAGGCAAATGATGATATGTTAAACCTTCTGCTACTGATTCAGGTAACTTCATACAGACATAACAGTCACTAACTTCCATTGTATCTACGTACTGAAACAATAATTTAGTGAAAACATTTAAACTAGTATCATTATCTGTTACTTCGTGATGATAATCCGGTTCATCCTCTGCCTCTAATTCTACTCTATCACTTTTCACGTTATCTATCCTTCCCTTAGTATAGTTGTTATTCTTTTTGTCCATTATCATAAGGTAAGGAATTGCTACAATCACAACTAACCATACTATAAGCACCACTACCAGACTACATATGCATATAGCACAGCATCTTTTACAACATTTCCGTTTCGGTCTCCCAGAAACTCTGTCGTCAGCCATTTTTGACAAAGAAGAATTTTCTTCTTTTCTTTTTCTTTCAAGATTTTAATTTATCAAGGAGGTTTCACGTCTTTTTCATAGGTCAGTTCTGCACTTGTTCCTTCGTCACCACTTTCACTTGACTCTGAACTCTCGTAGTCTTCAAGGATATATAAGTCCAATCAGAACCCTTAAACTTATTGTTCACAAGTTTCAATCTTTTGCTTTTTCGTTTTTCAGTCCCACTTGTTTGTCCAGATAAGCTTGTTACTTCATTTACTTGTTCTGGATCTTCACTTCGTGTTACTATATGGTATTTCACTCTTTTAATGACACTAGGCCAATGATCACCTTTTCTGACTTTGTTTGCACTGTATCTTCACCTTCCGAGTCTTTTCCAAAACTTCTTTAATTTCAAGGTGTGGCACAAATTGATTTTCCTCGTTTTCAGTTTCCTCTTCTATCTGCTCTTGTTCAGGTCTTGTTGTTGTTTCTTCAGTTGCCTGAGTTTCTACTAACTGACCCTGCACGAAGGATTTACGTCTTCGTGCTTCATACTTTCTTGCTCGATGTTTTCTTGGTTTTCTTCTCCCTGAACGTGTTTTACTTGTTCTAACTGGTTCTGATCAGGGCTTATTGCACTTTGTACTTCTGCAGCCTGACCGCGTTCTTCTAAACCTGTCTGTCCCTGCTCAAAATTTGCTGTTTCGTTGTCAATTTGAGCCCAATTTCCTTTCCTTATCTGGGCCTGTTCAGGTTCTTTTATTGTTTCATTCTCCCTATCCTGAGCTGCTTCTTCTTCACCGATCTGGTCCTCACTAATTTCTTCTAATCTAGCTCTACTTCTTGTTTTGTTGTAAACTTCTGGTATCTCAACCACTGGTATCCAGTCCTGACTTGTGCTCGGTTGTTCTTCTTCAGCTTCTTCCGTATCTATCACTTGAGATTCTTCAGCTGGCCAACCTTCAGCTTCCTCAGCTATTGATGCTGACTGAGGATCTTTTCCTTCAGGAGTTGGCACCCTTTTGGTGTGGCTTACATGAATCCAATTAGGTAATCCTGCGCATTTCACTGCTGTGTTCGTAACCAATATAACCTGGCAAGGTTCGCCCCACCTGGGTGATAAACACGTTTCTCTGGTGTGATGCTTCACTACCACCCAGTCTCCGGGGTTCAGATCATGCTCTTGTTCAGACTGCCTGGAAACTGCGTCTTCTCCAACCTGGTGAGTCACAGAACGCACGAGGTCAGCCAATGCCTTGCAATAATCTAGAACCATATCATCAGTTATGTTCAGCAGTTTATTTCCAGGTACATGGGCTTGTCTCATTGCTCTTCCCATGATGATTTCATGTGGACTCAATCCTGTATTTCTATCAGGAATGCTTCTGAGTCCCATTAAGACAAGAGGCAATGCATCTGGCCAATCTAACGATGTAGATGCACACATTTTTGACAATCTTGATTTTATTGTGCCATTCATTTGTTCAACCACTCCAGAAGCCTCTGGGCGGTACGCACAGTGCAATTTCTGTTCAATTTTAAATGCTTCACAGATTATTCGAATTACATCATTATTGAAGTGACTTCCTCTATCTGATTCCAAAGTTACTGGGAAACCGAACCTAGGAATGAGTTCTCGTAACAACAGTTTTGCAACTGTTATGCTGTCATTCCTTCTAGTAGGGTAAGCTTCCACCCACCTTGAAAACAGACACACTATGACAAGTACATATTTCAGTCCTTTACATGGTGGTAACTGAATGAAATCTAACTGCAACCTCACAAAGGGACCCTCAGCCTTTCCAATTCTTCCCAAACCAATTACTGTTCTCCTTCCTGGATTATTCATTTGGCAAGTTAAACACCTCTGGCAAAGACTCTCTGCTTCAGCCCTAAACTTTGCATTGTACCAACTTTGTCTGAAAAGTCTAATCATGGCATCTCTCCCTACATGTGTGTCTCCGTGGTACATTCTGGCCATTTGTGAAATCAAGCAGTCGGGCATGACTGGTCTGCCATCTGAATATACCCATACATCATCATCTGTTCTTTGGGTACACCTTATTTTTATCCAAACATCTCTTTCACTCTCCTCAGCATCATCTTGTAATCTTTTCACATCATTCCATGTTTCAGGTGTTGAACATAGCATAAGTTGGCAGCTGATTCCCATCCTTTCAACTTTTCTGTTTACTGCCAATCTATTTCTGGCACAGTGTTGAGCAACTAGGTCTGCGTATCTGTTACCGGCTACTACCCAGTCATCTCCTGACTGGTGTGCGGCACATTTCACCACTGCCAATTCTTTTGGTGATTGTATTGCCTCCAATAATTCTTTTACAAACTGCCCATTTTTGATTGGGGATCCTGAAGAAGTCATGAAATCCCTCTGCATCCACAGTTGGCCAAAATCATGCACAACCCCGTACCCATATTGACTGTCCGTAAATATGGTTACTTTTAGATTTTTCCCAATTTTGGAGGCTTTGATTAAAGCAATTAATTCAGCTACTTGTGCAGATTTGACTCCTGGTAAATAGGATGCTTCGACTATTCCAGAAAGTTCACATACAGCATAGGCTGCACTCAATTTGCCATCCTCATGCCTTAGGCATGAGCCGTCCACAAACAGCTCCCTGTCTGGGTTTTTCAGGGGCATTTCCTGTATGTCAGGGCGCGGTTTGGTACACAACTCTGTGACCTGTAAACAGTCATGTTCTGGATCGTCCTTAACTTCTTCACAATATTGATCTGGCAATTATGTAGCAGGATTTACAACTGTGCACCTAGCTATGGTCACATTTTCAGCTCCTAGAATTATTCGCTCATATTTTGTCATCTGACTAGGTGTGAGATGCTGAGTTCTAGTTCTTGTCAACAGGATCACAACTGCATGTGGGACAAACACTTTAACAGGATATCCTATTACTATTGACTCACTTTGTTCAATGCTCATACAGGTAGCAGCAACTGATTTTAAACAGCCTGGCAATGCTGCAGCCACTGGGTCCAATGTAGCAGAAAAATATGCTACAGGACGCCTGTCTAGTCCATGTCTTTGGGTTAGCACTGAAAGTGCACAATTTTCTCTTTCATAGCAAAACAGTGTGAATTCTTTTGTATAGTCAGGCATGCCCAGGGCAGGTGCCTCACACAAAGCATTTCTTAGTTTTACAAATGCACCGGCACTTTCATCATCCCATTCAACTGGGTCTTTTGCTTTCTTTTTGGTTAGCTGAATTAAAGGCTTTGCTAGTAGTGAAAACCCTATAATCAATGGTGTAACGAAACTTGAGGGGGCCCCCCTGCAAAGTACATGGAGGGGGCCCCCTATTCTCCGCGTCAGTCAAGAGCTCTCAGGCCAGCGACCCGCCATACTGCAGGGGCTCACCCCAGCCATAAAAAAAGGATTCTGGTTCCTCCATAGGTCACATCCGCCCTTTCATTGGGCGATTTACATACATCAGTAAATACTGCTGCTGCGCCCTCCAGCAAAGTTACATAACACTGCCTCCAGCCGGCCCACCAAACACATCCTCCTACTTGATGACCCACCTTCAAGCGAAGCCCACTCAGTTAACCACCTCCAAACACAGACCACTGCCTTCGTGCCTGCTACTAACGCATCCATTAACTCTACTCTCACCCCTACGAAACCCGCAGTTATGCTTTTCTGCCCGCCTTTAAAACCACCCCTCGGATGTCACTACGAACCTGTGACCGCCGCCCACTGCTCCCCTGTCCACCACCAACAGAAAGACTGATGGCCGGTCCCCATCTAACCACTGCCCACCAGTAAAGACAGAGCCTTTCAGCTGCTGCCCTCCCCAATGCCACTGTAGTAGTTTAAAACATGTTAAAGAATCTCTTCAACTGACCACCCCAAAACAGTTCTTCCTGCTAGCCTCTACGGCATCAAAGCCGTTCCTGCTACTTTTCATCCTCTGCATGATGCACACAATAATATTAAATGTACAAAGGGTCTGATTTTTGTTTCCTCACGCCAACATTAATTTACACTATGTACCCCACTAAACCATACCTCCTGTCAAAGGCAAACCTGATCCCATGTGTAGCACCAGTCAGCAAGTACCCCAAGGACAAACACCAGAGAGAATGCGCGATTCATGTAATTAAACCTACAGTGACAACGTAGCATTTCCCCACCCACTGTCAGCCCAGCGAAGTCTGCAACCGCACAGTAGCCATCAATACCGGCAACATCTAAAGCGCATTTCCACTTCCTTTCAATGGCAGCTCCTGATACATATACCTATGAGGTCTGGGCGGCATCTACCACAGACCACAGCATTCTTTGTCTCTGTAAGACTAACTGAATGTTGTCGGTGAACGCTTCTCTTCCCCCTTCCTTACTAATAACTAATGGAGGATAATGAAAAAAATATATAGTATTTTCTTATGCAAATAGCGTTTCAAGCACTTGCTGCCCGCAGTCCTCACCAGATCCACACGTATCAATATTCTGCTATTGCACCTTCCTGTCAACCCTATTATTATCTGGAGATGTTTTTTATCCCTTCCGTGAACTGGGAAAAGCAATACCTTGCACGAAAACAAGTCCCTTTAAAACCTTTGCTACTTATACAGGCTCGCAAAGCACTTACTTGTTTTACTAACTGTTGTTGTAAAGCAAGGAGGTAACTCATTCTAGGATTGGAATTACTGCTTAGAAGTGTGGAAGTTAATACTGTAACGTAGGATTATTTTTTGCATGTCTGCCAGACACTCGTTCTTCCCTGCATGCGCACACAATGCGACAATAGAATTTAGCTTAACACATTGTTCAGAAATTTACCGGAAGGTAAAGAAACGGCCCATATAATTTTTACAAAGAAAAATAGACAAACGTCCACTTTATACCCCATGACACAAAAGCCTTAGTGTGCACAGCTTGTCCAAATCCACGCCACCTAATTCAGCCCTGCCAAGTACCACGCATCTGGCGTTAGACTAGCGCATTTAAGTGTGGTGATCCGCATCACCGCACTGAAATGCAAAATCACGCATAACCGGCATCGCGCCTCCTCGGGTACCAGTGCTGCTAATCATTGCTGGTGTAGTATTATTTCCATGTGGCCGCCGTCTGTTTTCTGGTGCTTCCCCTGTCTCCCAAATGCGATGCAGTAAATTTCGTTATGCAGTACAGCTGCCTGTGTGGTAGTCCTGTAATGAATGTTCCTTTTCTATGCCCACAACATTTTGCCGTATTTCCGTAGTATGTCCATAAAGTTAGGTCTCGCGAGGATTTGTTGCAGGCGCGCGCCATGCACCGGCAGCCCTACGATGTCAGCCGTTTCGAGTGCGACATATGCAAGGACTGGTTCCTGACGGGAGCTAGAGGCTTGAGAAGGGCACCGGAGCTCTGGAGTGGGTGATGTGACCCGGGATAACCTCCGCCTCCCTGAGGGGAGCGATGTGCAAAAACGGCCACTCTGCATGGAGGAGCCGGGATCTAAGATTCCACCACGATGACACCACAGCGCTGAAGTGCCCAATTTCATTGCTGTTTTGTTGTTGAGGGAACTGAAATAACGATGAGTAAGTATTAAAGGAATAACATGCGGGAGTCTGTTTCCAGGCTGATTCCTACTTGTTTTCTTCGAAACTTTCACATGGCGGTAATAGCTACTTTCAGCAGCAGACATACCGGAATGAAAAACAAAAATGTTAATTGTGAAGGTCCCGTAACTCCTGTGACCTAGGTGTATTGGTAACTCTTACCTGTGTCAGAGCGTTGATTTCTTTAGATGCAAGATAGATATATAGCTGCACTGATTAGGGGTGTTACATTGAGTAATTGCTAAATGCGTGACAATGGTTTCTGAAAGCGTTACTGTACCCAGGTGACATTGTATTGATACCGCACATTACACTCTCGGAGTGCATAGACATAACCTCCCCTCTCCTTACTGCCATGAATTATTGCTCCTCAGAGGGTTAGCGCCTCCAGTCATCTCTCGTAGTTCCACCTGTTACTGTGGTCAGTCACCTCGCAGCCATCCAACGCCTGTTGGCCCTCCCACGGTCCTCAATGCTCCTCTTTTGACTAGAGTCCATCGAGAGGCATGCTCTAACAGTCTACTATATTGCCTCATCCAGCCTTTCAAGTTCGGGCCTCTGCCTGCTGGTCGCAGGCCAGTGAGGCCCAATTTACACACACACACAGAAGAGGCCTCAGGTCCCCCTCCGTCCAGCAGGTGTTGTATTAATGCACCTACAGACATTGCTCCGCAGATGAGCTGATTGCGCCGAGGGTCTAGGTGCCTACCGTGGCGCAGGGAGCTGTGGCCTAACTCTAGTCTGGGAGCATCAGAGGCACCACTGCACATACTGCTTCAGGCTTGGATCTCCCCTCCTCACACTCCTGGCTAAATGGATGAAACACTTCAGACCAGGGCAGTCTAGACCACATAGTCCTAAAACATGTTAGATCCCAGTTGCACCCTACCTCAGACAGAAGATCACTGAGGAGGCACTAGAGGGTAGGTCACTGGGTCTTACTGTGATTTTAGCATCCCAGAAACGGACTGATTATTCATAGATGAAAGCAGCTCTTTTTGGAAGGTTTAATCTGACCCCAGATTAGCATTTAAAAAAAACTTTGCAGCATTTCTACGCAGAGTAACCAGACATTATGGGAGGCCTGATTGGACCTCGAATGAACTGCCACTTTTAAAGTGCTGGAGTAAGTGTAACCTGGCGCAGGCAAACCTCTGATTTCTGCAGAGAACATCCTATGTATTTATTTTGTAGAGTTACATTAACATGTAGCAGATGGAAAACTGCTTGGCGCTTGCAAGTTTGCAAAGACACCTGGCAGGCTGGTCACCATGAGGGTGCAGAGGAACCCCAGAGGAACCTCACCTCAATTATAGCACATTTTCACACTGATTCACTCATAGATGCCAAGGTTTCAGATTGGTAAGTGTGACTTTTTCATAATTTAACTGTAATAATGGGTGACATTCACACAGTCTGACTCTGCTCAGTTTTCAGTAGCCTGCTGTTGTTATGTTATGTTATGTTAAAAGTTCTTGTATAGCGCACGTATACCATACGGTTTCATGGCGCTGAAGAGGCAAAGAGAAGGTTGCAGAAAACTGAGGCTAGATGTTAAAGGATTGAGCAAACAGACGGGTCTTCAGCATTTTTCTGAACTGTGCGTAGGTAGAAGTCAGTCTAATCTCCACGGGAAGAGAGTTCCAAAACTGGGGGCCTAGGACAGCAAATCTAAGGCCTCCGAGCTTTTTGCGTTTAAAAGAAGGAATAGTCAGCAAATTTTGATGAGAAGAACGCAAATCCCGGGAGGGGATATATCTTGAAATCATAGACGAGATAAAAGCAGGGCTGCAACCATGAAGAGCTTTAAAAATGGTGCAACCCAATTTGAAAGCACACCTTTTAGCCACGGGAAGCCAGTGTAAAGTTTTCATTATGGGAGTCACATGCTGCCATTTTGGTTGATGAGAAATGAGTCTGGCAGCTTGGTTTTGAACCAACTGAAGACGTTTTAGTTGGTAAGAAGGAATGCCACAGTATAAAGAGTTGGCATAGTCCAAACGGGAGATCACCAGGGCTAAGATGACCAAGGTCAGAGCTTCCCTGGACAAAAATCTGCTGATCTTCCTTATTCTCCGTAATTGGAAGAAGCCTGCGGAAACTACTGAGCTTATTTGGGCATTCATTGATAAATCACTAGAAATCACGATGCCTAAGCTTTTGGCAGAGTCCGCAGGCTTCGGGGGGTTACCTAGAGAAGATGGCCAAAAATTGGAATGCCATGGATTGGAAGGGCCAGCTGTGAGAATCAGCTCAGTTTTATCGGGATTCAGCTTGAGTTGGTTGGAATTCATCCAATCACTAATAAAAATCATAGTAGATTGAAAGTGGGTAACAGACGATAATGACGAATCGATTTCGAACACCAATTGGAGATCGTCCGCATAGTTGAATGTCCTAACCCTTTTTTTCTCTTAAGGAACGAATTAGAGGGAGAAGATACAGATTAAAAAGAAGGGGGAGAGAGAGGAACCCTGGGGAACCCCACAGGTTAGTTCCCTCTTGTTGGACGAAAAATTAGCCAACCGAACTGCTTGACAGCGGTTACTAAGGAAAGAGGAAAGCCATTTCAACGCCAGACCCTGGATCCCGGCACTTCCGACACGGTCCACCAAGATATTGTGGTCGACCGTGTCAAAGGCTGCTGACAAATCCAGGAGAACCAGGGCCTGGGGATGCCGTTATCTGCTCCTCTTCTTAGTTCATCCATAACAGTGAGTATGACTGATTCAGTGGAATGGACAGGTCTAAATCCTGCCTGATGAGAGTCCAAAATCTGGTGGTGTTCAATAAATGAACTAAGACAGTTGGCTACATATGCCTCGAGGACTTTGCCTAAGTAGGGCAAAAGGGAAATGGGGCGGTAATTACTTAAAACTGACGGGTCCGCACCCGGTTTCTTCAAAATCGGGACAATTTCCGCACTCTTGAAAATATCAGGGACAACACCGTATTTAAGTGAATTGTTAAGAAACGAAAGAGGGGGGTCAGGACAAATAGAGAAAGCTTCTCGAAGAATATAAGGGGGCAACAGTCAGTGGGGGAACCAGAATCCACCTTTTTAAGTAAATCAAGAAAGGTCTCCTTCGAGATCAAAGGAATTTGATCCAACTGATGTTCATTCTGACAGGTGTTTAAGTCAGATAGAGGGAAACTTGATAAGGGAATGCTGGCTTTAATGACTGCGATTTTCTTCAAGAAAAAAGGAATTAAAGGGAATCACAAAGGCTTTGTGTAGGAACTGGTTTTGGCATGATCCTATCTGGTTTGGAGAGCTCATTCACAATGAGAAAATTTCTTTGGGTTTATTAGATGAATTAAGAATTTTATTTGAGAAATAATCTTCCTTAGTTCGGAGAATCTCCTTTTTGTATTCTTTCTGGAGAGCTAGATATATAGCCCTCTTATCAGGGAGATAATGATGTCTCCAACTGCGTTCGGCCTGTCTTAAAATAAGTTTCTTGTTTTTTAAATCATCAGAAAACCAGCGTTGAGCGTCATGAGTTCTTAAAATAGTGATATTCTTGAGAGGAGCAATGCGATCACTGACCCGCTCGAGCCAAGTCTGAATACTCTCTGCTTGGGTTTGAAATGCCTCCTGTGCAGATGGAACCGTGTCAATTAATAAAGATCTAAATTGATCAGTATTCATACGTCGCCAATTTCTTGACAACACGTTCCTTGAATATTGAGATTTCAAGGGGAAGGCATTAGTAAGAGAGAAAGTTATTGAAAAATGATCGGACCAAATACAGGGGGAAATCAATGGAGTAGAGATCTCCAGATTGGATGTCCATATTTGGTCAAGGACATGGCCCTTTATATGTGTTGCAGTCTTAAAATGCTGGGTACAATTCATCCCAGTTAAAAGATCAGTCAGTTCTTTCGAACTAAGGCCCTCTCTCGCATCATTAGGCCAGTAATTAAAATCTCCGATTATCAGGATTCTGGCATTATAAATAGCAAGGTGAGATATAATTTCGCCCAGTGCCTGGGGAAATGTGGGCATATGTTGGGGCGGTCTATAGAAAAGAGCACAGATGAAAGGAAATTGGGGAGATTCAAATTTTAAGACTAAGCTATCAACTAAGGGTGGGCCCATTATCGCTAAGGAGGTAAACTGATAATCATGGTGGATTATAGCTGCCACCCCTCCCCCACTTTTTCCTGAAGGGCGGTTGGCCTGCAGAATATAGTACTTGTCCGGTATTGCAGCCAAAATATCGGGGGCAGATTCCTCAGTCAGCCATGTCTCTGTAAGAAGAAGAATATCAGGGTAGTCGGAGTCCAAGAGCTGAAAAATTTCCAGCTGGTGTCTCACCATGGATCGAGTATTCAAATAATAAATTTTAAGATCTTTAGACTCCTGAATTAAATGGGTAACAGAGGCAGGTTGTGAGGCTGTGCTGAGCGTGGGAGAGAAAGTGACGTCAATTTCAGGGAAAGTGTATCTAGTAACTAAAATGTTCGCTTTCTCTAGAGAAGATCGGGTAATATCATCAATATAATAATTATTCTGATGTGAGATCAGCTCCCTGGTAGAATATTGAAATGGATGGGCATAAGAAGCGGCCCCCGGTCCCGTTCGTGCGCGGCCCCCGGTCCTGTTAGCGCACTTTAGTTCAGTGACTTTCTTAGAGTTTCTAGTTGCTCAAATGGGCGTAATTTCTAATATTTATGTTTACCTCCTCTTCATTGCTTGATTTTGCTCACGAGAAAGTGTCACTCATAGTCATTGAAATGTCACTCATAATTACACTGAATTTATGAAAATGTCACACATCGCAATCTGAAACCTTGGCAGCTATGCTAAGTCTACCACACACAGCACATTTGAACATCTCATAATTCCATGCCACACAATTCAACTATAAATAATTTAACCCTACAACATTCCATACCACATAATTACAATCATAAAAATTAAAAAACACATATTTCCACTTCACTCCATACCACATAATTCCACATCACATAATAACATTCCACACAACTTAATACCACTCCAAACCACATAATTACACTCCACACAACACAATTCAACTACACATAATTCCACTTCAACCTATATAATTATACTTCACACAACATATTTACACTCCACTCCAAAACACATAATTACCCTCCACAAAATACAACTCAGCATCATGCTGCATAATTCCACTCCACACAATTATACACCACACTGTGCCACATAATTCCACACGTTACACAATTCCACAATCCCCACACAATTCATCACACAACATAATTACACTCCACATAATACCACTCAGCACCACATAATTTACCTCCACATAATTATGCTCTACTCCATATTGCATAAATACACTCCACATAAATCCAGTCTATGCCACGTAGCAACATTCCACATAACTACACTTCACACCATGCCTCATAATACCATTCAACATAATTTTCATTCAACAGCGCACACTTCCACGTCACACAAATTCAACTCTACACATTTCCATTCCACACCACATGATTCAACAACAAACTACATAATTCAAACCAACAACACAATTAGCCAACACACCACAAACATCCAATCTACACCACAAAATTCCACATCATGCTACAATATTTAACAGCACTCCACATAAGTAAACTCCACCACATACTACTCGACAAAATACCATTCCAGATAATCTCTCTCTAAGACACACAATCCCACTCCATGACACACAATCCCACTCCACATAATTCCAGTACACTCAATACCACACAATTACTATCCACATAATTACACTGCACACCATGCCACATTATTTCACTACACAGATCCTATCCACACAACACAATTCCACAACTAACAATTCCAATCCAAACCATATATGACTTGCATATATGCAAATGCATATATTGCAAAACCATATATTGCAAATGCTTGTTTACCTTCCAATGCGTCCCAGCAGATCCTATTCCTGGAGCTGCAATCCTTCTCCTGCCCCTGTCAGCTCTCCTCTGTGCTGCCTCCTGCTCTCTCTGGGGCCCCCACCCCCATCCTTTTTCCGGTCCTGGCTCTGACTGAAGAGAAACAATGTAACTTGTTACTTTGTTTCTCTTCAGTCCTGGGTCAGCTGAGGAGCTCAGAGCAGGCTGCACACTGCAGCTGCTTTAGAGCAAAAGACACACAATTAGAGCAAGCCTGTCTCTCTCACAGCTCTCTACCGAAGAGCTGAGGGGGCCCCCTTCACCTACCGAAGACTGGGGGCCCCCCCGCACCGCGGGGGCTGCAGGGGTGTTTGTTACACCCCTGCCTATAATCCATTGTCGGCAGTATCCTACTATTCCAAGAAACATTCTCACTTCTCTTTGTGTTACTGGCATTTTCATTTGCTTGATTAATTTTACTCTATCAGACGTTATTCTTCTTTTTCCCTTTTCAATTTGGTGTCCCAAATATTTAACTGCCTTTGTACAGAACTGTAACTTCTCAGGTGACACTTTGTGTCCTTCCTCAGCCAAATGGTTGAGTATTGCAATTGAATCTGCGACACAATCGTCATGAGTTCTTGACGCTACCAATAAGTCGTCTATGTATTGCACCAGGACGTAGCTCCTGGGCAGTACTAGTTTTTCTAGACACTTTTTAAGGATTTGATTAAAAATGGAGGGACTTTCTGTGTATCCTTGAGGAACACGATTCCACACATAGACATGGTTTTCGAATTTAAACGAAAACAGATATTGGCTATCTGGATGCAATGGTATTGAGAAAAATGCTTGGCACACATCAATCACGGTAAACCATTCTGCATCCCATGGTATCTGGTATAGGATCACTGCAGGATTTGGTACTATAGGACAACAAGGTACCACAATTTTATAAATTTTCCGCAAATCCTGAACGATCCTATATTTTCCACTAGGCTTTTTCAAACCCATAATTGGCGAACTACAAGGGCTACTCAGAACTTCTTTTAATATGCCTTGTTTCACCATTCTGCCAATTTCTTCAGTAACTCCTGCTTTTACTTCTGCACTCATTTTGTACTGTCTGGTATTTGGGAAAATTGCGCCTTCTTTTACAGTGATCTTTACTGGATCTATTTTTGCCATAAGACCTACTTCTTTCCCAGTAAAATCCCATACCTTAGAGCTCACTGTATTCCTTAATTCTTCTGGTAATTCATCTTTGGTTATCAAGGAGAACATCTCATCCACCTCCGTACCTTGCTTGGCTATCATGAACTTATAAACATGATCTTCATCCGGGGTCTGTATTGCAACACCATCTGGTGTGCAAAAAATAGTGCAATTCATTTTGCACAGTAAGTCTCTGCCCAGTAAATTTACTTGACTGGAATCACACACCACAAATTGGTGCATTTCTCGGAAATTTCCTATTCTTACTTCCATGGGCTCAGTAAGGGGTGTTTTGATCTTTTGATTTGCTACACCTACAACTTGGATAGCTTCTCCAGAGAGAGGGAGGTCTGGGATGTCTGCTGTTCTCACAGTAGAACGGGTAGCACCAGTGTCCAAAAGAAAAGTGATATCATTACCTTTTACTTTCCCTTCAACATATGGACCTGACTGATCTACCGGCAAGGATGCGCCAAGTACGCACTCCTTCTCCCCTCTCCTAGGCACCGTCATTGATAATCATATGGATTAAAATCATCCTGTAAAAGAAACTGTGAAGTTACATATTCATTCTTACCACTTCCTCCTTGATATCCGACGTCTGTACCGTGCTTTGCTCTGCTTACATTACCCTGTATAGGGGCAGGTGGCAACTGACTCTGAGGATTTACACCCTGCTGTGAGTCATTCTGCATCTGTGGATTTAAATTATGATTTGGGCCATTATTATTTTGAATCTTTTTACATTCGTTCTTCCAATGTCCCAACTTTCCGCATCCATGACAAGGAAATGTCTTTTTAGCCTCTTCTCTACTCATTCGTCCTCTCACTTTTCCACCATTCCCTGTGTCACCATTTGTTCCCTGACTATCTGTTGGATTATCCAGATTAATTCCTTGTCGTTTAGCCATTTTCACTTGAGCCCACATCACCTTTTCTTGTAGTTTCTTGTGCCTATCCTCAATGTCATCGCCACAATATTTAGCATATTTAAAAATTTCGTCAATAGGTTTTCCCTGCCAACATAACATAACATGTGTTGCTTAATCATCTGACAAATCTCTGGTTTTCGACCATAAACAAATCGATAGACAAACTGACTCATATTTTTGTCTCCAATATCTTCAAAACCACTGTACTGTTTGAACACCTGTAATAGACGTTCATAGTAGGCATGTACCGATTAATTTGCTTCTTGGGTAGTCCTGTCTATCTTCACCCAATCTGTTTCTTTGGGTTGTATTTTCCCTTTCAAATAAGTTATTACCTGGTGATACTTTTTCATCACATCATTTGATGGGGCACCTGTCTTTGCATCTCCAGGATACTCTTCACTAGGCCAGTCGTTTGTAATTTTACAGTCTGTCCATAAATCGGCAGGTACTACTATGTCAAACAAACCTTCCAGGTCCTTTAACAAAACCTTTGAAACCTTCACAAACCTCTCAACCTGCTTGTACCATTCAATTGGTTTTTCTCTCAACTTTGGAAAATTATTCGTAAATGACAAAATATCTTGCCTGCTCCATGGGACATGAACATAACCTCCTCCTGGAACCTCCTGCATCGGGTACATCTGTTCTACTTTTCCTGTTTCCTTCAGTAAATATTCGGAATTCGTTCTATTGAACCGTGCCTCTTCCTTTTTCTTTGTCCATCTAGTTTTCCATTTATCCAGTTCTCCCCATTTCTGTAATACTGACATTAATTCTTTCACTTGTAATTTCCTACCCGATGTATTCATATTCTCTAAATCTTTGTCAGTAATATCTGCTCTATATGGTTTCTGTAGTACTTTTGACTTTCTTATTTCAATTCCCATTTCTGAGGCCAAATCCGTTAACTTTTCATGGAATATCTTTACATTTCTTGTTATGCTCCTACATACAAACAATAGTTCTTCTTCACTGTGGTATTTAAACGATCCACTCCTACATTGCCTGCTATCATTTCTTCTAACTCGAATTTTAATTTATAAATGTCCAAAATCTTTGGGGGTGAACTTTGTCTGTCTATTCCTTGTGCCCATCTTTCTAAATCTTCTGGGGTTACTACTGTTGCACTCTTAGTTCCTGACGATGTTATTATATTCACATCCTTTGAGCAACCAGGTGTGACTCTTCTGGGGGTGCTATTTACAGAATCTCGAATGGGTAAATCCATTAGTGAAATCATAGATTCACAATCGCTGATATGGTCATCAATTATTACAGCTTCATGTTTAGGAATGTCCACAGGTGTAGGCATAACTAGAGGTTTTGGACAATTTATTTTGTCACCATATAAAGGGACCACGGGACCAATGGTTACAGGTATGGTCAGGGAATCAGGATGTACATTCAACTGTGTTATTTTCTGTATCAATTCTGCTCTTTTTCTGTCTACAGCCTCTCTTTCCTTATCCTGAAGTACCCTATTAACTGGTGGATTATGCAATACTTGCGGTACCAATGGTGTTCTTAAAATTGGTGCACTTGGGGAACATCCACCCAGCCCTTCTTGGTATGGTGGAGGATTCTTTAGTATTTCTTCCATAAATTCATCTTCGGATTCTCCAAACCCTGTCATGTGTTTTGTCTTTTCTTTGCATTTGCTCCCTAATGGCTCATCTGCCATAAATACTGGATACAAACCCTCGGTAAGCATCGCTCGTCTCCACTGTTTCATCTGACTTTCTCTTGTCTCATTTTGGTGTCTAGGGAAAAATCCCTTATAACCCCTATTGCTTCTGGGTCTATCACGTTCAAATGCCTCTGTTTCCCATTCTTCTAGGGCTTCGTATTGCGTTAATCTTGGTCTGGGTTCTAATTCATTCATTCTTATTCTTAAATTTTGAAGAATTCTCCCATTGAAAGTACCATTCTCTGGGAAAGCTAATATTCCGTCATCCTTGGTATATTCTATCCAATTTTCTAACCAGATGCAAGTATGATAACCCCTCTCCATCATCATGAATGAGGCGGGCGTTTTTGCTGGTGGAATGATAATTCCTTCCCTAGTTTTGATTGGCTTATCCTTCTTAAAATAGTTTTTAATCTTTTGTAAAAATGAAATTTTTCTATTTTCTCCGTACCTTTTGGGTAAATATCTATTTATTGAATTATATTCTGCAAAACCTAGGAATCTCCTGTCTGAACGTGTTCCTATTAAAGTCGGATCACGTTTCCACATATAATCTACACTGTCCACTAAAATTTAAACTTCTATGCTGACAACCAATCAAATTCCAGCTAGCATTTATCTTGGGCCAATCCTAGCGCGGCTTTTCTATGACGTCTGTCTGACGACCCCTCCTTTACAATCTGCGCTCCTCTGTCCCTCGCTGTTTCAACCAATCCCAGCCTGGCACCTGTGATGTCAGTATTACTCCTGACTACCGACCCCTCCTTTACAAGCTCGCTCCACGCCCGCTGTGTCGACCAATCCCAGCGTGGTGTTTTTTACGTCAGCTTTTACTCCGACAGCTGACCCTCCCTTTACAAAAATCGTACGCAAAACTTTCAACGCTTCTTATTAAAATTCAGTAACGACATAAAACATTCGCTATCGTGCCAGTTTCTCTAAATTGGAAAAGATAGATTTCTCTCACTTCTTAGTAAAACCCTTCCGTTTACTAACATACACTACGAGTAAAACCCTTCCGTTTACTCTTCATATAAGCTTCGGAAATCCCTGCTACTCCTTCAATGTTACCCTTTCTAGGTGATATAACATCAAATTTTCACCAGCGTATTCCTTTGCTGTCACTCACACGCACAGAGTCCCTAACAAGTACTGATAGCCCTGCTTAACTTTTCAGTACTATTTTTGCCTGACAGAAAACCTCACTGCAGTATGGCTTCCACTTACCATCCGCAATTCAAATTCCCCGGGGATTCTAGACAACATAAAACAAAACTTTAAACAAACGGATGTTAGTTCATAAAAATAAAATTCTCATTACCCAATTAACAAAGTAAAACCATCCTCTGATAACCAGAAAACTGATCCAGCGGGTTACTAGCAACAAGCATTCATACACAAAATACTCACCTGGGCCCATTCATTCACACTAACTAATAATCACTGCTGGTGGGAATCAGTTGTACTCTTTATCAAAATCCCTGCTACCAATTACCTTTCCTGATTGAAGAGTAATGACTTACCAATGGACCTTTGAAAATTGGGGATAAAATGAGATCATACAAATATAATATCATAAACACCTGAAATAACCACTGACTCAGGAAGTTTTAAAATGTTTATCTAAATTCTTTTAGCAGAGTAAATTACAATGCACTTAGTACTTAATCGCATATCAAGGAGGAAATATACAATAATATCACCTATTAAGCATCAAATGACGGTCCCTCAGAAAAGAGAAGATAGAGACAGTAGTACAACTAAAAGATTTCGCATTGATAGTTACCTAAAGTGTGAGAAACCAAACCCCTTGGACAAGGAGTTGGAAAGAAGGGTCCCAAGAAGGATGAAGACCAAAGACCTCCGGACCAGGTTCAAGACAGGACAGGTGAGCTCTCTACCAACGACGCCTGCGTCGTTCCCCTCTCTGACACTTCGTTCCTCCTCGATTCTTCCATGTCTTCTTTCTAATGGAATCCGCCGCCCCCAACTCAGGACCTCTCTGGACAGCGGTTCAGTCTGCAATCGATCAGCTCGTTGAGCACCCAAAGCCTGATCTAACTAATTAGCTAATTCTATATCTATTATACCCTTCTACACCCAGGTACCTCCCATTAATGTTTCTTAATTTATGGGCCCACTACTTCTGATTGGACAGGGACAGGGGGTTGATCTTCACACCATGACAATTTAGTTCAATTTCTTTAAGCCCATTGTTTTAAAATACCTCCCCTCACAATTAATACATTTGCTTTATTTCCCACCCGTCTCACGACAAATTTTAATATAAAGTGTATGCAAAATGTTTCAATTGGTAGGACATCTCAGATGTACAGTGTAGGTGATCCGCGGGTCATGTCCTTGGATATCTTCCAAGTTGACTTCATCGCTTTGTCTTGTTAGTTTCAGAGCACATGCGCAGGTTCCATGGCTCTTGAGCTGCTGTTCAGTTAACCCAGGCCCAATTTACGAACTAATAGAAATCAAAGAAGAAACATATTAAAATCAAAAATAAATGTTTTCACTGTATACCCCCTACTTCTACTCTATTCCCATTTAATTATAAAATCTATCCCGCATTAGTAGCGTTAGAATACCACATTATTAATTGCAGCAACGCGAAGGCTTTAGCATGTGAGAAAATAAAGCAGCCATTTTAGCATACACTGCGCAGAAGCTAAGATTCCCTCCAAGCAAAGAAAGACGTCATACCACGTGATATGATTGACACATGCGCAGTTGAGTTCCCGCGCTTTAGCGGCCATTTTGGATTAGACGAGGATTACTTATTAGTTTTAAACACATAGGCAAGCGTCTCTCGGATAAATGTAATGTTTGCACATTATTAATAATGACATTACAAGGTTTTAGTACAAATTAATTACTACTGTGAGAAGATTGCTTACGAGCAAGTCCATTGTGAGTCCTTGCTCCATCACTACTACAAGCCCAAACACGTGGTTAGGCAGCACCTTCAGATCTTTGTAGCATTGTTCATTTCCCTTGATCAAGCCCATGATTTATTTAGGCTGTTTGTTCGAACTAAAGTATTAGTCCCTTCTACGTTTGACAACCTCAGGACATTAAACAGGATTCCACTGTAGCTACTCATTGAAAAGCATTTTATTTTTAACCTTGTATTTAACTTTGTTTAGATGGACCGAATATGTTTTAATGAAAAAACACCATGTGAACTGTACAATAAGGATTTCAATAAATCTAATAAAAGCATTTTCTTCTTCTTAATGTCTGGCCTCCTGACAAGAAAGCTGTGCAGAACCGGATGTCACATAATTTAAAAAGTTAAATCCTTCTTAAATGGAAATCATGGTAACTTCCAATCGTCCTAAGAGCTCAGCTGTTAAATTGAGGCCTAGTACCCTAGTTCGATCCCTTTACCGGTGCATAAAAGCACAAACTAGGAATGATCAGTGATTCCTATCGCTTCATAGCATAGTCAGTGGCTTCCACAACAGCCTGATTTTACCATCTTGGAGAACTGTGCGCAGTTTTTCCTTTCTGACATTCCCTTAAAGAATCATTGCAACTAATGCTTTTATTCCTTTACATTTAGATTTTAGCAACATATTATTAGGTATCTCTAAAAAGAACATTGCAAAGCTTCAACACATTCAAAATACCACATCTAGGGTGCTACTCCGGCTTAAGAAATGTGATTATGGAGCAGGTGTTCCTCACCAGCATCACTGGAAAGACCTCAAGACCTGGCTCTCCGAATGACCCCAACGGAGCTGCTCTCACCCTCCCCTCAGCGCCTTGAGACCCTAACGGGTGATGAGTACGCTTTACAAAACCCTGATTGATTGATTAACTGGTGTTCTGTCAGCAAGCCTATTTACTTTAAGGTAGCATGTCTGGTGCATCAGGTTTATTGCAGTGAAAAACCTAACGTGTTGAGCAAAACATTGTCTTTCAAAGTCTGCTCCCCAACAAGCTCTGAGGTCTCTGGGGCGATTTTATTAGTCGCAAGATTCAGGATCAATAGTTTGGCTGGGGCTGTCAGGTGCCTGATGCTCCTGAGGGGACCTCCATACCTCTGCAAATTTGCAAGAGTGTAGCCATTCAAATTTTTTGAAAACATTGAGACCGATCTGCTATCATAATGCCGCCCTCCTTATTACTGCCTGTACTTGGAGTTCTCTGTAGCATCAGGGCGAATTTTGATAAAAATGCGGTGCCTGTGTTTATTCAGAACATAGATAAAGGCAGGATTGCAGCATGCCTTATGTCTGAGCACTATAGGTTTGGATGGACATACGTCACCTGGCAGCTTCTCTCTTTAAGCCTTCCTTGCCCCTCACCACTCTTGGCAGTCAATGCCTCCTGTCTCTTTTCTGTGCCCTTAGTCTCTCAAGGATATCCCTGCAGCATTGGACAACAACAAATGCTTCTTTTTCATATATTTCAGTTACAATGAAACAATTAACGTTTGCACAGTTTAGCGCATGGCAGTCCTGCTGTGTGCAACAAGATTAATAACTTTAGTTTCGTTTAAGATAGAAACTGTTCTCTTGAAATCTGCAAATTATGCAGCATATGATGGACTATGCAAGTGCTGCACATTTATGTCTTTGTGTAAAAGGCCATATAATCGTGTTTTTTCCAGGGCCCTGCATTACACTCACTACAGCACCATTAATTCTCTGTTGTGTGCCAGGGATAAGGTGCACATTTTAGCAGGAGTTCAGTTATGTCAAATTTAGCTTGGCATTACTGTTTTGCATGTTCCTACATTACACCTCCCCATACCACACATCTGGACTGTTATTTCTAGGTCTTGTGTCCACATAGACTGCTGCTTCCCAAAGTTCATCAGTTATGTTATGTGTATTTGTAAAGGGCACTATCGCCCTCAGGGGCATCCTGGCATGGAGTAGGTGTGTGTGCCAAGCCCTTCCTGCTGTAGGAAGGCTAATTGAAATGCCAGATCTTCAGCTTCTTGTGAAATTCAAGAAAAGAGGAGGAGGCTCCCATGTGAGGTTGTTCCATGCTTGCTCTGCTGGGAATCACGTAACACATTATGGAGACCGCCCACCCGTAACATGATCCTTACTGTCTGAAGGGTCTCACATGCAGGTGGGCTACTAGGACACAAATTCATGCTTTTCACTAGATGCTCTCTTTCTTCTCCTCAACTGGCGCTCTGCCAACTTAAAGCCCCCTCTTTTCTCTGTAGTGGTTTTAGTTCATATGCTGCAAAAAGAGTCTGCCCATGCACAGACTGCCGGTATACATTCTTTCATCAGGCTTATGATGAACTCCTTCAAGTTTCCTCCTTCTTTTCCCTCTGGAATGTTGAGGGCCCTTAGATTGTTCCTTCTAGAGTTGTTTTCTAGAACTTCTATCTTCTCCTTTAATACCTTCTCCCCCATCTTAAGATTTTGAATCTCTTTACTGTTACCGACTACTTCCTCTTTTAGTGCCTCTTTAGATACTTCCATGTTGCTGATTCTTTCAGCCAGATCCGTTAATTTAAGTTTGAGGCTCTCGCAGGCTCCATATATTTTTGCTCGATTTGCTTCTGACGTTGCAAATTTATTTTTGATCTCTCTGTAAGTGGGAGCAAAAGCCCTCCTATATCTGTTTGATTTATGGGGTGTTTTAATGTACCTCCTTCTTCTTGAAGAGGGATTGTCACTGTATCCGTCGTATTTTTAGAGCTTAGTATCTCCTCCGACAAAGCTTGAAACCGATTTGCCGAAGGGAGATCCTGCATTGCCCCTTCCTCAAGTTGCTCCATGCTGTGGGTGCTTATTGACGGGACAGATCCAGAAGTTGTGCAGTTAGGTGTTTTTTCGGTCTCCTGCACTTTAAAGTATGATATTAGGGAGGGCGTAATCTTAATTCTCCCACCCGATGTATCAGTTGCGTACTTTTTTTTTTCTTATCAAGATAAGATGATGTTTGGTCTCTGGTAAGCAAATTTGATGCAGGCGTTGGATCTTGCACCGTGGGAGTAATAATTGGAGGGGGATCTACCCAGCTGCGACCCTGTTAATTCCTCCCCCTTTAACTGTATGGAAGCTAAGTCTACCGAGTGCTCCTTAAATTATATCTGTTGTTACCTTTGGGTCTTGTATCATCTGCTTTCTGTGTTCAGATCTACATTTTGTAGCTTCTATTTTCTTCCTTTGTGTCTTCCTTGCTGTGAGAGGAGACTTCCCCTGCTATTGATGTTTAGAATTTGCTCCCAGCCCGGCTGCTCTTTTGGGCTCATGGGTCAACAATCAAGCTGGGAGTCAGACGTTCTATGCGGCTCCGCGAGTTGCAGCTCCATGTGCTAACGCAGCCCCCTGCGCGCCGGACTTGGATTTGCGCTGTCGCCTGCCGGTCTCGACGCATTTGCAGGACGGCAGAGACCACAGAATACTGTGAGCTACTGGCCACGCGTTTTGTGCAGTGGAGCCGTGCTGCTTGAATTCCGATTCTTCCCTACCACAATGAGACGGGATCCTGAAGTTTTCTACGCCAGCGCTGTCCCGGTGAGTCCTGCACTCCGGAGAGACGAGACGCTCTCAGCCAGCTCGTTAGCTGGCTGCCATCTTACCCCGCATTAGATCTTCATCAGGATATACAGAGGTTACATAGGGAACCCTTCAAGCGAAACCCTAATAGAGACAAGCCTAGGAAGATCCTAATTAATTTGAATAACTATTCGATTAAAGAACTGATACTTTCCGAAGCTCTGAAAGCAAGCTCCTATACAAAAGATGATTGGTCTTTCCGTATCCGTTCAGATATAGCTAAAGAAACACAAAATTGACAATGGGAGCTAGGCAAATATATGCAAGAACTCAAGTCACTAGGAGCTATTGCACAATTGAAATTCCCAGCCACATTGAGAATAATGTGGAACAATAAAATGCTCAATATTAAAGAGCCAGCTGAAGTTGAGTCTAATAAAGCAAACAAGAATGCAACACTAAGTTAACAAAACAAAAAAAAAAGAATATATATATACACATATATACATACAAAATAAGGGACACACACTTATTCCGGAGAGACGAGAGCTAATGGGCATGTTGAATTGCTCTGTCTGGTTGGAGGGAGGGTTCCCCTGGGAGGGGGAGGGTAGGACAAAGGGGGGTAGGCTTTGCACATTAGATGTAAATATTAGGAACGGTGTTCACTGGGTGGGTAGCATGTGGGAGAAAATTTTAAAAAACAAGGTCCTTATGTGTGACAAAGAATATAAAAGGAGGGTTCTGGGAGTAGGATGGGTTAGAAAAAATAACAGCAGTAAATAAGACACACAGCCCGAGGGTTCTAAACTGGAATATAAATGGTCTAAGGGTACCAGGTAGAAGAAGGAGAATTCTTCAGTTTTTAAAACAATCAGATAACGACATTATAATGCTACAAGAAACCCATTTACGGCAAGAAGAGTGGCGAAAAATATTAAAATGGCACTGGTTGATTAAACAATTTGCATGTACAAATCAAACATGCAAAGTGAAAGGGGTGGCAATTCTGCTAAAGATTCAGCAAAGGCTAAAATAGTAAATGTCATTGCAGACCCTAAAGGGAGATGGTTAATTGCAATGCTTAAAATTTATAGTATAAATTACTCTTTTGTAGGTTATTACGGTTCAAATATAGATGATCCAAGCATGCTCAAAGAACTCTTTCAACAGCTAGTAGATAACGGGAACCTTATTATAATAGGTGGAAACTTTAATGCATTGATAGATCCTGTATTGGATAAATCTTCCACTAGGCCAACGGTTAGCACACCTAAAATGAGGGAATCCATCCAAAATGTAATGAAAAACCTGGGCCTCATAGATCCTTGGTGACAAAAAGCAGGTAAGAATAAGGACTACACATTTCACAACAAGAAATATGGTCACGCTTCACGTATAGATTAATTTCTGTTAGACATAAGACTGAGAAATAAGATTAAGGAAGTAACTCATTAACCAGAGCATTTATCAGATCACTCTGCAGTAAAACTAGAGCTCTCACTGGATGGCATTGCAACACCGCCAAGATGGACGTTGGATAGGTCCCTATTAGAGGAGCAAGAAATAATAAATAAGTTGAAACAGGATACTACAGAATTTTTTTAAATAAATAGGGACTCTGCCTTTCTACATATAATATGGGATACCTATAAAGCTTTTATCCGAGGAAGGTTGATCAACTATGCAGTACATAGTAGGAGAGAAAACAGCAACAGAGTGAAAGAGATAGAAAGTAAAATGGCTGAACTTTATAAGGACCTGAATAATTCGGATGACTCTGTTATAATAACAAATTTACAAAAGCAGATCAGAGAAGTTAAGAATGATCTAACTGAACACTTAAAAGAGGTGGTACACAAAAAATTGAATGCTAGTAAATTGGAAAAACAACAATTGATGGACAGAATGCAGAACAATGTCATACATTCACCCCAGTACAAAGATCTGGGCCTAAATCCATCGTTTTTTTGCTCACCATGCCATTCCAGTTTGGACCCAGCCATATGCAAATCAGTCTTGACCCTGCGCCCAATGGGAACAGTCCAGCCCGAACTGCCAGGCCAGGTCCTCCCTGGACTGGAAACAAGCATCCTAGGACCGGTTTCGGGCTTTCAGCCCTCATCAGCCAGCATAGCTTGACTCCAGTGGCATGGAGAGCACGGGACCCACGTCTGGGCATACCCGTCCCACTCGGGGTGACAAATGCAAAAACAACAATTGATGGACAGAATGCAGAACAATGTCATACATTCACCCCAGTACAAAGATCTGGGCCTAAATCCATCGTTTTTTTGCTCACCATGCCATTCCAGTTTGGACCCAGCCATATGCAAATCAGTCTTGACCCTGCGCCCAATGGGAACAGTCCAGCCCGAACTGCCACTCCGTCCATCATCTCCTTGTGTTTGCTTTGTTCGCCTTAAGTTGGCAGGGTATACCCAGACGTGGGTCCCTTGCTCACTTTGCCACTGGATTCAAGCTAGCCTGGCTGATGAGGGCTGTTAGCCCGAAACCGGTCCCAGGATGCTGGATTCCGGTCCAGGGAGGACATGGCTTGGCAGTTCGTTCTGGACTGTTCCCATGAGGCACAGGGTCAAGACTGATTTGCATATAGTTGTGTCTGAACTGGGGTGGCAAAGTGAGCTAAAGAATGATGATGGATTCAACCCAGATCTGTGACTGGGGGTGAGTGTTTGAAAAGTTTCAGCGCTCCGTCCATCATCTCCTTGTGTTTGCTCTGCTAGTAAATTGGCACATTATGAATAGGGTGAGGGCTGTGGAAAGGGTTTGGCCTGGAAGACAAGGGGAGATATTGCTAGGAGTTCAATCAAAGAACTAGTAATTGATGAAACAAGTAAACGATGTTTAGATGATCTGAACATCGGGAAAGCTTTCGCTCTGTTTTTTCAAACTTTATATACTGAAGACTCCATAGCAACAGAAGAACAGACCAATAACTGGTTGCAAAAAGATCCCCTACCAGAGTTAGCACAGGATAAACCGGAGTCTCTTAATAAATAGATCAGTTCGGCAGAAGTGTACAACGCGCTCAAAGGGTTAAAAAAGAGGAAGGCCCCAGGGCCAGATGGAATACCGAATGAATTATACAAAGCCCTGGCATAGGAACTTACTCCGGTATTGGCCATTTTATTTAATGCAGGATATATAGATGAACTTCCCTTCCCAGAAACATGGAATGAAGCCACAATAACATTCATTTTAAAGCCAAATAAAAGCCCAAAAAGATGTGAATCATAGAGGCCCATATCTTTACTTAATAACGATTATAAACTATACACACACATACTGGCCAAAAGATTGGATAAAGTGATGGGAGAACTAGTTAATATATCTCAAAAAGGTTATATGAAGAATAGACAATTACACGACTTAGTCCATGATCTGGTGTCCGCTATAGATGTGGCCATAGATAAAGATTTTCCTTTAACTATCCTGACAGTAGATGCCACAAAGGCATTCGATAGGGTGAGCTGGCCTTTTTTATATGCAGTAATAGGACAAAATGGACTCTGGAATAATTTTCAGAATGCAATAAGGAATATTTATAAATGTCCTTTGGCGAGGATTTTAGTGAACGGCTCCCTCCCTTCACAACTGAAAATAGGTAGAGTACCCCCTAAGGATGCCCCTTATCCCCCTTACTGTTTAATTTATACATTGAACCCCTGGCATGAAGAATTAGGGGTGAACAGAGGATTTTGCCATTTCAATATCAAGAGGCCCTCTATGCGGATGACCTGTTGATCTACACAAGAGACTTCAAAGGCGCTTTTCCCATCATATTAGATATCCTTAAAGACTTTGGAAAAATCACAGGTTATCTAGTTAACGAAGAGAAAATGGAGATAATGTCTTGAAATGAAGCTGTAGATACCACTCTGGGAAAAAATGAAATTAGGCATTTTTGAATCCAGGTGGTAAAAAATCTGGATGATATGGCACAAGTAAATTTTATGAGACTTATGCGGGAATCTAAGAGGCTATTAAAATCATGGCCTTATCTCCCCTTATTCATTTTAGGAAGAACAAACTTAATTAAAATGATGATCCTACCAAAATTTACTTTCATATTTAATGCACTGCCTTTACATTACCAGGCCAGGTGGTTCAGGAAATTGCAAGGGGAACTGGGCAGTTCTATATGGGTGAACAAGGGCTTAAGAATAGCCTGGAAAAAATTGCGTGAGAAAAAATTGGATGGTGGGAGAGCTTTCCCAGATTTCCAGCTATATTGTTGGCCCTTTCAATTAACAAACTTTAGAGTTCTTCTAACTAAAAATTATCAACAGGCCTCCCTCTGCTACGGTGCTTTAACGAAAGATCTAGTAGAACAAGGAAACTACTTCCTCTTCAAATCTGGACAGCCCAAATATTTCAAGAAGGTACGACTAAGAGTATTAAGAGCAGATTGTAAGTTATGGGTCCAAGTCAGAAGAATTTTAGGAATACAATATCACAGCCAAATGGCCCCAGTCTGGAAATCCCCGGGAACTCCACTCTGCTTTCTGGACACTTCAGCCACTCCATTAATGGATGCGGGAATAGAAAAATGGGGCCAGCTCATTGATAAGGACACTTTAATCTCATGGGACTCACTAAGTATTACAAACAATAGGCTCTCCAGGTTCAAATATCTGCAATTAGTGAGTTGGGCTCGGGACCAATTGAATGTGGAATACAAAACAGCCTGGGAGGAAGAAATTTATAGCAGTAACCCACAAAAGAAAGAGGTGGCCAAGTGGTACTGGATTTTGCTGCAAGAAGAAGATGGGCCCGATACACTGGCAGAAGAAATTTGGAAAGAAGACCTACCTACATCAGATCCATTATTTCTCTGGCAAGTATCAATGTCTACACTTTGGTCTTATGTGAGGTACGCACCCCTGAGAAGAAATCATCTGTTCACTTTACACAGGGCTTATTGGTCTCCTAAGAAATTATCCAAAATGGGGGAGAAGAAAATCAAGAGGTGTCCGAAATGTGACCTTGAGAAAGCAGATGATGTACACATGTTCTGGCAATGTCCAGGAATCCAAGATTTTTGGCAAGAAGTGGGTAAGATCTTAACAGCTGTTATGAAAAAGGATATAGAGGTAAGCCAGACAGTCATTATATTTGGGGTTTTAGAGGGTTTTTATATAGCTGCGCTATATAAAAACGGACTGTGCCAGGGTGATGGTCCTAAGGGGGAAGAGAAGAAAATTTCAAGATCAATTACTACTTATCTTAATAATAATTGCACGTAGGGAAATCTGTATTAATTGGGTCTCTAGGACCCTACCATCTTGTTTAGACTGGTTAAATTTGGTGAAACGCATTGGTAGACCGGATCGTATAAATGGCTCAAAAAAGAGGATTAGCACCTGGGAGCCTCTCGTATCCTACCTCTCAAATCATACTTCAAATAAAAAAACAAACTCTGAGCATAAGGCGGGAAAGGAACTTTAATGGTCCAAGGATTAAGACATCTTCAGCCACGGAGAGGTAGGGTGGGGTGATCCCCACAAACCTCTAAAATTGGTTGAAGGAGGGTGTTTCAGGAGGAGTTAATGCCCAGCAGGCTGTGGGCATATGATTTGGAGCCTGAATACACATATCCTATTTGTTTGTCGCACATGAGGACCAAAAAAAAAAAAAAAAAAAGAGTCTGTCCGTATATTTAAATAACCCCTTCCTGGCCTCTTTGCACACGTCTTTGGCTGCATTATTGCACTGCTTTCCTGCTCACAAGGGACAGGATGGGTAGATGGAGAGCATAACTTTATTTGTCTCCCATCTTGCTGGACCCATTTCATCCACCTTCGGACTGTGTCTGCCTACCGGTTACCGTGAACTCGATGGCCATTTCTTTACATCATCTGTATTCTATTAGGCAATACTGTAGTGGTGCTCGCTGTAATACAGTTTCATCTCGAACAGCATCAGCAGGGTGCATGGAGCACTGCATTCACTGTTCCAAAAATGTATTAAAGCTTGCATGGATCAGGCCATTCTACACATATGTTTGACAGCCCTGGCAGGTTGAGCGCAGGTGAAACACAGGGGATACCTACTGGGATGTTTAAGAAGGTATTAACAAGACCCGAAGGAGGCAGTGTCTAGAGAGAACAACGGACATGCAGCATGTGTGGACAAGGATGCGCAAAGCATGAGGGTGACCCGTGCAGGTCCAGTGGGCCTGATCCATCCCGGGCTTTCAGGATTGGCACATTATCTGCATGTAGTTAGAGAGGCAGTGGCTATCCTGAAAATGTCACATAGATCCTACACTTCTGGACCTGCGCTGGACCCTGCCGCTACAGTAATGACTGTAGTTTAAGCTCTCAAATTATGCAAACCAAGAGTTTCTCTTAAATGTGGAAGAGGCAGGGCAGATCGCTTGAAGCCCATGAAGCTAACTTTACCCTTCGGCTTCCCGGTATCAAATAAACAGATGGTTTTACTTTGAACCTGATGAAGAGCACTAGAGTGTGATGATAGTGGAAACATATAGACGAGTAATCGGGCACTTCCCTTTTTTAAATGGGCCCCATCAAATCTTCAGCCAGCCCTGTACAGAGGACATTTAAAAACCACAAATAAAAGTCAACAATGAAACAGACATCTATGAAGCAACCAGATAGGAGGCGTCTAGTTTCCTGGGGTGGAAAATGGCTACTTATTAAACATGACGTTTCAAGGTGTATCTCATTTTGCATTATTCAAGATAACCTCATTGGTTAAAGATCGCTGATATCTTCATGTCTATAATCCTCATACAACCCGGGCCGATGGCAACTGTGTCATTATTCTCTGTACGTCACTTCCTGTTACCTGCCAGAATAAGGGAACGTGGGCTTAATACCTCCAAAGGTACTCGTGAATTCATGATACACCCTATACGCTTATAGACATTGCACCAGGATATTATTTTGCCAAAATCGTGCAATTTAAACCTCTGCTGTGTAAAAGAAAACATATAGAAAGGACTTTAAAAATTCACTGTTAGTCTAAAATGGCTAAAAGAAAAGTGTCCGTTTGCTAACGAAAAAAATTAATATAACTGCTTATAAAAGTGTGGATTTGTCTATCATGTGACTGGGAGCATGTTGGTCCCCAGCCTAATTGTTACAAGCAGCGCGTGACGCTGATTACCCTTTTTGGGCTCTAGATTGTCGGCTTCAGTATTCCAAACCAATTACCCGGACTGGACGCGGGGCCGGAAACTAGAACAGAAAATGATAACAGCCTCATTTGGAATCATTGTTTCGGGCGCCAGGGCAGCGCGTTCAATCGCTGCGAAGACTCCTAGAAGCACAGCCTGGCAGACTGCGGAATATTGTTACACTATTTTTAACTAACGTCAAAATCCAAAAGGCAGAATTGCACAAGGACATGAATCATTAAGGCACACATACCAATGCTTGTTTTCGATAGAGGCATTACACTCTTTAACCTGTCACTCATTCTTCGGCTAAAGAGGTCTTAACATTAACTTCACTTCCAGATCTGTCAGAGTGTGTCACACTCAGGGGTTGCAGCAGTGACAAGAGGCAGCACAGAAACTATTTTCTGCCAACTCGTCCCTTATCATCTGTGACAGCTTCAGCCAATCCTGGCTCTGGGGCAAGAGCACTTTGAATTCTGGGACTTGTAGTTCAAATCCATCAAGCTGGTTCAGTCATGGATAGCTTATCCAGTCCTGGTTTTATTCTCTGTCTTCTGATACATATGGCTTTGATGTTCCCATTAAAAATCCAAGACTACAGTACCCAGAAGGCAGAGGTGAAACAGGGCCGTCTCAGCAGCCTGTGCCTGACACAGAAAAAACGTGAAATCTCTTGTTAGGTCTCGCCTGAGCCAGCGAGCATGCGCTGCTCTGCAAGGCTTTTATTAGGTCTCGCCTGAGCCAGCGCGCATGCGTTGCTCTGCGAGGCTTGCGAGGCTTTTAGTAAGGACTTTAAACTCTGAACACACGCTCGTGCGTGTGTTTCTTTTTTGGCTCACCCGCTATTGGCCTTTGCGTGCGTCTTTCTAAGAAAGACAGCACGCAATTGGGCAAAGGCGGGTGCATGTCCCGCCTTCTCTCTCCCCTGGCCTAGGGAGCTCGGGAGCGAGCATCAGCGCCATCTGTTTCCAATTATCGCACCCGCGTCTCGCGTTCGCGTTAATTGGAAACAGATGGCGCTGGCCAAAAGACTAGCTTTAGTAAATGAGGGCTGCAGTAAGTGTCACGCCCTCTTCAATACAATCATTGACATCAGCGCTTGTTTTTCCCCTTCTCCGACACTCTTATTCGCTCTCTTACATGACAGTGTGAATGAGTGCTCTTTGTTGTCTACCAGAGCGTGCTGTGTAAGTGCTGAAGGCTTTAGTTTAGTATGTCAAGATAAAAGGCATAATTGCTAAATATGCAAGGCGTCACGCCGCAAAGCTTCAAGGCGCTGCTCTACAGCTATAACGCCTCACAATGTCAAAGTCAGAAAGGCTAGCGCAGCTAACACCGCTAACACCACAAGGCCTTGGTGTGGGGACTCCTGCTCTGGCTTCCAGACTTTACCTCCAGATCACTGGTCACTTCCGGCCAGGGATCACAGAAACCTGTGTCCCCATTGCTTCACGCACACGAACAAAAGCACACATTGCCCAACAGGAATGCTCTTTGGGCTGGGCGTTCTGCTGGCACAGCTGGATTCCGGGGCACAGGGCATCTGCTTTTAGCCCCGTTAAGCCACGGCCCAGCTCCAGCCTGGCTAATGGGCCGGCTGTTTGTCTTCACCACCGGGTGAAAGGATGTGGGCCTCGGTGGGATTACCGAGGGCGAGGCTCCTGTGACCCGGAGAGGAATGCCACTGTTGTCTTTAACTCCACTCCGAACACTGCAGCTTAATTGATGATTTTTACACATGGACGGTAAGAAAAAAAAAAACCATTCCCAAAAGTTCACCTTCAATTAAAGTCCTCGTTAGAAAAAAAAGTACTCACGCATAGCCCAAACCTCACAAAAGCAGAGAGGGAAGGCAGGCACCTTTTATCTGAACCCTCGGTTAAAGTTTTCATTAAAAACAAGCATTGGCATAGCCAATAGGTCTCGCCTTTGGGACCTTGTAAGTAAAAAAAAAAAAATGAAGTATAAGACTTCACGTTTACATTTACTTCGTATTTAGGATGCAGTAAATGTAAACGTGAAGTCTTGCACTTCAGTTTTGTTTTTTTTACTTACAAGGTCCCAAAGGCGAGACCTATTGGCTATGCCAATGCTTGTTTTTCTTTTTGCATCACAGGTCTGGGCCTACTAGTCCCAGCAGGGACGCTGAGATTGGCTATAAAGCCAGGAAGGGCTGAAAGCGTTACAGGTCAGATGGGGGTCACTTGACAGCTATGTGTTTGATTATCAATGGGGCACTTGAGTTTTCCTTAAAACTTCTCCCAAGCCATTCTTAGAAATAAGCATTGGCAAATGCAGTTGGTCTCACCTTTTCGAGAGCTGTTGGCTTTGTCAGTGTGTTTTAGCCATGATGCATAGCAGCACGACAGCTGTGCCGCACGGCTGAAAGTAAACTTTTACGTTACTTGCTAAATGGCTATTTCTGCATTAAAGGCTGCTAAATTTGGATGCTCCCGAAGTGTTATGTGATTTTTTTTTTTTTTACAGGTGCATTGTATGCCGGAAACAGCCTACCTGAGTGAGCGGGAGGGCGCTGGACCAACTCCACACGACGACCCCAGGGGCCAGAGGTACAGGGGAAGTTTCCCCAAGGGGACCAGGGCAGAACATGGCCCAGCACTGGGCAAGGCCACTCGAGTCCGCGTAAGCACGCTGAACCACCTTTAGGTGAATTCTAGCACTGCTTACTGTATTCTGCTTGCTTGCTTGGCTCGTAGATGTATTCATTTTTAAAAGTCGTTTGATTAGGAGGCGACGGGATAATAGACTGGTTGGGTAGGTCGGAGTTGGGGGAGTCCAGAGATGGAGAGAATGATGCACAAGTTAGACTTTTATGCCTCCGAAGTGATGTTTTATTTTACATTGGTCACAGTAAGTAATTATTAGACTTGTAGAGCGCATGAATGCCGAGGCGGCTTGGCGCTGTGTGTAGCCGGGGAGCAGGTATTGGACTGGATGAAGCGGCTTCATTACGTGGCAGGGAAAAGCCAGGTCTTTAACATTTTCCTGAAACGTGACCTGGAGTTCTGGAGCCTTATGCTGGATGGTAGCTCATTCCAGAGCTTTGATGCTCGGTATGAGAAACTTCTACCGCTCCATCTAGCCTTACGGATCCTGGGGACCTGAACTAGTCCTTTATTGGCTGATCTAAGCTGCCTATTTGGTGAGTACCACTGGAAAAGTTTCTGTAGGTCTCCTGCGCCTCCGCCATACAGTGCTTTGTGCACCAGGCACAGAGCCTTAAACTCAATGCGCTTCTTGATCGGCAGCCAATGCAGCTCTCTTATACTGTTAGAGATGTGTTGGTATTTAGGAATATTAAGCAACACTCGGGCTGCTGTGTTTTGCAGTGATTGAAGTTTTAACAGTTGGCGCTTGTCAACTCCCAGGAAAAGTGTATTACAGTAATCGATACGGGAGAGGACTAGGCAACTATGACCACTTTCCTAAGGTCTAGAGAGATGAGCAGTAGGATTTTACGCAAGACTTTCAATAGGAAGAAGCAAGAAGATGTCAGCTGGTTACTCTGACCAGCAAAGTTAAGTTGGACATCAAACAAAAATCCTAGATTCCTGACCTTTGCTGAGGGAATTGGGCAGAGTCCCGCTTCTGCCGGCCACCAGGATTGGTCCCAAAGTGGAGGCTCTCTCTCAAACTCCATGACCTCAGTTTTAGTTGTAATCAGTTTGAGATAGCTCTGGTGCATCCACCCCATGATTTGCTTCAAACAATTATGGAATGTTCTGGCCACCGTGTCAGCATTTGAGGAAATCGAGATGACAATCTGCATGTCATCGGCGTAGGTTACCAACGAGAGCCCGTGGGCCCTCGTTAACTTGGCCAACGGCGTGACATAAATGTTAAATAGGGTTGGAGACAAGGCTGAGCCCTGTGGAACTCCACATGGAAGAGAAAACCTCTCAGATGTAAGGTTGTCCCAACAGACCCTCTGTTCTCTTGTGGTTAGGAATGAGGTGAGGAGGGTTAGAGCCGTCTCTTGAATTCCTATTGCCTTCAGCCGTTGCATCAGAACCAAATGTTTCACTGTATCGAACGCAGCTGATAGGTCAAGAAGTATTGGGACGGCTCTACCTCCTCCATCCAGCTGTTTGCAAATTTCCTCCGTTGCCTTGATTAGCGCTGACTCTGTGGAGTGCCTTGGTCTGAAGCCGTGCTGTGTAGAGTCCAAAAGACCATTGGCGTCCAAATAGCCGATTAGACTTGATTAATTGATTTTTCTAGTATTTTTACCGCCAGTGGCAAGCAGGATATAGGTCGGTAATGTTTTACGTCTAGTGGGTCAAGAGAGGGTGTTTTTTAAACTAGGTGTAACGCACGATTTTTTCCAGGAAACTGGATAAGTTCCTGTACTAATAACATTGTTGAGGAGCGGAGTTAGGTTGGAACTGATTGTATCAGAGGCCAGATGTATTATTGCGGGGGGACAGGAATCGTTTGGAGACCCTGATTTTGCGTCTAATAGCAGCTTGTTGACTTTGTCCTCAGTTAATAAGGAGAAACTGTTCAACTGGCATGTCGTGGAATCGGACATGGCCTCCACCACCAGTGGTAGGGGGAGTTCGGTCGAAACTGGGACCTCACCAGCTAGTTCATCATATACCGCACTGACCTTCTCCTGGAAGAATTTAGCCATTTTGTCACAGAGATCTTGGTCCGGTGCGAATTGATTCACCAGTTGCACACCCAATTGTTTATTACAATTTCTTTTAATAAAAAAAGTGGAATTAAAAAAGTATTGCCCCTTGCTTGGTTGCTGGCTTCAATGCCTAGAATGTCCCAGTCATTAAGTGCACAGAAGGAAGACGTAGCCCCGCTTAATGTTAAAAGTTTTATTTGAAGTTTTGTTGTAATTGTGACTTAGCATCACTGTGTAAAAACTGTTGAATTTGTTACACCAGAGTGGGAACCGGGGAGGGAAGTTGGACTTTGTTTCTCTATTTTTTTTTTTTTTTTAAAGTGGCTTTTTCTGTCAGGCTTTTCTCCAGCTCTGGGAAGTTGTACGGTTTACCTCACAGTTCGATTAGAAAGACTGGCTAGGTTCCCCTACAGACAAGGAGGGGGGACCTTTGTCTGAACCGGAAGTTGACCTCTTTTGTCTCCACTGTACCTAGCTGACCAGTAACTGTCTAGCTCATGGGTACCTGCAAACATTTTCCCAAGGGCCACAAAGTTTGGTCTGCGATGTGACCGAGGGCCGCATTGATGCCAGCAGGGTGGCGATCAGAAGAGGAAGAACAGTGGTAAGGTGGCTATAGGGGAAGCAAAGCATATACAGCTACTGGCTGAATTGCTCAATATGAAACCAGACAACCTGGGATTAATTCCAGCTTCCCCACTATACAAAATGTGTGATCCTAGGCAGTTGATTTATTTCACTTTCCCCCCTTTTTAGGTCAAGCCTGAGCAGCGCATGCGCTGCTCTGCTAGGCATGCTGTATTTAGATATGGACTAGAAGCTCCGCCCACTCTCCACCCATATTTTTCATTGGCTTGTGTCAGTGTCCTTTGTAAATGTTGGCTTCTGATTTGTTGATAGGCTTATTAGTCCCTCCTTAGTCCCTACCATTACTCTGTTGTTACCTCCCGTGAGGACTGGCCCTCTTACTTGTGCCCTTACTCAGGAGCTTTCATTAGCAGCTCGGGAGCACTATTTAGATAATGTTATGCTGAAGCAGGCATGACATGCGCGGCTTACTAAACACTTTTCTTTAACAATTGTAGGCTTTTTTAATGAGGGCGTCAGGTCGCGCTTTCCCCCTGCTCGACTTATGTGGCGCTCACCCTCTTGCTTCCACATGCTTAGCGGTTCTCTGCAGGCCGGCAGACCCCAATCGCCCGCGGCAGGACGATGCCATGCGCATGCGCGTTTGAAATACATGCCGCAACACAAGTGTGCATGTTTAAAATACACTCTGCAACATAGTAGAGCAAATGCATTTTTCTTTTAGATGTTCTGCTTCGTTGCCGTATGTATTTTAAATGTGCACACTTTTGTTGCGGTATCTATTTGAAACGCGCACTAACTTTTTAATTTATTTTGTTGCAGTTCACTGTTAATTAGGGTAATCTAATCGCCGCTGGAATCAGGGCGTCGTAGGTGTGTTTAGCCACTGTGAGGTCAAAGGACGCCATCGAAGCTGCACACACACTAAAAACGTAAAGCTGTAAAGGAGAGAGAAGGAGCTGCTTGCAGGGCACCCTCGAGGGTTATTGAATGGATTGTGTGCCGTAACACATCAATCAGCACCACCGTTGTACATTTCCCACTACAAATTCATGCCCCCCCACAGCCCAAACTCACGCTATATGTGCCCCGCCTCCTTGTTGATCTGTAGCCTCCTTTTGTCTTTTTAGGTCGAGCCTAGCAGCAGCGCGCATGCACTGCTCGCTTTGCGAGACTGCTGTAGTAGAGTACGGGAGAGAAGCAGCGCCCACTCTCCTCCCATATTTTTCATTGGCTTGTATCATTGTCTTTCGTAAATGCTGCCTTCGGATTCGTTAAAAGGCTTGTTAGTCCCTCCTTAGTACGGCCTTGTCTTCATTTGTACCCTCCCATGGCGAACAGCCCTTTTACTTCAGTTGTTACACAGGACCTGTTATTTAGTCTTTAAGCACTATTTACTTTTTTGTGTTTCTCTTACTGCAGGCCGTACATGCGCTGCTTCAGCTGACACCGCTTGTATTTTTAAGCAGCACGACCGCCCCATAACACGGGCGCCTGCTTTCAATAACTTTAACCCGTAACTATCTTGTGTCTGTTTCAACCCCCACCCCAAGTAAAATGGATTTAGAAATGAGTAGCAAAATAAGTCATGTGAATTCCAGGTAGCACATAATCCTGCGCTAATGGGCTGAAGCTGACAACAGCACATCTGTGTTACATGTCATCTGTACTAAAGCCACCTGACGGGTTGTTTTCAAAAGCCTGTTTTATTAACAACACCACCACCAATACCACCACCAATACCACCACCAATACCACGACCATCAATACCACCACCTCCACCAATACCATCACCACCAATACCACCACCACCACCGCCAATACCACTACCACCACCACCACCACCAATACCACCACCACCAATACCACCACCACCATCAATACCACCACCTCCACTACCACTAATTCCACCACCAATACCAACACGACCACCAATACCACCACCACCAATACCACCACCACCAATACCAATACCACCACCACTGCCAATACCACCACAACCACCACCAATCTCTTCACCACCACTAACACCGCCACCATCAACACCACCAATACCAATACCACCGCCACCACCACCACCGATACCAATACCACCACCACCACCACAACCACCACAACCAATATCACCACCACCAATACCACCACCACCACCAATACCACCACCACCAAGACCACCACCACCAATACCACCACCCCCACCACCAATACTACCACTAATACCAATAACACCACCAATACCACCAACACCACCAATACCACCACCAATACCAACACCACCAAAACCAACACCACCAAAACCAACACCACCAATACCACCACTACCACCAATACTACAACCAATACCACCACCACCACCAATCTCACCCCCACCATCACTACCACCACCAATACCACTACCACCACCACCACCACCAATACCACCACTACCGCCAATACCACCACTACCAATACCACCACCAATACCACAACCACCACCAATACCACCAATGTCACCACCACCAATACCACCACCACCACCACCACCAATACCACCACCACAAATACCACAACCACAAATACCACAACCAATACCACCATCACCACCAATACCACCAATACCACCACCAATACCACCACCACCAATACCACCACAAATACCACCACCAATACCACCGCCAATACCACTGCCAATACCACCACCACCAATACCACCATCACCACCAATACCCCCACAACCACCAATACCAGCACCACCACCAATACCACCACCAATACCACAACCACCACCAATACCACCACCACCAATACCACCGCCAATACCAATACCACCACCATCACTAATACCACCACCAATACCACCATCAATACCACCACAAATACCACCACCAATACCACCACCACCACAAATATCACCACCACCAATATCCCCACTACCACCACCAATACCACCACCAATACCACCACCAACACCACCACCACCACCACCAGTACCAATACCACCACCAATACCACCACCACCAATACCACCACTACCACCAATACCACCACTACCAATACCCCACCACCACCATCAATACCACCACTACCACCACCAATACCACCACCACCAATACCACCACCACTACCACCGCCACCAATACCACCTCCACCAATACCACCACCACCAATACCACCACCACCAATACCACCAATACCACCACCACCAATACCACCACCAATACCACCACTAATACCACCAACAATACCACCAACAATACCACCACCAATACCACCACCACCAATCTAATACCACCAATACCACCGCCAATACCAATACCACCACCAATACCACCACCACCAATACCACCACCACCAATAACAATACCACCACCACCAATACTACCACCACCAATGCCACCACAAATACCACCACCAATACCACCAATATCACCACCACCATCACTACCACCACCAATACCACCACCAATACCACCACCAATACTAATACCACCACCAATACCATCACCAATACCACCAACAATACCACCACCAATACCACCACCAATACCACCACCACCAATCCAATACCACCACCAATACCACCAATAACAATACCACCAATACTACCACCACCACCACAAATACCACCGCCAATACCACCACCAATACCACCACCACCATCACCACCACCATCACTACCACCACCAATACCACCACTACCACCACCAATACCACCAATACCAAACAACCGCCAATACCAATACCACCGCCAATACCACCAATACCAGCACCACCAATACAAACCACCACCACCACCACCACCACCAATACCACCACCAATACCACCACCAATACCACCGCCACCACCAATACCACCATCACCACCAATACCACCACCACCAATATCTCCACCACCACCACTACCACCACCAATACCACCACCACCACCAATACCACCAATACCCCCACTACCACCAATACCACAACCACCACCAATACCACCACCACCAATACCACCGCCAATACCAATACCACCACCACTAATACCACCACCAATACCACCACCAATACCAATACCACCACCAATACCACCATCACCATCACCACCAATACCACCACCACCACCACAAATATCACTACCACCAATAGCACCACTACCACCACCAATACTACCACCACCAATACCACCACCACCACCTCCAATACCACCACCAATACCACCACTAATACCACCACCACCAGTACCAATACCAATACCACCATCAATAACAATACCACCACCAACAATACCACCACCACCAATATCACCACCACCAATACCACCCCCACCAAAACCACCAATACCAGTACCACCACCAATACCAGTACCACCACCAATACCAGTACCACCACCAATACCAATACCACCACCAATACCACCAATGCTACCACCACCACCACCACCAATATCACCACCACCAATACCACCACCAATACCAATACCACCACCTCAGCGCCTCTCGCTCACTAGTAATAGCAGGGGCACTGTACGAGGCCGGAGCTGCAGCCGACACCATCCCTCCCTCCCTCCCTCCATGCCTGCCATAAAGCACAGCCCGCCCTACACCAGGAGGTGAAGCCAATGTCGTACTACAGCTGGAGTGTTTATTAGGCCAAAGAAAGCAATGACGTTACGCAATGGCACACTCAAATCACAGAGAGGGCAGGAAATAGCCCCCCTTCCCACTCTTCCTACTGAGCCGCGACAGTGTAATCACAGAGCGAAAGGTGTGGGAGCTCTTTGTTAGTGTTTATAGCTTGGATCATATGTAACTCTCACTTCACACTTTGTGTCTGTGTAATTTACAACACTTACACATCTTCTTCACTGCACTATTTATCACTACTTTGAAGACGTCGCAGGCCGGTCTCTTCCTCTGATATTTACAATCTAACATGCGGTCGAGAAGGCCCTTTATTGCAATGCAATAAGTCTCGAATTTGCGAGAGTTTAAGCTATTAGTATTGTAAATGACAATGCCTTTTGTTTATGTTTTAAAACCCAGAACATAATTAAAAGGCATTGTCATTTACAATGCTAATAGCTCAAACTCGTGTGAATGCGAAACCTATTGCATTGCAAATGCTTGTTTTTACAAGGTTATTTGTGCATAGAGATGCACGTGAAGGCTTTTATTGCTTAGTCATGGAGGCTTTCTCGAGCTAGGACTGCTCAAATTACAAGAAATTGCATTAACACTTTCCAGCGGGTTCCTTACCGGCAGGACAGCCGCGCTGAGCATGTTATGGTCTGGCATTTTTTTTAAATGAATACTTTAGCTCGTAAGACAGAATGTAAACGTTGTTTTCCTCTGCCTTCTCTGCCATATGTTTCCCAAAGTGACAACAGCAGGAGCACGGTATATTCTTACTGTAATAAGGAACATGGTTTCCTCAAAAGCGCGTGCAGCTCGGAGATTCTTTTAATGCGGATGAGTCACGAGCGCCCACCTATTTTAGTCTGTTTTTCTAAAGGATGGTTCCTTTAAAGAAAGAATAGTTTAAGTAATTTTAGTGAGCAGAGTAGTGATGTGTGTCTGCTTATTAATTTCCTCTAACGCTCTTGCTTAAGCAGCGCTGCCAGCTCCCGCCCCCTCTCTGACATCTCTCAACTTTGTTTGGTAGAGCAGGCTGCAGAAGATCTAATTAATGTAGTGTATCAGCGGGGCTGTCACACTGCAGCTCCTCTTCACTTCTTGCTTTGTATATGGAGTCATTCGGCTGCAGAGTGCATGCCTCTGCCTCTACCTCCAAAAAGAACAATTGATGGACAGAATGCAGACCAATGTCTCACATTCACCCCAGTACAGAGATCTGGGCCGAAATCCATCGTTCTTTTGCTCCCCATGCCATTCCAGTTTGAACCCAGCCATATGCAAATCAGTCTTAACCCTGCGCCCAATGGGAACAGTCCAGCCCGAACTGCCAGGTTAGGTCCTCCCTGGACTGAAAACAAGCATCCTAGGACCGCTTTCTGGGTTTCACCCCTCATCAGCCAGGATAGCTTGACTCCAGTGGCATGGAGAGCACGGGACCCACGTCTGGCATACCCGTCCAACTCAGGGTGACATATGCAAAAAGAACAATTGATGGACAGAATGCTGAACAATGTCATACATTCACCCCAGTACAGAGATCCTGGCCTAAATCCATCGTTTTTTTGCTCCCCATGCCATTCCAGTTTAGACCCAGCCATATGCAAATCAGTCTTGACCCTGTTCCCCATGGGAACAGTCCAGCCCGAACTGCCAAGCCAGGTCCTCCCTGGACTGGAAACAAGCATCCTGGGACCGGTTTCGGGGTTTCACCCCTCATCAGCCAGGCCTACCTTGACTCCAGTGGCATGGAGAGCACGGGACCCACGTCTGGGCATATCCATCCCACTCGGGGTGACAAATGCAAAAAGAACAATTGTGGACAGAATGCTGAACAATGTCATACATTCACCTCAGTACAGATATTTGTGCCGAAATCCATCATTTTTTTGCTCCCCATGCCACCATCCACTGAACACAAAACAACACCTTGGAGGCAGACGAATGTGGCAGACAGAATTAGTGCAGTGGTGGGAGACTGCTCCATTATAGTGCCCACTGCATACGGAAGTCTCTTTACTGTTGGTATCTGTCATTGATGTAGTGCACTCACCAGTCTTTTAAGAAAGAAAAGTCGAAATACAACTAGCTCGTACGTATTCCACCAACTCAAAGCGTCCTCCCAGGAGTCTTCTAGCATGGCACACTTCCCAAGTGTCTCTCTCGGACGCCCCACGCCCCCTCCTCATTGCACTATTGACATTTAAATGCCATTCCTGAATTTTAGTATGTGGTTCTCCCTATCAATGTATTCCTTTTATATAGCGCTTAAGTAGTGGGGATGCTGCTTCAGAACACTTATAAAAATGTAACATGATCAACATTCAGAAATATAACATGCCCTTTTAATGTATCCCCGGCGCAAGCTTGATAAGCTTCACATACGAGTGCCTAGCTTCTTAAAGCGTACTCTCCCTTTCTTACTTCCTGTCAGCGTTGCATTACAGCTCTATCTGGGGGCCAGGGCTTTAAGTGGGCCGGGTCCTGCCTGTGCTCAGCACCAGCAGTTATAAAAAGCAGGTGCTGAGACTGGTCCCTACCAGGCCCTCCATTATTGGCCGCACCCACAGCGTGAAAAAGAATAAACAGGAAGGGGTGGGAGCACACTGCTGACCTCCCAGCACAGTTCGCCCCTTAGCATTCTGGTAAATGCAGTTTGTAGTGCATGCTTACTTGGTATTTTGCTGGAGTGTTCCACCAATGTTGGTGCAGATTAGTGCGGTCATCTCTAGACACATGTGTTTCTGGATTTTATCCGCCATCAGTAGAGATCAAAAACGATTTTCTTCTGGGGTTGCTGAGCAGGCTGCCACAATTCTTACAGGTCTCAGTGCCTCTCACAGGCGCACAGGTGCATCTCCACTAGCTAGTCAGCTCAATGGCTCAAGGGAGCCTTTTTAAACAGGAAGGGGTGGGAGCACACTGCTGACCTCCCAGCACAGTTCGCCCCTTAGCATTCTGGTAAATGCAGTTTGTAGTGCATGCTTACTTGGTATTTTGCTGGAGTGTTCCACCAAAGTTGGTGCAGATTAGTGCTGTCATCTCTAGACACATGTGTTTCTGGATTTTATCCGTCATCAGTAGAGATCAAAAACGATTTTCTTCTGGGGTTGCTGAGCAGGCTGCCACAATTCTTACAGGTCTCAGTACCGCGCACAGGTGCATCTCCACTAGCTCGTCAGCTCAATGGCTCAAGGGAGCCTTTTTAAACAGGAAGGGGTGGGAGCACACTCCTGACCTACCAGCACAGTTCGCCCCATAGCATTTTGGTAAATGCAGTTTGTAGTGCTTGCTTACTTGGTATTTTGCTGGAGTGTTCCACCAAAGTTGGTGCAGATTAGTGCTGTCATCTCTAGACACATGTGTTTCTGGATTTTATCCGTCATCAATAGAGATCAAAAACGATTTTCTTCTGGGGTTGCTGAGCAGGCTGCCACAATTCTTACAGGTCTCAGTACCTCTCACAGGCGCACAGGTGCATCTCCACTAGCTCGTCAGCTCAATGGCTCAAGGGAGCCCTTTTAAACAGGAAGGGGTGGGAGCACACTGCTGACCTCCCAGCACAGTTCGCCCCTTAGCATTCTGGTAAATGCAGTTTGTAGTGCATGCTTACTTGGTATTTTGCTGGAGTGTTCCACCAAAGTTGGTGCAGATTAGTGCTGTCCTCTCTAGACACGTGTTTCTGGATTTTATCCGTCATCAGTAGAGATCAAAAACGATTTTCTTCTGGGGTTGCTGAGCAGGCTGCCACAATTCTTACAGGTCTCAGTACCTCTCAGAGGCGCACAGGTGCATCTCCACTAGCTGGTCAGCTCAATGGCTCAAGGGAGCCTTTTTAAACAGGAAGGGGTGGGAGCACACTGCTGACCTCCCAGCACAGTTCGCCCCTTAGCATTCTGGTAAATGCAGTTTGTAGTGCATGCTTACTTGGTATTTTGCTGGAGTGTTCCACCAATGTTGGTGCAGATTAGTGCTGTCATCTCTAGACACATGTGTTTCTGGATTTTATCCGTCATCAGTAGAGATCAAAAACGATTTTCTTCTGGGGTTGCTGAGCAGGCTGCCACAACTCTTACAGGTCTCAGTACCGCGCACAGGTGCATCTCCACTAGCTCGTCAGCTCAATGGCTCAAGGGAGCCTTTTTAAACAGGAAGGGGTGGGAGCACACTGCTCACCTCCCAGCACAGTTCGCCCCTTAGCATTCTGGTAAATGCAGTTTGTAGTGCATGCTTACTTGGTATTTTGCTGGAGTGTACCACTAAAGTTGGTGCAGATTAGTGCTGTCATCTCTAGACACATGTGTTTCTGGATTTTATCCGTCATCAGTAGAGATCAAAAACGATTTTCTTCTGGGGTTGCTGAGCAGGCTGCCACAATTCTTACAGGTCTCAGTAGCTCTCACAGGCGCACAGGTGCATCTACACTAGCTCGTCAGCTCAATGGCTCAAGGGGCCTTTTTAAACAGGAAGGGGTGGGAGCACACTGCTGACCTCCCAGCACAGTTCGCCCCTTAGCATTCTGGTAAATGCAGTTTGTAGTGCATGCTTACTTGGTATTTTGCTGGAGTGTTCCACCAAAGTTGGTGCAGATTAGTGCTGTCATCTCTAGACACATGTGTTTCTGGATTTTATCCGTCATCAGTAGAGATCAAAACGATTTTCTTCTGGGGTTGCGGAGCAGGCTGCCACAATTCTTACAGGTCTCAGTACCGCGCACAGGTGCATCTCCACTAGCTCGTCAGCTCAATGGCTCAAGGGAGCCTTTTTAAACAGGAAGGGGTGGGAGCACACTGCTGACCTCCCAGCACAGTTCGCCCCTTAGCATTCTGGTAAATGCAGTTTGTAGTGCATGCTTACTTGGTATTTTGCTGGAGTGTTCCACCAAAGTTGGTGCAGATTAGTGCTGTCATCTCTAGACACATGTGTTTCTGGATTTTATCCGTCATCAGTAGAGATCAAAAACGATTTTCTTCTGGGGTTGCTGAGCAGGCTGCCACAATTCTTACAGGTCTCAGTACCTCTCACAGGCGCACAGGTGCATCTCCACTAGCTCGTCAGCTCAATGGCTCAAGGGAGCCTTTCTAAACAGGAAGGGGTGGGAGTACACTGCTGACCTCCCAGCACAGTTCGCCCCTTAGCATTCTGGTAAATGCAGTTTGTAGTGCAAGCTTACTTGGTATTTTGCTGGAGTGTTCCACCAAAGTTGGTGCAGATTAGTGCTGTTATCTCTAGACACATGTGTTTCTGGATTTTATCCGTCATCAGTAGAGATCAAAAACGATTTTCTTCTGGGTTTGCGGAGCAGGCTGCCACAATTCTTACAGGCCTCAGTACCTCTCACAGGCGCACAGGTGCATCTCCACTAGCTCGTCAGCTCAATGGCTCAAGGGAGCCTTTTTAAACCTGATATAATGTTTGGCAGCCTACTCAGCAAACCCCAAAATACAAGACTGTATTCTCTACTGATGACGGTTAATAAACCAGAAACACGTGTCTAGAGATCAGCACTATCTGCGCCAACCTTGGCGAAACACTCGAAAATATAGGAGCGAACTACAAGAAACTGCATTTACCAGAATGCCAGGGGCGAACCTTGCCTGAGAGGTCAGCGGTGTGCTCCCACATCCTGTTGTCTGAAAAAGAATAAACCTCACCTCTGCAGCAGTGCCATCCTTCACTGCCTTTGAGGTAACTTCAGAGAGACTCGTTATAATTCTTTCACAGTCATCATTTCAGAATTGAAACATTTTCAATATTATATATAACGAAGCCATAGTTGTTGCTTATTTATCTTATGCAACTAACAACCATTGGCAAAGCCAATAATCCTGGCTTGTTGTTGGTGTAATGTTACTTGTTGTGTAATATATCTGGATGCAATGACAGAAGCAACAAATTACCACTCAGGTGGCACACTAAGCTAAGCACAGATTTTTAGCTGCGTTTTTTTAAGCCACGCCCTAATTACATCAGCCACACCCCTTTGAGAGACCTCCAGTTTTTTCATCCCACTTAAAGCCCTGCCGGGGGCATCAGTTATTGCCCTGTCTGCTGAGACAGACTTACTCCGGAGGCATCTGGGAATGCCCTGTCTGCTGAGACAGACTTACTCCGGAGGCATTGGGGAATGCCCTGTCTGCTGAGACAGACTTACTCCGGAGGCATCTGGGAATGCCCGGTCTGCTGAGACAGAGTTACTCCTAAACACCTATAAAAGGTCCATAGACCTTGTACAGTGCACTACTGCTTAAGGTTGTTCAATAAGGGTGCAGCATATATGTTACATATGACGAAAAGGGGGAGAGGCGGGGTTCAGTGCAGCAAACCACCTGGGGCGGCCCTTATTTCAGCAGCTTACAACCTGGTCCTAAGCACAGGACCAAGTTCAGTGCTTTCTGAAAGATATTAAAGTGGGTACTTTTATTTTTCCCCTATTTTGTTCTTTACCTGTGTGATCATGATGTTATGGGCAGCGGTTTGCTAGGAATCTATTGGGAACTTCTGTTCATGAGGCTAAACAAGCATTTGCAATGCAATAGGTCTCACATTAGTGAAACTTTGAGCTGTTAACATTGCAAATGCTAATGTTTGTTATTTTATTTTTTTTGGTTAAAAAATATCCCAGCAGTATCATAAGTACTAAAAGATATTCCACGAAGCAAGGAAAGGGTTCAGTACCACAGACTGTTGCTAAGTGCCCCTGTGGAGTTGTAAATGGACCTCTATTAGCCACATAAGATACTGCACCCATAATGCAATTATAAAGAGAAAGACTGCAGCTCAGCATACGTTTCCATTTTTTTTATTGGAGGGGAGATTTTTGATAGCTTGCGTTTAAAAAATACACCATTGTTGTTTATTTAAATGGTGCATTTTTAAAACGCAAGCTAGCAAAATTCTAATTTCCAATCAAAACAAATGGAAATTCTATTCATAATTGCATTAAGGGTGCAGTACCTTATGTGGCTAATAGAGGTCCCTTTACAACTCCACAGGGACACCTAGTAACAGCCTGTGGTACTGCACCCTTTTCTTGCTTAGTGGAATTTTTTTTAATTAATATTTTAAAACTATCACTTTAAAAAATACTTTTCAATGCACTGATATAATCTGATATACTAAGGTGAAATGGTTCTGAATGTTAATGAAATACTTTGAATTTGGAAGAGACTGTATGGTATTCTTACACTTTTGCTGCAAGATGGCTTTGAAAATGAAGTTGTTCCTAAAGTTCAGTGGTGCAGGACAAGCTAATGACTTGCTTTTCTGAACTTCACCTAACCTTTAAGTAAAGGATTGCCTATTTTTTTTAAATGTTCATGCTGAATTGAGTGAACAGCAGCCCAGTGCTGCTGATGATCAGGGGCCGCAGGTAAAGGTCAGGAGGGCCGCATGTGGCCCCCGGGCCGTACTTTGAGAATCCCTGGCTAGCTCAAAGCAGGTGGCTGAGACAAGTTTTGTTTTTACAGTCTCAAAGAGGGCAACTGCATCCACAGAAACAGTAGATATTAAATATAACCAAATAATTACAAGTCGCACAATACTGTCAACACAGAGTAATAATAAGGAACATACTGTTCAGGATGATTGCAGTGACTTCAGTCACTGTGCTGTTTGTATTCTGCTGCACATAAACTGCATTATTTCTCAAAACATCACACACCAATTTTGTTCCATGAGACAAGATCAGAGGACAGACTTTCTGCCAACACTTAGGGGCTCTACTGTGTTATTGGTGAACACCCACACAAAACGCGCAGATAGTGACCCTCTGGGGGTTAGATCTGGACACCAGATCCCCCGCCAACACGGATGACCCCCACTCTACTGTTCACGATCACTTTTAAAATGACAACATCCACACCACAGTTGTTCCAACCTATGGAACGCTTTGGTAAAAGGCTAAAAATGTATATGATAAATCCGTATTTGCGTTATAGGTTGTATATTAGACCAGGGAGAGCTGCTGTTCTTCTGGGCTAGGGCTTTCCTAAGGAGAGATTTTGCCAATAAAGGCTGCACTCTGTGGCCAGATTTACCAGTTTGCCATGCAGCCGCAAATGCTGTGTTGCACTGCGTGGGGAGACGAGAGCAGGAGGGCACTATATGTACAGAAATATGGCACTTTCCTCCCCTCTCACTAACGACGGCGTTGAATTGTGGGGCCGTGAAACAGGGACACACCTTTGCATCATAGTGCAAGGCTTTCTCTGTGAGTCTATCATAGGTTTTGTACTGGAAGGATACCTTTTCAGTACAAAAGTCCATGCTTAGACTAACTTTAAACCTTTCTCACTTTGTTTGTGTGCTGTACAGTGCAGCACACATGCAAAGTTTGAAAATAAAGGAGAGAAAAAGCAGTTCTCCTTCATAGGGCCTATCTGAAATGGGCGCTATTTTATAACGCTAAACCTTGTCTACTCTTTTAGGTAAATAAGGCTTAGCATCAGAAACCTTGGGTGGTTGCAAGGGAACACACATACACCACCCATGGTACGTCCCCTTGGCGCTAAGTAATACATACCAGTGCTATGCGTTGCTTTGTGCTACTTTCAAGTGAATTTCCCGTGCTACACTTGTTTAGTGCTGGAAAGTTACTTAGTAAAAAAAGATTTAGCGTAATTTTGCATCACTTTCGTGATGCAAACATGGCGCTAAAACTAGTAAATATACCCCTCTGTCTTTCAGGTAAAGCTAGATGGGAGCTTACAAGGACAAAGGGCTCACACAATCCCACTCAGGGCCATCTCGGACCGCTGGATCTGGCTAGCAAACATGTCAGAAGATAAGTGGACCTTTGCACAGCAAGACAGGTCAGGGGACTTCCCCAGGTGGGGCTCTAAGGCGCATCTTCCAATATCCAGCCCACTTTTTTTTTTTTATAAACTCTTTTTATTTGCAAAAAATACACTTGTTGGTCATTGCACACAGGGATTCATAATTAGTACAGTGTTGCATTCACAGATTCGTATACCAATATACCTCATCCGATGTTACAGCACACAAGATGGCAACAATACATAAATCATTACGGCGTTAATGGTTCGTCAAGGGAGGGGACCAAGGGAGGTTCACACAGATGTCCGCGGTACTCATTCCATTTTGTCCAAATTGCTACCCATTTCCGGGGACACCCCCGGGCCACATAGACTGTCTTCTCTTGCAGCATGCACCAGTCCATGTCTTTCTTCCATGCACTTAGTTTTGGAGGTGCGCCCGCTCCCCATTGGCTTGCTATATTTCGTTTTGCAATTATCTGTCCAAGTGTCACCCATATTTTGCCTTTTGCGGACAAGTCTGTGGGCTCCCAGATGTTTAAGATGCACCTTTTTATTTCGGGTCGCAATTCTACCCCCCAGACAGTGCGCATACAGTTGTGCACCCGTTTCCAGTAGGCTTGTATTAGAGGGCACTCCCAAATTATGTGGAGGAACGTCCTCACCTCCCCACACTGTCTCCTACAAAGCCCGTCCTCACTCCTACCCATCAATACTAGTCGTGTACCAGAGATGAAAACTCTGTGTAATATTTTGAGTTGTATCAGTCTCAGTTTTGCCGAAATCGCCACCTCCCTGGGGGAGGAAAGTGCCTCTCTCCATTCTTCGTCATCGATCTCAAGACCATCAGTCTCCCACTTTCTCCTAAGGGCAAGCAAGGGATCAGGGGTATGATGTATACGTTTTTGATATGTGAGGGAGATAGCCTTTTCCGGTAGATGGCCGTCAAGCAGTCTGTCCTCTAGGGGGGAGGACTCCGGGAGCATCGTGCCGGGGGGGATGTTAGACTGGAGTGAGTGTCTGATCTGTATGTACCGAAAGTATTCCGTTTGCGCTAAGTCGTACGTTTGCTGTAATGAGGCAAATGTCACCATACCATTGGGCCCCCATAGGTCTTTTATATGGGAGATCCCTATCAGATCCCAGTTGCGAAACCCTTTTGTGTGACCCAGTGTACCCAACCTTTCAGAGACCCAAAGCGGGGTAGCCAAAGTGAGCTTATCAGCCCATCCTAGTTTGCGACTCACCATATGCCAGAGTTGGACAGAGTGCCTTGTAGGTCCCATGAGTGGATATTTGTTAGGTCTAGAGTAGAGCGCAGCCTCAAAGTTCCCCCCCGGGAGGAACCATCTGTCCATCCCATAGCCGGGATCATCCCCACCGCTATATGTGCCCTGGTTTATGGCCGAAAGGTGTGCCGCCCAGTAGTATTTCCGAATGTCTGGAAGTGCTATACCCCCATCATACCACCCCAGTGTCAGCTTCTGGAGCGATATGCGCGGCGTTCCGGCCCACAACAGGTCCCTCTGAGTAGCCTCAATATCTACAAAATACTTTTGTGGGACTAAATCTGGGTAGTTTTGGAGGGCATATAAAAAACGCGGAAGCGCCATCATCTTGAAAAGAGCTGCCCGACCCAGTAGGGACAACGGGAGCCTCTTCCAAATGGCGGTATCTCTTTTGAACCTTTGCAGAGGTGGCAGGAGATTCTGCACGTATCGCGTCGTCACGTCCATGGGGATAAAGATTCCAAGGTACTTAAATCCCTCTGTGGCCACCTTGATCAGGCAATCGCGTGGAATTGAAGGAGGGGTGCCATGTAGGACGTAAAGCACTGATTTCTCCCAGTTGATACTGTAGCCTGAGTTTCTCCCAAAATTGGTGAAAATGTCTAGGGCAACTCTAAGGGACTTTGAGGGGGAGGCAAGGTACAGAAGGATGTCATCCGCATAAAGCGAAATCCGGTCCTCCCACCCATCTGCCCATCTGAGCCCCCCTAGTGAGAGGTCTTGTCGTATCCAGGCCGCAAGAGGCTCCAGGGAGAGGGCGAAAAGCAAGGGTGAGAGGGGGCAGCCCTAGCGCGTCCCTCTTTCCAGTGTGAAAACCTCTGAGATCTTATTATTTACCACCACCTGGGCTAATGGTTCGGTGGTGAAATTAGGACCGAAGCCCATCTTTTTGAGGACCGCCATCATATAAAGGCCATTCGAGCGTGTCAAATGCCATAGCGGCATCCAACGAGACCACGACCGCATCTTCCTGGATCGTGTGGCAGCGTCCCAACACTCCGTGGAATCGTCGCAAGTTGAGCGCAGTGTTGCGGTGCGGCATGAAGCCCGATTGGTCTGGGTGGACCAGTTTGGTGATTATCGGCTTGATCCTGTTTGCGAGCTGCTTCGCGAGGATTTTGGGTTTAGCATTGAACAATGATATTGGCCTGTAAGAGGTGCACAGTTCTCTGGGTTTCCCTTCTTTAGGGATGGCCACCAACGTGGCGATGCGCTGGCCTCTCGGTAGTTTCCCCCGAACTCTACTATCCTCGAACATGTTTTTAAGGTGTTGACCCAGACGGTCAGGTTTGAGCTTGTACAGCTCAATTGGGAGACCATTTGGTCCTAGGGCTTTCCCAGGCTGGAGTTCCTTAATTGCTTTGGCCAGTTCTTCTACGGTGAGCACACCCTCCAGAGTTTCTCGGTCGTCCTCAGAAAGGGTGGGCATCTTAATGTCGGCCAAAAGCGCGGAGGAATCCTCCTCCTGCCTCTCCGACCCCCTGCTGTATACTCTTTTGAAATGTGCTGCAAACTAGTTTATTATCTCCTGAGGTTCAGTGAGGAGGGCGCCCAATTCGGTCTGAAGCTCAGGCACCACCCTCTGCGCTCTCTGTTTTTTGTCTAACCAGGCTATTAGTTTGCCCGCTTTGTCCCCTTGGTCATACAATCGGCCGTCCCTGGCTCTCGCTAGGTTTTTAGCGGCGTCGGTGGCTAGCTCTTTATATTCGGCCGCTTTGAGCTGTATCTGGTGCAGAGCCCCCGGATTCCCGTCAACTTGTGCTGCCCCCTCTAACGCGAGAAGATCGCGCTCAATGGTAAGCATTTGTGTCTCCTTTTCTTTGCGCTGTCCGGTAATTATGGAGAGGGCTTCACCCCTCAGTACGGTTTTAAATGCTTCCCAGAGGACAGCAGGGGATTCCACCGTCCCAACGTTTTCTTGGAAGTATTGGTCTATCGAGCGGGTGATCTTGGTCTCCGGATTATGTAGGAACCAGGGGTTGATGGGTGCTACACAGCCTACCCTCTGTTCCCCGATAGTAAGGTGTGCCCATATAGGGGAGTGGTCAGATATACCCCATGCCAGATGTCTGAGCTCTCGAATGGCAGTGTCATGCTGCAGAGGTGCGAGGATGTAGTCTATTCTAGAAAACGTGTAGTGTGGTCCCGAGAAGAATGTGTACTGCTGTAGGTTTGGATGGCGCATACGCCAGAGGTCAACTAATCCGAATGCCTCCAGGAGATTGGAGAGCCACATATGCCCAGTCGCAATATCTCGGGGTGGGTGCCTATCCATTCTTCCCGATACCACTGCATTGAAGTCCCCCCCAATTAGAAGCTGCCCCTCAGGAAGGGAAAGGAGAAGTCTACCCAAATCCTGATAAGACTGGGTTTGAAGACCCGGTGGGATATAAACTGTGACCAAGTTGAGTATGCGTCCCTCCCACCTCCCCGAGAGCATCGCATAGCGCCCCAGCGGGTCGGTCTCCGAGTGTTCAATGACAAATGGAAAGTTACGGCGCAACAGCATGCCTACCCCGCGGGACCCCGAAGTGAAGCCGGCATGTGCCGCCAGTGTGTAGCCCCATCTGTTGAGTGTGTGGCATGTATTACCAATAAGGTGCGTTTCTTGCAAGAGGACAACATCTGGGAGATGGCGTTTAACAAATTGAAGAACTATACTCCTCTTGAGCTTGTCCCCCAACCCGTTGACGTTCCAACTAAGGATTTTAAGACTTTTATCCCACCTTGTAGCCATCGCTGGAAGCTATCCAAGTACGCAGTCTGTAGCTCCTGCAACACCGCACCCATCCATCAGTACATTCCCAACAAGACCAACTCAAGCCCTCACCCACCCCAGGCATTACCAAACATTAGGACATAACAATGAAACTGCCGTCCCCCCGCCTCTCCCCCCACCCTGCTACCCTGCCACGTAGGTTAATAACTACCCACATCCCCAACTAGCAGAGCGCCTTTCGCCCCAAAAAAGGGGAAGAGAGAGAGAATTCCCCCCCCCCCGGAAAAACTATTAGGTGGGGAAATGCGCTGGCACCAACTCCGGTCGCTGAACGCCTATCCCCATACATGTAGTAGCTCAGCAGGCAAATGCACACACCTTGCAAATAAATCCAGATGGCACCATCAGGCCCATCCCGCCCCCCACCAAATGCATCTATCAATGTCCCATGGCCGGCCCGGCAGTCTGCCCGTGAAGTGCATAGAATAAAAGTCAGGAGGCGTCTCCAGCCCCTACCGTCCAGATCCAGCCCGTTCCGGAGCACATCGCCCCCCCGGCTGGCATCGCCCCCGGAAGCCCACACCCCCAATAACATAGGAAAGATTTATACATTACAGTACAGCTTGCCAAGGTCCGAGAATGTAGTCTCTCCAGTCAATGTGAGTCCACTAGCGTCCCTGATTGCCGCCCATGTCAGGGCTGCGAGACCTCGATCGCCATGAGCGCTGACTCGTTCTGTCGGTTTCCGGTCGTCCGTCCAGTGAGCCCGGTGACATGGCCCGGGTGTCTCTCCACTCGTCACCTGTAGCAGTTGCCGACGTCTGCGATGCGCCTCTGTCCAGCCAGTCCTGCACCTCCGAAGGCGTAGTGAAGAAAAGGGACTTGCCGCCAGCAATAATTTTGAGCTTTGCAGGGAAGAACATCATGTATTTAATACCTTTGCCCCGAAGCGCCGCTTTCACCCCATCAAATGAGCGCCGGTCCCGTTGCACTTTAAGCGTAAAATCAGGGAAGAACCTGACCGTTGCGTTCTCATATTGGAGGTTTCCCATCTGTCTGGCTGCCTGCAAGATGGCGTCCCGGTCCCTATAGTTGAGTATTTTTGCAATGATGGTCCTCGGTGGAGCCCCCGGTTTGGGCCTGGGGATCGGCGCACGGTGCGCCCTCTCGATGGAGAACATAGTTGAGAGCCGTTTCAGTTTCAAACAGTTGAGGATCAAATCTTCAAGGAAGAGGTCCATACTAGGCCCTTCTGAACCTTCTGGTTCGCCCACCACGCGAATGTTGTTCCGTCGGGCCCTCCCTTCCTGGTCCTCGAGCTTCAAGGCAACCTGGCGGTGCTGGTGTACAAGTTCGTTGACCCTCTGCTCGAGCTTCTTGGAGGATGCCTGGAGCTCCCGGATATCCGTCTCGTTGGTCCTGGCCTTGTCCAACGTCTTGTTGAGATCGGCGCGGACAAGGTTCATCTCAATGGACATCTTGTCGATTTTCGTCTCGAGGGTGGTCCCTAGAGTTTGAATGGCCGCCATTATGGAAGCCAGGCAGGGCTCCGCCTGCACCGGTTGGCCCCCGGCCGCTCCCTCGGTCTGAGGGGCCGAAATCGGAACTGCATATTTGTCGAGCTTGTTCGTCTGGGTAGCCGCCGCACCCTTAGGTTTCATTTTGCTGTCTCCTTTGTCCAGGCCGCCTCCAGCTGGGCTCCACCGAGGTCCTGCGATGTCTTCCCGTGGACGCTCAGTAGGCTGGTACAGATAGGAATCTTCTGGTCGTCCCCAGGTATGACTGCGCCGTGCTTTTTTGCGATCCCCACTGCCACTCAGCCGGGTCCTCGTCCGTTTTAACTGGCGGGCTCGCGGGCCTTTACTCCCCAGGCACAAGCACGCGTCCCGCTCCAGCCAGGCCTCCTTTTCCCGCCACCGGCCTCCAGTCCCCACCTTTGGCCCCTGTCCGCCGCTAGGGCTGTGCGCCCAGATCACTATGCAGCCTTCAGTATTCGCTTCTGGGCAGGGCCGAGCTCTCTCGCCGCTTCATAGGCCACCCGACACTTCCCGCCTCCGCACCTGGGTCCTCCGGCGTACTTGCTACTGGGGAACCACCTCTGACCGTTTCCCATGCTGCCCTGGTCACTCAGGGGCTCTCCCCCGCTCGGGAAGGCCCGTCCGGCAGTAGGTCGCCGGGGCAAAGGGCGGGGTTCCCACGCCGGCGGGGTCCTTCACAGATCACTTGATCCTTTGGCGCAATTTAGCGGATCTCACCCGCAGTCTCCAATGCAGCCCCCAGTCAGCGTTAGTCCTCAGGCCTCGCAGGGCCTTGCCGCAGGCCGGTAATTCCTCCCTCCTCCACACTTATGGTCGCGGCCCACTACGCGTCCCTCCTGTGATCCTGTAGCAGGGTTGATGAGGGCGCCGGGGTCCAGCCCCCCCCGGAGTGCAGGCGGCCCCACTAGACTCACCGTCGGGCCGTTCCTCAGGCGGAGGAGATGAGCGTCCCCCCGCCGTCACACGGGCCTTCCAGGCCGCCGCCGCTAGTACCTGGCCTATCGCAATCCCGGAGGCGTCCCAGAGCCTCAGAGCCTCCATCTCAGGTGCCGTCCAGGAATTTCACACAGGGGCCGCGTCTCGCTGCGCAACCCCCTGCCAGTGTTTGTAGTGCAGTCGGTGGGGGCGCCGGGGCCCGGCCGCACCCTCGATGACAGGCGCCGCCGCAGGTCCCAATGCCGGGATGTTGCGTAGGCGGCCAACGGGCACGCCCGCCACCCGTCTACCAGGCTCTCCCAGCCGCTGCCACAAGCACCCGGTATGCCTCGGTAACCAAGGCATCCCAGAGCCTCCGAAGTTCAGTATCAGATGCCGCTTATGTTCTTGAGGGCATTCCCGCTCCTCCGATGTGCAGCCTGCAGGCTGTCAGACGGATTTTAGGGGAATTAGGGCTTTGCTCCGGCGGAGCTCCCTTGTTATGCGGCCATCGTCGCTGGCGCCAAGCCACGCCCCCCTCCAGCCCACTTTTTAATGGCGATGAACACATTCTATTGTCATCGTAGCAGGACTGGCTGTACCAGGCACCAAGTGTTTCCCCGGGACGCTGGAACAGTGAGGCCCGGTTTTGCAGCGGTGGGGACCAGTTTTGCAGCAGTACTGCAATATCAACCTCCAGTAACAAAAGCAGCAAGCAAGCGTTTCCAGCCTCCTTGCTTCATTAGGAGCTGGTCTGAGAAAATTGCAAGGGCTGCTTTGGGTTCCCAGTCCGGCCATGCATGGCAGATAGTAGGCTGTGAGCATTGGGAACATGGAAAAGAGCAGTGTGCACCACTAAGATACAAACAATCAGGTGATGGCTCACAGGGTGTGTTTTTGCCAGTGTCATTCACCATTCGGGCCCATACACCAGAGAGGAGTGAATTCGCCCCAACCATGAAGGTTGAAGTTGTTTGCCACAGGTGTCCTGCCCTAATAGAGTTCTCCAACTGGGCAGAGTTCAACCTTTTCCATACTTGACACTCAGGATAGCAAGAGTGAGGAGTCCAAGGCTTCTCTGGGTTGTAATATGAGGAACAAGAGCCAGTGGCATAACGAAACTTGAGGGGGCCCCCCGGGAAGGTACATGGAGGGCCCCCCTCCAGTCTTAATCAGGAGCTCTCAGGTCAAGATACTGTGCTGTGGGGGCCCCTGGAGCATGGGGTTAAGCCACTGACAAGAGCTAAGAATTCAACAATCATCCACCAGAAACAATAACTTTAATGTTCAAGCCAGTGCTTGTCTTTTAGTACCAGCAAATACTTTAATTACATAACCGAACTAAACACTACACAATCCAACTCTGGCAATAGAATATAGGTTTGACTCCTTGGTTGTGTCTTCAGATGGCACTAAACCCTCCTGCACTAATGATCTCTCCTCATGTGGGTAAATTCTAGAGCTACAGTCATCAGTATCTGGTGAGAGTGATACAAATAAGGCACAAGTTCAGATTATCACAGTTACCCATGTGTGGCTTAGAAGCGCACCTCAGTCACTCATTCTTTATGTTGGTTTACTCTGGGTAAACAATCTGAAGTCCTTATGCTCGGCTTCCACAGAGCTCGCATGAGTCCATGAGCTCTGGTAGCGGGGGGAAGCCTTGTGATGCTTGTGTGCCGGATCTAGCAGATTAGGTGGTGAGATGGGCACTGTCCATGCCTGCCGTCTTCATGGCAGCCCCTCTCTGAAGCCGATATTGCTGGATGAATGCAGTAGGGTAGTCCGTGTTTCACAGCACCTCATCACCACCGGAGGTGGCCTCCTCAGCCAGTCAGATTCACAGTGGGGACATGCAGGTAAGGCTTCCTAACCCAATCAAGCTCACAGCGGTAAGGTACAGTTGTGGCCTCCCAAGGGTGAGGTTCTGATGCAGCCTTTTGGTTTCAGTGCTGAAGTGCGCTTGAGTGCTCCATTTCTTGGGCAAGAAGAAATGAGCTCTGGATCCCACTTTCATCCATATTTTCTAGACAGTGGCTGTGGACACATTGTCTTTAACTTCAGAACCTGTCTGTCTTTCTAGTATCCTTCTTCAGCTACTCTCCAGACACAACCTTTGTTAAAGTGATGCAATCCACAGCATGTAGCACTGGGCCTGTCTCCAAGGAGGAACAGTCATATGGGCACAATGAAGTGTGAGACCTCTGCATCTGGCTGTCTTCAACTTTTCTAAAGCAATGATCGGGGAGAAACAAAGGTGGGGGGTGGGGGGGTTGGACCTAGAAACGTCTTCACCTTGAACAACCGTAGCTGAAGTTCCACCCTTCGCCCCCACCATCCATTAAAGGGCAGTGCTCAGGAAGAACTAATCAGCAGTCCCTTGCTAGCAGTCTTCATGGAATTTCTAAAGGTAGTCCTGTCTCCATCCTCATCACTTCAGTGTCTGGGTCGCCACCCTCCAGCCACAGGAATGCAGGCGATAGACTTCCACCATCTGGGGAAGCTGTCTCCATCTCACAATTGTTCCAGCCTAAAACAGGAACATCCAAAATGGATCCACTGGCTTAAACCCCCCCCAAATCATGTTTACAGCACATGCTCTCAACATACAGACATGGTGTCAGCATATGTTTTAATGTGACATATAACAGTGGAACTTTACACAAGAGGGGCCAGTAGGCGCACTCTCACAGACCCAGATAAAGCTGTCTAGACACACTATAAATCACAAACCATGTCATGCTACCATCACTGCTTTGGGTGTTAGGCCCAGGACCTGGACATTATTCCTCTGTCCAGTATGAGAGCACACTAGGTGCGCCCCTGCAGGTCACAGGACCAGTCCTGGACATTGCATTGCTAGAGACAGGCCCAGCCCTCTGCACACATCCTAGCTGAGCATGACGCAAACTCTCAAATAAAAATGAGGTTGCTGGACTCACACGCAGTTGGGCAGGGAACACACCCACATGCCAGGGATGATCCCATCCCAACAGCCAGCTAGACCTGCTAATCTGCTCAGCTGCTTTTGCAAGACTGATGTTGAGCAGCAGATCTCTAGCAGGCCGACTGAAGGGGAAGAGGGCCCCTGCCCAGTGGTATATTAGGGCCCCTTACCTGTATGGTGGATCAAGTCCTGCCTGAACATCTCTCCTCCCCTGAAACTAAATTTACTGTTGTGATGCACTTTTACAGTTTCTAAATAAACCACAATGCCTGTATAAAATAACATACATGATGCTACTAAAGTATAAGCGTATCACTTAATCTTGGAATGTGTGCCAATCATTTTACTATGACACGGGCCAATCGTTCTGCAAATGAATACATGTACAAGTTCTATATGCTGCACAAGGCATGCCCATCATAATATGCTAGAGTGGAACTTGTCCATTACATTGTGTAATATAATATATGCATACATGTTACATGTGGCCCTTATCTCTCTCTTCTCTTGCCTTATTCTCATTTCCTTTTACCCATCCTCTCTCCTTTCCAGCTTCCGCCAGCCCCATTTCAAAATATCTGTAAAACTTGTGTGTCTTTCATTTCCTCTGACTCCCTCTTCCCTTTTCACTTGCTTCTCACATTTTCCCTAACTTGTCTCTCTACTCCCCTCTGAAATCTCTTCTCTTCCACGTCTTGCTTTTCACTCATATCTTGTAGCTGCCTTTTCCATCTCTTACACGTTCTCACGCCAGCTTTCGACTCTTGATTCCCCTTCACCTGTCCCTCATCTGTCTCTGGCACCTGGATTTCTCCCTCTGCCCTGCCTTTCCAATCTTCTGTCTATCTCCCACTTCCTTGCTGTGTTCCTCTTCCTCTCCCATATTCTGTTTCTCTCTTCTAGATCTCATTCCTCTATGTTTCCCCCAGTTGTCTATCTTCTCTTCTTGTGTCTCACAAGTCGCTACCATATAATCTTTCTTCCCTGTTTTTCCTTCTACGCTCTCTCTTTCACACTGTCCATTTCCCTGTCCTTAAACAGTGCATTTCTTTAGTGTAGCAAGATAGACCCCACACTACATCTCCTCCACTACATCGTCCTCTCACTGTATCATCTCTTCTACATCGTCCAACCTATACATTGCCTCCACAACATCATCCTAACAACACATTGCCCGCCATTACATCGCCCAAGGTTAGGTCACGTAATAAGTTAAAGGTAACTTTCATTTGTTTAAAATATGGGTGTCCGAAGGTCTCCCTCTAGAACAAGGTGATGGTAGGCGATGTGGTGGTAGGCCGGTGTAGTGACAGCTGATGTGCTAACACCCACTGTGCATCAAGCATATTGCTGGCCCATACAGGTGCTTGCACATGTGCATCAAAAACAGAAATGCCAAGCGTACCCGCAACACTGAGGGAGCAGGCACCAATTACCATGTACTATTACTATGATGACTGAAGGGCTAGACCTAACAGTGGCAGCAAGTTGAGGCTTGGAGGAATAAAGGACCCAGAATAACATTCACGCCCGGGGGCCTCTCTAGGCCTGGGACCCATTGCAATTGAGCTGCCCTGGTTAGATGTATGTGACCAATATAGAATGCATGTTTACTAATGCCATTATTTTCTGCAAGGTGATAATCAAGTCTTCTCAAACATTCACATTATTTAATCTGAATCGAATTCTCCCTTCTAAATAATTGTTTTGAGTTATGAGCAAGGTTTTGTGGAAGCTCATAATTTCATTTCTCTTTATTATTATTATTATTATTATTATTATTATTATTATTATAATACAAAGGGCATGGATTCTTCACATAATGAAAGTAGGTGAAAGGGCATCAGGGCCTTTTCCTGCTAATTGTTTATTGTGAAGGATTCACAATGACCCGATCATGTTATATAAGTTAGGAACATATTGTTATGGGCTAGAGAGGAACTTTGTGTCAGAGACTGTGACAGGCCATGTAGAATCACTTCACCTACTTTTGCTGAAGGCTAGCAGGCAACCTATGTAGCCTTCACTTGCTGCGCACATCAGCCTGCCTTCTGATGCTAATGAGAGTAGCAAACAATGGTATCATATTAAACCGTAGAATTATTGTTCAAAGTAGGTATGCGGGTGTGGACCATCTCTGAAACCAAGTTAGGCTTTTCTTATGATATGAGGGTGGGATTGATATAAAGTTACAAAGACAATATGTCACTATTTTTTACTGTTCACACTAATTGTAAATGTTGCAGTTAATATTCTGTTTGGGTTTTATCATAGTTGCTATTCTTATTGTGTACAGTAGGACAGGAGTTTGAGTTCTTGAATGTGCCTTTCTATTATGAACGAGAGTTTGAATTCCACTAATTATCCCTGTGATATTTTATGGAATTGATCATAACTTCAAATGCTTCTCACCCAAGTTCTGCTCTGTGGGGTAGTTGCAGTCCAACTGGCTTTCTGTCTCATGTTGGCACATTCACAAAGTCCATTGTGCCAAGGGGGCTAGAAAGCCTATTCCTGGGCCATGTTCTGGAAAATCCAGAAAAGTATTACTCTGATGCCAGACCTGAGCTCGAGAAAGCTTTGGTTGGCAGGGAACATTGACCCAGGTTCCCTAAAGGCGATTGTGATCATTTTTGCACGTTCTGATGTTTGCGATTATTAAACTATTCACAAGCATATAATAATCATTGCAAACAATATTATCTACTAAATAAATAACATGGGTAATGTTAATAGAAGTCTCTGGAAATAATTTACATGGGAAGAGAGCGTAGGCATTGCCCCAGGGTATGTATGGAAAAGTTTGGGGGTGGTGCCTCACCAATCCTAGAGGTGGGAGCTTGGAAGAGGGGGAGATTGACAGATGGGCTGTTGCTTCATACTTGCAGCCTGGCTGCAGATCTGTAGCAAAGCAGTGTACAGAGGCTCACAAGGCAGGAGAGCTTGGATGCCTTCCGTTTTGCCCTGATCTTGTGAGCCATTTTATCTTAGAAGATCAGTAATGGGGGCAGGCAGACAAAGCAAAGGAAGCAGTATTTGCCATTCTCAGGGTAAGCAATCAGCTTGTCCAAAGGCCTGATGAAACAAACTTAGCCTATCCTCCAGGAATCCCTACCTCCTCATTGGTCAGCCCTTCAGACAGTGAGCCAATAAGAGAAATGGGTGGGATCTGAGAGGGAGAATGAAGCAGTCATTGTTGCGTCTGTGCACCGCTGTCCCTACCGCTGCCTGCTTCCTCTATCCACAACTGCTGCAGGCCTGCTTGACATCTGACCTGCAGTTGCTAAGCGGAGTCAGGAGGCAGGGAGCTGCTGTCTCCTAAAACCATGTGGCTTTCTTCTGTGGGCCGGTTCACTGATAGAATATCGACGCCCAAAAAAATCCCCATACACAGATATCGAGTCATAAATATCGACGTCAAAAATATCGACATCCTATATTTATAATGGCTAGTATAAAAATATTGAAAAAAAAATATTGATGTAAAAAATACTGATGTACAAAATATCGATTTTTGTATATATGTAAAAAATAATGTTAAATATATTAAATAATAAAATTAACTTTAAAAAAATTATTTGGATTTAATATACATTTTAACAAATATAAGAAATAAAAGTAATTTAATTTTTTTTTAAACATATATAAAATGTAATATATATATTTACTCTAAAACAAACTATTAATTTAACTTTTTTTAAATTTTTATAAATATATAAAAATTTACAAATAAATATATATATATACATACCTATAACATAAAATCTAATAAAAAAACATATTATAAATTAAAACATTAAAATATTTAATAGTCTTTAAACTTACATTTTGCACTCCATTGAGTGCAACAGTAGGGAAAGTGTTGGATAGCGGAGGGGTAAAAATAACTATTCCCACTCCAGTGAGTGCAACAGTAGGGAAAGTGTTGGATAGCGGAGAGGTAAAACTTACTATTCCCACTCCAGTGAGTGCAACAGTAGGGAAAGTGTTGGATAGCGGAGGAATAAAAATAACTATTCCCACTCCAGTGAGTGAAACAGTAGGGAAAGTATTGGATAGCAGAGGGGTAAAACTTACTATTCCCACTCCAGTGAGTGCAACAGTAGGGAAAGTGTTGGATAGCGGAGGAATAAAAATTACTATTCCCACTCTAGTGAGTGCAACAGTAGGGACAGTGTTGGATAGCGGAGTAATAAAAATTACTATTCCCACTCCAGTGAGTGCAACAGTAGGGAAAGTGTTGGATAGCGTAGGGGTAAAAATTACTATTCCCACTCCAGTGAGTGCAACAGTAGGGAAAGTGTTGGATAGCAGAGGGGTAAAAAATAATATTCCCATTGGATTCATTTTTTAATTTAAAACAAACAAAATATCAACTGCAACACAAAAGATTTTAAAAAACAAAAAAAGAAAACATATATAAAAGATAAAAAAAATTACAAAAGATAAAAACATATTATAATGTTAAAAAAAGATCTAACAAATACCTAGAAAGATTTTATTTTAAATTTAAAAATAATTTACAAATAACTATTTTTAATAGAAATTATTTATAATCAAAAATATTAATTATTACATAAATGTAATCTTTTTTATTTCCTACCCTATAACACCACACAATTCACAACACACATCTAAATAAAAAATAAAAAATGGAGCTCCATAATTAACATAATTAATTATCAGTTAAAGAAATATAATTAATTAAAAAACAAATTAAAACAGATAAAAATTAATTTACTCCCCAAACGTTACCCCTATAAAACCGAAACCCACACACAAAATAAAAATAAAAAATTACCATAAATATTTATGAATTGGTGAATTAATATTAATGATCAACTAATTATTAATTAATTAAACATGAATAACTTTCCACCCTTTACCCCAATAAACACCACAACCCACACCTAAAAATCATTACACAATTTCCATAACTAACTCAACATTAATAAATGAATATCAATTAACAACAACTTATTCATTAATTTAAAAGATATTACTTCCCACCCTTTACCACTATAGACCCCACAACTCACATCTAAAATTAATTACACAATTGCCATATTTAAATTTTAATTAATTGGCATTAATTAACAAATAATTATTAATTAATTAAAATTAAATTACTTCCCACCCTATTCCCCTATAAACCCCACCACCCGCTCCTAAAAAAATAACACAATTAACATAATTAATTACTAATTAATTCAGTAATAATAATTAAAAAGCAATTAATAAATAATTAATAGATTAATTCCCACAATTAACACTATAAATTAAATAAATATTAATAAATAAAAAATATTAATACATTTATCATAATTAAATGACTTCCCACCCTATTCCCCTATAAACCCACAACCCGCTCCTAAAAATTACACAATTAACATAATTAACAACCAATTAATAATAATTAACAACCAATTAATAATTAATACTACATTAATTCCCACAACACTATAAAATGTAAATTAAATAAATATTAATAAAATTAAATGACTTCCCACCCTATTCCCCTATAAACCCACAACCTGCTCCTAAACAAAATGACACAATTAACATAATTACCAATTAATTAAGTAATAATAATTAACAACCAATTAATAATACATTAATTCCCACAATTAAGTGTAAAATCTAAATTTCATAAATACTAATAAATAAAAAATGATAATTAATGTATTATAATTAAATTACTTCCCACCCTATTCCCCTATAAACCCACAACCCGCTACAGAACTAAAAAACGCAAAATTTTATTAAAATAAAATTAATAACTACTAGAAATTTAACACATATTAAAAAACAAAAGCAATACATATACAAAAAATAGTTCACATACTTTTTAAATACATACTAAAATACATAACACTAATTAAAACATCGATATTTTAAACAACTATATTTTTGCAAACAATATTAATAACTTCGATATTTTCAAAAATGATATTTCTTACCTCCAAGTCGATATTCTTCACCACGATATTCTTGCTGTCGATATTTCTGCATCACGATATTTACAACTCGATATTTGTGTAGGTCGACATTTAAAACTCCATATTCTGTCTGTGCACCTGTGGGCCACAGCTCCCTCCTCAGGCCGACTCATTTTCTGGAGGACAACACAAGCCACAAGGAAAAGACTGTGGGGCCCCCACATGGGATCACTTCCATAGGTAAATTAGTAGGGGGCAGAGACAGAGAAACTGGAATGTGTGAGTAAATGTGTGTGTGGGTAACCGTGAGCCTGTGCAAGATGAGTGTGCACACACATGCATGTGCGTTCCTGGCAACTCAATTGTGATTTGCATTTTGTGGCTCTGGCATTTTGTAGCACTGGTCATTTGGCTGATCCTGGCATTATAATGGCTCATTCTTGTTATGCGGTGAACATTCTCTTTCTCTACATAATTTTGGCTATACCACATGCATGATAGTGGCTATTATCAACAAAAGGGCCTTCTTGCCACTTGGCATAATATTAGACTACCCTTAACATATTTGAGGCCTTCAAGACATTAGGCCATTTTGCAAACAGACAGGTTCTGCCGTCTGGCAGACGAGACCTAAAGATGAGTGCAGGTGAGCCCCATCTGCAGTTATTGGGTAAAACTGAGCACTGGTGGGGCTAGAAGAGTGGAGCTGCCAGTGGCGCTGGAACCATTTTGGCTGGGGGTGCTGTCATCAATGTTACATCACTGAAGTCATAGGGAGTGTGAAAAATCCAAATGTCACACAAAGAACAAGTGTAGCAAATGTATTCAGCAAGACAGTGGTAAGGTCGCTGGTAGTGAATTTTGGAGCACAATGCTGCAAATATATTACTACAGCATGGTGGGGTTGCATACTGTCATTTACCGACAGCAAGCACACTTTCCATTGAAATGGGCACTAAATTTGCACAGAGACAGTTTTGCTGATAAATCGAAGGAGCGCGCAAATGATATGTGGAAATAGAGGGCCCGATTCACAAAAGTAATCTGAGACAAAATCCTAACTTTACGACTTTCGGTATTCACAAAAGGCATTTAGGACTAGTAAAGTTAGGATTACTAACTTTACTACTCTAAACTGAGACAAAAGTCTAACTTTACTACTCCTAAATGCCTTTTGTGAATACCGAAAGTCGCAAAGTTAGGATTTTGTCTGTTTACTTTTGTGAATCGGGCCCAGAGTTTCAGCAAATATGTATCGTATGCGCAGCACCAAGTGAGTGTCTTGCTTTGTTTTATTCTGAAATATTTGCACAGTTCATTTACATTTTTTTGTGGGTGATATCCTACAACCTTCCCTTTCAGACATCATGTGTCCCAACAAGATTGTTACATAGTGCACTCTCACTTTGCAGCCAGAGAATGTAAACCCCAGTCTCCATGTTAAAAGAATAAGTCGTTTTTCAGAGAACAGCCTGACATTTGACCTCTGTCTTCAAGCACAGCAAAATGTAACAAGATAAAAAACATAATATAATAATAAACAAATATCTTTATTGCTCGTTCACCTTCTGACATCCAGCATGGGTTTTGTGCGGGTAATGCTGTAAGCCCAGCACCCCTGCTTCCAGCGCCTATGGGACTGCTATACTGCAGAGCCTCTCCGCAGCGCTACACTTCATTCGCTCCCACCCATACTAATCTGTATTTACAGAATGTGTTCAGTAGTTCCGGGGCAGCGTTCCTGTTTTTGAAGATTCTTGACATCTCCAGGTTTGATCGTGCATCTGATGCTCTTTTCAGTCGTCAGCAGGCTCTCTGTGTGTTTTTCGTTCTCTTTGTTATTTTTTTTACCTGAAACGCTTAGCGCCCCGAGTTCTGCTTTCAACCACTATCTCTTTGTTCTCAGACTGCTGCACTTTTTCTGGTCTTCAAAAGTGCTTGTCCTCAGATGAGGAGACACAGTTGCAGCTTTTCTTTTTAGGTCTCGCCTATGCAGCGCGCATGCGCTGCATAGGAGAGACCTCTAGCTATCGGCACAGCTTTGGGGGCAAAAACGTGCACGTGTTGCATTGCTTGCAATGGCAACGCGTGCACGTCTGGCGATTCCCTTGCGGGAGCGCGCGGCGCCATATGGTGGCGCCATATGGTCACAATTCATCGCGCCTTGCTGCACGCTCCCGCAAAGGAATCGCGCAGGCCCCCTCCTGCCGCGCGAGGCGCGCGCTTGTTTTTACTTACTGCAAACATTGATACAATCCGACCACTCCTATTTGATAGACAATACAAGAGCCTATGATCTACCTTTCCTTTTCATATGTTATAACATTAGTGCCAGTCATCTTTCAAAACTATTCTTTCTAAAAAAGAAAACGTTTGAAGACTTGAAGATAACTAGCAGAAACGGGGCATTCAATCCAGTGTGCTTCACTTCAAGGGAGGAAGAAAATCAGACTAGATTTCCATGAAAAATTCTTCTGCATCCCCCAAGAAGCATAAATTAGGTTTTTCTCATGCGATTCCCATGGCAAAGTTGGGCGCGAGCAGAGAAAGGGTCAATATAAGGTCACTTAAACAATACCAACCTTCACGAGTAACACGTCCCTAGGCACCCATAAATTACTTCATAAAGCGATCCTTCATATGTCCAAGTATCCAATCCGTGCTTCCTACGAGCCCCACAGCCTTCGCATTGACGGTCTTATACCTACGGACCAGATGATATTTTTATGTTTGTTTTTTTGTTGGATGCCTCCGAGCCTCTGACTGGTCTCTTGCCGCTGTTGCGTCATGCTGTTGTCAAACCAGTCTACTGTGTTAAGCAGCAATGTATGAGGTATTTATAAGTACACACTTTTTCGAACCCCGTCATTAGAAAAAGCACATTCGCCTACCTGCCCTAAGTACCAGCACTCTGGTTTACACACAGCCTCAGGACACAGCGGTTTAAATACAATCACTAGGCACGATGAAGGTGTAATGTAGTAGGAATTCATCTGCGTAGTGTTTTTATTCTGCCCGCGTGGAACGAGCACCAAGGTGGAAGTCGGGGATACATATCTCTGTTTTTGTTAAATAAATTAGAAATAACTTTAGTATAAAAGATGGATGCATAAACTACGCTGCAGTCACCTCTGGATCAGAATCCATCTCATTTACTTCCCTGTCAAAGAAACATTCGTCAAGGGACAGCAATATATAAGGGTATCAACATTTCAGTTGGTTCCACATAGTTTATTTTCAGTGCTTAATTTGAGCCGGTGGTTGCCGGAGGGTGGCAGCAGCACTCATTTTTAGGGGACCGGCACTTACTATTTGTTATCAGACATTAACCACGGGCAAGAAAGGGAAAACACACAAAGAGGAAGGGAGTTACAATACAAAGACGCAAAAACGGTCACAAGGGACCTGAAAGAGTGAGATAAAAGGACAGGGAGTGTCTGATAGTTAATGGCAGAGCGGGCGGTATTCGGAGCGCCAACATAAAATAGCGACGGCTGCGGTTTCCGAGCACAGCTTTGGGCACCGACACTCATCTAGTACAAATTATGCCTAGATTTCGACAGGTCATAAAATAAACTTTAAGAAGGCTTACAAGCAAATATGGTTCGAATATTATTGGAAGCCAAGAAAAACGATAAAGTCCTTGCAGGAACATTCGACTTTAGTTCCTTTGCGCCTTCCCTGCTGATGTAGCAGCATACGCACAGATTTACTGCAAAATGTACTCCTTTTGCGGCACACGGTTTAAAAAGGTCGCCCTACAAGACGTGTGTACATGCGTAGGACAGACAGGCTTAAGTACTTTCTTCCTTGAAAAACATGCAATCATGCCTGCAGACAGGCAATGTTACAAGCACGAGTGTGACGAGGCGCTAACTTCTTGGCCCCGATTTTAGAAACACACAACCTGCTGGACAAAACAATCTGGAAAACGGGTCAAGCGATTCCGGTCTTAGAGGAATCTGATTGGACACTGGCAGGGAAAATGTAGAATGGCCCCAAGTGTGGGGAGTAAACCCTGGGCACATAATGGGAGTTTATTTCTTTAATACAAATAAGCCTGCAGACCGGGCCAGCTCAGCAAATCCTCAATCCTATAAAGGGAGCTGTTGCAGCAGCGGCTCCTCCACAGGTAAGAAATAATCATAACAGGGGTGTTGGTCTCACACACAAGTTTTTTTTACCGCCCATGAACCTGGGTTATCATGCCCGAAAAGAAGTATGCGGTAAGAATTCTGTAGCCGGAAAATAACTTGTAAGAACATTGAGAATCTGACATGGTGGCTTTTGGACATATTGTGATGTATTTAGCATAGGTGCAGAGCTACTGTAATTTTGAGGGACTTGACCCTTTAGAGGTCAAATGTAATTTTTATAATGTCATCTAATGCATGTTCAATCTGACCCAAGTATAAATTTGTAAAAAGTGTATAGTGTCTAATAAATGCACGTTTTCGTTTTCTAAAGAAAAACACTGGCTGGACAATCAATTATTGAGTGTTACCATTGTGTGCCAGCAAATGGTGATTACTAGCCCACACCACCTCCCTAAGTAGGCCTTGGAATGCTCTGCTACCCTGAGCGAGTAAAGTGCTACAATGGGGTGCTTGGTTCCCAATTGTGGACCCATTACTTGCGCAGGCCTCACCTCCTGCACAACTAATAACTCAATTTCGTACAGCACTTACCTTGGTAGAATCTGCCAAGTCACTGAGATATCTATTAGATTTCAAACTGACAACTTGGCACATTATTAACAGATCATTAAGCCTTTTATTCCATGTGATTGTTCCCATTCAGCCTACCCAAGAACTGCTGTTATCTAATGTGGATGGCACAAATGCTGTTGCTAATCGTTTCTAAATCTACACTCATACTTTTAAGGGGCATTTTTCAAGTTGCTGTTTAACCCATTTTTAGAGCAAGAACATCCAATCTTACTACTTCTTGAAGTTGAGCAATTGCTGCCACTGAATTTTCCTTTGCAGTTTAGGTTGGATATCTTACTTAACAGGCAAACATTTAAAAACCCTCTCCACATCTTGCACACAGACTGATAATAGCTGGTGGCTCTGATTCCAACAGGAGCAAAAGTACAAGCGAATAGTCATTCGTAAAGGCTACAAGTCTCAGAAGCGGTCTTAAGCGATTTCAATACAGTGCCTCGTTTCTGGATTTTGTTCCCTTTTTAGGTCTCGCCTGAGCCAGCGCATGCGCTGCCCTGGCGAGAGTTTTAGTAAGCGGGTTTTGGAAATGCAAACGGTGGCTTTTGCTGGCGACCAGCTTGCGTTCGCGAGAGCGTGCACGCGCGCAGCCGCCATGCATTCCTCGCATCGCTGGCGAGGCGCCATCTGCCTTTCCTCCCTCTCCCTCACCCCTCCCTCACCACTCCTCCCCCACCAGAGAGCGCGTTTCTTGGGCGCGTCTTTTTTTTTTTTTTTTACATCGAAGTGCGTTCTTATGTGCACAGGCAGCAGCATACACGAGCGGTCTCGATGACTGCACTGCATTCCTTCGCCTGCTGGGTTCCCATGTGATCCTTAATATGCTATTTCATTGTAAAACAAAAGTTGTGTGAACGCGCTGGCACACAACCCCTTTCCTGAATCGCAGCGTGTTTTATATTCCTTCCTGCGTATGTAATTTTTTTTTGGCTTACATACCCGAGCGGTCTTGATAGCACTTATGCATTCCTCCTACCGCTGGGTCCCCGTGCGATCCTTACTATATTATTTTTATTCTGCCACCTTTCCGAATTGAACTTAAAAAAACAAACCTTTAAATTAGTCCTTTAATGAGTGGCAATGTTTCCATCAATCGGAGTCGAATGTGTGTCTGTTCTAACAGGGCGAACAAATACACAAAACACAGTGTCCATCTTCTATCTTTACCACTGCATCTGCATCCTCCTCTGTTGGTGTGCGTCATCAATGAGCTGGGTGAAGAGTCGTCCGCCTCTCACCACAAGATGCAGTCACTTATGCGAGGACTTACTGGGTAAGTGTTGAAGTTTTTATTTTATACTTGGCACGTTCCTCTGTTGTCCCTTTATAGGCCTTTTCGTTTGTTTTATTTCCTTCTGCAGTCTGGCACTCTTATCTTATAGAAGGCCAGTAACTTCACCGAAGGGTCATGTAAAGTTCACTTAAAACTTAACCCAAGCACGTTCGCAAATTTCTTCACTGTAAATGCATTTTCCAGGGAGCATGTTATGTTTTTTAAAGTTCTGCTAATAATTTCGTCCTCTTCGTGCAGCTAGTCAGTCTCAAGCACCTCCGTTGCTCCCTCACCCCGCCGACTATCCATTGTTCCCCTCACCGTATCCTTTGTTGCTCTCCAACACCTAGTGGTACTTTAAAAAAAAAATTCATTTTGTATTACGTAGGGTGGTCTTGCCAGCTGCCATTTGCCACTGGGCCGTTGATTATTACAACATGTGTATGTGTGTAAAAGAAAGAAATCTACTCACGTTTCTATTCTTATTGCTGTTATGATTAGAACTGCTTATACAGTTAAAGTAAAGAAATAACTAATTTTCGCAGGAGAACAAACAGTCTACTGAAAAAATAGACAGTAAGAGATGTTGCCTGGATCATGTGCCCAGAAATGAATTGCAGGATAGAAAGGCATTATTCATTTTGTCATCTCATTTGTGGCCCGTGTCTATACAGGGTGCCCACACAAAGACAACTACTCACATATTGCTCTGTCCTTTCGTGGCACTGAAATTATTCCCACCACGAGGCTCAAGCATGCTCTTCGTTGTTACCTTTTACCATTCTGATTACACTGTAATCCAGAGTTTATGAAGAGGCCTGTTCTCGGTTGAAGCACGTATATTTTCCACCCAACCCCACTTCCCACCGTCTCCTTTTTTGATCTCCCACACCTAGTGGTACATTAAATAAAATGTTCATTTTGTTTTATGATGGGAGGTCTTGGCATCTGCAATTTGCCACTGGGCCTTTCCTCACTACAAGAAGTGTTTTTGCGTAAGTGTATTTTCCTTTTTTAAATGTATCAATCCAAGTGGTATACGCAATCTTAGATCAGTAAATATAACAAACACTTGCAACACAATAGGTCTCACATTTGTGAGAGTTTAAGCTATTGGCAATATAAATGACAATGCCTTTTATTTGTATGTATTAAAAACATGCAAGTGGTGTGGAAACACGCACTTTGTACTTATAGTCCTTGCTTACCAGAAGTAAGGCTGTAAGAACAAGCATTGGCATAGCCAATAGGTCTCGCCTTTGGGACCTTATAAGTGTTTAGTTATCCAGCACAATATCCTTGGTGCAACAACATCAACTGTTGCATAGCTAAACACTTATAAGGTCCCAAAGGCGAGACCTATTGGCTATGCCAATGCTTGCACTTTTTCTGGTCTTCAAAAGTGCTTGTCCTCAGATGAGGAGATACAGTTGCAGCTTTTCTTTTTTTAGTTTACCACCAAGACTGTCAGCAGGCCTAGGTCTTCCTTAAAGCAGAGAAGATAGCAGCCTTAGTGCACCAGCGCCAGGTGGCGCCAAAATAAAAGCTTTTGTAACAGAAAAAGAAGTGGAGGCGGAGTGGCACAGCAGCAAAAGGCGGTTTTGCCACTTGCGTGCCAAACATAAATGCACAGCAACTGATTGTCAGACACCCAGAAGTTCAAAGAGTGTCTAACCAAAGAACAATGGCTAATTCGTTGTCACTATAGGCAGTGCCACTGGAATTATGGGGCAGGGAAGGGTCAAATTATGCATCAGGGTTGAGTAAATTATGCGGCAAGAAAATGCAAACTGTGCTGCATGATGAGCCACTTTTTGTGACAGTATTACTTCATTATTTTGTCATTTTTACACTTGTTAACGCTGTCTGAGCATTGATTGCACCTCATTAGTATCAATTTAACACCCAAACATAGCAATAAGCAACAGTAAGGTGACCAGCCAAACTTTGCAAAGGGGCTTCCACAGAGTGGCACGTGGCGCTGTGTGATTAGAAACTCTTGAACCACTTCTGCTAGAAACAAAAATTGTTTTGGGTTAAAATCTTCAGATTATGCAGGAGGTGATGGATTATGTGACAAATGCGACAAATCGATAATTATGCAAAATAAAATGCTGCGGCCGAATAATCGCATGATTCCTGTGGCCCTGACTAAAGGCCCCAAACGGACATCAAACAAAGGGACATACTAGACGCTTGTATTGGCGACGGCTGGTGATGCGGGACTGGCCGAGGGGAACTGCTCTTCACTTTACAGCAGCTCCTGCGATCAATACACAATCAGGAAGCTATTTATATGACATTATGCGCTGTGTGATTGATTTGTGTACAGTGAAAGCTCTGAGTTCAGCGCAGTGTTCTCTCCAAGGGAATAAACCTTTGCAGGGGGAGGATTGTGGGTGGTTGGAGTTGACAAATATGTCCAAATAGGGTCCTCGAGAACCAAAGAAAATGCCGCTTAAGGGGGGGGGCCTGTTAGACCTTCTCTAAAAGAACGTCTGAAGAGTAAAGTTCAGCCTCCTTGGCAGTGGCTTGCAGTTAACTCTCTAAAGCAGTAACTCACAAAGACCCCAAAACTCTTACATGGGGTCCTCTTGGTGTCAAGTTTAAGAATCTGTTTCATCTTGTACTGTTTTATTTTTTTCGTACAGTATTATTGTTTCACATATGGTACCTTATGTTCCCCGTCCCTCCTTCCCCTATACACTATTATGTTTTATTCTTCGAATTACCGACGGGACCAGAGTAGCAGCTAGCAGCACTGCCTAGAGGACTTAGAATGAGGAATTACCACTGGGAACAGAGACACATATGCAGCACAGCCTAGAGGACTTAGAATGAGGAATTACCACTGGGAACAGAGACACAGATGCAGCACTGCCTAGAGGACTAAGAATGAGGAATTACCACTGGGAACAGAGACACAGATGCAGCACTGCCTAGAGCAGTGGTTCCCAAACTTTTTCGACCCGTGGCTCCCTTGACCTATTGGCCGTTGGCCACGGCTCCCCACTACGTTTGATTTTTTGGGTGGGTGGGGGGGTGGAGGGGGAGGAAGGAGCTGGTGTAAGCCTATCCTCAGGAGTACTTCAATTTTTCTCCCTGAAAATAATTGGGATGAAGCCAATGAAGGTATTATAATCATAGATATTACAAAATAAAAATAGAACAGTTGTTTAATAAAAACTTTAATTGGTTAAGTCAGAAACAATACTCTTCAGCACTGGGGTCTGCATATGGAATTTCTTAAAACAATTTTTTGTTTTAAAAATTGATGCGGCACAACCTTCTTCTAATAATGCACTGTTTTGTTCAATTACTGACATCACCTCTATGGCACTCATACATCATGCGCATGGTAGGCCTTGGCCGTGTTGATGTTTTCTCTTCACGGCAGAGGCCAAAACCAATCCTAGTGAGAGTGCTCTGAAATAAGGCAGCCATACACATTCATTAGTATCAATGTATGACATGCTCACGCAAATAAAACCCACACCATCCGTATTAAGACTTCAAAATCCCACCAAGGAATTTTACACTTGTAAATTTTGCTATTTGAGCACCCACGTTTTATCTACGTGTGTGTGCAATCCTTTTCTCTATCTGGCCTTATGTAGGCAACCACATTTTGTTATATTAAACACAGTCTTTCAGTCAGTGTACAATATTTGGGAAAATACTATTCAAAAGCAACTGAATATTCTCTCTCTCACAAAAGCAGTGTCAAAAGGTCCTAAAATAATAATGACAAATATAGATTTGTCTAAAAAATTACACCCATTGCTGTCTATGCCAAAAGGAAAGCACACATGGCATTGAACATCCCAAACACGCAAAACACACCAAACAGCTGATAAGCACTATTCACACAGTTCGAGTCTGTAATAAATGGGCCCCTTCTAGCTGTTCTTGAAGAGAGCAGCGGCAGGTGCGAAGTGATGGCTATAAACGCACTTCGGCACGTATAGAAATGTTTACATGGGGCACCAGCAAACTAAACCTCCTGGGAATTAAACGCGCCCATTTGTGCAGACAAAACCCAGCAGTGGATATTAACTTAACCAAAAGAGTTTCTTGTCATGAGAAGAATATGATTTCCTTAGCCCAGTTGATTATCTGTCTAAAGTAACTTGGAAATGTTAGGGTCAATGCATTCTCAGCATTAATTACATTATAATACATTTAGAACTACATTAACATTCTGACATCCAACTGGGCCATTTTCCTTCCAGGTGGCACTAATAAAAAGTATTTTGCAACAAAAAAGTAAATGTTGCGTTTTGAGAGTCCCCTCTTCTCTTTCTTAACAGCAGCAGCGCAAGAATGGTTTCAAACACACAAGTAATTTTTTCAAGCACTGTTAGTGGCGGAGCCGGGTGAATTACAGCAAGATTTATTGTCAAATCGTTTGTCTAGTTTTCCATCCACTGCTGGTGAGTTCGAACATAGGCACCGTTAATACACAGAATCTTTTAAACGGCATCTCAGAGGCAGAATCGTGCTTCACTTGCTGGTAAAACCAAAAGGAAAATCCGAAAAGCAAGGCAAAGATCGCATTTTAAACTGTTCTCTGCAAGTCCGTTTTATTTGCATGAAAATACCATCCCAAGTTCAGAAGTGTAAAACATCAATGCTGCGGCGCCCCTAGCTGGTTTTGACGGCGCACTGGGGTGCCGCGGCGCACAGATTGGGAACCGCTGGCCTAGAGGACTAAGAATGAGGAATTACCACTGGGAACAGAGACGCAGCTGCAGCACTTCCTAGAGGACTTAAAATGAGGAATTACCGACAGGAACCAGAGAAGCAGCTGCAGCACTGCCTAGAGGACTAAAAATGAGGAATTACCACTGGGAACAGAGACACAGATGCAGCACTGCCTAGAGGACTAAAAATGAGGAATTACCTCTGGGAACAGAGAAGCTGCTGCAGTACTGTCTAGAGGACTTAGAATGAGGAATTACCACTGGGACCAGAGTAGCAGCTAGCAGCACTGCCTAGAGGACTAAAAATGAGGAATTACCACTGGGAACAGAGACACAGATGCAGCACTGCCTAGAGGACTAAAAATTAGGAATTACCTCTGGGAACAGAGAAGCTGCTGCAGTACTGTCTAGAGGACTTAGAATGAGGAATTACCACTGGGACCAGAGTAGCAGCTAGCAGCACTGCCTAGAGGACTTAGAATGAGGAATTACCACTGGGAACAGAGACACAGATGCAGCACTGCCTAGAGGACTAAAAATGAGGAATTACCACTGGGAACAGAGAAGCTGCTGCAGCACTGCCTAGAGGACTTAAAATGAGGAATTACCGACAGGAACCTGAGAAGCAGCTTCAGCACTGCCTGGAGGACTTAGAATGAGGAATTACCACTGGGACCAGAGAAGCAGCTGCAGCACTGCCTAGAGGACTAAGAATAAGGAATTACCACCGGGACCAGCGGATCCGCTAGCAGCACAGCTTAGAGGACTGAAAAATGAGGAATTACCGCTGGGAACAGAGACACAGCAGCAGCACTGCCTAGAGGACTCAGAATGAGGAATTACCACTGGGAACAGAGACACAGCTGCAGCACTGCCTAGAGGACTAAGAATGAGGAATTACCGCTGGGAACAGAGAAGCTGCTGCAGCACTGTCTAGAGGACTAAGAATGAGGAATTACTGACAGGGCCAGAGAAGCAGCTAGCAGCACAGTCTAAAGGATCTATAATGAGGAATTACCACTGGGACCAGAGATACAGCTGCAGCACTGCCTAGAGGACTAAGAATGAGGAATTACCACTGGGACCACAGAAGCAGCTGCAGCACTTTCTAGAGCATTTAGAATGAGGAATTTCCACAGGCACCAGAGAAGCAGCTGCAGCACTGTCTAGAGGACTAAGAATAAGATATTACCAATGGGAGGAGAGAAGCAGCTAGCAGCACTGCCTATAGGACTAAGAATGAGGAATTACGACTGGGACCATAGAAGCAGCTGCAGCACTGTCTAGAGGACTAAGAAATGGGAATTACCGGGGACGTGGCCAACAGGCAACGAAGATGGCCGCAAGTTAGAAGAGCTCCAGCGGCCAACCGCAAAACTCCACACCATCCTTATACAAATCCACATAGCAGGGACCAACTCATGTGCTACTAACACCTGGCACCCAGCAAGGCAGGCACCACCAGTGGAGAAGCCCAGATCTCACAGCACCAAGTGGAAAACACAAGTCGGCCTAGTCGAACGACTGAGCCGGGTCATCCAGTGAGCAGCCATGCAGGGAAGCGGAACCGGAAGAGAGGCTCCCAGCAACCTTACCTGTTTCGTGCACGAGGCCGATTGTGCGGTGTAACGGAGCACTCAGGGAGGCGGCGTCTGGAAGGACCCTCTCAGAGCTGTGACAGGTCGTGCTTTTCAGCGCCACCCAACTGAAGGGAAACATGTGATTTACAGAGCATTGTACCGCGGCCCCGGCAGCAATGCGCGAGAAGGCGAGAGAGGCGGTAAACGTAACACGGCCTGAAGCACAGTCACGATCCACGGGCACACTTAAACTGGAAGGCGGGGGAAGCAGATACATCGTAGTTAACTCCCCCCTCTATACCCGCAGAGGGGCACAAGGCCCCCATACCTCCTGTGTCGGACCGGCACCCTCGCAAGTTGAGGCCCAAGGCGACCGGAGTTGAATAGCATTGCGGCCGACAGAGGCCGAACTGTGATGGATTCACCGGTGAAAGGCAGCGGCAGGCAAAGGGAGCAGCCAGCATTCTGCCTTCAGGAAAAGACCAAATGGGTGACTACACCGTGTGAGCGAGTACCTGCTCTCCCAATCACTGGTGACTGCTAACTTGGGAGTACTCGGAGCCCTAGAAGGCGACACGCTGCAATAAGATATAGGGGACAGAGCTCGCCCCCCTCATTGACCCATTAAGTGTGGGGACTTACTACCACTGTAAACTGAATCCTATTCAATAGTAGGACTGATTGGGAGGCACCGACAGGCCGCACAGAGATCCGAGTGGTATCACAGGCAGGCAGCGGGAACCTCCCGGCAGTATGCTCAGCAACAACTACCCTCCGGAAGCACAAGTGAGAGCAGATTAAAATGACGGGAGGGAAAGGAGTACGTAACTCCCACCAGAGTAAACTCAACAAATTCACATGGCAGAAAAATCCAGAGACGGTGAACCACTCACAAGATCAACAACAGGCCACAACATTGCCAGCTGGGGAAACCGAAGACCCGACACTTCGAGACATAATGACCGCCATCAGTGGAGTGCGATCCTCCCTAGAGACCAGCATAGAAACTGTTGCAACAGGGGTCTCGTTAATCAGGGCAGACCGCCGAAACTTGGGAATAAGGGTTACTGAGATGGAGGAAAAAACTACCACCCTGCAAACCAACACCAGGGCTCTCAAGAGACAAGTCCCCGAGTTGCAAAAATCGAGCAAACTTCTTGAGGCCCAATTGGATGATTATGAAGGCAGGTCCCGGCGAAATAATGTCAGAATCATTGGAGTTCCGGAACGAGCAGAGGGGCCGGCAATGGATCTCTTTGTGGAGGACCTGATCCTTAAACATCTACAACCTTGCAGACTCTCTAATTACTTCTCAGTGGAAAGGGCACATCGAGTGCCAGGTAGCAAACCCAAACAGGGGGCTCCCCCATGACCTAGCCTGGCTCGTATTTTCAATTTCTGTGACAGAGATGTCATATTGCAGACGGCATGCAGTGCCCCTTTAGTAAAATATGAGAACAGCACCATATCCTTTTTCCCGGACTTTACTATCAAAGTGCAGAGACAAAGGAGAAGCTTCCTAGAGGTCAAAAAATCACTGCGAGATAAAGGAATCAAGTACGCCATGCTCTTTCTGGCTAAATTGCGTGTGGAGGCAGAAGGGAAATCCTGGTTCTTGATACAACCCGAGGAGGTATGGGAATAGATGGATGGGTGGCGATGAGTAGGAAACCCGAACCCAAATGGAAAAAATGATCAGAGACTGAAGAAACTGATGAGAAACGCGGATCCAGAAGTAGGCGGAGACCGACAGAATGACGACATACCGCAGTAGGAGGAATAGGAAACTACTCACTCTCTCTTAGACTGGATTTGATACACAATGTAATAGATATCAGAAAAACTGAGGGCTGATAAAACGCAGTTTTATTGGAATTTTGGAAGAGACCGAACTTTCATGGCAGGCGGACCTGAAATAAAAGTTTATGAGAGACAATTGACATTCTCCTATGAGTTTGGTACCCTCGAACATATACTTTTCTGGGGTAGGAGAGCGGGATGCGCCATTGGCCGGGCTATTGCCCTCTAGTTTAATAGGGTAGGGACGACAGGCGCTCTGCAAATTTGGGGAGGCGGGTAAGTTTGGGTCAGTCATGCAGGGAGGCAGGGTGGGGGGAAATTAGTTTCACAGTTGAAGTTAAATTGCTCCATAGTTTGTATAGGAGCATTCAAACAGTGACAAATTCGGAGGTCCGCCTCCGACTTCACTTTCATACATTACACATTGTAACGGCCAGGTTCCGACTACAAACCCCATGTACAACCTAGCAGCAAACTTGATGCAAGGCAATTGACAAGCGCCTCTATCCTCGACCCGTCTTCTCGATCTGGGGAGGGGGGGGGAGGCCCAGAGGGTAGGCACAACCAACACATGACTGACACACAATCCAACCCCACACTCAAGATACTGTCCTGGAACGTTAATGGACTGGGCGACAAAAACAAGGTATAGTGCTACAATATATCAAACGGAAAGCACCCAATGTAGTCCTCTTGCAAGAAACCCACCTATTCGGGAACACATGTAAGGCCCTAGACTGGGGGTTACTACTTAGCGTCACATGCAAGGTTCACTTTGGGGTCTTGAGGGGTAGGCATATTACTGAGGAAAAACTTCCCACTAATAGTGGAGAATAAATGGACTGACACCCAGGGCCGATTTACGGCATTTGCTGGTACCTGGGAGGGGAGGCCAATCAACATAGTATCAGTATACATACCGCCAGCACTACATTCGGTGGGGCTGCCGGAGTTGAGCACTCTGTTGCTTGGACTGCCCGAGGGGGAACTCTTGTTTGGTGGGGACTTCAATGCGACAATGTGTGACATTTTAGATCAAAATCCCCCCAGATGTGCGATGAACAGACCATCCAAACTCCCTGACTTTCTAGAGGCGATGGGGCTGATTGACGTTTGGCGAGCACACAACCCTCTATTGAAACAATACACATTTTATTCAGGGGCACATGATAACCACTCACGAATAGATTTTTTTCTAATGCTCGCAGACAGACTACTTAACTTCCAAGATGTGCGACACCTAGCACGAGGAATCTCAGATCACTCGCCTGTCTGGGTGCAATATCAACTAAATGGGACACAAACCAGACAGTCCATCAAATTGCACCCATGTATTTAAAAATCCCACACATAAAAAAAGACATGGAAAAAACAACTGAAAAACTACTTTAAAGAAAATTAATCCTCAGTTGAATCCCTCCGAATCGTGTGGGAGGCCTTTAAAACGGTAATAAAGGGACAAGCGCTGTCTCTGGCTGTAGGACACAAAAGAAATAAAAGGGCAGAAGTTGAGAAACTGGAAAGTGAAATATTACATCTAGAAACAGAAGTAACTACCCAAATTACCGACAATGCTAGCCATAAACTAGAACTCAAGAGGCAGGAATATCGAGACCTAGTTAGAGGAGAAGCAAGGGTCAGACACACTGCGACGCAATTCGAAATGTATGAACTGGGGGATAAAACAGGTAAGTGGTTAGCCTGGCTAGATAGAACAGAACGAGCGAGTCGCTGGGTTACTGCCCTAGAAGATGAAAGGGGGGACTTAATGCAAGACACGCAAGAAATAGCGGAGGCTTTCACTAGTTACTTCAAGAATGTATACTCCCCAGACAGCACGGCTAAAACAGAGGTAATCAGAGAGTTTTTGGCTGATTTGCCCCTCCCGATGCTCACCTCGGAAGACAGGGAATCGTTGGAATGTGACTTTTCGGTAGAAGAGGTAGCAAATGCAATCCGTAACATTAGATCAGGGAAAGAGATGCGGCCCAACGGCCTTCCCATTGAATTTTACAAAATGAGTGCCACCTGTATGGCACCCCGCCTCTTAAATATGTATACTGAAAGTGCCAAATACGACGTTTTGCCCACAGACCAACGTCTCGCCTCCATAGTTGTGATTCATAAAGAAGGCAAACCATCTACACAATGTGACTCATTCCAACCTATTTCACTCCTCAACTCTGAGGTTAAGATCCTAGCCAAAATGGTGGCGACTCGCTTGATACCTGTAATAACAACACTGGTCCACCCCGACCAATCCAGCTTCATGCCAGGGCGAAATACTGCACTCAATCTACCCAGACTCCACGGAATACTCGGCAGGGCTGACACAATACACAAAGATTCGGTAATAATGTCTCTAGACGCCAGAAAGGCCTTTGATACTGTGGAATGGCCGTATCTATTCACGATTCTAGAAAGGCTAGGATTTGGCCCAAAATTCCTAAAAAAATGTATTTGATTATTATATGCAGGCCCACTTGCATAGGTCATAGTGAATGGACGGACCTCTTGTTTATTCCCCCTTCGGAGGTGCACAAGGCAGGGCTGTCCCGTCTCGTCGCTAATTTTTGCATTAATCCTTGAGCCCCTATCAACTTGGGTCAGAGGTGTCCCATTGATACGCGGACTCCGTTGGACCCCTGATTGGGAAGACAGGATATCCCTATATGCTGACGACGTGTTGCTATGCGTAGCTGTACCGCGCGCCTCTGTTCATAGAGTACTTAACATCTTTAAATATTTTGGCCCGTACTCCGGGTATACAATCAACTGGGCCAAATCAGTAATTTTTATACTGAAAGGGAAGGACCTGAAACTGCCGGCTAACTATGAAGTGGAGGTGGTCACACAGGGTTTCAATCATCTCAGGATATTTGTGACTAAGCACCCAGAGCTCTTCTACGAGCGAAATCTTGCTATCCCACTGAGGCGACTACAAAGGGATGTTAAACTCTGGAGATCGCTCCCCCTTTCCTAACTGGGACACGCCGCTCTATTTAAAATGATATGTAAACAAAACAAAGTGTCCAGGAAGACTAATACCATAGATTTGATGGGCACCCTAAACCATCAATTAGAGGGCGCCTCAGCTTTATTCAGCTCAATTTTTTGATATTTTGTATAAAGAAAGGTAGGACACTAAACTTTTTCAACTGGTGGCAGCTCATTCAGGGGCTTAACTAGTGCCAGTATTCTGACAGTGTTTTTACTTTGATTTACCAGAACCTTTACAGTACGAGGAACGCCGCCCTCCCCCAGTAGCTGGCTCTCCACTGCTAAACTAAGGTACACACAGAAACACAAGTATTGATATCATAGGCAATCTTTGTGACCGAAAACAGGTTTGGGTCCTATAGTAAATTATTGTTTGTTCTTATTATAGAACTGACGGCCAAGTCCAAGTCCTGAGGAGAACGCTACAATCGTGACGGGTTCGAAACGCGTTGACTTCTATGAGTATGGGGCATTCCAATCAGGGGTGTGCCATAAGGGAATTAGTTTAATTCTCTCCCTTGCCAGATAACACCCAATAAACTTGTGTAACGCCATCTCTGGCTCACAGGCAGGACGTATAATAGTAACCTTTATAAAAAGAGAATGTCCACCTAGTGCTTATTTACAGAATTAGGACTGGTCAAACAGTATTATATTCACACATTTCTTTGTATGAATTTTCTTATTTGTATGTTTTCTGGCACTATTGCACAAACCTCCTGTGTTGTATATATTGCACTTGAGTAATTGTTCAAATGAATATTGTATGTCACTGTTTTAATCACGTGTTATCCATTTCACAACGTGCACAATTGAATGTAATTGTTTCTTTATACAAAATATCAAAAAATTGAGCTGAATAAAGCGGAGGCGCCCTCTAATTGATGGTTTAGGTGCCCACCAAATCTATGGTATTAGTCTTCCTGGACACTTTGTTTTGTTTACATATAGTATAGTGGTCCAGTCCAGGTAGTCATGGACCCAAGCCTTGCTTGTTTATACTATTTAAAATGATGGCACTCCCGAAATTCCTATACGTGCTACGAAATACACCATACTGAGTGCAGGACTCCTACTTCCGGGCAATAGATAATGAGATCAAAAATCTACTTTGGGACATGAGACCTCCTAGAATAGCCACACAAAAACTAGTGCGGGGTGGTACGATGGCGGAATATCGCTACCCAATATCCGAGTCTACTACTGGGCGGCCCAGTTGGCAGTTGTAAATCAACGGGTACACCTACCACAGGATGAACCCGCATATTGAATGAACCTCCAAATTTTGCAACAAGGGGGCTATACAAGAGCACTATACACTAACCCTAGGGAATACCACATGACAGGACCTACGCTCCAGACAGTCACGCTATGTCATCAGAGCCATAAAAAATTGGGATGGAAGGTCACAATAACTCAAGCGATGCCACTGTGGGACGCTGAAGTGCTTGGAACACTGCGGAAAAGCCCGGGCTTTGAGAGGTGGGACCAGATAGGCATCTCTACTGTGAAATACCTGTGGTTGGAAGGAGATGTAGTCCCCTTTACAAAATTACAAAAAGAATATGACCTAACAACCGTGGAAATGTTCCGGTACCTTTAAATCAGACATGTGCTACACTCAGCCATACAATGGGGAACAACACTACCAGAGGCAACCCCACTAGAAGATAGATTGTTAACTGAATACATAGACCATAGAGCTATCTTCCTTACTTACCGGAAACTTATTAACAACTCCCCTGACCCCCTTTTGAAACTCCGAAATGGCTGGCAAGTAGATCTAGGTACACTGGACGACGAAGATTGGCAAGAGGCCATAGCCTCGCCGAAGGACTCCATTATGACTTCTAAACTTAAATTAATTCAATTAAAGATACTTCATAGGACGTATCTATCATGTAGCGCCTTATTGAAGATGGGAAGAGCCATTGACTCAAAATGCCGCAGAGGATGCCAGCAAGAGGGATCCTTTTACCACATGCTCTGGGATTGTCCAGAAATTAAACCATATTGGGAGGCAGCGATACAATATATGCAGGAGGTACATGAGATAAAGTTACAACCCCTACCTAAGTGGTGCCTCCTGCACATATGGGATGCCACGGACCTCACTCGTAGAGAACAGCAATGGGTAACAACGAAGATAATGATCTCCAAACGTAATATAGCTAGGAGATGGGGAGTGCTGAATGCACCAACGTTGACCGAGTGGAAAAAAGATATGGATTGGAGCATGGTGGCTGAGAAAGCGGCCTACGAAAATAGGGGGTGCACCACGAAATGGGAACACATTTGGGGAAAGTGGAATGCCTATCATGGTAACATATGCCCCCCCTCCCCCCAATCGCTAGACCCGATGGGGAACATTGAGAATGCACGCACATAACACACAGGTCGACCCAATCTACTTCCGGATACATAGAGGACAGTTGATAAATGTAGGATGCCGTAAATTGTATTGTAGCTGTACCGCGTTACCTTTAAATAACAATGGATGTCAATGTACTTGGCTATGTGCAAACGATGATTGTGAAATGTTCTGTTCAAAAGTTAAAATAAAACGAAGTTTAAAAAAAAAAAAATGGGAATTACTACTGAGACCAGAGATACAGCTGCAGCACTGCCTAGAGGACTAAGAATGAGGAATTACCACTGGGAACATAGACACAGCTGCAGCACTGCCTAGAGGACTAAGAAGGAGGAATTACCACTGGGACCAGAGAAGCAGCTGCAGCACTTTCTAGAGGATTTCGAATGAGGAATTACCACTGGGACCAGAGAAGCAGCTGCAGCACTGTCTAGAGGACTAAGAATGAGGAATTACCACTGAGAACAGAGACACAGCTGCCACATTTGCGACCAGATAAAGAACAAGATTTACAACCCTGTGTACAGAAACAGGGAAAGAGAGCTCCGAGCGAGTGAAACATAATTAATTATAAAAATGAAAGATTGGGTGGAAGGGAGCTAGCGAGTAAAGTCAAACTTCTAACATTCTAACTTTGTGATTACTCAACTCAATCTTCAATGACACAGACTCTGTAGATCATAAGTGAAAGCTAAGGTGCGAAGGGAGGGAACACGGTGGGTGGGAGGGGAAAGCAGTAACACTGGTCAGCTGCTCGCGTTTGCAACATTTCCAGAACACAAGGCAGGCAATCGGAAAAAATAGTGTGCGAAACCAACAGAAATGGGCAGAAGTGAAATGAGCCCTGTAACAGGGCCAGTCGCTATGGGAGGGAACGACAGACCGACCAAAAGGAGGCACAAAATGGGCACAATTTTGCCATTCAAAAGTAAGGAATTTAGAAAGGCACCTGGAAAAACCAATGACAAGCGATGGGCTGGCTTGAAGCCCATGTACTGAATGCCTCATGCGTGCTTCTAGGCTCGACCTAAACAGGAGCACATTTTTGGAAAGGTTCGTGAAGATTCATCGAATGGCGCCAAAGTTATTAGCAAAACAAAAAAGGCATTTTCTATGGAAATGCAGACCTAACTATAACTACCCACTAGCCACCGCAACTGGGTAACATATATGTATATAATTATAGTTAGGACCTAGTTTCCATAGGAAAAGCATTTTTTGAGTTGCCTCTATCTTTAGCGTTGTTTGACGAATCTTCACAAAGTTTTCCCCAAAAAGTGCCCCGGTGATTCTTGTTGCACACGAAAAGTTTTCGGGTGACCAGTTGATGGAGCAGAGAAAATAAAAAATTTTTAACCCCTAACAAATTTTATAAATAATTAATAAAAAGTTCGTTTAAATGTATTAATCAACAATGTACGTGAGGGAAGGGTAACACGCAAGTACATGGGCTGAATAATCTATTAACGAATGTCTGTGTGTCTAATTATAACATAAAATAATTGCGTACTAAATAAATAATAAATGCATGATTTGTGCTTCATAGAATATAAACGTGTTGTTGCAAAAACAATAGTGATGGTAAGTAAGGAACAGCTTAAATGTTGCTTTCTGCTAGGTAATAACTAATTGGGGTACGTAGATGACGGGAGGGAAACGAAAAGGCTATGTTTCTCTATTTTAATTATGTTTTGTTTATTTCTAAATAGTGCTTCTAAGTATAAACGAGTGGCGATATAAAATGGCTGCCGGTTATTAGAGTGCGCATGTGCTGGGAAACGCGTGACAAGGGAGAAAAAGTTGGAGAAAACTAACCACGTGATGATGCTGAGAGGCTAGGATGCAAGAATGGTCAAGGCTGATGTGACCTAATTGAACTGATAGTGTGCCGTGGTGATCAGCAAAGAACCGTGGGAAACCGTTTTAAGAGAAAGGACAATGCCTGCAGAGTTCTCGAATGTATCGAAAGAAGTTACAAATGTACTCATCGAAGCGGATGGAAACATGTCTTGAACTGTGAGAAAGGAAATGAACATATACATTCCAAAGAACAAGTTGGATCCGGGAGAACTTGATTAAGAATGAATAGATGAAATGAATGGACCAATGAAAGAAAAGCGCGTTATTAATGTTGCAACAATTTAGTTAGCAAAGTTAGAATTAGGGTATAAGAGGGCCTACTCTTAGTGGGAGGGGGTCAGAGTTGGAGAGTCGCAGTCAGAGTCGGTGTTGGAGTTGATGGCTTCCAGTGCTTGGTGATCCAGATCGATCCATTTTACTGAGCGGGAGATGCTGAAAGACTGTTAGATGAGACGGGTTGCAGGTAGCTGATGCTGACGAGCTGAAGTTTCTGTTGCTGTCTTATTTTTCCAGTTGAGTATGAGAATCAGGTTATTTTTAATTCTCAAACTTAGGTTAGAAATCATTAGGCTAAATTAGGAAAGATAGGCAGGTAATTGGGGTTTGCTTCATGACAAAAATTTCCTTTCTGCAATAAAATTGATTTTGCTTAATAAATATTTGAATTAATAATGAATGAATAATTGAATAAAAAGTCTAAAATCTTTCTCATGCTTTTAAAATTATATAAAATTTAAGATTCTTTAAATCAAACGACTCAGTGGTTATTTTACTAAATGATTGCGACACTGGTAATTGGTTATTGTGATTTAGCTGGTCTTAATTACTATAAACTAATTTCTTACTAGATGATCCATCGACAAAACAATGAGCAGGAATATCTTAAGAAATAACCAAGAAAGCGATAGGTTAAGGTAATAAGGTATCCCGGCTCTTTCCAGCGGTACATAAATGATGTTTTTCATTTAGTTCTCATGTTTCTCCTAGGAGTATAGATTTTCGTAAAGGTGTAGAAGAAATCCAGGTGTGTGTGTGTGTGTGATAGGCGATGTTATGGGCCCCATCGTCATGTGGATGTGAGAAAATATAAGTCGCCCCTGGATGACCGATAAAGTGACCTAGGAGGAAAATAGTTTTTATTGTACGCGCTGCATCAGATTTCTTGGTAGCAGAGTTATGGTTTCTATAGATTAGTTTAGTGATTATTGATTTGTTGATTATTTTTGATGACTAATACTATATGTTGAGTCGTGTTATGTTATATGTGAGTTTTCACGCTTCTGGGATGTAGGAAGTGGAACACGTGTGGCAAGAGAAGTCACATGGAATTTGGTACATGGTCTGAATTCATTTTGGTAATAACACAGGTTGTGTTATGTTAGGGATTTTCTGTACGAAAGGTGTGTAACTGAGATAGCAAATCACGTTTTCTTGTGAAACTTTGGCCTTAATTCTCAGGAGCCTAGTCTCCACATGTGTCTTATCCCCAGAGAAACGAGTTAATTGTTTGCTTGAAAGAAGGGTAAGGTAGAGGGAAGTGCTACTTTATCGGCGAGAGTTAATAATTCTGTGGTAGGGTAGAGGTAAGCGCTGCCTACTGGAAATACAGGATTCTTGTGTAAAAGGACAAAGCTGTCACTTTTGTTTAGCGAATCAGACTATGGAATTGTTTTAATTGTTGTAACTAACGAAGAAACAGTGAAAAGAAAAATTGCCGATAATTTTTGTAAAGGAGGGGTAAAAGAGCAGGAGTGACATCGACAGTGCCGCGCTAGGATTGGATAGTGCGCTAGTCACGTGAACACAGAGTCAAGAGTGACGTAGAAAAGTGCCGCGCTAGGATTGATTGGTCCGCGGACGAAGGGAATTGTTCTGATTGGTGCGTTAGTGTGAGTCGCGCTGTGATAGGTTGAAGTTCCGTACACGGAACAGTGCTGGTTTGAAGAGAAAACCAATCGAAAACATGCCGTATTACGAGTATGAAAGGGAGAGAACGTCATGGACGACAAAAATAAAGAATTTCTTTAAGAAAGACAAAAAGGTTGTGACTAGAGAGGGACAAGTAATTCCTCCGCCGAAATCAGCAGCTTCACATATGATGTTGAAATATGGATATCATACATGCATATGGTTGGAAAATTGGGCAAAGTATACGAAGAATGATGGTGCATTAGCTTTCCCTGAGAATGGTTCATTTAGTGTAGCGGTTTTGCGAAATTTGCGAGAAAAGATGACAAATCTAGAACCTAGACCGACACAGTTTGAAGCATTGACGGAATGGGAGGATGAGATGTATGAGCGAGAGAGATTCAGAGGTTTAAGGGATCATGAGTTTATGCCTGGAAGAATGTGGGGAATAAATCATGAGGATAGAATAAAACAATGGAGATGTGCTAACATGACAGGAGGTTTGTTTCCGGCTTTTACAGTTGAGGAAGAGACTAAAAGAAAACGTACTGAGAAAAAGAAACATATGGAGAGGGAGAAATATATGCATGAGAGTGAAACGGATGAGGAATTGCTGGAAGATATTTTAAATAGAAATCCACCTCCGTATCAGCAGAGTTCTACAGTGGTGACACCAAATGCGCCACTAATAGAGACTGTGCAAAATAAAAGTCCGGTAAAAAGAATTGAAATGAATAAGTCACAAGATCAAATAAGAACTTCACAAAATGAAGGAGTAGAAAGTGACAATGCAAGCGAATTAGCAAGGACAACAAAAGAATTGACTGAGAAAATTAGGGAATTAACGAAAAACATGGAAGCTGTGACTGTACCCGTAACAATAGGTCCAGTAATACCAGTTTTTGAGAATCAGAAAATTGATGAACGGTCCTTAGTGATTCCTATGAGTTCACAATTTCAGAGAGAAAAAGAAAGGATGGATGCAGGTACAAGTAATTTGGCTAGTACTTACAGACCAAGTCCACCTACAAATTTGACTGTGAATGAGTGTAATGGTAGAAAAATGCATATGGTAACAGAATCTGCAACAGAGACTCCTGAAAAGAGTGGTAATTGGATAGAACTAAATAATACACCCATAGGTCCGACTCCTGATGAGTTAAATGAGTGGATGAAGGCATTTAAATAAAAGAACCAGAAGAAAAACCATTAGATGTAATTAGGTTAAAAATTGACATGGAAGAATTAATTCTAGGAACGATTGGTACAGAAAAGATAAAAAATTACCAGGATGATGAAATAATGTTTCTGTGCAAAAGTATTACATGGAGAGCTAAAAATTTACATGACAAACTAGAAGAGATAGCAAGTGAAATTGGAATAGATTTTGCGAAAGTGAAAACATTACAGAAACCGTACAGAGTAGACTTTTGTGAGAAAGATATTGAAAACTTGAACACAGCAGGAAGGCTGACACAGATAAAAGAGTTAATTGTTTTACTGAGAAAATGGGGTGATGTGGACAGATGGAAAGTTAGATGGACGAAAAAGAATGAGAAAACTACAGACAAAGCTTCTTTGGCTTTTATGATAACTGAAAAAGAACCTGTTGCCAGAGAATACCCATTGAGAGAAACTCCAGGTGGTAGTTATGTGCATGTTCCCTGGACTAGACAGGATATACTGTCATTTACAAATGAATTTCCGAAGCTGAGAGAGAAACCAGTTGAATGGTACCGACAAGTAGAGAGGTTTGTGAAGGTTTCAAAAGTGTTGTGGATAGATTTAGATGGATTGTTTGACATAGTGGTGCCAACTGATTTGTGGTCTGAGTGTAAAATTACAGTTGACTGGCCAACTACAGAATATCCAAGAGATCCTAAGACAGGAGCTCCAGGTCCTGAGGTGATGAGGAAGTACGATAAGGTGATTACCTTTTTGAAAAATAAGATTCCTCCTAAAGAAACAGATTGGGTAAAAATAGATAGAACTACACAGGAAAGTAAGGAGTCCGTACATGCCTATTATGAAAGGTTGTTGTTGGTTTTCAAGCAGTATAGTGGATATGAGGAGTTGAGTGAAAAAGATATGAGTCATTTCGTATACAGATTTGTGTTTGGGCTGAAACCAGAGATTAGTGAAATGATTAAACAGCATATGATTAACTGGCAGAATGGCACGGTAGATGAGGTACTGAGGTATGCTAAGTATTGTAGTGATGATATTGAGAGTAGACAGCGTAAATTGAAAGAGAAGGCAATGTGGGCACAGGTGAAAGTGGCAGAAAAGCAAGAAGCTCAATTGGACAATAATAGTGGGAATGAAACAGGACAGAATAAATCGCGACCTAACATAGGTAAAGGGAAAGGTCAAGTGAGTCTAGAGGAGGCAAAGAAGAAATGGCCCTGTCATAATTGCGGAAAATTAGGGCATTGGAGAAATGAGTGTAAGTTCCCACCTAAACCTAATCCGGAAAATCAATCATTAACTCCACAGGTGCAGAATGAGGTAGTTGTTCAACAAGGTCAGGTGCCACAACCACCACTTCCCAACACTGTTAACCAGCAAAGATACAGTACAGAAACAGGATTCTACGGAGGAGAGCAGGTAACACAGTTGCCGCGAGCAGCTAACATTTCTCAGTATTGGTTGCGACAGAGTGAGGATGAGGCGGATGAAAGTTCATGACGGTGCCTAGGAGAGGGAAAAGAGTGCGTACTTGGCGCAACTCTAGAGGTAGATCAGTCTGGTCCATTTGTGGATGGAGAAGTGAATGGTGCAAATGTAACATTCCTTGTCGATACTGGAGCTACCCGTTCTACTGTTAGATCAGTGGAAATTCCAAACCTTCCTCTCTCAGGTGAATACATCCAAGTAGTAGGAGTAGCAAATCAGCAGATTAAAACACCACTTACTGAATTAGTGGAAGTAAAAATTGGTTCTTTTAGCAAAATGCATAGATTTGTAGTGTGCGATTCTAGTCCTGTAAATCTTTTAGGTCGTGACCTTTTGTGCAAAATGAATTGCACAATTTATTGTACGCCAGATGGAATTGGATTTCAGACCCCAGATGAAGATGTATTGTATAAAGTAACACTGATGAATCAGGAACCTGAAATGAATGGTTTGTTTCCTGCATTTGATGCAGAAAAACTTCCAGAAGAACTGAAAAATGCAGTGAAAGAAAATGTGTGGGATTTTACAGAAGATATTGGATTAATGAAAGAAGTAGATCCCGTAAAAGTAACAGTAAAAGAAGGAACAACTTACCCAAATACGCCACAGTATAAATTGACTCCAGAAATAATTGAAGGAATAACTCCTGTAATAAATAAGATGATCGAACAGGGAATTCTAAAAGAAATAATGAGCAGTCCATGTAATTCACCTATTATGGGACTGAAAAAGCCAAACGGAACATATAGAATAGTACAGGATTTGAGAAAGATCAACAAAATAGTTGTGCCTTGTTGTCCAATAGTGCCAAACCCTGCAGTAATTCTATACCAAATTCCACACGAAGCTGAGTGGTACACAGTGATAGATTTGTGTCACGCATTTTTCTCTATTCCTTTGCATCCAGATAGCCAGCCATTATTTGCGTTCCGGTTCGGAGAGCGTATTTTGGCATGGTGCCGAATTCCTCAGGGGTATACAGAAAGCCCCTCAATCTTTAATCAGATTTTAAAGAAGTCCCTGGAAGATTTGAAAATGCCAGAAAAGTCAGTCATGGTGCAGTATATCGATGACCTGTTGGTGGCATCGAAAACAAAAGAAGCATGTGTAAGCGATACAATTGCTTTACTGAACCATCTAGAGAAAAGAGGACATAAAGTGTCCCCTTCAAAATTGCAATTTTGTCAAAAAGAACTCCAATATTTAGGGCATAAAATTGAGAAAGGAGTGCGAAAGATAGCGACAGAAAGAGTAACAAGCATTTGCAATGCAATAGGTCTCGCTTTTACGCGAGTTTAAGCTATTGGCATTGTAAATGACAATCCCTTTTATTTATGCTATAAAACCAAAACATAAATAAAAGGCATTTTCATTTACAATGCCAATATCTCGAACTCGCATAAATGCGAGAACTATAGCATTGCAAAGGCTTTCTTTCACTCGCTAAGATTGCCCCCTAAGCTCCGCCCCTCATGCGAGGGAGGGAGAGGGCCAAAAGAGGAGGCGAGCGTGGACCGGCTGAGGGGAGGGAGTGGGCAGCAAAGAAGCCGAAGCTGCTTCTGGTTCAGTGCGGTGTCCCTGAAACGGGCACCGCACTTATTATGAAAGTTTAAAAAAAGAGAGAGTGTGGCGCCCGCTTTAGGGACACCGCGCTCAGTATTAAAGGTAAAAAAAATGCAACAGAGCGCGGTGCCCTTAAGCGGGCACTGCACTCTGTATTAAAGTAAATAAAAATGCAACCGAGCACGGTGTTCCTGAAGCGGGCGCTGCGCTCAGCATACAGATACAAAAAAAAAAAGCAGCCGCCATTGTCCCCAGTATTATTAAATAAAATAGTGTTCACCCACTTACAAGGCAGACCGTAAAAGGTCCAGTCGTTATGGGCAGTAACTAAAGGAGACAAGGCGGTACCAAGGAGAGACTAACAAGCCTTTTTACGAATCAGAAGCCAGCATTTAAGAAGTACAATGACACAAGCCAATGACAAATATGGGAGGAGAGTGGGCGGGGCTTCCACTGCACACCCTAATACAGCATACCTCGCAGAGCGAGCAGTGCATGCGCCGCTGCCGCTAGGCTCGACCTAAAAAGAGCTGCGGGCAATGCTGACATGCAAGAAGAAATAAGGGGGTGACCAGCCACCATCTGAAAGAGGAGATAGTGACAGGGCTGCAGCAGTACCACACTGTGTGTGCATATGTGGCTGGAGGTTTTGTGTTGGGTATGCTCTGCTTGGGGTAGATATGCCAGTTTGGAAATAGTAACAAAGTATGTTTTTGCACGACACAAAAAGAAACAGGACAGAGACAAAAACATGCCATTTTCCACAGAAACCAGCTTGGAAAGTCAGTGTGGAAAATGGACTTGTCTATCACTTCAGCTATTTTGTGCACTTATTGCAATCACTTAAGCATACTAACTTCCCCAATTCACATTTAAATGGTTATGCCAACAAAGTATTTTTGTGCTGTACTGCAAAATGTAGGTTCTCCCAGTACTCTGCCACCACACTTTAAGCTATCAGGCCAGGTCCTACAAATCTGTCTCCATTCTGTTTCTTCACATATCCTGGTGGAAAATTGGCAGGGTTCTTTGACCCACAATCACAGTTCATCCCAATGCATCTCAAGTCCTTCAGGGGCTCAAGCAATCAATTGGCCAAGTGCCCAGAGCAGAGCCCAGTGCCCAGAGCAGAGCCCAGTGCCCAGAGCAGAGAGCAGAGCCCAGTGCCCAGAGCAGAGCCCAGTGCCCAGAGCAGAGCCCAGTGCCCAGTACCCAGTGCCCAGAGCAGAGCGCAGTGCCCAGAGCAGAGCGCAGTGCCCAGAGCAGAGCGCAGTGCCTAGTGCCCAGAGCAGAGCGCAGTGCCCAGAGCGCAGTGCCCAGAGCAGAGCGCCAGAGTAGAGAACACAATTTAAAGGCCTGTTTACAGAAAGTTAGGACTTGTTCACCATCGCTCCTTGTATTGTTCCACAAGGTTTGTTCTCCGGGAGCGACAAAAACATGCTGGACAGCCTAAAACAGAGCCAAGAAGTAGAAAGTCAGAAAATGTGAGTTACAAAACACAGTGCCAATAGTAAGCAATTGGAAGAATGTATTGGCAGAGAAGCTTTACAAATGCCCACAAGAGTCTTTTTGCACCCAGACAGCTGGGCTGTCTGGTATGCTTCAACCTACAAATGATAGCACTTTGAGCAGCCTCTAAGAATCTGGGCCATGGGCTACATAAAAAGGTAAAAATAAGAGGTAGGGGCTTCTATAAGAAAAGTGATGTCCCCTTCAGACATGAGGTCTGAAGCTTCAGGAGACTACAATAAACCTAACCCTCCAAGCTGGCTTTTACAATCCATGGGTGTATTTGAACATTGCACAGTTTGTTACCAGGTACCTTAAAGCAGCGCTCTTGCTGTCCCTCTGGCAAAATATTCTAGATTATGCAAAAGAATGAGTCAACAAAGTGCAGAACTATTACACAACTCAGATTCCACTCACGGTGGTGGACTCACTGGATATTTTTAACAGAAACGTGCCTAACATATTTAGGCTCTGTATTAGTAATGGAATTTGTGGAAAGTCCTGCCCACAATCTAACAGAACACAGAAATTCCTCCTCACCGAGACTATGACGAATCTATTATTGATACTAGCATCTGCAAAACTGGCTCTGCAGCTCGAGAACAGGTTTCTGCATAAAATCTTTCACACAAGCCAAGAAAAGACTAAGACTCCGGGTCCACTTTTCAACGTGTGCGCTTTTTCTTTTTCAGCTCAGTGCCTTAACCGGGTAACTTCGAAATCCGAAGTTGCAGAAAACAAAAACAGTCCACACAGAGTGTGGCGGACGAGAAGAACGATATTAAAGTTCAAAATAATCCATGATCTTATCCAATAGCTCATAGAGACAAATGCTTGGAGAACTTCCAATGAGTTTGTTAATGGCAGTTGGCCATACACAGCTTTGTGAACACATTAATCAGAGAAACGGTCACTGTCGGGGATGCTGTACATTATCCTTAGACCTGCCAGTAGCTCCGAAGAGAACCAGCATTTCAACGGAGAACAATGTTTGCAATTTGATATCCTCTTCCAGTGAACGATGTAGCTTTCTTCAGAACATAGTTTACTTAACTTGTGGTCCATTGGCTATGTCACCACATTAGCCATGTCACCACATTGGCCATGTCACCACAGCTTTGTGCAAACTGCTGACGGCAGCCCCTGGTGACCGCTTCCTGCCTCCTGCCTCCCTGAAGCTGGACTTGTAGATGAACATAAGCGCTGGGGCGCCTTCAAAGATACGCGCCCACAGGCGTTGCGCTCACCAGTAGTTTGGGCGGGGCCGGCACACCTGTAGCAAGAGTTGTTGCCGGTTGAGGGAGTGGTCCCAGTTTCTGTGAACAAAGGGATGTGGTTTAGCAAAGACGAGCAATGCCGTTTTCTTTTCTGCGCGTGTAAAAAACACCTCAGTTTGTGGTCTTGTCTCAGAGCCCTTTTCTGATACCCTGCACCGTTCAGTGTGTGTTCTCCAGTAGGGATGTTGCTCGTCACGGGTAAGCGCCACCCGTATTGTAGGGAAGTGCATAGTGTGGCGAGGAAAGGGATGGGAGACCAGGGCAGGGAGCTTGACAACCAGTGCCTAGTGTGTGACAGTGATTTCTGATGCCGGGCACTGATATTTATTTTAAGGGGCACCGACTTATTTTTCATCATCTGACGTTAACCCAGAGCAAGAGAAAGAAGGCAAAAAAAGGAAAAAAAAGAAGAAAATAGGAAAAAAGTAGCAATTGGAAACGGCAGGGAAGCACAGGACTCGCCACAGTGAGACAAGAAATGTAGGGTAACGGAAGAAAGAGGCATAAGGTGGAATCAAGATCAGGCAGTGATGGTGGCAGGCTCTTTAAACAAGCACGGAGGAGCGGGGGCGAGCGAGCGCGGCAGCCTGCAAAGCAGTCCCAAAAGCGCTCAGTGCGTCGTGGCTGGCCTTTGGATGAGTACGCGCGGCAGACATGTGTTTCCACTTATCGCGCCCGCGTCTGGGCACGATAATTGGAAACACATGTTTGCCGCGCGTACCCATCTCAAAAAGGCCAGCCACGACGCACGAGCGTTTCTTGGACTGCTTTGAAAACTCACTTACATTAAGTCTTCGCCTCTAAGCAGCGCTTGCGCGCTACTCGAGGCTCGACCTAAAAATGATTCAAGGAATGAGAGCACCAATGACCCAAAGAGAGGTAAGAATGTTTCTGGGAATGGTTGGATATTGCCGACAATGGATAAGTGGTTTTTCCTTGATTGCTAAACCATTACAAAAACTGACCAAGAAGGATGTAAAAGATCCTTTTGAGTTGAATGACGAAGAAATGAAATCCTTCAAAGAGCTGAAAAAGAAATTGTGTGAGGCCCCTCCTTTAGGAATGCCTGACTATGAAAAGGATTTTGAATTGTACTGCAGTGAAAGAGATAGATGTGCATTTTCAGTACTGGTACAAAAACATGGAACAATGAAGAGACCAATTGCTTATTTCTCAGCTGTTTTAGATCCTATAGCAAAAGCGTTGCCTGGATGTCTGAAAGCTGTTGCTGCTACTTGTGTAAGTCTGGAACAAAGTGAAGGTATAGTGATGGGGTATCCGCTGAGAGTATATGTTCCCCATTCAGTAGAAATTCTTTTGACAAGAACAAAAACACAGTACATGACACATAGTCGGCTGACTAAGTACGAAAAAGTAATCTTGAGTGCAGAAAATGTGACCATAGATAGATGTATGAATGTGAATCCTTCGACATCATTGCCAGATGAAGAGAGTATAATTGAACAAGATGAAGTAGATCATGATTGTCTGAATGTGCTGGAATATTACACAAAACCAAGAGCTGACATAAAAGATGAGCCTTTAAAGGAATCGGATTATGTCATGTTTGTGGATGGCTCATGCTTGAGAACGAAAGAAGGAGTTTTAAGCGCAGCTTACGCAGTGTGCACAGTGGCAACTGTGATGGAAGCGTCTTGTCTGAAAGGAATAAGGTCTGCCCAAGTTGCAGAACTGATTGCTTTGATTCAAGCATGTAAGTTGGGAAGAAATGTACGAGTTACGATTGTGACCGATAGCCAGTATGGTTTCGGTATCGTGCATGATTTCGGTCAGATTTGGTCACAAAGAGGTTTCTTGACGTCTGCAGGAACACCTATCAGAAATGGAGATTTTGTTAAGAAACTGCTTGAGGCGATACAGCTGCCTAAGCAGATAGCTGTAGTGAAATGCAAAGCACATAAGAAAAATGAAGATTACATAGCTGTCGGTAATAATTATGCGGATGAGATAGCCAAATATTGTGCAGAGAACATGGTATCCTTAAACAAGAATCGCGAAAGGGAGCATATCTCTTCTCCTTTGCTTTTTACTAACACTGTCGAGACATGGGATGAGGTGAGACAGTTACAGGAAGCTGCAAATGATGAGGAAAAGATTACTGGATAAAAGCAGGATGTAGAAGACAAGAAAATAATGGTGTGTGGGTTTACAGAGATGAAAGACCAGTTATGCCTGATAGCATGATTGCAGACATGGCACGGATGTACCATGGACAAGCTCATATTGGGAGAGATGCAATGATCAGACTTTTTAGACAAACATGGTATAACCCAAAATTCAGAGCCATAGCTGAAAGTCTTTGTCAAAGATGTCTTATTTGTCAACAGTTTAATCCAGGAAGAAAGACAATAGTGAGTCTAGGAACAATAGGACGAGAAGGAGGTCCGTTCACTAGAATGCAATTGGACTTCATCGAAATGCCCCTTGTAACAGACTAAAATATGTTCTAGTGGTCGTCTGTTTGTTTTCTCGTTGGGTGGAGGCATACCCCACTAGAAGGAATGATGGAATAACGGTAGCAAAACTTATGCTGCGAGAGTTCATTCCAAGGTATGGTTTTCCAGTCACGGTTGAGACAGATAGAGGAACACATTTTCAAAATGAGTTGATCCAATTGATTTGTGAAGCATTAAGTATTAAACAAAAACTGCATTGTGCATACAGACCAGAGGCTTCTGGGGTAGTAGAGCAAATTAATGGAACAATTAAGAACAGGTTAGGAAAAATGTGTCAAGCTACAGGACTCAAATGGCCCGATGCACTGCCCCTTGTCCTGATGACCATCAGAAGCATTCCTGAAAAGAAAACTGGACTTAGTCCTCATGAGGTGATCATGGGACGAGCAATGAGACAAGCACAAGTTGGACCGGATGCGACCACTCTTGAAAGAAAACCAGCCCACGACTTGAATCCAGGAGACTGGGTCCGCATAAAAATCCACAGGAGAAGAAACTGTCTTGTTCCTCGCTGGGACGAACCACGACAGGTAATCCTAGTGACGACAACTGCAGTCAAGTGTGCAGGAGTGAAGAACTGGGTCCATGCCCAGCCACACAATTAGAGTTCAAGAACCTGCAGATCGACATGTGAGTCGACGTCTGGAAGTGTGGGATAAGAGTTCAGCGACTGTGACAAAAAGAATAAGAGAAAGGGTGCCAGAACTTGAAGATCGACCTGAAAGTCGACATCTTGAAACCCCAACTGCAAGCACCTCTAAAGAGGAAGAGGAAGAAGAAGAAGAAGGAAGAATTTCAGAAATTCCAGAACCTGAAGATCGACCTGTAAGTCGACATCTGGAAATATCTGACACGAGTTCAGGATCTGATGATTCAGTTGCAAACTGTGAAGAATTTCGAAGGAGAACTTGGGGATATAAACCAATTAGAGAAGAGAATGAGCAAGAAAATGATCTAGATGAGCAACCAAGTACAAGTTATGGTGGAAATCCTTCAAAAGTAATATTAATAGACAAAGTAGGGAAAGAGACAAATAAAAAGTTAGAAAATCGAGAAGAACCCCGAGGAGCAATAGGGACAGATAGTGAAACAAAAGAACAGGGAAAATTAGAAGCAGAGAGTGAGGAAAATATAAATTCGGAAGAACACCGAGGAGGGACCGTAATAAGGGAACACAAGAAGGAGAAGACAGATCCACCAGTAAGAGAAGATGAGATCATAAGCTTCAAAATAAGAGACAAATGTGAAAAAGTTGAAACAGAATCTGAAGAAAGTGGAGAAGAAGAGAAAACAAACTGAATCAAGAAAGAGAAACTGGAAATCGGAAAGAGGAGAAAAAGAAGGTGAAGCCAAAAGGCCAAGAAAAGGAGACAATTGGCCCAGCAACTATATAAGAAAATTGAGATACAGAATAATCAGAACTGGAGAAAAAAGTGCTGAACAGGTGAATGAAATAAGTCAAAAGGAACAAGAAAAGCCAAGTGGAAAACGACTGCAAAAGTCTAAAAGAACAAAGAAAGTGAATTCGAAGTACAAGTCACCTGAGTGGCTGTACATTGCTCTAATGGATTACAAAGAAGAAGGAAACACTCACGAGAACCCGAGACTAAGAAACCGAATGGGTAAAGGTGAGATGCAACAAACCTGAAGTGAAGACTTAAAATGCTTCTGCCTGATGTGACAATTTTACTGGATATGACAAATCACCGGATGTGACAACGAAAGAATTCTGGAGAGAATTAAAAGAAAGTACCAAGCAAAGATTTTGAAAGCAGAGTGGCATCTAAGTCATTTCTGAGGTGTAGTGACACAATTTTCTGAAATTTAACAAAAGATAAAAGCAAAATGGAAAATACTAGAGATAGAAGGGATAAATGCGAGTTTGTAGAAGATGGTGTAAAATGTGCTGCTTTTGTACAGGTTTATTAATGACAGTATGGATAGTTTTAGCAATCACAATTCCTATTAGTTTAGCTGTAATAGAAGCAAAGAATGATACTAAACCAGAAAAAGAAACTAATATTAAAGAACCAGTTATTTTAAGAAGTAGTGCAGAATTACATAAGGATAAATCAGTAACAGACTTTTCTAAAAATGTTTTTACAAAATTGTTGTACGAATATGTAGAGACAATGGATGTGAGAGATTGTTATGTTTGTATGCAGTTGCCTGCATCAGTGTCAGAAGGTGTGACTTATCATCACCTACCTCTAACTTATGGAATAACCTGTAGTGTAATAGCAAGTTTATTTTATAAAACAGGTAGATTAGAGTTTTATTACACTGATATAGATACATTTTTTGCAAATGTTCCTGTAGTTCCAGAACTTAAAGTAAAACAAGCAAAAGTTTTAGGAGAATTCTTTTTAGAGCATAAAATTTTAACATTAGAAGAAATAGCTAAAAACAACCTTACCTGTGAGTTAAAGAAAGAAGAAAAGGTATTTTTAGAAATGGTTGAAGAAAGAAGAATGAAATTTCAAAGAGAAGCAATAAAAGAGAAAGGAACAAATCTATGGACATTTGAGGAAGGAAATCATGAAGGGAAAAAGATAAATGCAGCAATGACATTAGATTGGCCGTAAACAGGAAAGTTGTGTATTAGGAGAAATAAGACAGTCTATGACAATTATTTTGTAGGTTCCAGTATCTGCCATGACAATTATCAAATTTTGGGAGGTTGGGGATTCAAAGGTGGAAAAGATCCAATATTTCCAGGTATCTATTATATTTGTGGGAATAGAGCTTATTACAGGTTACCGGACCATTGGTATGGAACTTGCTATGTAGGCCTGGTCTTTCCAAAAATCTTTCATATGGACAGAGAAGAAAAAGGAACATACAAGATGATTAATAGCTTTACACGTAGAAAGAGGGAAAGTTTTTCAGAAATTGTAGGTGATATTTTTGGAGCATTAATACCAGCAGTGGGAATATCTTTGAATGCATTTAAAATTCGGAAGTTATCCACAGTAGTAGATCGTTTGTCTACAGATACTGCGGGAGGGTTCTTAATGGTAAATACCGAGATGGTTGCCATGAGAGCTATGGTGATGCAAAATCGGCTTGCCCTTGATATTCTTTTGGCAAAAGAGGGTGGAGTCTGTGGAATGCTGAAAGTCCAACATTGTTGCACTTACATTCCTGATAAAAGTGAAAATATACAAAAGTATATTACAAATATTACAAATTTGCACAAAGAACTAGTTCCACTGGAGGTTGAAAGTGTCTTGGGAAAACTTGGTAGAGGGTTTTCTTCAGTAGCAAATTGGTTAACAAGAATGAGTAGACTAATGATCGGGAAAGTTATAATAATAGCAACCGTAGCAATATTGTTAGCCATGGTGTTGAAAATTGTAATAACGTGTATAAAAAGAAAAGTAAGACAAAATAAGATAAAAAGAAATAACAGAATAATGAAAGAGAGAGAGAAATGGGTGAAATTGAGTTAGAGAAAATGAAAGAAAGCATGTATAAAGAGACAAGAAGACAAGATGAAATGGAAACAGATGTGTAACTAACAAAAAGCAAAAGGATGAAAGACATATGCTGCCTGAAAAAGAAGTATAACTTGGGTTTTATGTGGTGATTTAAAAATCACCAAAGGGGAAAGTTGATGGAGCAGAGAAAATATTTTTTTTTTAACCCCTAACAAATTTTATAAATAATTAATAAAATGTTCGTTTAAATGTATTAATCAAAAATGTACGTGAGGGAAGGGTAACACGCAAGTACATGGGCTGAATAATCTATTAACGAATGTCTGTGTGTCTAATTATAACATAAAATAATTGCGTACTAAATAAATAATAAATGCATGATTTGTGCTTCATAGAATATAAACGTGTCGTTGCAAAAACAATAGTGATGGTAAGTAAGGAACAGCTTAAATGTTGCTTTCTGCTAGATAATAACTAATTGGGGTACGTAGATGACGGGAGGGAAACGAAAAGGCTATGTTTCTCTATTTTAATTATGTTTTGTTTATTTCTAAATAGTGCTTCTAAGTATAAACGAGTGGCGATATAAAATGGCTGCCGGTTATTAGAGTGCGAATGTGCTGGGAAACGCGTGACAAGGGAGAAAAAGTTGGAGAAAACTAACCACGTGATGATGCTGAGAGGCTAGGATGCAAGAATGGTCAAGGCTGATGTGACCTAATTGAACTGATAGTGTGCCGTGGTGATCAGCAAAGAACCGTGGGAAACCATTTTAAGAGAAAGGACAATGCCTGCAGAGTTCTCGAATGTATCGAAAGAAGTTACAAATGTACTGATCGAAGCGGATGGAAACATGTCTTGAACTGTGAGAAAGGAAATGAACATATACATTCCAAAGAACAAGTTGAATCCGGGAGAACTTGATTAAGAATGAATAGATGAAATGAATGGACCAATGAAAGAAAAGCGCGTTATTAATGTTGCAACAATTTAGTTAGCAAAGTTAGAATTAGGGTATAAGAGGGCCTACTCTTAGTGGGAGGGGGTCAGAGTTGGAGAGTCGCAGTCAGAGTCGGTGTTGGAGTTGATGGCTTCCAGTGCTTGGTGATCCAGATCGATCCATTTTACTGAGCGGGAGATGCTGAAAGACTGTTAGATGAGACGGGTTGCAGGTAGCTGATGCTGACGAGCTGAAGTTTCTGTTGCTGTCTTATTTTTCCAGTTGAGTATGAGAATCAGGTTATTTTTAATTCTCAAACTTAGGTTAGAAATCATTAGGCTAAATTAGGAAAGATAGGCAGGTAATTAGGGTTTGCTTCATGACAAAAATTTCCTTTCTGCAATAAAATTGATTTTGCTTAATAAATATTTGAATTAATAATGAATGAATAATTGAATAAAAAGTCTAAAATCTTTCTCATGCTTTTACAATTATATAAAATGTAAGATTCTTTAAATCAAACGACTCAGTGGTTATTTTACTAAATGATTGCGACACTGGTAATTGGTTATTGTGATTTAGCTGGTCTTAATTACTATAAACTAATTTCTTACTAGATGATCCATCGACAAAACAATGAGCAGGAATATCTTAAGAAATAACTAAGAAAGCGATAGGTTAAGGTAATAAGGTATCCCGGCTCTTTCCAGCGGTACATAAATGATGTTTTTCATTTAGTTCTCATGTTTCTCCTAGGAGTATAGATTTTCGTGAAGGTGTAGAGGAAATCCAGGTGTGTGTGTGTGTGTGTGTGTGTGTGAGTGATAGGCGATGTTATGGGCCCCATCGTCATGTGGATGTGAGAAAATATAAGTCGCCCCTGGATGACCGATGAAGTGACCTAGGAGGAAAATAGTTTTTATTGTACGCGCTGCATCACCATCAAGCAGGGGCTGAGAAAAGGGGGTGGGGTGCAAAAAAAAAAAAAAGCAAGTTTCCCATGTTAATTCCTATAGGACCATTAGACAAGGTTACAGCCGAACTGCTGAACGGAATTACACCAAATTTGGCAGAAAGGTAGATGTTGGTCCAGGGAAGTTCCTTTTTGTGATTTGGTGTAAATCCATTCCGTAATTTTAGAGATATTAACCAAAATCCAAATTTGCATATATAGGGACGCGGATCCTCCGAAAATCCGACAGTCCCGTGCTCAAATCTGATTGGCTGCCAACACTTCAAACCAGGAAGTGTTGGCAGCCATCTTGGGACCCGGCTTGAGCAGAGTCCCAGAAATTGTTTTTTCAAAATAAGAGAAGGGGGCAGGGTATGGATACCCTGACCCCCTAGGCCTCAGAGTGGTGGAGAAAGGGGGGCGTGGCATCTGAAGACCTCTTAGCAATCCCACTGCGTGGAACTTACTGGAGGTAACAGGAGGGGTAGTTGGCCCCCAAGGACGTCTTTGGGGGCCAACTATCCCTCCAGTTACCTCCAGTAAATCCCACACAGCGGGATTGCTGAGTTCTGATACCAGGCCATGCCCCCTTTATCCACCACTCTGCAAACTTGCTTCCTGGCTTGCTCTTGGTTGGAGGATGAAGTCCCCTTTGCACTGGGGGTCCTTAGGGGCCAACTAGCCTACCTGTTACCTACAGTAAGCCCCACACAGTGGGACTGTTGAGAGGTGGCCGCAGGCCATGCCCCCTTTCTCCACCACTCTGCAAACACATCTCCTGGTGCCCTCTTGGTTGGGGCATGAAGTACCCTTGCCTCTTGAAGGTCCCTGGGGGCCAGCTAGCCCTCCTGTTACCTCCAGTAAGCCCCACACAGTGGCCGGGGGTGGGCACCCCAGGACATTGCTGAAGCCGTCCCAGGGGGTGGCAGTCCCCATGGCAATGGAGAGCTCCTGGGGAGGTGGTGGCAGTGTGTGAGGGCTCGAGCCCCCCCACACTTTTTAAAGATAGCCCCGGGGAGGTGGCGGTCCCCCGCATTTATTGCATATAGCCCCGGGGAGGTGGCGGCCCCCCATGCATTTTTAAAAGAAATAAAGCCCTGGGGAGGTGGCGGTCCCTGGGGCTGTGGGGGCCCCCGCATCGATTTACATATTTGCCCCGGGACCTGGTCCACCTGGGGGCCTAATTAAACAAAGCGCGGGAGACCACGCTTCATTTTTTATTTTTACATTTGCAGCGGGATTGGCGGACCCTACGTGACTCCCGCCAAACTTTTTTTATAATAAAATGCTTTTTTTGGCCCTGGGGTTCCTTGTGGGACCCCCTGAGCAAGCTGTATGGAGGTCCGTGAGTTATGGGGGGAGGGGGCGCAAATTATAACTTTAAGTTATATCAATAACTTGAGAATTTCTACACGTTGTGTAGTTTAAGGTGGTTGAACATACAAAGAAGTAATTAAAGGCCAGATGTACATAGACTTCCATTTACGATCTCCTAATAGCGTATTTTTGCGATTCGCTATTAGGAAATCGCATATAACCATCTGTGTTTTCTATTGTGTGCAATTACCAATGGGTCGCAAGGGACCTGCCTCATTAATGTTCATGAGGCAGGTCGCAATTTGCGACCCATTGGGAATGGCTAGCACTCACAGGGATGGTGGCCTGCTGGGGTCAGCAGATCACCATTTCTGTGACTGCTTTTTAAATAAAGCAGTTTTTTTTATAATGCAGCCCATTTTCCTTAATGGAAAACGGGATGCATTTACAAAAGAAAAATGAAAAATGTCCTTTTAATATTTTAAGAGTAGGGAGTGGTCCCTGGTACCAGTGCCTGTTCTCTAAAAATGTTGGTGCCTACATTCACAAAGGGAAAGTGGTCCCTTGGAGACCCCTTCCCGTTTGCTAATGGGTTACCACCTCCCTCACGGAGTTGGTAAAGTATGAATGTTTTGCGACCGTATTCCGGTTGCAAAACATTCATTCATGTCCCTGCGACTCATTATTAGGAAGGGACGCCCATGGCATGCCCCTTCCTAATAGCGACTCGCAAACCCAGTTTGCGATCCGGGAATAGCTTACTGAATCGCAAATAGGGCTTTGTACATTTTAAAATGCATTTTTCAGGTCGGGCTGTTTGCAAGCTGAAAAAAGCTGGCCCTAAGTTTTCTTCTTTTTGGGGGGGTTTTATCATCGGATTTCAATGTTTTTGTTAAAAATTTGTTTTAAATGATATAATGTTCCTTATTATGTTGTCAATTGTTTCAAAAAATGTTTTGGCACCGCTGTACTTTTGAGAAAGTTCAAAGCTCATTATGATCAGTGTCATCTACGTCACTGTTTTTGTTCAGTAGCGTTTGCTCTAAAGTATTGCAGTACCCCCTTGAAATTTTAAAATCAAATTTAGACCAAAGATTTAATTTTTATTCAGATGTACATTCATGGTTTCATGGTAAGTTATTTATTTTATTGGTATATGTGTTATTATTGTTACTGTAGGTTGAGTTTGTGAACTATGCGGATACCAGAATAGTATTGAGGTACTACTGCGGTACTTTTTGCTTTTGTAAAGCAACATTTCATTGGCTTGGAACTCTGTCAATTGTAGGAAACAGGAAATGTATACACATATTCCCATGCAATTGGATTTCTTCCAAGGAGAAGGTTGTGCTGTTTGGAAGAGTGAATATATTTTCTTCAAAAGCCACCTCACAACTTTTGAAGACCTGCAATGGCTGAAGAAAATGATATTAATATCAACAAAAAAATCTCTTGGAGAAATCTCTTCTTTCACCCCTTCCATACTGCACTTCTTACAATCCATGCATTCCTTTACAGCCGTCTTAAAAGAGACCAACAAGACTCTGTTAAATTTGAGGAACAATGTGTTATACATGGAAAAAGGCCTAGATAACTTAATCATCCCATTGATTCCTTCAAATTAACAAAACTTTTAATGACTATTGTGTATATCTCATGTATTGTATCTCGTTACAGTGTATCTTTTATATATTGTGCCGCATTGTTTCAATTTTTGATTTTAGATGATTTTTAAAATTGATGAATTTAATGTAATTGTACATTTTTATATGGTGTGAAATATTAACTAATGTTTAATAACAAATAACTGTTAAGAATTGTCTTGGTCCCTTTTAAGACACGTGTAAAGGAATGTATGGATTGCAAGAATTGCAGTATAAGAAGTGAATGAAGAGATTTCTCCAAGAGATTTTTTTGTTGATATTCACGTCATTTATGGAACCCTGCCTCGTGGCGTAGTGGGGCCTCTCTTTTATATTGAGTGAAGAAAATGATGCTCTGATGTTGGAACAGCGGATGAAGAAACTAAAAGAATAGATTGTGGGGGATTTTTTCTCGTCACCTGGAAGGAAAAAGGTGAACTCAAAACTGACAACCTACAACCTATGCAACAAAGTAATTTCCTGTGGGAATGTGACACATTACTCATTTGGTACCATGGGAACGAGAAAACACCTGTAAGCAATTCAGACCATCAGGTTATCTTGTACGAAAAGAAGGTGTCAGAAGGAGATAGAAGAGGCGAAGCAAGAACATCACAAGGAACATCCTTACTCCAACACCTTTGACTTCTTCTGCTCCATCAGCACCTCCACCACCACCCGCTGCAACTGACCCTCCAGTAGCGCCTTTTACTACTTCTACTACATCTGCCCCTCCACCAACACCCAGTGCATCTTTTGCTCCACCAGTGACTGCTCTTGTATCGCAGTGTCCTAAGGTAACTATAACTCGCGCCCGCCATGTAGTTTTCTCATCAATAATTTTACAGCAAATGCTGCAGTGATATGATCAATAATGTCATAGAAGATGTAATATGTGCGGTAAATAGCAGTCCATGGTGAGGGCACGAGTTATAGTTACCTTAGGGAATTAGTTATAGTTACTTGAGATAACTAAGTATAAGTGCTGAATTTCAATGGTTTTATGTGCGTAAAATCTGAACCCAACTATAACGTCCCTGTAACCTTTGTTTTTTTAGTGAATTTCTAAGAATTTTTAATTCTATTTCCTATATATAATGCCCCCGTAACCTTTGGGTTTTTTTCAGCTAGGGGTTTTTAATGCTATATCCTAACTATACCATCTCTGTAACCTTTCGTTTTTCAGTGAAAAAATAAATAAATATATTTTCATTTCAATTTGTAATATATATAATTTTATATACATTTAGATAGTTGTATACAGATATATCAATGTTTTAACAGAATTTAAAATGTTTAAATTATTTTATAATAAATGTCTTAGGGGCTCATTACGATGGCGGGCGGAAGCACAACCGCCGTGCTGGCGGATGCAAAAACCACCAGTTACCGCCGGCACGCAGCAGTCCACACGCCCGCCCAATTACGATGCGAAAAGTAGGCCAAACACCGCCGGCAAGCCAGCAACACCGTCCGCCATCAAAGTGCGCCCGTACACGTAGCGGCGCAGCCCAACTGACACACACCGTCCGACGAAACACGTCCCGCCCGGCGTATAAATTACGATGCCGCAAACAAACGGCTCCCACGGCCAAGAGATACCGTACGACAAACCGAAGCGGTAACACGGACGCCGAGCACGGACAACGAAGAAGCGGCTCCCCGAGCATGAATCCAGCACTGCAGGCCCTCCCCATGCTCCTGCTGATGCACCACCAAGGACGCAACGTACCGCGGAGACGCAGGTAGGCACACACACAACAAGTGCACGCAAACAGCGCACACAGTGCAAGGGCGGAAAAAGCGGACAACCCCCCACCAGCGCGTGTACACTACACATCCACCATTGCATCCACATATGACACAGGCCAAATCGTAACATCGCGTAACACATGTGTACACACCACCTGGGACTAGGAACCAACAACCCCGTCACGGCCCCAAAGCGGCGATGACGCCGCCACACATGCGCACAACGCAGAGGCCAACCGCAGCGCCATGCATGCGTCGCACACAGACACAGGGACACAACCAAGCAGCACACACATCAGCCCCACCCCGAACGCACATGACACGTGACAGGCCTGCCACAGACATGTCCCCAACGCCCAATTCACGGACAACACCCAACGCCACACAACCGACGCACACATGTCAGTGAAGTCACGCAACAGCAGGACACACCCCAGTGTAACAAACATGGCGTAGCACACAGCGGCGGCAACACCAACTAGGAGAAGCAGGGCTCCTTCGGGAAGAGGAACGCCAGTACCACACTGAAAAACCCATACCACCCTGCACATATGAACAAGACACATGAAACGGAACACCAAAGAGACCGGGGACCGACAACAGGTGGCCCAAGAATTACATCCACACACAAGGCCCAACGCAGAGCGGAAAGGCAGCCTGCCGCCCACACAAGGGAGAGCAGACAGCACTGAATGACCTTCCATTCCAACACCGAAACCACAGCCCTACGACAGAAGCCGGTGAATACAGCCATTGTCCAAGAATAGACCAACACAGGCATGCCGAGGAGACCGACCACAGGGCAGATAGCGCATATCACAGAAGCACACAACGGACGGGGAAGAAAGAAGAAAACACTCCCCCATGTCGGCCACATGCAAGTTAATTGGAAGGAGTCACACATCACTGACCTTGAACTGTCTGAGAAGCATGTGGGATGAGGGCCCGTGTCCTCCAAACAAGCCAACAGAACACAAGTCCTGTCTCCCTACGACTACACAGAGCTCACAGCAACCTCGGAGCGTGCACATTGCAGACTGCACACACAGCCGGAGCACGCCACCACAACGCACCGCTGCGAAATGGCAACCGCAACACACCTACCCAACTACGCCGAACAGCTCAAGCTGTACAAAACCAACCTGTTTCATACATTGGGATGCGATCTCCTGTCCCTGCTGAACGTAAGTTACCGACTGACTTACCGCATCACATTGTTCAGCTGCGTCATGCCCGTCTTCTACTGTCGGAGGTGTCCCTACCAGCATCCCGTGGAGATATGCCTCTCCAACCCGGCATGTCTGAAGGCGGACCTGCTACCACTACTCCTCCCTCTGGACGCACACGACAGGGCCTGCTCTGCCTATGGGGGCATGGCGTATGTGGCCAACATCGCACCCGCACTGAAATGGGACCACTGTGCCTCCACACGACGGATCATCGAGAACAGCTACATCGAATGTCACCCAGCATGCCCCATCATGGTCCTCCAAGGGACAACTTACGAACAACACCTTGACAGCCACCATCCGCTACATTGGCTGGCAAACATGTACACCACCAATGACATGGAAGCCCTGCTGGACGGCATCGCATACCTGACAACCTGTAAATTCGTCGGACCACAACGCAGGTTCCCCGATTGACCTATGATGTCCAACCCCGCACCCATGCTTAGCTTCCGCACGGACTGGCCAGTCACCACCACAACAGCCATACCAAACGACCGGCAACTGTAACCACACCATCAACGACATCGCCATGACATCGGATATGACCGGGACATGCACACTGTTCCCCATCACATCCAGGAACACCGCATGCATCGTGGGAGGCAGTGGCATGGGCTCTGTGTATCGCACCCACATGGACGGAACTGCACGAACAACCAGGACACGACATGGATCCAGCGCACATGGACACACACACCGCTCAGTGGACATGAATAGGTCGCCTGGAGTCTGTGGGTGCTGCACCCCTCCCACCCCCGCCCCGGGAATCCCATACCAGGACCTTTGCATGGACGACAAGTGCATACAACAACAACACGACCCCAGTGACTGTGACATGTCCAGTAACCACCACAGTGCAACAACAAGTGGCACGCCGCTGCATGCACGCAAGCACATGCCGATGTCATCTCACATGCACGCGTGCATGAGGAACAACCGCAGCAAACCTGTCACATGGAACTGAGATGGACTGTGCCCATGATGCCAAGCGGTCTGGTAGGCTACATGTATACCGTCTGTGTCAAAGTCCGCAGCTCCGCAGCTATACATAAATGTACATTAGCACAGCCTTGGCCAAGCAGATGTCACTCTGAAGCCCACATCCCACATGCAACAGCCAATCACATGTAACCCCACACCCTATCCCATTTGCAATCATGCTCAGTATATCCTCAACATGTATTCCGCTGCCAGTAGTGTCCACTATACTGCATCACAGAGGACAGAAGACTCAATATAATGTTTGAAACCAAAACTGTCTCCGCTGACTCATTTCACAAGTACGAATGAGAGAGGATGAGAGTATGTGAAGTACACGGCAGTCGTGACATGACCATGTAGTCCACTGGTATTGGATGTCAACGCAAATGAGTAGCACAACTGTGGAAGACACACATGTGTCGTGTGAAGTCGTATGGACGCAGTGCTCAGGTGGGTGGGTGTGACGGGTAGATGCGCACATGCCAAGTTGGAGCACGCCGTGTTGGGAGGGGTCATGAACAGTACACCACCGCTTCCCTGGGCATTGTGAGAGGACACCTGTCGGGGGGAGTGAACACGTGTGTGCACAGCAGCCGGGCACACGTACAAAGCGGTACCAGGCGCACCTCAGCCCACCCTCTGTGGACAAGCTGGATCCTGTTGTGCGCCCGCCATGCCCCTTGACAAGGCACACACAGCCCCAGTCGACCAGGTGTAACCCCAACATAGTCAATCCGCACAGGCGATACAGGGCACGGGATGGCAGTGGAGCATGGTGTGTGAGAGGTCTCCTCGCGCTCCTCCTGGTCATATCACGCAGGCAATAGAACCTCAACGTCTAGCATGGCACAAGTCAAATGGAAGTGTAGGGGACGCACCACAGCACGAGCAGCACTGACGTCACGGGAGGTGGCTCGCACCATCCCATCCATTGCCCATCATACCAACCACGCCACATGCCATTGCGACTAAGTGCAAGCGCGTGCGCCACCACCCCCGAGCCCTCCCCAGAGAGGCCAAAGAGTGAATGTGTGGGCCATCAGCCACAGACGGACGCGGCCTGGCCGCAAGGGCAGCCACAGCCACTGGGTGTCGCAGGTGGCGGATCCGGAAGGCGAAGACTGTGATGCATAGTCCATGCAGGCCGGGTCTCCATTTGGGGCACCACGCAGGTGGACGGCGTCCCGCCACACATCATACCCTGAGACAGCCCACTCGTGCAACTGGACCCACACATACACTCCTTGCCCTCTCTGGTGCGAGCTTGGGGCTGCCTGTGCAAGCGCTAGCCTCGCAGGTGAGCATGCATATTGGGGGAGCGAGGGGAGGACATGAGGGCTGGGGCGAAGATGACTGTATCACTGTCAGTTAGTACAAGGGATGACCCAGATGTGGAAAGGAAGAGACGTGTCCCGTGTGTACTGCAACTAGTCGCCAATCCAACTACCCCCCCATGTCCGGAATGTAAGCCCGCACCTAGGCCCGCCCATCCGCCACATCGAACATACCACCAGCACGACAACCTTCCCATTCGAAACACTGACTGGGGGTGGCGACCAGTGAACAATCATGTGTAGCCTACCCACGCGTACATGTGGGCCCTCCATGATCCATGTCACCTGCGGCAAAGTCATGACATGCGCAATGAGGGAAGTGAGGAGAGCTGTCCGCCCCACGCGCAGAAGGTGCATCAGCTCCACAGACCCAGCAGCGAGTCCAGCAGGGGTCACATGTGCAGGGGCAGCTGTGCCTGGTGTGAAGGCACATGCATATAGACAGCACATCGACCAATGTGTAGTCTGCCCACATCTACAGTCCATCATCATGCGGACATAGGAATTTAACACAGGGCAACACATCTTAGTTGGTGCACCCACCGTGACCAACAATGCGCAATCATCGACGTACCCGCCCTGTGCATGGCCCCCCACCCAACGGAGGCACATCCAGTGCCACCATCCCACACACACAAGCCTTCCACGGAACATGCTGTGTCCAATGGTCAGTACAGAGTCAGCGCCCATCTGGTGGATCCTGAACAGGAGACACATGCACACACATGCCAGCTCCCACTATGTACGTCTGCCACCTGGCACGTGCAATGTAACCTCTCACCTGTGACGTGTGACTGCAAGCACACAGCCGTCTTGGCATGGGGCTGTCAATGTGGACACCTGTCAATGTTTCGGGAGGTGTGATCCGTACAGTGCTGTACATAGGGTGCAGTGCTGACACCTACTACGGTCTCATATCCCCTCGTGCCACAGGTCCCACTTGTTTTGGCCGCTCAGCCTGTGCCCACATCGTCGTGTGCCATACTCATCCAGCCGCGGAAGCAGTTCCATGCTCAGCAGACATTCATGTTGCCGTCGCGTTGCCGCTTGACGGATATGCAGTCAGTCCCCATCAGCACGCCCCGCAAGTCATTGGGGCCTAGATCCCCATGTGCATGCACATGGCAGTGGTTTGTATCACTAGCCATTGCCATTGTTGGGAGACCTGTGTAAGTGTATTGTGGCCGTGCCGTCCCAGCTTGACAGCTGGGCTGTGGCTCATGTGCTTGCTCAGTCATGTCAGTGATGTGTATGCGAAATTGCTATGTGTTGTGTTGCTTTGACATGTGTCCTCTGCCATTGTCCCTAGGCGGAGACCGAACATTGACCGCCCATACCAATTGCTGGCGGACATGGACGATACAGAGGTTATTAGGAAGTTTCGGCTGGACAGGCCAACCCTGCATCGACTGTGTGCCATGTTAGAACCCCATCTCCGTCCCCGCAGGGTGTATCCGACTGCTGTCACCCCCACGGCTAAGGTGATGGCCGCCATGCATTTCTTCGCCACTGGGTCATTCCAGCACACAGTGGGCATTGGAGGAGGGATGTCCCAGCCCATGTTCAGCAAGGTGCTGAGGGATGTACTGGCAGCCATGATGCTGTACCGAAACAGGTACATCCGCTTCCCCAGGGCTCGTGAATTGGCGGCAGTGAAGGGTGCATTCTATGCCCTTGGCAGAATCCCACACGTCGTTGGAGCCATTGACTGCACACATGTCGGCCTTGTTCCACCACAGGCCACTGAGCACCTGTACCGCAACAGGAAGCACACGCACTCCCTGAATGTGCAAGTGGTGTGCCTTGCGGACATGGTGATCACCCACGTGTGTGCAAAGTTCCCAGGCTCGGCCCATGACGCACACATAATGCGCAACAGCATCTTGCCACGACTGATGTCCAATATGCAACAGGATCGTGGCTGTATTGTCGGTGAGTATGTGGAGTGGTGTAGCGTGCTGGTTGTGCGATGCTGTCCCCTGTCCAGTTGGAATAGCAACGGTTCTCTGTGTCCCTCACACCCAGCTGACTCTGCGTACCCGAATGGGGCATGGCTGCTCAGTCCATTGAGGAATCCTCGCACCCCAGCAGACGATCGCTACAATGAGGCACATGGGAGGACCAGACGTGTGGTCGAGCGTACCTTTGGCCTCCTCAAGTCCAGGTGCCTGGACCGCACCGGGGTGCGCTGGCGTACTCCCCACAGAAGGTGTGCCGGATAGTGGTGGCGTGCTGCATGCTGCACAATCTGGCCATTCGGAAGCAGATCCCCCTCATCGTGGATGACGGAGATCAACCAGGGCCCCAGCCCGCAGACCAGGACAGCTCGAGTGAGGAGGACAGCGGAGAGGAGGAAGCTGGTAATGTGCGGCAGCAGCTCATCGCCCGCTACTTCACTTGACGGTGAGTGTCCATGTACGACGGCTGATGTGGCTGTATCTGTGCAGGTGTGTGTGTGCTGTGTCAGGGTGGCCGTTTGTTCACTGCGTGCTGTGTGTCAACGCTCCATGGCCAGGGTAGTATGCTACTGTTGGTGGCTGTGGCATTGTGCCCTATTGCTCTGTGCGATGTGTGTACATTGCTTGTAGTTGTTGACATGTACTGTGTGATGGGTGTGTGACACACTCATTGAATGTGCTCCTGTTCTGTCTCCCACCCCTAGGTCCCTACAGGCCCTCCGGATTCCATTGCCATGCCACGCATCAGGTGCCTTTCCGCCCAAGGTGGCCGTTGTATTCCGTACAAATAAAACACAGGGCACAAACAGCAGTTAGTGTAAGAGGTGCATTTATTTCAAACTGTGACATGTGATTGTGTGTAAGGTGATGACAAAAGTGGTGCGTGCAGTGACAATGAGCTGTCGGTCATGGCTGCGTGATGCTCAGGGTGTACCCACTGGTTCTATGTCCATAGTCCAACACACACATGCCATCCAGATGGCTGTGTGGAGTGGGATCGTAGTCCAAGTCAATGCAGTGGGTGGTCAAGGAAGGCTGGCTGGCTGCCTCACTTGCGTTTGGAGCGTGCGAAGTCCTCCCGGGAGATCGGTTTCCACTTCGGACGGCCCCTTCCACGTTTGCGAGGGGGGTGCCTGCTTGCGACATGCTGGTGGTTGAGGTGTGCTCACTGGCTGTGGACGCAGGGGAACTGGACACTGCTGCTCGACCCTGCGCCCCGGCAGGTGGTGGCGGAGGGGGAGCTGCTGTCCCTGGCTGTGACCTCACCGCCACCACCAGCTGGCCCATGAGGTCCACGAGTTGGCCCATACGGGCGTCCATGGACCTCAGCACCCCCAGCACCTCACGCGTGTCTGTAGCTGACCTGGCCCATTGTCCTTGGGCCTCTTCATAGGCCCCAAGGACTCTGGCCATTTGAGGCAGGGCATGGCTCCCAGGGGAGGCTGGCGTTTCCCTGACCCTGCTCCTCCTACCAGTCCTGCTGCCACCGGCCTGCCCACTAGCCACATTGCTCACCACGGTCCTCGCTGTGGCTCCCAGGGTGGATCCAGTCGGCCGGGCCACCACCTGCGCTGGGGCTGGTGCCAGCGAAGACGTGGTGGTGGTGGCGGCGGTGGTGGTTGGTGCGGCGATGGTGGCGGTTGCGGCAGTGGTAGTGGCCGCAATGACCGTGGGTGTGGCCGCAACGACAGTGGCAGCAGGGGGCTGGGAATGTTCAGCAGCCCTGGATGATGGGTTGGTGGGTAGGAGGGGTCCTGGGGAGCGGCTGGGCCCTGCCACACCAGATGGGCCTGCTTGGTGGTCCGTGTCCGAAGAGGAGGACAGATCCTCCACATCCGTGTGTCCTCGTTGGGGGCTTGTAGGCTGGCTGTGCTGGCTGCTGGCTCCATCCCCAGCATCCAGCAGTTCGTCACCTGTGGAGAGAATGAGATTTGTTATTGTGTTGCACCTGGCGAAGTATGTATTTGTCGTCTGACATTAACAGTTCGTGCAATCTCGTACATGGGTTTCCCGGAGGCGTGTGTGTGGCTGTAGCATTTGTAGTTGTGTGTGCTTGGCAATGGGACTGTGTGCTGTGCACATGTGGCATGGGACGGATTGGCCATGCCGATGGGTGTGTTGCTGTGCCCCTACTTATTGTGACTCTGGTGTATGCGGGCTCCTGGCCCATCCTGGGTCTGGTTTGTACTTTGCTTTTGGTGTTCAGATGGGACGCTTAGGAACGCATATGGCAACATGGGGGCCATGCCCCAGATTCGCATTTGGGAGGGAATATGCTTTTGGGGTTCAAATGGAACGCTTAGGAACGCATATGGCAACATGGGGGCCATGCCCCAGATTCGCATTTGGGAGGGAATATGCTTTTGGGGTTCAAATGGAACGCTTAGGAACGCATATGGCAACATGGGGGCCATGCCCCAGATTCGCATTTGGGAGGGAATATGCTTTTGGGGTTCAAATGGAACGCTTAGGAACACATATGGCAACATGGGGGCCATGCCCCAGATTCGCATTTGGGAGGGGATATGCTTTTGGGGTACATGCTGTGAGCCATGGGTGCCGAACGTGACATGTGTTGTGGCAGCATGACAGTGCATGGTTTGAGGTGTGTGCATGCTTGACATGGCCTGCATATTTGCTGTCTGTTGTGATTACTGGACATGGCATTGGACGCATCGTTATGAGTGAGTGATGGTTGTGTGCCAGCCAACGTATTGCAGTTGTCCCATCTCCTTGGTGTGCGTGCTGCCCTGTGCCATGTGCCATGTGCATCACTGCAGTGCTCGGGGGGGGGGTGTGGCCCATGTTGTGTGTTGTTGCTCACAGTGTCGTGCGCTTCATTGACTTCTGGCACATGGTTGGTCATGGGCATGTATCTTAGCGTGACTGCTGTATGTGTGGCAGCTGTGCGGATGACATGCCTTTCATGAGACTGGGGCTGACGGATGGGATGGATGGTATGTTGTATGTGCATGGTGTGTCTGTGTGTTTGATGGGTTCAGTGGTGTTCGTGTGCATTTATGTTGTTCCGCTCTGTTGCGTCTAGTGTTGTTTGTCTTACATAGGCGTAGTTGTGGGGTGTGTGGTTGACAGGCAGTAGGGGCTACATGGACAGGACTTCAATGGTGTTTCGGTTGTGTGTGATGAGTTGCACAGTGGCTGCCGTGTGGTACTATATTCAGTGTGGCTTGTGCATGCAGACGTGGCTCCTTGGGTGTTGCTATGTCTGTGATGGGTCATGTGGGGTGTGAGTCTGTTGTTCATGTCCGTGTGCACATTGTTCACTTGTTCGTGACGGTGGGCGGTGCTGCGTGTTCGTCTTCTACGTGACATGTCCCATGTGTTGGTCGTGTTCCGGTCCTCATGCCTCCAGTAATCCAGCCCTGTCCAGTTTCCCACCTGCAAGTTGTTCGTGGCAGCACTGTACTGGATGCCACATGGCTCTAAGCGGGGGTGCTCCATGTTGCAGGTCTGTGGGGGTGGGGGGTGTTGTGGGTCGTGGGGTGGCTGGACACCCACTGACACCGATTGCTGTGGACCGTGATGTCTGCCTTTCGGCTGTCGTTGTGCACTGCGGTGGCCGACACGTGGCTGTGGGGTGTGGGGGATGCTCCTCCTTGCTGTGCTGTGGGACTAGGGGCCTGGTGTGTGTTGTACTTGGGCTGTCCACCGTCCCACCCACTGCACTTTGTGTTCCTGCCACTTACCTGTTACTTGTCGGTTAGTGCAGCTGTGGCGGACACATGGGTGTGGTGGGTGCTCGTTGTGGCGCTTCTGGCATATTTGGGGACCTGTTGGTGGTTACGTGGCTGGCTGAGTGTACACATGTCCCCACGTATCTTACAGTTGTTCGGTTTGGGCTGTGTGTGGTGGTGTCTGTTGCATGTGTGTGTGATGTGTTGTGTATTGTGTGCTGGACATGGGGGTGTTTGTCCCTGGGAGCTGTGGCATGGTGGTAGTGCATGCGAGTACATAGCGGTGTGCTGGTATACATTAGTTTGTACTTACCAGCCTCCACTCCCCTGCTAATCCGGCGAGGATCTCCGGATGTATTATGACTCGCACCTTCTCCTCCCACGCTTTGAAGGTCTTGAAGAGCGCGGGATTCCCTCCGCCAGTGACGGCAGCCAGCTCTCTGTTTTTGCCCTCCTTCTTCTTGACCAGGCTCTTGACGTCATTCCAACGTTTGTTTATTTCTCCTCTGTTCCTGGGCAGGGTCCCGACTGCATTGACCTGGTCTACGATCCGGTTCCACATTCTGTTTCTGGTGGCTAGTGGTGTGTGCTGGACCATGTTCCCATAGATTTGTGGGTGCACCTTGATGATCTCGTCGACCATGACCGTCAGCTCAATGGGCGTGAACTTGGGAATTCTTTGTGGTGCCATGGTGTTTGTGGTGCTGGTGCGGTGTGTGTTGTGTAATGTGCAGGGGGTTTGTGGTGCAGGTGTTTGGTGGTGGTGGTGGTTGTGATGTGTGCGTTTCTGTGGTGTGCTGCTGTCCTTGCTGTGTCACTGTGTCCTCTCCTGTCCTCTCTGGTTTGCAATGTTGCAAGGGGTTGTGGTCTGTGGGAGTGCTGCTTTTGTACTTACCTATGTGGGTGTGTCCTCATGGTCTGTTGTTTTCAGGTGTGTTGTGTCTGGGGTTCTGGCCTTTGTAGTTTTTGTTTGTCCGGGGGGTGTTTTCGGGATGTGTACTGTGCTTGTGTATTTGTGCGTGCCTTGCTGTGTGGACTTGTTGGCCATGTTGTGTGCTATTGGTTTTGTGAGCGGATGGTTTCTGTGCAGGGACGTGGGCGCCATGGCTTCTGCCGTGTCGATTCTCATCGGCGTTGTTTGCGCTGGCGGGCGGTATATTTGTAGTTTTCCCGCGCTCATGGCGGTGCGATCGTAATTTCACGTGCAGTGTGTCGGCCGTGAGGGCGGGCGGTTTTGTGTTGTCGTGCGTGTTTCCGTCCGTGGTGGGCGGTTTGACTCCGACTCGGACGATGGCGGGCGGTATCTTGTGTGATTTTTCCGCCGATGGCGGTTTTCGGTTTGTGTAATCGTAATGGCGTGGTCGGTGTTCAGACGGTGTGTGCGGGCGGATTTTTGCCGCTTCCATGCCTGGCGGATTTTTTTACGCCGGGTATCGTAATGGGCCCCTTAGTTTTTAAAATTAAAACATTTCTAATGTTAACATTAAATATTTAATTTTACCTATTTTTAAGCAATAAATACTTCTAAATTAACAATACAAACACAGTCTAATCCCCTTACTACCCCTGTACATTACCCACCTCAGCAACCCTAAAAATCTCTTACTACCTCTGAACATACCCATTCCTGACTCCTAAAACTCCTTGCCACCTGTTTACAATACCCATTCTTGACTCTGAAATCCCCTTGCTATCCCTATCCACTATACATCCCTGAGACCTAAAATCCTCTTACTACCTATATGAGTGCACAGGGGTAGTATCCAAATAACCTGTTACAACCCCTAACTACTACCCATCTCTGAACCCTAAAAATCCTTGCCAACCCTATACACTTCTCATCTCTGAACCATAAAAACCCCTTACTACCCCTATACACTACTGATCTCTCAACCATAAAAACTTCTTGAAACCTGTTTACGCTACCTGTTCTTGACTTTAAAATCCCCTTGCCAACTCCATCCCTGAGATCTAAAAGCTGCTTACTACTCCTATGCACTACCTATCCCTGATTCCAAATAACCTGTTACTACCCCTGTATGAAAGTGCCCCTTTTTGACATGGTCACCCCCACTTTTTTGCATGGTATTTGATGCAATTTTGACAGAAAGTGCACTGGGTTACTGCTAACCAGGTCTCCAGTGCCAGATCTTTCTCTAAACTGTGCAATTGTACCCCAATTTGCAATACCTTTAGCACCCTATGTAAGTCCCTAGTAAATGGTACCATTGGTACCTAGGGAATGGGGTACTAAAGAGGGTTCCTAAGGGCTACAGCATGAATTGTTCCACCCTAAGGGACCCCTCACCAAACCCATGCAGACTGCCAATGCAGGCTGCCTGTCTTCGAGCAGACAAAAGTGAAAACACGACATGGCTCACAGCTGTGTGCCATGCCTGCAGACACTGCATGCAGTATATGTAAGTCACCCCTACAGCAGGCCTTACAGCCCTAAGGCACGGTACTACATGTGTGGGCATAACTGCATGAGCAGATAGGCCCCTGTGCTGGCCAGTTCAATTACTCCCAGTACAAGTGACCAGGGAAGCCCTTTTAAGTACATGTGCTGGACACTGGTCAAAGACGAGTTCCCCAGATACATGATGGCTTCACTGAAATCAAAGATGTTTGGTATCACGCATCTTGTATTAATAAACCCACACTCATTACAGTGATGGATTTATTAATATATGCACCAATAGGGCATCTTAGAGGTGCCCCTGAAAACCTACCAACTACTAGTGTTCTGGCTGACTGGTTCTCACCAGCCTGTCACCACAGACCAGTTTCTGACCCCCATGGGTGAGGACCTTTGCTTTCAGGAGATCAGGAACAAAGCCTGCTCTGGCAGGAGTGTTTACACCCTCTCCCACAGAATGACCTGCGAATTAGCATTCCAAGACAGGGGGCTTCAAAGAGCCCACCGCCTTTGGTGTGTAAATCTAGCTTCCCTCAGAGAAGATGGAATGCCAGCCCCCCTGACCAGGGCCCATGTGGCGCATGGAAAGGTGGGAAAATTAGTAGTCAGAGAAGCGTATCCACCCTCAGGCTACATCCACCCCTAAAGGGGGCTACCTGATGTGGATACGAAATTTAAAATTCTGCCATCTTAGTGATGACCGAAATAGGAATTCTGGGAAAGGGTTGTGCCCAGTTCCCACAAGAAGTGGTCATAATGGGGGTCTAGTGACCCCAGGGGTAGGCAGCCCATTGGCTACTACCCTACACTCTCCTAATGCCCCTAAATCTAGTATTTAGGGGAGCACCTGGCACCAGGAAATCAGATTCCGGCCAACCTAAGAAGAAGGACACAGAAGAACCACGAGACGCAAGGACTGTGAAGAAGCAACTGACTTGGTGCCAACCCTGCTGGCCTGTCTGCTGTTCACGGCAAACTTGCACCAAAGTCATCTCGTCCTGCAGCTGCTGTGCCTCCAAAAGCCTGGGAGTACGGTCTCCCTTCAACAAAGACCCAGGAACTGCCATGGAGTAGCAGAGCTGCTTCCCTGCAACCTGCAGGCACTCCAAAAGAACTGTGAGGACTCCGGACCGCTGCAAACCCGACACCGGAAAGCACCATTGCACCTGTGCCCCCTAGCCTAAGTTGAAGTGGGATAACGGCGCCAGCATGGTCCCCCGACCCTCCATAGACAAAGCCCACCTTGCGTTTGCCCACAGTGGACTCACCGACACCTCCTGCAAACTCTTTGTGCAGGCCCCTCTACCGTGAGTGTTATTGGTGATGAAAACTCAACGCCTCACAACACCTCTGCACCCTGCCGCCCTGGCCCTACGACAAGAGGACTAAAGGTGTCCCCACATCCCCGAGCATCGTAAGACCTGAGCCCCCTTGTTAGTTCAGCCTGACTTTTCTCACAGTCCCAGATTGCAGCCTCTTTGCAACCGGACCGTTCCCCCTTAAAGTGAATGTGACACCCCATGCCATAACACACCTCTGCACCCAGATGCCCCACAGCCTTGCAAGGTGACATGTTAATGTGTCCTTGGACCTTGCCCCATACTCACCTTAAGTCCAGGAGATTGGTCCCGCAAGTCGTTGTGAAGTGCCCAAATGCAGTACATGTTTTTCCCCCATAGGTTAACATTGGGCACCCGACGCTGTAAAGCACCTCTGCACCCGGCCGCCAGAGATGACCTCTTAGTGCTTAATTGGACCTTACCCCATCCTCACCTTAAGTCCAGGAGATTGGTCCCATAAGTGGCTGTGAAGTACTTGTATGCAGTGTATGCCTTTCCTTCAGAGTATAACATTACAGCTTCAGAAATTGCACTGCCATTTTTAAAAACTGTAAAAATTCATAACTTGAATGCACTTACCCGATTTTCATGATCATGGTGCTTAAAGTTATAAAATGATGTGTTATTTTTATAAATTGATGTGGATCTTCTTGAGTCATGAGTCTCATTTATTGACTGTGTGTGTATTTTGCAGATGTCTAACACACCTCTCTGATAAGCCAATGGCTGCTCGACCCACTGCCCCCCAAGAGAGCACCTTGGGTTTATTAGAGCATGCCTCGGTCCACTTATAAGGGATACCTGGACTCTTTGCACAGTATACCTCTTTTTGGTATACTATATAGAGCCGGCTTCCTACAACCCATATACACTACCCATCCCAGAACCCTAAAAACCCTTACCACCCCTATCCACAAGCCATCCCTGGGCCATAAAAACATTATTTAGAGATGAACTAAGGTGCATCGAACAGCCCAGGTTGTCAGCCTAACTTATAAACCACACACATTAGAATCGTTTTAATTCAGACAATCATACAAAATTTCCATGCAATATACTTCTGCACAAGTTATTAATTTAAAAAACAGAGACAGACACATTGTTCCCTGCCTATCCTCGCCCTGCCTATCCTCGCCCTGTGTCTGTATCCAACGCCCTTCTCTTTCCTTTCCATTGTCACATAATCAGAGGAAGAACTTTGAGGCACTCGCCGAGCTCTGAAGCTCCAATAAATAGGTACGTCCAGGGCGAACGTGAGTCTGTGGTGACACAAGTGGCCCAGCGACACTCGTTTTGGGGACCGGCGCTTATTTTTCCTCAACAGACTTTGATCCAGAGCAAGAGGGAAGAACACAAAAGGGTGAAAGAAAGAGAAATACGTAGAAAAGTGACAAAGAAATAAAACCGGGATGAAAAAGAACCTGAAAAAAGAGAGAAAAAGGCAGGCAGTGTCTGGTGCAGGACTAAAGAGGCGTGAGGTGGAATCAAGAAATGACAGCCTTGGTATTCAGCAACCAAACCATTGATAGCGGCAACCACGGGCTTCTGAACTAAACTTTGGGCCACAGCACTTGTTCATTTACCAATTATGCACCGATTATGACACCCATATTGGAATGAACAAACGTACCTCTGACACAGGTGACAGAGGTGGGCTACACCATATACACCCCTAAAGCTGCCCTCTAAGAACAAGTCTTACCCTTTTATTTGTATGGTGTATTTGTTCCAAGGTGATCGTAGTTTACGGTCCATAAAGAGCAGTCAAACTTGGAATGGGGAACCAGGTTCAGGTAATGGCAAAATATCCTGTAATTCTGGCCAATCACTTAATCTCCCTGTGCCCCAAAACAATATAATATGTGATGTAATCTGGTTCTCATGTAAAGTGTTCTAATGCCCTTGGGCCAAGTTCACGCTTTATCAAACTGCAAATAAATAAATGGCAACATCTGACGCCAGACTTCATACATTTCTCCTTGGCACCTCCTGCAGTGCCAGTGAGAGCAGCAGCAGCGCAAGTATATAAACATTATATATATATATATATATAGATCCACTGAAAAAAACAAAGGTTACAGGGACGTTATAGTTAGGCTCAGATTTCGCTATTTCATACGTACAAAACCAGTGAAATTCAGCAGTTATAGTTACCTGAGCTAACTATAGCTTAGGCAATGCTCTGCTTATGACCTCACATATTACATCACTCATGACATGGTCAGTGGCATCACTGATAACATCTCAAATGAGTTCACTGATGACATCAAGTGAGTAAGTGTTTTCTAGAGTTTATGGGTGTTAAACATATATACTAACCTACTACAAAAGTTAAATTAGTATACTAGGTGCACTACTACGGAGTGATGCTACTACTAACATATTATGTGAGTGGCTGTGTGACTGCATGTATTCTGGTGTGTGGGTAGCTTTATGGGTGTATAAGTGGGGGGTGAGAAGCTGTGTGGGTGAGTGAGATGCTGTGTAAGTAGCTGTATTGGTGAATGAGTTGGTGTGTCAGTGGCTGTATGGGTGAGTGGGTGTCTGGCTGTATGGGTGTGTAAGTGGCTGCATGGGTGAGTGAGTGGCTGTTTGGTTAAGTGAGTTGGTGTGTGGCTGTATTAGAGTGAGTGTTTGTGTGAATAGGTGTATGGGTGAGTGAGTGATGTGTGAGTGCTTGTATGGATGTGTGAATGGGTATGTAAGTGGTTGTATGGGTGTGAGTGGGTGAATGCTTGTATGGATGAGTGAGTGGCTGTGTTCAGAGGCTGTATGCGTGAGTGGGTGTGTGAGTGACTGTAGGTAAATAAGGTGGTGTGTGAGTCACTGTATGGGTGAGTGTGTGGCTGTTTGGTTAAGTGAGTTGGTGTGTGGCTGTATTAGAGTGAGTGTTTGTGTGAATAGGTGTATGGGTGAGAGTGATGTGTGAGTGCTTGTATGGATGTGTGAATGGGTATGTAAGTGGTTGTATGGGTGTGAGTGGGTGAATGCTTGTATGGATGAGTGAGTGGCTGTGTTCAGAGGCTGTATGCGTGAGTGGGTGTGTGAGTGACTGTAGGTAAATAAGGTGGTGTGTGAGTCACTGTATGGGTGAGTGTGTGGCTGTGTGACTGGCTGTACAAGTGAGTGACTGGTTGAATGAATGGCTGTATGGGTGAGGGAATGGTTGTGTGAGTGGCTGTACAAATGAGTGAGTGGGTGGGTATAGGAGTGATTATGGATGAGTGAGTGGGTGTGTGAGTACTGGTATGGGGCTGTGAATGCGTGAGTGAGTGGTTGTGTGAATGGGCATAAAAGAGGTTGTACTCTGTGTGAGAGTGGTTTCTAAGGTTTTTTAACTTTATTTCCTAACTATAACGTTCCTGTAACCTTTGTTTTTTTTCTGTGAATTTCTATATTTTTTTTTAACTAGTAGTCACGTTTGCAGAGTGATGGAGAAAGGGGGTGGGGACTCTGACCAGCTCTCAGGAATCCTGCTTTGTCTGACTTACCGGAGGTAACAGGAGAGCCTGTTGGTACCCAAGAACCTCCAGCATCCAAGAGGACTTCATCCCCCAACCAGTAGTGCGCCAGGAGGTGCATTTGCAGAGTGGAGGAGAAAATGGGCGGGGCCTCCGACCAGCTCTTAGCAAGCATGCTGTGTGGGACTTACTGAAGGTAACAGGAGGGGTTCTTGGCCCCCAAGGACCCTCGGCATCCAAGGGGACATCATCCCCCAACCAGCAGGAGGCGCCTTTTCAGAGTTGTGGAGAAAGGGGGGTGGCCTCTGAAGTCCTCTCAGCAATTGCGATGTGTGGGACTTACTGGAGGTAAAAGGAGGGCTCGTTTGTCCCCAAGGACCCTCAGCATCCAATGGGGACTTCATCCCCCAAGAAGTGAGTACGAAGTTCCTCAGTGGGTCACAGAACACAGTAAGAGAGTTTATGTGATGTCACGTGGATAGGTTGTCCTCCAAGGAGGGGGAAATCCTCCTTTTGGAACTAGGGCCCTCACACACCCAGCAAGCTAGGTGTCCTGCTTCATCATATGGGCCTGCTCCTTGTCGGGTCGGCGCTGCAATACCCGACGGGCACCCATAAAGGGGCTCTTTACCGGAGATCTTTTGTTCCTTGCCGTTTAGGTGCTGTGGGTGTAAGGAGCCTAGTACGTGTAGATGTAATGGTGAATGTGCAAGATAAAACAGGGGAGGGAATCCTCTAAATAGACTTTATTCTGGAAGGATCCCAGCCTGGTTAAAATAAGGAATAGGAGAGGCGACTGTCTGGCTGTAATGTGTCAAAAGTAAGCGCTCTACTCCTAAATGGTCGACATGTTTCTCGCCTAGTAGTCAAGAATGATCTGTGGCGATTCCTCAGGACCAAATGAAAAGAAAACTATCTACACCTAATGGTGAGGTGAAAAACTACCTACCACGGTGTGGGGTAGGTCTACCACTGGGCTTCTATTTGGAGCAGACACCACACTACGTGTGTCTAGTATCCCGCTGTTACTGATGAGGGGCGATCTTACAAACATTAGGTTGGTCTCTATACCTGCGGGTAGACTTCCCGTAGGACCACTACGTGGTAGGTAGTTTTTCACCTCACCATTAGGTGTAGATAGTTTTCTTTTCATTTGGTCCTGAGGAATCGCCACAGATGACGCACCGCCTCGTCCCACAGCACAGTCTGGACCGACCGACGCCAGCTCCCAGCAACCGGAACTGTCACCTGCACCGTGATCTGTCAGCACTGCAACAAGCACCGCCTCACTCCGCACCGCAGCCTTGGTCTCACCAATGCCGCTGGACGACTGTCACCGAGCCACTGCCTGCACCGCACGCCGCACTTCACATCACAAACGCGATGGTTGCCACAACCAGCCCGCACCAGCATGATCGGCAGCAACAAAAAGGTACTTTTTACTAGTCTGCCGACACCCCGACAGATGCGGTCGGATGGAACTGTTGGATTCTGTTGTTCGTAGCACCAGACAGAGCTTCTGACTTCAAGGAACAGCATTTTTAAGGTTATTCTTGCGAAGTGCATATTTTTAAGTACTGTATTGAAGAACCGGAATAACCCACTCACTGGGTCTCGGCGGCGGGGGAAGTGCCCAAGTCTTCCATACCCTTCATACGTAGTAAAAGGAGACACAGGAGCCTTCGTCTGCAGGAGGAACCCAGATTTATTCAAATAGCCCGGGCTATGGAACAGAGTCCCAAGCTCGTTAGAAACAAGACAGAGGAGGCTGCTGCTTTACTCCGCAGCTTACAAGCCTTTTATACTTTTTCATTCCAGTCTTTTGGCTGTTAGTCCATTGTTCAATCAGGGCAGTGTTTGCAGTTGATAACCAGATCCAGACGGTGTTTGTAGTTGGTGACCTGGTCAAGGCTTGGTACTCAAATCATTGTTCACTCAGCTTGATCAAAGCACGGTCATTCAGGTCATTGTTCGATCAGCTTGATCAAAGCTTGGTCATTCAAACCATTGTCCAATCACCCTGATCAAGGCCCAGCAGTCAGACCATTGTCCAGATAACCCGATCACGGTGTCAAGGATGTTTACCAGGCAGGGAGCAGGAGATGGGAAACAAATCCTTTACACAGGGCGTGAGTGTCTTATGGTTTTCTGTCGAACTGCAAAGAACAGGGGGGTTGGGTGTGCGACAGTTCCTGGGCAGAAATGCAGGCTGCAAGATGGTTTTTGTCGTGTTAGTTAGAATTTCCTCAGGCATCAGCAGAAACGACCAGGTGGGTCGTGTGGAAGTGTTTGACACGAAATGGCAATGAAAAAACAATGGAGTCCTGGTACAAATGATACCGATCAGAAGAACACTTTTCCTCAGTATGGTGGATTTTTATCGTTTAAGTCTAGTTTTGAATATATGAAGTATTGGATATTTTTCAAAACTGGTGTGGTGTCCTTTTGTAGTGTTTTCACTGTGTTTCTGTTGGTTATGTGCAAATGCTTTACACACTGCCTCTAAAATAAGCCTGACTGCTCATGCCAAGCTACCAAGTGGGTGAGCAGGGGTTATTTTAGGAGTGTATCCCCCTTACCCTGACTAGAAGGAAGGGCCCCCATTTGGACAAAGGTGCAAACCATTGCCAACTAGAGACCCCCATTTCTACCAGTCAGGTCTCTGATTTACAGAACTATTGACGGCTTGAGAAAGTGTTCCATTCAAATGTTTTAATAAACAAATTCCTAGATAAATCTGGGGGTCATCCACCTACTCCTTATTGAATATATGACATAATAGATGTTGTCAATCCTGACAAAAGCATAGTACCATGTGAAAATGTTAAATTACACCATATTCATTCAAGCCCTGCATTCTGCGTGCTTGCCACGGTTTTTCTGCACTCTTTGCCTGACTACATTAAAGTGGAGCTTCTGTTGTGTTGACATTCGTAGCTGACAAGTGCCCCCATGTCAAGAGTGTCACTTTAAGCCATGCCTGATCTTCTAATTGACATCACAATGTATTCTGCGACTTGACATTTTCCTTTTAACATTGTTAAGTGTGTGGTAAAAAAAAAAAAAAAACCCAGCAGTATAGTGCAATTGGGTAAAAAGCCAGGGTTTGCTACTCCCCAGAAATAAAAATGGCACACCTCGTAGTGATGAATTTTGTTGTTATGCGTCTTTGGAATATGAAAAAGTCTTGCTTTTACCACTGTCCTGTGTACACGATGACGACACACTTTCCACAGGCACCTGTCACTACTTCTTGCATTGAATGTTTCAAGCCTGGGGTGTTTGTCAGTTGACCCGCTATCATTACTGACTTGTGAGCAATGACGGCTGGTGTATCAACAGGGTTTACTTATTCTGTATCTGTGGGTAAATACAATAATACATACTGGCCGAGATTCCTATGAGCCAGCCATCTCACCAATCAGTGACAGAATTAAACACTGCCAAAAGATCAAATATGATCTTAATACTGCCAGATTTTCCACTGCATAAAATATTTAGATAAGACCTGAAACTATGCTTCTAAATCCTAGACCTTTAATACAACCACACAAAACTGGAAGAAACAAAAGGAAGAAACAGCATTGTAGTGGAATCCCTTAAAACAAAACTCAATCGTAGACTCTTTCTTGCTGCTGCCTTCTATTCTATTCAATTCTATTCGCATGTCTTGTAGAGCACGTGGCTACCTGAAATTGGCTTCCCAGGGCTATCAGCCCTTGTATAACACAGTTAAATTGAGTTGGCCCCTTTAGGAAGAAATGAAAAAGGACAAATACTCTCTCATGTTACCTTCCTTGAATTTCTGGTTAGTTTGTAGATATGAAGGTCTTTATATGTTTCCAATGATTAGGGCGGTTTCATGTTCAGTAGGTCTTATCAGTTATTATAAGTTTAAACCTAAAATAGGAAGACCTGAGTATATTATTCATTTAATTTTGGTAAAAGCAAAAGATCTTGGCTAGTGCCAGACCTAAAAACACTATTACCACTGAAGCTCTGTATTTTTTCTATTCCCCTGCTTGCCATTGGTTTCTAGAAACAGCTATAGAGACTTTCAATTATTTTTCTTTTAGGCATTGGTGGAAGGTTATGGATAGTTTATATTAAAGAGCTATTTTCCAGTTACCAAAATGTAATTAATGAATTTAATGCTATGTATTAGTCCTCCCTAATTTTGCTTGCATTTCTTCTATTTGTCAGTTTATGGTTTTACCAAAATCTTTATATATATATATATATATATTTTTTTTTTTTCCATTTCAAGGTTTCACTGGGGAGGTTACTCTCCAAATAAATTTCACCTGAACCATATTCTTTATGTTGCATTTTTGTTAAAATGAGGCATAATCTTTACAGGCGCTAGTCCATGATAAAGATGGAGCACATATCTGGCCTCTCGAAGCGGAGTAACCTTCTGTAGGCCTCTGATTTGCTGTGGCAACAGACGGCTGTAACTAAAGAGCTTTATTTATCTGTGCCACACCTTCTCCCAGTCACTTGGTGTGCAAAGTCATCCCCGCATTGTAACCTGTAACTGAGACTTCTAGATTTAGAAAAAGGAGCCTTACCATGGTTTTGTCGGCCATTTTCTTAACACACTTCTCCTGTGCTGTACGGGGGTGTCCCCTTCCTTGAGTTTCACAGTCCAAGACTTCTACTTGTGATACTGAACCCGACTCGCGCCAACGGCAAAGCCACAGGTGGTCACAGACACTCCGTTGTTGGGGACCAGGACTTATTTTTCATCATTAGACTGAGTCAGAGCAAGCGAGACAAAGGCGGAAATGAAGAGGGAAGTGAAAGATAGGAAAACAGTGACATAGAGAAAGCAGAAATGAAAAAGAAACTGCAAGAGTGAGACACAGAGACCAGTCACGGCTGCTACCAAATTGCATGGGGGGCCGCCAGAGAAGCAGCAGCGGTGGTGGTGGCGGCGGCGGGGTGGTTGAATTAATAATACATTCTCAAAAACGCACCTGTTCCTGCCGGCCATCTCGTGCTTTGTGCTCCTCCGTTTTCCTGCTGCTTCCAGCAATCCCTGGGACAGACTCTCCATCCAATCCAGACACTGCTTTCATACTATGAGAGTATCACCGGGATAGGCCTGAGCGGGCTGGTTTGACGCTCGCTCAGGCATAGGGAGTCTGTGCCGTTTCTCCACCTGGCTGTAGAATACAGCCGAGTGGAGAAACATAAATGCGCATGTCTGTTTGGATGGCCTAAGACGGCCGGCCAAACTGACATGCGCATTTATAAGTGCACTCCACTGCTCCCCCCTCCCATGGCCCCGCCCCTCCCCATATCCGCATGGCTGAGCCAGCGCCTGAAAAACAAAATGATGAGACCCCAATTCTGTTTAGAGCACAGTGGAACTGCTGTGTATATATATATTTAAAAAAACAAAATTGCACCAATCAAACCAAACAAAAAGCCACATTTTCGACATGTTCTTCATATAATATGTTGTATAAAACAGTCGCAGTGCAAAATCCGACCTGGGTTGAAATAAAGCCGAATAATTCTCCAAAGCATGCATTTTTCTCTCCCTTCCCCCTCCCTAAAATAGTTTTTCTTTTGTCACTGGGTGCCCAGGAGAGGCAGGCTCATTACAACACAATGCACTATAACACTGGCCTGGGGGGGAAGTGAGGAAAGTTGACCAGTCGGGAAACCAGGGAAGGTCTTCATTCCCAGCTCGCAGGGACCCCCACCTGGGGCTCTTCGGGGTCATCTTGTTTATAGTGGGGGGCTTTTATGTCGACAACACCTTATGTGCACCCGGACTAGTAAGGTCGGACTGTTAAAGCGGTCTTGTTGTATTAAAAAACAATAAAGGAAGATTTAAAAAAAACAACAAAAAAAAAACGAATGTATTCTGGGTATTGTAGTCTTGGTTTGATTACAGTGGATGAACTAACTAATACATTCGGTAGCAATGATGTGTAAATGAAACCTCCACTTGCACTCCAGGCTCTGCTCCAAGTCCGGCGGAGTGCCTTACATTACAGTAACATTTTTCGGACATTACCATGTAATAGGTTATTTACTAGACACTAAAGCCAGCCCCAGTGTTCGTGCCACTGGTGCTGCCACCGAACAATCGCAAAGAACCCTTTCAGGAAGAGAAGATGGCCCCCCGCTCCCCTAATACCACTCACTGCAAGAGCTGGGAAGCTCGGAGCTGGAATAGCGCAGAAGTTCCAGCTTCAACCAGCAGGTGGCGGAGTTGGACCACGTATCAGAGCGATATTATGGCTGCCTTGGAAGCACAAGGGTGGCTTGGCCACAAACATTGAGACACTTTAAAAGGTTAAGACTGTTTTTGTGATGATGTTGCACCTGGAGTGAGAGGTCCCCCTTCGTCTCTGCGCCTGGTGTTTTCCACGGTTGTAGACGCCCCTCTTGACTGCGCCCACCGTATGAGACAGCTTCGACTATTAGAACAGTTTTCCTATCTGCCGGTTAGTTAGTCCAGTCACGTTCTTTTCTTGGAGTTCTGGGACCTGGTGTCCTGATTTTAAACCGGGTTAAATGAGACTACGAGCTCCAGAATTCCAAGACTAAAACGGGCCTGGTCCAACGAGTCATACATGTACCTGGGAAACTTGGCAGCTATGCTTTCTGCTTCTAACCACTTCCCACTGCTCACCACCATATATGCTCCCCCAGGGTAAACTTACTGACTCTTTTCCAGGTCCAGGCCTTTTGCAAGTGCTGTGTCTATTCCTACCACCAGTCACTCCACCTTACAAACACCACTACCCACATCGCGCCTTGGGTTGTGTTAGCCACACCTCCTTGCAAATAAAGACATCCTTTCTGTAGTCTGACCCAAACTTCCAGACCCCCTTTTGCTAATGAAAATCGAATATTTTGTCCCCGAGACCACTAACCTCCCTTTCAAGGCCAAGTCCTTTAATTTACAGCGAGCATCATTTCTTCTCAGACCACACCTGAGCCAGGCACACATCAGAGCCCACTGTACCCAAGGGCCACACCTTTTCAGACGATTCGTGATCCAGGCACACATCACAATCCACCGTACCCAATGGGCCTTCTCAGACCATCCGTGATCCAGGCACACATCACAGATCACTGTACCCAAGGGCCACACTCCTTCTCAGACCATCCATGATCCAGGCACACATCAGAGCCCACTGTACCCAAGGGCCACACTCCTTCTCAGACCATCCATGATCCAGGCACACATCACAATCCACTGTACCCAATGGGCCTTCTCAGACCATCCATGATCCAGGCACACATCACAGATCACTGTACCCAAGGGCCACACTCCTTCTCAGACCATCCATGATCCAGGCACACATCACAATCCACTGTACCCAATGGGCCTTCTCAGACCATCCGTGATCCAGGCACACATCACAGATCACTGTACCCAAGGGCCACACTCCTTCTCAGACCATCCATGATCCAGGCACACATCAGAGCCCACTGTACCAAAGGGCCACACTCCTTCTCAGACCATCCATGATCCAGGCACACATCACAATCCACTATACCCAATGGGCCTTCTCAGACCATCCGTGATCCAGGCACACATCGTTCAGGCACAAATCCGTGATCCAGGCACAGATCACAGCCCACTGTCCCAAGGGCCACACTCCTTCTCAGACCATCCATGATCTGGGCACACATCAGTGCTCCCTGTACCTAAGGGCCACACTCCTTCTCAGACTATACCTGATCCAGACACACATCTGTGCTCACTGTACCCAAGGGCCACGCTCCTCGGACCATCCATCATGTAGCACACATGACAGCCCCTGTACCCAAGGGCCACACTCCTTCTCAAACCATCAATGATCCAGGCACACATCAGAGCCCACTGTACCCAAGGGCCACACTCCTGATCCAGGCACACATCAGAGCCCACTGTACCCAAGGGCCACACTCCTTCTCAGACCATACCTGATCCAGGCACACATCAAAGCCCACTGTACCAAAGGGCCACACTCCTTTTCAGACGATTCGTGATCCAGGCACACATCACAATCCACCGTACCCAATGGGCCTTCTCAGACCATCCGTGATCCAGGCACACATCACAATCCACTGTACCCAATGGGCCTTCTCAGACCATCCGTGATCCAGGCACACATCACAAATCACTGTACCCAAGGGCCACAGTCCTTCTCAGACCATTCGTGATCCAGGCACACATCACAGCTCACTGTACCCAAGGGCCACACTCCTTCTCAGACCATCCATGATCCAGGCACACATCACAATCCACTATACCCAATGGGCCTTCTCAGACCATCCGTGATCCAGGCACACATCGTCGAGGCACAAATCTGTGATCGAGGCACAGATCACAGCCCACTGTCCCAAGGGCCACACTCCTTCTCAGACCATCCATGATCCAGGCACACATCAGAGCCCACTGTACCCAAGGGCCACACTCCTTCTCAGACCATCCATGATCCAGGCACACATCACAATCCACTATACCCAATGGGCCTTCTCAGACCATCCGTGATCCAGGCACACATCGTCCAGGCACAAATCGGTGATCCAGGCACAGATCACAGCCCACTGTCCCAAGGGCCACACTCCTTCTCAGACCATCCATGATCTGGGCACACATCAGTGCTCACTGTACCTAAGGGCCACACTCCTTCTCAGACTATACCTGATCCAGACACACATCTGTGCTCACTGTACCCAAGGGCCACGCTCCTCGGACCATCCATCATGTAGCAGCCCCTGTACCCAAGGGCCACACTCCTTCTCAAACCATCAATGATCCAGGCACACATCAGAGCCCACTGTACCCAAGGGCCACACTCCTGATCCAGGCACACATCAGAGCCCACTGTACCCAAGGGCCACACTCCTTCTCAGACCATACCTGATCCAGGCACACATCAAAGCCCACTGTACCAAAGGGCCACACTCCTTTTCAGACGATTCGTGATCCAGGCACACATCACAATCCACCGTACCCAATGGGCCTTCTCAGACCATCCGTGATCCAGGCACACATCACAATCCACTGTACCCAATGGGCCTTCTCAGACCATCCGTGATCCAGGCACACATCACAAATCACTGTACCCAAGGGCCACAGTCCTTCTCAGACCATTCGTGATCCAGGCACACATCACAGCTCACTGTACCCAAGGGCCACACTCCTTCTCAGACCATCCATGATCCAGGCACACATCACAATCCACTATACCCAATGGGCCTTCTCAGACCATCCGTGATCCAGGCACACATCGTCGAGGCACAAATCTGTGATCGAGGCACAGATCACAGCCCACTGTCCCAAGGGCCACACTCCTTCTCAGACCATCCATGATCTGGGCACACATCAGTGCTCACTGTACCTAAGGGCCACACTCCTTCTCAGACTATCCGTGATCCAGGCACACATCACCCCACTGTACCCTAGAACCACACTCCTTCTCAGACTATACCTGATCCAGACACACATCTGTGCTCACTGTACCCAAGGGCCACGCTCCTCGGACCATCCATCATGTAGCACACATGACAGCCCCTGTACCCAAGGGCCACACTCCTTCTCAAACCATCAATGATCCAGGCACACATCAGAGCCCACTGTACCCAAGGGCCACACTCCTTCTCAGACCACACCTGATCCAGGCACACATCAGAGCCCACTGTACCCAAGGGCCACACTCCTTCTCAGACCACACCTGATCCAGGCACACATCAGAGCCCACTGTACCCAAGGGCCACACTTCTTCTCAGACCATACCTGATCCAGGCACACATCAAAGCCCACTGTACCCAAGGGCCACACTCCTTCTCAGACCATACATGATCCAGGCACACATCACAGCCCACTGTACCCAAGGGCCACACTTCTTCTCAGACCATACCTGATCCAGGCACACATCAAAGCCCACTGTACCAAAGGGCCACACTTTTGCCACGTTAAACACCTTCTTCCCTTAAAACCACTTCTTCCTTCATCAGATAACTCTCCCTCCTGTCTAAGACCACACCTTCTCCGCAGATCACATCACTCATTCCTGATAACACCCTTTTCCAAGACTGCGCACCTTCCTGCCACAGACCACCTCTTTCCGGCCCATGACCATGCCCTTTTCTTCTTACCCCAGTACCACTTTCTTTCCAGGCCCTTATGCCTTCCGTCACAAGAGCATGTTTCCATCGACATGAAAAGGCGTGGCTACATGGGGGCGGGGCTTAGGGGGATCAGGGGATATACCTGGTTTGGAAAAACGAAATAAGGCCAAGGTTTGGTGCCACAGTCTGGGCAGAATAAACCTCAGTTATTTTCTTTCTAGAAACTTCCAGCTTGCCCATGACCCCTCCTACTGCCCGGGTCCTTCCCAGGGGAGTCTGATCTTGATGCCCACCGCTCAGGGAATGGGCAAGTCCATCCTGATGCACCATGTCTGCCCTCCTGCCAGCTCTATTTCCATCAATCCTGGGAAACACTTGTAGCAAATGGCCTGCCCTAAAGACCACCCGGTTGTTGTGTCCCAGCCCTGATCTGAGGTTCCTGGAAGACTCGTGAGTCACTTGCAGTGTTCAGGGATATCGTTTTAGCAGAAACGCTTGCGGGCGAGCAAGGATGGCAGCGCTTTCAGAAGGCAGAGGAAACGGGCTTGACTCCTGGCTCAACCTTTTGGCCGAGTGTGAGATCTTGTGGCAGTTTTCTCCAATCTCCCAAAGAGGGGTGTCTGGAGAGGGCATATTCCATCTACTAAGCAGATGCTACATTGGCTTCAGTGGCCACATGCACAGGTTTAAGACCCAGGGTACAGGTCAAGAAAGCAACCTCTGCCCACCAGAGCCCAGGTTCTAACTGCTACACGTATCTAATGCAAACTGAGCCGTCCAACCAGAGGAGCGGAGTGTAGGCTCCTGGGGATCCACTTTCACAAAGGAGCACTTCGGTGCTAGGCCAGACGCCTTCCCTAGTACACAACTGTGGGGCTGTGTGCACTAGTCTAGTCACCTCATCAACCATCTTAAAACCTTCGAACCTTCATGATCCTCACACTGAATGTCCCAATTACCGCCTACGGCGGATGAAGTGTTTTATTGATCTACCCAACTGATGTTCGAACTGGCTGTACACCACCGCCGCAGCTGCCACTGCAACCGCCACCACTACCACCCTCACCACCGCGAGCCTACAGCGGTGAGCACTCAAAGGTGGAAGCTCTTCCTTCACAGAGCCCCGCCCTCCAACCCGGGACAGGTGCCTGTTCTAGGATTTTGGAGGAACTCTGCATCCGTTCTTTTCTTGGCTCTCAGCCGCACACTGGTAATCCAGATGTAGGGAACGAATGAGGTATTTAGAACAGAGAAGTCCCTGGCCTAGTGGTGAAGATTTTTCGCGGTGAGTGGGATTCATGTCCACTCATCTTTACCCTCTTCAATGATATGAACCCTACGGCACACGCTAAGCCCGAGCGACCTGCTTCACTTCTGAGGGAGACAACATTGTCTCAAGTAGCGACTTTAGTGTCTTCAGCTCCTTCACCCCTGCTTTTATCTTGGTTCCAATAAGAAACTTCAGCGTCAATGAGATGTGTGTGGTCCTGTATATGGTCGGAGCTATTGGGTCTACACTGCTTTGCCTCGGATCAGATACTGAGCAAGACAGCCAAGCAGAGTCTGTAGAAGGCAAGCCAAAGGGGAGACATCTTCTGGCTGACTGGAATAGACCGAGAACAGTCTCACTCGCTTAGCCAATGAAACTTCACCAGTCATGGCAGAGTGAATCATCTCTAAGACTAGTGGATGAAGTCCTTGCCCAATGAAACTGCACCATTCATGGCAGAATGAATCATCTCTAAGACTAGTGGATGAAGTCCTTGGCCAACGAAACCACCTCAGTCATAAAACCCATGATGGAGACCTGTGGATACGGTGTCTAGCAACAGAGGTTTCAGAACTTCGAAGGCACAACACAAATGGACCACATGGTTGCAGGAATAAAGTGTTAACTTGGCAAATCCTCCCCCTGATCACTCGTCCCACCAGGCAGAGGGAAACTCAACATCGACGTACTTTCTGCATCAAAGGAGTACATACAGTTCACACCAGGCTGCTCCCACATCGCTTTGTTCAAACTTGTTGCCACACGGCGTGCCAAATGCTGAGCGATTGCACAAGATGGTGGACCGCCCTTGGTTCTGACTGTAACGTGGTGGGGTAGGAAAGAACTTACTTGACAAAGCCAAGAAGATGCCCTCTTTGGCTCACCATTCCTCCGTGAGTAACTGCGCGAGTGAGAATCCGGATTTGCGCCCCTCTGGGCACACTAGAACATTGTTTATTTGGCAAACTGGTGCAGCTTGCATCTTGTCTACATGTCGCGCAAGGTGTTGTGGGCTCGCCGTGGGGCGAGGCAGGCAGATTTTTGGAGAACACATTCTATTCACTAAAAGATAACCTTGTCCTTGCAGGTCCCCGGAGCACACATCCTCTGGCAGTCGCACTGCACAAACACCACAAAACTAAAAGGCGGAACATACATTGTTTACAGAAATTGTCAACGCAGTAAATGTAGTGTTTTTACTCTCAACAAGTACCATAAAATATGCCTCGTGGGGACATTGTATTTAAAGTACTGAGCATTCACAAGTTTTTTTCCTTCCATCGCTGGGTACTAAATAGTGTCAAAATGGCTGCCTTCAGAGAACGTACCCTTTCTAAAGCTGACAAGACATGCCAGCCAATGAGATCCCTGGGGGTGGGAACTCATAGTCTTACAAAGTGTGTTATTTTACAATAAATACACTAAAAGTAGATACAAAATTGCAATAAAACAGAATTCTAACATTCAGGGAAGCGGTTTGATTATGGATTGCTGTCCGTGCATTGATATTGTGACATGGACCGCTTGCTAGTCATGGGTTGCCGATTGCAAAGACACTATGTGACCAAAAAGGTTTAACTGAGAAGCTTTTTAAACGTATTTAAGTCTTCCTCACTTTAGGCAAACATTGCAAGTAAAATGTCAACATGTTTAGAAATAAAAGAATGTTCCTATAAATATTTGGAAATTGTAGTGGACATGTTACATCCACTGAGGCTTCTGCCAGAGAAGTTCTTTACATTTCACAATTCAGCTCGGATTCCTTCAACAGCTGCAGCCTCCTTGTGTGTCCTGAAATAAACACGTCTCGAAGAATGGTCCGTTTTGCCCCAATGTTCCCTTAGTCTCAGTGCGAGGGCAGGAATCGCAACCCTCTCTAGTAGAGAGGGGAATGGCAGTGTTTGTTCTGTAGACAGAGGAAGGAAAGCCAGGGGGATGAATAGCATGGTCCCTCCTGTGAGCTGTTATCCACTGAGACCCCACACTGAAGCTCCCTGGACATCACTCAGGCTCCCTCCTTCGTCTCCCAGAAGGCGGCCTCCAATCACTTGGGCTTCTGGTATCCCCTCCCAGAAGGTGGTCTCCGATCATGGTGGGGTCCAAAAGAAAGCTAGGACACCAACTCCTACAGAACTAAAGATGGCAGATGAAAAATCCAGGGGCTTGTTGTTTTGGACAAACCACGAGTGGAATCAGTGAGGACCGAGCCCCAGGAGGCAGTATGCCCATCTATGTGTCCTCTGCACCCAATGCCCACATGGCACAGCCACTCCTCGCCCACAAGACACTGATGGCCCAAAGACAAAGGATTACAAAAATCATTATATACAGGTCTTGCAGCCCCTACGGCTGCTTTGTCCTCCAAAGACGCTCCTTGGGGCTGAGAGAGCATCCCCCATCACAGTAGCCAAAACGCTTGTAATGGCCGCCTCGCCCGAAAGCGAGGTCTGGTGCCACTGGGGAAGGCTACTGGAAACAAAAATAGAGGTCTCTTCCTTGGCGGCCGGGAGCAGGGGCTTAGTCGATGGCCCCGGGGTGGATGCTCAGAACCGGGGGCTCCAGGCAGGTGGGAGAGTAGTTGAGGTGCGGCTCCTTGATCCACAGCAGGGGGACCCCGTTTTTACCTTCCGAGCTCTTGCTGGAGTGGCGCGTCTTGAAGCGCACCAGGAGGATGGTGATGATGAGGATGCCGAAGATCGGGAAGGGGTAAAAGACCACGAAGTAGAAGAGGCTGTCGTTGGAGCAGATGACGGACTGCAAGGTGGACCCTGGGGGGAGAAAGAAGAAAACAAGGTGACAATGTGGTCAGATTCTGTTCTTACCCAGTTTTGTGTCTGAGAAAATGTGGCATTTTTTAACGTTCTAAACAGAAATATTCCATTTTATTGAGAGCAGACTACAAAGAAGAGGTCCAGCCCCCTAAACTGAACTGCTGAATGATGCCGCCCTAGGTGTGGAAGTCATTGTCTATCAGCAAGCTCCCAACCCTACCAACCCCTAGAGGATCATGTTCTCTCAGAAAAAGCTATTCAAATGTTCAGGCCTAGAGTAGAGATTGACAACCCTCTGCCTACGAGAGTACCTGTGTCCATCGGGTTCTATTTTCAGGTTTTATCTTTGGACCATTCTCTCCTCGCGCCCTGATCTTCAGCTGCCCGTCTGACCTCTTCGTCCACACTGTCTCCTATCGATGAGACTAGATGCTTTATTTGAGATGTTTCCATCACTGCAAGCAGCCCACCCCCAGCGAAAGCTGGGACCTCAGTGTCTCATGAACTGTCCTCCATGCTGGGGTCCTCCCCCTGTGTGCTCGGAGCTGGGAGTCGGGATCAGCTTCATGAAGGGTGAAGACATTAGGAGAACCTTCTGCAGCACCTCTGTGAAAGGCATCAATGAGCCTTCACCAGATCTCAATCTATACTGATGGTGGTCCCTCCATCTATACTGATGGTGGTCCCTCAATCTATACTGATGGTGGTCCCTCAATCTATACTGATGGTGGTCCCTCAATCTATACTGATGGTGGTCCCTCAATCTATACTGATGGTGGTCCCTCAATCTATACTGATGGTGGTCCCTCAATCTATACTGATGGTGGTCTCAATCTATACTGATGGTGGTCCCTCAATCTATACTGATGGTGGTCCCTCAATCTATACTGATGGTTGTCCCTCAATCTATACTGATGGTGGTCCCTCAATCTATACTGATGGTGGTCCCTCAATCTATACTGATGGTGGTCCCTCCATCTATACTGATGGTGGTCCCTCCATCTATACTGATGGTGGTCCCTCCATCTATACTTTTGGTGGTCCCTCAATCTATACTGATGGTGGTCCCTCCATCTATACTGATGGTGGTCCCTCAATCTATACTGATGGTGGTCCCTCAATCTATACTGATGGTGGTCCCTCAATCTATACTGATGGTGGTCCCTCCATCTATACTGATGGTGGTCCCTCCATCTATACTGATGGTGGTCCCTCAATCTATACTGATGGTGGTCCCTCAATCTATACTGATGGTGGTCCCTCAATCTATACTGATGGTGGTCCCTCAATCTATACTGATGGTGGTCCCTCAATCTATACTGATGGTGGTCCCTCCATCTATACTGATGGTGGTCCCTCCATCTATACTGATGGTGGTCCCTCCATCTATACTGATGGTGGTCCCTCCATCTATACTGATGGTGGTCCCTCCATCTATACTGATGGTGGTCCCTCCATCTATACTGATGGTGGTCCCTCAATCTATACTGATGGTGGTCCCTCAATCTATACTGATGGTGGTCCCTCAATCTATACTGATGGTGGTCCCTCAATCCAAGCCCTCGATGAAGGAAAGGATGCTGGGAAAGAGGGACCAAGTCACAGTTTGATAAAGATCCTTCTCTGAAAAGAGGTCTCCTCATTGGATCAGCCAAAAATCCTTCAAGAGGGTAAGTAACGGTGGCAGATATTGGGGTGTGCCAGGACCAAGACTTCGGCGGGCCCTTCACCCCAACCTAAGAGCTGAAGCGAACCACGTGAAGTTCAGAAAACACCTGAAACGTTCCGTCTCAACTACCACTGAGATGGTCTACGGAAGAATCTCAGACTTGGGTACCCGCCGCCCCTGGTTGGATGCCAACTTCAGCCTCCAACAATCAACCCATTCTTCCTACCCCATGTCTGAAGATACCAGCAACACGTAGAGCTAGGCAAAGATCCTCAGGAAATAACTAATCAAAATGACGGACTAGTTTAGGCTTCCCGTGGGGAGTGGGGTCCACAACACAGTCAGAGAAGGGTTGGCCAGTGCAGCCCAGAACATCCAGAAGTAGACATAGTGCCCTATTGAGGACCATGGCGTCAGCCGGGGCAGAGGAGGGGGTGGGAGGGGGGGGGGGGGTTGAGGGGTGGATGTTTCACAAGTTATGCAAAGCATTTGAGAACTTCTTTTAAGGATGAATTGAGGAGAGTAGGAATTAGAAGCCCCACTCCGGGTGGTGCGAGGAACGTAGGAATTAGAAGCCCCACTTCTGGGCACAGCAGGAGAGTAGGAACCAGAAGCCGAGCTTCTGGGCGGTGCGAGAAACATAGGAACTAGAAGCCCCACTTCTGGGCAGAGCGAGGAGAGTAGGAACAAGACGCCCGCTTCTGGGCAGTGCGAGGAACGTAGGAACCAGAAGCCGAGCTTCTGGACGGCGCGGGGGACATAGGAACTAGAAGCCCCACTTCTGGGCGGTGCAGGGTACATAGGAACTAGAAGCCCCACTTCTGGGCAGAGCAGGAGAGTAGGAACCAGAAGCCGAGCTTCTGGGCAGTGCGAGGAGAGTAGGAACTAGAAGCCCCGCTTCTGGGTGGTGCAAGGAACATAAGAACTAGAAGCTCCGCTTCTGGGCAGAGCGAGGAGAGTAGGAACTAGAAGCTCCGCTTCTGGGCAGAGCGAGGAGAGTAGGAACTAGAAGCCCCGCTTCTGGGTGGTGCGAGGAACGTAGGAACTAGAAACCCCGCTTCTGGGTGGTGCGAGGAACGTAGGAACTAGAAGCCCCGCTTCTGGGTGGTGTGAGGAACGCACTGAAGTTCAACAAAGGTTCCAGTACTTTTAAATAGGCATGCGTTAGCGAAGTTAGAAGCACTTTACAAAAACCTACAATAAAACAAAATAAAAATGAGTAACGAAGTGCAATAGTTCATTTTTTCCAGAGATTACAAACATTGGTGGTGCAAGGAACATAAGAACTAGAAGCCCCGCTTCTGGGTGGTGCAAGGAACATAAGAACTAGAAGCCCCGCTTCTGGGTGGTGCAAGGAACATAATAACTAGAAGCCCCGCTTCTGGGTGGTGCAAGGAACATAAGAACTAGAAGCCCCGCTTCTGGGTGGTGCAAGGAACATAAGAACTAGAAGCCCCGCTTCTGGGTGGTGCAAGGAACATAAGAACTAGAAGCCCCGCTTCTGGGTGGTGCAAGGAACATAATAACTAGAAGCCCCGCTTCTGGGTGGTGCAAGGAACATAAGAACTAGAAGCTCCGCTTCTGGGTGGTGCGAGGGATGTAAGAACTAGAAGCAGCTATTCTGTGCAGCGCGGGGGACGTAGGAACTAGAAGCCCCGCTTCTGTGCCACACGGGGACGTAGGAACTAGAAGTCCTGCTTCTGGGCAGCGCGGGGGATGTGGGAACTAGAAGCCCCGCTTCTGGGTGGTGCGAGGAACGTAGGAACTAGAAGCCCCGCTTCTGGGTGGTGCAAGGAACGTAGGAACTAGAAGCCCCGCTTCTGGGCAGTGCGGGGGGGATGTAGGAACTAGAAGCCCCGCTTCTGGGTGGTGCGAGGAACGTAGGAACTAGAAGCCCCGCTTCTGGGTGGTGCGAGGAACGTAGGAACTAGAAGCCCCGCTTCTGGGCAGCGCGGGGGATGTAGGAACTAGAAGCCCAGCTTCTGGGTGGTGCGAGGAACGTAGGAACTAGAAGCCCCGCTTCTGGGTGGTGCGAGGAACGTAGGAACTAGAAGCCCCGCTTCTGGGAGGTGTGAGGAACGTAGGCACTAGAAGCCCCGCTTCTGGGCAGCGCAGGGGATGTAGGAACTAGAAGCCCCGCTTCTGGGTGGTGCGAGGAACGTAGGAACTAGAAGCCCCGCTTCTGGGTGGTGCAAGGAACGTAGGAACTAGAAGCCCCGCTTCTGTGCCACACGGGGGCGTAGGAACTAGAAGCCCCGCTTCTGGGTGGTGCGAGGAACGTAGGAACTAGAAGCCCCGCTTCTGGGTGGTGCGAGGAAGAAGGAACTAGAAGCCCCGCTTCTGGGTGGTGCGAGGAAGAAGGAACTAGAAGCCCCGCTTCTGGGTGGTGCGAGGAACGTAGGAACTAGAAGCCCCGCTTCTGGGTGGTGTGAGGAACGCACTGAAGTTCAACAAAGGTTCCAGTACTTTTAAATTGCCATGCGTTAGCGAAGTTAGAAGCACTTTACAAAAACATACAATAAAACAATAAAATAAGCATTGGCATAGCCAATAGGTCTCGCCTTTGGGACCTTATGTGTTTAGCCATGCAACAGTTGATGTTGTTGCACCAAGGATATTGTGCTGCATAACTAAATACTCATAAGGTCCCAAAGGCGAGACCTATTGGCTATGCCAATGCTTGCTTTCTGTTAATTTGTGGTGGGATGTTTGACCCTTTTCATTTGACTGCAAGAGCCCATCAGAGGTGGTGAAAAGGGACAGGTACCGGAGCAGTTGGTGGCACTGACTGGGGGAGGGGGGGGGGGCATATTTGAGGAATTACAGACTACATTTTTGAGGCCCATATTAGGCAAGTCCACTCAGTAATCCCATGTCATATATGTGGCACTTTAAACTTGTCCGCCCTTTTATGCCAACATCACTTTGCATTCTGGGACTTGTAGGTTTGCCGTTCCCTCTTATCAGTTTTATATAGCTCGAACATGTCCTAAGAGCATTGGAGTGCTTTACACGACCATCAGATTACATTGTACGAGGTCGGTTTCATTTTTGTAATCTTATTTTACTTATTTTTTTTACAGCGAACACCAGGGACGCTGTTCAGAAATTGATATATAAAAAAATCGGTGTGGACAGTGCAAAATAGCTTAACAGAATAGGCAAGAGCTGCAGATTTTTTAAACTATGGAACCAGGCTTCCATCACAGTTTCAGCAACTGGAGTTTCCTGAGGGAGAGGGGTGGAATTTCCGTAGTTTCGGGAGATGCCCCAGAGAAGGCCTGTTTCAAAGTTTTTGTGTCTAAGAGCGTTGTAACTTCGAGTCAGGACTGACATATCCCAGGAGGCAAAGCGCAGTCGCTTAAAAATGAGAACGAGTTCAAGGTGTCACACGTATAGTGACGTCATAGCTGCTCCAGAGAGGCACTGGGAGAGGGATGTGGCGTCGCGGCCAGCGCTGTCTACCTTGGAACTGTGGTCACAGGTTCTAGTCTCGGCATCCTGATCCGAGGAAATCATTTAATCTCCCTGTGCCTGAAAAATAAATGCATCCTTGTCTAATGTAACTGAAAGTCACGTAAAGCGCTCCAATACCTTCGTGTCGAGTTCGCGCTATATAAAATTGCAAATAAATAAAGCAAGGACCTAGATACACGCATATACGTATATGGTGGAACTGGCAGACCAGGGAGGAAGCGGAGGAGCAGGGTCAGCGGGAGCAACAGCAACTCCCTGAAGCTTTATGTACAGCGCTACGAGACTGTCAACAAAGCAATCAGTGTGCTATACTAGCACAAAGTGTAACTCGCTTAAAGCACAAGTTACTAACTTGTGTAACGATATATCTGTAAGAGACAGTAGTTAGTGACCGATTCCTTACCTTAGAATATCCCCAGGCGTCAGGCTGGATCCGGAAAGTTTTGCGTAGCAGTACCCTTGCACGTCGGTAGGCGGCGTCGTGCGGCTCCGCGTCCGTCGTCGGCGTCGTGATCGCCGGGATGACGTCGCGGGCAGTACTTAGACGCCGCCCCTGCGCGCTGACGTCAGTTCTGTACATGACTTTCCGCGCCAGGAACGCAGAGCCATGCAAGAAGCTGACATAGGTGTCTGAAAAATACTACGTATCCGGCAGTCATTGGAGAGACGGACGTCAATTTCCCTCTGATTTTCATGCAGGTCCCGGGCTCATCCGCCTTATTTCTCCTTCCCCTTGCCGCACACACGCAGCTTCACTCAAGCGTGTCCTTTTGGGCCCTGCCCCCCCTGGCATTACAGGGACTACCCTCCCGTGCCACACGGATTTGAACTGTTTCCCAGACCCCGTGGTCTCTCCCTCCAGACGTCCCTATCTTTGCGCCCAGTTCTTCACTACCCTCCGGCCCTGAAGAGTCACGGGATTACCACCCAATGTGACGAAACGTGTCGGCTGGTTCTTTTTGTGCTTTATTTCATCATTAAATAATTATGACTCACACAACTGATGTTGATCTTGAATTGGGCTACTTTTGAGACTTTGCTTTGATCTGTTATCCCAACTACGTGTGCACAGGACATTGTTCATATTTCTTAGAATAGATACCCCAGCAATACCAACCCCGGTGGTGGGTCTGCGAACAAAGATCAGACAAGGAAGTCCCGGAGGACAGAACGGCCAAAGAAGCCGTCCCTCCGGACCTGACTGTCAAGGCAGTAATGCTTTGTAAACGTGTACAGCGAGGCCCACGTAGCTGCCTGACAGATATCCTGCAGCGGAACACCGCGGCCTAAAGCCGTGGTAGCAGCCGTTGCCCTGGTGGAATGGGCACGCAGCCCAACAGGAGGCTCCTTTTTAGCCAAAGAATAGCAGGCTTTGATACACAAGGTTACCCAGCGGGAGATGGTTCTCTTGAGCACCGCCCGACCTTTTTTGGCGCCCACGTAGCCAACAAAGAGCTGGTCATCCACCCGGAAGTGTTGTGTGCGGTTGATATAAAAGGAAAGCGCACGTTTTGGGTCCAGACGGTGGAGCCTCTCTTCCTCTCTGGAAGGAGGCAGAAAGAAGGTGGGCAAAGTGATGGTCTGCCCAATGTGGAAGGCAGTAACCACCTTTGGCAAGAAGGACGGACGCGTCCTAAGAACAACCTTGTCTGGATGGACAGACAGAAAGGGAGGTTTGCATGATAGAGCCTGGAGCTCACTCACCCGCCGAGCGGAGGTGATGGCCACCAGAAAGGCAGTCTTCAGAGTCAGAAGACGAAGAGGACAGTTATGTAGAGGCTCAAAGGGAGCGCACATGAGAAAGGTAAGAACCAAGTTCAAGTCCCACTGAGGCATCACAAACGGAACAGGAGGGAAGAGGTGTGTAATGCCTTTTAGGAACCTGTTAACAACAGGGGACTTGAAAAGGGAGGGCTGATCAGGAAGCCTGAGGAAGGCCGAGATGGCACAAAGATAGCCCTTGATGGTACCCAGGGCAGAACCCTGTTGGGCCAGGGAGAGAAGGAACAGAAGAACCTCGGAAAGAGGGGCAGAGAGGGGATTCACAGCCTTTGCTGTGCACCATGCCACAAACTTGTTCCACCTGCAGGCGTATACCACCTTAGTGGAGGGCCGCCTGGCCGCCAGAATTACATCACAAACTTCGGGAGGCAAGTCGAAAGGAATCAACTGCCGCCGCTCAATCTCCACGCAAGCAGGTGGAGGCTGAACAGGTTCGGGTGGAGGACCGTCCCCTGCTGCTGCGACAGAAGATCCTCCCGAAGAGGCAGACGGATCGGGGGATCGACGCTCATACTGAGTAGCTCGGGATACCAAACTCTTCGAGCCCAGTCCGGAGCCACAAGGATGACTTGGGCCCGGTCGCACCGAATCTTCTTCAACACTCTGGGTAGAAGTGGTATAGGTGGAAAGGCGTACAACAGACCGCAACTCCACTCGCGACAAAAAGCGTCGCCGAGCGAGTGCCGCCTTGGAAATTCCAACGCGCAGAACTGATGACATTGCGCGTTCTCTTCGGTGGCGAATAGATCTAACCAAGGCTCTCCCCACTGCAGAAAGAGTCCTTGCGCCACTTCCGAGTGAAGACGCCATTCGTGATCCATCATGCACCTGCGGCTGAGTTCGTCCGCCCTGGCGTTCAGGGAACCTGCCAGGTGTTGAACCATCAGGAATATGCCCTGATGTTCCAGCCATGTCCAAAGGCGCAGAGCCTCCTGACATAGGGTCCACGACCCCACCCCGCCCTGTTTGTTGCAATACCACACGGCGGTGGTGTTGTCTGTGAACACCTGCACTACCGTCCCTTTGACAGAGGGAAGGAATGCCTTGAGTGCAAGTCAGATCGCCCGGAGCTCCAGAAGGTTGATATGGAGCCGGGACTCCGCCGGAGACCAGAGGCCTCTGATCTCCGCCTCTCCCATGTGACCGCCCCATCCCAGAAGGGACGCGTCCGTCACAACTGTGTGCTCTGGCTGGGGATGGGAGAGGGATCTGCCCATGACCCATTGCCGGTTCGAGAGCCACCACTGCAACTGTTTTGCAGTCCCCTCCGAGATCTGGACGTGATCGGACAGGTTGCCCTGGTGCTGCGCCCACTGGAACTTCAGGTCCCACTGCAGAGCCCGCATATGCCATCTGGCATGATCGACCAGCAGGATGCAGTAGGCCATGAGGCCCAGCAGCCTCAGGGTCATCCGTACCGAAACCCAGGATAAATGCTGAAAGATCGGAATCATAGCCTGAATATCCCGGACTCGCCGTTCGGGAGGATAGGCCCGAAACTGCGTCGTGTCCAGAACTGCTCCGATGAAAAGGAGCTGTGGAGAAGGAATCAGATGCGACTTTGGCACATTGATGGAGAACCCCAGCGAGTGCAGGAGTTCAGCCGTAGTCTGGAGGTGGGAGACGACTGCCTGGGACGAGCCCGCCTTCAGCAGCCAGTCGTCGAGGTAGGGGAAGACTGGAACCCCTGCCCGGCGCAGATGAGCTGCGACCACCGCCATCACTTTCGTGAACACCCGAGGGGCACTGGTAAGGCCAAAGGGGAGCACGGTGAACTGAAAATGCTCGAGGCCTACCGTGAACCGCAGGTAACGCCGGTGGGCCGGCAGGACGGGGATGTGAAAATAAGCGTCCTGCAAGTCCAACGCTACCAACCAGTCTCCAGGGTCGAGGGCAGTCAAGACCTGAGCTAGGGTGAGCATCTTGAACTTCTCCTTCCGGAGGAAGCGATTGACGTTCCGGAGGTCCAAGATAGGACGCATGTCCTCCTTGTCCTTTTGGGCACCAGAAAGTAGTGGGAGTAGCAACCACGTCCTACTTCTGGGGTTGGAACATGCTCGATGGCCCTCTTGGCCAAGAGGGCCGTGACTTCCTTCTGCAGAAGCACCAAGTGATCCCCTGACATGCGGTGGAATTGAGGTGGCATGGCTGGGGGGGTGGTCTCGAAGGGGAGGGAGTAGCCCCTTCGGACAATGTCCAAGACCCACCTCTCCGAGGTGATCACACGCCAGTGGTGAAGGTGATGGCAGACCCTGCCCCCTACTGGCGGGCTGTGCACCTGAAAGGAAGGACTAGGAGGGCTTGGAGGCCGCGGACGGGGCGGAGTTGGTGGCCTGACCCGCACGCTGGTTGCCCGAACCGCCACGGCGGTAGCCACGTCCTCGGCCATGCGAAGACGCTTGCTGCGCGGGCCGGTGGCTGGGCAGTGGACGTGACTGGGCGCCCCTTCCGTGGCCACGAAAGGGGCGAAAAGCAGAGGTTAGCGGAGGGCGCACAACAGAAGGCCCAGGGACTTGGCAGTAGCCCGTGAGTCCTTAAAACGCTCCAGCGCATGGTCTGCTTTGGAACCAAAAAGACCGACTCCATCAAAGGGCATGTCCATGAGTGTATTCTGGACATCACCCGAGAAACCAGTTGTTCTCAGCCAGGCGTGGCGACGCAGCACCACCGTCGTTGCAAGCGATCTGCCCAGCGAGTCGGCGGTATCAAGGCCACAACATATGGTGTATTTAGCCGCATCCCTACCTTCCGCAATGGTGCGGGTAAGCAGTGTCTGGACCTCCTCAGAACACTGGGGCAAAACAGTCGCCACCGAATCCCACAGGGAGTGGGTATATCGGCCCAAAAGGCAAGCGGTGTTGACGGACCGCAAGCCAGCACTGGAGGAAGAAAAAGCCTTCTTCCCAAACTGGTCCAGGTGTTTGGATTCCCTATCCGGAGGGACGGTAGGGAAGGCGGTTTGGGAGGCAGAGGCTTGGACAACCAAGCTCTCGGGGGTGGGATGTTGAGAGAGAAACAAGGGGTCACCCGGAGCAGGGCGGTGGCGTCGGGCCACGTTCCTATCCACAGGAGCCCCTGTGGTGGGCTTGGACCAGGTGCCCAAAAGAACGTCAGACAGTGCATCATTAAACGGCAGCACAGTCTCCGTGGAGGAAGCTGCCGGCTGAAGCACTTCCGTCAGGAGATTAGTCCTGACAGCCACAGTAGGCAATTGAAGGTGCAGGGCTCCAGCTGCTCTACGCAACACTGTTGCGAAATTTGCTCCCTCCTCCGTAGCCACAGGAGGAGACAGCATGCCAGTGTCAGGGGAAGTGTCTAGACCACTGGCATCCCCAAGTTCCTCTGCCCAGACCTCATCATACTCACACTGCTGTGTGAGAGGGTCTTCCGACCCCTCCCAGCTCTCCTGGTCCTCCTCTGGTGTAAAATATGGAGGAGGAGGGACATCTGGGACCCAAGGTCTCATCGGCGCCGGAGCCGGCGTCGAGCGACGTCGGTCCGGCTCCATGTCCGGAACCGGAGAGAACCGGGGATCGACACCGCCCAGAGCCCCGGGAACGGCACCGGGGTCAACCGGCGTCGATCGGGGTTGCGGTACCACCGGAGCCGGGATCGAGGCCGGGGCCAGGACCAAGGCTGGCGGGACAGGCGACGCCGGGACCGGAGTCGTCGGCGACGCCGGAGCAACCCCATCAGGGCCCGCGGGGCCCGAAGGCGCACCGGAGGGACCTTGAGGCCCGAAGAGGCGGGCCATGGCCGACAGGAATTCCTGTATCTCGGCCGGAGTCGCCCCCGAACCTGGGAAGGACGGGTAATGCGGGGGCGACGTCACAGGCACATCCGGAGCCGCGGGGACGGTCCCGACAGGGGCCTCAGCCGAGTCGCGAGACCGGCGAGGCGAAGTCTTAGAGCGATGGTGCTTTTTAGACTTCTTGTGCTTCGACTTACCCGAGGAGTGCGAAGACTTGGACTCCGACGACCGGCGGGGGCTCCGCGACCGGCCCCTCGACCTCTCACAGGACCGGGGCTTGGTGCGGCGCGGAGCCGACTGCCGGACCTCGAGGAGCTTTCGAGACCGCTCTCGCAAAGCCTTCGGGTGTAAGGCCCGGCAGTCAGGGCACGACTTCGTGTCGTGGTCTCGGCCGAGACAGTAGAGACACTAAGTGCGGGTCTGTGATCGACATCATTCGACCACAGGCGTCGCATGGCTTGAAGCCGGGCATCCCTACCGACACCTAGGAGTCGAGAAGACTCGAAAAGAAACAGTGAAAAAATCACCAAAAATGTTGTCAAAAATTGACTAGGGCACTGCTCTTCCCGGATCTGCGCTTACTGGCGCGGAAAAAGAAGAACTGACGTCAGCGCGCAGGGGCGGCGTCTAAGTACTGCCCGCGACGTCATCCCAGCCATCATGACGCCGACGACGGACGCGGAGCCGCACGATGCCGCCTACCGACGCGCAAGGGTACTGCTACGCAAAACTTTCCGGATCCAGCCTGACGCCTGGGGATATTCTAAGGTAAGGAATCTGTCACTAACGTGTCTCTTTCAGATAATGAGAACGAGTTCAAGGCGTCTGTTTTCAAGCACACTCGTGCTTGTGGCGGCATCCGCCTTGCGGGAGCGAGCAACAGCCAAATAGCATGCGCGCCGCTGCTCGCTCCCGCAAGGTGGATGCCGCCACAAGCACGAGTGTGTGCTTGAAAATGAGCAGAGCGACGGCTAAAGGCCCTCCTATGCAGCGCATGCGCGCTGCGTAGGCAAGACCTAAAAATGAGTGACAAAGTGCAATAGCTCATTTTTTCCAGAGATTACAAAAATTGGATTGTGAACACGGAGACCCCGATGTTATAAAGGGTGTATGCGCGGTGCATGTTATAAAGGGTGTGTGCGCGGTGCATGTTACAACGGGTGTGTGCGCAGCCCATGTTACAACGGGTGTGTGCGCAGCCCATGTTCTAACGGGTGTGTGCGCAGCCCATGTTCTAACGGGTGTGTGCGCAGCCCATGTTCTAACGGGTGTGTGCGCAGCCCATGTTCTAACGGGTGTGTGCGCAGCCCATGTTCTAACGGGTGTGTGCGCAGCCCATGTTCTAACGGGTGTGTGCGCAGCCCATGTTCTAACGGGTGTGTGCGCAGCCCATGTTCTAACGGGTGTGTGCGCAGCCCATGTTCTAACGGGTGTGTGCGCAGCCCATGTTCTAACGGGTGTGTGCGCAGCCCATGTTCTAACGGGTGTGTGCGCAGCCCATGTTCTAACGGGTGTGTGCGCAGCCCATGTTCTAACGGGTGTGTGCGCAGCCCATGTTCTAACGGGTGTGTGCGCAGCCCATGTTCTAACGGGTGTGTGCGCAGCCCATGTTCTAACGGGTGTGTGCGCAGCCCATGTTCTAACGGGTGTGTGCGCAGCCCATGTTCTAACGGGTGTGTGCGCAGCCCATGTTCTAACGGGTGTGTGCGCAGCCCATGTTCTAACGGGTGTGTGCGCAGCCCATGTTCTAACGGGTGTGTGCGCAGCCCATGTTACTAACGGGTGTATGCACAGTCCAGGTTATTAACGGATGTATGCGCTGCCCATGTTATAACGAGTGTATGGCAGCCCATGTTCTAACGGTTGTGTGCGCAGCCCATGTTATAAAGGGTGTATGCGCGGTGCATGTTATAATGGGTGTATGCGCGGTGCATGTTATAAAGGGTGTATGCGCGGTGCATGTTATAAAGGGTGTATGCGCGGTGCATGTTACAACGGGTGTGTGTGCAGCCCATGTTATAATGGGTGTGTGCGCAGCCCATGTTATAACGGGTGTGTGTGCGCAGTCCATGTTATAACGGGTGTGTGCGCAGCCCATGTTATAACGGGTGTGTGCGCAGCCCATGTTATAACGGGTGTGTGCGCAGCCCATGTTATAACGGGTGTGTGCGCAGCCCATGTTATAACGGGTGTGTGCGCAGCCCATGTTATAACGGGTGTGTGTGCGCAGTCCATGTTATAACGGGTGTGTGTGCGCAGCCCATGTTATAACGGGTGTGTGCGCAGCCCATGTTATAACGGGTGTGTGCGCAGCCCATGTTATAACGGGTGTGTGCGCAGCCCATGTTATAACGGGTGTGTGCGCAGCCCATGTTATAACGGGTGTGTGCGCAGCCCATGTTATAACGGGTGTGTGCGCAGTCCATGTTAGAACGGGTGTGTGCGCAGCCCATGTTATAACGGGTGTGTGCGCAGCCCATGTTATAACGGGTGTGTGCGCAGTCCGGTGAAGCCCCGAGTGAATGTGCCTCGTGTAGGCCATTCCAACAAAGACACACAGTGCAGCCTACAGAGGGCAACCCCTGGTGTCGGAAGCGAAGAAAGCAGGGCTGGTGGTGCCTGGGCAGAGTGCACGATGCCAGGTTTTGTAGAAGTCTTAATGAGCAGGGCATGGAAAGATGGGCAGGGAAATCATGCCAGCGTGTGGTGCCCTCGCGAGGCCACATATAACTCCCCTGTCTTCAATTCGGTCGTGGGCACCAGGCTTCAAATGGACCTCAGAAACCGGGAAAACAGCAGAGGTGGCTCAATGAATTAATGTGATCGCTACAGGTCTCATCGGTGCCCTTTATTTATCAATCACTCAATCAAAAAAGAATTTGTAAAGCGCTGCAAATCACTCGTGAGGGTCTCAAGGCGCTGCTCCAGTGCATAACGGAAGGCGATTATTTCACGTCTTCAAACACGCTTCAGAAGCGGGGAGTGCAGTTTCTTAAAGGCTGAGTGAACCCCCTCTTGAGAATCAGAGACTTCAAGGCACTTCGGAAAGACGACTGCCCAGACTTGCCTTAGTCGGGGTCAGGCTGTTGAAGGGAGTCGTCTCCTCAGGAATACCACTGTTGCAGCTTCAGTTTAATACAAGGCCTGGATGTCAAGGGTAGAAGCGCCCACCGCATTGCTCCAGTAACTGCTTCAAGGCGCTAGCAGACTGGCTGCTGACCGACAGCTGGACAGGTCATGGAGAGGCAGAGAGGTTTTCACACTGGTCTTTACCAGGCTCTGGAGAGGGCGACATGTGGAAGTGGTGGAGAGAAGCTGTAAGGGCCGGGGCAGCATGAGGGGCAACTGTGATGAAAGAAGGGCACAGGAATCTTGTGGGCACTGCCAGGGTTTTGTCCTGGATAAAATAGTGAATACGCGTTCTTCTGCAGTGAACCGTGTGAAGCTAAACCTCACACTGGCCTTCGGGACCACTGCAGAGATTGTCACCTTGTGACAGAGGGTTGGGGAGTCGCTGCGGATAATCCAGTCTCCCGCCCCCGGGAGCCTCCCTAATTACACCTGCGTGCCATGGCACAGGGGCAGGGTGGCATGACACTTCTGCAGTGATTCTGAACCTTGGTCCAGGCTGGGGGCATCACATACACGGAGCCACCGACGGCCCCTGCTTGCTTCAGGGTTGTGTCCCTGGCTGGACATAGAGTCAAAGGCTCGTCCGTTGTGCCTGGGAGGCCGAAGGCCCAGCTGCCCACGATAAGCACATTCATGGGCCATATCAGCGCTGACATAGATCCTGTCAGCCTCACAGCACTAGAGTGAGTCTCAGAGCATCCATGAAGGCATGAGGGAAAGAGCTTCTAACACAGGTAAAGAGAAAGATTCTCAATGCTATGAAGAGTGACCCTGTGCAGGGAGGTCCCTATGCAGGGAGGTCCCTGTGCAGGGAGGTCCCTGTGCAGCCTCCTCGTGCTTTCCAAAGCAGGGCGGTGGGGTTTAGAGCGGGCTGGCAGCGGGGGGGCCCTCAGCCCAAAGACTGAAGAATAAGGCAACAGCAGCTTTGCTTCAGAAATGTACAGTCCAACATTTGAGTTCCCGTCGTTGCGACTTTCAGGGGGCGCTGTACATTCAATTGGTCACTGCTGGACATCGGTCACCGATCTGGGATTAGAGATAGTTGTAGCTGGTTGAGCTGCACCGTAGTTCATCTCAGACTTCTGGACCGAGAGTTACTTCCCGATGGGTCAGCTGCCACCAGAGGTTACAACGCCTTCGTGAGCGATGATTACAGGTCTAGGCGCCCAGGCGTCTAAGCACAGAGGGGCGTCTAAGCACAGAGGGGCGTCTAAGCACAGAGGGGCGTCTAAGCACAGAGGGGCGTCTAAGCACAGAGGGGCGTCTAAGCACAGAGGGGCGTCTAAGCACAGAGGGGCGTCTAAGCACAGAGGGGCGTCTAAGCACAGAGGGGCGTCTAAGCACAGAGGGGCGTCTAAGCACAGAGGGGCGTCTAAGCACAGAGGGGCGTCTAAGCACAGAGGGGCGTCTAAGCACAGAGGGGCGTCTAAGCACAGAGGGGCGTCTAAGCACAGAGGGGCGTCTAAGCACAGAGGGGCGTCTAAGCACAGAGGGGCGTCTAAGCACAGAGGGGCGTCTAAGCACAGAGGGGCGTCTAAGCACAGAGGGGCGTCTAAGCACAGAGGGGCGTCTAAGCACAGAGAGGCGTCTAAGCACAGAGAGGCGTCTAAGCACAGAGAGGCGTCTAAGCACAGAGAGGCGTCTAAGCACAGAGAGGCGTCTAAGCACAGAGAGGCGTCTAAGCACATACAGGTCTATGCATATAGGGGTCTATGCATATAGGGGTCTAAGCACACAGAGGCTTCGACGAGATTATCCGGTAATGCTGGCTGAGCCGTGCGAGCGCCTCCGTGGCACACACAACACTTTGTGCTTGACACACACTTTGACATTGTGTTTTGGATTAGAACTGGGTTTGATTTTAAGCCTTGCTTGGAAACTCTTTGCTGCTGAGTGAAGCCCTCTGATCCCCTGCTGCGTCACTCTACAAGAGCCACGCATTCTGCTGCAGTATTACCATCTGTATTTTATTTATGTTTAAAAATACATAAAAGGGCAACATCAGAAGCTACTGACCTGGCTAGTACTGTCTGTGTGCACAACATGAGTCTCACTCGGAGTGCTTAATTTGTAAATAAATAAGTGCCAGGTCCCCTGCTAGGAGGCCAATGCACCCTGCACCACCCATTGCACCTACCAGCACTGCCAATGACACTACCAACACACCTACTAACCATCACACACCTATAAGTGTGACATTTTAGACTATTCCAGACCCCCAAAGCTATAAGATCGGCTTGGGAGGTAGGTATTAGTAATTTTTAATGTCTTTTTTAGTATTTTTTTTTTTTTGCAGTTTTACATAGCGTGAACTGGACCGGAAGGTATTGGAGCGCTTTACATGGGCACCGGTTACATTACACAAGGACACATTAATTTTCTGTAGGCACGGGGAGAGAAAGTGATTTACCCAGAATCACAGGATGGTGTGCCGACACAGTGACTCGCACCTGGTTCTCCAGTTCCAAAGGCGACAGATCTGGCTGTTATGCCACACCCTCTATGTATATCACATGTATATTGAATTAAACAAATATTCTGCGAACCACCGGCTAAAATTAAGCACTGCCCACTCACCTGTGCTGGTCACATGAATCACCGCCACCCCAGACTCCTCCTCCGCCAGCTGGTACCAGGCTCCTTTCGGCCGGGGTAGCCACTCCTCCACATGGCACGAGTAGTTGCCAGCATCCGCCGCCTGTGCAGCCAGCACCGTCAGCCTGCAGAGCCCTGGCGAAAGCCTCTGGAACTGCAGCCGGCCCTGCCAGCGGGCGGACTCCGGCTTGAAGACGCCATCTTGGTCCACGCCGAACACCGGCTCCTTCTCCACTTGGCCATCACCGGCCTTGGTGCGGAGCACGTACCAGAGCAGGGCGAAGTGAGAGTCAGGGCTGGACCGAGACATGATGCTGCAGTCCAGCTGGATGGGCGCCCCCTCAGCCACAGTGACGTTGGATGACGCGGTATCCAGCTGCAAGGCCTCCTCTGCCAGGGGAGAAAGAGTCATTCTAGTTACAACACAACTGGTCAACCATCTGGCAACGACGGACACAAACACTCAATGTCTCTGCTGCAAACATCTTTAAGCGTAGCATAACGTGCATTTGTAAAGCGCACGTTCAACCAAGGGTATCTTGGCGCTGAATAACAGATGTTTATTGTTACCCAACTCAATGGTACTCATTTTATCAACCTTAGAAGGACGAAAGGTTGAATGGACCCACCGGGATTTGAACCTGTGACCATGAGGTCAAACACAGGCCCCTACAGTGGATGCATTAGTCCACTAAGCCACCAGACCTGGCTTAAAAGCCCACTTAGCTCAGACAGGCCTAGCTGCAGGTCAGGAGTTGGGTGCGACCAGCCAGAGCATTGGTGCATAGTGGGTGCATCCCAGGCGTCCACAGGACAAGTGTCTGGCAGGTGGACTTTGGTTCTACCCCAGAGGCCCCAAGGCTGGTCCCGTAGTGGCATTTCCTAAGCCGCTGCCCAACTGAGGGCACAGGTCAGATGTAGAAACAAGAGGGGCGGCCTAGGTCTATTCTAGAGCTGGTCAGGTTCTACCCACTTCTGATTAGTTCAGCAATGGAAACATTATAGAGAAGGTGGGAGCTTAGGCAGCAGTAATGCAAGCTTCCTCCACACAGAACAGGTGCACATCAGGGCACACCAGCGTAAGCTTCAGTCACCACAAAACAAGTAAATCAAAGGCAGCAAAGGTGCAGGCTTCCCACACACAGGACAAGTGCAGCACAAGCAGAATATGCACAACCCCCTATCTTATCCAAAGAACAAGAACAGTTCAGGCATCATCATAGCAAGCTTCCCTCACACACTTGAGAAGTACAGCAAGGGGAGCTGCAGATCATGCTTCAGTGATGAATAGAATCCTAGCAGCAGCAGTGTAAGCTTCTCTCACATACTCGAGAAGTACAGCACGGGGAGTTGCAGTTCATGCTTCAGTGATCCATAGAATACAACCCTAGCAGCAGTGCAAGCTTCCCTCACACACCTGAGAAGTACAGCATTGGCAGCTGCAGGTCATGCTTCAGTGATCCACAGAATAGAACAGCCTAGACAGCAGCAATGCAAGCTTCCCCCACACACCAGAAGTACAACACGGGGAGCTGCAGATCATGCTTCAGTGATCCATAGAATACAACCCTAGCAGCAGTGCAAGCTTCCCATACACACCTGAGAAGTACAGCACGAGCAGCTGCAAGCCATGCTTCAGTGACACACAAAATACAACCCTAGCAGCAATGCAAGCTTCCCTCACACACCTGAGAAATACACCACGGGCAACTACAGGTCATGTTTCAGTGACCCACAGAATGCACCCCATACAGCAGCAGTGCAAGCGTCCCTCACACACCAGAAGTACAGCACAGGCAGCTGCAGGTCATGCTTCAGTGACCCACAGAGTACAACCCATACAGCAGCAGTGCAAGCGTCCCTCACACACCTGAGAAATACACCACGGGCAACTACAGGTCATGCTTCAGTGACCCACAGAATGCAATCTTAGCAGCAGTGCAAGCTTCCCTCACACACCCAAGAAGTACAGCACGGGCAGTTGCAGGTCATGCTTCAGTGACCCACAGAATATGTACCGCTCAGGCAACTGCAGCACAACCTTCCCTCACATACAGTAAAGCAGCTTTAAATCTTGTGCCCATCACAAGCAGAATATGTACAACAAAGACAGTGTGCAAGCTTCCCTCATACACAGAACAGGTGCGGCACAAACAGTAATAAAGCAGGTTTCCTTCTCACACACAGATTTACAGCAAGACAGCAGCAAAAGCACTGCTCAGACATAAAACAGGTACATCACATGCAATAGCAGTGTTGTTTCAGACACACGCACATATATGGTGGATTATTGGCAGAAACAGAGCACACTTTCTTCATAGTAGCAACAGCAACAACAGATCAACCTTCTCTTATACAGGCATGTGCAGCATCAGTACAACCTTCCCTCACAAACAACTGGTAAAGTTTTGTGCGACAATCAGTGTAAAGTTCACTCATGCGCAACATGGGAAGAGCACAGGGAACAACAGGGCAAGCTTCCCCCACACATATCGGGTCAAGCATGAACAGCAAGAGGACAGTTCCTTCACTCAGCAAGTGCAGCACAGAAGGCAGCAGTGAAAACTTCCCTTTCACAGAATACAGGACGCAGCAGTGCAAGCTTCATTCAGCAGAGCAGGCTCCCCCAGACACAGTAGGTGCAGCACTAGGGGCAGCAGTGCAAGCTTCACTCGCACACAAAACAGGTAGGAAGCAGAGCAGGCTTCCCTCAGACACTGCAAGTACAGCACAGAAGGCAGCAGTGGAAACTTCCCTCACACAGAGCAGGAAGGCAGCAGAGCAGGCTCCCTGAGACACAGCAGGTGTGGTAAAAGGGGCAGCAGTGCAAGCTTCACTCATACACAGAATGGGGTGGGAGCACAGCAGGCTTCCCTCAGACACTGCAAGTACAGCACAGAAGGCAGCAGTGGAAACTTCCCTCACACACAGAGCAGGAAGGCAGCAGAGCAGGCTCCCTGAGACACAGCAGGTGTGGTAAAAGGGGCAGCAGTGCAAGCTTCACTCATACACAGAATGGGGTGGGAGCACAGCAGGCTTCCCTCAGACACTGCAAGTGCGGCACAGAAGGTAGCAGTGGAAGCTTCCCTCACACACACAACAGAGGCAGCAGCAGTGGAAGCTTCATTCAGCACAGCAGGCTTTCCTCAGCCATGGCAGGTGCCTCACTAGGGGCAGCAGTGCAAGCTTCACTCACACACAATAAAGGCAGCAGCAGTGTAAGCTTCATTCAGCAGAGCAGGCTTTCCTCATACATGCAGGTGTAGCACAGAGGGCAACAATACAAGCTTCCATTACTCACACACAATAGAGACAGCAGCAGTGCAAGCTTCATTCACACACAGAGCGGGAGCAGAGCAAGCTTTCCCAAAACACACAGATGCAGTATTAGGGTAGCAGTGTAAGCTTCATTCAGCACAGCAGGCTTTCCTCAGCCATGGCAGGTGCGGCACTAGGGGCAGCAGTGCAAGCTTCACTCACACACAATAAAGGCAGCAGCAGTGTAAGCTTCATTCAGCACAGCAGGCTTTCCTCAGACACAGCAGGTGTTGCACTAGGGGCAGCAGTGCAAGCTTCATTCAGCAGAGCAGGCTTTCCTCATACATGCAGGTGTAGCACAGAGGGCAACAATACAAACTTCCATTACTCACACACAATAGAGACAGCAGCAGTGCAAGCTTCATTCACACACAGAGCGGGAGCAGAGCAAGCTTTCCCAAAACACACAGATGCAGCATTAGGGTAGCAGTGTAAGCTTCATTCAGCAGAGCAGCTTTTCCTCATACATACAGGTGCAGCACTAGGGCCTTCCTGTAAAGGTTAGAGACTGAGAAAGGAGCCCTCATTGTTCCTTCCTTCTCCTCTTTGAGATGTTTGTTTTCAGAGAGCTCAGCCAATCCCTGAGTCGCTCTGCAGCTGCCATGATGAGCACACATTAAAATCCACCCACCTTAAATCACTAACGCCTCTCACCTGGGAGCTGCACGCTGACCACAGTGAGCCCAGACACGTCCTCGGCCCGCTTGTACCACTCGTTGTTGGCGTTGAGCAGCCACTCCTCGGCGCGGCAGTTGTAGACCCCGCTGTCCTGCAGCTCCGCCTGCTGGATGGCGAGGCGGTACAGGCCGGGGGCGGGGCTCTCCAGCTGCAGCCTCTGGGCCAGGTCCCCTTCCACAGCCCCCTCTCCGTAGCGCAGCGTGGCCTCGCGGGTCAGCTGCAGCACGCTCTGCTTCTCGGGCTGTCCCGGCTTCCACACGTACCAGCCCACCGCGATCCGCGACTGGGCACTTGTGCGGTTGGTGACGGTGCACTCCATGGACACCCGCTCGCTCTCTAGGACCGAGATGTTGCGCTGCAGCTGGCTCATCTGCAGGTTGTTATCTATGAGAGAGAGAGAGAGAGAGAGAGAGAGAGAGAGAGAGAGAGAGAGAGAGAGAGAGATGAGGCCATTGCAAATGCTGAAATTACTGGACCTAGGAGGTGCCTGCCGGTGGGACCCACAGCCTTCCCACCACATCCGGCTCCCAGACCATCAGATCCGTGGCGGTGCCTCATTAGACGAATTAATCGGAGATAAGTCCGGATCAGTGGAAAGCCTGCAGCATCCAGGGCTTAATTAAAGAGCCGGTCAATGACCGATCAGCGGAAGGAAAAATCAAAGAGGCGGTATCCATCCCTAAAGAGGGCCAGAGCGGATTACTGCCAGGCCTATCTGAGCAGCTAGAGCAGGGCGGTAATCGTGAAAGGGGTGGGGGTGATGTCAGCAGAGTACGTGTGGTGGTGTGCGTATGTGTGAATTAATGTGTGAGGCAAGCGGACTTACAGATGTGAGGGGATGAAATGCGCATATAGGGAGAGGAAGTATGTAGGGGTGTGGACCACGTGATGCATGTGTCTTGGCATGTATGCATCATGCATGTCTCTAGGTGTCTGAGCGTGTAAATAACAACCCGGCACTTGGATGTGTACTGCAGGTATGGGATTTCTGAAGGTGTTTTAATACTGTGTGTTGGGTGTATTGCATGAGGGTGCATGTCCATGGATGTCTGGTATGCTGGTAGTCAGGAGGGATTGGGTGTGTGCTGCAAATGCCCATGCGGTAGTGTATAAATGTGTGAGGGTTTTGGATGCTGTGAATGACTATGAGGTAGTGTATAAATGTGTGAGGGCATTGGATACTGCGATGTGAATGCCCATGCGGTAGTGTATAAATGTGTGAGGGCTTTGGATACGGTGATGCGAATGCCCATGCGGTAGTGTATAAATGTGTGAGGGTTTTGGATGCTGTGAATGACTGAGGTAGTGTATAAATGTGTGAGGGCATTGGATACTGCGATGTGAATGCCCATGCGGTAGTGTATAAATGTGTGAGGGCTTTGGATACTGCGATGCGAATGCCCATGCGGTAGTGTATAAATGTGTGAGGGCTTTGGATACTGCGATGCGAATGCCCATGCGGTAGTGTATAAATGTGTGAGGGTTTTGGATACTGCGATGCGAATGCCCATGCGGTAGTGTATAAATGTGTGAGGGTTTTATAAATGTGTGAGGGTTTTGGATACTGCGATGCGAATGCCCATGCGGTAGTGTATAAATGTGTGAGGGTTTTGGATACTGCGATGCGCATGCCCATGCGGTATTGTATAAATGTGAGGGCTTTGGATACTGCGATGCGAATGCCCATGCGGTAGTGTATAAATGTGTGAGGGCTTTGGATACTGCGATGCGAATGCCCATGCGGTAGTGTATAAATGTGTGAGGGCTTTGGATACTGCGATGCGAATGCCCATGCGGTAGTGTATAAATGTGTGAGGGTTTTGGATACTGCGATGCGCATGCCCATGCGGTAGTGTATAAATGTGTGAGGGCTTTGGATACTGCGATGCGAATGCCCATGCGGTAGTGTATAAATGTGTGAGGGCTTTGGATACTGCGATGCGAATGCCCATGCGGTAGTGTATAAATGTGTGAGGGCTTTGGATACTGCGATGCGAATGCCCATGCGGTAGTGTATAAATGTGTGAGGGCTTTGGATACTGCGATGCGAATGCCCATGCGGTAGTGTATAAATGTGTGAGGGCTTTGGATACTGCGATGCGAATGCCCATGCGGTAGTGTATAAATGTGTGAGGGCTTTGGATACTGCGATGCGAATGCCCATGCGGTAGTGTATAAATGTGTGAGGGCTTTGGATACTGCGATGCGAATGCCCATGCGGTAGTGTATAAATGTGTGAGGGCTTTGGATACTGCGATGCGAATGCCCATGCGGTAGTGTATAAATGTGTGAGGGCTTTGGATACTGCGATGCGAATGCCCATGCGGTAGTGTATAAATGTGTGAGGGCTTTGGATACTGCGATGCGAATGCCCATGCGGTAGTGTATAAATGTGTGAGGGTTCTGGATGCTATGATGTGAATGCCCATGCGGTAGTGTATAAATGTGTGAGGGCTTTGGATACTGTGATGCGAATGAGTGTATACATGTGTGAGGGCTTTGGATACTGAAGTGAATGCCCATGCGGTAGTGTATAAATGTGTGAGGGCTTTGGATACTGCGATGCGAATGCCCATGCGGTAGTGTATAAATGTGTGAGGGCTTTGGATACTGCGATGCGAATGCCCATGCGGTAGTGTATAAATGTGTGAGGGCTTTGGATACTGCGATGCGAATGCCCATGCGGTAGTGTATAAATGTGTGAGGGCTTTGGATACTGCGATGCGAATGCCCATGCGGTAGTGTATAAATGTGTGAGGGCTTTGGATACTGCGATGCGAATGCCCATGCGGTAGTGTATAAATGTGTGAGGGTTCTGGATGCTATGATGTGAATGCCCATGCGGTAGTGTATAAATGTGTGAGGGTTTTGGATACTGCGATGCGAATGCCCATGCGGTAGTGTATAAATGTGTGAGGGTTTTGGATACTGCGATGCGAATGCCCATGCGGTAGTGTATAAATGTGTGAGGGTTTTGGATACTGCGATGCGCATGCCCATGCGGTAGTGTATAAATGTGTGAGGGTTTTGGATACTGCGATGCGAATGCCCATGCGGTAGTGTATAAATGTGTGAGGGCTTTGGATACTGCGATGCGAATGCCCATGCGGTAGTGTATAAATATGTGAGGGCTTTGGATACTGCGATGCGAATGCCCATGCGGTAGTGTATAAATGTGTGAGGGCTTTGGATACTGCGATGCGAATGCCCATGCGGTAGTGTATAAATATGTGAGGGCTTTGGATACTGCGATGCGAATGCCCATGCGGTAGTGTATATATGTGTGAGGGTTCTGGATGCTATGATGTGAATGCCCATGCGGTAGTGTATATATGTGTGAGGGTTCTGGATGCTATGATGTGAATGCCCATGCGGTAGTGTATAAATGTGTGAGGGCTTTGGATGCTGTGATGTGAATGCCCATGCGGTAGTGTATAAATGTGTGAGGGTTTTGGATGCTGTGAATGACTATGAGGTAGTGTATAAATGTGTGAGGGCTTTGGATACTGTGATGCGAATGAGTGTATACATGTGTGAGGGCTTTGGATACTGCGATGCGAATGCCCATGCGGTAGTGTATAAATGTGTGAGGGCTTTGGATACTGCGATGCGAATGCCCATGCGGTAGTGTATAAATATGTGAGGGCTTTGGATACTGCGATGCGAATGCCCATGCGGTAGTGTATATATGTGTGAGGGTTCTGGATGCTATGATGTGAATGCCCATGCGGTAGTGTATATATGTGTGAGGGTTCTGGATGCTATGATGTGAATGCCCATGCGGTAGTGTATAAATGTGTGAGGGCTTTGGATGCTGTGATGTGAATGCCCATGCGGTAGTGTATAAATGTGTGAGGGTTTTGGATGCTGTGAATGACTATGAGGTAGTGTATAAATGTGTGAGGGCTTTGGATACTGCGACGCGAATGCCCATGCGGTAGTGTATAAATGTGTGAGGGTTCTGGATGCTATGATGTGAATGCCCATGCGGTAGTGTATAAATGTGTGAGGGCTTTGGATACTGAAGTGAATGCCCATGCGGTAGTGTTTGGACCTGGACAGGACATCATTCGGCACCAAGAATCTCTGAGAGTTCAAAAGAAATGTTTGTGGCAGTTCAACAGGGGGGCCCTGGACTGCAGGTCCTGCACCCCCTCCAACCCCCCCCCCCCCACCCCACTCCCCCGTGAGACAGCTCTCTTCAGAAGCCCAGCACGCACACGCAGACCGGAGAGGTGCCCACTCTCGTGAGGCAACCCAATAGGAAGGAAGCTTATCATTCCTAGCGCCTAAGAAAGTGAAAGGGTTCGCAGCGCTCTGCCTGCCCTGCCTTGAGGAAGTGAGAGGAATCTTAGTGCTCTGTAAGGAAGTGAAAGGGATCGCAGCGCTCTGTCTGCCCTGCCTTAGGGAAGTGAAAGGGATCACAGCGCTCTGTGAGGAAGTGAAAGGGATCGCAGCGCTCTGTCTGCCCTGCCTTAGGGAAGTGAAAGGGATCACAGCGCTCTGTCTGCCCTGCCTTAGGGAAGTGAAAGGGATCACAGCGCTCTGTGAGGAAGTAAAAGGGATCGCAACGCTCTGTCTGCCCTGCCTTGAGGAAGTGAAAGGGATCACAGCGCTCTGCCTTAGGGAAGTGAAAGGGATCACAGCGCTCTGTCTGCCCTGCCTTGAGGAAGTGAAAGGGATCACAGCGCTCTGCCTTAGGGAAGTGAAAGGGATCACAGCCTCTGCCCTGCCTTGAGGAAGTGAAAGGGTTCGCAGCGCTCTGTCTGCCCTGCCTTAGGGAAGTGAAAGGGATCACAGCGCTCGGTCTGCCCTGCCTTAGGGAAGTGAAAGGGATCACAGCGCTCTGTCTGCCCTGCCTTAGGGAAGTGAAAGGGATCACAGCGCTCTGTGAGGAAGTGAAAGGGATCGCAGCGCTCTGTCTGCCCTGCCTTAGGGAAGTGAAAGGGATCACAGCGCTCTGTCTGCCCTGCCTTAGGGAAGTGAAAGGGATCACAGCGCTCTGCCTTAGGGAAGTGAAAGGGATCACAGCGCTCTGCCTTAGGGAAGTGAAAGGGATCACAGCGCTCTGCCCTGCCTTGAGGAAGTGAAAGGGTTCGCAGCGCTCTGTCTGCCCTGCCTTAGGGAAGTGAAAGGGATCACAGCGCTCTGTCTGCCCTGCCTTAGGGAAGTGAAAGGGATCACAGCGCTCTGTCTGCCCTGCCTTGAGGAAGTGAAAGGGATCACAGCGCTCTGTGAGGAAGTGAAAGGGATCGCAGCGCTCTGTCTGCCCTGCCTTAGGGAAGTGAAAGGGATCACAGCGCTCTGCCTGCCCTGCCTTAGGGAAGTGAAAGGGATCACAGCGCTCTGTCTGCCCTGCCTTGAGGAAGTGAAAGGGATCACAGCGCTCTGCCTTAGGGAAGTGAAAGGGATCACAGCCTCTGCCCTGCCTTGAGGAAGTGAAAGGGTTCGCAGCGCTCTGTCTGCCCTGCCTTAGGGAAGTGAAAGGGATCACAGCGCTCTGTCTGCCCTGCCTTAGGGAAGTGAAAGGGATCACAGCGCTCTGTCTGCCCTGCCTTAGGGAAGTGAAAGGGATCACAGCGCTCTGTCTGCCCTGCCTTGAGGAAGTGAAAGGGATCACAGCGCTCTGTCTGCCCTGCCTTAGGGAAGTGAAAGGGATCACAGCGCTCTGTGAGGAAGTGAAAGGGATCGCAGCGCTCTGTCTGCCCTGCCTTAGGGAAGTGAAAGGGATCACAGCGCTCTGTCTGCCCTGCCTTGAGGAAGTGAAAGGGATCACAGCGCTCTGTCTGCCTTGCCTCACCAGACGTGGGTGTGTCTGACCTGCCACCACTCTCCGCACTCCCACACCTCTCTCTCCCAGCGGGACCCGGCTGGCTCATGCCCAGGAAGGCAGGGCCTGCCTGGCAGCTGCTCCCAGCTCTCTGCTCGACCGAGATAATCACAGAAGCATCTCTTGGAGGGAGCGGCGCGATGCTTCTGGCAGGAGATTTCACTTTTCCGGTTTGAATTTGATTACCTCGCGCTCTCGTGTTTTCGCTAAGGGGTTGTTCGGAAGGATCCCTTTTTTTGAGCCCTAAGAAAGGCAGCCCGAGGTACTCCATCAAGCCTCAAATCCAGAGCACACTTCACCCTTGACCTCTGAGTGTACTCTGTGTTACATCCACTGGTGCAAGTCACTGCAGCTCACACGTGCACAGTCTGACACCGTGACAAGTGCAAGGCACTACCTCAACCACGTCAGAGGCCCTACAACCCCAGGCCTCTACATGGACTATGTGTTACATCCACTGGTGCAAGTCACTGCAGCTCACACGTACACAGCCTGACACCACGACAGGTGCAAGACACCTACGCACGCATGCATCTTTGCAGCTTAACGCATAGAGGGAATGGCATCTTCACACATACAAGTCCCTGCACTCCACCGGTACAGCGTCCTGCATCTGTAGGCATTTAAGGCCAGGCACCTAAATCCATGTGTGCAATGCCCCTCGCCTCCATGTGTGTGCATGCACAACTCCTGCACAATCACACCTACATGTCCTGCGCCTGCAGCACAAAGGCCATGCATCTACAAATCGACTGGTACCTACACCGTCGTATGCACAAGGATGTGGATTTCCACACGTACAATGTCCTGCACCTCAAGAAAACATGGCCTACTCACATACAGGTCCCTGCACCTCCATTCAGACAGAGTCCTTCATCTACAGAGTGTGTCCTGCACTTACTCCTTCCTTCAGACAGTGTCCTGCACTTACTCCTTCCTTCAGGCTGTGGGAGAAAGATGAACCTGTTCTCAACCAAGGACAACATCCAGGCACTATGGACAATCCTTTGCAATCGAATGGCAATAATCCGAGAAGGGATCCGGTTCGATCCTTTAAATGCTTCACACTAGGGCGGTCGTTGACCAACAGGCGACCTACAACCCTTCGCCCTTAAACTCCTTCCAAATTCAAAATCATCCTTGTCTCAAAAACCTCATTTCTTTTAAGGATCAGCTCCTCGCCCAGCCCACCTTCTCATGTCTGACTCTCTACAGCTAGTTACTTTTAAGGGAGAGAGGCTAGAAACTATCTGTGCATGCATGGAGGCGAGGCTGAGGGAGACAGCCCACTTCCATCTCTCGAGTGTGCACCATCTTCCAAGCAAAGGGCATTACTTATGTAAGAGACCTCCAACTTTTCGTGGAATGCTTTCTTCTCTTACCTCGCCGACCACCTTCCGAAAACAGCTGAAGACCTGGCTGTTCTGAGCCTGTATGGTCTGGTTTAGACCCTACCCGTCTCTGAAGCGCTGGGAAACCCTGTGTGGTGTAGCCTAGTGCTATAGAAGATTTTCTAATAATAATACCAACCAAATAAAAAGCAAGCATGCATCCAAGAATGGCGTAGACTTACCCGGCAGCTTGACGGTGACCTCGGTGAGGCCGGAGACCTCCTCGGCCAGCTTGTACCAGGCATTGTTGGGGCTCAGAAGCCACTCTTCCACGTGGCAGTAGTAGCTACCGCTGTCAACCAGGTTGGCCCGCTGGATGTTGAGGGTGAACAGGCCCGCGGGGGACCTCTCAAACTGCAGCCGGCCCCGGAGACCCTCCTCCTCCGCGTAGGTGCCGTACTCAAAGGCCGCGTTATGGCCGGCCTTCAGGATCAGCTTGCCGTCGGCATCGGAGAACTTGTGGGCGTACCAGAGGACCGCAAAGTGTGACTCAGGGCTGGTCTGGGAGCGGACCGAGCAGCTGAGCGGGATAGGGGCGTTCTCCAGTACGGTGAGGCTGCGCTTGGACTTGCTCACCTGGAGCTTGGTGACTGGAGGGAGAAGAGGAGGAACAGGAAGGGTGAGTCTAGGAAAGGTCAGCAGACAACCATAGGCAGCTCAGAGACACACAACATTACCTCTTTTGTTAACAGGCACATGAAAAGGCATACACAATAAAACATAATAAATGAAACAAAAAACAGAAAATAAAAAAAACGAATCTTCAAACATTTGTTCTGAAACAAATCAGAGTCCAGGAGCAGGAGAATGGATCACCCTTGTTCTGATATCAAGAAATGAAAAGAAGAAATGGCACAGTGATAAGACACCGGACAGCCACACAGCCCACAAAGACGCCATCCGTAACCACCACCACCTCATCAGGTCCGCCAAGAGAATCTCCTTCAAAGACCGCCTCGACAACAACGCACACAACAGCAAGGAGCTTTTCAACATCGTGAAGGAACTCTCCAATCCCAGCTCCAACACCAACGACATCCCGCCGTCGCAACCCCTGTGCGATTCCCTCGCCACCTTCTTTCACCGCAAGATCGCCGACATCCACGACAGCTTCAACACCCTGACAGCCCCAACTAAGATCGATGCACCAGACCCGCCACACACCATCGACCACGACCCCCTGCCAGCCTGGACCAGCGTGAACATCGAGGACACCATCAAGACCATGAGCACAATACACTCCGGCTCCCCGTCAGACCCTTTCCCGCACCACATCTTCAACAAAGCCAGCAGCTCCATCGCACCCCACCTGTGCAACGTCATCAATCTCTCCTTCGAGACCGCGACCTTCCCAGAGAGCTGGAAACACGCAGAGATCAACGCCCTACTCAAAAAACCCAAGGCGGACCCGAGAGACCTCAAGAACTTCCGGCCCATCTCTCTGCTTCCGTTCCCAGCCAAGGTCATCGAGAAGATCGTCAACAAACAGCTAACCCGATACCTCGAAGAAAACAGCATCCTGGACCCATCCCAATCGGGGTTCCGCAGCAACCACAGCACTGAGACTGCCCTCATCGCCGCCACCGACATCAGGATCCTGCTGGACAATGGTGAGACCGCAGCCCTCATCCTTCTGGACCTCTCCGCCGCCTTCGACAGTGTCTGCCACCGCACTCTACGCGCACGCCTCCACGACGCAGGGATCCGAGACAAGGCCCTGGAATGGACCACCTCCTTCCTCGACAGGCAGAACCCAGAGAGTCCGCCTCCCACCTTTCCGATCCGAAGCCTCCGAGATCATCTGCGGCGTACCCCAGGGATCGTCCCTCAGCCCAACACTGTTCAACATCTACATGGCCCCGCTCGCACGCATCGCCAGACAACACGATCTCAACATTATCTCCTACGCCGACGACACTCAACTGATCCTCTCCCTCACCAAGGACCCCCTCGCCGCCAAAGCCAATCTCCACGAAGGAATGAAGGCCGTCGCCGATTGGATGAAGATCAGCCGACTAAAGCTGAACACGGACAAAACGGAGGTCCTCATCCTCGGCTCCAACCCCTCAGCCTGGGACGACTCCTGGTGGCCAACGACGCTGGGAGCAGCCCCGGCACCCACCGACCACGCACGCAACCTGGGAGTCATCCTCGACTCAACGCTCTCCATGGCCAAGCAAGTCAACGCAGTCTCCTCCTCCTGCTTCAACACCCTCCGCATGCTTCGCAAGATCTACAGGTGGATCCCGACAGACACAAGAAGAACAGTCACCCAGGCCCTCGTCAGTAGCAGACTGGACTATGGGAACGCCCTCTACGCGGGAGCCCCGGCCAAGCTCATCAAGCGACTGCAACGCATACAAAACGCCTCCGCACGACTGATCCTCGACGTACCACGCCACAGCCACATCACCCCCACTTGAGGAACATGCACTGGCTCCCCGTCGACAGGAGGATCACCTTCAAACTCCTCATCCACGCACACAAGGCACTCCACAAAACTGGCCCAGCCTACCTCAACAGACGACTCCTCTTCTACGTCCCCAACCGCCAGCTCCGCTCCGCCGACCTCTCCCTCGCCACCGTCCCTCGCATTCGAAGAACAACCACCGGCGGCAGATCCTTCTCACACCTCGCCGCCAAGACCTGGAACACCCTTCCACTAAGCCTACGACAGACCCAAGACCTGCTGACCTTCAGGAGGCTACTCAAGACCTGGCTGTTCGACCAGTAGCAGCATCCCCCTCCCCCCTTCCCTCTCCCCAGCGCCTTGAGACCCTCGCGGGTAAGTAGTGCGCTCTACAAATTCTGTGATTGATTGATTGATCAAGTATCACAGGTGATATTGTAAAATAACACAAAACATCCATTTTCCAGACAGGAAAGTACACAAAGAGAAAGGAACACAGGTGAAAAATACAAAGGGTAGACTGGAACAAAGGCAGATGAAACCCAAGAGGGCGGCGGCCCAGGTGAACGCTCATCTTTTGTTAAAAAGCACATTGTCTGATTTCATTAAAGTGAGAGTAAATAAATACCGCCAGGTATATTACAAAAGTCTCCCCTTCAACCCTCATTTTCTTCAGTTGACAGGGAGACCACATCTTACCCAAGCATCACAAGGGGGCGTGGACAGAGATTTCCATAAAGTAAGCATTTAATCTACAAATGGAAGGTCGAGCCGGGCTTACTCTCAAAATAGACACTAGGAGAGGGTGAAACACCAAGGAGAAAGGGATTCAGGCCCATTGTTCCTTTCACAGTGAGCACAGCGCTATGATTCAGACGTGTCTTTGCATTTCTCCTTTGCATTATCTCTGCTTTTCAGAGGATCTATCTATGTTTTTTGGCACCGTCCTCTGCCCCGCCCCCCCCACGATGGTCCCGTCCTCTGTGGCACTTCGCACCTTCCTGAACTCCCACCTTTGACTCCCATCCTCAGCTCCTGCCCTTGAAGGCTCTGTGACTCTGCTTTATTGCCCCTCCAGCTCACCCCTTCTCGGCTCCAGGCACTAGGGGCTCCCTCCGTGTCCCTTGGGGTCTTCTACACCACTATCTTTGCTTGGTCCACGACCACATTGCCTCTGCTGCCCCTCTGCACGGCCACTGCTGTTCTGGCCTTTCCTGGTCACCTGCACTTTCAGGAAATCTCAAGTCCCCTTTCCTCTCTGACCCCCCCCCCCAACTGATCAATAGTCACACCTCGGCTTTTCTCATGAATGCATGGGGGGGGCGGGGGCATATTATCTTTTGGCAAACAGTGACAGAAAGAACATGTTTGAATAATACTTCTAACTTTGGAGGAACACATGCAGACCAATCATGTGAGCGGATTGAAGGGACTCACTCCTTGCCTGGATATAATCATTCCAGCTCAGTGTTGACATTGTCACTGGCTGAAGCAATACAAGGGGCTCTTCGCTCGGTTTTCACTCATTTTGTGACAGTATTACTTCATTATTCTGTTGTTTTTACACTTGTTAACGCTGCCTGGGCCTTGGTTGCAACTTATTAGCACCAGTTTGGCACCTAAATACAGCGATAAGCAACAGAAAGGTGACCAGTCAACCTTTGCAAAGGGCCTTCTAGTGAGCGGCAAGGCGTGTTGCTGCGTGTTTAACTGTTTAAACTAGAAGCCATTTTTTTTGTTAAAATCTGCAGATTCTGCAGCAGATAATAGGTTATGTGGCAAATGCGACAAATGTATAATTATGCGAAAAACACAGCAGCTGCACAATCGCATAATGCCAGTGGCCCTGCATATACCTACACTCAAAGTGTACAGGTTGGCACTTAGATAGCCCTCTGGGGCACCAAGGGCATACAGCTGACATGGCAATGCCACCCCAAAAGTACCTCATAGCAACTGTTCACCCCTTGAAATAAGAACATCTAAAACACGGTATTGTTCACTCGCCTCCAATCAAAATGAATAGTTAATCAAAGTGTTGATTAGGGGAGAGTATGCTGACTGAAATGAGGCACACAAGGTATCGATATTCCGAGAGGTGTTTGCCCACTCTCCAGGGAGGGATGGATTCACAATCAGTTGAAAACGCCAATTATGCGAAAAACGCGCCTCCGAACTGTACCACATTTGCTCTTACGTGAACGTGACGTCATGCACTGTATTGACCGTGCCATTTTTTGTTGTTGACGTGTCATTTTACAAGACTTCACGCCTGTCCTCGTGAGTGTATTCACAGAGTGGTTTTTATGAATCAGGGTTCCCGCTGGGGTGGGGGGGGGAGGGCGGGTAGATAATCTAAGCGACTTTATGCCACAGGATATGTCAACAAAATGTGAGTTTTTCCCCCAGCACAGATAGCAGGTGAATGCGTGTCCAATTATTGGAACTGGCCAGGTGTTTTAAATGAAAGCAACATGCCAATAACAATCTAATTTTTAAAGGATGTGAAAAGGCCAAAGTAATTACAAAACATATATGTTGTGTTTTGTGAACTTTATACCTACTCATTTCACACCTTGGCAGTTTTTCCTCTGCTTTCTGTTTTTTATGGTTCTTCGATCAGGTTTTAAGCCAATATATTTTATATTCTGCTCGTGGTGTTTTTTCGGGAAATGAACTGCATAGGATCATTTACTTGAGTTTTACTGATATGTAGTTACTTTTAACACGTTTAAATTCTAATATAAGGTTTATATATAAAATAAAAATAGCTCGCGTGTACACTGCGAGCAATGGATGTCTTACAATGCACAAGGAGATATGAAATCATTTTAAAAAGTAACCTTACTAAAATCTACATTTCCGTGGGGGTAGAAACGGTTTTATAACGAGTTTCTCGTACAGAATAACCTGCTCCGTAACCCTCCCTCCCCCCGCGCTCATATACTGCACCAGAGCAGCCAAATATAGAAACTAAAAGGGATTGTGGAAACAGAGTGTTTTGGTGACCTTTGAACTGTTACCGTCATTTCCATAATGATGAATACAGCTGCAGAACAAGTAGATAATTATTACAAGTAGAGAAGACCGAATAAAAACATTAGATCAAAGGGCAAAATCTGCATTACAACAACAATTCCACATTTCAGTAAGAATAATTCCTGCTCGCCCATAATGGAACAGCCTGGAGCAGAACTGTTCGATCTGCAGACAAACTTACAGCCAGCAAGAAAAGTACCAGAGAAACTGATGCGAAGAAGGAGGCGCTGCAAGAAACAGCAAAGACTTCATTTCATGTTTATGTCAGGAGGATGTATTGTGGGGGGGGGGGTGACCCCTCGTGGGAGCAGGGCTCAAGGCAGACATGACACAGTGATGTCAGCAAGAAAGGGTGGGGGTCAATAAAGAGTTAAAAAAACAAAAACGGCAATGGCTAGGTTTGACAGGCGCACTCTACCACACTAGTCATTTAAGAAGTAAGAGATATTATCCGTTCACAATCCATGTATCTTCTGGGGCTTCAAGGAGAAGGAGCCATCCATTCCCTCTCGGATGGACAGAGTCCAGAAGATGAAAATCACAACATCTCCAAGCACACAGAAATCCCAAGCGGAGGTCGTGGTTTCAGTAGTTTTTTTATTCAATCGTCTAAGACACGCCCCTTCGCCAACACGTGTTTCATCTTATGCTGTTCCAATCACAGCAGACTTCTAAGACACGCCCCTTCGCCAACACGGGTTTCATCTTATGCTGTTCCAATCACAGCAGACTTCTAAGACACGCCCCTTCGCCAACACGGGTTTCATCTTATGCTGTTCCAATCACAGCAGACTTCTAAGACACGCCCCTTCGCCAACACGGGTTTCATCTTATGCTGTTCCAATCACAGCAGACTTCTAAGACACGCCCCTTCGCCAACACGTGTTTCATCTTATGCTGTTCCAATCACAGCAGACTTCTAAGACACGCCCTTCGCCAACACGCGTTTCATCTTATGCTGTTCCAATCACAGCAGACTTCTAAGACACGCCCCTTCGCCAACACGTGTTTCATCTTATGCTGTTCCAATCACAGCAGACTTCTAAGACACGCCCCTTCGCCAACACGCGTTTCATCTTATGCTGTTCCAATCACAGCAGACTTCTAAGACACGCCCTTCGCCAACACGCGTTTCATCTTATGCTGTTCCAATCACAGCAGACTTCTAAGACACGCCCCTTCGCCAACACGCGTTTCATCTTATGCTGTTCCAATCACAGCAGACTTCTAAGACACGCCCCTTCGCCAACACGCGTTTCATCTTATGCTGTTCCAATCACAGCAGACTTCTAAGGCACGCCCCTTCGCCAACACGCGTTTCATCTTATGCTGTTCCAATCACAGCAGACTTCTATGACACGCCCCTTCGCCAACACGCGTTTCATCTTATGCTGTTCCAATCACAGCAGACTTCTAAGACACGCCCCTTCGCCAACACGTGTTTCATCTTATGCTGTTCCAATCACAGCAGACTTCTAAGACACGCCCCTTCGCCAACACGTGTTTCATCTTATGCTGTTCCAATCACAGCAGACTTCTAAGACACGCCCCTTCGCCAACACGCGTTTCATCTTATGCTGTTCCAATCACAGCAGACTTCTAAGACACGCCCCTTCGCCAACACGTGTTTCATCTTATGCTGTTCCAATCACAGCAGACTTCTAAGACACGCCCTTCGCCAACACGTGTTTCATCTTATGCTGTTCCAATCACAGCAGACTTCTAAGACACGCCCCTTCGCCAACACGTGTTTCATCTTATGCTGTTCCAATCACAGCAGACTTCTAAGACACGCCCCTTCGCCAACACGCGTTTCATCTTATGCTGTTCCAATCACAGCAGACTTCATCAGGGCAAAGCATCTAAAACAGAAGTATATTCTATTCAGGAGGAGTATCAATGTAAATTCATCTAACCGTCACCTGGGTCAACTGACCCCAGAGTTTCACCCGAAAGTGTCCATTATGTTGGATAATGCATGATTATGGGATGTTGGATGCAGGATTATGGGATGTAGGGCTAAGTGTCTCATTTCTCGATGAGAATCTAATGTGAATGAGGTGCCTAATTTATGCGGCTGGTGAGATCTTATTGTGTCGTGCAAGAAATTGTGAACTCTTACATAGAGTTGGCGGCAAGCACCTCTTAAGTCATCTTATCACCAAGTGTAGGTTCGTGTTTAGTGGATAGGTGGTGGAGGAGAAAGGGTCTCATACTCACTCAGTCATAATATGACCAAGGTATAAAGGATTCAGGTTTGGATTTTCTGGCGTGACCCTTCACTGAGCGCGCCCTGTTTGGAAGCCGGAGACGTAGCCTGCTCCTCTCAATCAGACTGGCTCCTGCGGTCTGTTTCAAAACATAGTACCACGGATAGAAAAGTAATTATCCTCCGATGTCCACCTCGCAGTGGCACACCACCTAGCGACCTCCAAGCTTAATTAAGTATACCATACCTTAACCTATTGGATACATTGCACGCTCCAAAACCTTGCCTTCCAATGAGGCACTGTTTCTTACGACTCGCTTTGATTACTTCTCCTAACCGGGGTCTTAGCATCCTATTGGTAAACGCCAGCCCCAGCTTTCATCAATTAACGTTCGCCTAAGGTTTTACCACCTGAACACCTTAATTGCGTCCTCACAATCTTTCTACAATTTCACCGGCCTCTTCCGGTCTCGGAATTCAGCTTGCTCACATATGCCATGCCCTGAAGATGATCTCAAATCACTGAGATCGAAATGCCGTCGACCCCCTACAACAAGAACTCCTTGCATCTTGTATAAATTGTTCATGAGGAGTTCGCTTGTGTGTTGTCAATGCGAAGTATATATTTTTTTTAAAGTCACCCTCACACCACGCTTGTTGTCACTTTTTTATGTGAGTACCTGAACTATCTTTTACTTTTTGTTAAAAATAAATAACAGCTTTTTTTAATTGAATCTTGTCCCTGCGTACACACTTCATTGCTCCGTCTGGCATTAATTGCCTATCCCAACTCAGACCTAGTGTTCTCATTTTTGACGCAACCCTTGCGTCTTTTTCTTGGACCATTTGGCCACATAGGAACCATTGTCTTCTAAAAACACTAACTCACCCCAGGTTCTAATATTGGGGTACCCTTGTTTACCGTACTACATATCCTAAATACAGCATGTCTCGAGGAGACAGCAAAAGCGCTCGCTGCCTAGGTGAGACCTAAAAAAGCAGTAGTGCTGCGAAGACGGATGTTGGTGCAGCTTGGGGGGATGTCCTATCCTCCTTTGAAGATTCCAGGGACTGAGGTGAGGACTGAACCCTCAAAACATATTTACCTACTTATCTAAAAGGGTGTTACAGTGCAATATGCTAACGCCTCATATACTAAATGGCATGTGAAGAGTTCACTTGAGTATCTAGAGAATTGGTCGAATGGTTGCCCACCGTATGACAAATAGGGAGCCAAGTATGAAGTGTTGAATACATAAAGAATTAACTGGAAGCAAGACTCTTAGAGCCCACCTCTTGGGTGAACCAGAATTGTATATTGTGGGTAAGAGGAAAAGCATTCTTTCTAAGAAGATGATTCAAATAACTCCACGGTTGGGCGGATCAGAGCAGTAATAAAAATCTTCAGACAATGAAATCTTTTGAACTGACTGGGCTCGGTTTCCTAACTGGTTACAAAATACCAACACAATGCCTAGGGACACCTAGTAACAGCCTGTGGTACTGCACCCTTTCCCTAAGACCTAATATTTAAATTCCATTACCCAGTGGCTTAAGAAACGAGCATTTCTGTGTTTAGGCTAACAACAAATGCTGTGAAGCGGAAGCGTGGCAAATAAATATATAAAAAAGAAAAGCGGCGGGCCCCCGGCTTTTTAGCTTTAAACGCGTGAAGCTTTAAAAAGTCTAATAAAGTAAATAATGTCATGTCAGCGAAATGAAAAAAAGCGAATTAAGTAAATAAGGTTGTGTCAGGGCTTGGCGTGAACGAGTGCCAATAAAGTAAATAAGGTTGTGTCAGGGTTTGGCGTGAACGAGTGCCAATAAAGTAAATAAGGTTGTGTCAGGGCTTGGCGTGAACGAGTGCCAATAAAGTAAATAAGGTTGTGTCAGGGCTTGGCGTGAACGAGTGCAAATAAAGTAAATAAGGTTGTGTCAGGGCTTGGCGTGAACGAGTGCCAATAAAGTAAATAAGGTTGTGTCAGGGCTTGGCGTGAACGAGTGCCAATAAAGTAAATAAGGTTGTGTCAGGGCTTGGCGTGAACGAGTGCCAATAAAGTAAATAAGGTTGTGTCAGGGCTTGGCGTGAACGAGTGCCAATAAAGTAAATAAGGTTGTGTCGGGGAAATGGCTATTGTGCCTACAACTCCAGCTAAGTTGAAAAAGTCATTAAGAAAAGAGGGATGAGCAAGTGAAAATAAAACGTATGGAGTTAAGTCACATGTAAGAGGGGCTGTCCTTATGGAGGTTACAACTGAAAAGAAGGTGGTACTAAAGAGGGAGAAGGCGGGACTATAAAAAAAATAGACCAGTGAAATACAAACAATTCTAAAAGACATTGCAAGGAGCCAATAAAATGTATGGGCGGAACATAGGCGGAGCTTAATGTCCATAAGCTGAATACAGCATGTCTTGAAGAGACAGCGAAAGCGTGGCCAAGGCGAGACCCAAAAAGGCTACTGCAGCAGCTGCAGGCCTTGAACGATAAATGTAAAAAAAAGACAAGATTGTCAGCACCCACAAATCTTCAGCCAAGAATATGGAAATATTAATAAAGCAGTACCAGGAAGAATCTACCCACAAACACTCAACGACAACTATAGCAATACTAACAATGTATTAGCCACAAACATGAATTAACAAGTGTGGCAGCACCCATAAGCATTCAAAACAAACATGAAAGTATTAACACTTTCAACCATAAATACGAAAAGAGTAATGATGCAGCACCCACAAGCACTCAATCACAGACATGAAAATATAGTGCAGCAGTACACACAGACTTCAAAGCAGACGCACCCATTCAGCCACAAACATGAAAGGACTAATGTGGTGGCACCCACAATTCTTCTACCACGTCCATGAGCCAGATAGTAAAGAATCAAACACACATCTACAGTCTCAAGCATCAAAGAATGCGTGGCACAACTAAAGTATCCTCCAGGACAAACCTGTAAGGATTACTGAGGCAGAGGTTACAAATCCCAAGTCACAGAAACAGGCTGATGTAAAGAGAGTACAAACCTTAAACCCCCAAAACAATTTATTTAGTGTGAGCGCTGTCAGTGATGTATCGCAAGAAGAGGAAAAGGAATAGTCAGGGGCACTCCCAACCTTTCTATGGAAAACTTACAAGTGGTAGTTTGCCACAATTTAAAACATTCTAAAACATAAACAATAAGGCCTGTGTGAAAGCGCTTCTGGGCAATCACTGCCAGAGCCACAAACCTTCACCCCAGAAGCAAAGACGAAAGTAAGATGGCACCAACCAAAAAGAAAGGAGATCACCAGTATGTTCCCACCCACGAAACAAGCGACAATGCCCCCCAAAGTAATGCTTGCATTAGTATATAGTATCTGTACCACTTGTGTGATGCGGAGGAGCCCTCACATGTCTGTGCACCCTTCGCTGGTTGAGGGTTCTTATTGACTGGAGTTACAGCGGTCTGTGGCATCGTATCTGGTTGTGTTTTGTGACGTTTACAGGCGGCTAATGATATTGAGTAGTGGCCGCAAATGTAAAAATAGTCTAGTGAGTTATTTAATAATGGATGATATTGGATAGCATCTGACTCGATCCACTGATGGATCTGTGTGGAGCATAAGGTCTATGGATTAAATTAAAAGCACTAAAGCAGCAGGAACTCACAGTCACAGACAAAGGGCCATAGGAGCATGCGCGCCATACAAATCGATGAGGAATCGAAGACGCTGCTATTCCACGACTGCTCATCACTAATTGTCGTCAATGAGCTCGTTCCTCCGTTCTATCCCTTGAATCAGGACCACTCTATTAAAGTCTATGACGGTTCGCTCATAGAGCCTGGAACTGTACTGGAGACTGCTCTGACTGCAAGGTAACTGTCCTTTCAAGCCTCATTGGCCCCTCTGACTCGCTCCCTGCTGGATATGGTTGCCCAAAGGGGTCCGGAGTAGTCAAACAACTTTATAACCTCAAAAGTTTTTTAAGTAACTGCTAACCACAGTTGTTGCCAATGCTTGTTTGCGATTTGAGTGAAAAGCAGAGGATTATTCTTTGCTTCATAATATATATCTCCGGAACCCATCAGTGGATTTTGTACATTTTAGTGTTTAAATTTATTAAAATAAGACCTATTTTTACAAATTGGTGTTGGATTTCCAATTAACCGCTTTCCTTACGTTGGTTGGTGGAGAGGTAGTGGCATTACGGCAAGAGCTGAAAACTTTGGAACTAGTTTCGGCGTTGGCTCAACATTCTGTGAATCTGCACAAATTACTTAATCTCCCTGTGCCTAAAAAATAATTGTGACCTTGTGCAATGCAACTGGTGCTTATGTAAAGTGCTCCAGTATCTTTGGGTCGAGTTTGTGTTATATAAAACTGCAATAAATAAAAATCTCATATAGGTTCCATCACACTTTCCTGTTGTGGATTCAATAGGGTGTTGAGTGTTGTCGTTCCTTGTGCTGCGCCTTCGACACGTGAACACTTTCCCAGGCTGCCATTTCAATAATAGGACATTTTGTATAATACAAGACTTCTTCATGGCTCTTGAAGGTTTGCAGTAGATTGTAAAGTAATAAAGCTTGTATTTCATCCAAGTTTGTGTCTTATCTCCCTAAATAAAGTGGAATCAGGTGCAACAGGTTTCTACACATGACTCGGCCACTTGGAAGCCATCTTACTAAATGCACCTCCTACCTAGATGGTACCTGGCGCTAAAAGCCGGGCTCAAAGCGGCTGCGGGGGCGGAGGAAGGGTACTAAATGAGAACACCTCAGTCCCAAAAATGTCCCCATAATTGCTCATTTGCTACCTACCGTTTACACGCCTTAGAAAGGCACTTCTTGAAGAAGGAGACAGGCGGCATAAGGGTAAATGAAGCAAAAAGGAAGTGATAATGACAGGGAGCCATTGATATAAAGCGAACAATGGTGAATGGGGCAGAAACAACCCCACGAGAGGGAAATTATGTAGGTTTGATTTGAAAGAATTGTGGAGAACAGACAAAAAAAGATAATAATAGTGTGGAGAGAAATAGGAGATCATGTAGAAAACGGAAGATAAAATCGACTATGTACAATTTCAATGCGAAAATGATATGTCAAGAGGAGATCTCTCTGTCTCTTCTCTCCGTATATCTATATATATATATATATATATATATATATATACACACACACACACACACCTCTGTCTCTCTCCCTCTGTATGTGTGCATATATGGGTGTGGATGTGTGTGTCTATCTATATATATACATATATAGATACACACAACACTTATAAGAACACTTCTTTTATCTATTTATTTTATTTATTTGCAAAGTTTTATATAGCGCTGGCTAGACCCGGAGGTATCAGAGCGCTTTACATGAGGATCAGTGAGTTACAAGTTCCATAATTACACAGACAAGTATAGACATAGGAGAAAAGAAAAAAAAAAAACATGAGATTACACAATAATGTGAGAATTATTAGCGCGTACACACGTCTTATGCGGAGTGAAGAGGTAGAGGGGGAATGGTAAACGGGGGTAGGGAATGCAGGTAGGAAAACACAACGGGGAGGCGAGGAAAACGATGTCCGATGTCCGGCTGGGTAGGTGCCGGCCGAGGGGTGAACCAGAGCCAAACTCCTCTATAGCTGCATATGACAGCTCCACCGGGCATCAGCCAAAGTTGCTTGGGCACCGCGGTAAGTACAGACAGTTTTGGTTTCCGCCCAGGGGGCATCATTCTGCCAGTTCGTTTCCTCTTAGCTCACGGGAAAGAAGTAAGCAGCACGGCTCCGTTTCCAAAGCAATCCTTTATTTTCTTTTTATGTGTTAGACCCGGCTTCCTGGGCACCAGGGCACTCAGGGGTTACTGCGCTCCAATCGCATCAACTGAAGTGCTCCCCGCTGGTGTCCTGGGGCCTCCGTACTGGTGGACCCAAAACTGGATAACCAAGTACTCCTCTCCAGCACTTGACTCTCTCAGGGTAGCGAGACAGAGCTATCCAAGGCTTACTCAAGGAGGTGAGGTGGGGTTAGACATTCAGTGTAGAGTGCGCACCGTACTACCAGCTGATAAAATCAATGTCCAGTCAGTGCTTTACTTTTTTATAAAAGAAAAGTACTTTAATACACACAAGATAATAATACTACACCTAAAACTAGGATAAATAGTGAAATACAGATGTCTTTACAACCCTCTAGGCCAGAATTCTGACCCGAAACAGTATTATAGCACCTAGACGCCAAGCACTATAAAAACACAGTTAACATGAAACACACAATTAGCGTTGCATATTACAGACCATGTTGCACAGGGTTGCTCTCATTCGCTAGAGCCTTGATACCAATCTTTGGATTGAAAGGATATAGTTTCAGCATATGATGTGAAGTCAAAGGTTCTTGATCAGCCCCATAACCCCCACCCAAAGCAACAGAAGTGCCCTCCCATCCTGAGTGTGGACATTGCTCTAGTGGTGTCAGGGATCTGACCACAGGTGCCTGATGTCTTGGCACAGTTTACTGGAGTCCCACTAGTCCAGTAGCCACTGGCTAGCTGTAGGAGGGTAGTGACTGGACAGAGTGCCAGATCACCCAGATACCCCCAGATATCACAAAAAGAAAGGTGCGGGCCTGTTTCTCTGGCCTCTATTCCCAGCTACTGCTTTTACAGGCTCCCTCAGCGCAAGGGAGGAGTTAAGAGGGGATTTGATCTCACCTTCAAGGACTAGAATCAAGCTTCCCCTGCTCTGGCTCCCTTGATGTGCTGCAAGCTTCCTTTCCACACCAGCTTCCTTGATGTGCCGCAAGTTTCCTTTCTACACCGACTCCCTTGATGTGCTGCAAGCTTCCTTTCCTCACCAGCTGCATTGATGTGCTGCAAGCTTCCTTTTCCCCTTGCGCAGCTGTCTGCAATTTCCTTGTTCAAAAGCGCCCGCTCCACAAGTCTCACAGAAACAGCTGGTCTTCTCCCATGCTGCTGATGCCCTGGATTCTCAATGAACTCTTGGCAGCAGACTCCATCCGTCATAGAGAAAACATCCTTGTCTTATCTCTTGCCTTCACACCGGGGGTCACGGCTGGCTTCCTTTGGATGAACCTGATGTGGCCGCCTCTTCAGCCATAGAACCAGTCTTGAACAACAGCTGACCACTCAAGCCAGACGTTTATCACCTCTGATTGATAGGCTCATCCAATCAGAGGGTCTGCTACTTTTGCATCCTGATTACACCTCCTATCACAAACCATTCATGGCGTGTTCAATGCATGACCACAGCATGCACAGATGACCTGCTGAGTGTCCACCCCAGCCCACCAGGCCTCTCCAAGGAAATGGAGAGGGGCACAGGGGGAGCTGGGATGTCCAGCAGAACAGCTCGGATTCCACACACTGGCTCAACTCACCAGTACACCCACGGGCTCTCAAACACACGGTCAGGTAGACAAAGGCAACAGGACCAAAGGCATGGAAGACTGCACAGACTTGATCAGGAGGGTGGCTAGTGACTCACCCCTCCTGACTATAGATTTATTGCTGCCACCACTGTCAGTCTACCACAGCCTGAGCAGAGAGCGCAGTAGCCACTCTCTGAAAAATAGGGGTGCACTAGACATGCCCCCTTTACCTCAGAGCCAAGCTTTAGGGTCTCAATCCATGTAAACAGGGAGACCCTCAGTGGACATGTATGATTGTCATGCTCACTGAGGTATGGATCTAGAAACCATACAGTAGCTTTTGAGTGACTTGCCTGGAGATTAGCATAAGGCAGGGGAAGCACTCTATCCAGAGACATGCAGAAGACTTCCCGTCCCAACATTATGTGAGGTGCGAGAATGTGTGTGCGTGTGTGTATATATATATATATATAGAGATAGATAGATAGATATATATATATATATATATATATCAATATATATGCATTTACAGAAATAAACACAGGAGCGGCCCGTGCAGGTAAGTACGGTGAGGGCAGGAATTCGACAGACGATGACAAGGGAAAATTAAATAATTAATTTCCCCTCGTCGTCTGTCGAATCCCCCCTGACTCCCCCCAACTCGGCTCCACCGCTCTTACCTGCATGGGCTTCTCCTCAATAAACGCACCTACAGGATAGATATGGTTCAGCAAACAAGAACACAAACAAACACTGAAATTCCCCATTATGGTATGCAATGTACAAAGCATACAATAACTTAAGCAACTCCCATGCTCAGCCGACCAGTTTGCTGAAGGTACATAAAAAAATGGCTAGCAAGAGTAAAACTGGTCAAGGGCGTCAATTACGGTATGCAAAGTGTGTTGCACACCAAAATGGCGAATTTCAATGTTTTTTTCTTTTTTTTCCTGCTGAACTTTAACAAACCATTAACTGCTTTTTCATTGATTTTCTGTTTTGTTAATGATATGCTACATCCAACTTGCGGGCAGACAACCCCTGCTGGGTGCAGCAGGGGTAAGCTGCAGAACCTGGCCAATGACCAAACCACAGACAGGAAAGCCCTGTGCACACGGCTTTTGGCTGTGCACAGTGGAGGTTAGCCGCAGGTCTGGCCTTCAACCAGGGCCGGACTGGGAACAGCAACCGGCCCTGGCAGATTGCTGCTCGACCGGCCCTGGGAGAGGGGGGGGGGAAGGTGAATGGTGCTAGCAAAAGGCACCGCTCCTGCTTTTGTTATTGGGGGCCGATATTGCAGCACTGCTGCAAAACCGGCCCCCACCCCTCCGGCACACCGGGAAACACCCGGTGCCCGCTACGGCCAGTCCGGTCCTGCCTTCAGCCAGACTCTGCCTCTCCATGCAGCCAGCGCCTGCTGCACTTGGCTTTCAGTCAGGTGCAGTAGTGTTGTCCACAGAACCTGTCCTGTGGCAAAGCCCTGTGTCCACCTCCTGTGACCGGCAAACTGCTGTCTCCCACAGCCTTTAGCCGTGTGCCGTGGGGTTTAGCTGCAAGCCAAGCCTTGTGCTCAGTTCCCACAGGCAGCAACATTCTGCAGCACCTTCGCCCATGCACCTCACAGGCTGGCTGTAGCTAAGCCCCATGACTACTGGCCCTGGCCCACAATTTAAAAATGAATTTTTTTTGGGTGGTTTGCAGGCCTTGTAACTGAGGTTTTGGTGCTAGAGGACATGACCCATGGATTTTTTTTTTTGTTTTAAATATTTTTTATGCTTAGGTCCTAAAACCATCATTGACCCAGAGTTCAAGAGCAGTTCAAGGACGCAAGTAGGCCATTTTTTGCCCTTGATCTGACCTTGAATTCGGGTTGGAACAGACTTGCCTATGCACCTTCCAACCATACATGCAAACTTCGACATGTCATCCATCGGACTAAGCAACAGCACTAAGAGGCCACGCCTCTGGCTGCTGTGAGCCATACAAAGAGCTTCAGCAATTACGTCTCTGCGGCTTGAGTAGTGCAGGAGTCCCATCCTTCCCTCTCTGCTGTATACAGGTCTCCCCCCGCCCACCACCCCAAAGAACAGACTCTGAACCGGCAACCAATGGGGAAAGCATGCCCCTAGAAAGACCAAAAGTTGCCATTTGCGGTCATGGCAGGAGTATGCAGACATCAGGAGTCCATTCTTGGCGACGCGGTGAGGAGGAAAATGGAAATTCTTTTATCCCTGGGATCCATGGCCAGATTGGCACCATGAGCATTCACTGGGTAATTGGGTAATGGGCAGAAAATGCATGAAATTGCATGAATACATCTCACAGATTGAAGTCTGAATTGTCAGGCTGTCCCTCGACATTAGTGCGTTTTGTTTCCAGAAAAGAATCCAAGAGTCTGTCTCTGATGAGCAAGATGGAGTACTGCAAGGGAGGATTGTGGTGTGGAGGAGTAAGTACCAAAAGGGTGAGTGGTGGAGAAAGGGAGGATGGAGTGTGGGTGCATTGACAGATGGAAAATAAAAGGTGAAGGCAGGCCTAGAGGTTTGAAAGTGCGAGTGGCGTACAGACAGACGGAGAGAGGGGCGAGAGTGATGAAGAGATGAGTGAGTGGAGGATTAGAGACAGAGAAAGAGAGGACGAGGAACGATGGGGTGACTGGGTGTTAGACATGTCAGCCTTAGGGTGGTCTTCCCCCAAACGTTTTGCCTTCAGACCCCCTATTTTGCTGAATTTCATTTTTGTTGGCCAATAGGACTCTGAGCACTTTACCACTGCTAACCAATGCTAAAGTGCTTGTGCTCCCTCCATTAAACATGGTAAAATTGGCTTACATCAGACTGGCATATTTAATTTTCTTATAAGTCCCTAGTAAAGTACAAGGGATGGTAAATTAAATGATACTAGTGGGACTGCAGCACTATTTGTGCCACCCACTTAATTAGCCCCTTAAAACATATACCAGGTCTGCTGTTGCAGCCTGAATGCAGTTTTAAACTGCCAATTCGACTTGGAAAAATAACTTCCTTGCCAAGTCCTAAGCTTCCTTTTTAGGTCTCGCGCCTAGCGTTGCAGTGCGCAGCACTGCTCGCGCAGCGCGAGACCTCTAGAAAGGGCTTCTGAAAACGACCCACACGCTCGTGCGTGTGGTTTTGTTTTCAGAAGCCCACATTGGCTGGTGCGTCCGTTTTTTTTATGGGGACGGCACGCTATTGGTCAAAGGCGGGCGCATGTCCCGCCTTTGCCGCGCCCATTCCCGACGGTGGCCAGAACGCGCAGCAGCGCGCGTTCGTCTGCTGCCGCTGCCGCGCTCCCTCCCCCCGCTCCTCTGTGGTGCGCGCGCACCACTGGCTTTTATTTATTTAAAGGAAGAAGCAGAAGCACGAAAGTAAAGTCCTCTGCAGTGCTGTCGCCCCTCAAGGTAACTAACGCGCACTGCTGCCAGCCAGATGCACCCCAGGCTTTGCCAGCGTTGCTGCCACAAGCGTGCGGCGTAAAGAAACCCGAGCCGCCGCCGGACACACTGTGCTGCCGAATGCTGATAGTTGTGGCAATCTGGCATCCCCTCTTTCCTGGTGACACCCCGGAGGGATTTCCATAGAACAATCCCCAATGACTTATGATTCATTTATTAACATGCAGCGAATATTATATGTTTGCTTTAGCCGGCAGAATAAATGTTTTTCTAAGCTCTCCCAGCTAGTCCAATTATAGTTGCAAAATCGTCTTTAATAAACATCACGTGAAGTTTGTTACTCGGTCCCTGTTGCCAACCATGGTGAGTGCCCCTGTGCCGCTAAGCTGCAAAGACTCTGTAATTAAGTAAGGCCTTAGCCGATGGCATTAAATTATCAGCTCCAGTCACCCCTACGTAGAGTGCCAGCATCTTCAAATAGAACAGAGTCATTTATGTTTCCAGCCAGCGCTTAAGCCCTTTCCTCCAGTGCATCAGGAGTCTCACGTAGAAGCACGCGGCCTGCGTTTGCTCTGGAACCCGATGTGTTCCTAGACTAAGAGACATGTGCGCACTCAGGTCTCCCTTGGCCTGGCAGCCCAGATGAGAAACCGGTAATACCCAGTGGGTTACCATCATATTCTGTAAGTTTCCTAGCATGAGATACGTCACGTTTTCTTTACTAGTTTTATATTTGTATCTGTCATTTGGCATTCCCGAGCCGTGGAATGGAAGGCGCAGCCCACAAACACGCTGTTAACAAAATAGTGAACGGGTCCGGGGGCGATGGGGCTGAAAGAAAGGCTCTTTATCACGGTAGTTGTTGATGGGACGCGCTGTGCTAAGGAAGAGCACGTCACCACACGTGGGATGTGCCACCGCATAGCATGCTAGATGGCGCTACAAGAGAGAGAGGCTCTTGAGGGCATGGGACGAATGGAGCTGGCACAGTGCGCACACGCAGGAAACCGCTAGGCTGCTGCACACAGGGAAAGCTCTCCAGCGCTTACTACTTCTCTGCGCTAGGGAAGGACATGACATCTGGGTGAGATGAAGCTGCCTAGGAGAAAATGCTCTCCAGCACTTATTACTTGTGTGCGCTACACTGTGCTTGTGTGCGCTACACTGTGCTAGGAAAGGACACGGCATCTGGGTGAGATGAAGCTCCTAGGAGGTAAAGCTCTCCACCGCTTACTACTACTTTGTGCTGCCCTGTGCTAGGAAAGGACACGACATCTGGGGGAGATGAAGCTGCCTAGGGGGAAAGCTTTCCAGCGCTTACTACTTGTGTGCGCTACACTGTACTAGAGAAGGATACGACATGTGGGTGAGATGAAGCTCCTAGGAGGGAAAGCTGTCCAGCGCTTAATACTTGTGTGTACTGCACTGCTAGGGAAGGCCACGACATGTGGGTGAGATGAAGCTGCCTAGGAGGGAAAGCTCCTCAGCACTTACAACTTCTGTGCCTGCAGCACGTCATCGGTGACAATTTCTGCCAGCCCCGGACTATTTACCGAAAGGTGCACGCGTGACCTATGACCACTGTAATGATAACTATTGTATATAGCGCTTGATGCTGCCCTTCTAATTTTTATAAGCGCTTTAAACAACAGGTGTTAGTAGTAGTTAATGTAATGTTATTCAGTGCACCGATTGGTAACTCTCGACTTCATATAGCGCCGCATTACTTCGCTTATGGAGTTCAGTGCACCGAGGTGTCCTGGCAGCTAGGCGCATCAAGCACTCCCTCACCACAACCGTGACATGATCCGACCCTGCTGCGTGTCACACACTAAAGAGGGTTGCAGGAGAGGCCATACATGAAAGGTCACTGTACCGGAGGTGCGCCGTGGGGGCAGGTTAGGGAGGGTCACAGGGCGAACAGGTCACATACCAACCACTTCTGTGTCCGCGCTGACCCGGCCCAGTCACACTTTTCAAGCTACTTACTCGACCAATTAGAGTGAGCTAAGCGTGCGCAGTGAGTCACAGCAGTGGGAGCGGAACCAAAACTACAACTCCCAGAGTGCCTCACTGATTAAATGAAACCCATTACTGGAAGCTTAGACGCAACTAGTCGCCATAAGATTACCCGAGGGAAGTGTGCACGTGAAGGTGTCGCACACAGTAAAGATCACTTCTACGATAGGCACAAAGGGGAAGTTAGACAGTAAAGGACACTTTCGTGTCATTTCAGGATAGATGCGAAGCAGGGCTTTAAGTGGGATGAAAAAACTGGGGGTCTCTCAAAGGGGTGTGGCCAATGTAAGTAGGGGCGTGGCTTAAAAACACCTAAGCTAAAAATCTGTGCTTAGCATAGAGTGCCGCCAGATTTGTATTTTGCTGTTTGTCATTGCACCCAGCTATATGATACAAGTAACATCATACCTACAACAAGTCAGGACTATTTGCTCCCTCCCTCCGCTGACGCTCAGTGTTTACATTTTATATTGAGCCTTTTTTGTCATTAAAATGCGTACAACATCCATGTCTCAGGCACGTTCAAGACATAGGAGACAACATCACGGCACACACTCCCTGCCTCTCCCTTTTGCTGTCCATGTTGTTACAGTGAAGTTGTGCCTTGCATATAACCAAAATAAACATAACATGGAGAGAATGGAGGAATTTTCATTTGTGAAAGTGGACTCTACTGCTCCATGAATCGCTGCTGCTCCGCACCACACAATAAATGCGGCCACTGTACAATGTCGGCAACAAAAGGCAGAACGACTTCTCCTTTAAGCGTTGTGAGTCTGTGCTGATTCTTTGACCTTGGCTTCAATCAACATGAAAGCGTTTGCACAATGTAAGAAGCCACTTTTTTACAGTTAGATGTCTTCGCAGTACTGAATTAATCAACAAAACAATGACGTGTCAATCTTTAAAGCCATATTTGAGGCTGTTTATACTGAAAACAGTTTAAGCTTGGTCTTCGCTATTCCACAATCCTGTTTTCTGTCTCACAAGTGCCGGGTTGTGTGCCAGACCTCCAATGCCTACAAAGGCCCACGTAATTGGGCTGAATACAGAAAACATATTATTTGTGAGGTGTTACCTGATGGCAACGAAGCTATGCCTTCTCCGCAAATATAAATGTCTACTTCTTTCCATAGCGCCTATTGCCAATATTTAGCGGGTTCCCCAGCACGTCTACTTTCTGTCTGATTAAGGGGCTTTGGAAAGCGAGTGATTTTCCAAAGATCACACTTTGATACAATGGGAAAGCTGTAACTGGAACCGTAAGAATAAGCTCAACTCGACTGCAAGTAATAGCTTACTCCATGCAACAATCACTTCCAAACTTCACAGAGAATCAGGGCTTTAATTTGTGCTTCACAGAATAAGTTACCCATGATGCTGTACGTCAAACAGATGAATTATGCCGTTACATATTTTGATGAAAAAGGGGCTTTTCATTTGCAGGCAAGGCCACAGGAAACAATTAAACAAGCACCGATTCCAAGTAAAACATTAAAATACAGGTAATGCACGTTAAAACTTAGTTTTATCCCCTTAGACAAAGCGAAGTGTGACATATGCCTTTGCCAATTCAACATTTTTAAGTAACGGCAATCATTTTTACATCTTTTTATTGTATTTTAATGTACATAGTAAGTTTCGAAAAGAATACTAAACTGGCAACAACTCTGAACAAACTCTCACACCTCTCCCCTACTCAACCTTGTGCCCTGAAAAAACTGTTAATATTGCAAATCAGGAAGTAGGTTTTAGACAGCACTTAGTTTTCTCAAAATGTGGATTGAAATTTGGGCTGCACCTACATATCATGTCGAGCACATCTATTTTGAGGTACTCCTGCTGAAATGATTTCTGCGAATCCCCAGTTATAGCCCTTCCTGAGCGCAATTGCAATATCTGTGAGCTGCATCTCAGTTCGCCACAGCTAATATAAAATGAAACGCCTCCAGGCATCTGGCTTTTGCAAGAACTCAAGAGCACTGGAATATTTGGAGCAAGTGCCTAGGCCCAGCACCCCCACCCCCTCTTGTCTAACTAATCCCCCGACCAGTCTAGGCACTTTCAGACCGGCTCCTTTTGTCTGAGGAGCCCGCCTCGCTTTTTCGTTTCAGCTCCTTTACTCGCCTCTCTCCCACTTTCAGCTTCTGCCAAGCTTTTTCCTTCTGCTCCTTCTCTTGCGCATTTAACTGCTCCATCTCACACCTCTTTTCCGTCTTTCACTCTTGCTTTGACCCCTTTGAGTCTCTTTTTTTACTCTTGCCTCTCATCTGCTCCTTTTCCACATTTTTCTCTACCCCCTTGAGCCTCTTTTCACTTTTTAGGTCGAGCCTGGGAAGCGCATGCGCTTCTCTGCGAGCCATGCTTTATGAACTTGAAGCCCCGCCCACTCCGCCCATATTTGTCATTGGCTTGTTCCATTGTCCTTCCTAAATGCTGGCTTCTAATTCGTTAATAGGCTTGTTAGTCCCTCCTTAGTACTGCCTTGTCTTCATTTGTAACCTCCCATGAGGCCCTTTTACTTCGATTGTTGTACATTAAGTCTTATTTACTCTGTAAGCACTATTTTCTTTAATGGTTTCTCCTACTGCAGGCACTACATGCTTTCCTGCAACATTCAGCGTGCCATGCACGGTTTCACAGGGAGCTTTACAAAAAAAAAAAAAAATTGTTTGTCAACTTGACAAACAAATGCTTTTTTGGGTAAAAGTGCCCCATGCCGCACATTCACTTTGATAGCGGCCGCGGACATTTCTTTAGGCACGGCTCGTCTTAAGAAAGTGGTGTGGCCTCCATTAACGTGAAAGCCAGCATGGGGCGCTTGTAAACAACAAGCATTTGCAATACAATATGTCTCGCATTTTAGAAATTTTGACCTATTGGTATTGTAAATGACAATGCCTTTTATTATTGCAGGTTTTTAAAACACAAAATAAAAGGCATTGTCATTTGCAATACCAATAGCTCAAAATCTCGTTTACAATAGCGATCGCTTTCGCGATCGCTTTCACTGCCGCTTGGTTTTTTTTTCACCAACATTGCAATAGATGTCGAGTGGATAATGAAATGATGTGTGGAATGCCGGAGTTTATCTCAACCACTTTTAATTACTCTGGGACCGGATTTTGATCCCCAGTCACCACTGACTTGAACCCTGAGACTGATGGACCCCCAAACAGCACATTCTGACTTCGCTAGATTGTATCCTTGATGTATTTGCCGTATGTTGTGGGGTTTGGGAATTGTTTTAGCATTTTTCGTGTTGGAAACACGGCCGCTGACGCTACAGCTGGTAGACTCTGATATAGTGAGCACCTGAACTTTCAGATTTGCATTTCAAGTCTAGAGCAACCATAAAATAAAATGCTTCATAATTTGGAACACATCACTAACAAGGAATGCATTCTAGACGTTAATGTAAATGATAGTGACATACTTGAAGTTGGAGTCTAACCGCACGCGTAACCAATATACTCGTAATTACGTTATTTTCCTAATTAAGGGGCAGTTGTTGGTACCGAAATTAGAAAGATCCCCAGAACCCAAGAATGCTCCCAAAAAACAATCACTTACCTTCCCGGACGCCTTAGTTTTATCTCTGGGTGCAGAGTGACAAGCGTTATTCCACGTCCTTTTTTGATGTCTATGGCGATAACGGTGAGCGCGTGTGCTGTTCTCGTGAGTCTTACCGCTCATGAACATCAAAGAGGTACGATGAATGCCCGGTGTGACGTAATTCCAGGCGTGACTTCTACGGAGCGTTTCGTCATTGCGTTACAGCTTGACTTGAATTGTGTGACATCACAATGCTCGCTAGGGGCGCCCTAGCTCCGGACCGGAAGAAGCAGTGCTCCCCTAAGGTCTCACCATGAGCTGCCCTGGCGGGCTGCCCCTCGTGCTTCTGGTCCTCCTGTCTGCCCCTCCGTGCCATGGGGCCACCAAGTTCAGCTCTCCACGAGTGCTGCTGCCCTACTGCAAGGAAGTGCGGGTCAGCATTATCCTCCGTGCCGGGAGCGCCTGCTACAGCTGGTGAGTGCCAGAAAGGGGCGGACGCGCTGATACATTATTAAGGGGTCGGCAAGGCTAATTAATCGGAAGGAGTTTCAAAAGACTTAAAAGTGACGACGTCACTGTTGACAGGGGTGCGGTATACGGGAAGCATATAGACTAGTAAAACATTACCTACCAAACACGAAAAGTGGATCATCTACAAAAACATGCTTTTGCGGCTATATAAACAGGGCATGAATAATGTACTTTTATTGGAGGTCAACTCGAAGGTGTTCGTTCATAAAAGGAAATTAGAGCACTGAATGGGAAGGTATACAGCATCACTCAGCACCACCACCACAGCATCACTCAGCACCACCACTCGGCACCACCACAGCATCACTCAGCACCACCACAGCACCACTCAGCACCACTCAGCACCACCACAGCACCACTCAGCACCACCACACCACCACTCAGCACCACCACTCAGCACCATCACACCACCACTCAGCACCACCACAGCATCACTCAGCATCACTCAGCACCACCACACCACCACTCAGCACCACCACCACAGCACCACCACCACAGCACCACTCAGCACCACCACAGAAACCACTCAGCACCACCACAGAAACCACTCAGCACCACCACAGCAACCACTCAGCACCACCACAGCATACCTCAGCACGACCACAGCATACCTCAGCACCACCACAGCATCACTCAGCATCACCACAGCATCACTCAGCACCACCACAGCATCACTCAGCACCACCACAGCATCAGTCAGCACCACCACACCACCACTTAGCACCACCACTCAGCACCACTAAGCACCACTCAGCACCACTAAGCACCACCACAGCATCACTAAGCACCACCACAGCATCACTCGGCACCACCACACCGCACCACCACATGCAACACTGCTGGGTGTTGCATTATTTAGGATTGCCAGTAGCTCAAACTTTAATAATGCGAGACCTATTGCATTGCAAATGCTTGTTGTTACATACCCCTAAGGTAGGCCCTAGGCAGCGTATAGGGCCAGATGCATTGTAATTGAAAAACTCCTAAACTTGTTTTTCACTACTGTGAGGTCTACCTCTCCCACAGGATAACATTGGGTTGCTATATTACATTTAATAAGTGCTAACTTTTGATTGGGGGTAAGTGGGACTTTCATGTTTGGTGTCTGAAAAATTATAATTTAAAATCCTCTTTAATGGTAAGGATGGATTTTAAGTCAGAATTTTGAAAATGACACTTTTAGAAAGCTGCCATTTCCTGCCTTATTTGGTGCGTGCAGCTCATTCCGAGTGTCACATGACTGGGTGTAGTTGGCAGTTGGACTTTGTTTATTCTTCCAAAACAGCCACACAATAGACGGTTTAGGTATGCCTGGGTGGGCCATCATGGCAGGGTGTGGGGGCAAAGCTGATCACAACCCCACTTGCAAATCAATGGGCAGTGCTCTGCCTTCACACAAAGGGCTTCACACCACTTCATTGCGCCGGCAGTGAGGCTGGAGGCAGAGCAAGGGAGGCAGGACATTCCAAGCACTTCAAAGAAAGATCTCTAGAAACTTCAAAGAAGGCACCATGTATTAAAATAGGACCCTCAGACCCACTCTTCAGTTCACTTTCTGGACCTGAGGAAGAACTTTTAGAGGACTGCCTGTTGCTGTGGTCTGCTGTGTACTTCAGAAGACTGCTTTGCTGCATGTTGAAGGACCTGAAGCCTGCCTTAAACCCTCAGAGCCCTGCCCGGCTGCTAGAGCCCTGTTCCACTTCTTGAACCCAGGACTACCAGAGTGACTCAAAGGGCTAGTTGCTGGCCTCCTGATCAGAGCCTCAGGGACAGAAAGGCTCCATTTATCTTGAACCTGCACCTGGACTGAGCCTGAGTGTGTCCTGATCCTCCAAGTGGTGCGTCCCAATTCTGGACACTTGGAAGAGATGCTAAAGGGCCCAGATAACCAAAATCCAAAACTTGGGGCTTAGAAATTTTTGGGCTAAAAACTGCTATGAAAACCGAGAGGAGACCAGGACCAACCGCTGGTCTTTCTGCCCATGATGCATCGCCGGTCGGCCTGACTTTGCGGCAGCTCCCGCTACGTTTTTCTCCACAGCAGCAAATCCTGTTCAGCATTCCTTCGCAGGAGGGGTACCCAACTTCATGGCGCCCTCATCAGTTACAGCCTCTAGCCTCGTCCCACTGGAATTTTCGAAATCTTCACTGCGACTTCGTCCAGCGGCTCCCCAATGACGACGCCTCCTCCTTGGACACCGCCTGCAGCCTTGCCCCGCTGAACTTCTACCTTCTCAGACACATTTTCATTAAATTTCTACTAAGTCCGAAGGTATGCGCCGACCTGGCCCAATCCACTTTTTGTATCCGACCTGCGCTCCTTCGCGGTCAGGCATATTTTTCGACTGTGACTCGCTCTTGTGCGACTAGATGTCCGCGGTTGGCGCTTTGATGTTTTAGTAGCTAGTCTACATTAAATTATAAAAATCCATAACTCCGGTTCTACTTATTGAATTTTTGTTGTTTTGGTGTCAAATAATTTAATAAAACGTACTCTAGTTTTCTATATTGGTATGGGATATTTCTTGGGCTGTGTTTTCACTTTATTGCTGTTTGCGTGCTGCATAAATACTTTACACTTTACCTCTAAGTTAAAGCTGACTGCTTTCGTGCCAAGCTATCAGAGGGTTAAGCACAGGCTAATTTAGTGACTTTTGTGGTTCACCCTGACAGGGATTGTGGCTGTTGCTTGAGCAGGGTCAGCACCCCACTGAGGACCACACTCTTAGTTGTTCCTAGTCTCTCATAATACGGTGTAGTGTTCCTGCTTATTTGCTTGCATTAGCGGCGGGAACCATCCCATTTCCTCCACCTAGTATTTATTTATTTATAAAGTTTTATATAGCGCGAACAAGATCCAGGGGGATATCAGAGCGCTTTACATTAGGATGGAAGGAAGGACATAAATGCAAAGTCAACAACAAGTAGTAGTAAAAACAAAAAAAAACGAAGCAGGAATTGTTACAAATTTAGGTACAGTTGCATCATGGAGGGTCATACAATAAACAAGTTTGCGCGGGCCCAGAGGGGAGCGTTGTGCATGGAAAAGAGGAGCAGTAACAGATGATGGCACAATGGAAGTAGGAATAATGCCTTCGAGAAGGTGAGCCCTGCCCAATCAGGGTAAGAATGTATTCATTAAGAATCTTTTGGCTTCCAATTTGAACGCCGTCGTTGCCGAGATTCTGCGTACTTCTGGAGGAAGAGAGTTCCAAATCTTTGGGGCGGCGCCGGAGAAGGCTCTGTGACAGGTTCTCTTTTTCTTAAGGATGAGTGGTTTCAAGAGGAAAGTATTGGCGCTCCTTGAGGCTCTTGCCCCACAGGAAAGCTCAAGTTTTTGCGCTAGGTACCTGGGAGAATTGAAGTGAAGAGCTTTGTGCGTCAGAACAGCAATCTTTAACTGAATACGAGCTTCAAAGGGCAGCCATTTGAGAGATTTTAGGACTGGGGATATGTGCTCATTTCACTTTGAGCCTGTAACCAGTTTAGCCGCGGAGTTCAGCGATACTCTTAGAGGAGCCAGAATGTATTTGGGTAGGCCGCAGAGGGTCGCGCTGCCGTAGTCAAGCCTCGGCAGGACAAGCACTTGGGCCACCTGCTTGAAATCGTTTTGTGGAAGAAAAGGTTTGATCTTCCCGAGTGTCCTCATCAAGTGATTTGCTCCCTTGCAGACCTTACTGATGTGATTAGTAGTAGTAGAAGTAGTAGGTGTTGAAAGGCAGAGACCGCGCACACTCCAGTCCTCCAATCCTTCTGTCTGATTCTCCAACAGGGGCACATAACAAGCAAAAGGAAAGCCAGCTGCATGTGAGGAGTGGCCTGTAGAGAGCGGGCAGGGACTGAGTAGAATGGTTGAGACTAGTGGACAACTACGCTTCTTCCATCCGGTCTATCGAGAGAGGGCTACCTAAGTGCCAACCAACTGAATAGTTAAACTCACTGCCCTCAGAACCTATACATTTAGAGCCTGGCACTCCCCAAGAAGACCACGTCCCAGGAACCTTTCATAAAGACGATTCATCGCTGATCACCTGGACCCACCGCGAGCAGTACACATGGGCCACTTGAGGGCCATGACATAGAAGTGAGGGGTGCTCCCTACTTCTGAAAGCACAACCCCAAGGCTTATTAAATAAGAAAAATTATCCTGTAGGCACCCACTTTCAAAAACAGTCTTACTACTTACTGATAGAAATGATTTAAATATGGAAATGGTCATAAAAAGTAACTTAGTTGGTATCATAGACCAGTAATACTTAAATCATGTGGAATGAATTATGAGAACTAGGGAATGAATCAAATGAAAGCACTTGCGCGAGTGTAACTGCTGTACTCTAGTAAAACCTATTACAGCACAAACTATAAATAAACCGGTTAACTGCAACACAGGTCTACTTTTTACAGCGGTAAAGGACTTCTGGTTCCCATCTTCTTTCCTAAACTTCACTAGGACAAGCAGAGCAGGAGAGACTGGCCTCTCTCTCCCTCTGCCAGATGAACACTCCTGGAGCGGAGGCTGATCGGCCTTGTAATATAAAAGGCCCCTCCAGCGAGCCTGCGGGCCCCCCCCTGTGCCAGCGGCGCTGCACAGCTGGCAGGGCCTGATCTGATCACATCTTTTATAGAGATAAAAAAGTTTCATTAGACGGGCCTCGCGCGCTCCTGGGAGAGGACCGCGAGACTCGGGCAGCAAATGAAAGATAGCTACGGGGGCGTCAAGGGCTCGACCGTTTATTGACACGGAAATCGAATAGTCTCCACGGAGGGGCCTCCTGTCAATAGAGCTTCGAGGGCTCTGTGCACACGAGGGAGCGAGAGGAAGGGCAATCCCTAGCAAAAGCAGGGCAGTATCCATCCGCCGGTGATGAGGACAGCGCAAGGTATCCATCCACCTATGATCAGGCAAGCCCCAGTATAGTGGTATCCAGCCACTCATGACTAGGTGAACCCAGAACACTGGTATCCAGCCGCTCATGACTAGGCGAACCCAGAACACTGGTATCCAGCCGCTCATGACTAGGCGAGCCCAGAACATTGGTATAGAATCAATCATGACTAGGCGAGCCTAGAACATTGGGATCCAGCCATTCATGACCAGGCGATCCCAGAACATTGGTATCCAGCCACTCATGACCAGGCGAGCCTAGAACACTGGTATCCAGCCGCTCATGACTACGCGAGCCCAGAACACTGGTATCCAGCCGCTCATGACTAGGCGAGCCCAGAACATTGGTATCCAGCCGCTCATGACTACGCGAGCCCAGAACACTGGTATCCAGCCGCTCATGACTAGGCGAGCCCAGAACATTGGTATCCAGCCGCTCATGACTAGGCTAGCCCAGGACATTGGTATCCAGCCACTCATGACTAGGCTAGCCCAGAACATTGGTATCCAGCCGCTCATGACTAGGCGAGCCCGGAACATTGGTAACCAGCCGCTCATGACTAGGCGAGCCCCCAGAACATTGGCATTCAGACACTCATGACTAGGCAAGCAGAGAACATTGGTGTCCAGCCACTCATGACAAGGCGAGCCCAGAACACTGGTATCCAGCCGCTCATGACTGGGCGAGCCCAGGACAGTGGTATCTAGCCACTCAGGACTAGGCGAGCCCAGAACACTGGTATCCAGCCACTCATGACCAGGCGAGCCTAGAACATTGGTATCCAGCCGCTCGTGACTAGGCGAGCACAGAACACTGGTATAGAATCAATCATGACTAGGCGAGCCCAGAACACTGGTATCCAGCCGCTCATGACTAGGCGAACACAGAACACTGGTATAGAATCAATCATGACTAGGCGAGCCAGGAACATTGGCATCCAGCCGCTCATGACTAGGCGAGCCCAGAACATTGGCATCCAGCCGCTCATGACTAGGCGAGCCCAGAACATTGGCATCCAGCTGCTCATGACTAGGCGAGCACACTGGTATAGAATCAATCATGACTAGGCGAGCCCAGAAAACTGGTATCCAGTCGCTCATGACAAGGCGAACCCAGAACACTGGTATCCAGCCGCTCATGACTAGGTGAGCCCCACAACATTGGTATCCAGCCACTCATGACTAGGCGAACCCAGAACAGTGGTATCCAGCTGCTCGTGACTAGGCGAGCCCAGAGCACTGGTATAGAATCAATCATGACTAGGCGAGCCCAGAAAACTGGTATAGAATCAATCATGACTAGGCGAGCCCAGAACACTGGTATTCAGCCACTCATGACCAGGCGAGCCTAGAACATTGGTAACCAGCTGCTCGTGACTATGCGAGCACAGAACACTGGTATAGAATCAATCATGACTAGGCGAGCTCAGAACACTGGTATCCAGCCGCTCATGACTAGGCGAACCCAGAACATTGGTATCCAGCCGCTCATGACTAGGCGAGCCCAGAACACTGGCATCCAGCCGCTCATGACTAGGCGAACCCAGAACATTGGCATCCAGCCGCTCATGACTAGGCGAACCCAGAACATTGGCATCCAGCCGCTCATGACTAGGCGAACCCAGAACACTGGTATCCAGCCGCTCATGACTAGGCGAGGCCCAGAACATTGGTATTCAGACACTCATGACTAGGCAAGCAGAGAACATTGTTGTCCAGCCACTCATGACTAGGCGAGCCCAGAACACTGGTATCCAGCCGCTTATGACTAGGTGAGCCCAGGACAGTGGTATCCAGCCGCTCGTCACTAGCCGAGCCCAGAACACTGGTATAGAATCAATCATGACTAGGCGAGCCCAGAACACTGGTATCCAGCCACTCATGACCAGGCGAGCCTAGAACATTGGTATCCAGCCACTCATGACCAGGCGAGCCTAGAACATTGGTATCCAGCCGCTCGTGACTAGGCGAGCCCAGAACACTGGTATAGAATCAATCATGACTAGGCGAGCCCAGAACACTGGTATCCAGCCACTCATGACCAGGCGAGCCTAGAACATTGGTATCCAGCCACTCATGAGCAGGCGAGACTAGAACATTGGTATCCAGCCGCTCGTGACTAGGCGAGCCCAGAACACTGGTATAGAATCAATCATGACTAGGCGAGCCCAGAACACTGGTATAGAATCAATCATGACTAGGCGAGCCCAGAACACTGGTATCCAGCCGCTCATGACTAGGCGAACACAGAACACTGGTATCCAGCCGCTCATGACTAGGCGAGCCCAGGACACTGGTATCCAGCCACTCATGACTAGGCGATCCCAGAACACTGGTATCCAGCCACTCATGACTAGGCGAGCCCAGAATATTGGTATCCAGACGCTCATGACTAGGCGAGCACAGAACACTGGTATCCAGCTGCTCATGACTAGGCGAGCCCAGAATATTGGTATCCAGCTGCTCATCACTAGGCGAGCCCAGAACACTGGTATCCAGCCGCTCATGACTAGGCGAACCCAGAACACTGGTATTCAGCCGCTCATGACTAGGCGAGCCCAGAACATTGGCATCCAGCCGCTCATGACTAGGCGAGCCCAGAACATTGGCATCCAGTCGCTCATGACTAGGCGAGCACACTGGTATAGAATCAATCATGACTAGGCGAGCCCAGAATATTGGTATCCAGCCGTGCATGACTAGGCAAGCCCAGAACATTGGTATCCATCCGCTCGTGACTAGGTGAGCCCAGGACACTGGTATAGAATCAATCATGACTAGGCGAGCCCAGAACATTGGCATCCAGCCGCTCATGACTAGGTGAGCCCAGACAGTGGTATCCAGCCGCTCGTGACTAGGCGTGCCCAGAACACTGGTATAGAATCAATCATGACCAGGCGAGCCTAGAAGATTGGTATCCAGCCACTCATGACCAGGCGAGCCTAGAACATTGGTATCCAGCCACTCATGACCAGGCGAGCCTAGAACATTGGTATCCAGCCGCTCGTGACTAGGCGAGCACAGAACACTGGTATAGAATCAATCATGACTAGGCGAGCTCAGAACACTGGTATCCAGCCGCTCATGACTAGGCGAACACAGAACATTAGTATCCAGCTGCTAATGACTAGGTGAGCCCAGAACACTGGTACCAGCTGCTCATGCCTAGGTGAGCCAAGAACACTGGTATCCAGCCGCTCATGACTAGGCGAGCTCAGAACACTGGTATCCAGCCGCTCGTGACTAGGTGAGCCCAGAACATTGGCATTGAGGCGCTCGTGACTAGGCGAGCCCAGAACATTGGCATCGAGGCGCTCGTGACTAGGCGAGCCCAGAACATTGGCATCCATCCGCTCGTGACTAGGTGAGCCCAGAACATTGGCATCCATCCGCTCATGACTAGGCGAGCCCAGAACACTGGCATCCAGCTGCTCGTGACTAGGCGAGCCTAGAACATTGGCATCCATCCGCTCGTGACTAGACGAGCCTAGAACATTGGCATCCATCCGCTCGTGACTAGGCGAGCCCAGAACACTGGCATCCAGCCGCTCGTGACTAGGCGAGCCCAGAACACTGGCATCCATCCGCTCGTGACTAGGCGAGCCCAGAACATTGGCATCCATCCGCTCGTGACTGGGCGAGCCCAGAACATTGGCATCCAGCCACTCATGACGAGGCAAGCACAGAACATTGGTATCCAGCCGCTCGCGACTAGCCCAGGTAGGTGGGTATACACCCGCCCAGGATGAGGCGCGCCCTAGAACATAGGTATTCAGCCATTTGTAATGGTATAGATGTGTGAAGACAAGCCCAGGGTGATGTTTCTCCATACACATGTCCACACACGCCGCAGCCTGTAGATCTCAATAGGTATTGATGTACACCTGTGCAGACAGGACACAGCCCATGTGTATCAGTACATGTGTGCAGACAGTACCCTGCCAAGGTCTAGACAAACATGTGCAGGCAGGCCCCTGTCTATCTTTAGCCATGCACACATGTTCAGGCACGCATGAGCTCATAGGTATTCATCACATGCGCAAGCCACAGCTCATGGAAACCCACACACATGCAGAAATGTCCCAACACATTGATCTACGCAGACAAGCAGCATCCATGTCTCACGCGTCACACGTGTGCAGACAAGCCTAAGTCCACCTCTAGCCGTACACACGTGCAAACAGTACTCTTCCAGGTGTTTCCATACACATATGCGGATATGACCCATATTGCATGAGCAGATATAGCCCATGTGTGGTTATGCACACAGCAAGCACATGGACTGGCCTTGGGGTCAGGCTCCACAGCATGCTATCCCCTGGCCTTGAACCAACATGTCTGGACCGTGAAGAGACACGAACGGGCTGTACAAGGAGTAGACCCCGTCACTGGAGTGCTTCCAGCTAGGGTTAATGCGCCTCAGCACCGCGCACAGGGCTTCGGGGCGCTAGAGTGCAGGATCCCAGCTCCCCACAGACACGCCGGCCTCTGCACTGTCACAGGGCTTCGGGGCGCTAGAGTGCAGGATCCCAGCTCCCCACACACACCCCGGCCTCTGCACTGTCTCCTGGCTGTCAGGGCTGCTTTAATAGGACACGGCTCTTTTCGGGAAAGCAGATTAGTGGCAGAAGAAACTGCATTAGGGGATGCTGGTGAGCGCACCGGGCAGCAGGCGTGGGGGAGTCTGCCCCCCTCCCAGTCAATGCAGTTATTAGCTCGTCACAGCCCCAGAGCTCCTGTAACTATGAATCAGAGCGATCGAGTTAGTGCAAAGAGGAGGGAGAAAAAGAGGAGGGAGAAAAAGAGGAGGGAGAAAAAGAGGAGGGGGGGTGTGAAGGGGGTTAAGACAGGCATCAGGAGAGGGAGAGGAGAGGGGTGGTGAGAGAGAGAATGAGAAAGGAGAGAGGGGAGGGCGTTAAGACAGGCATCAAAAGAGAATTGCTGAGGGTTGGGGAAGAGAGAGAAATACCTGGAGATGAAAGGGGGGGCATTAATACAGGTGTCAGGAGAGAGAGAGGAGAGGGCTGGTGAGAGAGAGAATGAGAAGGGAGAGAGGGGAGGGCGTTAAGACAGGCATCAAAAGAGAATTGCTCTTTATCATCCTCTTGGCCTCATACACCATCCAACCCCAAACTAATTGATTTATTATTAGCAATAACCCTCCACTTAATAACTTCCAATTGGAAGCAAGCAGACAAAGTCACATTCAGGGCATGGTGGAATGCTGTTTGTTTTCATCACAGACTAGACACAAGCTATGTTGCTCCCTTATCTCTATCCATTAAAAGAGATCTTTTATGGCTCCCTCTATCCACTTATTTAACTTGCATTGCCTCAACTAAAGATGTACAGGTTAACTCTTCTGATGAAGTCCGGAAACCTCCTTGATGTACGTGTTGTCTTTATATTTCACTTGCATATACTCTTATGGTTACTCCTTTCATTGTATTGCTTATTACAGTTATTTTGTATATTTTAAATACCTTCCTTATGATTATAGAGATAGAGTTCAGGTGTTACTTCATCCTTTAATGTCATAATATCATATTGTATATTCCTCGCCTTGTTCTTCCTTTCTTCCTGATCCCTTCCCCCCTTCTTTCCTTTCCCTTTTTCCCTCAACTATAAATTGTTATTTGTTAATGATTATCATCTTACTAGGTTTGTATTACGTTATCTATGAAGTTTTTTTGTGTTTATTCAGTGTTCCTTAATAAACTTAAAAAAAGAGAATTGCTGAGGGTTGGGGAAGAGAGAGAAATACCTGGATAGGAAAGGGGGGGCATTAATACAGGTGTCAGGAGAGAGAGAGGAGAGGGCTGGTGAGAGAGAGAGAGAATGAGAAGGGAGGGCGTTAAGACAGGTATCAGGATAGGGAGAGGGGTGGTGAGAGAGAATGAGAAGGGAGAGAGGGGAGGGCGTTAAGACGGGCATCAGGAGAGGGAGAGGAGAGGGGTGGTGAGAGAGAGAATGAGAAGGGAGAGAGAGGGGATGGCGTTAAGACAGGCATCAGAAGAGAATTGCTGAGGGGTGGGGAAGAGAGAGAAATACCTGGAGATGAAAGGGGGGGCATTAATACAGGTGTCAGGAGAGAGAGAGGAGAGGGCTGGTGAGAGAGAGAATGAGAAGGGAGAGAGGGAGGGCGTTAAGACAGGCATCAGTAGAGAGAGGAGAGGGGTGGGGAGAGGGAATGAGAAAGGAGAGAGGGAAAGGCGTTAAGACAGGCATCAGGAGAGGGAGAGGTGAGGGGTGGTGAGAGAGAATGAGAAGGGAGAGAGGGGAGGGCGTTAAGACAGGCATCAGAAGAGAATTGCTGAGGGGTGGGGAAGAGAGAGAAATACCTTGAGATGAAAGGGGGGGCGGGGGCATTAATACAGGTGTCAGGAGAGAGAGAGGAGAGGGCTGGTGAGAGAGAGAATGAGAAGGGAGAGAGGGGAGGGCGTTAAGACAGGCATCAGTAGAGAGAGGAGAGGGGTGGGGAGAGGGAATGAGAAAGGAGAGAGGGAAAGGCGTTAAGACAGGCATCAGGAGAGGAGAGGGGTGGTGAGAGGAAATGAGAAGGGAGAGAGGGAAGGGCGTTAAGACAGGCATCAGGAGAGGGAGAGGTGAGGGGTGGTGAGAGAGAATGAGAAGGGGGGGAGGGCGTTAAGACAGGCATCAATAGAGAGGAGAGAAGTGGTGAGAGAGGGAATGAGAAGGGGGGAGGGCGTTAAGACAGGCATCAGTAGAGAGAGGAGAGGGGTGGTGAGAGAGGGAATGAGAAGGGAGAGTGGGGAGGGCGTTAAGACAGGCATCAGTAGAGGGAGAGGGGTGGTGAGAGGGAATGAGAAGGGGGAGAGGGGCATCAGGAGAGGGAGAGGGGTGGTGAGAGAGGGAATGAGAAGGGAGAGAGGGGAGGGCGTTTTTTATTTCAGGCATCAGAAGATAATTGCTGAGGGGTGGGGAAGAGCGAGAAATACCTGGAGATGAAAGGGGGGGCATTAATACAGGTGTCAGGAGAGAGAGAGGAGAGGGGTGGTGAGAGGGAATGAGAAAGGAGAGAGGGAAGGGCGTTAAGACGGGTATCAGGAGAGGGAGAGGGGTGGTGAGAGAGAATGAGAAGGGAGAGAGGGGAGGGCGTTAAGACAGGCACCAGGAGAGGGAGAGGAGAGGGGTGGTGAGAGAGAGAGAATGAGAAGGGAGAGAGGGGAGGGCGTTAAGACAGGCACCAGGAGAGGGAGAGGAGAGGGGTGGTGAGAGAGAGAATGAGAAGGGAGAGAGGGGAGGGCGTTAAGACAGGTATCAGGAGAGGGAGAGGGGTGGTGAGAGAGAATGAGAAGGGAGAGAGGGGAGGGCGTTAAGACGGGCATCAGGAGAGGGAGAGGAGAGGGGTGGTGAGATAGGGAATGAGAAGGGAGAGAGGGTAGGGCGTTAAGACAGGCATCAGAAGAGGGAGTTACTGATGGGTGGGGTAGAGAGAGAAAGACCTGGAGATGGGAGGGGGGGCACAGGTGTCAGGAGAGAGAGGGAGAAGTAAGTGGGGGAGAGCACCAGAGCTGTGAAATGGAAGGACATTCATACAGTTATTAGTAGAGCGCGAGAAGGTGAGGGGGCGGGAGTGAGGGAGTGAGGGAGCAGGAAAGCCAGCGATGGGAGACGGAAGGCATTCATACAGGTTTCAGAAGAGAGCGAGCAGGTGAGGGGGGGGCAGAAAGAGACAGGGACGGGAGAGCGCAGGGCAGTAATAGAGGTGCGGGAGCAGCTTCAGAGAGGGGAGGGGCTTGAAAAGAAAGAATGGTGACACCCACCGCAGAACATCGGATTTCAACGAGCCGCAGGCGTAACGAAACTTGAGGGGGCCCCCTCCGGACTCAATTAGGAGCTCCTCAGCCAGAGTGCTGTGCTGAGGGGGGCCCCTGGAGCTTGCCCCCCCCCCCCGCCCCTGGCCACGACCTTGATGGGAGCTGTGACTGAGCTCCCACTGACCCCAACAATCCGACTGGTAAAAGTAAACTGGGGAGGAAGTCTCCGTTCCCCCTTGGAAGGGGGGCTTGGGGGGAGTGGCCGACCGCAGGGAGGTTCCCCCCCCGGGCAGTTTGGGAGGGGCCGTGGGTGTGGGGGGAGTCAGGGCCGGCTCGGCCATTTTAATTTTGGGCTACAAATTTTTGTAGCCCAATTGGAGCCCAATTATAAAGCGATTGGGCTCCCGGCCACCATTTTAGGTTTGGTGACCTGGTGGCTGGGAGCTTAGGTGTGGGACGAGTTTTTGCGAGTTTTATATTTTAGCATTTCAGATTAGGGAGTACGTGGCAAGTGTTTGATGGCGCAGGAAGATTATCGGGTATTAGAGGCCCTCCGGCTCCTGAGTGAGGCGGGCCGGATGGACCTAGTCATCAGTGCGGGGACAGGGCCAGCGCGCCCGGCGCGACAGGCCTCGGCGGGAGTAGCGGCGGCGGTGGCCGCCTGCAAGTCTCCCAAACGTCACCGGACATCACCGGTAAGTGAGAGGGGCCGCCCGCGTGAGAAGAAAGCGGCCCCGTCTGCAGTGATGCCGTCAGGAAAGGGGGAAACGTCTGGAGGGTTGGGCGGGCTGGTGCGAGGGGGCGGAGGTGCGGCGGGGCGGAGTGTCCGCTAGCTATGTAGAACCTCTCCCAGCGCCCGGGCCCCGGGAGAGGGCAGTTAGTGCACCCGCTGTGCGGGGGAAGCGGAAGGGAGGGTAGGCGGCAAGCGGAGTTTCCCCGCGTTGCAGTTCCTGGGGGCGGGTGAGGCAGCGGGTGAGGCTGGGCGGGCCGGGGGTCCGTTTTCGGCGAATTTAGTGCCAGTGGGCCCCGGTAGTGGGGAGGTGAGTGGACCTGCTTTTCCCGCCCTCGCGCTTTCACAGGCCAGTGAGGGGAGAGCCGGCAGCGCGGGGGGGAGGGGCGCATTGCTGTCAGCGGGCCCGCCGGCAGTATCTGGGGGGGGGCGGTTATGCAACTCTGTGGGAGGGCAGGGAGGGGAAGCCCTGCTAACCGGCTTTGAGGAGAAGGAGGTCGTTGGGGGGCCCCCTGCTATTTTCTCCGCCTGGTTCCCTGGTGGGGGAGGGGTTGTCTGTGGTGGGGAGCTCCCTGGGGGAGGGGGAATGGGCACAGGTGGGAGGGTAGGGGAACTGGCAGGGCGTTTTTCCCACCAGGGCCTTCGAGGCAGACAGGGCGCTTCCTCAGTGGGGCGGGGGGGGAGGGGTCCCCCAGGGGGGAGGGGGAGCCTGTTGGAAGGGAGGTGGGGGAACTGCCCTGGCGGAGGGGGGGGGGGGCCAGCTTCGTGGGAGTTGGAGCCGGCGGGAACGGGCCAGGCTTGGGAGGGGTTGGATATATTCCCTGCATGGGCGGAAGGGGTCCGGGGCGGGGGCCGGTCGGAAGGTCCTCACGCTCCGGGGCGCGGGGGGGCGAGTGGGCCCTGCAGGCCAGCGGGAAGGGTGGGGGCAGGAGGGGGAGTCCGGGGGGGGTTCGGAGGGGCCGAAAGGGGGGGGGGGGGGAGTGTAGGCCGGGGCTGGGGGCCCTCCTCCGCGGTGGTGCAGGCAATGTTGGACTGGAGTGGGGACGAGGAAGGGGGGGACCCCCCCCCTTCCGGGGCGTCCTGGCCAGTTAGGACAGGACAGCGACGGGAGAGGGCGCGGCTGGGATGCGGGGTGAGGGGGTGCCAGGCAGAGGTGAGGGTCCCAGCACATCAGTCCAAACTTTTGCTTTGCAGGTCAGGGAGCGTTGCAGTGTTGCGGACTCGGTAGGGCAGGGTGCGGCCCACGTACGCCGAGTTGAAAGGAGGGTAGAGCCCTGCACGGCGCAACCCGTACCGGCGGGGGATCCCGTCGCGGCCAGCACACGAAGGTCCAGCACGACCTCGCTGGCCCCAACGACAAGCGCAACATGTTGGTCGGCCGTATCCGCGGAGCGGGATCTGGACAGAGGTCAACGCAGGGGGGAGTACCGGCGAGTACAGTCGGCTCCCCCGCATGGATTACAGAAGGGGGCCGTTATGGCCAGCACAGGGAAAGGGGGGCCCGGTAAGGCCCGGTGCGTGGAGTTTGAGCCGGGGCTGCTCCAAGGGGAGGAGCCCGTGGTGCTCGACTATGACGAGGATACCCCTGAAGGGGAATGGAGGGATGATGAGGAGGGGGGGGCCCTCTCATGTGTGTCATAGTATTTTACAGGCACCGGCGGTGGCGCCGCACAAGAAAGCAGGGGCATCTGGATCCAGGAGAGAGCGCGGCCCCTTGGTGAGGGCTCCTCGGCCAGTGGATCATGCGGAGGCAGTGGCTAGGTGGTCGGCGCCGGTCAGGGCACCCTCCTTCGAGCCAGGTGGAGTGTGGTAAAGCACAGGCCAAACCGAAAATGGTGTCTGTGGGGACGGGGGGGGAAGGGGTGGGGGGCTGAGGGACGGGGAGACTGCACAGAGGAAAGTATGTGAAGGACACCGGGGTAGGGCCAGAGGAGGGGGGCGCAGCGCAGGGGGAAAAGGGGGTGAGCGGGACTAATACAGGGACGGCGGCGGGGGGCAAGGAGCCCTTACTGAGCAAGGAATTGAAGATTAGGAAATTGCCCTATATGGGTGTGACGAAACCCCTGGGGGTGCATTTAATGCTGGCAACCAAGGAACGTATTTGGAAAGGGGAATACGTGGAATTGTTGAAGCTCTTACACAGGGAGGTGCGGTCTAAGGAGGGTTCTAAAGAGGAAGAATATGAGCTGGCCAAAAGGCCTAAGGTGCCGGTGACCATAAAGAATTGGACGGCAGCATTTTTGATTTACGCCAGTGTGTATTGCGAAAGGTTTCCTGAGCGCTGCGTAGCCCTGTTTAAATATATGGATGTGATTAGAAAGGCACAGATTACGGGGGGCGGATACGCTTGGGTGCAATATGATGAGGAGTTTAGGGCACGCATGGCATGGGACTCCGAGGCCAAATGGGGGGAACTGGACACGGATTTGTGGCAGCACACCATGGGGTCTGCCACCGGTGGTAAGACGGTGTTCACAGCTAGTGGGCTGCCATTGGTGTACCGGCCCTTTCAGGGGAAGCCCACCCGGGGAGGGGTGGGAGGCGCAGGGACACCGCAAACAGGGACAGGAGCGTGCTGGGATTTTAATAAGGGCCTATGCACCAGGGAGTACTGCAGGTTTCGGCATGAGTGTTCCAAGTGTGGGAAGCGCCACCCCCTGGTTAACTGTTGGGGCGTCAAACCACAGGGAAACCAGCAATGGCAGCAGTCAGGTAACAGCACCCCTGGCACCTCACAGCAATTCCAGAACAATAGGGGGGGCAAGGGCCTGCAGGGCACTGGGCCCAAAAGCTCCTACGCCAGTTAGACCAGCAAAACTGGTGGAGGGCCTGCGGGGGTATGGGGATCAAGGAGCAGGAAAGGTTTTGATTGAGGGGTTTCAGTGGGGGTTTCATTTGGGCTATCGGGGCCCACGACAGAGAAGGTGGGCGGACAACTTGAAGTCGGCAAAGGAACATAGGGGGGTGGTACAAGAGAAACTGAACAAGGAGGTGCGCGAAGGGAGAATGGCGGGCCCTTTCGACGATTGGCCAATGGAAAACCTGATCATATCACCGATCGGGGTGGTGCCCAAAAAGGAGGAGGGACAATAAAGGTTGATTCAGCACCTTTCCTGGCCCGAGGGGTCATCAGTTAACGATTTTATTGATGAGGAGGCGGCCTCAGTTTCTTATTCCTCAGTTGACGTGGCCATGTCACTAGTTGTGACCGCGGGCGCGACTGCAGGGATGGCAAAGTGTGACATAAAGTCGGCTTTTCGGTTGCTTCCAGTCCATCCAGATGATTGGGATCTTCTGGGTATCCATTTTGAGGGAAATGGTACGTGGACAAAGCTTTACCGATGGGTTGTTCTATGTCCTGTGCTTTATTTGAATGCTTTAGCACATTTCTGCAGTGGTACTTCATGCGACGCACAGGTCACACATTGGTGACACACTACCTTGACGACTTTTTCTTTGTCGGTTCACCGGGCTCCACGGAGTGCCAGGCAGCCCTGGACACCTTCCATGAGCTCATGAGTGACATGGGGGTGCCACTACCACCCGAGAAGACAATGGGTCCTTGCACAACTATGTCCTTCTTGGGAATTGAAATTGACTCAGTGGCAATGCGGGCTCGCTTGCCAGATGACAAGAGAGTAAGAATGTTGCAATTGTTGGATGGAATGCTGTCTAAACGGAAGGTAATCAGTGAAGGACATACAGGTGCTCCTAGGTCATCTTAACTTTGCTTGCAGGGTGGTCAGAGCAGGGAGGACATTTTGCAGGCGGTTGGGTCGGGCGCTGGCAGGTCAGCATTTACCTCACCACCATGTTCGCTTATCAGCAGGGGTGAAGGAGGATTTGCGCATGTGGTCAGTCTTTCTGCAGTCCTTCAATGGTGTGCCATTGGCCCGAGAAGAGGACGTCCAGTGGGACGTGCAGATCTTTTCCGATGCAGCAGGAGGGGCAGGCTTTGGCCTTTACTGGCAGGGCAGGTGGTGCGCCGAGCAGTGGCCACAGCAGTGGAAAGATGGTGGGAGGAGCATAGCCTTCCTGGAGCTTTTCCCGTTACTGGTGGCATTGACACTGTGGGGTAAAGATTTGGCACATAAGAAAGTGTTGTTTCGAGTGGACAACATGGCGGTGGTGGAGGTCATTAACAGACAGTCCGCCAGAGACGACCAAATGCTGAAGTTGTTGCGGGTTTTTGTGCTTGGCTGCCTCCGTCATGACATTGCTTTCAGGGCGTTGCATATACCAGGTGTGGACAATGACATAGCTGATGCTTTGTCTCGTTCACAGTGGGGGAGATTCCGTGGGCTTGCCAAGGAGGCGGACAGGACGCCGACCCCAATGCCGGATCATCTCTGGTATGTAGGAAACGTAGGGTGCTACAACTGGTGGTAGGCTCGCTGGCGGCCTCTACATGGGCAGCATACAATCTGGCCTGGCGGGATTTCTTGGCATCAGGTGCTTGTAAGCGAACTGAGGTCTGGCGTTGGGCGGAGGATGTGATTCAGTTCATGCTGGCACTCATTGGTAAGGGCCTCTCGAAAGTGACCATTGCGGGAAAGCTGGCGGGCATTGCCTTCATGGGGAAACTATTATGGGGCTACAGTCCGACGGCAGGGGAAATGGGAAGGAGGATGTTGGAAGGTTGGGCGCGTGAGAGAGGGGGGGGGGGAGAGTGCGGCGCGTAGCCCCCTCACCTGGCAGAAGCTGTCACGAATACTTGAGGCTTTGCCGGCAGTCTGCAAGGATGATTTTGAGGCCTGTCTTTTCTCGACGCTTATGGTATGGATGTTCTTCGGGGCATTCCGGGTGTCTGAGCTTCTGGGCAACAACGTAAAGAATGGGGTGCGGTGGAACGACGTGGCCATAGGAGATGAGGGGATACATGTTTGGTTGGCCAGTTCCAAAACGGATCAGAGGGGTTTGGGCAAAGGGGTTCGGCTCCAAGCGGCGGTGCCTGCCGCAACGTGCCCCCTAAATTGGGCGCGACGTTGGCATGCTCGGTCACAAGGTGCGGGGCCGGCGCCGGTTTTTCAACATGCTAATGGGAAGAGGGTTACAGATTACCAGCTGCGGATGGTGTTGAGGAAGGCATTGTGCAGCATGGGGGTAGACGGGGCGGAGTATGGGACGCACTCATTCAGGATTGGGGCCGCAACGGAGGCCTATAACAGGGGCTGGGCCAGGGGGGACATAATGAGGTTGGGGCGCTGGTCGTCAGATTGTTACCGTCGCTACGTAAGGCAGAATGCGGGGGAGGCGCACGCGTCATCCTCTTTGGTTTGAGCCTCACCCTTTTTTCTTGTTACAGGTTCGGTGGCCGGGCCCCAGGCGAAAGAAATGACCATTTGGATCGTGGGGCACTCTTTTATCAAATGGGCACAGGTCCAGGCATGCCGGTGCTATTTTGGGGCAATGTTGGGGTTTAACGACCGGCTGTTCAACATTGTTTGGAAAGGGAAAGATGGGATGCGGTGGAAGGAATTGTTACCGTGCCTGAATAGATGGCTGGTGCGGGGGCGCTGCCCGGACGTGATGGAGATTCACCTGGGTGAGAACGATTTGTGCGAGGTTAAGGGAGTGGTGTTGATGAGGGCCATGAAGAAGGTCTTGTCGACTGTAAAAGAGCAATGGGCAGGGTGCCACGTTTTGTGGACGGAGTTGGTTCTGCGCAGAGTGTGGAGGGGTGCTTTGAACCCGAGGGCCATTGACAGGCAGAACTACACAGGCAGCATGTCTGTAAGCAGGGCCTCGCTCATGATTCCAGTGTGCCCTGTAGAAGCAGAACTACACGGGCAGCATGTCTGTAAGCAGGGCCTCACTACTGGTTCCAGTGTACCTGCCCTGTAGAAGCAGAACTACACAGGCAGCATGTCTGTAAGCAGGGCCTCGCTCATGATTCCAGTGTGCCCTGTAGAAGCAGAACTACACGGGCAGCATGTCTATAAGCAGGGCCTCACTACTGGTTCCAGTGTACCCTGTAGAAGCAGAACTACACAGGCAGCATGTCTGTAAGCAGAGCCTCGCTCATGATTCCAGTGTACCCTGTAGAAGCAGAACTACACAGGCAGCATGTCTGTAAGCAGGGCCTCACTCATGATTCCAGTGTGCCCTGTAGAAGCAGAACTACACGGGCAGCATGTCTGTAAGCAGGGCCTCACTCATGGTTCCAGTGTACCCTGTAGAAGCAGAACTACACAAGCAGCATGTCTGTAAGCAGGGCCTCACTCATGGTTCCAGTGTACCTGCCCTGTAGAAGCAGAACTACACAGGCAGCATGTCTGTAAGCAGGGACGCACTACTGGTTCCAGTGTACCTGCCCTGTAGAAGCAGAACTACACGGGCAGCATGTCTGTAAGCAGGGCCTCACTCATGGTTCCAGTGTACCTGCCCTGTAGAAGCAGAACTACACAGGCAGCATGTCTGTAAGCAGGGCCTCACTACTGGTTCCAGTGTACCCTGTAGAAGCAGAACTACACAGGCAGCATGTCTGTAAGCAGGGCCTCACTCATGGTTTCAGTGTACCTGCCCTGTAGAAGCAGAACTACACAGGCAGCATGTCTGTAAGCAGGGCCTCGCTCATGATTCCAGTGTGCCCTGTAGAAGCAGAACTACACAGGCAGCATGTCTGTAAGCAGGGCCTCACTACTGGTTCCAGTGTACCCTGTAGAAGCAGAACTACACAGGCAGCATGTCTGTAAGCAGGGACGCACTACTGGTTCCAGTGTACGTGCCCTGTAGAAGCAGAACTACACCGGCAGCATGTCTGTAAGCAGGGCCTCGATCATGATTCCAGTGCGCCCTGTAGAAGCAGAACTACACAGGCAGCATGTCTGTAAGCAGGGCCTCACTACTGGTTCCAGTGTACCTGCCCTGTAGAAGCAGAACTACACAGGCAGCATGTCTGTAAGCAGGGCCTCACTCATGATTCCAGTGTACCCTGTAGAAGCAGAACTACACAGGCAGCATGTCTGTAAGCAGGGCCTGGCTCATGATCCCAGTGTGCCCTGTAGAAGCAGAACTACACAGGCCATGTCTGTAAGAAGAGTCGCACTACTTGTACCGGAAGTCCTTGACAGCAGCAAGAAGGGCGTACAATGCAGACAACTGCAGTGAAACCTGGTCAGGCAAGGAAAACGCTAGAGGAGAAACCAAAAACCCAAAGATCAAGTCTCCATCAGGGCCCAGAGGAGGGACAGACAGGAAATGAAGAGGGTGTGAGGGACACAGGATGCGCCTCATACCAACACACACACATAATACTACCTGAAAGAGGACAGGCAGACAGGAGTAATGGTGATGCAACAATCAAAACGAAGTACAAGAAAGATGAACAAACCAAACACAGAGCAGAGGGGGGGGGGGGAGGAGGAGAAGTCATCATTTATTGACACTAAAGGCTGCAGAAAGCTTTTCTAAATGACGCCATATTGATTGGGTTGTGAGTCAGTTACACACCGAGGGTTACAGATTGAGAGGTAGAAATGGTAGAGTTATAGAAAACCTCCCCACACGTAAAGAAGATACAAGTCGCGACATGAGGCCTACTAGTCGCGACATGAGACCGGTGACCCTCGCGCTGTTGAGTAAAGATGGGGGGCTCATGGGTGGCGCGGAGACTTTTATTGTCACACAGAGGCTGGAGGAGAGGGGGTGACGTCAAAGGAGACTGACTCAGTGACAGATACTGAGTACAGAATGAGACAGGGGCAGACAGAGCTGGGACACACAGAGGGTGACTCAGTGACTAACATTAAATACAGAATAAAAGAGGGGCAGACAGGGAGAGTAGACAGACTCCGTGACTAACACTAAACCTCGGCTGAGAGGCGGACACTGACTCACTCTGCAGGAGTCACACCGCACTGTGCACACCTGGGCACATCTGGGGTGTTTAAAGCATCGCTTCTTGGATGCGGCTTTCAAACCCTGATTCACTGCCGAGAACTGGAGGAGTTTGCAGCCTTTACTCTCCCACACCACAAGAGCCGTCGAGCAGCCTGTAATGTGCACAACCGTCGGGTGTACCATCAGTTCAGCGCCCCTGCACTGTCCAGCCAGGCACACACAGGGATTCATGGTTACAGGCAGGCCTTGGGGAGGGGGGAGGCTTCCCGCATGTACTCCCCCATACCATAGGAGCCATCGAGCAGCCTGTAATGTGCACAACCGTCGGATGTACCATTAGTTCAGCGATCCTGCACTGTCCAGCCAGGCACACACAGGGGTTCATGGTTACAGGCAGGTCTGGGGGGGGGAGAGGGGTGGGGGGGGGGCTTCCCGCATGTACTCCCCCACACCATAAGAGCCATCGAGCAGCCTGTAATGTGCACAACCGTCGGATGTACCATTAGTTCAGCGATCCTGCACTGTCCAGCCAGGCACACACAGGAGTTCATGGTTACCGGCAGGTCTGGGGGGGTTTCGGGGCGCGGCACCCTGCAGTTTACATCAACACCCACAAACGTGTGAGACATTCACGTTGCCGGACACACCCTCGATGGCATATTTACCAATCACGAGGACTGGTCCATTGAACGTGGCCGCCTCCCCAGCTGGGCTGACCATCAGGCAACCTCGTTTACAAACCGTCTCCCGAGGCCTACACCCGGGGCAACTGAGGGCTCCCCTAAACCCATAATGAGTAGAAATCTGAGTTAGATCACGGCTGAGAACCTTGAACTGGCGCTCACTCACACCAGGGCCAGACCCGACAACCCCTCTGTCTTCTCCACCAAAGGTTTCCAAGCCTGGGTCAACGCTGCTTTCGACACTATAGCCCCCGCCCCCCTTAAGGTTAGAAAGATTACCAGATGTAAACCATCTGCCCCTGGTTCGACGATGAACTTAAGGGCTTACGACAAGTCTGCCGCAGACAAGAGAGGAAGTGGAAGGCTAAACCAGGCCCAGGAGAAAAAGAGAAACATAAGGCCCTCTTACTGCGCTACAAACAAGCCATCAAAATGACCAAAACTTCATCCTTCACTGAGAAAACCAGGGCTGCAAACAACTCCTCCAAGCTACTTTTCAAAATTGTGAAAGAATTGTCCACTCCCCCGTCCCAGGGCGCTCTGCAGTCATCTCAAGACGTTTGTGTTAGGGTAGCTATTTACATCTGAGGGGGAAAATTTAATATTTACTCAGCCTTCAATCAATCTTTGGAGAGCGAGTCACTCCCAGAATAGCTACCTCTGACCCCCAGCCCAATCAGCTCTCTGAATTTCCCTCCATCTCCCTGCAGCGAACCAAGGATCTGCTGCTTAGCATTAAATCGGGATGGCCATCGGATCCCTGTCCTCCCAGAACTCTCCAATGGGCCCCAGTCCTGGTCGCCGACTTCTTGCAGAATATGTTCTCTCTCGCTCTGCAATCGGGAATCTTCCCTACCTCCTCGAGAAAAGCGATCGTAACTCCGCCGCTTAAAACAACCCAAGCAGATCCTGAAGATCTGATAAACCTCCGCCCTATATCCCTTCGACTAGCTCTAGCCAAGATTCTTGAAAAATTTATCAACCAGGAATTGGTACTTTCATTGATACACATCGTAGACCCTTCGCAGAATGGCTTCAGGAGCGGCCACAGTACAGAATCTGCCCTCATTGTGGCTGCAGACCGTATCCATCGCCAAGTCGACATCGGCGGAGCGAGCATTTTGTTAATGCTCGATTTGTCTGCAGCATTTGACACCGTCTCACCTGTACGAGTGGTCTAGTGTCTGTAACAAGTCAGTGTCTGTGGCACTGCCCTTAGGCTCCTCCATTCTTTTTTTAACCAATAGAGTACAAATTGCCAGCGGTGGGGGTTTTAGTGCGGAAGCCTTCAGTCCTCCCGGGGTTCGTCCCTGGCCCAACCCTTTTTAAGGTTGAACTGGTGCGATCTTTTGGATTCTATGTGTTGTCTTATGCAGATGACACCCAAATCATCGTGTCCATCTCTAACGACCGGACATCGGTAACTGAGAAGTTCAATATATGCATGTCCAGCATCAGTGGATGGATGAAGGATAAGACTGAGGTCTTGATGTTTGGCACTCACAAGCCAATCTGGTCCAATATCTGGTGGCCAAAGGACTGTGAACCCCTTCCCATTCCGGTCAAGTCAGCCAGAAACCTAGGTGCCATCTTTGATGAATCTTTGAGCCTTGAAACCCAGGACAGTCGGACCACGAGCATTTGTTTCCTCATCATTAGAACCCGGAGAAAGATCTTCCCGTATATCCCCTTGGACCTATGACAAACAATCATCATTGCACTTATCACTTCACGATCCAACTATTGTAACTAACTCGCTGTATCTCAAAATTAAAACCACCAGCCTCAATAAGCTTCAAATCATTCAGAATGCGGCTGCCCGCCTTATCCTGAACGTCCCCAGACGGGATCCGCTCTCGACTGACTCACACTCACAGACGGGATCCGCTCTCTCCACTTGCTCACACTCACAGACGGAATCCGCTCTCTCCACTGGCTCACATTCACAGACGGGATCCGCTCTCTCCACTGGCTCACATTCACAGACGGGATCTGCTCTCTCCACTGGCTCACACTCACAGACGGGATCTGCTCTCTCCACTGAGTCACACAGATGGGATGGGCTCTCTCCACTGGTTTACACTCACAGACGCGATCCGCTCTCTCCACTGGCTCACACTCACAGATGGGATCTGCTCTCTCCACTGGCTCACAGTCGGGATCCGCTCTCTCCACTGGCTCACACTCACAGATGGGATCTGCTCTCCACTGGCTCACACTCACAGACGGGATCCGCTCTCTCCACTGGCTCACACTCAGACGGGATCCGCTCTCCACTGGCTCACACTCACAGACGGGATCCGCTCTCTCCACTGGCTCACAGTCGGGATCCGCTCTCTCCACTGGCTCACACTCACAGACGGGATCCACACTCTCCACCGGCTCACTCAGATGGGATCTGCTCTCTCCACTGGCTCACACTCACAGACTGGATCCGCTCTCTCCACCGGCTCACACTCACAGACGGGATCTGCTCTCTCCACCGGCTCACACTCACAGATGGGATCCGCTCTCTCCACTGGCTCACACTCACTGACGGGATCCGGTCTCTCCACCGGCTCACACTCACAGACGAGATCCGCTCTCCCCACTGGCTCACACTCACAGACAGGATCCGCTCTCTCCACTGGCTCACACTCACAGACAGGATCCGCTCTCTCCACTGGCTCACACTCACAGACAGGATCCGCTCTCTCCACTGGCTCACACTCACAGACAGGATCCGCTCTCTCCACTGGCTCACACTCAAAGACAGGATCCGCTCTCTCCACTGGCTCACAGTCAGAAAGAGGATCGCCTTCAAGGTTCTCTGCATGGTCTTCTTAGCCCTGCATCAGAAAGGACCTGGCCTACTCAATACTCCTTTTCGCTGGTACGACCCCTGCAGGCCTCTCAAGATCTTCCTCCCGTAGGCAAGATGGGGTGGCCGTTCCATCTCGGTGACTGCTGCCAAACTATGGAACACCGCCGGCTCATACTTTGGAAACAGACTCTTTGACCATGTTGGAAATGGCCCTTTTTGCAGGGTTATCCCCAAACTTTTTGCTTGTTCCTCCTATTTTTCCCTGACCTGTTTGTGTTGGTTCTAGGACTCTGGGCACTTTACCACTGCTAATCAGTGCTAAAGTGCATATGCTCTCTGTGTAAATTGTGTGATGAATTGGTGTTTCCGTAATTGGATGCTTGATTTACTTGTTAGCCCCTAGTAAAGTGCACTGCGTGTGCCAGGGCCGGTGAATCAAATGCTACCCGGGGGCCTGCAGCACTGGTTGTGCCACCCCCGTGAGTAGCCCTGAAAACGGTAACTCAGACCTGCCATTGCAGAGTCTGCGCGCAGTTTGTAACTGCCATGTCTACTTGGCCAGTGCACACACTGGCCGGTCCCTAACCTTCCCTTTTCTTACATGTCAGACATCCCTCAGGTAGGCCCAAGGTACCCCTGTGGGCAGGGTGCAATGTATGTGAAAGGTAGGACATGCCCTGGTGTGTGTGGCATGTCCTAATAGTGAATTACAGCCAATTTCGTTTTTCACTATTGCAAGGCTACCAGTTCCCCATAGGACAGAATGGGAGGTTTGTTTATAACATCTTATAAACCCAACTGGCCCAGGGAATTCGGTAAGAAAATAAAATGTAGTATGCCTGAACTCAGAATCTAAAGATGCATCTTTTAGTGAAGGTGACTTTTACATTCTGCGTTTGAAAATACCACTTTTAGAAAGTGGGTATTTTCTTGCTCAGTCATCCCGTGTGCCTCTGCTGGAATGTGGATTGCCTGTCTGGGTTTTGGATGACAGAAGGCTGGGGGGCCGGAGGGGCTCCACATAGTCTAGGTAGGTCAGGAAAGTGCTGAATAGACCTGGGCTGCGATGGGGGAAGGGGGAGGAGATTTCCTTGCACCTCAAAGGGCCTAGTCTGCCTCTGACAATGCAGTCTCCACCTCCTGCCAGGAAATCACACCAGAGAAGGCAGAACTGGTTCTGGCCGGGCACAGACACCCTCTGCCTTAAGATCAAAGGATTTTTAGATACAAATACTGGGTCCCAGACCCCTGAACTTCAGAACTCATTTGGAACAAGAAGACTGCCAAGAAGAAGAGCCGGAGAAGCTGCGAAAAGGAACGACTGCTTTGCTGGGTGCTTTGCTGGGCTGACCTGCAGTGGCTGCTTCTGTCTTGGGCAGTGAAAGGCCTGGACTGGACTTTCTGCAACCTAATTTGTGAGTCTCTCCAAGGGCTTGAGGTAGAGCTTGCCCCCTGTTCACGTAGTCTCAGGAACAATGAAGACTTCAAGTTCTTCGACCCGCAGCACTGGGGACTGTGTGTTTTGTGCTGCAACCCGAAGAACACCAACCCAACGACGTCTACGACGCCACTGCCGACTCCGTGTCCTGAAGGCACAGCAGAGGGCACTGCCGCAACGCCCTGGTCTCACCGACGACGCCTGTTGATGCCGCCACCGAGCCGCTGCTCACACCGCGACCTGTGGGCACCGCACTCTGCACCGTCTTGCTTCACAAGGACGCCTTGGCCTTCCTGACGCCGCCACTTCCCGCCGAAATCGACGCCGCTGCTTGCACCGTGGTTCGAGGGCACCGCTCGTAAGTCACACGACGCACCGCCCTCATCCTGCACCGCAACCTTGGCCTACCGACGCCGGCGCCATCGACTCCAGTTAGTCAGCCGACAACAGCGCTTCAGCAACGACGCCGCTGCTTGCACCGTGACCTGCTAGCACCGTGGCGAGCACCGCCTTCATCTCGCACCGCGATCCTGGTCTCACAGACGACGCCATCTGACGCCGTCACCGAGCCGCTGCTCGCACCGCGACCTGGGGGCACCGCACGCTGGACCGCTGCGCTTCGCACCGCAGCACCCGACGTCTGCCGGCGCCAGAGCTCCTGATTCCATCAGAAAGGAGCTTGACCTGCAACGCGAGTGACTTCAAGGGCCCCATCGCCCTGCATCTCTGAAAGGTACTGTTTGCGGGACTACCCGACACCATAGCTGGCCTGCGACCCCGCGGTCAGCCAGAACTGTTTTTGGATTTGTGTGTTCACGACGCCGTGGTAGCCCGGACGGAGCTATCCACACAAGGAACTCTTTTTAATCAGCGTATTTTTGAATTGTGAACTTTTAAGTATAGTATTGTGGCTTTTTATCGTTTTTGGTCTTGTTTTAATTATATAAAAATATTGGATATTTTTCTAAACTGGTGTGGTGTCCTTTTGTAGTGCGTACACTGTATTACTGTTGATTATGTGCAAATGCTTTACACACTGCCTCTAAGATAAGCCTGGCTGCTTGTGCCAAGCTACCAAGGGGGTGAGCAGGGGTTATTTTAGACGTGTAACTCCCTTATCCTGACTAGAGTGGTGGTTTTTGCCTGGCTTTGGCCCACGCCCTAGCCTACCCAAAATCCCATTTCTAACAGACCATCTTTAAAAAAACTTCTGAAAACCTGGCTCTTCTCCACTCAGTCCCTCTAATATCTGCAGGGCACGTCTGGAATACAGCAGAATGCTTTCCCGCAGCGCTTTGACACTTTCGGGTATAGTGCGCTCTACAGACTCATTTCACTTCACACTGCGTCCTGCAGGTCCCCGACTCTGGAGCAGCACCCACAATTACCCTTGTTAGGAGAAGGCGTAAATGGGCTTCGTGAACACGCCCACATTTTATGAGGTTATAGAGAAAGGATTTCTCTATTGTATATCTCTTCATCATTTTCTCATACAGGATCTTCCACCTGGTGGAAATTCCACTTGTACCTCACATGAATAGGAGTACGCCTACAAATCTGCTACTGGTGCAGACCAGCAGGTAGGGGGGCTCTCGGGTTCTTAGTGAAGCCCCTTACGGAGTACATCAGAGGAAGTAACTGTGAGGCTTCGCCACCCCTGCCATTCTGAACGCGATGCACAATGATGAACAAACCATAGAGAGCAAAGAAAGACCAGATGAGAAGGAAAGGAGGAATAACTGATGACAGACTGAAGAGAGTAGAGGCCGGGGTCTACGGAGAGTACAAACCACACAGAGCCCAGGTGATTAGAACCGAGACAAGAATGAAGAATAACTAAACACAGACTGAAGAGAGTAGAGGCCACACACAGACCGGAAGAGAGGCATGGGCAAGGGAGTAAGTGCATGCACAACCACACACAGACTGGAAGAGAGACATGGGCGACGGAGTAAGTGCATGCACAACCACAAAGACTGGAAGAGAGACATGGGAGAGGAAGTAAGTGTGATGCACAACCACACACAGACTGGAAGAGAGACATGGGCGAGGGAGTAAGTGCATGCACAACCACACACAGACTGGAAGAGAGACATGGGCGAGGGAGTAAGTGCATGCACAACCACACACAGAGCGGAAGAGAGACATGGGCGACGGAGTAAGTGTGATGCACACCCACACACAGACCGGAAGAGAGACATGGGCGACGGAGTAAGTGTGATGCACACCCACACACAGACCGGAAGAGAGACATGGGCGACGGAGTAAGTGTGATGCACACCCACACACAGACCGGAAGAGAGACATGGGCGAAGGAGTAAGTGTGATGGATAAACACACACAGACCGGAAGGGAGATATGGGTGAGGGAGTAAGTGTGATGCACACCCACATACAGAGTGGAACAGAGACATGGGCGAGGGAGTAAGTGTGATGCACACACAGAGCGGAAGAGAGACATGGGCGACAGAGTAAGTGTGATGCACACACCACACACAGACTGGAAGAGAGACATGGGCGAGGGAGTAAGTGTGATGCACACACCAAACGCAGACCGGAAGAGAGACATGGGCGAGGGAGTAAGTGTAATGTACAACCACACACCGAGCGGAAGAGAGACATGGGCGAGGGAGTAAGTGTGATGGACAACCACACACAGACCGGAAGAGAGACATGGGCGAAGGAGTAAGTGTGATGCACACCCACACACAGAGCAGAAGAGAGACATGGGCGAGGAAGTAAGTGTGATGCACACACCGCACACAGACTGGAAGAGAGACATGGGCGAGGGAGTAAGTGTGATGGACAACCACACACAGACCGGAAGAGAGACATGGGCGAAGGAGTAAGTGTGATGGATAAAAACACACAGACTGGAAGGGAGACATGGGTGAGGGAGTAAGTGTGATGCACACCCACACACAGAGCAGAAGAGAGACATGGGCGAGGAAGTAAGTGTGATGCACACACCACACACAGACTGGAAGAGAGACATGGGCGAGGGAGTAAGTGTGATGCACACACCGTATTCAGGGAGGGAGGGGAGAAATACATGGGCGAGGAGATAACCGTGACTCACAAACCTCGTCCAGACCGCACCAGAAGAGGGGCCAGAGAGTGACGGTGCTCGATGGACGATAAAGTGAGAGCGCCTCAGAAATGAAAGGGAGGGGCCGAAGGTGCCAGGGAGGGGCGGGAAGGAAACCGGGGACAGGTGTGAAGTAATGTCACAGAGGCGAGCAGATGTGAGATGGTGAAGAACTGAGACACAAAACCTACATAGAGAGTGGAAGAGAAGGGACAGTGAAGGGCGAGGGAAACAATGCTGCAGGAGTAAAGGACAGACTGGGGGAGGGGGGGTGAGTAGTGAGGAGGCGAGGGAGAGAGTAGGGAGTGAAGCGACCCACATTCAGACTGAGAGGAGGGAACGCAAGGACAAACGAGGAGAAACAGTAGTGAGTGGGGAGAGACAGTATGAGGGTAGGAGTCAGGCGAGCCATGTACAGGCTTCAGGAGGGAGGGATTACAAGGCCACAGGGAGGGGAGAGGTGGAACAGAGGAAGGGAGTGACGACCCACATTCAGACTGGAAGAGGGAATAGTGCAAGGACAAGGTGGACACAGCAGCGAGAAACAGTATACCGGGAAGGGGTTGGGGGGGGGCATCAGGCGAACCCCCACAGACTTAAGGCTGGGGGAATTGCCAGGAGGGTGTGGGAGATAGAACAGAGAGGAGGGGGCAGGCGGCCCAGCTACAGACTGGAAAAGGAGGGAATGCAAGGACATGGGGCGAGGGAGAGAGATGTAACGAGGGTGGGGGGGGGGCTGAGGGAGAGAGACGGAACGGGGGGCTGAGGGAGAGAGATGGAACGGGGGGGGCTGAGGGAGAGAGTTGGAACGGGGGGATGAGGGAGAGAGATGGAAAGGGGGGCTGAGGGAGAGAGATGGAAGGGGGGCTGAGGGAGACAGATGGAAGGGGGGCTGCTGAGTGAGAGAGATGGAACGGGGAGGGTGAAGGAACGGGGAGGGCTGAGGGAGAGAGAACGGGGAGGGTGAGGAATGAAGTCAGCTGGCCTCAGGTAGAGTTAGTCGGGAGGCCCATATAGATACGGGAAGAGGGAGGGGTGCAAAGGCGGAGGGTGGGCACAGAGGGGAAGAGAGAGTTGGGAGAAGAGCCAGGAAGAAGGGGGAGGCGGAAGAGAGGGTGGGGTAAGAGGAGGGGGAGGCAGCTGACATATAGGCTAGAGGAGGGGGGAATGCAAGGGGGGCAGTCTGCGCCGCCATGAAATATGCATTACACATCTTCTGTGCTGTTTTCCTTCCTCCCTCAAGTCAAATAACCCGTTTGTCTTCCCTGTGGCGTAAATCATTGCGTTTCACAGCTGCCGTGTGACCCTCGGCTCTCAAATGTCCTCTCAGTAACTGGGACATCCAGACAGCATCCATTGTAGAGACAAAACAGACCCCTCATGTGACGGTGACGGCGTCGGGAGTCTGTAGGCTGCTTGAGCAGCCTGGGCGAGTCCATCCCACGGAAGGGGGAGAGGCCCCAACTTTACTCTCGCTTACACTACAGTGGCGACCCTGGAGTGGGCCGAGAACTTTTGAAGCATTGTATTGCCTCCCCCGCAGTTCCTTAGTGGGCCGCCCCGTGCATCAACCGCCCTGTCCGTGAAAATCAAGCGTTCCCCACCGACCCCTCGTGCCCCCCCTCCACTTTTGAGCACACATTGTGATCACTGACACTCCCCCCACCCCCCAATTAGGCCCTGCGGTTGAAATGATGCGCCCGTGACCCTCGACAGATGGAGGCTGTGAAAATGAGCCACCGCTCCAAGGTGAAGGTCACTCGGGTGAGAGGTACATCGGAGACCTAACTGGACCTAGGGACTGCATCCGGTTCAAAATGTTTTTACAAACTCTGTACTATACGGTACCGCATTAAGATGCATCCACAGGGAGCTACGTGGAAAAGAGGCCCCTGAAGGTCAGATCAAGGCCTCCCAGGCAAGATTCAATGAGGTTCACTCAATTCTACGGATTGTTTCACCTAATTATTTCCTCCCCCGTCCTCTCCTTCCGGGTCACTCCTCTGGGTGTCAAGCATTCAATCCAGGCTTTCCAATTTACACTTCATTTGGGTCCTTGCGTTCAAATGCATAGGATGAAAAATGCAAATAGACAGTTCCCAGAATGCAATGCGCTGTTAGTTAGACTGCATGAAGGGCACATCAGGACCCGAGGGCCCCAGGGATGGACTGGAAGCCAAAAGAGACAAAAATACAGTCACATCAAAAATGTTCAAAGCAGCACCACACTGAAGCAGCCCACGCCCACAACTTAGAAATGGGCGCAAACCTGGGTCAAGGCAGCTCTTTCTAGTCCACTGGCACCCCCCCCCTAACCTGAGGTGCAACAGGAAATACCACCACATGACCTTTAACCTGGATGGCAACCAAAATGTTCAAAGCAGCACCACACTGAAGCAGCCCACGCCCACAACTTAGAAATGGGCGCAAACCTGGGTCAAGGCAGCTCTTCCTAGTCCACTGGCACCCCCCCCTAACCTGAGGTGCAACAGGAAATACCACCACATGACCTTTAACCTGGATGGCAACCCAGGAAGTGACTCTTGATAACTGACATCACAGGAGGGGAGATCACAAGCAAATAAAAAATTCTACATCAAGAAGTTATAAAGGTGTTTCTGTATGAAAACATTAAGAAATGAAAAGTTTAAATTTAAGAACTCAAAAGCAGAGAACTAACACTGCAACCCCTGGGCCCGGGATCACTTCCGTTCCCTTACCAGCGGTAAAGAGACTCTGGGGTGCAGGCAGTGTCCCAAGATCAACTGGCTCGTTTGGACCTAGGGTTGTCACCTGGGATGAATCAAATACTAGGCATACATTGTACTCAGGGCCACTGGAATTATGCGGCAGGAAAGGGCCAAATTATGTGGAGGGCTGAGTCATTTATGCAGCAAGAAAAGGCTAATTATGCGGCGCAATGCAGAGCATTTTACAATAGTATTACTTCATTATTTTGACATTTTTACACTTGTTAACTCTGTCTGGTCAATGGTTGCACCTTATTAGTACTAGCTCAATACCTATATTTAGCAATAAACAGAAAAGTGACCAGTCAAGCTTTGCACAAGCCTTCCACTGCGTTGCAACACGTGTCGGTGAGTTTTTAGCAACTTTTGTGCCTTTTGATCTAGAAACGAAATATTTTTTTGCTAAAATCTGCAGACTATGCAGCAGATGATGAATTATGTGGCAAATGAGGCATATCTATAATTATGCGAAAAACGCTGTGGCCACACAATCGTATAATTTCAGTGGCCCTGATTATACTAACTTTCAAGATGCCCCATTCCATTCTTCTCACCAGTGAAGGCTACGATGGCATTCACGGCCGTGCTTCAGATGGCGTCCATGGCCCGTGACTAGGCCTGGGCAAAGTTTTAATTACGCTTAAGTAATTTCAGCGATTTTGCATTACTCTTTTGATGCGAAATTACTTAAAATGACGCACATTCTCGTAATCATGAGTAATTTGGTATAAAAACCAAGCCACAGGAGCACAGAACATTGAAATTAGCGAGCACGAGCAGCTGCTGCTGTTCACGTTCTCTTGTGTTTGCTTCACGCAAAATGCATCTTCGCGTCCAATTTGGACGGAAGGGTGCACTTTGTTCTAAGACAATAGCACTAAATGCTGGGTTACACTCCTTATATAATTCAACGTAATGTTGTGTAATTTTGTGCATTCTCACTACAGCATGTTACATAAGTTACACCTACCCCTACCCGTGATAAGGAGGACACATGAGTGGGGGTGTGGGGAGTGGCAGGTATATCCTTCCCAGAATGCACTGCTGTCCCCTGCTTGATACAAGGCTGAAGAGCTGCCTGGTGGCCCCGTGCCATGTGTTACACCTTCAGCCTTTAATCAGCAGAAAAAAGCATACTGGGACTTATTGTTTAAATTCAAACACAAAAATCTCAGCAAAGCCACTGCTCTTAGATAATAAGTCAAGCCCGGCTGAAGGTGTCACACATGATGAGGTTGAATCTCTGGTGTTAGTGTTCTCATGCTAGCTTCTAGGTTTGTAACTGCTTCAGTTTGAACTGGCCGGAGAGTTTACTTTTTTTTAGTACAAAAAGGGAGTAGATGCCAGCATGAAGGATAAAGAGGGGTGCCTCAAGAGAACAGTGCCTTTGAAAGTCTTTGACGGACCTTTGGCTTTGCCAGTGCTTGTTGAAACGGCATCAGCAAAAAGAAAAGTGTTTGTTGCCGATGCTGTTCAGCATCATCAAAAAAGCCAAAATCCTGCAAAGATACAAGTGCACGCAGGCAACTTCACGTATTCAGGTTGCAGTGGTCATTTTGGCGCCAGAGATATGACACAGTGGCCATTTTGCCTTTTTTTAATTTACATTTATCAATCCAAGAGAAAGGAACAAAAAGTAACCCAATAGTAAATTATAGCTAACAAGCCCTCCTAAAAAGTAATAATCAAAATTTAAATAAAAAAAAACTAAACGGCATGGAGACGGGCAGGAGAAAAATGAAGACGCAGCCGAAGCAATTGACTGATGCTGACAAGTGGCGGTCAGCAGGAAGGGCGGGGAGCAGTGGGGGTAGGTGGAGCTGAACAGGAAGTGGCACGAGAGCAAATTATGTACTGGGGTACGTGAGCAATACAGAGCGTGCGGGGTGCAAATGTGAAGGGGATGCAACACACAGGGGAGAGAGCAAGAAAACACATGCACTCCCATGGCATGCTGCAAGTAGAAGAAAACAGCGGTTCCTTGAATGCAAGCAGGGCAGATAGAAGGTATCCAATCAGAAGGATGGCAAAGGGTCTATACTCTGGGGGAGGGGCAGACTCTGAAAGAGGAACGAAAGACGCCAAGTGAGAAGCGAGCAAATGAGATTGACAAGAAAGCCAACCAATGATAAGCAATGGGCTAACCTGAAGCATGTTTTATGCATTGGCATTGTACAAAATTGATCTTTCAAAAACAGACAGGTAAGTTTAACAAGCATTTACCATGCAATAGGTCTCGCAATTGCGAGTTTTTGAGCTATTGGCATTGTAAATTGCAATGCCTTTTATAATATTAAAAGGCATTGTCATTTACAATACCAATAGTTCAAACTTTTGCAAAAGCAATACCTATTGTATTGCAGAGCGATGTGTACGTGAAGCGTACACGGCGCTCACTATTAAAGTTAAAAAAAAACAGAGCGCGGTGTCCCTGAAGCGGGCGCCGCGCTCCTTATTAAAGTTTTTTTCTTCAAAAAATGAAACAGAGCCCGGTGTCCCTGAAGCGGGCGCCGCGCTCAGCATGCAAGTTAGAGCGGCATAGCGCTCCGATGGGGAAAATGGCAGCCGCTTTTTTTATAGTGTCAATAAAAAAAATAGTGCTCACCCACTAGATAAAGCAGACCGTGTAACAAGCCAAGTAAAAGGTCCAGTCGTTATGGGCGGTAACAAATGCAGACACGGCATTACCAAGGAGGGACTAACAAGCCTATTTACGAATCAGAAGCCAGCATATACGAAGGACAATGATACAAGCCAATGACAAATATGGGTGGAGAGTGGGCGAGGCTTCCAGTGCATACTCCAATAGAGCTTGCCTCGCAGAGTGAGCAGCGAGTGCGCACTGCCGCTAGGCTCGACCTAAAAAGGGAATGAGAAAATGAAAAAAAAAACACAAATATAAAAGACAGAGAGAAAGTAGGAGCAGTGTAGAATAATGTAAAGGAATGAAGCAGGAAACACTTTAACATGAACAAGATGAAGGAAATACAGAAAGTAACACAATATAGACATGAAGAAGCAGCAGATTGTAGCACACAAGTGTTATACATACTGCGACAGAGAATGTAAGATTAATCCAGAAAGAAGAGGACAGAGGAAAAGGTAAAGCATGAGTTAGGTGATACAAGAAGCAAGGAAAAGGATGTTAAAAAGAGACAAACACTGGGAGGGAGAGGAAAGAAGACGAGGAGGGGTGGTGCCCATGGGAGCAGAGGTCTCCCCAAGAATAGCCATTGGGTCTTACCAGATGACTCCATGTCACCAAGGATGCAGGGCCCAGTCCTGGACTGCTCCTTTACAAACCATTGTTTTGGGATCAACTGAAGTGAACTAGGACCAGGCCTGGGCAGAGTTCGCGAAACACGCTACGCGGAACTCCACGAAGTGACAAAAAAACTCAGCGGAGTTCGGCAAGTGGTGAAGTGCAGTGCGAACGCTGATCTTCCTGCCGCTCGCGTAGAAATTCTACCCGAGCGGCAGCTCATGCTCGCCAACTTACCGATGGCGAGTGCGAGCGGGGAAAAAACTCTGCTGCACTATGTGGAGCAGAGTTTTCTGCACTCCGCGAGCTTCATGGAGTGCAGAAACCTCCACGAACGGAGAAGAGTTCACCGCCCAGGCGTAATTAGGACTACAACTCCCAGAATGCATGAGGTCATTAACCGTACTCCAAGAACACAAGCACCGCATTCTTGGTGGCACAGAGTCATCTGGCTACCTTGCACACTCCTCCCCTGTCTCAGCCATGCAACTGCTCCAGCTGGGCTTGAAGTGTACTCTGCACCAGACCCTTCACCTTCCTCTCTGCTGCTCCATCTTTCCAACACCCTCCCTTCCAACTCTTTCCCCAGACTCTCACTCTCCTCCTTTTTCTTCTCCGTCACCCACTTTCACTGCTTCCCCAGCTTGTCATCACACCTTAGGAGTACAGAACCCCTCATCACATGCTCACTCAGTTACCCCCTGCACTTCTCCCTTATTTCATCACTTACACGGTGACACGCTGACATAAAGGCCATGGGGAATAACCTCTAGCAGAAACACAGCTCTTTTCTCCTCTCTGATAACCCAAAGACAGTGCCAGGTGAGCTGAACAAAGGGCAGTTCTTGTCCTCAAGGGCCAGAGCATCATTCGAGTCATCGAAAGAAGTGCCAGGTGAGCCATGCTAGGGGCTATTCTTGTCCTCAAGGGTCAAAGAATCGCTTGAGTCATAAGAAGCGCCAGGTGAGATAAGCCAGGAGTCCGGCATGGACTCAAGGGCCAAAGCATCACTCGATTCATCAAAAAGCGCCAGGTGTGCTGAGCCAGGAGTCCGGCATGGCCTCAAGGGCCAAAGCATCATTCGAGTCATCGAAAGAAGTGCCAGGTGAGCCATGCTAGGGGCTATTCTTGTCCTCAAGGGTCAAAGAATCGCTTGAGTCATAAGAAGCGCCAGGTGAGATAAGCCAGGAGTCCGGCATGGACTCAAGGGCCAAAGCATCACTCGATTCATCAAAAAGCGCCAGGTGTGCTGAGCCAGGAGTCCGGCATGGCCTCAAGGGCCAAAGCATCACTCGAGTCATCGAAAGAAGCGCCAGGTGAGCTGAGCCAGGACTCCGCCATGGCCTCAAGGGCCAAAGCATCACTCGAGTCATCAAAAGAAGCGCCAAGTGAGCCGAGCCAGGAGTCCGGCATGGCCTCAAGGGCCAAAGCATCATTCGAGTCATCGAAAGAAGCGCCAGGTGAGCCGAGCCAGGAGTCCGGCATGGCCTCAAGGTCCAAAGCATCATTCGAGTCATCGAAAGAAGCGCCGGGTGAGCCGAGCCAGGAGTCCGGCATGACATCAAGGGCCAAAGCATCACTCGAGTCATCGAAAGAAGCGTCAGGTGAGCTGAGCCAGGAGTCCGGCACCGCCTCAAGGGCCAAAGCATCAATCGAGTCATTGAAAGAAGCGCCAGGTGATCTGAGCCAGGAGTCCGGCATGGCCTCAAGGGCCAAAGCATCACTCGAGTCATTGAAAGAAGCACCAGGTGAGCTGAACCAGGGGCCATTCTTGTCCTCAAGGGCCAAAGCATCACTCGAGTCAGCGAAAGAAGCACCAGGTGAGCTGAGCCAGGCGTCCGGCATAGCCTCAAGGGCCAAAGTATCACTCGAGTAATTGAAAGAAGCACCAGGTGAGGTGAGCCAGGAGTCCAGCCTGGCCTCAAGGGCCAAAAGCATCACTAGAGTCATCGAAAGAAGCGCCAGGTGAGCTGAGCCAGGAGTCCGGCACCGCCTCAAGGGCCAAAGCATCAATCGTGTCATTGAAAGAAGCGCAAGGTGAGCTGAGCCAAGAGTCCGACATGGCCTCAAGGGCCAAACCATCACTCGAGTCATCGAAAGAAGCGCCAGGTGAGCTGAGCCAGGAGTCCGGCATGGCCGCAAGGGCCAAAGCATCACTCGAGTCATTGAAAGAAGCGCCAGGTGAGGTGAGCCAGGGGCCGTTCTTGTCCTCAAGGACCAAAGCATCTTTCGAGTCATCGAAAGAAGCACCAGGTGAGCTGAACCAGGGGCCATTCTTGTCCTCAAGGGCCAAAGCATCACTCGAGTCAGCGAAAGAAGCACCAGGTGAGCCGAGCCAGGCGTCCGGCATGGCCTCAAGGGCCAAAGCATCACTCGAGTCATCGAAAGAAGCACCAGGTGAGGTGAGCTAGGAGTCCAGCATGACATCAAGGGCCAAAGCATCACTCGAGTCATCGAAAGAATCGCCAGGTGAGCTGAGCCAGGAGCCCGGCATGGCCTCAAGGGCCAAAGCATCACTCGAGTCAACGAAAGAAGCGCCAGGTGAGATGAGCCAGGAGCCTGGCATGGCATCAACGGCCAAAGCATCACTCGAGTCATCGAAAGAAGCGCCAGGTGAGCAGAACCAGGAGTCCGGCATGGCCTCAAGGGCCAAAGCATCACTCGAGTCATCGAAAGAAACGCCAGGTGAGCTGAACCAGGGGCTGTTCTTGCCCTCAAGGGCCAAACCATCACTCGAGTCATCGAAAGAAGCGCCAGGTGAGCGGAGCAGGAGTCCAGTATGGCCTCAAGGGCCAAAGTATCACTTGAGTCATCGAAAGAAGTGCCAGGTGTGCTGAACCAGGGGCCGTTCTTGTCCTCAAGGGCCAAAGCATCACTCGAGTCTTCAAAAGAAGAGCCCGGGGAGCTGAGGCAGGAGTCTGGCATGGCCTCAAGTGCCAAAGCATCACTCGAGTCTTGGAAAGAAGCACCAGGTGAGCTGAGCCAGGAGTCCGGCATGGCCTCAAGGGCCAAAGCATCAATCGAGTCTTCGAAAGAAGTGCCAGGTGAGCTGAGCCAGGGGCCGTTCTTGTCCTCAAGGGCCAAAGCATCATCCCAGCGAGGCGAAATAACCGCCTAATTTTTTTAATGTTTTAATGTGTTCCAGTGTTTCAGTCTAGTACATTAGAGTACGGGACTGCATTGAGCGACAGGAGTCCTGTCCAAACATCATTTTACATAGATTCAGGAAATAATTCCCATACCCACCAGGATGCCATGGCTACGTTTCCTAGACCGGGTTGAGAGACAATTCAACGGGTGATGTGCACCATGACCAATATTATTATTATGTTAACAGAAACAATGGTTCCTGTGGAAAGATATAAATAATGATACTAGTATGCGCAATCCCAATGTAGGTAAGGGTTACGGCGATATCAAAAGGAAAAAAAACATATACAACTCAATATTTGGTATGAATAATTGTTGTTTATGTAAATATAAATGCAATTTTTCAACAAAACTGTGCAATGTGTCCCCAGTGATCATGGAACCTAAAAACGTGGTGACATATTTGTGACATATACATTTGGTTTCCAACATTTGAAAAAGTCGACCATCAGAGGTAGTTAGTAATAGAGACAGTGTCCTTATATAATAGGTGCTGATGAATGGTTCGCTTTGCTTTTGTCGACGGCGTTTCGACCCCTGAAAAAATGAGGGGTCTCTTCAGGACCTAATGGTATAGGGACATCTGAGACGAAGGATTATCTGACAACGTGATTGAAGTGCACCTCAGGGAAGTGAGAAGTGTAAAAACGGGTTACTCACATGGGACCCAGCCGGACACCCAGCGAGGGGAAGGGGGGCTGACAGATAAGGCTGAATCGCAAGATTGCGATGCTGGATAAGCAGAAAATGGAACCGCGAGTGGACCAGTGCGGACTCCGGAGCGAAGGATTCAGGGTGTCAGTGTTGCCAGGAGATTGTAAATACTCCGACTTGCGGTAGCAGACAATTAGTACCAATAACACGACGATCCGTGTATCTGCCTTGTTAGTGGAAGTCCAGAGACCGTGAACGCGTGCAGCCGCTACGCGTCCGTGTAGAGCCACATGAGTCAGTCTCTACTTGTGCAATGATGATTGTCATTATCTGTCAGCTCCCCTTCCCCTCGCTGGGTGCCCGGCTGGGTCCCATGTGAGTAACCCGTTTTACACTTCTCACTTTCCTGAGGTGCACTTCAATCACGTTGTCAGATAATCCTTCGTCTCAGATGTCCCTATTAAATTAGGTCCTGAAGAGATCCCTCATTTCTTCAGGGGTCGAAACGACGTCGACAAAAGCAAAGCGAACCATTCATCAGCGCCTATTATTATATAAGGACGCTGTCTCTATTACTAACTACCTCTGATGGTCGACTTTTTCAAATGTTGGAAACCAAATTATATGTCACAAATATGTCACCACGTTTTTAGGTTCCATGATCACTGGGGACACATTGCACAATTTTGTTGAAAAAATTGCATTTATATTTACATAAACAACTATTGTTCATACCAAATACTGAGTTGTGTATGGTTTTCTCCTTTGATATCGCCGTAACCCTTACCTACATTGCGATTGCGCATTCTAGTATTATCATTATTTATATCTTTCCACAGGAACCATTATTTCTGTTAACACAATACTTATCCTGGTTCCGTGTGAGTAGGGTCTCCCTTGTTTCCTGTTCTCAATATTATAATTATGCACAGAGCAGTATTAAGGACTTTTTAACCCTGTATGCATGAGAATTTTGCTCCCTTATAGTTAACACTCAACTAAATTACTTGTACTAGCAGTCTGGTTTTCCAGTCAAGGAAAATGAGGCGAAATGAAACAAAATGACTTGCCCAGGATCACACAATTTAGTCGTGTGAGGGGGCATGTGTGATTTAAGATCACGTTTCACGGCCTCGCAGCCAGTAATTCAGCCACTGGAGAATTTCTCCTCCTCTCTCCAGGTTCACACAAAAGAAAAAAACGCTTTGTGCTTCGATGTCTTTCAAGAGCTAAAATAGAGCACGTGTTCAAGAAAGTTGACGGTGCAAAATACACGTTGTATGGAAAATCAATCTGACACTGACATGAAATGGTCTGGATGCAACAGAGGCGACTGAAGATGGTTTGGCCGCGGGGGTGGGGGGAGGTGGGATAAAGGGTGGGGTAGGAGCTTGGAAGAGCACGAGGGTTGGCGCAGGTAAAGCAAGCCACTAAACTACACACATTAAAAATGCATCTGTGTTTCTTGCCATAAGGTAGAGCTGTGTGCAAGTAAAACGAGTAAACAAAAAAATGAAATGTCAGGAGGAGGCCCACTTCGGAGGAAACAGTTGAATAAATCCGCAGCAGGGTGAGGTCAGAGGACCCAGGAGGTCCCTCTGGATGCAAGGGTCCAGTGGGGAGGAGCTCTGACCTGCAGCCCCAGGGCCTAGATTTAACTTCACTCGCTTGTTCTCCATTAAAAGGCACTTTTAGCTGAGAAGATTAAAAGGAAAAACACGTTTAGTGATGTTTTATGACCTGGCACAGCAGACTTGTCAACTGTCCTTTGTTTGGAAGCACACAGCATTTCTCTTCAGAGCTGTCTCAGGGGGAGGGGGGGGAGGGGGGGGGCAGTGGGCAGTAGCCATGGTGCTGGGCGCGGCTGGGCTTTGCTTCCTCTTGCATTGCCTAAGAGGATTTGCTTTTTTTCAGGATGTTTCTGTAGTTTTTTTCAAGCAAAATATTACTGATTTATAGTGCGCAGTGTGAAAAAGTCTCTCCTATGTAGCTGTGTGAGTTCAGGTTGTGGTTGGGCCGCGACTGAGTGCTGTGGGGTGCAGGCTGAACGCAGTGCGAATTTTTCACAGTGCCTGTCAGTGGGTCATAAAGGGTTTCAGAATACATGCACATCCAAACCTTGGCCTCTCTGCAGAGCATACAGAGCAATGATCAGGTGTGCCAATTGTAATTATGTGCGAAAGTGCATGAAGGAGGTACAAGGATGTCAAAATATTGACAGGGCAAAAGTTAAAGAAAAGGCAGTGTGTACAGGTGAGTGGGCGCTAAAGAGGGAAGATGGGAGGTTTGATTGGCAGATCAGTGCTTAATTTGAGCTGGTGGTTTCCGGTGCTCACCGGCACTTTATTCTCAACACCGGCTCTTATGACAGCCTGCCACATGGGGGAGGTGTTTGAATTATTTTGTGAAATAATTAAATATACATAAAAATCACTAATTCCGGACACTTGGGGCAGCATGTGTTAGTAATTTTATTGTATATTTAAAGTCTGTATTGTCACACTTGTGTGAGCGTGATGGCTAGTAGTGATAGTGCGGTCATTGGCAGCGCCAGTAGGGGCAATGGGTGGCGCAAGCTGCAGTGGCCTCCTGACAAGGGCCCTGGCACTTATTTTTTTTTTTTACAAATCAAGTAATGTGAGGAGAAAAAGAGAGTAATGGTCTAAAAAAGATACTGCAGAAGAGAGTGGTGCGACGAGGGCAACGAGAGTAATTGAGACACTCTGAAGACCTTCCTTCCCTCTTAGACAGACAGAGACAGACCTAAAGTAGGAGCTAGAAAGACACCGGAGCTGGTCCTGCACGCTCTGCGACCTGTGCTCAGGTGATGAAGCAAGCTTGCTGGGTCCAAGACAGTCCAACACATACCATTCACCGGAGCCTTCACATTTGCACTAGCGAGCGCCCGGATACCCATAGGGGAGACAGTGCTGCGCTATACAAATGAAGATTGACAACTTAACAAGCTGAATCAGTCTGCGATGGAAGCTCAGAACCATTTGGAAAGTCACTTTCATGACACAACAATGGCAGATTGTACGCTACACAAATGGCAGTAACAGAACACAGGTTAAACTAGCATTGGTAATACATCAGTTTCACCTATGTAATGAATAAACAGCTGTTTTCATCATTGTCCAGGAGAAGGAAAGAGCTTCCTGACAGATAACAGGAGTGGATAGGATGTGGCGCAGTGGCCAGAGCTGCTGACTCGAGAGCTGGGGATACCGGTTCGAGACTTGCCCGCGCCGCGCAACATCCTGTGATTCAATGCAAATCACTTAATCTCTCCGGGTGATAAATTGTTATATAAATAGTAAAAGGCAAAACTATGAAAATATAGTACCATCAAAGCGGATGCTAACAGTATTTTGGTGGCGGGAGACTGATAAGAAAAGCAGATGAGGAACAAGCATTGGTAAATGTAAGAAAATATGCTACAGCCAATAGAAATGGAGGAAAGGTAAGTGGCATGCACAGGAACCAATGAGAAGCCAGGAAAGAGAGGAGGCGGGATGAAAGTCCCTTTTAAGTTTATATTAAAAACAATAGATTTCTCAAGCACAGCGCAAGCACTGTGCAGGCAAAACCTAAAAAGAAGACATGGTGTGAATGATGGAACAGGAAGCAAGAACTGGGGCTTGCACAAGAAAGCCCAGGCTAGTTGTCAGGACTCCAGAGGCCTTTACAGCCATCATGAGATGCAAAGTGCTGAAAACACTGGGGACTGGCAGGGAAGTCAGGTCACCTTGTTCTCACTGCAGTGTAAATCCTGGTAGAAACACTTCTCATTGCAGTGTAAATCCTGGTAGAAACAGGAGAAGCCCTCTTGCCTCACACCTCCTGGATAAGAAGAGAAGGCGGGCAGCCATGAGAAGGGAACAGGAGTCTGGCCCCACCCCTAGAGACAAGTGAAAGGACACTCCTCCAACCTCTGCAAAGGCAGAGAGGTGACAACAGGGCCATTGTAAGCTGGCTGCACACTGCAGGAAAGGTGACCGACTATTACAGACACTTGGCACTCTACGGATAACAGGAGTAATTGAGGTACTGGAGAACTGGAACCAGGCAAAGCACCAAGATCAGACAAGCATGATATAAACAAGCATTGGCAAAGCCAATAGTTCTGGCCTTGGAAGCTGGTGCAGTGGTTAAAAAAAAAAACTGGGAACAAAAGGAACAAAGCGTTGAAAAAGGCAGAAAAATAAAAAAACGAGAAGACAGTGGCATGGTTATGTAGAGTGTGTGCGAGTAAGAGAGGGAATGAGGGAGTGAGGGCAGAGAGGGGGTAAACAAGAGGAGGAAGAAAATAAAGAGAAGAGTAAAAAGGGGAAGTGGAGGAGGGAAAGGATACAGAAACCAGCCTACGACTGGAATTGGAGAGGGCTCAAGGAAAAGATCTGACAGGACAGGGAGATATATGGGAGAGACAAGGAGCGGGGTAGAACAACCTTAGATACATAAAACAAACACAGAATCAGGAGATGGGAAAGCAGGGAGAGAGGAATTATAAGGACACAAATCAAACAGACTGTAAGAGTGAAAGAGGAAACTGGAGAGAAGGAGTGGGGGAGTGGGGGAGTGAGGGGGGGAGAATGAACATGAACGAACGGCAGTGCTTAATTTATGAAACAAAGCGTGCCGGTGCCCTGAGTTCTGCTCAGAAGCGGCAGCCGGTGTAATTAAATGTCAGTGCACGAATACCAAGGACGGTAGTCTTTAATCGACTACCAGTCACACCCTGCCCCTTTATCTCGCACTTGCAGGTTCCTGCTTTCTGTCTGTGACGGTTTTGCCATCTTCTTCTTCCTCCATCTTTTGGATCTGTGTGTTTTTCCTTCTCTTGCTCTCGGTAAACATCTGATAGGGGAAAAATAAGTGCCGGTCCCAAAAATAAGTGCTGGTGCCCCCCACCAGCTCAAATTAAGCACTGACCGCAATGGAAAAGTAGCAGGGTGGCGACGAGGCAACAAAGGGGGAAAGGCGAGTGGTAGCGGAGGAAGACTGTATTGCATTGTAGTTGCATTTATATCACTCTTCATACGCTGACCCCAAAGTGCATTTGATGATGGGTAGCACACTACTCTGTCGGAGTACTTTGGATGGAAGAGTGTGTCTGTCATCCAGCCTGTATGAGTAGTATGTCAATGTTGTGTGAGGACTAGAGTTGTGCTCTTAACTTGCTTTGTCGCAGCACCTACGCGTGAAATTGAAGTGAAAAGTAGAGAGCGACAGCCACCCTGAGTATTAGATGCTGGTGTACGGATGGGTAGAGTGTGTGAGCAGTGTGGACTGGGTGGGAAGTGTTTTTGTGTCGTGAGTGTATGGCAGAGACTGCTCAAAATGAGTCACTGCAAACCTGTGGCTATGGGTATGCATGTGTTCATCAAAAATGTAAGAATGTAGGCGGTCACGCAAGAATGCCTCTACAGTGATTAATTTGTAAAAGAATAGGAGCCAGTGCCCAAAACGGAGTGCCAGTGGGCGCCAACTGCAACCACTGGCTCAAATTAAGCACTGCATATACCCACGACACCAGAAAGCTTGCCCACTGCCATTGAATGCTCAATCAATGCCGGAGTGTCTGGGCCCATCAGGCAAACAAAGGCCTTCCTGTTCCAGTGAGCGTGACCACTCCAAGTGAAGGCTCAATCCATGCCGGACTGTCTGGATCCATCTGGCAAACACAGGCCTTCCTGCTCCAGTGAGCGCGAACACTCCCAGTGAAGGCTCAATCCATGCCGGAGTGTCTGGGCCCATCAGGCAAACACAGCCCTTCCTGTTCCAGTGAGCGCGAAGACTCCCAGTGAATGCTCAATCTATGCCTCTGTGTCTGGATCCATCTGCCAAGCACAGGCCTTCCTGTTTCAGTGAGAGTGACCACTCCCAGTGAAGGCTCAAACCATGCCGGAGTGTCTGGATACGTCTGGCAAATACAGGCCTTCCTATTTCAGTGAGCGGGACCACTCCCAGTGAAGGCTCAATCCATGCCGGAATGTCTGGATCCATTTGGCAAGCACAGGCCTTCCTGTTCCAGTGAGCGTGCCCACTCCCAGTGAATGCACAATCCATGCCGGAGTGTCTGGATCCGTCTGTCAAACACAGGCCTTCCTGTTCCAGTGAGAGTGACCACTCCCAGTGAAGGCTAAATCCATGCCGGAGTGCCTGGATCCGTCTGGCAAACACAGGCCTTCCTGTTCCAGTGAGAGTGACCACTCCCAGTGAAGGCTCAATCCATGCCGGAATGTCTGGATCCGTCTGTCAAACACAGGCCTTCCTGTTCCAGTGAGAGTGACCACTCCCAGTGAAGGCTAAATCCATGCCGGAGTGCCTGGATCCGTCTGGCAAACACAGGCCTTCCTGTTCCAGCGAGAGTGACCAGTCCCAGTGAAGGCTCAATCCATGCCGGAATGTCTGGATTCATCTGGTACGCACAAAGCTTCCTGTTCCAGTGAGCGCGGCCACTCCCAGTGAACACTCAATCCATGCGGGAGTGTCTGGATCCACCGGGGAAACACAGGCCTTCCTGCTCCAGTGAGCGCGACCACTCCCAGTGAACACTCAATCCATGCGGGAGTGTCTGGATCCATCTGGCAAACACCAGCCTTCCTGTTCCAGTGATACAAAAGGGGATGATGGACGGAACGTTTGAGCCAATCAAACACTCACCCCCAGTCAACTGATCTGGGTTTAATCCATCATCATTCTTTAGCTCACTCCACCACCCCAGTTCAGACATGGCCATCTGCAAATCAGTCTGACCCTGTTCCTGTTCCAGTGAGCGCGACCACTCCCAGTGTACACTCAATCCATGCGGGAGTGTCTGGATCCATCTGGCAAACACCGGCCTTCCTGTTCCAGTGAGCACGACCACTCCCAGTGAAGGCTCAATCCATGCCGGAGTGTCTGGATCCATCTGGCAAACACCGGCCTTCCTGTTCCAGTGAGCACGACCACTCCCAGTGAAGGCTCAATCCATGCCAGAGTTTCTGGATCCACCGGTGAAACACAGGCCTTCCTGTTCCGGTGAGTGCGGCCACTCCCAGTGAAGGCTCAATCCATGCCGGAGTGTCTGGATCCATCTGGCAAATACAGGCCTTCGTGTTCCAGTGAGCGCGACCACTCCCAGTGAACCCTCAATCCATGCCGGAATGTCTGGATCCATTTGGCAAGCACAGGCCTTCCTGTTCCAATGAGCGTGCCCACTCCCATTGAATGCACAATCCATGCCGAAGTGTCTGGATCCGTCTGGCAAACACAGGCCTTCCTGTTCCAGTGAGAGTGACCACTCCCAGTGAAGGCTCAATCCATGCAGGAATGTCTGGATTCATCTGGTAAGCACAAGGCTTCCTGTTCCAGTGAGCGCGGCCACTCCCAGTGAAGGCTCAATCCATGCCGGAGTGTCTGGATCCATCTGGCAAACACCGGTCTTCCTGTTCCAGTGAGCACGACCACTTCCAGTGATTGCTCAATCCATGCTGGAGTTTCTGGATCCACCGGGGAAACACAGGCCTTCCTGTTCCAGTGAGCACGACCACTCCCAGTGAACACTCAATCCATGCCGGAATGTCTGGATCCATTTGGCAAGCACAGGCCTTCCTGTTCCAGTGAGCGTGCCCACTCCCAGTGAATGCACAATCTATGCCGGAGTGTCCGGATCCACTTGGCAAACACAGGCCTTCCTGTTCCAGTGAGCGTGCCCACTCCCAGTGAACGCTTAATCCATGCCGGAGTGTCTGGATCCGTCTGGCAAACACAGGCCTTCCTGTTTCAGTGAGAGTGGCCACTCCCAGTGAAGGCTCAATCCATGCCGGAGTGTCTGGATCAGTCTGGCAAACACAGGCCTTCCTGTTCCAGTGAGAGTGACCACTCCCAGTGAAGGCTCAATCCATGCAGGAATGTCTGGATTCATCTGGTAAGCACAAGGCTTCCTGTTCCAGTGAGCGCGGCCACTCCCAGTGAAGGCTCAATCCATGCCGGAGTGTCTGGATCCATCTGGCAAACACCGGTCTTCCTGTTCCAGTGAGCACGACCACTTCCAGTGATTGCTCAATCCATGCCGGAGTTTCTGGATCCACCGGGGAAACACAGGCCTTCCTGTTCCAGTGAGCACGACCACTCCCAGTGAACACTCAATCCATGCCGGAATGTCTGGATCCATTTGGCAAGCACAGGCCTTCCTGTTCCAGTGAGCGTGCCCACTCCCAGTGAATGCACAATCTATGCCGGAGTGTCCGGATCCACTTGGCAAACACAGGCCTTCCTGTTCCAGTGAGCGTGCCCACTCCCAGTGAACGCTTAATCCATGCCGGAGTGTCTGGATCCATCTGGCAAACACAGGCCTTTCTGTTTCAGTGAGAGTGGCCACTCCCAGTGAAGGCTCAATCCAGGCCGGAGTGTCTGGATCCGTCTGGCAAACACAGGCCTTCCTGTTCCAGTGAGAGTGACCACTCCCACTGAAGACTCAATCAATGCCGGAATGTCTGGATCCATTTGGCAAGCACAGGCCTTCCTGTTCCAGTGAGCGTGCCCACTCCCAGTGAATGCACAATCTATGCCGGAGTGTCCGGATCCACTTGGCAAACACAGGCCTTCCTGTTCCAGTGAGCGTGCCCACTCCCAGTGAACGCTTAATCCATGCCGGAGTGTCTGGATCCATCTGGCAAACACAGGCCTTCCTGTTTCAGTGAGAGTGGCCACTCCCAGTGAAGGCTCAATCCAGGCCGGAGTGTCTGGATCCGTCTGGCAAACACAGGCCTTCCTGTTCCAGTGAGAGTGACCACTCCCACTGAAGACTCAATCCATGCCGGAATGTCTGGATTCATCTGGTAAACACAAGGCTTCCTGTTCATGAGCGCGACCACTCCCAGTGAAGGCTCAATCCATGCCGGAGTGTCTGGATCCATCTGGCAAACACCAGCCTTCCTGTTCCAGTGAGCACCACCACTCCCAGTGATTGCTCAATCCATGCTGGAGTGTCTGGATACATCTGGGAAACACAGGCCTTCCTGTTCCAGTGAGCGCGACCACTCCCAGTGAAGGCTCAATCCATGCCGGAGTGTCTGGATCCATCTGGCAAACACCGGCCTTCCTGTTCCAGTGAGCACGACCACTCCCAGTGAAGGCTCAATCCATGCCGGAGTTTCTGGATTCACCGGGGAAACACAGGCCTTCCTGTTCCGGTGAGTGCGGCCACTCCCAGTGAAGGCTCAATCCATGCCGGAGTGTCTGGATCCATCTGGCAAATACAGGCCTTCGTGTTCCAGTGAGCGCGACCACTCCCAGTGAACCCTCAATCCATGCCGGAATGTCTGGATCCATTTGGCAAGCACAGGCCTTCCTGTTCCAGTGAGCGTGCCCACTCCCAGTGAATGCACAATCCATGCCGGAGTGTCCGGATCCACTTGGCAAACACAGGCCTTCCTGTTCCAGTGAGCGCGGCCACTCCCAGTGAACGCTTAATCCATGTCGGAATGTCTGGATCCGTCTGGCAAACACAGGCCTTCCTGTTCCAGTGAGAGTGACCACTCCCAGTGAAGGCTCAATCCATGCCGGAATGTCTGGATTCATCTGGCAAACACCGGTCTTCCTGTTCCAGTGAGCACGACCACTTCCAGTGATTGCTCAATACATGCCGGAGTTTCTGGATCCACCGGGGAAACACAGGCCTTCCTGTTCCAGTGAGCGCGAACACTCCCAGTGGCGGTTCAATCCTTGTTAGAGCCTGCAGACCCCTAGGACCTAGGCCCAAACCCTGCAAGGACCGGTGGGAAGGCACGCCCTGTGCCCATCGTGACCGTAGTGCATGGCACGTGCCCATACTGTGCCCAGCAGGGCACCCTCAGCAATGCACAGGCCAGAACGAAGTGAAAGGAGGTCTGAGGACCAGGTGTGGCGGATGAGGGTATTCTTTCGGGGCCCCAAATAGGAGGGGAGGGGCTTGTCACTGAAGTAATTTGCTGGCACAAGGCTGCTCATCTCAGAGGGGGGCTCACTGCGTAATCATTAGCGTCAGTGACGTCAGGAGATCCCTTCTTCTGGAGAGGAGACAACTGCAGACTGCTGCAGGGGGGCTGCCCCAAACCAGAGCGGAGGGCTCAATACTCTGTTTCCCTTAACAAGGGCAGCGACCTGGTAGGTGAGATGGACTTTTGCAGATTCGGACAAGGATACAGGGGGACAGGGCTGAGACATGACTCGTGGGCATCTCAAGATGGCGCTTCTGTTGGGACAGTCTGTGGAAGGACGGAAGCGCCAATGGGTCGTGCAGAGTCGAAAAAAAAGAAACCCGTCACCTTTGTAAACAAGTCCTCGTCTGGGCAAAGGAGGACACCAGAGTTAATGCAATGAAATAGGTTATAAATGAGAACAAGTTGTGTGGGTTTTAAACGCGCATCCTAGTGCATTCTGGGAGTGATAGACACGCCTGTGACAATATAAATTCAAACACTCAGACATTGACACTTTTGGGAAAAATGGTTTCCTTCTCTGGGGACAAACCAAGCGCCTGTGAGTGGCGCCTCCTGGTGCACACAACATGAATTACATCCAACTTCTCTTCCAAATGGGAGGGGCGAAGCCTCGGCCCACTTCACACGTGGGTGAGGGTTGGAAACGCTGCGATTCTTCAGAGGAATCCCAGAGTTTTCATGAAGTGCTCAGCATCCCGCCAGGGCTGTCCACTCACTAGGAGATTATCCCCGTCCGTAAACATCCGGGCCTTCCCGCCCCATGTTTGTAGGACTGCGGCCAACGCTGCTCTTCGCAGGATCCCCCGGATGCAGCGCCCTGATGCGTTACCTGAGATATAAACACATCTGCATTCAAAGCCTCTTCACATAAACACAGCTCCCAGCATAGCGCCCAGACGGAGCAATCTGTCTTTACATGTCTCAGCACCACTACCGTTTAAGGAACAGTTTGGGATTTTTCACAATTCTAAAGCTAAACACGTTCTACTGAACCCACACTCTGCACCCCTGCAGGGCTTGCGGTCTCCCACATCACGCCTGTATGTATAGAAGTATGCGGTGCAAACCTAGCCAAAAGGCATCGCAGCGCTGCACAGGGTCAAAGATAAACAAAGCCATTGAGTGATAGGAGAGGGAGCTGGTTATAGGAATATTACTGCATTGTGATTATGCGGCAGGGGTGAGTAAATTATGTGGCAACAAAAGGCAAATTGTTTAGCAGAATACACCACATTTTGCAATAGTATAACCTCATTAGTTTGTCATTTCTAAACTTGGTAACACTGTATGGGCATTGGTTGCACCTAATTAGTACCAATTTAACACTCGAATTCAGCAATAAGCAACAGAAAAGTGACCAGTCCGTCTTTGCAAAGGGCCTTCCACCACAGTGCAACATGTGTTGCTGCATTTTTAGTAACTTTGGAACTGTTTGAGCTAGAAACAATTTTTATTGTTAAAATCTGCAGATTATGTGGCAGATGGTGTCTTAAGTGGCAAATGCAGGCAATCTATAAATTCTGCTAAAATCGCAGCGGCCGCACAATCACATAATTCCAGTGGCCCTGTAATTGCAGCAACATTGGGGCAGTCCTGATGCATACAGGGATGTTGGTGCAGATCCTGGGTGAATAGATGCAAAATGCCTGCTGCCTTTTCTCTTTTACACTTCTTGGTGTCCGGTCTGATGGTGACCTGCATGCGGGTGAGCAGAGAGCCACCCGAGATGGTGAGTTTGTCTGCACGACAGGTGGGCGTTCTGGTCATGATGGCCTTGTAAATGATGCAACTGGTTCTGAAGATGGTGCGGGCCTGCACGGGGAGCAAGTGGAGGACCATCAGGATATGGGGATCATATTTGTGAGCAGATGTTCTTAAAGGGTGCCAGTGTGGTGTCCAGGAGTCCATGAGCAGGGCCTTGCCATGATCCGGGTGCAAGAGTACTAGGGCTTGAACTGCAGTTCTAATGTCGATTCCTAGAAGAACCGGTTTCACTTTCTTTAGAAGAGAGAGCTCGTTCCAGGCCATTTTTTTTGTTTTTTGTGTAGGGTGTTCCTTGAGGGTGAGGTTGGTGCCATAGCTGAATCTAATCTGTTGGTTGAAAGCTGCAGTTCGAAGCCAGAGCTAGTCTCCTCTCGCACCGACACCTTCTCCTCCACAACTTCAGTATTGCTTGCTTTCTTCCACAACGCCTTTGTGGTGTTTGCAATCACTACCATCTGCCTTGTAGCACAAACGGGTTACAAATACCAAACAGACTCTTGCAAACATGGTTTATTGCACTACACACAGCAAGACTGGTTTTTTGCCAACAATGGGACCTGTTCTTATCAACAGAACGGACTCTTAGATCTGGCCGGTCTCACTCGTTTTTAGACCCTGAAGCAAGGTCCAGCTGCAATTAAATTGTCTGTTTTTGACCTGGGTGGGAGGAGAGTTAATGTTGGGCTTGTGTAACCATGTTGATAAAACAATGTCAGGCTTGTGTGACAACCTGCCCGGGGCGGAGACTCCAAGCTTGTAACCATGATAAAAGAAACAAATACATTGTGTAAAACTGTATAAAAGGAAGAGTCAGAAGCATTGCCAGTAGAACACCTCCCTGAAGACATCCTGGTGTCAGCAGTTGACGTGGTCTCCTCTAAGAGTAATAAACCTTTTTCTTGCCTTCCAGCTTCCAGCGCCTGCCTCGTTATTTTAGATAGTGAATCCAAAGTGGATTAAAGGTGACTTTGCGCCGGGCAGCATTGGGGATCCCAGGAGACCCGCTGCTTTTCACAAATTGGCGCCCAACGTGGGGCCCATCAGAGACACGTGGGTCCAGTAGAGAGGTCCTAACGACGGAGTGAACGACTAAATGATTGGAGTGCACCTGCCTGAAAGAGACCCTCGTCTGGCTGCCAATTGACTGAACTTCACCGGTTCCGAACGGACCTCTCTCGAGTGACCTGTGGTCCTGACTGGGGCCTTACAGGAACGCCGCATTGATTGTTGGAGTAAGAGGACAACCAGGCGCTGGAAGGGAATACGAAGAACTGTCCATACGGTCCGGGTAAGGTCGTGAGAAAACATGACTTAAATTGATTGATTGATAGAAATACTAGTATTCCTTTTTGAGTTATTTGAGACATTCCCTGCTTGCAAACAACGTAGAATAGGAATATTCTCTCTTTGCAGACAGCGAAGGACAGGTAGTGCAGACTTTTGTCTAACATTAATTGAGATATTCATTTTGACCGCTAAATACGTCATGCCTGTTTTCTCTAGATTATTTGATTGTTTTGGACCGGACCGTTTGTTAGAGGTCAGTCATCCGGCACCGCCGGAAGGCACCCCTAACAAGGACATGTACGTAAAATATGGATTAGCCACCGTAGCTTATAGCAAACTATGGCATAAGTACACTAGGAAGGACCGGGTAAATCAGTGGCCACTGACGGGATCTTTCGATCCCGCTAAAATAGAAACGTTAGAATTAGCTCTCCACAAAAAGAAAGCTAGACCAGCCATGTTTGATAGTTTTGGTTTATGGCGAAAAGAAGCAGCTCAACGAAAGAAAAGAGACGAAGCTAGACAAGATAAAGAAACGCGAAAATCAGCTTACCAAGCCTGTAAAAAGTTAGAAGAAGAACTAAAAGAAAAGGAAATCGATAAAAAGGAACAGGAATCAAAAATATCAGGTCAATGCCCTGTTAGAACGCCCTTAACTCTTTACCCCGAGTTACCAGCAAAACAGGGGGTAGATGATGATTTATTGTTAGGTCCCCCAATGATATACATGCCACCCCTTATGCCCCTACTCATCCCGTAGTACAACGCCAGGACCCCCAAAGTATAGCTGGAGATGGCACGATCGCCTCAGTCTCCACCACCTCTGCTCCCACCGAGCCACCCACACCAAATGCCTCATCAAAGGAGGCAGTAGTAGAGGTAGGAACCAAGGAAATAGGAGCGCCCAGGGTCCCGCGATTAAGTAAAAATGAGCGAGCAGGCATTGATAAAATAGTTAAAACCCTCATAGATAGGAAAGAAACAGAAGAACACGTAACAGACATATGCGACTCCTATGTTGAAAACCGCAAACGATACTTTATTGTACGTCTCTGTTACCACACCCTTACTGCATATGAAGAGAAGTACCAAAACGTAGGGCCCGAGCGATTAGTGGCTCTCTACAGGAAGGTAGACATCGGAGATGAAGGCGACAACGATGTTGCAGAACTATTTTCATCCACACTAGAAGTATTGCGTCACCTCATAGAACAAGGACAGATAGATAGGGACAGGACAACTAAGGTAGCAGGACCCCCAGTGGAAAAAACAGATAGCATGATGCCAATAAAAGAAGCTGCCCCTTACTGGGTACCTCCTAGAGGACAAGGGACTAATGACGATATAAACCATCAAGACGCTAGAGGAAGGGTGGTCTACAATTGGGTGTATCAGCCATGGGACAGACAGGACATCCTGACCTTCCGTAAATCTTTGCCGGATTTACGAAAGAACCCCACCGCCTTTACGCCGAGCTAGGTACCGCTCTGGGATCAACAATAATGACACTTGCCGACATAGACTTGTTCTTCGGGTTATGTTTGCCAGCAGATGTGTGGAAACAGGTTAAGAAAGTAAACCATACCAAACTGTTTGGTCATACCTGGGAACAACTCGACACACTAGATAAACAGCGGAACCCTGGTCAAAAACCAGTTAAAGCAATATTAGACCTCCCTGACAAAATAGTGCAGAAAGTGAAAACGCTGATCCCAGAGAAAAAGATAGACTGGTCCATAGTAACCGCATGCCGCCAGAAACCACAAGAGGACGTCTCAGAGTACTTCTCCAGATTTGAAACTGTGTTCTCTGATTACAGTGGACAAGACATGTCCACCGCAACCGGACACCACTTATTTGTGCAGAACTACGTCAAAGGATTACTGCCAGATGTATCCCAGAAACTACAAGCCAGCGAAAGTAGTTGGGCAGCATCTAAACCGACGGCCATTCTCCAAATGGCCCAGTATTACGAGCATCAGAGAAACGAAAATGACAGGGCTACAGAAAGGAAAAAGAAGGACTTGAAGGAAAGGGTAATGATAGCACAACTCCAGGGGGCGAATACAGGAGGGGAGCAATATAGGGGAGGAAACCAGCAGAATACCCCTAGAGTACAGCCACCTAGGAACAATCCATCTACATCATATGTAGGACGCCAAGACCTAGGACAGGATCAATGTGCATTTTGCAAAAATATGGACACTGGAAATCCCAATGCCCGGCTTTGTTAGGAGCTGCTAGGGGCAGAGGGGCGAGGAAATAGCAAGTGGACAGAGAGGAAGAGGACGTGGGAGAGGGTACGCGAGTGAAGCAAGCGAGGAAAGGCCAGGAAGAGTGAACGCATTTGACCATCCCAGACAGAATCAGTACCAACAGACAGATTATGACAATACGTACGACTTTGCATAGGACAGCCAGGGGCAAGGGAGGGATCCAGTCGAGCTCTGCGTTGATCAGCAAGGCCCTTATGTTACCGCTGAGGTCCTGGGCACAAGGTCGCCATTTTTTGTAGTCACAGGAGCAACACGTAGTGCACTATCCAAACGACTGATTCCAAGGGCACCCTTGTCAGGCTCACATGTGACCTCAATAGATTTGACGGTACGCCCTCCACCAACCCTTTGTCCCGACCCATCCCTTTTAATCTTGACAGCAATGGCGTCGAAACGACATTCCTCCTCTCATCTAACACCCCAGACGCCATTATGGGCCTCGACCTTTTGAAACACTTCCATGCGACTATCAGATGCTCACCAGACGGAGTGCGTGTCATCCTGTATGACAACCCCCAACGCCATAGAGAGAACCCTTTTCAGCACATGTTTTCCATCTCTGAGACCGACACATCCCTACTGGACACTTTGCCATCACACTTATGGGCTAGGGCTGATTCAGACGTAGGACGAATGATGATTGACCCAGTACACGTAACAATACGACAGGACGCAACCCTACCGAAGGTACCGCAGTACAAAATATCGCCAGAGGGTGAGAAAGCACTAACAGAGATCATACACTCTTTGGTAGAGGCAGGGGTGGTAGAGGAAGTAGTGAGCAACATTTGTAACAGTCCCATACTACCGATTGTAAAGAGACAGGGAGAGGGAGATGGGAAAGCCTACCGCTTCATCATTGACCTGCGGGAGGTAAACAAAATCGTAGTACCACAATACCCAGTAGTTTCCGACATCACGACAATTTTGACTTTAATCCCCTCCACTGCCACCACCTTCACTGTGATCGACCTCAAGAACGCCATCTTTTCCATACCTATACACGAGGACAGCCGCTATCTTTTTGGATTTACCCTAAATTCCCGTTCGTATAGATTTTGTAGAGCACCTCAGGGGTACACTGAGAGCCCAAGTATCTATAGCCAGGCGCTTAAAAGACAGTTGGACGCCATACAATTGCCAGATGGAGTGGCACTAATACAATATGTAGACGACATCCTTCTAGCAGCAGACACCATACCAATAGCCGTCACAGCCACCATCAAACTACTCCATTTCCTTGCTGAGAATGGTCACAAGGTCTCCCGAAAGAAACTGCAGTTCTGTAAATCACAAGTGACCTATTTGGGTCATCTTTTATCAAAAGAAGGGAGAAAACTCACGCCTGACAGGATCCAGACAATTCTAGACACCCCAGTCCCCAAAAATCAGAAGCAAGTCCGCTCTTTGATAGGCCTCACCTCGTTTTGCAGACAGTGGTTACCGAACTTTAGCCTCATTGTCAAACCCCTTCTCTCCCTCCTAGCTAAGGACATCCCCTCACCTCTCCCCTGGACCCCCCGAATGCCAGACAGCCTTTAAAGAACTATGCAATACCCTTTGCTCAGCACCAGTCCTAGGAACCCCAGATTACTCCAAACCATTCTTCCTCTACACACACGAAAGGGAGGGATGTGCATTGTCTGTCCTAACACAATCAATTGGTCACAAACAACGCCCTTGTGCATATTTTTCTGCCACCCTCGATCCAGTAGCCAGAGCACTGCCAGCGTGCCTGCGCGCTGTGGCAGCTGCAGCGGTATCAATACGCCAGAGCGAAGGAATAGTGCTCTCCAATCCAGTCACTGTTTTAGTACCCCATGCAGTCGACACACTACTGAACCAGACCAAAACCCAACACTTGACTAGCGCCCGACTGACAGGATAGGAGTTGACCCTGCTAGCACCGCACATTACCCTAAAGCGATGCACCACCCTCAATCCAGCCACACTGTTACCCCTACCCGAGAACGATTCTAACGTGGCTCCACTACACGACTGTGTGACACTAACCGATGAACAAACAAAAAGTAGAGTAGACCTCAGAGACACCGCCTTTCTAGAGCCAGATGGAAAACTATGGGTGGATGGTTCGTGCATCAAACTCCCCGACGGCACCACCTCAGCTGCATACGCTGTCACCACAGCCCGAACCATTCTAGAAACAGCCCGTATTGCCCAACGTTCCGCCCAGGCAGCAGAACTCATTGCCCTCACACGAGCATGTATTTTAGCAGCTGGCACGACAGTTAACATATACACCGACAGCCAATACGCCTTCGGGGTGGTTCACCATTTCGGGATTCTATGGAAAGAAAGAGGGTTCCTGACTTCACACGGTACACCCATCCTGCATGGAGATTTAGTCTCCGCCTTGACGGAAGCAGTCCTCCTCCCCAAAAAGCTAGCAGTGATAAAATGCCAAGCACATAGGAAAGTGACAGATCTCATTGGACAGGGAAATGCGCTAGCAGACGTTACTGCCCGAGCCACAGCAGAAGACAGAACCATGACACGAATGTATGTGACCAGGTCACAAGCTGAACAATGGACTGATGCTAGGACCACTGTAAGGGACATACAGACTACAGGCACACAAGACGAATTGACCGAGTGGGAAAAGGTGGGACTAAAAGACGAGGAAAATTGCTGGAGAACTAAAGACGGAAATAAATGGCTGTTACCCAATGCCTACCTCATCCCCATATTGACCATGGCACATTTACCAGCACAGATAGGCTCCACCCCCATGATTGAACTAATCACAAGAGTATGGCATAATGTCAAGATAACAGAATCTGCAAAGCGCCTAGTACAACAATGTATAGTATGCCTACAACACAACCCAGGGAAAGGGACAGTAGTACCACGGGGAGGGTTTGGAGTCCCTGATCACCCCTTTGAAGTCCTTCAAATGGATTACATCCAACTAGAGAGATGCCATGGTCTAAAATATGTCCTGGTGTTTGTGTGCGCTTTTAGCAAATGGGTGGAGGCATATCCCACCCGCGACAATACTGCCATAGCCACTGCAAAAGTATTGTTGAAAGAATTCTTCCCCGGTACGGCCTTTGCAGAATTTTATGGAGCGTACAACGGCCCACACTTCGTAGCCGAAGTGATACAGAACATACTGAAAGGGTTGGGGGTAAAACAAAAATTCCATGCCGTCTTCCACCCCCAATCAGCGGGCCTGGTAGAGAGACACAATGCAACATTGAAACTAAAGCTAGCCAAAATAGTTGCCACAACCGGGTTGAAATGGCCCGACGTCCTTCCATTGGCATTGCTATCAATGCGCTCCACCCCGACCAAACACAGACTGACCCCGTATGAAGTGGTCTTCGGCAGGCCTATGAACATTTGGGCGGCACCAAGACCCACCTCCATTAACGATGTCCCGAACATATTAATGTCAGACTATCTGCATAAATTGACAAACGAGCTAACAATTATCCACCAACAGGTGCAGCAAGCCTTGCCTGACATATCCAGGGGCCCAGGACATGTGATAAAGCCTGGGGACTTCATCCTAGTTCGCAACTTCCAAAGAACGAAGAATCTGGAGCCCAGGTGGACGGGCCCCTGGCAAGTCTTGATCACCACTCAAACTGCCCTCCGAGTGGAAGAAAAAAAAAATTGGCTGCACGCCCACCACTGCAAGAAAGTCCCTCCAACGCTGGCAACCTCTGAAGAGGTGGAGGTGCAAGAGGAAGTACTCGCAAAAGACCGACCAGCTCTGAGTTGCTACCCACAAGAAGACACCCTCCAACTGTCTGAATTTCCCGACCCCACGGTGCCATCCAAGGAAGGGTACAACCTAAGATCGACGAAAAGGGGGGAGCTCCAACAACCAGGCCACTAACTGAGTCAGAGTCTCAGATCGGTAGCACAGCCAAACGACGCTACCAGGAAAAACACCAGACAAAAGTCTGTGGTACTAACAGTTGGTGAGCTCCTCGAAGATGATGGAAGAAACGGAACACCTGCAAAGCCACCGCAAAGACACCAAGACTTTTGAACTGCATAGTACAAAGACAATTGCACTTGTAGCTGCATTTCTCACCTGCCTCCTGCTAATGGTCACACTCTGGATCATTGAAGAGAATGCACCTGCATACAGAACATTGTCACCAACCATGCAACCAATCACAAAGAAAGAACACTACCTGGTATCACTACCGCCACATCTCCGAGAACGACGCAAAGAATTCTGGAATAATTCTTTCGTACAGATGCTGCACCAGCACAATCTTGCCACCAATGCCACTAACTGTTGGGTCTGTGGGCTGCTACCACATGCCACTGAACATTCCATCCCTTTCATCCCTTCACCCTTTTCTGTTCATGGATCTTGCCTTGCCTGGATGATGCTCCTACAAGAAAGTTACAAAGACAATGCCACTTCCGATGGGACAATCGCTCAGTTCTACAACGAGTTCTGGCTAAACCAAACAGGAAGAACAGCAGCTCCCTTTTGCCCTCACACCTCCAATACGACATTCCCAATGAATGTCCCCTCCAAAGAACGAGTGGAAATACAAGTGTTCAATAATCCTGTCAGAGCCACATTTTCCTACCTGAAGAAAAGAACTGCTGCAACACTGACTGTGGCCCTATCTGTGGTGAACGTCTCTGGCCTTGTATGCATTGAAGGCCGTGGGACTAAGAATGTGGGTCACAGCACTTGTAACATTGTAAGGACTTTGAACACTGCCAATCCTCCAGCATTTGTTGCATCACCCAATATGTACTTTGTCTGTGGAACCAAAGCCTACACCTGGCTCCCAAGAAACTGGGGGGCACGTGCTACATCGCCTTTGTTTTGCCACCGACCTACACAGCCCCTGCAGAGCATCATCGAGAAAAGCGTTCTAAAGACACTGATCAAGCAGACTCTGCCGCATCACAGTTCGTTGACGCAGCAAAAGGGCTCGTCCCGCTATGGGGTCCGATGGCAAACAGCCGAGCCATCAGACATCTGTCTCAAGCGGTAGAAACCGCCCTGAACGTCACAGCTGGCATCCTCACCAACAACACTGCCGAGCTTCAAGCGGTCCGTCTGGTGGCCCTACAAAACCGCATGGTCCTGGACGTGGTACTAGCGGATCGTGGAGGAGCATGTCGCATCATTGGTGCCAGTTGCTGCATATACATCCCTGATAATTCACCCTCTGTCTATGAAGCAATCGAACATCTCCACAGACTGTCTTCAGAAATTCATCAAGGATCAGAGACTTGGACAATTGGAAGTTGGCTTTGGGGCATCTTAAAGGACTGGGGTTGGAAAATATCAATGTTTCTCTTGGTCCCAGTATTGGCAATATGTGGTTGCTGTTTGGGTGTACACTGTATACCACCTTTGTGTTCTCTTTGCATAAGTGCCTTGCGCCCTAAGACTATGGACACTCAGTTAACAAAAATGAGAGTAATGTATGAACAAGAAATACAGGACATTATGGAGATCGAAATAGACTGACAAGATGGCTAGTTATGTTCAAAGGGGCGACTGTTAAGAACAAAACACAATCATGAACATTCTGCGCCATCTTGTCTGATGAAAGTTCCTACGTGCACATAAACTACAGTTATTCTGATTTACCACAGCCATTTTGTACTCTGTTGGTCACCTTCATTTCACCCTGTCCTCTAGCAGCCTTCTGACTCTCTGACCAAACCTGATATGTGTGCTGGGGGCTATAAACTATTTCCACGACAAACATCAACATCACCTGCTGCCTCAAACTCGTCTTTCCTCTCATCCCTGCACAAACGGGTTACAAATACCAAACAGACTCTTGCAAACATGGTTTATTGCACTACACACAGCAAGACTGGTTTTTTGCCAACAATGGGACCTGTTCTTATCAACAGAACGGACTCTTAGATCTGGCCGGTCTCACTCGTTTTAGACCCTGAAGCAAGGTCCAGCTGCAATTAAATTGTCTGTTTTTGACCTGGGTGGGAGGAGAGTTAATGTTGGGCTTGTGTAACCATGTTGATAAAACAATGTCAGGCTTGTGTGACAACCTGCCCGGGCGGAGACTCCAAGCTTGTAACCATGATAAAAGAAACAAATACATTGTGTAAAACTGTATAAAAGGAAGAGTCAGAAGCATTGCCAGTAGAACACCTCCCTGAAGACATCCTGGTGTCAGCAGTTGACGTGGTCTCCTCTAAGAGTAATAAACCTTTTTCTTGCCTTCCAGCTTCCAGCGTCTGCCTCGTTATTTTAGATAGTGAATCCAAAGTGGATTAAAGGTGACTTTGCGCCGGGCAGCATTGGGGATCCCAGGAGACCCGCTGCTTTTCACAGTAGTGCTTGCGTCTCAGGAGCAAACAGGTACTGTGGATAGCGACTCCCGGCACTTCTAGATTTACATTTAAGGCACCGATTAGGATGTAATTGTAACTGGAATTGTATTTAAATAGCGCTTACTACCTCTGACGAGGCGCTGAAGCGCTTATCGGGGAGCAGCGCGCTACTCAGGAACCCAAAGTGAATTAGTGGTGGATTAGTGTAGGGAAAATAAGTTATTAATTCTAGCCGTGGACATGCGAGTCTGTTTGTTGGATTGAATAGGATTAAGGAGGGATAGAGGACGGAAGAGCCTAGAAAGGGTTATTTGGACATCATAGAAGTAAAATGAGGTTTGTGATGAGTCAGAGCGGAGGTAGAGGATATATTGAAAGAGGTATAGGATGAGAGAGCGGAGGTAGAGGATATATTGAAAGAGGTATAGGATGAGACAGAGCGGAGGTAGAGGATATATTGAAAGAGGTATAGGATGAGAGAGCGGAGGTAGAGGATATATTGAAAGAGGTATAGGATGAGAGAGCGGAGGTAGAGGATATATTGAAAGAGGTACAGGGTGAGACAGAGCGGAGGTAGAGGATATATTGAAAGAGGTATAGGATGAGAGAGCAGAGGTAGAGGATATATTGAAAGAGGTATAGGATGAGAGAGCGGAGGTAGAGGATATATTGAAAGAGGTATAGGATGAGAGAGCGGAGGTAGAGGATATATTGAAAGAGGTATAGGATGAGACAGAGAATTGGAGAGAGTTGAAGGGTTTTTTCTACAGTGGGAGTAAAGTAATAAATATATAGATACATAACTACATAGAAAGGTATACATGTATATGAAAAATAATACAGGAGATATAAGGTTGCATTTAATAAAGTCCCATATGTATGGGTACAGAGTTAGAAACGCCAACCTTCAAGTGTTGCTGTACATAAAGCGAATTTATTTATGTATCTTTATTTGAATTGTTTTTTCGAGGGAAAAATTATATATATATATATCCCAGCTCGAAGGTTGCCCAACATGCGAGAAGCACTCGGTGCACAGTGCTAAGGCGCAATCCTTTATTTAGGTACGGGCGGCATCCGTCATGTTGAAAAACTATTTGAACAGCTTTTCCGTCGTGCGCCTTACGTGTTTCAAAGTCAACGCTTCCTCATCAGAGGCTTGGCGGAAGAGAGACCTGCCGTTCCGGTCACTCCCCCTCATTAAATCGATGCTTCATGGCACGCCCTTGGATGGGCTGCTCAAAGGAGACTGACACTGCATATTGGGAGTTGAAGTGCCGGCAATTGTCCTCCACAATGGATGCACTAAATTTACTGTTCCATTTTGCAAGCCCTGAATGGGCCTCCTCATGCGGACTCGTCCTCAAATCTGCACTGTTGCCCCACTGAGAGGCTCGGTAAATACCAGACCTCGTGGCCCCCTGAGATAACGGGGTGGGGTGGTGCACTCTTGGCGGCAGGGCTGCCGCCTAATATCCCAGCTCGAAGGTTGTCCCCCGAAAAAACAATTCAAATAAAAATTGTCGCATCCAGTGCCTAGAGCTTAGCTGGCAGGCACTTCAAGCTGTCACCGTGGCAGTACTGGTAGCAGGAACTGGATATGGATCACCAGAGTCACAGTGCACTGCCACGGTGACAGCTTGAAGCGCCTGCCAGCTAGCCTCTAGGCACTGGATGTGACCACATCTTGCCAGCCTGGACCCACCTGCAGGGACACAAGCTGCACACAGCTCAAATGTCCAGGAAGCACCCTTCAGACCCATGCAGGTATTCAGGGTATCGATTTTCACAATGCTGACCAGGAGCCGGCCTGCTGCCAGTCCAGGGACACTCGAAAAGCTGTGGCTGAAAGGCTGAGCATCCGTCCACCTCGAAAGGGGGTCAATTCCAAGGACTTCCTGAAGGATCAATCTACATGAACAAACCTTGGCACTACGCCACGAGGATACTCCCCGTCCATGTCACAGGCCAGGCCTGGTACCCACCGAGAGCACGTTAGTGGGGTGTGTGCCCTGAGATGCAGTGGGTGTCATCTACAACAAAGAAGGCATTAACCCCTGAGTGTATTTGCGGCTGGGGCAGAGAGAGACCACAGGAGCCGGCTGTGGAGGCTAGCCTACTCTCCATACACTAGACTGAGCTGTGCAGGCTAGCCTACTCTCCCCTACACTAGACTGAGCTGTGGAGGCTAGCCTACTCTAAATACACTAGACTGAGCTGTGGAGGCTAGCCTACTCTCCATACACTGGAGTGAGCTGTGGAGGCTAGCCTACTCTCCATACACTAGACTGAGCTGTGGAGGCTAGCCTACGCTCCATACACTAGAGAGACCAGTGGAGGCTAGCCTACTCTCCATACACTAGACTAACCTGTGGAGGCTAGCCTACTCTCCTTACACTAGACTGAGCTGTGGAGGATAGCCTACTCTCCATACACTAGACTGAGCTGTGGAGGCTAGCCTACTCTCCTTACACTAGACGGAGCTGTGGAGGCTAGCCTACTCTCCATGCACTAGAGTGAGCTGTGGAGGTTAGCCTAATCGCCTTACATTAGACTAAGCTGTGGAGGCTAACCTACTCTCCCATGCAGTACAAGAGAGCGCAGTGGCGGGTATCCTGTTCCATACATAGGAGTGAGCTGTGGAGGCTATTCTACACCCCATGCACTATATCGAGCTGTAGCAGTAGTCATACTCTCTGTGCAAGCGAGTGAGCTGTGGAACCTTTCTTACACTCCCATGCACTGTAGCGAGCTGTGGAGGCTATCCCACTGCCCCATGCACTGTAGCGAGCTGTGGAGGCTAGCCTACTCTCCATACACTAGACTGAGCTGTGGAGGCTAGCCTACTCTCCATACACTAGAGTGAGCTGTGGAGGCTAGCCTACTCTCCATACACTAGAGTGAGCTGTGGAGGCTAGCCTACTCTCCATACATTAGACTGAGCTGTGGAGGCTAGCCTACTCTCCATACACTAGACTGAGCTGTGGAGGCTAGCCTACTCTCCATACACTAGACTGAGCTGTGGAGGCTAGCCTACTCTCCATACACTAGTCTGAGCTGTTGAGGCTAGCCTACTCTCCATACACGCCTACTCTCCATACACTAGACTGAGCTGTTGAGGCTAGCCTACTCTCCATACACTAGAGCTGTGGAAGCTAGCCTACTCTCCATAGATTAGACTGAGCTGTGGAGGCTAGCCTACTCTCCATGCACTAGAGTGAGCTGTGGAGGCTAGCCTACTCTCCCGTGGAGTACAAGAGAGAGCAGTGGCGGGTATCCTGTTCCTTAAATAGGAGTGAGCTGTGGAGGCTTTTCTACTCCCCATGCACTATATCGAGCTGTAGCAGTAGTCATACTCTCCGTGCAATGGAGTGAGCTGTGGAGCCTTTCTTACACTCCCATGCACTGATGCACTGTTGCGAGCTGTGGAGGCTATCCCACTGTCCCATGCAACGGAGCAAGGTGTTGCGGCTATTCCACTGTCCCATGCACTAGAGCAAAGTGTCAAGGCTGTCCCACTGCCCCATGCACTGTAAGTAAAGCACAAGTTACTAACTTGTGTAACGATATATCTGTAAGAGACAGTAGTTAGTGACAGATTCCTTACCTTAGAATATCCCCAGGCGTCAGGCTGGATCCGGAAAGTTTTTTGCGTAGCAGTACCCTTGCGCGTCGGTAGGCGGCGTCGTGCGGCTCCGCGTCCGTCGTCGGCGTCGTGATCGCCGGGATGACGTCGCGGGCAGTACTTAGGCGCCGCCCCTGCGCGCTGACGTCAGTTCTGTACACGACTTTCCGCGCCAGGAACGCAGAGCCATGCAAGAAGCTGACATAGGTGTCTGAAAAATACTAGGGCCCTGAAAGGGATGTCCTTAACCCTAGAAATCAGTTCGCAGAACGGGGAGGATGGGTGGGCGGTAGGAATCTGTCACTAACTACTGTCTCTTACAGATATATCGTTACACAAGTTAGTAACTTGTGCATCTGAAAGAGACACGTTAGTGACAGATTCCTTACCTTAGAATAGATACCCCAGCAATACCAACCCCGGTGGTGGGTCTGCGAACAAAGATCAGACAAGGAAGTCCTGGAGGACAGAACGGCCAAAGAAGCCGTCCCTCCGGACCTGACTGTCAAGGCAGTAATGCTTTGTAAACGTGTGCAGCGAGGCCCACGTAGCTGCCTGACAGATAACCGGCAGCGGAACACCGCGGCCCAAGGCCGTGGTAGCAGCCGTTGCCCTGGTGGAATGGGCACGCAGCCCAACAGGAGGCTCCTTCTTAGCCAAAGAATAGCAGGTCTTGATGCACAAGGTAACCCAGCGGGAGATGGTCCTCTTGTGCACCGCCCGACCTTTTTGGCGCCCACGTAGCCAACAAAGAGCTGGTCATCCACCCGGAAGTGTTTTGTGCGGTCAATATAGAAAGAGAGCGCACGTTTTGGGTCCAGACGGTGGAGCCTCTCTTCCTCTCTGGAAGGATGCGGAGGCGGAAAGAAGGTGGGCAAAGTGATGGTCTGCCCAATGTGGAAAGCAGTAACCACCTTTGGCAAGAAGGACGGACGCGTCCGAAGAACAACCTTGTCTGGATGAACAGACAGAAAGGGAGGTTTGCAAGATAGAGCCTGGAGCTCACTCACCCGCCGAGCGGAGGTGATGGCCACCAGAAAGGCTGTCTTCAGAGTCAGAAGACGAAGAGGACAGTTATGTAGAGGCTCAAAGGGAGCGCACATTAAAAAGGTAAGAACCAAGTTCAAGTCCCACTGAGGCATCACAAACGGAACAGGAGGGAAGAGGTGAGTAATGCCTTTTAAGAACCTGTTAACAACAGGGGACTTGAAAAGGAGGGCTGATCAGGGAGCCTGAGGAAGGCCGAGATAGCACAAAGATAACCCTTGATGGTACCCAGGGCAGAACCCTGTTGGGCCAAAGAGAGAAGGAACAGAAGGACCTCAGAAAGAGGGGCAGAAAGGGGATTCACAGCCTTTGCTGTGCACCATGCCACAAATTTGTTCCACCTGCAGGCGTATACCACCTTAGTGGAGGGACGCCTGGCTGCCAGAATCACATCACAAACTTCGGGAGGCAAGTCGAAAGGAATCAACTGCCGCCGCTCAATCTCCACGCAAGCAGGTGTAGACTGGACAGGTTCGGGTGGAGGACCGTCCCCTGCTGCTGCGACAGAAGATCCTCCCGAAGAGGCAGACGGATCGGGGGATCTACGCTCATATTGAGTAGCTCGGGATACCAAACTCTTCGAGCCCAGTCCGGAGCCACAAGAATGACTTGGGCCCGGTCGTGCCGAATCTTCTTCAACACTCTGGGTAGAAGTGGTATAGGCGGAAAGGCGTACAATAGACCGCAACTCCACTCGTGACGAAAGCGCCGCCGAGCGAGTGCCGCCTTGGAAATTCCAACGCGCAGAACTGATGACATTGCGCGTTCTCTTCGGTGGCGAATAGATCTAACCAAGGCTCTCCCCACTGTAGAAAGAGTCCTTGCGCCACTTCCGAGTGAAGACGCCATTCGTGATCCATCATGCACCTGCGGCTGAGTTCGTCCGCCCTGGCGTTCAGGGAACCTGCCAGGTGTTGAACCACCAGGAACATGCCCTGATGTTCCAGCCATGTCCAGAGGCGCAGAGCCTCCTGACAAAGGGTCCACGACCCCACCCCGCCTTATTTGTTGCAGTACCACATGGCGGTGGTGTTGTCTGTGAACACCTGCACTACCTTCCCTTTGACAGAGGGAAGGAATGCCTTGAGTGCAAGTCGGATCGCCCGGAGCTCCAGAAGGTTGATATGGAGCCGGGACTCCGCCGGAGACCAGAGGCCTCTGATCTCCGCCTCTCCCATGTGACCGCCCCATCCCAGAAGGGACGCGTCCGTCACAACTGTGTGCTCTGGCTGGGGAAGGGAGAGGGATCTGCCCATGACCCATTGCCGGTTCGAGAGCCACCACTGCAACTGTTTTGCAGTCCCCTCCGAGATCTGGACGTGATCGGACAGGTCGCCCTGGTGCTGCGCCCACTGGAACTTCAGGTCCCACTGCAGAGCCCGCATATGCCATCTGGCATGAGTGACCAGCAGGATGCAGGAGGCCATGAGGCCCAGCAGCCTCAGGGTCATCCGTACCGAAACCCAGGATAAGGGCTGAAAGATCGGAATCATAGCCTGAATATCCCGGACTCGCCGTTCGGGAGGATAGGCCCGAAACTGCGTCGTGTCCAGAACTGCTCCGATGAAAAGGAGCTGTGGAGAAGGAATCAGATGCGACTTTGGCACATTGATGGAGAACCCCAGCGAGTGCAGGAGTTCGGCCGTAGTCTGGAGGTGGGAGACAACTGCCTGGGACGAGCCCGCCTTCAGCAGCCAGTCGTCGAGGTAGGGGAAGACTGAAACCCCTGCCCGGCGCAGATGAGCTGCGACCACCGCCATCACTTTCGTGAACACCCGAGGGGCACTGGTAAGGCCAAAGGGGAGCACGGTGAACTGAAAATGCTCGAGGCCTACCGTGAACCGAAGGTAACGCCGGTGGGCCGGCAGGACGGGGATGTGGAAATAGGCGTCCTGCAAGTCCAACGCTACCAACCAGTCTCCGGGGTCGAGGGCAGTCAAGACCTGAGCTAGGGTGAGCATCTTGAACTTCTCCTTCCGGAGGAAGCGATTGACGTTCCGGAGGTCCAAGATAGGACGCATGTCCTCCTTGTCCTTTTTGGGCACCAGAAAGTAGTGGGAGTAGCAACCACGCCCTACTTCTGGGGTCGGAACATGCTCGATGGCCCTCTTGGCCAAGAGGGCCGTGACTTCCTTCTGTAGAAGCACCAAGTGATCCCCTGACATGCGGTGGAATTGAGGTGGCATGGCTGGGGGGTGGTCTCGAAGGGGAGGGAGTAGCCCCTTCGGACAATGTCCAAGACCCACTTGTCCGAGGTGATGGGACGCCAGTGGTGAAGGTGATGGCGGACCCTGCCCTCGACTGGCGTGCTGTGCACCTGAAAGGAGGGACTAGGAGGGCTTGGAGGCCGCGGACGGGTTGGAGGTGGTGGCCTGACCCGCACGCTGGTTGCCCGAACCGCCACGGCGGTATCCACGCCCTCGGCCACGCGAAGGCGCTTGCTGCGCGGGCCGTTGGCCGGGCTGTGGACGTGACTCGGCGCCCCTTCCGTGGCCACGAAAGGGGCGAAAAGCAGACGTTTGCGGAGGGCGCACAACAGCAAGGCCCAGGGACTTAGCAGTAGCCCGTGAGTCCTTGAAACGCTCCAGCGCATGGTCTGCCTTCGAACCAAAAAAGACCGACTCCATCAAAGGGCATGTCCATGAGAGTATTCTGGACATCCCCTGAAAAACCAGTGGTTCTCAGCCAGGCGTGGCGACGCAGCGCCACCGTCGTTGCAAGCGATCTGCCCAGCGAGTCGGCGGTATCAAGGCCACAGCGGATGGTATATTTAGCCGCATCACGCCCTTCCGCAATAGCGCGGGTAAGCAGTGTCTGGACCTCCTCAGAACACTGCGGCAAAACATCAGCCACCGAATCCCACAGGGAGTGGGTGTATCGGCCCAAGAGGCAAGCGGTATTAACAGACCGCAAGCCAGCACTGGAGGAAGAGAAAGCCTTCTTCCCAAAGTGATCCAGGCGCTTGGATTCCCTATCCGGAGGGGCGGTAGGGAAGGCTGTTTGGGAGGCAGAGGCTTGGACAACCAAGCTCTCAGGGGTGGGGTGTTGGGAGAGAAACAGGGGTCGCCCGGAGCCGGGCGATGGCGTCGGGCCACGTTCCTATCCACAGGAGCCCCTGTGGTGGGTTTGGACCAGGCACCCAAAAGAACGTCAGTGAGTGCATCGTTGAACGGCAGCAGAGGCTCCGAAGAGGAGGCCGCCGGCTGAAGCACTTCAGTCAGGAGGTTAGTCCTGACGGCCACTGTAGGCAACTGGAGATTTAAGGCTCCAGCAGCTCTACGCAACACCGTTGCAAAATTAGCCCCTCCTCCGTTGCCACGGGAGGAGACAGCATGCCAGAGTCGGGGGAGGTATCCAGCCCACTGGCATCCCCAAGTTCCTCAACCCAGTCCGGGTCAAACTCGCACTGTTGTGTGAGAGGGTCGTCAGACCCCTCCCAGCTCTCCTGGTCCTCCTCAGGTTGAAAAGATGGAGGAGGAGGGACATAAGGGACCCAAGGCCGCATCGGGCGCTGGAACCGGCGCCGGGCGACGCCGGTCCGGCTCCATGTCCGGACCCGGGAGAACCGGGAACGACGCCGCCCGGAGCCCCGGACGGCGCCGGAAACGGCACCGGGGACATCGGGCGGAGGCGTGGTTAGGTCAACCGGCGCCGATGGGGGTTGCGGCACCACCGGAACCGGGTCGAGGCCGGGGCCGGAGCCGAGGCCGGGACGAAGGCTGGTGGGACAGGCGACGCCGGGACCGGAGTCGACGGCGACGCCGGAGCAACCCCATCAGGGCCCGCGGGGCCCGAAGGCGCACCGGAGGGACCTTGAGGCCCGAAGAGGCGGGCCATGGCCGACAGGAATTTCTGTAGCCGCCGGAGTCGCCCCCGAACCCGGGAAGGACGGGTAATGCGGGGGCAACTCGACAGGCACGTCCGGGGCCGCGGGGCGGGACGGTGCCGACAGGGACCTCAGCCGAGTCGCGCGACCGGCGAGGCGAAGTCTTAGAGCGATGACGCCGCTTAGACTTCTTGTGCTTCGACTTACCGGAGGAGCGCGAAGACTTGGATTCCGACGAACGGCGGGGACTCCGCGTCCGGCCCTCGACCTCTCCCGGGACCGGGGCTTGCTGCGGCGCGGAGCCGACTGCCGGACTTCAAGGAGCTTTCGAGACCGCTCTCGCAAAGCCTTCGGATGAAGTTTCCGGCAGTCAGGGCACGACTTCGTGTCGTGGCCTCGGCCGAGACAGAAGAGACACTCGAGGTGGGGGTCCGTGATGGACATCATACGACCACATTCCTCGCAGGGCTTAAAGCCGGGCATCCCTACGACACCTTAGGAGTCGTGAAGACTCGTTGAAGAGAACAGTGAAAAATTTCACAAAAAGATAGTCAAAAAGTGACTAGGGCACTGCTCTTCCCGGATCTGCGCTTACTGGCGCGGAAAAGAAGAACTGACGCCAGCGCGCAGGGGCGGCGCCTAGGTACTGCCCGCGACGTCATCCCGGCGATCACGACGCCGACGACGGACGCGGAGCCGCACGACGCCGCCTACCGACGCGCAAGGGTACTGCTACGCAAAAACTTTCCGGATCCAGCCTGACGCCTGGGGATATTCTAAGGTAAGGAATCTGTCACTAACGTGTCTCTTTCAGATTAAATAAATAAATAAAATATTATTTACCATGCACTGTAGCGAGCTGTGGAGGCTATTCTACTGTCCCATGCACTGGAGCAAGGAGTCAAGGCTATCCCACTGCCCCAGTACACTGGAGGAAGGTGTCGAAGCTATCGCACTGCCCCGTACACTTAAGTGAGCTGTGAGAATACTCCCACACACACTCAGAGGCCAGTTTTCTACAGGGGCCCCGCCTTAGGAGGACTGACAGCGCCCTCAGATAACGCAGACCTCAAGTTTAAGGGGCCCCTTTGGGCCCCAGAGGGTCTGGCTGCATGAAGGGGTCAGCAGCGGTGCCAGCCACGTCGGCGATGTGCAGCTCTCAGGCAAAGCTTGCCCAGCCTGGTGTGTCCGAGCTCACAAGTAGAAAAGGCCCCCAGGGCCACAGATTCTAGGGGCCCGTTAGTCGCACAGAAAGTGATGGGCGGACGGTAGGACTCCAGTCACCGCCCCTTGGCATCCGAGACCCTCCCATCAGCCCCAGAGGAGCCAGCCCCTGCCAGGGTGTCTGTCAGTCCCAGCACAGCGTCTGCTGCACAGCGTCTGCTGCACAGCATCAGTGCATTCCCAATGAGCTCAGATAATGTCATTCTGAGAAGAAAACAACGTCTCCAAGACAGGAGGAGGCGTGATGAGGGGGGCCTCGCTGCCCTCTGACCCAATTAGTGAGAACATGGAGTGAGCACAGCCTGGGCCCAGGACAGTCTAACCATTGGGAGGGCAGCTCCTGTGTGCTGGGAAGAGGGGGAGGGAGGCACACACAGACCACTGCTGTGTGCATGGGGACAGGGTGTGAAGGCACACGCCGTCCACTGCTGTGTGCATGGGGACAGGGTGTGAAGGCACACACAGACGCTGTGTGCATGGGGACAGGCTGTGGAGGGAAACAGACCACTGCTGTGTGCATGGGGACAGGGTGTGAAGGCACACGCCGACCACTGCTGTGTGCATGGGGAAAGGCTGTGGAGGCATACATAGACAACTACTGTGTGCATGGGGACAGGGTGTGGAGGCAAACACAGGCCACTGTTGTGTGTATAGGGACAGGCGGCTGTGGAGGCAAACACGGACCACTGTTGTGTGCATGAAGACAGGATGTGCACAAGGCGTCTACAACACGGTGCAGCTTCTGTGTGCTGGGAGGAGGCGGGTATAAGGGAGGCATACATAGACCACTGTTGTGTGCATGGGGCAGGGTGTGGCCAGTGTGTGTCGCACAGGTGCCGATGTGCGGGGGGGTAGGGGGACCTTGGCAGGAAGTCACCGGAGAGGGGAACAGAAGGGAACGAGACAGCACATTCATGCTTGCTCAAAACTACTCCCGTTGCGTCGGTGGCATCAGCAGCAGCCCGGATGTGCCTTCGATGATGTCACAGAGGGCAAAGTACAAAGAGGTGAGAGAAGAGCACATCTCAGCAGCGCTGACCTCGTGATACATCAATAAGACAACCTAAACAGCGACTAAAAAACTCAAAATGAATATGGAGTAATGAGGCTACCGCCTCGGTATCCAAAAACTCACCACTGTCAGAAGGAATCTGACAGACGAAAACAAGACACAAGACATCTCAGCAGACCGTTCTGGGGCGCCATGTTATTTTCCCAGAAGGCATTGCTCTGCCTCTACTCCCTCTATTTTGAAATCTGTAGGCGGAGTGCATCACCTACCCAGAGGGGCTAGGCTGGAGGCCTTAGAACCAGCCTACGGGCGTGGGTAGAGAAGCAACGAATACACTTCTGGGGCAGGATGAATATCTAATTCCCCTCCACATGGGCCCTCCGGCACCACAGGAGCAGAGCGGGCTCATACCATGGACGCATCCATCAAATGCATGGGGGGCGGGGGCATAGCTGCCAAGGTTTCAGATTGCTATGTGTGACATTTTCATAATTTCAGTGTAATTATGAGTGACATTTGAACGACAAGGAGTGACACTTCCTGGCGACCATAATAAAGCAATGAAGACTGGGCAAACATATAAATATCAGAAATGACACCCATTTGAACAACAAAAAAACTCTTAAGATGATCTAAGCACCAGAAATCGAAGGGCACTAACCTAGTCCCCCTGTAACCTGATCATACTGTTAAACAAATGTGTAACCATGATATTAAACACGTTTTTCAGAGGCAGTACTTTATTAAAATTAAAGTTCTGTGCACATTTACAGGCACGTGCAGTTAAATACAAAAGATACTAAGTCAACACAGTCAGCTAACTCGCGGACACTTACAGGCACTGGGCATTCATTGGGCAAGCCTCAGGCTGAGGCACACACAGTCACATAGGTCACTCACAGCCGGCAGCCAGGGCGCGCTGATCTAATGTATTATACTCTCAAAATTCATTAATACCCTGAAGTGGTCCCATCTGCACTGGTCGGCGCGCAGCTACCTGCCCAGCCCCGCAGCCTGCAGCACAGGTGAGCTGTCTAAGCAATTTTATTAAGTCTAGTGACTCTAATTAGTCACACACAGTCAATACTCGTGGACTCAAACCCCCGCTGTGCATTGAGGGCAAGCCTCAGGCTGAAGCACACATCATATGTGACGGTCACATCATTTATAAAAACGCACAATTTTATAAGCAGTTTGAGATTCTAGGCTGAGTCGCAAACCACAAACGTGAAGAGGTCGAGCTACATTTCATTTGAAAAAAATTGCACACTTCTTCATCGGGTTATACCCACTGAATTTAGAGCCTGCTTCTTTTCAGGAGAATAGCTATCAATGGTGCAGCAGGTGCAGCGGCACCAGGGGGCAAAAGTCTAACAGGGCCCCAGTTATTGATGTATTTTACTGCATGATCAGCTGTCAGGGCACCATTTTACTTCCTCCCGCTAGTGCTATTGGCACACTAGTGCATCTTTTATCACTTTTTTTTTTAGAAGTGCTTTGAATGAGCAGGTACTGAGTACCTCCACTTGTTTAATTGCAGGGCTGCAATCGTTTTAATGGGACAGTACCGCCCCTGCTCTTTACAAAATAGGTACACTAGGATAACGAGTACCTTCTGGGTTTCCATCTCCAACACAGCTTTGTAGGCTGTGCTCATACCGTGTATCTACCACCCAACAGAAATATCGAACTCAAGGTCATCCAGGTGCTTTATATAATATTTTTTTTATTGGGCTACCGACCCTGCGTGCCTCTGTGGAGAGGAAGCGCTGTAAAAATAAGGGGAAAAACGAAAATTCCCAAAACAAAAACAATCTTCTTTAGACTGGTGAACAAGTGGAAAGAATGAATGGTTCGCTGTATTGTGATGACCTGGGGTCCGGCGCATGGCGGAACAGTCAGCAATCGTGGAGTCTGACTCCAGCACCCGCTGGGTATTGAGGGAAGCCTCAGGCTGAGGCACACATGATAGGTGACAGGCGGTCACATAATTTATAATATAGCACATTTTTATTTGATGAGTGAGATTCCAGACACCCACTGTCTGACTCACCTAGCAAGGCGAGCCGCTGCAATTTGATTGATTAGGCCTCCTCATGGCCGCGACGACTGACTCCTGCTGGGGAATTCAGATTCTGCTCAGCCAAGCAGCTCTGCTCAGTGGTGTGCTCTGGGCTCCTGGCCACCCACCGATGGGTAATTTCGGTCAGGTCATGACGGCGGCGGGAAGGATCAGCATTGATTTTAAAAATGTACTGCATCCTTCTAGAAGTTTTGAGCGTAGCTGGTAATGCTCTGGTAACACAGGACGTCATCGCGTAACCGGAAACATCACACAGTTTCTTCCTGCCACGTGATCTAGTGTCAGCCGAGGCTGTGTGGAGATGTTTGGAATCGTGCTGTAGCCGAACATCTCTTGCATAGAGCTGCTACGCGAATGGTGATAATGGGCCCTTGTTATCAGGCCATTCTCTGCAGCCTGTCGTCCTCATTCCCAGGGCCCGAGTTAAGTGCAAGTAAATATCTGTGACCTACGGAAATGCGTGACTTTGCATTTCAGTGCGGTGATGCGGACCACCACACTGAAATGCGATAGCGTCACGCCTGATGCGTGACACTTGTCAGGACTGCGGGGGGGGCGTTGAGTCCTGCACATCCAGCGGACCCCATGGGACTGCAGTCCCCCACTGACTGAGCCCTAGAGCTCTGGGAGCAGGTCAGGCACGTGACAAGGAGCGCTGTAGGGTCTTGACTTATTGGGGTCAGGTGTGGGTATGTGGAAGCGGACACCCACCCCCTGCACATGGGCTCTGCCTTTGAACACCTGTCACAGGATTGATCTCGTATAGTGAGGGATAGCAGTGCTGCCTCTGCCTTTCAGTGAAAAGACAGCAAGTGCACAAGGCCCGTTCCTGTAGATTCATCTCCTGCAAGGACCCGACACCCCTCAGGAGGCAATGAAGGCTGCTGAGGGGACAAGAGTCGGTGAAGGGGACACCTCTGCGCTGTGATGGGAGGCACAGGGCTTGTGACGTCACTTCCTCTACCCCTGCCTCGGAGGCGAATCAAGGTCCACCCATCATTGTCTGTTGTCATGACGAGGTCTTCCTGTCGCATAGGAGAAGTTTATATTTACATGCTCTTTTCTCTCAATTACTTACTCTCAGTGGCCCTTTTTGAGACACAGATTAAAAACTGATCTTCTCACGAGGATACAAAGCGCCTGAATAACCCTGTTGGGGTGGGGTCCTAGGGACTGAGGTGCGAGTGATATACCCAAGTCTTCTAAGGGGGCAAAATCTGCAGCAACCGAGTCTGCGAAAACAAAGCAACTGAGCGGCAGCGAAAGGGGCTGTAAAATGGAAGCCGCATAATGGGGCATTGTGGGCCTACGCTTGACGTCACAGTGAGTCATACGCACTCCGCATTCATTGGTCAACAAGGCAAAAGAGAGAACTTTTTGTTACAAGATACGTTTCCAGACAATTACGCTGGCCTATCATGTTAATCATTATATGAGAAGAAGTCATGAGGGGGGGCTTAAGGGCCAGTCGAAAGGCCAACCACATGAGACAAGGGCGGGGGAAGCGAAGAGCTGATGGTCTATAGAGAATGAGGGTTGCACTAGACCAGCTACTGAATGACAGCGCTCAGTCTGGGCCCTGCACAAGCTACAGACCACAGGGTAAGTTGGACAGGGAAAAGTGCACAGTGTTACAGGGATACCTTGGGTAGATAGTTAGGGGTTCTAGGGACCCAGAAGATTTTGGGGCCTACACCCCATGAGACAACCCAGACCTCCACTGTGCACATGGACCTCTTTCCACACTTCATAAAGGCAGAACTCGGATTTAATTTTTTATTTCGATTCTTATAAAGCGCTAAAACCGCCACCTGTGATTGGCGCTCTAGAATCACATGCATTAAGAGGAGAATATTCTAAGAGAATCTGATTCAGTAGGAAAAGGGAGTCTTAGATGATCTTTCTGAATGTAATCTGTGGCCACCCGCTCGCGCCTTTCTTATTGATGGATTCGGAGCACTGATGGCCTTTCTGGCGGAAGAGAACGAGGAGGTGTCAGTCACCGCGTCAAACACGGCTGGTCAGGACAGGAGTAGACTTTGGGCTGGATTTAGATCTTGGCGGGCAGGTTACTCCGTCATAACGGTGACAGATATCCCATCCGCCAAAATAAATCCCACAGGATATAATGGGATTTATATTTCACGGACGGGATATCTGTCACCGTTGTGATGGAGTAACCTGTATGCCGAGATCTAAATCAGGCCCTTTGTGTATAAGGCAGATGCATTTGAACGGAGCCCCTTGCCCCGGTGCCAGCCAGTGGAGCTTTCTACGGGTGTCCTAAATATGGCCACATTTTGTAAGGTAGGAGCTCAGACGCACACCTGCAGTCAGCACTCTTTGTAGCTGCATCACGCTCACTTCAGCCCAGATATGGACCATTGCAGTAGTGCATCTGAGAACTATACCAGCGGTAACAGTAGTTGCACGAGTCTCCGCAAACGGTGAGGGAAAGCACACCGTAAACGCAGTGCGTTGGACATTTTGCTGCAAACTGCATTATGTCGACTACACGCGTGGATGTTGGGGTACCCTCCATCTCCTGTTACAGCTTATTTGGATTCTTAATTTGTTGCGGAGAATTCAAAAATTATTTTCACACAAACACAGACTTGAGTCATCTCTGCCCTGATGAAGTCGTTGGCAAACGTGCTACAGTGACGAAACGTGTTGACTACATGTCCTGCCAGAATTGACTGAAGATAATAAGATTGAAAATAAAAGAACCTTTGTATACATGGACTTTCCACACTGATTTGTACAATTTTGGTTGTTCAGGAGGTTGTTTATATTTACTTCGAGGGTGCACGGGTAGTTCGCTGTCCAGGATGAGTCCAAAGGATTCTGACTTTGTCGCGGGGAAGTTGGTGCACTTTACCGATAGTTCTGCCTTCCTCCCCCTTAATTCAAATATATGATGACTCTGTTTCTCTCAGTGGAGTGGACATCAGGGAGCCAACCGGAAGCGTTCCATGTTGTGTTGTCTCAGCAGGGGTGCACCCAAAGGGTACCCCACGGCTTTATGAAGGGGTAGCTACAGCCCCTCCACATGGCTGAGGGGAGAATTTCTGTATAAATTCTGTTCAGCATCCATCATGCGCTCCTTCACTGCTCCCCCTGTGTGCATATGGTGGGCTGTGACACGCAGCACGGTTGTGTGTAACCTATTATCCAGATGCACTTGGGTTGTGGTGCATAGACAGGCCGGTTCCCTTCCAATCTGTTGCGTGCATGTGACATTCCCTGTGTGGCATCTGTTTATAGAGCCCAGAAGCCATCTGGGAGGGTTTAGGAAATTCACACTGAGCTCCCGCCTGGAATGACTCGGATACTGCACTGAGAACTCTGCAAACCTTCTTTCCTGCTGTGGCAGCTCTGCTTGCACATCTGACCAGAGACAGCTTAGCCAGTGCTTAATTTGCACAAAAAAAAATAATAATAATAATAAGTAAGTGCCAGGGCTCTCGTTAGGAGGCCACTGCAGCTTGCACTACCCATTGCCCCTCCCAGCGCTGCCAATGACAGAACCAACAAAACTACTAAGCATCACACTGCTACAAGTGCGACAATTCAGACTATTCCCAGCCCCCAAAGCTATAAGAATGGCTTGGGTGGCAGGTACTAGTCATTTTTTAAAGTATATTAAATTAATAATCGACAGTTGTGGTCATTTCTAAATTAGCCAGACAGCGCCACCTTGTGGCAGACTGTCACAAGCACCAGTGTTGACAATTAAGTGCCGGTGCAGAGCACCGGAAACCACCGGCTCAAATTAAGCACTGGTTTAACCCTTCTTGTGATGTTTTACTTGTCCCCTCTCTAATGCATATCTGTGTCTTTTTGTGGCTTCCCTTACCCTGTGCTGTCAGCTTCTGTGAATCACACGGACCATTCTCACACGTATACGCAATATACTTTTAAATACATATTCCTTTGGCCAGTAAGAGCTTCCCGCACTGCTCCTGGGCCCGGCCCTTGTGGGGCAGAGTTATGTACTTTCAATAGGGCTCAATTCTCCTCCAGCCCTGCCCTCCCACGCGTGCCCCCTGGATGGCTAAGAACTGACCGCTGGGGCCACTTCTTCCATTTGTCTGGACTTCAGGTATCTCTTCAAGCTGGATCTGTAGAGGTTCTTCAGACCAGGACTAGCACACCCTGTGGTGATGCCCCCTCACCCAGCCCTCCATGGGTGGGACCAAGCCCCTGCCCCTGGGAGATCGCGGCTTCTGGTGCCAGCCCCGAAGAGCGGAGCTCTGGTCATGAGAGCCAAGGCCAGGCCCAGCTGTCGGATCTTCAGAGAAGGACTCTTCAAAGTGGCTCTGATCTCCACCTACAGAGCCAGCCACCAGCCGCCACCTCCTACCTACCCCCCTATGCATCTGCCTTATCTCAGACTAAGGAAGTACAGAGCCCTTAACATGCCCCGTGTAACCCCAGAGACCTTTGAACCTTCAGTAATCCTGGAGGTGTTAGGCTACTCAAGACCTGGCTGTTCGACCAGTAGCGGCACGCCCCCCCCTTTTTTCCCCAGCGCCTTGAGACCCTCGCGGGTAAGTAGTGCGCTCTACAAATTCTGTGATTGAGTGATTGATTGATTAGCACCTTGCATTACTTGTGTGACATCACCGAGAGAACGGCACCACCTGCTACCATCGAGTGATCTCCACACACTCTGGTGAACTCTGGACAAACAGTGCTCACCTGCAGCACCTGAGCCCATGTGCACCTGGTGTGATCACCCACTGCCTGCTGGAAGCCGGAACAACCCACTTCCCATTCCAAGAGGAAGTTATAGAGGACGCGGCACAGAGTATCAAAACCACAATATTGTCAAACAGAAACATCAGGTGTTAATATCGCCCCACTGGAGTTCATGGAAGAAAGTCTACACCCAATGTAGCAATATTTTCGTAAATTATATTTAGGGCACTATCTTTCTGCCAAACTATCCTTCTGAACTGTGATGAGTAATAGTATTAAAGGCTGCTGGTAAACCCAGCAGGATAAAGGCCCAGGGAGGCGCTACGAATGCCCGCCGGGTATGGATCAGTCATACCCTGGTCCTGGGGGGGGGTTAACCCATGGGGTGGGTTTGGGGTTCTTCAACCAGGGCAGTCTTTCGGCTGAATCTAATGCCTGCCTGCTATGGATCAAGCAGACCCTGGTCCTGGTGGGGGAGGAGGGGTTTAACCCATGTGGTCGATTTGGGGTTTTTCAACCCGGGCGTCCTGACAAACGCCTGGTCTGGCCAATCTCTTGGAGGTGATGTAACCACAAATTCAGGCCATTATGGGTCGATAGCCACCGCCAAGGGTCGATAGCCACCGAGCCACCGCCAGGGGTCGATAGCCACTTCCAGGGGTCGATAGCCACTTCCAGGGGTCGATAGCCACTTCCAGGGGTCGATAGCCACTTCCAGGGGTCGATAGCCACTTCCAGTCAGTGGTGGAATCCCCTACTTCCTGTCCCCCCCGGGGGTGCTCGTGCTGGCTGCCGAGGCTCGCTTCCGGCTCGTGGAAGACACACGATATTCCTGCTCGCTCCAAAGAGCCCTCTGCTGCCAGCCGGGCCTTGGCACGCTTTCCAGTTCTCTCGTAGTCGCTGTATTTTTTTTAATAACGCAGGCCCAGCTCACCAGAGCAATAAGAGACGCGCCGGGCTCGCCTTCCCGGCAGTGAAGCGCATTTATAAAGTTCATTCAACGATCCGCTGACTTGTAACATCAGCTCCCAGAGGCCCAATAAGAGCGCTGCGCTGCCGGAAGCAGATGAGGACAGCAGTTCAGGAGGCACCGGTGCGTGTGCACGCTGCCAGGCCGCGACGAGCACGAGCAGGGCAGGGGTGTGTTGTACACAGAGGCACCAGGAGACACACAAACACGTGCACTGATAAGCTAACACAACAGACGAAGACAAGAGCCTCAAAACGCAGAGCACACAAAGCATCGGATGCTTAGAGTATCCGCAAACACACAACAAAACGCAGAGCGCCACATGCAAACACACAAAGGTGCACTGAGAAGCTAACACAGACGAAGACAAAGGACTCAAAGCGCAGCACACACAAGGCATCGTCTGCTTGAAGCGTCCGCAAGCACAAAATAAAACACAGCGGTCCACATGAAAACACGCAAAGGTGCACTGGCAAGCTCACACAACAGATGAAGGGCCTCAAGGCACACACAAAGCATCGTCTGCTTGAAGCATCCACAGACACACAACAACAAAACGCAGAGGACCCCACGAAAACACACAAAGGTGCACTGATAAGCTACCACAACAGATGAAGACAAGGGCATCGTGGTGCACACAAAGCATCATCTGCTTGAAGCATCCACAGACACACAACTACCAAAAGCAGAGGACCACATAAAAACAAGCAAAAGTGCACTGACAAGGTATCACAACAGATGAAGACAAGGGCCTCAAGGCGCAGCGCACACAAAGCATCGTCTGCTTAGAGTATCCACCATCCGCAAACACACAACAAAAGACAGAGGGCCACATATACTTGTATATTAGAACAGTGATGCCACGTGTGTGCACTTCGCCTTATACAGAAGCACATGAACTCACAATCACAGGCACAACTGTTGTAAACCTGACCATTAGGCAGGAAGACACAGATGTAAACACATACACAGAGCAAAAATACACACAGGGAAAGATGTATATAAAAGTATGGTATATGGGGAAATGCAGAAGTACAATATTGTGTTGTTAACTGTGGGGCGGGGGGGTAACACTCCCCGAGGGAAGCATCAGCGAGGCATGATGACCCTTCACTCCTTCAAAAATGCTGATCACTTGGAATTTGACCCTTGCACGGTAGTAATAAGTGGGTGTGTACCTGTGTATTCATATACTTGTTCCAAAGAACATGTTTTATTAGGTCACATTTAGGTTATAAACATATATATGCATATGTACACACACACACAATCATATGTACAATGTAAACCAGATTATATTCCAACACATTTACACACACACATGCGCGCGACCCCTTACACAGAGGGCAGACACTAGCCACAAACTGAGATTACATTTTCTGACCCCTCACTGTAACACTCGTGTCTCCCCTTCTCCCTGTATATGCACCCACCTAACCACATACGTAAGTGTCGTGTAAAGTGCTGCATGGCGCCTTGAGGCAATTCGATGCACTTAGTTGCATAAACCGCTGTTTTGAACACAGACCCAGGGCAGTTGGAATCTGACCTCTACCTCACGCCTGAGTTTGGACCCCTGAACTCAAGCAACAGAAATGCCCCCCTGCACCTGGTTTGTATAAAAGGCCGCTGTACCCGTGGTGCAGTGGCCCCTCGCACCAGGTGCCACTGCACCAGCTGCACTGATAGCTACAGTAATTGTATATTAGCTATTTGTACATATCACCTTGAACACTTGACCTTTTAATCATCAGAGTTTACCACTTGTAATGGATTTTATTAACTAAACAATGACGTTTATTAACTGAACTGATAGTTACACCCATATCCTGTCCCACGCCCTCCCCTCTAGCACACACCACACACAGACACACAGCCCCCTGCCCCACTCTCAGCAGCTTGCCACACTTCAGACCTCCCCGGGGTGAACTGTAGACGCGCATCCAGCTGGGAGAAGCCCAGAGCCGGCAGCGAAGCGCTTGTGATGTTGGAACATCACAGAGAGGCCCCCGCCCTGGTGTAAACCCGCTGCTGTGTCTGAACGCGCACGAGCTTTGTCCCCCCCTTGTAAACCCACAAGTCCTGCCAATGACGCTTTATTACACTGTGACTAACTATTACACACCCTGCTCTCTAGCACAAGCACACAGACCCATGCTTTCACACACCCTGCTCTCTAATACAAAGACACAGACCCATGCTTTGACACAGCCTGCTCTCTAGCACAAACACACCGACAGTACACAGACCCATGGTTTAACACACCCTGCTCTCTAGCACACAACACACAGAAGGTACATACACCCATGCTTTAACACACCCTGCTCTCTAGTACACAACACACCGACAGTACACAGACCCATGGTTTAACACACCCTACACCCTGCTCTCTAGCACACAACACACCGACAGTACACAGACCCATGGCTTAACACACCCTACACCCTGCTCTCTAGCACACAACACACAGAAGGTTCATACACCCATGCTTTAACACACCCTGCTCTCTAGTATAAAACACACCGACAGTACACAGACCCATGGTTTAACACACCCTGCTCTCTAGCACACAACACACAGACGGTACATACACCCATGCTTTAACACACCCTGCTCTCTAGTACACAACACACCGACAGTACACAGACCCATGGTTTAACACACCCTACACCCTGCTCTCTAGCACACAACACACAGAAGGTACATACACCCATGCTTTAACACACCCTGCTCTCTAGTACACAACACACCGACAGTACACAGACCCATGGTTTAACACACCCTTCACCCTGCTCTCTAGCACACAACACACCGACAGTACACAGACCCATGGCTTAACACACCCTACACCCTGCTCTCTAGCACACAGAAGGTACATACACCCATGCTTTAACACACCCTGCTCTCTAGTACACAAAACACCGACAGTACACAGACCCATGGTTTAACACACCCTGCTCTCTAGTACACAAAACACCGACAGTACACAGACCCATGGTTTAACACACCCTGCTCTCTAGTACACAACACACCGACAGTACACAGACCCATGGTTTAACACAATGGAGGGAAGCCCGGGCCCTGGTGTGGGAGCGGAGCAGAGGCCCTGGGGGAACACACCATCCGCAGACCCCCCCCCCCAAGACCAGAGAGACAGGACGAGGGCTGAGCCCTGGGGAGACTGGGAACGGAACGCCGATACTCCCACCCAGCATGAGAGGAGTGAGGGAGGGGAATTACAGCCCTGGTGTGAGTGGAGAGTGAGTGAGGTCACAGCGCACCAAGGCCAGGGAGAGAGAGAGAGAGAAGGCTCAGCCCTGGTGTGAGAGCGGAGGCTGGGAAGCAACTCAGTCACAGCGTACCAAGGCCAGGGAGGGATGGATGAGATAAGTAAACCTCAGCCCTGGTGAGGGAACAGAGACTGGTGGGGGAAGTCCCCAGAGAGGGGAGCCTCAGTCCTGGTGTGAGAGCGGTGACTGGAGGGGGAGGACGCTCAGCCGGGGTGCGAGAGTGGAGCATGGGAAGCAAGCACGGATACCCCACCCCAGTGACAGCAGAGCCCTTGGGCTCAGCCACTGGGAGAGCAGGTTTTACTAGCCAGCCGGCCTCGGCCCCCTCCCCTGCGGGCCTTACTCCTCGAGGCAGACTGAGGGGGGGGGGGGGGGGACTGTTACTGCCACCTTCCGAACACCTGGGCTGCAGCCGGCACCCCGGAAACACCTGTGATGCAGCCGACGTAAACATCTGCGAAACAACCTGCAACCCAGAAACACCTGTGCAGCAGTCTGCACCCCTGAGACCTGTGCAGCAGCCTGAACCCCAGAAACATCTGTGCTGCAGCCTGCACCGGGGAAACATCTGTACTGCAGCAACCCCAGAAACATCTGTGCTGCAGCCTGCACTTGGGAAACATCTGTGCTGCAGCCTGAACCCAGAAACTTCTGTGCTGCAGCCTGAACCCCCAGAAACATCTGTGCTGCAGCCTGCACTTGGGACACATCTGTGCTGCAGCCTGCACCCCTGAAACATGTGCTGCAGCCTGCACATGGGAAACATCTGTGCTGCAGCCTGAACCCCGGAAACATCTGTGCTGCAGCCTGAACCCCAGAAACATCTGTGCTGAAGCCTGAACCACAGAAACAGCTGCCCGGGATCCCATCCACCACACGCTCCGCTGCCCGGGGTCCCATCCACCACACGCTGCCCGGGGTCCCATCCACCACACGCTGCCCGGGGTCCCATCCACCACACGCTGCCCGGGGTCCCATCCACCACACGCCCGCTGCCCGGGTCCCATCCACCACACGCCCCGCTGCCCGGGGTCCCATCCACCACACGCCCCGCTGCCCGGGGTCCCATCCACCACACGCCCTGCTGCCCGGGGTCCCATCCACCACACGCCCCGCTGCCCGGGTCCCATCCACCACACGCCCTGCTGCCCGGGGTCCCATCCACCACACGCCCCGCTGCCCGGGGTCCCATCCACCACACGCCCCGCTGCCCGGGGTCCCATCCACCACACGCCCCGCTGCCCGGGGTCCCATCCACCACACGCCCCGCTGCCCGGGGTCCCATCCACCACACGCCCCGCTTCCCGGGGTCCCATCCACCACACGCACCGCTGCCCGGGGTCCCATCCACCACACGCACCGCTGCCCGGGGTCCCATCCACACGCCCCGCTGCCCGGGGTCCCATCCACACGCCCCGCTGCCCGGGGTCCCATCCACACGCCCCGCTGCCCGGGGTCCCATCCACACGCCCCGCTGCCCGGGGTCCCATCCACACCCCCCACTGCCCCCCACGCATGGCCTGCCCTCACCTGGCCGCTGCACCCGGATCTCCAGCAGGTTGGACAGGCGCTCCGCCATCTTGGTCCAGCTGTTGTTGTGGTTCTTGCGCCACAGCTCCGCCAGGCACTGGTACTTGCCCGCCTCCGAGTCGCTGGCCCGGCTGATGCTCAGGCGCACGTTGTTGCTGGACTCGGCCTTCTCGATGGCCGTGCGGCTCCGGAAGTTGGCGGCCCGCTCCCCCCACTGGACCCCGCTGTCCCGGGTGAAGGTGACCAGGTCATGGAAGTCGCTGGCCCCGGCCACCTGGAAGCGCCAGGTCACTGCCAGGGGCACCCAGGAGGGGTAGTGAGGCTTCAGGATGCACTGGAGGTCGAAGGAGTCGTTGTAGGTCACCCCCGGGGTGCGGGATATGGCGGTGACGGCAAAGCCGGCGTCTGGTGAGAGAGGAGAGAGAGAAGGTGAGAGAGGAGAGAGAGAGGGGGGGTGAGAGCTAGGAGAGACACTGAGGGTGAGAGAAGAGAGGAGAGAGTGTAAGAGGAGAGAGAAGGGGGGGTGAGAGAGGGGGTGAGAGGTGAGCGAGAGGGTGAGAGGAGAGAGGGTAAGAGAGTGTAAGAGAGAGGTGAGAGGGTGAGAGGAGAGGTGAGAGGGTGAGAGGAGAGGTGAGAGGGTGAGAGGAGAGGTGAGAGGGTGAGAGGAGAGGTGAGAGGGTGAGAGGAGAGAGAGAGGGTGAGAGGAGAGGGTGAGGAGAGAGACAGGGTGAGAGGAGAGAGACAGGGTGAGAGGAGAGAGACAGGGTGAGAGGAGAGAGACAGGGTGAGAGGAGAGAGACAGGGTGAGAGAGAGGGTGAGAGAGGAGAGAGAAGGTAAGAGAAGGTAAGAGAAGAGAGAAGGTAAGAGAAGAGAGACAGGGTGAAAGGAGGAGAGTGGATGAGAGGGGGGAGAGGGTGAGAGAGAGAGGGGAGAGAGAGTAGAGAGTGTGAGTGGGGAGAGGGAGTAAAGTGAGGGTGTGTGAGAGGAGAAAGAAAGAAAAGAGGAGAGGGTAAGAGCGGAGATAGAGAGAGTGAGAGGAGTGAGAGGAGAGAGAAGGTGAGAGACAGGGTGTGAGAAAAGAGAGAGGAGAGGATGGGAGTGGAGAACGAGAGAGGAAGAAGGAGGGAGAGAGGGGGAGAGGGAGTGAGGGGGAAGGAGGGAGGGAGAAAGGGAAGGAGGGAGAGAGGGAAGGAGGGAGAGAGCACTAGAGAGAGAGGAAGAGGGAGGGAGAGAGACAGAGGAGAGGGTGATAGAGGAGAGGGTGATAGAGGAGAGAGAGAGAGAGAAAAGAGAGGAGAGGGTGAGAGACATGGTGAGAGCGGAGATAGAGAGGGTGAGCGGAGAGAGAGTGAGAGAGCGGGGAAAGAGGGGCATACCAACCCACGGACCTTCATCTCTAGGGATGGCACAGCGACCCACAGACCTTCACCTCTAGGGATGGCTCAGGGGATGGCACGCAGACCCACAGACCTTCACTGCCAGGGCTGGATGGCTCAGGGAATGGCACACCGACCCACAGACCTTCACCTCTAGGGATGGCTCAGGGAATGGCACGCCGACCCACAGACCTTCACTGCCATGGTTGCGTGGCTCAGGGGATGGCACGCGACCCACAGACCTTCATCTCTAGGGATGGCACAGCGACCCACAGACCTTTACCTCTAGGGACGGCTCAGGGGATGGCACGCCGACCCACAGACCTTCACTGCCAGGGTTCCGTGGCTCAGGGGATGGCACGCCGACCCACAGACCTTCATCTCTAGGGATTGCACAGCGACCCACAGACCTTCATCTCTAAGGATGGTACAGTGGCCCACAGACCTTCACCGCCAGGGCTGGGTGGCTCAGGGGATGGCACACCGACCCACAGACCTTCACATCTAGGATTGGTGTCTCAGGGGTTAAGAGAACGATCTAGAAATGGATCGCTCAGGGTGCGACAGACTGACAAGCACCTTCATCTCTAGGCCTGGATGACTGAGGGGATGGTACAGGAAACCACAGACCTTCATCTCTAGGTCTGGATGGCTCTTGGGTTGGTACACAGATTAACATTCCTTCTCCTGTAGGGCTGCATGGCTCAGGGGATGAAACCGCAGTCTACAGACCTTCATCTCTAGGGCTGCATGGCTCATGAGGTGGGTATAACGACAGACCACTCACCTATACAATTCAATAGACATATGTGATTGAGGCATGTATTGACAGCATTATAGCTTCACAGCAAGGGTGTTCAGAGGTCACTGATGCTAAACCTTTCACCTCTGCAGTTTATCATCTTAGGGGTGCAACAATTCACCTCAATTCCTGCGCTGACAATTCAGGGCCCCCTCCATCTCTTTCATGTCCTCTCTTCTTCAGCCTTCTTTATCAATCAATCTATCAATCAATCAGGTTTCTTATAAAGCACAACTACTCACCCGAGAGGGTCTCAAGGCTCTGGGGGGGTGGGGCTGGGTTTCCGGTTGAGTCGAAGAGCCAGGTCTTGAGGTCCATACTGAATTGCGGCCTGAAGTGCAGTGGCAGGGAGTTCCAGGTCTTCGCAGCGAGGTAGGAGAAGGATCTTCCTCCAGCTGTGGTCTTGTTGATCCGTGGGATGGTGGCCAGGGACTGTTGGATGGAGCGGAAATGTCTGGTGGGTGTGAAGGAGAGGCGGTGGTTGAGGTATGCAGGTCTGGCATTGTGGGTGGCTTTGTAGGCATGCGCGAGGAGCTTGAAGGTAATTCTTTTGTTGATAGGTAGTCAGTGAAGGTGTATCAGGTGGCCGGTGATGTGGCTGCTGAGTGGGATGTTCAGGATGAGTCTGGCAGAGGCGTTCTGGATGTTTTGCAGTTTCTTTAGGAGTTTCTGGGTGGCGCCGGCATAAAGTGCGCTGCCGTAGTAGAGTCTGCTGCTGACAAGTGCATGGGTGACCGTTTACCTGGAATTGGTGGGGATCCACTTAAAGATCTTCTGAAGCAGGCGGAGGGTGTGGAAGCATGAGGATGGAACGGGTTTGATTTGGCGGTTAATTGAGAGCGAAGAGTCCAGAATGATCTGAGGTTTCGTGCTTGGTCCGTGGGAGTTTTTTTTTTTTTTTTTAGCACTGCAGGCCACCAGGAGTCGTCCAAGGCAGAGGGGGTGGAGCCCAGGATGAGGACTTCGGTCTAGTCTGAGTTAAGCTTGAGGCAGCTGTCCTTCATCCAGGTGGCGACAGCCATCATCCCGTCGTGGAAGTTGGTCTTGGCAGCTGTGGGTTCGTCTGTGAGGGACAGGATCAGCTGGGTGGCATCTGCGTAGGAGACAATGTTGAGTCCATGACTTCTGACGATCGCTGCAAGCGGGGCCATGTAGATGTTGACAAGGGTGGGGCTCAGGCAGCATCCCTGAGGCACTCCGCAACTGATCTCTGTGGGCTCTGAGTTGAACTGTGGCAGTCTGACTGTGTTCGGCCGGTAAGGAAGAAGCGGATCCATTCTAGGGCTTTGTTATTGATGCCGGCGTCGTGGAGTCTTGCGCAGAGGGTGTGGTGGGATACTGTGTCAAAGGCGGCCGAGAGGTCCAGGAGGATGAGGGCAGCAGTTCTGCCTCGGTCAAGGATGGTGCGGATGTCGTCTGTAGTGGCGAGTAGAGCGGTCTTGGTGGTGTGGTTGCTTCTGAAGCCCGATTGGGAGAGGTTCAGGATTTGGTTCATTTTGATGAACTTGGAGAGTTGGGCGTTGATGGCTTTCTCAATGACTTTGGCTGGGAAGGGGAGCAGAGAGATGGGTCTGTAGTTCTTGAGGTCCGTTGGGTCAGCAGAGGGTTTCTTCAGCAGGGGGTTGGTCTCTGCATGTTTCCAGTCTTCATGGAAGGTGGCAGACTCGATGGAGCAGTTGATGGTGCGGCAGAGTTTGGGTGCGATGGAGGTGCTGGCTCTGTTGAATATGTGGTGAGGGCAGGGGTTCGAGGGGGCTCCGGAGTGGATGCTCTTCATTATCCTGAGGGTATCGTCAGAGGTGAGGCTGGTCCAGTTGGGCAAGGTGTGCTGGGCTCTGGAGCCATTGGTTGCGGGTGGGGTGGGGTGGGTCGGTGTTGGGTTGCGAAGCGGTCGTTGATCTCCTTGATCTTGCGATGGAAGAAGGTGGCGAAGTTATCGCAGAGGTTTGAGAGGTGGGAATTTCTGCTGTCTCTGTGCTGGGTTTGGCGATTTCTTTGACCACGGCGAAGAGTTCTTTGCTCTAGTGTGCGTTGGCGTTGATGCATTCCTGGATGGCTGCTTTCTTTGTTGTTCTGATGAGGTGGTGGTGTGCGGTGAAGGTGGATTTGAAGACTGCGCGGTCTGGCACGATCTTGGTGCTCCTCCATCTTTTCTCGAGCCATCTGCAGGTGCGCCTCGACTCTTGGAGGGCGGGGGAGAACCAGCTGGTTTTCTTGGAGGCCTGCTTGCCTGAGGGTTTCCTGAGGGGAGCCAGTGTGTTGGCGCAGTCGGAGATCCAACTGTAGAGGTTGCACACTGAGGTGCTGGCGTCCGTTGATGTCAGTGGTGGGAGGCAGTGAGCTGGTCTTTGGTGACCTTGTTTCAGTTTTTGCGAGGATCGTGGTGGGCGTGTTGGCATACAGGGGGTTTGGAGAAGGAGAAGTGGATGCAGTGGTGGTCGGTCCACTGTGGCTCACAGATGTGGCTGACGGTGATGTTGTTGCTTGCGGATAAGATCGGGTTGAGCGTGTGTTCTACTGAGTGTGTTGGGAGATGTGACCAGTTGTTGGAGTCCAATGGTGGCAAGGTGCTCCAGTAGGGATGAGGTGTTGTGGTCATCAAGGTTGTTCAGATGGAATTTGAGGTCGCCGAGGACGATGTAGTCCATTGTGGCGAGAGCATGGTGAGCGATGAAGTTGGCTATGGCTTCGTTGAAGGGGGGGCCAGGGTACGGAAGGTCTGTATGCGAGGGTGCTGCACAGGGTGACGTTCGGGTTGGTCTGGATCAGGAAGTGGAGGTGCTCCATGTCGGGTGAGGGGTCGTCGGAGCTGGTTGTGAGGTGATGGGTGTTTTTGTGTACAATGGCGATGCCTCCTCCCGGTCGGTTGATGCGGTCCTTGTGGATAATTTTGTAGCCGTCGGGGTGGCAGTTGCGATGGCTGGGGCAGAGGTGGGGCTCATCCAGGTTTCAGTGAAGAGGGTGTGGAATCAGCTTCAGCTTCCTTCGATCACTGCCACCCTACCGAATCCGACCCTTCCTCCGTGGCAAACATCTCTACCTCTTGCCTCCATCCCACATCTTCTTTATGTGGCCCAACCTCCTTAACTGAGCCTTTTCCAGATTCTATCACTCATTTCCACTCTCCACTTGCCTCCTGATATCCTTTCCCATAACCCCAGATTGCCCACCCTCTTCACTGTTTCAGCCGCACCTCCCCTCTCAGGCTCCCAAATCTCCTGTGGCCTCCCAAATTTACAACCTTCTACCGGGCTTCCATTCCACCTCCTCTTTCAGATTACCAGGTGTCCCCTCTGCAGCCCTAAATCATCAACAAACTCCCCTGCTTCTCTGTGTTTTCTTAGATTTCCGACTGTCTCTGCTGCCTCCTCAAATTCCTTGCTTCCCCATGCATGCCCTCTGTTCCTAGGTTCCTTCTTCGGCTTCCTTCTGAACCATGCTCCATCTCTTCTGCTTCACGCTCTCGGTCTTTCCTGCATTGCTTTCTTTCCAGATTCTTTTTTTCTCCCTGCTTCACTTTTGTTTCCAGTCTCTTTCGCAGCCCTTATTTTCCAGGTTCTTGGGTCCTCCTGAATACTCTCTGTCCAAGGTCTCCCCTACCCCAAATACTCTTCTGTTCCAGGTTCTCAGTATTCTATTTCTCCTTTTCTTCTCTGGGTTCTTTCTCCCTTCTTCTTTCCTGTTCTAAGTTGTTTCTGTCCCCTCCTCTGTTTCTTTTACAGGTTCTAGCTCTCTTTTTTCCCTTATTCCCATCTGTTCTAGGTTTTCCATCTCTGTTGTTTCGTGAAGTTCTAGGTTCTCACTCTTCCTTCCCTACTGTTTCAGGCTGTCTCTTTCGGTTCCTTTCTTTCTCTCGCCTACCATGCTTCTCTCTGTTCCAGGTTTCTCTTCCTTTCTAAGCAGCTCTACCCATGAGTTAGCATGGTGATGTCTACTTACCAAGTGCGGTGATGGACACCGGGGTGCTATCGGATCGTTCCCCGATCATCTGCCACTCTGCGTCTGGACCCAGCACCCACTCGGCCACACGGCACTCATAGTGGCCTTCATCGGACTTGAGGCTGCTGAAGATCTCCAGGGTGAAGGCATTCGGCCGCACCTGCTCCATCTGGATGCCTCCAAAGCCACCGCGTTCCTGGTAGGATGGTCCTGGCCGTAGGGTGCCCTCTTGGTCCAACCACACCACGTCACTGCGCCGGTTCTGCTTGTCTATCAGCTGCCAGGCCACGGACAGGCGGCTATGAGGGTTGTCCACAGAGCGGACCCTACAAGCGAAGCGTAGACTTTCTCCCTCCAGGATGGAGCTGGTGTTGGTGGAGACGTCGACGGAGATGCTGGTCTCTGTGGGCATAAAGAATTGATGAAAAGATTCAGTGAGGAAGCATTTGTACTATGATCAATGTCTGCTCTGGACTCATTTCCAGACCATAAGCCGTACCCAGTTCTACTCCTGGGAGTCGACATAACTCAATAGTTCTACTCTTGACTGTCTCTATTCATAGAACCTAGAAGCCAGTTTGCAGGTGATGCTTATCTGAGACCTGTAGCTTGTCACCTCTCCGGGCCTAGTGTGGAAGGTGCTGTGGGATGTGGCTCGCTCCAGATGGAGGGCGCACCAGTGAACAACCAATGGCTGAATCCGGAACTGGGTAGGAGGCCATGTTGTGGAAAGGATCTCAGTGGACTAGGAGTGGTGCTCATGGTCTGACAGAGGCAAGAAGGGGTGCCCCCACTGATGGTTTGGAGTCCAGGTTCTTTGAATGAGCTCTTTGCTGTACGGTGTACCATCCGGCTTCTGGGCCATACAAGGCATGTGAGTAGTGCATGGGTGGCGACGGTCAGACCTTTTTTGTAGGGAGTAAGAAGTAGTGTAGGAGAGTCTTGCTTGTGTAGTATGAGGGCGGTCATGAGCTTTTCGACTGAGTGGAAGGGGAGGTGGGGACGGGTCTTTCAAAGGCTGAGGAGATGGTATTGTACTGACCTGATGGAGGCAGAGAGATTCATTTTTATCATAAGTAACTTGTGAGTTACTGGCAGACATGGAGAGGGGGGCTGTGTCACGAGTATCAGGGGGTACCAGAGATGAAGATGGAGGCGGTGTTGAGGAAGGACATACATGGACAGGTTGAGCATGAAGGATGGTGGTGACTCCATGAGTGATCAGCCTTTGATATCAGCGGTGAGTGCTCTCAAGCAGAAGGTGGTTCATCATCTGCAAAGAGATGGTCTGAAGCACAAAGGATGCAATGGTACCCAGGTAGGAGGCGCAAGAAGGAAGAGAAGGGGCAAAGATCCAACCGAAGGGGGGTGGGGATTCCACTGGAGGAATATTCTGCAGGGAAATAGAGGGGAAGACAAGCAAACATGATGTGAGAAATTGCTGTATGAGGACAAATTGTGAGAAGGGAGGGGCTTAGTGTACCTTTTTGATCTCATAAGAAGTGGAAAGGTTTTTGAATACATGAGGAAGGTTTAACAAGACCGAGCATAGAAATACAGGGCCCAGAAGAGCAGCCAATTAACCAGCATCACGAGTGACAAGTTTCACCCTTGACCGGGTTTTAAATTCCTTCCAACTCCCTTAGGGTGACCACATCACTCCAAGTCATTGCAGATACCACCCCCAGCCCTAAACATTTCACCTACAAATCATTCTTTACTGGTGCATTAGTCTAATTAATCCAATGGAAGGAAAACAAGACTATTTATCACATGAAAGCCCAGAACTAGAAACAGCACATAAATGTAATCCTAATCCTGCTGTGATCACAAAAAAGCACAATCCTGTGGCCAGAATCCACAACAGGCTGATGATCCCTCTGGGCTCAAGACCATCAGCAGCTGTGGATGCTCCGGCATCCTTCCAGGCCCATGGACGAGAAGAGCGTATATTGAGTGTGTACTTACTCAGCGGAAGGACGGTGATGGGGATGTTCTTCGGCCTCTTGCTCTCCTTATCGACGAACTCTCCGGTCACAGATCGCTCGCGCTCCGTCACACGGCAGTTGTACTTGCCGCTGTCCTCCAGGCGCAACCGGAAGATCTTCAGCACCGAGACGTGGTCGCTCTCCTTGGCCACCTTCAACTGGCCCTGGCTCTCACGCTGTGCAAAGTCGCCGTTGAGGGAAGGGACGCCGCTCGGCGACAGGCTGGCAATCAGGGAGCTGTTGAAGGCCCATGAGATGGCAAAGAAACGTTCCGGCACGCTCTGAGCATCGATGATACACCTGAGCTCGGCCGACTCCCCGGCAGCATAGGACCTCTTCTCAGTTTCTAGACGCACGTTGAAGTCTCGATCTATGAAGAGGAACATTACAAACATGATGACATTGGGGACGAGATGTGGCTGCTAGGGAGGATGGACCAGCAGCCAAACAGTCAGAATGTACCTGGTTGTTCATGGCAAAATTGGATGGCAGGCTGTTTTAGGAGATATAACAGTAAATACATTTTCTTGGGGGCAGAGGGGGGAGAAGTTTTGTCTTTTTAACATGTAAACTCTGGAAAAATTGCCCATCCAGTTAAAAAAATCAGCCTAAGTTGCCATGCTTTAGGAAACATCTGAAAATTTGGCTTTTTGCGCTACAGTATTAGTCCAGGCTTTACTTCGATGACTGGCTCTTGGCTTTTATATCCTTCCTTTGTCGCTTCCCTTGCATATGCTAGCGCCAAGACGCCCTCGGGCATTCGCTGCGCTTTATAAATTATATCAATAGCCATAAAACAGGAATTTAGATTTAGGATAAAACCTTCCGTACATGGATACAGATACGACACTCATCGTCTGCTGTCGAAACATGGCATCCCTTACCCGTTGCCACACGGACTGACACACAATCTACTGACCACACGCCAGTACCCTCTGCATGCAAGATTATTTTTGTGCATCTTTGACTCACTTGGAGGAAAGACAGCCAAGTGCATTCCATACACTATCATACAGAGCAGCTTTTCCCATTAGCCTCCGGTCCAAGAGTAAACCATGGACCTGCATTTCACCTTCATGCTGCCAGACTCAGGAGACCTGCAGCTGGGCACTAACATCCCACTGAATGTCTGAGACTCATTCCTGCTGTTCAGCGCACTTCCCCCTTCACCTGCATGTGGGTTACTTGGCCATGCAGCGGAGACATCAGTGTCCAGAGCGCCAACACCTAGCATGGCTCTGCCTACGCCGGATAAACCTTTCAGCGTAGGATGCTGCATTAAACTCGGAAATACAACCCAAGCCTCCGCTAACCTGGTTATAGATCACTTCCTGGGCATGAGCATCACATCCTGCGTCAAATATACGTCCACCTTCATTGGAACGTTTGGCCACAGAGTCAATATCTAAAACCGCGCCCTCTGGGTATCGTGGCTTGCTTACAACATTCGACTCACCCAGTTCCTAATTTGAGCTGGTGGTTTCCAGTGCTCGGCACCGGCACTTAATTGTCAGCCCTGGCTCTAGTGATAGTCCAACGCATGGTGGCGCTGGCTGTCCAGTTTTGAGATGAGCACAACAACAGTGTTTAATAAGTCAATATCCATTAAAAAAGAATCATGCCTGCTGCTCAGGCTATTCTTATAGCTTTGGGGGCCTGGAATAGCCTGAATTGTCACACTTGCAAGAGTGTGATGGTTGGAACTTGTGCTGGTACTGTCATTGGCAGCGCTGGCAGGGGCAATGGGTGGCGCAAGCTGCAGTGCCCTCCCGAAAAGAGCCCTGGAACTTTCCTTTTTCACAAATTAAGCACTGCACTCACCCCAAACAGGGGCACTTTTGGCCATGGAGTCGATACTTAAAACTGCCCTCTCCAGGTGTCATGGCTTGAGTGCTGCTCCTGCCCTCTCCAGGTGTCATGGCTTGAGTGCTGCTCCTGCCCTCTCCAGGTGTCATGGCTTGAGTGCTGCTCCTGCCCTCTCCCAGGTGTCATGGCTTGAGTGCTGCTACTGCCCTCTCCAGGTGTCATGGCTTGAGTGCTGCTACTGCCCTCTCCAGGTGTCATGGCTTGAGTGCTGCTATGCCCTCTCCAGGTGTCATGGCTTGAGTGCTGCTACTGCCCTCTCCAGGTGTCATGGCTTGAGTGCTGCTCCTGCCCTATCCAGGTGTCATGGCTTGAGTGCTGCTCCTGCCCTCTCCAGGTGTCATGGCTTGAGTGCTGCTCCTGCCCTATCCAGGTGTCATGAATTGAGTGCTGCTACTGCCCTCTCCAGGTGTCATGGCTTGAGTGCTGCTCCTGCCCTATCCAGGTGTCATGGCTTGAGTGCTGCTCCTGCCCTATCCAGGTGTCATGAATTGAGTGCTGCTACTGCCCTCTCCAGGTGTCATGGCTTGAGGGCTGATCCTGTCCCCTCCCTCCAGCTATCGTGGCTGGCTTGCTGCTACTGCCCTCACCTCTTCCTTGCACAGAAGGTACAGCACTTACCGTTGTTTGCACACATGGTACTTCCTCATCCACTATTTGCACTAATAGCACACTTCTCACCTTTTGTAGGCACAGTCCTCGCCTATGCTTTCACAGACAGTAAAGCCCTGGCCTGCTGCCCTCACAGACAGTACGTCCCACACCTGTGGCCTCACAAAGTACACCCCTCACCACTTGCCCCCACAGACAGTACATCGCTCACTTGTGGCCCTCAAAGACAGTAGGCCCCTCACAGACAGTACACCCTCACCTGTTGCCCTCACAGACAACACATACCTCACCTGTTGCCATCACGGACTGTACACCCCTCGCCTTTCGCCATTGCAGATAGTATGTCCTCACAGACAGTAGGCCCTTCGCAGACCATACTCCCTTTAACTTTTGCCCTCACAGAGAGGACGTCCTTCACCTGTTGCCTTCACAGGTAGTACGCCCCTATTCTGTGACCCTCACAGATAGTATGCCCCCATCTATTGTGCTCACAGACAGTATGCTCCTCACCTGTGCCCCTCACAGAAAGTTCAACCCTCACCTCTTGCCCCACAGACGGAACATCCCTCACCTGTGGACCTCACAGACAGCAGGCACCTGACAGACAGTACTCCCTTCACGTTTTGCCCTCACAGACAGTACGCCCCTCACTTGTTGTCACTTGTTGTCTTCACAGATAGTACGTTTCTCACCTGTGGCCCTCACAGTCAATGCATCCCTCACCTGTGGCCCTCACAGACAGTGCACCACTGATCTCTTGCACTCACAGACGGGACACGCTTCACTTTTTGCCCTCACAGCCAGTACGCCCCTCGGAGGTTGCCCTCACAGACAGTACATCCCTCACAGACAGTGCACCCCTCACGTATGGATAATGGCCCTGACAGATAGTGTGCCCCTCACCTGCAGCACTCACAGACAGTGCACCCCTCACATGTGGCCCTCACAGACAGTGTGGGCCTCTCGGACACTGCGCCCTCACCTGTCGCCCTTACAGACCCTCACCTGTCGCCTGCACGTTGACGATGGTCCCACTGGACCTCTTCTTGGTCATGGGGTACCAGGACTGGTCCCGGTCTTGAATCCACTCCGAGGCCTCGCAGTAGAACTCGCCCTGGTCCGACGGCTGCAGGTTGTAGATGGTCAACTTAAAGGTGGTGTTGCCCACCTTGTCGAGCCTGACGTCACCGGAGGCGTGCCGGTGGGTGTAGGCCCCGCCGGAGCTAAGCACAAAGTCTCGCGAGAGTGAGATGACTTCCACCACCTGGTCATCCTTCTGCTGGTGCCAGGCGACGGACAGGTGGGTGTGCTCCGCGGTGACCCTGGACACGTCACACTTCACCTCCACGGAGTCCCCCTCCACCCTACTCAGCGTTTGAGGGACCGACGCCACCTTCAGGGTATCCGGGATCACTGCAACACAGAGGGGGGAAAAAGAAAGATGAAGACACGTCATAGATGGTTGGGCACACATTTTGTCCAAAACGATTCTTTTACATGCGAAAATAGCCGAAATATTGGAAAAGTATTACTTCTCCGACCTAGAAAAGCAATTCTATGATTGCACAGTGATGACATCACTGTCCTTCCTGCATGTACCCTGTGACATCAGAAAAAGGTAGTGACATCAGCGGCTGGCTAGGTAACATTTTAGGACATATTTAACAGAAAAGCCTCACGGCCCCTTACCCCGTGACGACCTTACTGATTTTCGTAGGTAGTGGCGCTATTTCATGCCCATGCAGCAACACTACAGCCTACAGACTTTCCACGTCACTCTGCTACTTTAGGAAAGCTGCAGTTTAAGCCTGTGAGGAGGTGAAACTGAATTCCCAGAACAGGAAGGAAGAGGCCAGAGTGTCCGGACGCCTCACAGGCGCTGCTGGAGGCACCTACCGATCCCAGTGCACTGCCTGGGTGTGTGTGATGACTCAGAGATAGGTTACCTCAACAGACAACAGTATAGCGCTGTATTGCCATTAGTGTGGCATCATAGTGCTATCGATGGCGACTGTCACGCTTTTACAGAACTGATTTCTCATGTTATTATCCGAGTCATTTCCTCCGAGCTAGGGCCATGCTGCGAGGTCAACAGACCAAAAAGTTACATGATGCAATTTCCAGTGATGTCATCATCATTATGCTAACTCATGGTTTTGAATCCTGAAAGTCTCCCCAGGTGCTCCCACGCCTTTCCGTGCTTGTTCGTGCCATTGTAAAATTTGTACTCAAAAGAATTCATGTGCTCGCAAAGGAATGAGTGGAGAGGGCGAGGCGTTCCCTCAGTCACACCCCACACTTGCCAAAGTACTTCTCGCCTGCCTCTGTTCTCCACCGAAGAGCAGGGTTGGGAGAGAACCTTCAGTCTCACAGAAGGAACGCTGCCCATTTCCATCCTGGTAGTTATATGGTGGGCACTTCGGGGGCATCAACCATGGGCACTGGGGGCAATGCCACCATCTACCTAAACATTCCCCCCCTACCGCCTCAAGTGTCTCCAAACTCAGAGCTCTCCCTCTTGCCTCACAATAGCAGTGATTTGTTTAACTTCAATAAGGGCCACATGTAGGTAGGTATTTTCCGCTCGCAAAAAGGCCGCTTCGCAGAATCGGGCCCTTTGCAACCAGAAAAATGCATTTTTATATGTACCAAAGCCATTTTGCAATTTGGTGATCTATTACCGAATCGCAAAATGGGTTAGCGATTCGGTATTAGGAAAGGGCGTGTTAATAACATCCCTTCTTAATAGCGACTCGCAGTGCTATGTACAAATGCGGTCCCAAAACATTTGCATTTTACTGCCTACTTCAAGTAGGTGGTAACCCATTCGCAAACGGGAGAGGGGTCCCCAGGGAACCCTTTCCCTTTGTGAATGGATGCAAAAACGTTTTTTAAGAGCAGCCAGTGGTCCCATGGACCACTGCCTACTCTTAAAAAATGAAACTGAAACGTTTAATTTTACTTTTGGAAACTAATCCCATTTTCCTTTAAGGAAATCAGACTGCAGTTTTAAAAAAAAGTTGGTTTATTTAAAAGCAAACAGACATGGCGGTCTGCTGGCCCCAGCAGGCCACCATCCCTGTGTTTTTAGCGACTCCCAATGGGTTTCAAATTACGACCTACCTCATGAATATTAATGAGGTAGTCCAATTGCGACCCCATTAGGAATCGCTAATGTGTCAAGAGCACATTAGTACATAGGAGTCTGCGATTTCCTAATAGTGAATCACAAACATTTGTTATTAGGAAATCGCAAAATGAAACCTACGTACATGTGGCCCCTAATCTCATAGTACAAGCTACTTTCACAACTGGTGAAAGTTTTATATCTTCTAGTGCACTGGCCACTTCATGGTACCCCAAGACGTCCATACACTAGTGATCTTTGTTCGGTACAGACCAACACAGTTCATTGACTAGATCAGCGATAGTCAAAGTAAGATCCGGGGGCCACATGCGGCCCTACGGACCTTCACATGCGGCCCCCCCCCTCAACAGCAGCAGCACTGGGATGCATTTTATTTGAGAGAGAACTAAAATTCAGCATTGCATTAAATAAAGGGGTAATCGTTTATTTACAAGCTAACTGAAGCAAAAGAAAATACGTAAATAAGCTATGCTGCAGCTCATAACTTTAGAAACACATTAATTTTCTAAGACATCTTGCAACAAACTTAAAAAATATGACAAATGCTCTTCAAAATACAAAAAAGTGCATTTCATTAACACGAAGAAGTGTTTCACCTTAGTACATCAGATTATATCAGATAGTTAAAAAACAAACAAGGAAACATTAGTGCCTACTCCCACCCTGACAATGCCAATAGTGAACTTGGAGCCAAGTCAATTGTCGTCTGGACCCCTCTGGGTGGCCGTGGTTGGTGTTATACATGGACAACATTATTGTTTCTTAAATCAAACACAAGAGAAGTTTTTGTACAGTGCATATCCTGAACGCATGCATTTCAACGTACTCTTTCTTCTTACGTGTGGTAATGAGAAAAAAAGGAGGCAAAGTGAAAAGAAACAATTGCCAAGTATCACACAATTTGGCCAGGTGGGGAAGCCAGGATTGGTCATTGGATTTCTGTTTTCAGATTGTGCATTCCAATCAATACAGAAGTTACTTCTTTTTTACACTCGACTCTCCCAAGGTAGTGCTAGTAAGTAGACAAGGCTTACCCTAAGGTGCGGTAGAGGGATAGCCATTCAAGAATAGCTTAACACGGTATTATCAAATCTATGACTCTTCTAGAGACTAGGGGCTTAATTTAGAGGGCAGTATGGAATGAAAACCTCTAAATAGCTCCTTGACTCACTGACTAAACCATGTGCATGCTTTGCTTCCCTGACGCCAACCATGCCTCTCTCGCACCCACCCACACCCCTTCCAGCAAATCTCCACTCCCACCCGCTGGCATCAATGCGGCCCTCAGGCCCACCGGAGACCATACTTTGTGGCCCCTGGGAAAATGTTTGCGAGCACCCATTGACTAGGTAATCACGGATATGCTTCCGCCTCAGGATATACCCTTAACAAAGATACATCTGAAGTAAGGTCATTTATTATCGTTTGTACAACCGGTGAAATGGAAACCCTTCCTTCTTAAACTATCTAGGAGGCGGGTTTTGATGACTCACTGGAGGCAGCCAATGACAAGCTCATCACGCCCAAGGAGATATCCCTTTTAGAACCCTGGACCCCTCAATACATGTGGCGGGAAAGGGCAGAAACAATCAAAAGGAAGGTTGCGCCCATTGTTAACTGCAATGAACATGTTCCTGGCAAGATTACCAAACAAATTCTTTAAAAACCTAGATTAGCAGATTTTTTTCAATTCAGTGAAAGGTAAAAAAGGGTCTTGGTAAATACATCGATACATTGAGATCAGGAAAACACCTGGGTGGTATGAAGATTCCAAGCTTCTTCCTTTATCAAACGGCCTATTTAGGTAACAAGGAAGCACGAGGCTCCTTCAGATAATCCGTAATCCACCGATGTAGCTACCCAGTGAACAAGCACTGGCAAAGCCAACAGCTCGACTGTAAAAACTATTGGCTTTGCCAGTTCATTTTCTTGTCCAAGATAGCTGTTGCAACATGCATCTGTTGTGGTAATCTCAGAATGGGTTTGTGAAGCCTAACAAAATGCATTAAAATATAGTTACCGCACAAGTGCGTGCATTCATGGCTGCCATCTTTGAAACCACTTTGTTAGGTTTTAACAAAGGACATTCAGAGAAAGCTGCTGTGAATTCATGCATATCGACAGTAGCCATCTTTGAATGGGATTTGTTAAACAAAACAAAACTTATTTAAAGACGTGTAGCAAGCATCTTGGAATGGTCAGACAACCATTTTAAGGTGGCGGCCCGCCGACTGTATGACGGGTGGCAGAAAAAGTAAAACAAATAAAGGGATTGGGGAAAGAGGACGCTGGGTTGGAGACTATGGAAGCGGGGAGCTGCAGGGGAAGAAGAGAGCGGGAGCAGGGCTAGTGAGTTTGGAGGAAAGAGTCCCTCTCATGGACTGCAAACAAACAAGGTCTGACGCCAACAGCGGAAGCATACATCATCCAATCAAAACAGACCGAAATGCTACTGGGTGGAACAAACACAAGAATAATTTGGAAAGCCATTGAATCAGGGAAGTGAGACAGACAATATGCAACTTACTGGAAACAATCGACCTTGCCAACAAGCAGGTAGAGCGGTCTGTATCCAAGACCGACAAAGGATTACTAGCCTCCGATTCAGTCATACCCATTATAACCAAGGCCACTGGAATTATGCGCTTCTGCAGCCACAGAGTTTTCAGCATAATAATGGTTTTACTACACACTACATGATTAGCATCTGTTGCTTAATTTGCAGATCTTCACAAAAAAGCTTTGTTTCTAGCTCAAACACATGAAAAGTTACTAATCACGCTGCCTCTGTTGCTGGGCAGTGACAGGAATGCCCGTTTCTGAAGATCACTGGTCCTCTTACAGGCACAGATTGCTGTATTTATGTTTTAAACTGATACTAACAAGGTGAAGCTGTTGCCTAGAGAGCGTCAACATTTGTAAAAATAACAAAATAATGAAGCAATCCCGTCACAAAAATGTGCTGCATAGTGCTGCATCATTTGCCTCTTCTTGCAGAATAATTTAGCCAACTCTGCCACATAATTTGGCCTTCCCCGGCTGCATAATTCCAGTGGCCCCGATTATAACCCCTCGCAGCTTCCAAGGGCCCCACTCCAGACGTGGTCTAAGAGACTCTGTCCAAGCTCCCTGTGTGACAGACAACAAACTCAATATACAAATGAATAACTCATCCATAATCTTATTGGGGCATACTGGGAGGATCCGTATAATGTGGGTGTTTCTGCGGCTAACGTTCCCGGCACCAGTACTACACCACATAGTTTTATCGGAACGCAGACTACATTTGGATTATACAATCTAGATTTGTGCATATTTTAAATGTAAACATCACCTTATCCTAACCAGGTAGGCTCCAAGATCCTGATCTAACTTAATTTATATAAAGATTACCAATGCTGGGTCACATACTATGTTCCCTGTGGGCTGCGCGCTTGAGCGCACGTGCAACCTTCCTTCTTACAGCGCCTAGACTCTCTAGACTCTCTCTGGGAGCGCGCTCACCGCTCCCAGGGTCTAAAGACACAAAAGGAAGGCTTGAAAACTCAAATTTCGTCGCAGGCTGTGCACCTGGAGGCCGGGCACATCCATCAAACAGAAAGGGGCTGTTTCTCTGATTTCAGATCGGAGTGTTTCAAGAGGCTGCAGCCGGCCGTGTAAAATAGACATGTATGATTGTGTTTCGCACCCATTGAGAGAACTGCCGACTCCGGAACTGGGGAAACAGGTTCCAGTCTTGATGCTCAGGTAAAGCACTCTCATACCTTCCGGTGGACTTTGGTATACATAACTACAAAAAAATTAAACTTTCAGCTTAAAGAATGGGCAAATATACGTTAACTGATCTGCCTTTTTGTTCATCTACGCTAATGAGGTGAGAACAGGCTTTGCAATATACAAAACGTCTTTTGAGTTTGATTTAATAGCCTATAAAGTTGCTCCATCAATAATTAAAATGTGGGCCACATATAGGGTACACCTGATCCCGGACTTGCCTTTTGGTTCACTAATAGCATTGTCTTTCTAAGGAAGTAGGGAGAGGGTCGGGTGCAGAAATATTTTTTTATAACTTTGTGGGAAAAGCTGCAGCCGCAGAGTCACATAATTCTAGTGGCCCAGACTAAGGTGAAACGCTTCCACGTTTGAATTTTTACCATATTCTAAATGATCTGTGCTGCATGATTGACATGCTGCATATTTTCAAGGCTCGGCTTTTGCATGGGCTCTTAAGATCCAGAGCTAACCTCAGCTGTCGCGGTTAATTATTTGGCTCGCCCACCTCTACCTTGCACCGTAGTCGGGGCCACTGGAATTGTGAGGCAGAAGAGGACCAAATTATGTGTCCGGGTCGAATTATGCGGCAAGAAAAGATGCTCTTTTTTTGACAGTATTACTTTATTATGCAAATGTACCAATTTAACAGCCAAATGCACAAATTAGCAACCGAAAGGTGACCAGTCAACCTTTGCGAGAGGTCTTCAACTTTGCAGCAATACGGGTCGTCACAGTTTTGGCAACTTTAAAAAAAATATATATCCTTTTATTTCAACAGAGCAGAAATGACAACTTGACCTTTGTGCGTATACAGTCATAGAGTAAACATCAATACAGCAGTGTTTGTCTCAGCCCCTCTCAAAACCCTACAGCAATCAAACCTCTCCTTGTTGCAGAATACCATCCGACTCCGCCTGAATCCTGGAAAATAAAGTGTCACCCACCGGTGGAGTACATGGATTGCCCCTGTAATCATTCCATTTGGACCAAATTTTCCCCCATTTTTCCGGGCATCCTCTCTTAACATAAATTGCTTTTTCCCCCACCATACACCAATCCATGTCTTTTTTCCAATCCCGGAGCCTGGAAAGCACAGCTACCCCCCCAATGTCATGCTATGTTGCGTTTCGCCACCATTAAACCTAACGTAGCCCATGTTTGCTCTGCTCGCCCCAGGTTGGAGTCCTCCCACACATTCAGGAGGCACCATTTGGGCGAAGGTGGCAATTCCTCCCCCATCACCTCCGACATGCAGGATATTATCGCCTGCCAGTAGACTTGGATCTCTTGACATGCCCAGAGTATGTGGTAGAAAGACCCCATCTCACCACATCTCCTGTTACAAAGATAGTCAGCCCTACGTCCCTTCTTTACTAGGGTGGTGCATGATATGCAAGTTCTATGTAGGATTTTTAACTGGACCAGTCAAAAACGGGCCCTGATGGCCACTTCTCTCGGGGAGGCCAGTGCCTCCAGCCAGTCCTCGGCTTGCAAGTCCGTTATGTCGTGGGACCATTGTTCCTTTAATGTTCCAAACATATCCGGAAGATTATTGATCAGCTTTCGATATGTGAGTGAAATTGCCTTACGTGTCAGGTGTTCTTCAAGCAGTCTACATTCGAGGGGGAACGACTCCTGAAGCTCCGAACCCCGGGGCACCGCTGCTTGTATGACATGTCTAATTTGGAGGTAGTGGAAGTATTCGGTTTTGGCCAAATCATAAGTCTTTTGCAATTCCTCAAAAGTTAGGATTTTACTCCCCATGTGCATGTCTCCCAACTTCGAGATTCCTATTAGATCCCATTTACAAAAACTTTGTCTAAGTTTCCATGCCCCCAAATGTTGGGACTCCCAGAGCGGGGTGGCTCTGGTAAGGTTATTCTTCCATCCCAGCTTGGCCAATGCCAGATGCCACTGTCGAACTGTGACCGCCGTGGGGCAGTTTTGGTAACTTTTGATCCATTTGCGCAAAAAACTATTTTTGGGGGTTAAAATCTGCAGATTATACAGCAGATTATAGATTGTTTGACACTTGGCAAATCCATAGTTATGAGGAAGAGGCCACGGCTGCAGAATTGCATAATTCCAGTGACCCTGACCTTAGTCCAAGGATGCGAACATTATGTCAAGCATAGGCATTGTACTGGAAGGGGAGCCTTTAACTAAAAAAACATATCCTTTAAGACTTTTCCCAATGTATGTGTGCTGTACAGTGCAACACATATGCAAAGTTTGAAAAATATGGAGACTTTTAAAAGTTGCTTTACTGTTGCCTGCCTCAAGGAGACGGGCTCAAATCCCCGGTCTATACATGTTAGTAGATACGCATTTGCTTCTAAACCCACAGGTGGTTGCCCATGTACTGCCCATGGTGCGCCCCTTTGATGCAAAGTAGCGCACGGTAGGGCAAACTGCTACTTTGCGTTTCTGAGGGCAACTTCCCACACAAATAATAATTTGCTTTGGACAGTAAATCCTAACAACACGGTGTGCTGTTTTTGTGTCACTTTTGTGATGCAAACTCAGCGCAAAGTGTTGGTAAATCTGGATCAGAATTTCTAAACAGGCACTTATCAATATTATTAGAACGATTTGTGTTCTTACTGCAAGCTAATGCAAGTGAGTGTCTTTTAATACCAGTCGAAGAGGTGAGGGGAGCATTCTTTTCTGGTTTGCATTAGGGCCCATGGCACCCTTACTATGCCACTGATTTTGGTAGCTTGCACACCGCACGTGCTTATGTATTAAGTTATTGCTGGTCTTCAGCGCACGCAGCCTTAACTGCAGTGCACCGAGCACCTTTATTGCTGCACATAGTGGAAAAAAAATTAGAGGGAACATTGTTCACATAGCGTCAGGAATATATAGGTTATTATCGTCAGTGAATTCTTAGTTCAACATGGCTATTCCAAGACATGGGAGAAAAAAATAGATTGATTACATCAATCAGAAATATCACATTCATAATGACAGACTCCGCGCAACTCTCCGCAATCACTGGTGCCGCATCTCAAACCAGATATTATACAGCTCACATGTCGTTCTGGACCCCTTTGACAATGCACAAAGCGGGCATCTTTCAATCCAGAGTATGGTGCAGCTCTCAAGAAGATAAAGGAGACATTTCTCCTAGGATGTCTTCATGTAAAGTAACTCAACCTGTAGGGCAAGGGATGGCTGAGCTCACTGATAAGAGTCCTGGCACTCTCATGGAGGTTGGCCAAACGGGACCCTTGGGATTGAGATAGTTTGGCCTTGCACGTTGCACTTTATAATGTTTTAGTCGGCAAAATGAGCTGCACGCCGCTGGTCAATTTGCCCCTTTTTTCCAAATGTTTAAATAGGTAAATGATAGCGGGCTGTTGACCTTTTACTGAGTTTTAGGGAGAAGACATTCTAAATATTACACTGTTTTTGTATTCATTAGGTCATGACATGTGCTGGTGGAATTGATTCAATTAAGTGCTATGTATTGCTGATTTGATGTATTTTTATTTTTATTGCGTATGTTAATGCATTGGGAAATGTGCAATATTTCTGTAAGAATTTATTTCTTGGAAATAAAGAATTTTGACGACTCCATTAGACACAAAACTCCAAGGCAACATAATGCAATACGCTAGGACAAATTGAAACCTATTCACTAAGAAGGTCGTCTTGTCCTTACTGATGAGGCACCTCCTATGGTTGCAATATCTTGAAAGTGCTTTTAAATTGGATTGCATTTCACTTGGATTCACTCATCGCTTTATTACTCTCTCTTTTATTTATTCATGTTTCTCTCTCCATTACCATTTGGCATCCACTACTCATCACTGGTCCATGCACGATGAACACACCAACAGACAGAGCACTGCTGTGCAACATGGCTAAAAAATACATTGACAAAGCCAATAGATCTTGCATAGGTGAGACCTGTTGGCTTTGCCAATGCTTGTTCTACTGTACTTTAGCTGGCATACGTTTTCTTTGTTTTTGTTCAAGTAGGTGCTATTCTTAAGTTAAGCACCCTGAGAATGTGGCGTTGACTAAACAGAATCACACACTGGGGTGAGCAACAGAGCTCTCTGTGCACAAATTATACTTTTATCATCTCAGAATGGACCAAGCGCCTCTTGTCCTTTGATCCTTGGACAGCCAATCGCAATGCATGCTAAAAAGCATCAAACGCAGGTCTGAGAGTGCGGGAGAAATGCCAGGGAGGGAGAGTGCGGCCCCTGCGGGGGGCATCTCCGTGGCACAATGTCCTGTACACCTTTTTAGGTCGAGTCTAGGCAGCACACATGCACTGTATTCAAGACCTGCTGTACTCACTCTGTGGGCTTACACCCTGCCCACAGCTTTTGATTGGCTTATGTTAGTGTCCTTTAAAAAAACGTTGCTTCTAAGTGGTTAATGTTGTAGGTTTGTCCCACCTTTTTCACAATTGTTAACTCCCATGGAGTATCGCTGCAGGGCTTGTCCTCTTTCACTTGTGCCATTGTATTTCGTGTCTTTTGAACATTTTTTTTTACATTTGAACGAGCACTTCTTATAAGTATTTGTGTTTTGTTTCCCTGGTTGAGCGCGGCTCCTGCTTGACGTCCACCACGCTTCATCTTTTTTTTTGTGTTCCTCATCCTTTACGTTATAACATCAGTGTATCCTTGCGATTCCTTTACTCCTCCGAATGGCCGGGGCCTGCCCCTTTAACAGTCCTCTTGCTCTGCTTTGCCTTTAACTCTGCTCAGTGCCCCCATTCATTTGGGGTGCTCTGCTCACTGAAAACCACACTTCCAGGTCCCGCTCTGGTGCAAGGGCCTCCGGTGCTCTTTTCCCACTTGTCTGCGTCTCTACGGGAGGCGGACACAGGGGATCAGATGCGGACAGGTTGGGAGTGTGTTCCGAAACCCCTCACCCCCAATAAATCGAAGGCCTACGATCGATTCTTAGGAGAAATGGTAAGCTACTGCAGTCGTAAGGTTTCTTCGAAAATGTGATTTGCCCCGAACCTCCTCTGGCTGAGATCAGTGAAGTTTAGAGTCCCTCTAGAAAGAAAATAGCCCCTGCATTACGATCACTCCTCGCTGCTTTACTTTCTGGGTTTTAGGTGTTGTGCACACATCATTCAAATATAGGGTTATTTATCTTTAATGACAGTGATAATTCGGAAAGGTTGTTGCTAAGAAAGTAAAATTAAAGTCGTACTGATTTTGACAGCCGTTGCACAATGCAATCTTTGATTTTTGGGTGAGGGGTTTCTGAATAAAATACCACCTTTCTTCTAATACCTAAAGGGTGGTTGTTAGCGATAACGCTGCTTAACAGCTGCTACTGTTTTGTTGGGTGCGAAAAACATATTTGCTCTACTTAATGGATTGGATGTTATCAGTTTGAAGAGTGAATGGCTAAGCTGTCCCCGCCAGTGTTTGCACTTTGGGTCCTGCCCATCTTAAATGTGCCGTGGAGCAGGGGTCCCACTCTTAGCTGTTTAGATGACTAGATGCCAAGAAACCACCGCTTACAACTGGAATGGTTGGACGCAAGCTAGAGGTTGCAGGATTAACCAAAGGAGTAAAGCGATTCCCATTTGCCCGTTCTACCCAACGTACTGTAGTAGAAAAGGAGTGGTTGTGGCACGGCAGGGCACTGATTCTCATGCCGCAGTGTTCTTGCGGAAGGAATGCACGCTGCGGGCCTCTACCCCACCCGTTGCATCCCCTCCCCTCCCGTTCCCCAAACTCTCTACTCATTTCAGCCCCCTTGTTGCCTCGTACTCCCTAATACCCATTCTCCTCCCTAAAGTCTCCCAGCCGTTCAGGACGAAAAAACACACATCGCCGTTATCATTTCAGTGCCAAACTTTGGGTGTCAACCTACAAAGTCCACAGAACAACCCATGTGCACTTCTCTTTTGCACTTAGCTCTCAGGTTTTCCAGGCCCAACATGCGTAGCTCATCCATTCCACGATTTAGCTTTGAATGTTGAGACTTGTAGTCCCGATTATTAATGGGATAAACGGGACAACAAATCCCAGAATGCACAGTAAAACCCTGGAGTGGATGAGCTACTCGTGCATAAATCTAGGATATGTAAGAACTCTGCTTCCAATCCAATTTAAGTGCTGCACACAAGGAAAAACTCTGAAAACAAAAATAGATCATAAGCTAGTAGAGAAAAGTACATCTCACTGAACAATGAAAACAGCACAAAAATATACAAATGACAGCAGTCCGCCGCCATCTACAGGTTCTTAGGGTTCTTTGAGTGCAAGTGCTACACCGGGTGCAGAATCGGACAGCATTTCCTTTCTGCCCGGGATGAGCCAAGAAGGAAACTACTGCCATTAATGAGTCACTGGCTACTAACTCCGTCACTGAGAAGAGCAGCCCTGCAATACGGCCCACGATCCCACCCCCGGAGATGTCAAATATTTCCACATTAACGCGCACGCACTAGTGCCGCATGTGTACATCAGATTGGCCCACGCTGTCTTTTGAGGCTGTGCACGATATGTTCTCCAGGGTAGTGTGCTGCATACATGCAAGGACTCGGCTGCAAACCAGCGAGGGCTTAGAAGGCTACCTCTGGAGGGAAATGACAGCCTGGATTAACCTGAGAACCTTTACCTACTGACACTAAAACTGCTATTTAACCACCCTTCGAGCATCTTTTCCCCCTCACTGTACCATACTAGCACCAACAGGGCAAGTAGCGTCTGTGGTTGTTGACTGTTTTAGACAGTTGTTTTCTTTCTGCAGACTGCTTACATTGTAAATTGACCCATGCCTGACGCTCTGCTTTTTCCAGTTCTGTTATTTGTAGCCAACAAGAGTGGGCCTCGTCTGTTCACTTTTCTTCTTATAAGATCGGCCCTACTGGTCCCAGTGTGCTTCGTGTTGTTGGAGTGCGTGGGCATGCGAGTGGGGGATAATGTGCTGCATGGCTAAACACTTATAATGTCCGAAAGGCGAGACCTATTGGCTATGCCAATGCTTGTTAGATCTGTCAGGACCATACATATCTCAAGACGAGAGACCCAAACAAACAGCGGATAACAAACGGCATTTATTGACATGGTCTGAACCAACCAGGAAATTATTCTTCTGCAAATAACAGAGAAAAGCTCACGAGGCACCTGCCTTGGGGTCGGATCTATCCCTCAGCACCTACAAAGGTCTTGAGTTCCCTTCCGGGGGCCAATCCGGGGCCCGGTGTGCGGAGGGTCACAAGGCACAGGTTGATGTACAGATGTCATGGGTGAGCTGCTCGGATCCAGGCTCAGCTCGTCTCTCTCTCTACACAGCAACCTCTGTTCCTTTCCAGACATTCCCTTCGGGCGAACCGTGTGTATTTTCAGACCCTCCCTAGAGCTCTGCGGCATTGAACCAGAGGGGAAAAAACACAAAGAACAAAGGAAAACACCCGCAGGAGCCGGATAGGATGAAGGAAAAGACAGGTGAAAAGAACGAACGGGAGGGGAGAAAGGGACCCAGAAGAAAAGCGAAAGAGAAACAAAGTCCAGGGCACAGAGAACAATGAAATCACAGCACAGATACAGGGTAACTTCATCTTCTTAAAATGTTTATTTAAAGTTTATAGAAACAATGCAAACAAGGAAAATCAATTATATTCCAAAATGATAGTTATGCCACAATATTGTATCAAAAAACCTTATTCATAGAATTCTTACATGAACAAAATCGAAACTGCTTCATCGAAAACGGGCACCAGGCTTTTTACGAAACGACTAAAAGTGACAGAACTAAATTGGAATATCGGTTTAGGAATGAGCAACAACCAACAAGTGTTCTAGTGATTAAATCCCAAAGTCACGTCAGCTACAGATGCTCTCAAAAGTAAGATACTAAAGACATAGTAAAACACCAGAGTTTGAGGTAAAAAGAAACAGCATAAGAGAAATTGAGTCAAGAAAAACCTGATAGGAAAAGAATTACAAAAAACATAAAAACGAAGAAAGAGCAAGAAAGAGTAAATGGAAAGAAGTGGGATAATGTAGACTAAAAGGGTGCAATAAACTACAAAAGGTGCGTTTCAGGAATATAGTAAGAAGAAAAAAGAAATCAAATATTGGAAGACAGCGAATAACAACATGCAAACAATTGAAATCTGGAACAAAATGTACAAAAAAGAAGCAAGTATTAGGTCGAAAGATTAAAAATACAGTATGTAAGAGACAAAAGAAGCAAGACATAAGGGCACAGTGAGAAGTCCAATGGAAGCTTAGAGATGAAGAAATCTGGCAGTGAAAGAAGCAGCGCCAGAGGAAAGATAAAATAGAACTCTGGTGGAGGGAGACCGGGCGCGCCAGAGGAAAGATAAAAAAATCAGTATCAGTGGAAGGAGAAACAAGGATTGCCAAAGCCAGTAGGTCTCGCCTATAAAACCTTCTGGCTTTCCTAATGATTTTTTTTGTTGCCATGATGCACACCATCACGGTTGCTGTGAGGCATAACAAAAAAACTGAAAAGAACTAAGCATTTGCAATGCAATAGGTCTCACATTTGTTAAAGTTAGAGCTGTTGGCATTGAAAATAATGTTTTTTACTTTTGTTTTCTTATTTGCAGTGGAGTTATTATATTTGCATAGCACTATTGCCAATGGTATAAAAAATATAGCGGGAGGGAGAGACGCAGTGCTGGTGGAAGGAGAGAGAAGCAGCGAGGGTGGAAGGATAGAGAAGCAGCGCGGGTGGGAGGGGAGAGAAGCAGCGAGGGTGGGAGGGGAGAGAAGCAGCGAGGGTGGGAGGGAGAGAAGCAGCGAGGGTAGACGGAGAGAGAAGCAGCGAGGGTGGGAGGGGAGAGAAGCAGCGAGGGTGGGAGGGGAGAGAAGCAGCGCGGGTGGGAGGGAGAGAAGCAGCGAGGGTGGGAGGGGAGAGAAGCAGCGAGGGTAGACGGAGAGAGAAGCAGCGCGGGTGGAAGGAGAGAGAAGCAGCGTGGGTGGAAGGAGAGAGAAGCAGCGCGGGTGGAAGGAGAGAGAAGCAGCGTGGGTGGAAGGAGAGAGAAGCAGCGCGGGTGGAAGGAGAGAGAAGCAGCGTGGGTGGAGGGGGAGAGAAGCAGCGAGGGTGGGGGGAGAGAAGCAGCGAGGGTGGGGGGAGAGAAGCAGCGAGGGTGGGGGGAGAGAGAAGCAGCGCGGGTGGAAGGAGAGAGAAGCAGCGTGGGTGGAAGGAGAGAGAAGCAGCGCGGGTGGAAGGAGAGAGAAGCAGCGTGGGTGGAAGGAGAGAGAAGCAGCGCGGGTGGAAGGAGAGAGAAGCAGCGAGGGTGGAAGGAGAGAGAAGCAGCACAGGTAGAAGGAGTGAGAAGCAGAACGGGTGGAAGGAGCGAGAAGCAGCGCAGGTGGGAGGGGAGAGAAGCAGCACGGGTGGAAGGAGCGAGAAGCAGCGCGGGTGGAAGGAGCGAGAAGCAGCGCAGGTGGAAGGAGCGAGAAGCAGCGCAGGTGGGAGGGGAGGGACGCAGAGGTAGTGGGAGGGAGAGAAGAGTGGGCTGGTGGGAGGGGAGGGACACAGACGTAGTGGGAGGGAGAGAAGCAGCGCTGATGGAAGCGCCCAGAAGGTGCATGAATTATTCACGGTGGCAGGTGCCCGCTCTGAGCTCATTTTAATAACTCTGCCATCAAAAGGCGAGCGCGCGCAGATATAATCGGAGGCTGAGCTAGAGTTAATCTAATAGTACACAGTGATTTATTTATTTCCCATTAATCCAATGGAGAGGGAAAATAAAGCGGAGGGCTGCAGCAGGCGGGTAATCTGAGAGATAGCTCTGCGATGACTGAGCACACTGCACTTACCTGTATGGCGTGGAATGCACACTCGGGGACAAGTGTGCTGCCCGGGGGGTGGTGTTATGTTTCATATAGGTACCCTAATATAGGCCCGGGTAATATCATACACCATCACCTACATTATCCCCCTTATACTACACAGTAACGAGCCTTTAGGATTGAACCTTTACCTAGTTCTAGTCTTAGGTGCAGAAGGAGGGTTTCTCCTAAACAGTAGAGTCCTATAACTTCATCAATAGACACACAGTTTGAATGAATAGTCATAAGGGTTCTCGGAAACCAGGCAGGGGCTACACCACCTACCCCACCATATCTACGTACAAGGTTCATCCCATACGTCATCCTCAAATCCAACAATGGCTAATACATGAGACAAGGGACAAAGGAGCCCTAGATACTTTATGCATAAATACAGCACATCTTGCTAGCATTAGGCAGAGGGAACCAAGACTTCCAGGCCGACACACTGACAGACGCTGAGGCTCCTGCATGCAGACGCTCCAGCTGACAGTGGTCTGAACATCCCTCGCGGGGTGTCCAACTCGAGACCAAGAAGGGCTCCTACATTCTCACACTTCAGGTAATGGGGTTCGACTAAATCCTAGAAGGATTCTTGGCTTCACACCTACTCACATGCTTGGTACACTTAGGTACATCTAGATAGGCATCATAGGAGTACGCGCTTTCTTTTATCATGCGTTTTATATTCATGTATGCATTTATGATTATTGCAAAATGGTAGAACTGTACTATCCTTTTATTTTCACTGTACTGCTAATCTTGTATATCTGCTACTGTCCAACGGTTGTTGCAGCACATCTATTTTACACTAGAAGAACAACTGTACAATACATTCTTATTGTAACACGCCCAACTGTTTATTCTGTGTAACTCTCTGAGACCGAATAGTGAGCACGAGTGACTGAGCGAAAAGTGGTACATTGTTTCCACGATCCTGAGGGATCAGGGTTGTCATGTTCTAAGGTTGCCAGAAACTATTCTCTCCCCGATAAGAGGAGACACTAGTGGCACTGCGAGCTAGCTAATGCAAACAGACTAACATTTTTGGTGGGGGTGCTCAGAGTCAGTCTGCCAAAACAACAGTTGATGGACAGAATGCAGAACAATGTCATACATTCACCCCAGTACAGAGATCTGGGCCTAAATCCATCGTTTTTTTGCTCACCATGCCATTCCAGTTTGAACCCAGCCATATGCAAATCAGTCTTGACCCTGTGCCTCATGGGAACAGTCCAGCCCGAACTGCCAAGCCAGGTCCTCCCTGGACTGGAAACAAGCATCCTAGGACCAGTTTCGGGGTTTCACCCCTCTTCAGCCAGGATAGCTTGATTCCAGTGGCATGGAGAGCACGGGACCCACGTCTGGGCATACCCGTCCCACTCGGGGTGACAAATGCAAAAACAGTTGATGGCAGTTCAGTCTGGACTGTTCCCATGGGGCACAGGGTCAGTGGCGTAGTGGGCCAAAGAACGATGGATTTAACCCAGATCTTTTGACTGGGGGATAATGTTTGCATTGTCAGCATTCCGTCCATCATTTGTTTGCTGTAACACTTTTCACCCTAAGTGGGATGGGTTTGCCCAGATGTAGGTCCCTTGCTCACTGTGCCACTGGATTCAAGCTAGCCTGGCTGAAGGGTGACATACCCTGAAACCGGTCCCAGGATGCTGGTTTCCGGTCCAGGGTGGACCTGGCCTGGCAGTTCGGTCTGGACTGTTCCCATGGGGCACAGGGTCAAGACTGATTTGCATATGGCTGGGTCCAAACTGGGGTGGCGTAGTGGGCAAAAGAACGATGGATTTAACCCAGATCTTTTGACTGGGGGAGAATGTTTGCATTGTCAGCATTCCGTCCATCATTTGTTTGCTGTAACACAGAGTCAGTCTGCCACCAAGCCCACAGTTTATGTTATCCGAAGGCGCAGGTCCTGTATGGGTAATATACGAACTACACGACAGTGGGGGGGAGAAGCTTTGGAGCACAACACATACTCACCTGTGGAGCTGCGGTGTGCTGGGAAGGCAAAGAGAAACACCCCAAGTCACACAAGGACAGGCTCCTCTAGAGGGTTGCCTGGAGTCCCGGTTTTCTGGGGACAGTCCCGGTTTTTCGTCATATCTCCCGGTAGATTTCGCTAAATTCAGCCATGTCCCATTTTTAAGAGGGTCGATTGAAGACAGAGGGAGGCAACCTTTTATGTTCTAATGCACAGTTACTAGCCATTTCACAACTGAATATAATCAACAGAGGATGCTCTGTAATTGTTGCATTTAATGCATTCTCCGTAGTGCCTCGTTGCCTGTGTTTTCTATGTTGGGGAGCGCTGTCTTTCAGTTCTGGACCAAAGAAAAGCTCTCCTCAAACCAATCTTTCTGAATCTGAATATCCGCACCTGCAGGCAAGCAGTTACCAGCCAGTGGCATAGCAAGGGGGAGGCGGGGGCAGTGCGCAACGGGCGGCAAGAGTTTTGGGGGCGGCGGCCTCCTTCCCCGCTCTTACCTGCGGCCGCTCGGGGTGGCAAACACAGGAATCTATCGCCAGCACCCCCCCCCCAACCTGCTCTTATGACCACCACAGGGTGGCAGACAAAGGAATCGATCGCCAGCACCCCCCCACCCCGCTCTGAGCACCGCGGGGCGGCCAACAAAGGAATCGCACCCCCCACCCCGCTCTTACGACCACCGCGGGGCGGCAAACAAAGGAATCGATCACCAGCACCTCCCCATCCCGCTCTTATGACCACCGCGGGGCGGCAAACACTGGAATCGATCGCCAGCACCCCCCCACCCTGCTCTTACCACCACCGCGGGGCGGCAAACACTGGAATCGATCGCCAGAACCCCCCCTTACGACCACTGCAGGGCGGAAAGCACTGGAATCAATCACCAGCACCCCCACCCACTCTTACAACCACCGTGGGTGGGAAAGGCTGGGACCGCCACGGACAGCAAAAGGCCTGGCTGCGCCACTGTTGCCAGCTCGATTCCTCTCGCATGCCGAGGAGTAAAATGTTTAAACATGGTGAATGAACAACTCCGCAGAGTCGAAAATAGATTTGGGATCAATAAGCAAGAATGTAAAATAAGAAAATCGACTACAAATAATGCATACGTTATTTTACATCAAGGGCTCTTCCAAACATCAAGGACCCTGGGAGCAGCTTCACATTGGAGGAGTATTTGAAAGTCTGCTTAGACTCCAACGCTCACTGCACTACAGAAGAGGGGGGCGGAACTTGCGAACTCTCCATACCAGTCCGAGTACCTGAAAGTCCGTGTGATTCGGAAATGCACGCTGCACTTTAAATGAGGGAGGGGAGTCCCTGGAACATATGAACTGTCCCTCGCGAAGGCACTTTAGTAAGTGGCTTTGACTAACGAGTCGGACAGGGAAACTTCTAACTACATTTTGGTACAGGTTATGTGCCAGTACATGTAATAACCAGAATGGGTTTAACTAATCAAATCGGGTTTTTATATATTTAAACTGTGTTTAACTAACTATTGTATTCAAGCCATGCACTTTATGGTTAGGAATAACCGAATAAAGTTTCTTTTCTCTCTTATTTCATTCTGTGCCCCTCGGCCCTTGTGACATTGTAGTCCTATTTCTATGTTTGAGAAATGTGACAGTTTCTATTTTTCAAAATCTGGCCATCCTCAGAAAGAGAACGATCCCATGTCTGCAGCACAGATGTCACACTGCACACTCACCTGTACAGCAAGCACAGGGCACACTCACCTCCACAGTACAGAGAGCACAGTGCACACTCACCTCTACAGTAGAGCTCACATACTATACACAACACTCTGTTGCCAGACTCTAACCTACAGACAGTACAGTTTGCACTGAACTCTACAGAACAGAACACAGACACATGCGCTCACCTCCACGGAACAAGGTGCACAATTACTTCTGCAGTACAGAGAGCACAGTGCACACACATTTCTGGAATACTTGCAGTACTCTATCCTCTCACTATTACTCTACAGGAAGGACACCTAAAACATCTACAGGTCAACTCAACTCTACAGCACGGACAGCACAGCAGAGTATAGTAAAGTGACAAAGAGTGTCAGAGAGGAGTGGCAAAGAGTGTCGTAGAGTAGCGTATATCACTCTACTCTATGTCAAGTCACTCTATGCCACTGTACTCTGTCACTCTATGAAACTCCACTCTATGCCTCTACACTCTATGCCCCTCCACTCTATGCCCCTCCACTCTATGCCCCTCCACTCTATGCCCCTCCACTCTACTACACTCACCAGCACTCTATGCCCCTCCACTCTACATCCCTCCACTCTACTACACTCACCAGCACTCTATGCCACTCTACTCCACTCTGTGCCACTCCACTCTAGGCCACTTTACTGCACTCTACAACACTCCACTTCACAATACTCAACTTATGACACTCTACTCCATTCCACTCTACTCTCCGCCACTTCGCTCTAGGCCACTCCCCTCTATGACCCTCCACAACACTATGACACTACTCCACTCTATGACAGTTTACCCTACACCACTCGACCCTAAAACACTAGGTATAGCATAGAGTGGAATAAAGTGAAGTGGAATGTCTTGGAGTGAAGTGCCTTAGAGTGGAGTAAAGGTCAGAGAGGAATGGCGTAGCATGGAGTGGCATAGAGTGGAGTAAAGTTGGGTAGACTGGAGTGTCGTAGAGAGGCACAGAATGGCTTAGAGTGTTTTGTAGTACCGTAGAGTGTTGTAGAGTGCAGTGTCAGAGTGGCATGGTGTAGAGGGGAGTGGAGTGTCGTAAAGTGGAATCGAGTAGAGTGTCAGAGTGGAGCAGAGAGGAGTGTCATAGTGGAATGGAGTGGAGTGGCATAGAGTGGAGAAGAGTGTCGTAGAGTGGAGTGGCATAGAGTGGAGAAGAGTGACCTAGAGTGAAGTGGATTAGAGTAGCCTAGAATGAAGTGACGTAAAGTGTCAGAGTGGCAATGAGTGGAATGGAGTGGCATAGAGTGGAGTGGCGGAGTGGTGTAGAGTGGAATGGAGTGGCATAGAGTGGAGTGGCGGAGTGGTGTAGAGTGGAATGGAGTGGCATAGAGTGGAGTGGCGGAGTGGTGTAGAGTGGAATGGAGTGGCATAGAGTGGAGTGGCGGAGTGGTGTAGAGTGGAATGGAGTGGCATAGAGTGGAGTGGCGGAGTGGCACACAGTGGAGTGGCATGGTATAGCTTAGATTGGAGTGGCAGAGTGGAGAGAAGCAGAATCGCAGAGTAGAGCGGAGTAGAATGTCGAAGAGTGGAGTAGAGCTGAGTGTAGAGGAGAGTCAGAGTGGAGAGTCAGAGTGGAGAGTCAGAGTGGAGAGTCAGAGTGGAGAGTCAGAGTGGAGAGTCAGAGTGGAGAGTCAGAGTGGAGAGTCAGAGTGGAGAGTCAGAGTGGAGAGTCAGAGTGGAGAGTCAGAGTGGAGAGTCAGAGTGGAGAGTCAGAGTGGAGAGTCAGAGTGGAGAGTCAGAGTGGAGAGTCAGAGTGGAGAGTCAGAGTGGAGAGTCAGAGTGGAGAGTCAGAGTGGAGAGTCAGAGTGGAGAGTCAGAGTGGAGAGTCAGAGTGGAGAGTCAGAGTGGAGAGTCAGAGTGGAGAGTCAGAGTGGAGAGTCAGAGTGGAGAGTCAGAGTGGAGAGTCAGAGTGGAGAGTCAGAGTGGAGAGTCAGAGTGGAGAGTCAGAGTGGAGAGTCAGAGTGGAGAGTCAGAGTGGAGAGTCAGAGTGGAGAGTCAGAGTGGAGAGTCAGAGTGGAGAGTCAGAGTGGAGAGTCAGAGTGGAGAGTCAGAGTGGAGAGTCAGAGTGGAGAGTCAGAGAGGAGAGTCAGAGGAGTGGCATAGAGCGTCCTGGCATAGAGCGTCCTGGCATAGAGCGTCCTGGCATAGAGCGTCCTGGCATAGAGCGTCCTGGCAGAGTGGAGGGGTGTACAGTGGAGTGTAGTGAAAGAGGCACTCTTGTGATTTTGGCACCCTATGATGACCTTCGACTACCATCATTTTAACTGACTTTAGTGTGTTATTTTACACTAGCCTTAATGTAGGATGGTCCTGCATATGCCTGCTTCTCTTCTGTCTTGTAATCTTGCTGTCTTTCAGTGGGAGCTGTTACGGAGTGGAACAGTCTTGCCAAGAACAGAAGGTGTGGGATGTGCATTTGAAGGCGTAAGAGGGAGAGAGAGGTGTGGAATGTCGAAGTGTTGTGAGCGGTGGTGCACACATGTGCTCGGTGCTATAGGACATTGAGAGATAAAGTATGTGATGCTATAGGACTGAGAGATAAAGTATGTGATGCTATAAGCAGTTGTGCAGAAATGTGTATTGTGTTGTACAGTTATGAGAATTATGAGTTTTTACTATTGGCTTTGACATGGCCTCATGTCATCTTGTTTTCTGACTTTGCCTTGCTTCAGATTTTCTGCGTGCACAACAGTGCTTGCAAGTTGTTTGGGTTAATTAGGAGTTCTTACTATTGGCTTTGACATGGCCTCATGTCATCTTGTTTTCTGGCTTTGCCTTGCTGCTCGCACGTAGCTGCAAAGTGGGCAGGGCAGGTTTCTGCTCTTCACTTGTTTTTCGCTCCTCACTGACCAGAGTGAACTGGATATTATCTGTAGAATGTGCAACTCTGCCTCGAAGTCAAAATACTGGAGCTTTCCCAGCCTCCGTCTTGGCCTTGACGCAGACTGGTACAGCCAGCTCGGTTCTTTCTCATGAGAAGGGGGGAGAGGTTTTCTAGAAGCTTCGTCTTACGTTTAGTAATGGTATTTAAGCTGGGAACCTTCAAGGGCCAGGTGGAAGTTCACCACAGAATAGACGCATTGCTGTGGAGGTGACTGAACTGGAGTCCTGATTGAACTCCTTCCTGGGCTGTTGAAGGGCTTCCCCAGCTTGAGTTGGCAAGGATGATGCAAATTCAATCGGTGAGGTGTTCCTAACCATTATATATTTATATATATATATATATATATATTATATATATATATATATATATATATATATATATATATATATATATATATATATATATATATATATATTTTCTACTCTTTGCTACTTATATATATTGCATTTTATTTCAATTGTTCCTTTAATTGTTCACTTGATATTTGGGAGTTTGCAATTACTGATATATTCAGCCTGCCTTTCTAAAATATTGCATTAATAAACTTGTGTGTGGTACTTTAAAAGCACCTGGATTTGTCTTTTTGCCTCGTCTTTTGGGAGTGCTGTGCAAACGTGTATTATTTAAAGGTGCAGTGGTACATTTGCCTCCATTTTGGAGTGCAGGGTTTGGGTGTCCTTTTAGAGAAAAAAGCACATTCATTACATGGAGGAAGTAGGATGGAGTGGCGTAGAGAGCAGCAGAGTGTCAGAGATGAGTGGCGTAGAGTAGAATACAGTGAAGTGTCAGAGTGGAGGGGCACCGAATACCGTATAGTGGTGTAGAGTGAAGTGTCGTGGAGTGGGATACAGTGGAGCGGAGTGTCGTATAGTGAAGTGGCCAAGGTGAAGTGGCCTCGGTGGCCTAGAGTAGTGTAGAGCGGAGAAGAGTGGCATGGAGTAGAGTGTAGCAAAGTGTCGTAGTGTCTCTTGGAGTAGAGTGCTGTAGTGTGGACTGGCATAGAGTGGAATTGCATAGAGTGGATTATGCATAGTGTGGCAGTGCACTGCCATTATAGAGAACACATTTTCAATTGAAAGCACCACTACATTTGCACAGACATACAGTTTTACTGATAAAACTACCCAGTGCTCAAGCGATAATGTGTGAAAATGGATTCACCTAGTGCATTGATTTGATCTGATCACATTCAAACATTTGTTTCCACTACACTTCAGAATTACAAAAAAAGTGCTTCATTTTGGTCTTCCTAAACCCGACATTTTGAAATATTTGCACAGTTCATTTACAGACATTTAAGATTTTGTTGTGTGCTAGAAAAAACAACACTGTACAGCTCCCCCTCTCACATGGGTACCCAGCAGGATTTCTTCTCACTTTGAAGTCAGAGAAAGAAAACTAAAGACCAAGCTCCCTAAGAGCACAGAGCCTGACATGTAACCTCTGTCTTTGAATGCACAGCAAATGTGACAAGATAAGAACAAGATTTAAAGGACTGTTCACAGAAAGCGAGCCATGGTAGAATACAGTATATAGTCTATGCTCCATGGGAGGGGCAAACTCAAGCAGGACAGCCTACAACAAATAAAGCCACCAAATAGAAGCCAATGGTAAGCAATGGACAGAATGCATCCCCAGGGAACCTTTCAGAATGACTCCAAGACATCGCTAGCAAACAAGACCGCTGCGCTGTCTGGTAGGCTTCGTCTTAAGGAGGAGGTACTTGGTTTTCAGTGAGCTCGCAGTAGCATCTGAGAGCGGTACCACTTGTTACATGGATTGCCCATATGCCTTTGAGTCTCGAAGGCCCTGGGGACCTGTCTGACATCAGCAAAGAGTCACCTCTGCAGTCCAAACATCACAGCACATATTCTCCTCTACAGCACAGTTCCCTAGAGTACAGCACAAAGCATGCATTGACCTCTATAGCAGAGCGCAGCACACTTGCCTTCAGCGCACAGCCCGCTTGCCTCCATTGTGAACCATAAATTCACCTGTGCATCACTGAGCTCTGCACAAATTTACCTCTGCGGGACAGAAAGAGCAGAAATCACCTGCCTTCACAATATAGAGGTGATCCATTACTCTTTTATAGACATCACAGAGGCACAGCTGCCACCCACCCGTGAAACGTCAGCGAATGAGATTCCACTGAAGTCTGTGATGTCCCAGAAGCTACTACCCAGGTGCCCTGGCGGTACTAACTGTAATGCTTCTCTTCGGCCTGGCAGAGTACGATTTGCATGAAGTAGGTCCCTGTCTGTAGTGGCACAATGCGCAAAAAACCACATGGGCTGGAGCGTGGCCGAGGTGTATTTCACCCATAATAACCTTTTTGCTTTTCCTGAATCGCTAAAGGTACCCATCCAGGTAAAGGCCGAGTGGCCCTTTAACATCTTTCGCAACAAACCAGGATAAAGAAATAGGGGAAACAGCCAGGCTGTCCATTCTATATGGATTTTATTGGGTAAACACTTTAGCTACATCTCATAAATGAAAAATTGATATAAGTCCGGATAAATCCACTTAAATGGCTGCAGGCTGGAGCCGACTCCAGCCCAGCTGTGATTTATAGGAATCGTGCCGGCCGAGCAAAATCCTCTTAAAGCAATGACAGATGAAGAGCTCAGACCAGTGCAGCACAGGATCCTGCCCTTGTAGCCAATGGGAACCACTGGGGATTCAGGAAATACTGGGTGCTGCCCTGGTAGCCAATGGGAAGCCTTGCTGCCAACAGGGAATCACTGGGGGATCAGGAAATACTGGGTGCTGCCCTGGTAACCAATGGGAAGCCTTGCTGCCAACAGGGAACCAGTGGGTAATCAGGAACTACGGGGCGCTGCCCTGGAAGCAAATGGGAAGCGTCGCTGCCAGCAGGGTACTAGTGGGTATTAAGGAAATACTGGATGATGCCCTCATTAGCCAATGGGAAGATTCGGCCACAACAGGGAAGCATGTAATCCAGGAAACCTTCACTCTATAAAAGGAAAAATGGCTCCTGTTAAGTTGATTATCGTTGCGAAGACTTGTCCAATCAAAATGAGTACAGTAGGAACGTGCACAGTCTGACCTAGTTACAGCTTAAAGGCACTCCATCACAGTGAGTTACAGTGGGAATGCACCCAATCACAACGAGTTACAGTAATAACATGCCCAATCAGAACGGGTTACAGTAAAAACACGCCCAATCCTAAAGCCTCACAGAAAGAATGAGCCAGTGTTAACAGGAAGCAGTAACAAGCATTTGCAATGCAATAGGTCTCGCATTTACGCGAGTTTAAACTATTGGCATTGTAAATGACAATGCCTTTCATTTATGCTTTAAAAACCAAAACATAAATAAAAAAGGCATTGTCATTTACAATGCCAATAACTCAAACTCGCGTAAATGCGAGACCTATTGCATTGCAAATGCTTATTTTACCTAGCCATGTTGCAGGGTGCAGAACCATATGTGGCCAAAAGAGGTTGGCCAAAAGAGGTCGCATGGGACCTCTTTTGGCCACATATAGTACTTCACCCTGCAACGTTGGAGTTATTGGTATTATAAATGCCAATGTTTCTTGCCTAGCCATGTTATAGGGTGCAGTACCATATGTGGCCAAAAGAGGTCCCAGGGGACCTCTTTTGGCCACATATGGTACTGCACCCTGAAGTACATATGGTAAATCCACCCTACCCATAATGCATTGCATGCAAGACAGTACCACGAGTACATTCAAATACCTATGTCCATGTATAAAATTAGTAGCTTTGATATGTGACAAAAGAATTATTATATTAATTCCGGATTAGGTTCTACTCTGGGTGGAGCGGATGAAGGGAAATTAATAGAAGGTATCATATAAATGTGAGATGTGCTAGTGAGTAAAGTAACCACTGCCAGCTGTAGAGAGGACAAATCTTGTGTTTTGTCTGTAAACCTTTTAAGAAAGCAGTGCTTTGAGGTTGTAATTAAAACTTAAGGAGTAACAACACATGTACGAGGAAGTGTCCTCATGGGAGGTTACAAGAAGAGACAAGGCAATACTAAGGAGGTACTACTAAACCTATTGACCAATGAAAAGCCACCATTTACAAAGGGCAGGGACAGGAGCCAATCATAAAAATGGGGCAGAACGTTTAGTTTTGTTTTTATTTGCAGTGGAATTATTTTATTTGCTTTGCACTATTGCCAATGGTATGCAAAAGTAAAAAACATTGTCATTTTCAACACCAACAGCTCTAACTTTAACACATTCGAGACCTCTTGCATTGGAAATGCAATTGGTCTTGCATTTGTTGGAGTTGGAGTTACTGGCATTATAAATGCCATCTTTTTTTATCTAGACAATTTGCAGGGTGCAGTACCATATGTGGCCAAAAGAGGTCCCAGGGAACCTCTTTTGGCCACATATGGTACTGCACCCTGCAGAAGATATGGTAAATCCACCCTACCCATAATGCATTGCATGGAAGACAATACCACGAGTACATTCAACTACCTATGTCCATATATAAAATTAGTAGTTTGAAATGTGACAAAAGAATTATTATATTAATTCCGGATCAGGTTGTACACTGTGTGGAGCTGATGAAGGGAAATTAATAGACGGTCTCAATATAAATGTGAGATGTTCTTGTGAGTGAAGTAAGCACTGCCAGCCTAGCTTTGGACCAAGTGTGTATCCTGCCTGAAGCCTTTTAAGAAAATAGTTCCTTGAGGCTGTAATTAAGACCTAGGGAGTAACAACACATGTAACAGGGGATGTCCTCATGGGAGGTTACAAGAAGAGACAAGGCGGTTACTAAGGAGAGACTATTAAGCCTATTGACCAATGAAAAGCCACCATTTACAAAGGACTGGGGCAGGAGCCAATTAAAAAGTTGGGCCGAAAGTGGGCAGGGCTTTATGCACATATCCTGAATACAGCAGGTCTCGAAGAGACGGCGCAAGCGCTGCCTAGGCGAGACCTAAAAACACGCCTCATAAGTTAGAGTAATGCGCCCAATCAAAATATTTTACAGTAAAAAAACTGTCCAGTCCAAACATATTACAGCAAGAATGGACAATTTTAGCCATTGAAAACAACAAAGCAGTTACTGTTCATTTTGGTAAAAACATGATCAACCTGTACATATAACTGGAAGAACATATCCACTGTGTAGGAGCTCTATTAATAAAGTACCCAAATTATAGCGTGATACAGTGCTGACACGTGCGATCAAAACATGCTAGAGTAAGAAAGCGCTGAATCTGCACGTTACAGTAGCAAGGTTACAGTAGTAATATGTTCAAAGTAAACCTGTAAAAGTAGTAATGAGCCCGATCTACACGTTACTGTAATGTGCTCAATCAACACATGTTACAGTAGTAATGTGCCTAATCTAAACACATTACAGTAGTAGTGTGCCCAATCTAAACATGTCACAGCAGTAATGTGCCTCATCTAAACATGCCACAGTATTAGTGGGCCTGATCTAAAGCTGTCACAGTAGTAATGTGCCCAATATAAAGATGTCACAGTAGTAATGTGCCCAATATAAAGATGTCACAGTAGTAATGTGCCCAATATAAAGATGTCACAGTAGTAATGTGCCCAATATAAAGATGTCACAGTAGTAATGTGCCCGATCTAAAGATGTCACAGTAGTAATGTGCCCAATATAAAGATGTCACAGTAGTAATGTGCCCAATATAAAGATGTCACAGTAGTAATGTGCCCGATCTAAAGATGTCACAGTAGTAATGTGCCCGATCTAAAGATGTCACAGTAGTAATGTGCCCGATCTAAAGATGTCACAGTAGTAATGTGCCCGATCTAAACATGTCACAGCAGTAAAGTGCCTCATCTAAACATGTCACAGTATTAGTGGGCCTGATCTAAACATGTCACAGTAGTAATGTGCCCAATATAAAGATGTCACAGTAGTAATGTGCCTGATCTAAAGATGTCACAGTAGTAATGTGCCTGATCTAAAGATGTCACAGTAGTAATGTGCCCGATCTAAAGATGTCACAGTAGTAATGTGCCCGATCTAAAGATGTCACAGTAGTAATGTGCCCGATCTAAAGATGTCACAGTAGTAATGTGCCTGATCTAAACATGTCACAGTAGTAATGTGCCTGATCTAAACATGTCACAGTAGTAATGTGCCTGATCTAAAGATGTCACAGTAGTAATGTGCCCGATCTAAAGATGTCACAGTGCCCGATCTAAAGATGTCACAGTAGTAATGTGCCCGATCTAAAGATGTCACAGTAGTAATGTGCCCGATCTAAAGATGTCACAGTAGTAATGTGCCCTGAACTAAACATGTCACAGTAGTAATGTGCCTGATCCAAATATGTCACAGTAGTAATGTGCCTGAACTAAACCTGTTACAGTAGTAATGTGCCCGGTTTAAACACATTACAGTAGTAGTGCACCCGATCTAAACACGTTACAGTAGTAATGTGTCCGAAATAAACATGTTACTGTTAAAACGTGCTCAGTCTCTCCTGGTAACTTGGACAACACATCAAACTGCGCCATATTAAAAATGTGCTCAGAAACGACTGCCCGTAATAATACATCCATTCTGAACACACTACAGTGAGAACTGCCCAATCTGAATGTTACAAGAATGACACACCCATTCTGAATGTCTTACACTGATGACACGTGAAGCATGACCATGATACAGTAATAACGAGCCCAAGAGGAAGATATGACAGTAGGAAGAGCCCAATCAGCTTGTGACTGTAAAAAGCAGTCGATTCACAATGTAATACCATAAAAATAACACAATCTGAATGTAATTAAGACCTATAAACCTGGACAAAATCACGTGATTACACCCGACCAATCAGGTAATAGTAACAATGGATACAATCCAAACATGTTACAGGAATAATGAGATCAAACGTATGTGTAACAGTAACAACAAGCTCCATCTGAATGGGTTACAGTAACAACAAACCCCATCTGAATGGGTAATACTGACAAGCCCCATTCTGAATGGGTTACAGTAACAACAAAACCCATTCTGAATGGGTTACAGTAACAACAAAACCCATTCTGAATGGGTTACAGTAACAACAAAACCCATTCTGAATGGGTTACAGTAACAACAAAACCCATTCTGAATGGGTTACAGTAACAACAAAACCCATTCTGAATAGGTTACAGACACAACAAAGCCCATCTGAATGGGTTACAGTAAAAAAAGCTCACATCTGAATCAGTGACAGCAAACCCCATCGGAATGGGTTACACTAACAAGCACCATCTGAATGGGTTACACTAACAAGCACCATCTGAATGTGTTATACTGACAAGCCCCATCTGAATGGGTTACAGTAACAACAAAACCCATTCTGAATGGGTTACAGTAACAACAAAACCCATTCTGAATAGGTTACAGACACAACAAAGCCCATCTGAATGGGTTATAGTAACAAGCTCACATCTGAATGGGTTACAGTAACAAGCCCCATCTGAATGGGTTACAGTAACAAGCCCCATCTGAATGGGTTACAGTAACAACAAGCCCACATCTGAATCAGTGACAACAAGCCCCATTGGAATGGGTTACACTAACACGCACCATCTGAATGGCTTATAGTGACAAGCCCCATCCAAATGTGTTACAGTAACAACAAAACCCATTCTGAATGGGTTACTGTAACCACAAAACCCATTCTGAATGGGTTACTGTAACAACATAACCCATTCTGAATGGGTTACTGTAACAACATAACCCATTCTGAATGGGCTACAGACACAACAAAGCCCATCTGATTGGGTTATAGTAACAACAAGCTCACATCTGAATGGGTTACAGTAACAAGCCCCATCTGAATGGGTTATAGTAACAACAAGCTCACATCTGAATGGGTTACAGTAACAAGCCCCATCGGAATGGGTTACAGTAACAACAAAACCCATTTTGAATGGGTTACAATAACAAGATCACTTCTGAATGGGTTACAGTAACAACAAGCTCACATCTGAATGGGTTACAGTAGCATCAAGCTCACATATGAATGGGTTACAGTAGCAACAAGCTCACATCTGAATGGGTTACAGTAACAAGCTCACATCTGAATGGGTTACAGTAGCAACAAGCTCACATCTGAATGGGTTACAGTAGCAACAAGCTCACATCTGAATGGGTTACAGTAACAACAAGCTCACATCTGAATGGGTTACAGTAACAACAAGCTCTATCTGAATGGGTTACAGTAACAACAAGCTCTATCTGAATGGGTTACAGTAACAACAAGCTCTATCTGAATGGATTACAGTAACAACAAATCCCATTTTGAATGGGTTACAATAACAAGCTCACATCTGAATGGGTTACAGTAACAACAAGCTCACATCTGAATGGGTTACAGTAACAAACCCCATTTTGAATGGGTTACAGTAACAACAAAACCCATTTTGAATGGGTTACAGTAACAACAAAGCCCATCTGAATGGGTTACAATAACAAAGCCCATCTGAATGGGTTACAACAACAAGATCACTTCTGAATGGGTTACAGTAACAACAAGCTCACATCTGAATGGGTTACAGTAGCATCAAGCTCACATCTGAATGGGTTACAGTAGCAACAAGCTCACATCTGAATGGGTTACAGTAACAACAAGCTCACATCTGAATGGGTTACAGTAGCAACAAGCTCACATCTGAATGGGTTACAGTAGCAACAAGCTCACATCTGAATGGGTTACAGTAACAACAAGCTCACATCTGAATGGGTTACAGTAACAACAAGCTCTATCTGAATGGGTTACAGTAACAACAAACCCCATTTTGAATGGGTTACAATATCAAGCTCACATCTGAATGGGTTACAGTAACAACAAGCTCTATCTGAATGGGTTACAGTAACAACAAACCCCATTTTGAATGGGTTACAGTAACAACAAACCCCATTTTGAATGGGTTACAGTAACAACAAAACCCATTTTGAATGGGTTACAATAACAACAAGCTCCCATCTGAATGGGTTACAACAACAAGCTCCCATCTGAATGGGTTACAGTAACAAGTCACATCTGAATGGGTTACAGTAACAAGTCACATCTGAATGGGTTACAGTAACAAGTCACATCTGAATGGGTTACAGTAACAAGTCACATCTGAATGGGTTACAGTAACAAGTCACATCTGAATGGGTTACAGTAACAAGTCACATCTGAATGGGTTGCAGTAACAAGTCACATCTGAATGGGTTGCAGTAACAAGCACCACCCAGTGGCGTAGCTAGACCTACTGCCACCTGGGCAGCTCCTAAGTTTGCCGCCCGGTACAGGTAAGAGGGGGGGGGTGCCATCTGACACACGACTTGTTCTCAGGGGTGGGGGTGGTGGTGGTAGTTGTGTCAGACACTACTTGCTCACCTCCAATGTCCCCAAAAAGAGTGCCGCCCGGGGCAGACGCCCCCCCGCCTCCACATTAGCTATGCTACAGGCACCACCTGAACGGGTTATATTTAAAACAAGTTCACATCTGAATGGGTTACAGTAACAAGCCCCATGTGAATGGGTTACAGTGACAAGCCCCATGTGAATGGGTTACAGTAACAAGCCCCATCAGAATAGGTTACAGTAACAAGCCCCATCTGAATGGGTTACAGTAACAAGCCCCATCAGAATAGGTTACAGTAACAAGCCCCATCTGAATGGGTTACAGTAACAAGCCCCATCTGAATGGGTTACAGTAACAAGCCCCATCTGAATAGGTTACAGTAACAAGCCCCATGTGAATAGGTTACAGTAACAAGCCCCATGTGAATGGGTTACAGCAACAAGCCCCATGTGAATGGGTTACAGCAACAAGCCCCATGTGAATGGGTTACAGCAACAAGCCCCATCAGAATAGGTTACAGTAACAAGCCCCATCTGAATGGGTTACAGTAACAAGCCCCATCAGAATAGGTTACAGTAACAAGCCCCATCTGAATGGGTTACAGTAACAAGCCCCATCTGAATAGGTTACAGTAACAAGCCCCATCTGAATAGGTTACAGTAACAAGCCCCATCTGAATAGGTTACAGTAACAAGCCCCATGTGAATAGGTTACAGTAACAAGCCCCATGTGAATGGGTTACAGCAACAAGCCCCATGTGAATGGGTTACAGCAACAAGCCCCATCATATGAATGGGTTAAAGTAACAAGCCCCATGTGAATGGGTTACAGTAACAAGCCCCATGTGAATGGGTTACAGTAACAAGCCCCATCATATGAATGGGTTAAAGTAACAAGCCCCATGTGAATGGGTTACAGCAACAAGCCCCATGTGAATGGGTTACAGCAACAAGCCCCATGTGAATGGGTTACAGCAACAAGCCCCATGTGAATGGGTTACAGCAACAAGCCCCATGTGAATGGGTTACAGCAACAAACCCCATGTGAATGGGTTACAGTAACAAGCCCCATGTGAATGGGTTACAGTAACAAGCCCCATGTGAATGGGTTACAGTAACAAGCCCCATGTGAATGGGTTACAGTAACAAGCCCCATGTGAATGGGTTACAGTAACAAGTCACATCTGAATGGGTTACAGTAACAAGTCACATCTGAATGGGTTACAGTAACAAGTCACATCTGAATGGGTTACAGTAACAAGCCCCATCATATGAATGGGTTAAAGTAACAAGCCCCATGTGAATGGGTTACAGCAACAAGCCCCATGTGAATAGGTTACAGTAACAAGCCCCATCATATGAATGGGTTAAAGTAACAAGCCCCATGTGAATGGGTTACAGTAACAAGCCCCATCATATGAATGGGTTAAAGTAACAAGCCCCATGTGAATGGGTTACAGCAACAAGCCCCATGTGAATGGGTTACAGCAACAAGCCCCATGTGAATGGGTTACAGCAACAAGCCCCATGTGAATGGGTTACAGTAACAAGCCCCATGTGAATAGGTTACAGTAACAAGCCCCATGTGAATGGGTTACAGTAACAAGCCCCATGTGAATGGGTTACAGTAACAAGTCACATCTGAATGGGTTACAGTAACAAGCCCCATGTGAATGGGTTACAGTAACAAGCCCCATCATATGAATGGGTTAAAGTAACAAGCCCCATGTGAATGGGTTACAGCAACAAGCCCCATGTGAATGGGTTACAGCAACAAGCCCCATGTGAATGGGTTACAGCAACAAGCCCCATGTGAATGGGTTACAGTAACAAGCCCCATGTGAATGGGTTACAGTAACAAGCCCCATGTGAATGGGTTACAGTAACAAGCCCCATGTGAATGGGTTACAGTAACAAGCCCCATGTGAATGGGTTACAGTAACAAGCTCCATCTGAATAGGTTACAGTAACAAGCCCCATGTGAATGGGTTACAGTAACAAGCCCCATGTGAATAGGTTACAGTAACAAGCCCCATCAGAATAGGTTACAGTAACAAGCCCCATCTGAATAGGTTACAGTAACAAGCCCCATCTGAATAGGTTACAGTAACAAGCCCCATCTGAATAGGTTACAGTAACAAGCCCCATCTGAATAGGTTACAGTAACAAGCCCCATCTGAATAGGTTACAGTAACAAGCCCCATGTGAATAGGTTACAGTAACAAGCCCCATGTGAATGGGTTACAGCAACAAGCCCCATGTGAATGGGTTACAGCAACAAGCCCCATCTGAATGGGTTACAGTAACAAGCCCCATGTGAATAGGTTACAGTAACAAGCCCCATCAGAATAGGTTACAGTAACAAGCCCCATCAGAATAGGTTACAGTAACAAGCCCCATGTGAATAGGTTACAGTAACAAGCCCCATGTGAATGGGTTACAGCAACAAGCCCCATGTGAATGGGTTACAGCAACAAGCCCCATGTGAATGGGTTACAGTAACAAGACCCATCAGAATGGGTTACAGTAACAAGCCCCATCTGAATGGGTTACAGTAACAAGCCCCATCTGAATGGGTTACAGTAACAAGCCCCATGTGAATAGGTTACAGTAACAAGCCCCATCAGAATAGGTTACAGTAACAAGCCCCATCAGAATAGGTTACAGTAACAAGCCCCATGTGAATGGGTTACAGCAACAAGCCCCATGTGAAAGGGTTACAGTAACAAGCCCCATATGAATGGGTTAAAGTAACAAGCCCCATGTGAATGGGTTACAGTAACAAGCCCCATCATATGAATGGGTTACAGCAACAAGCCCCATGTGAATGGGTTACAGCAACAAGCCCCATGTGAATGGGTTACAGCAACAAGCCCCATGTGAATGGGTTACAGCAACAAGCCCCATGTGAATGGGTTACAGTAACAAGCCCCATGTGAATGGGTTACAGTAACAAGCCCCATGTGAATGGGTTACAGTAACAAGCCCCATGTGAATGGGTTACAGTAACAAGCCCCATGTGAATGGGTTACAGTAACAAGCCCCATGTGAATGGGTTACAGTAACAAGCCCCATGTGAATGGGTTACAGTAACAAGCCCCATGTGAATGGGTTACAGTAACAAGCCACATCTGAATGGGTTACAGTAACAAGTCACATCTGAATGGGTTACAGTAACAAGCCCCATCATATGAATGGGTTAAAGTAACAAGCCCCATGTGAATGGGTTACAGCAACAAGCCCCATGTGAATGGGTTACAGCAACAAGCCCCATGTGAATGGGTTACAGTAACAAGCCCCATGTGAATAGGTTACAGTAACAAGCCCCATCATATGAATGGGTTAAAGTAACAAGCCCCATGTGAATGGGTTACAGTAACAAGCCCCATCATATGAATGGGTTAAAGTAACAAGCCCCATGTGAATGGGTTACAGCAACAAGCCCCATGTGAATGGGTTACAGCAACAAGCCCCATGTGAATGGGTTACAGCAACAAGCCCCATGTGAATGGGTTACAGCAACAAGCCCCATGTGAATGGGTTACAGCAACAAGCCCCATGTGAATGGGTTACAGCAACAAGCCCCATGTGAATAGGTTACAGTAACAAGCCCCATGTGAATGGGTTACAGTAACAAGCCCCATGTGAATGGGTTACAGTAACAAGTCACATCTGAATGGGTTACAGTAACAAGCCCCATGTGAATGGGTTACAGTAACAAGCCCCATCATATGAATGGGTTAAAGTAACAAGCCCCATGTGAATGGGTTACAGTAACAAGCCCCATGTGAATGGGTTACAGTAACAAGCCCCATGTGAATGGGTTACAGTAACAAGCCCCATGTGAATGGGTTACAGTAACAAGCCCCATGTGAATGGGTTACAGTAACAAGCCCCATGTGAATGGGTTACAGTAACAAGCCCCATCTGAATAGGTTACAGTAACAAGCCCCATCTGAATGGGTTACAGTAACAAGCCCCATGTGAATGGGTTACAGTAACAAGCCCCATGTGAATGGGTTACAGTAACAAGCCCCATGTGAATGGGTTACAGTAACAAGCCCCATGTGAATGGGTTACAGTAACAAGCCCCATGTGAATGGGTTACAGTAACAAGCCCCATGTGAATGGGTTACAGTAACAAGCCCCATGTGAATGGGTTACAGTAACAAGCCCCATGTGAATGGGTTACAGTAACAAGCCCCATGTGAATGGGTTACAGTAACAAGCCCCATGTGAATGGGTTACAGTAACAAGCCCCATGTGAATGGGTTGCAGTAACAAGCCCCATGTGAATGGGTTGCAGTAACAAGCCCCATGTGAATGGGTTACAGTAACAAGCTCCATGTGAATGGGTTACAGTAACAAGCTCCATCTGAATAGGTTACAGTAACAAGCCCCATGTGAATGGGTTACAGTAACAAGCCCCATGTGAATGGGTTGCAGTAACAAGCCCCATGTGAATGGGTTACAGTAACAAGCCCCATGTGAATGGGTTACAGTAACAAGTCCCATGTGAATGGGTTACAGTAACAAGCCCCATGTGAATGGGTTACAGTAACAAGCCCCATGTGAATGGGTTACAGTAACAAGCTCCATCTGAATGGGTTACAGTAACAAGCCACATAATCTGAATGGGACAATTGTCAGATGCTACAGTAAGAACATACTTGGGTAGTAATGTGTCTATTCTGAGGATGTTACGGTAAGAATGAGACCAATGCCACCTGCCTGCGAGTGCTTCATGGCGCTAGATAGAAGACAAGATCGATAAATGGCGAAAGTTGGATCCTGCAGATTAGAGCGCAGTCAAACAGTTTTCAAACAGCTTTTTGAAGACCTGATGGTGAGACGAGGGGCAAACACCTAACAGATGGAATTCCATGTTTGGTAACCAGAAATAAAATATATCAACCACCCATTTGGGTTTTTGTATTTTAGGGTTTTCCAAATATGGGCTAAGAGTCGAGATGAGAGATGCGCAGTTGTTGCGATGAGCCGGGTATCATCAGCAGGACTCAAAGGCAAATCCAAAGGGTGTCTTAAACAACCTACAGACTGAGTGATGGAGAGCTCAGTGGCGAGCCAGGGAAATCCCACAAAACAGTGGTTTGACGGATGAACGATGGTAAGCTACAGCATCAACCAGAAATCACCCAACCAGAAAGGATGAAAGCCATATTGATGTTTCACCACCGACACCGGCCCTCACTAGTCAAGAGATACTGACACAGTGTGTGAGACACAGTGTAAAGGGCAGAAAGAAAGCTCTAACACGACAAAAGTCTCTACACCCCCTAGACAGATATCTTCCTTAGCTGATACTACCGATCCATGTGCTAGGGAGCCAGAGAAGGCCTGAAAACGTGTCTGCATAGGTTCCTGCAAGGGGCTGTCACTGAAGAATTTATTACCTTAACAAATCGACTTACTTCCTTTTTCTCCACTTTGTAAACAACCCACAGAACCCCCCCCACCCCACCGGAACAGCAGAGAGCAATGGATAAGACAGGAGGGTACTCCCTCAGGGGATGCTGAGGGGGCCTGGTGATATACTGGGGTCCCCCTCAGAGTGTGGTGCCAGCAGACCTTAAGCTTGACACTGCCAGGGTAAGTCCATCCGGAGCCATGGGGGGGGGGGATTTGGGGCGGGAGGGCGCTCCCTCACGGAACCCCGTGGAGGGAGCTGAGAGGGTTTAAGCTGGCTGGGGTCGTGCTGTGGAGCCCCATTCCAGGGCAGGAGCGGTCAGACCCTGGGGCTTGGCTCCTGACAGGCTAAGATCCATGCAGAAAGATGATGAACGTGGCCAGCCCCCCTGGGGTCCTCGCGGGAGGGGGGGGGGGGACAGTGGAGGCCTCTGCCTGGCATGCACCCCCCCCCCTCCCCTCAGCAGAGCCTAATGCACACTCCGCAGTCCACGGAAGGCGAGACCCCCGCTGCTAATGGGGTCCTCGTCTCTCCATTACCGCCGGGGCCGGGGGACCCAGGCCCGGCCAGATGCTACCAGTCCCGGCTGCCAGACGTCGCCTCTGCCGCCATATGGAGCAGGGCCGGGCACCAGGCGCCTCGGGGGCATCAGCAGCAGCGACCCAGGGGGGCATTCTTCATTTATTTATGGCCATTTGTAAGATGCCACCTGCACCCGAGGCTCCGAAACTGGGTCACTGGAGCCCTCTTATCACGGACAATGTGTAGAGAGAGAGGGAGGGAAGAGGGAGAAAGAAAGAGAGCGAGAGAGGGAGGGAGAGAGAGGGAGAGAGAGGGAGGGAGAAAGAGAGAGGGAGAAAGAGAGAGGGAGAAAGAGAGAGGAGAGAAAAGAGGGGGAGAGAAAGAAAAAAGAGGGAGATGGCGAGAAAGATGGAGAGAGGGGGAGACAGACAGGAGAGAGGGAGAAAGATACGGATTAAGGGAGAAAGAGAGAACGAGCGAGAAAGAGAAAGGGAGGGGAGAGAAAGAGAGAGAACAGAGGAAAAGAGGGGGTGGTAAGAGAGAGACAGAGGGGAGAGGGGGAAGTGAGAGTGGGGAGACAGAGAAAGAAGGAAAGAGACGAGGGAAGAAAGAGTGGAGGGAGAGAGTGATCGAGAGAGAGTGAGGATGTCTGTGTGCAGCGAGAGAGCGGTGTGTGCAAGAGCGCACGAGGCGTCCCCTCCTCTCTCCATCCCACAGACATCGGGCGTCCTCCGACCCCTGCAACCACAGACCTTTTCCAAACTGTCCAGTTCCATCACACAGACCTCTTGATATTTAATCTGACCTCTAACCCACTCCCATCACCAGGGCCGGACTGGGAGCTCGAAGCAGCCCTGGCAAATTGTATTGGACCAGCCTCCATATGGTGCAATGAGAGCGAGATCGGGGGAGGGAGGGGGGGATGGAATGGTGCATTTTACAAAACATATGTTTTATTGCACATTCAAAGGTATTACCTTTTAATGCATAGTAAATGATAGCCTTGCAGCGCACCAGGATGCCCAGTCATACCCACTGGCATTCTTACAGACAACACCAAAAGAAGACAGACCAGAGAGTAGAGAATCAGAGAACACAAAACTAAGATGGACCAGTCCCCATACAGTGCATAGCGAGCAAGCTTGACAACTTCATGTGGGGGTTCTCCCCCAAGAAAATCTGTAACAAGCATTTGCAATGCAATAGGTTTCGCTTTTACGTGAGTTTCAGCTATTGGCATTGCAAACGACAGTGTCTTTTATTTATGTGTCGTTTTTAAAACAGAGAAATAAAAGGCATTGTCATTTACAATGTCAGCTTAAACTCTCTCAAATGCGAGACCTATTACAATACAAATGCCAGCGCCTGTTAAAACAAGCATTGGATAGCCAATAGGTCTCGCCTTTGGGGCCTTATAAGTGTTTAGGCAGAGCTATTGACTTTGCTAATGTGTTTAAGCTGTGCTGTAGAGAAGTGTGGCTGCTGTGCGGCATGCTGAAAAGTTGTAATAAAAAAGTGCCAGAAGCATTTTTGTTACCTTATATATGACCAAGAAGGCATTATGTCCAACAGAACGATCATATTAAAAAATGTATGTACAATAAAACATTTCCTCATTTATTTTTTGTTCTTGCAATGCTTGTTAAAGTTTTTTTTTTGAGGGGGCATAAACAATTGGAGGTTGAAGGTTGTGAACTAGTACCTGTATTATAACACTAGCAGCGGCCAGACGCTAGGGGAGAATCAACAGATGGCAGATTCCGAGAGCAGGCTGAGGTGGTGCTGAGTGATGTTGAGGTGGTAGTGGTGGTGGTGTTGGTGGTGGTGACTGGTGCTGAGACGATGCTGAGGTGATGCTGAATGATACTTAGGTCTTGCTGAGTGATGATGATGTGATGGTGTACTATTGCAAAGGCGATGCTGAGTGATGCTGTGCTGGCCCCCGAGTGATGCTGTGCTGGCCCCCCGAGTGATGCTGTGCTGGCCCCCCGAGTGAAGCTGTGCTGGCCCCCCGAGTGAAGCTGTGCTGGCCCCCCGAGTGAAGCTGTGCTGGCCCCCGAGTGAAGCTGTGCTGGCCCCCCGAGTGAAGCTGTGCTGGCCCCCCGAGTGAAGCTGTGCTGGCCCCCCGAGTGAAGCTGTGCTGGCCCCCCGAGTGAAGCTGTGCTGGCCCCCGAGTGAAGCTGTGCTGGCCCCCCGAGTGATGCTGTGCTGGCCCCCCGAGTGATGCTGTGCTGGCCCCCCGAGTGATGCTGTGCTGGCCCCCGAGTGATGCTGTGCTGGCCCCCCCGAGTGATGCTGTGCTGGCCCCCCGAGTGATGCTGTGCTGGCCCCCCGAGTGATGCTGTGCTGGCCCCCCGAGTGATGCTGTGCTGGCCCCCCGAGTGATGCTGTGCTGGCCCCCGAGTGATGCTGTGCTGGCCCCCCGAGTGATGCTGTGCTGGCCCCCCCGAGTGATGCTGTGCTGGCCCCCCGAGTGATGCTGTGCTGGCCCCCCGAGTGATGCTGTGCTGGCCCCCCGAGTGATGCTGTGCTGGCCCCCCGAGTGATGCTGTGCTGGCCCCCCCGAGTGATGCTGTGCTGGCCCCCCCCCGAGTGATGCTGTGCTGGCCCCCCCCCCGAGTGATGCTGTGCTGGCCCCCCGAGTGATGCTGTGCTGGCCCCCCCCCGAGTGATGCTGTGCTGGCCCCCTCCCCCGAGTGATGCTGTGCTGGCCCCCGAGTGATGCTGTGCTGGCCCCCCCCCGAGTGATGCTCTGGTGGCCCCCGAGTGATGCTCTGGTGGCCCCCGAGTGATGCTCTGGTGGCCCCCGAGTGATGCTCTGGTGGCCCCCGAGTGATGCTCTGGTGGCCCCGAGTGATGCTCTGGTGGCCCCCGAGTGATGCTCTGGTGGCCCCCGAGTGATGCTCTGGTGGCCCCCGAGTGATGCTCTGGTGGCCCCCGAGTGATGCTCTGGTGGCCCCCGAGTGATGCTCTGGTGGCCCCCGAGTGATGCTCTGGTGGGCGCCGAGTGATGCTCTGGTGGGCGCCGAGTGATGCTGCTGTTGCGCCGAGTGATGCTGCTGTTGCGCCGAGTGATGCTGCTGTTGCGCCGAGTGATGCTGCTGTTGCGCCGAGTGATGCTGCTGTTGCGCCGAGTGATGCTGCTGTTGCGCCGAGTGATGCTGCTGTTGCGCCGAGTGATGCTGCTGTTGCGCCGAGTGATGCTGCTGTTGCGCCGAGTGATGCTGCTGTTGCGCCGAGTGATGCTGCTGTTGCGCCGAGTGATGCTGCTGTTGCGCCGAGTGATGCTGCTGTTGCGCCGAGTGATGCTGCTGTTGCGCCGAGTGATGCTGCTGTTGCGCCGAGTGATGCTGCTGTTGCGCCGAGTGATGCTGCTGTTGCGCCGAGTGATGCTGCTGTTGCGCCGAGTGATGCTGCTGTTGCGCCGAGTGATGCTGCTGTTGCGCCGAGTGATGCTGCTGTTGCGCCGAGTGATGCTGCTGTTGCGCCGAGTGATGCTGCTGTTGCGCCGAGTGATGCTGCTGTTGCGCCGAGTGATGCTGCTGTTGCGCCGAGTGGGTGATGCTGTTGCGCCGAGTGGGTGATGCTGTGGTAGTGCTGAGTGATGCTGTGGTGGTGCTGAGTGATGCTGTGGTGATGCTGTGGTAGTGCTGAGTGATGATCCCTTGACACAGTGTCCTTGCTAGTTACAGTGGGTAGAAGAGGAGTAGAAGAGGGTTAGAGGGGTAGAAGAGGGGTAGAAGGGGGAAGAGGGGTAGAGGGGTAGAAGGGGGAAGAGGGGTAGAGGGGTAGAAGGGGGGAAGAGGGTAGAGGGGTAGAAGGGGGAAGAGGGGTAGAAGGGTAGAAGGGGGTAGAGGGGTAGAAAGGGGAAGAGGGGTAGAAGGGGGAAGAGGGGTAGAGGGGTAGAAGGGGGAAGAGGGGTAGAAGGGGGTAGAGGGGTAGAAGGGGGAAGAGGGGTAGGGGGAAGAGGGGTAGAAGGGGGGAAGAGGGGTAGGGGGGAAGAGGGGTAGAAGGGGGGAAGAGGGGTAGAAGGGTAGAAGGGGGGAAGAGGGGTAGAGGGGTAGAAGGGGGGAAGAGGGGGGGAAGAGGGGTAGAAGGGGGGTAGAGGGGTAGAAGGGGGGAAGAGGGGTAAGAAGGGGGTAGAGGGGGTAGAAGGGGGGTAGAGGGGTAGAAGGGGGGTAGAGGGGTAGAAGGGGGGAAGAGGGGTAGGGGGAAGAGGGGGTAGAAGGGGGAAGAGGGGTAGAAGGGGGAAGAGGGGTAGAAGAGGGGTAGAAGGAGGTACACGGGGTAGAAGGGGGTAGAGGGCAAGAAGGGTAGTAGAGGGGTAGTAGAGGGGTAGAAGAGGGGTAGTAGAGGGGTAGAGGGGTAGAAGAGGGGTAGAAGAGGGGTAGAAGAGGGGTAGAAGGGGGGTAGAAGGGGGTAGAAGGGGGTAGAAGGGGGTAGAGGGGTAGAGGGGTAGAAGGGGGAAGAGGGGTAGAAGGGGGTAGAGGGGTAGAAGGGGGAAGAGGGGTAGGGGGAAGAGGGGTAGGGGGGAAGAGGGGTAGAAGGGGGGAAGAGGGGTAGAAGGGGGGTAGAGGGGTAGAAGGGGGGTAGAGGGGTAGAAGGGGGGAAGAGGGGTAGGGGGGTAGAAGGGGGAAGAGGGGTAGAAGGGGGAAGAGGGGTAGAAGAGGGGTAGAAGGAGGTACACAGGGTAGAAGGGGTAGAGGGCAAGAAGGGTAGTAGAGGGGTAGTAGAGGGGTAGAAGAGGGGTAGAAGAGGGGTAGAAGAGGGGTAGAAGAGGGGTAGAAGAGGGGTAGAAGAGGGGTGGGGTAGAGGGGTAGAAGAGGGGTAGAGGGGTAGAGGGGTAGAGGGTAGAGGGGTAGAGGGGTAGAAGGGTAGAGGGGTAGAAGAGGGGTAGAAGAGGGGTAGAGGGGTAGAAGAGGGGTAGAAGAGGGGAGTCTGTGAGAGAGTCTGTGAGAGAGTCTGTGAGTCTGTGAGAGAGTCTGTGAGTCTGTGAGAGAGTCTGTGAGTCTGTGAGAGAGTCTGTGAGTCTGTGAGAGTCTGTGAGTCTGTGAGAGTCTGTGAGTCTGTGAGAGAGTCTGTGAGTCTGTGAGAGAGTCTGTGAGTCTGTGAGAGAGTCTGTGAGTCTGTGAGAGAGTCTGTGAGTCTGTGAGAGAGTCTGTGAGTCTGTGAGAGAGTCTGTGAGTCTGTGAGAGAGTCTGTGAGTCTGTGAGAGAGTCTGTGAGTCTGTGAGAGAGTCTGTGAGTCTGTGAGAGAGTCTGTGAGTCTGTGAGAGAGTCTGTGAGAGAGTCTGTGAGAGAGTCTGTGAGAGAGTCTGTGAGAGAGTCTGTGAGAGAGTCTGTGAGAGAGTCTGTGAGAGAGTCTGTGAGAGAGTCTGTGAGAGAGTCTGTGAGAGAGTCTGTGAGAGAGTCTGTGAGAGAGTCTGTGAGAGAGTCTGTGAGAGAGTCTGTGAGAGAGTCTGTGAGAGAGTCTGTGAGAGAGTCTGTGAGAGAGTCTGTGAGAGAGTCTGTGAGAGAGTCTGTGAGTGAGTCTGTGAGTGAGTCTGTGAGTGAGTCTGTGAGTGAGTCTGTGAGTGAGTCTGTGAGTGAGTCTGTGAGTGAGTCTGTGAGTGAGTCTGTGAGTGAGTCTGTGAGTGAGTCTGTGAGTGAGTCTGTGAGTGAGTCTGTGAGTGAGTCTGTGAGTGAGTCTGTGAGTGAGTCTGTGAGTGAGTCTGTGAGTGAGTCTGTGAGTGAGTCTGTGAGTGAGTCTGTGAGTGAGTCTGTGAGTGAGTCTGAGAGTCTGTGAGAGTCTGTGAGAGTCTGTGAGAGTCTGTGAGAGTCTGTGAGAGTCTGTGAGAGTCTGTGAGAGTCTGTGAGAGTCTGTGTGAGTCTGTGAGAGTCTGTGAGAGTCTGTGAGAGTCTGTGTGAGAGTCTGTGAGAGTCTGTGAGAGTCTGTGAGAGTCTGTGAGAGTCTGTGAGAGTCTGTGAGAGTCTGTGAGAGAGAGAGAGTCTGTGAGAGAGAGAGTGTGTGAGAGAGAGAGAGTGTCTGTGAGAGAGAGAGAGTGTCTGTGAGAGAGAGAGAGTGTCTGAGAGAGAGAGTGTCTGTGAGAGAGAGAGAGTGTCTGTGAGAGAGAGAGTCTGTGAGAGAGAGAGAGTGTCTGTGAGAGAGAGAGAGTGTCTGTGAGAGAGAGAGAGTGTCTGTGAGAGAGAGAGAGTGTGTGTGAGAGAGAGAGTGTCTGTGAGAGAGAGAGAGTGTCTGTGAGAGAGAGAGAGTGTCTGTGAGAGAGAGAGAGTGTCTGTGAGAGAGAGAGAGTGTCTGTGAGAGAGAGAGAGTGTCTGTGAGAGAGAGAGTGTCTGTGAGAGAGAGAGTGTCTGTGAGAGAGAGAGAGTGTGAGTGAGAGAGAGTGTGAGTGAGTGAGTGAGTGTGAGTGAGTGTGAGTGAGTGTGAGTGAGTGAGTGTGAGTGAGTGTGAGTGAGTGTGAGTGAGTGAGTGTGAGTGAGTGTGTGTGAGTGTGAGTCTGAGAGTCTGAGAGTCTGAGAGTCTGAGAGTCTGAGAGTCTGAGAGTCTGAGAGTCTGAGAGTCTGAGAGTCTGAGAGTCTGAGAGTCTGAGAGTCTGAGAGTCTGAGAGTCTGAGAGTCTGAGTGTCTGAGAGTCTGAGTGTCTGTGAGAGAGTGTCTGTGAGAGAGTGTCTGTGAGAGAGTGTCTGTGAGAGAGTGTCTGTGAGAGAGTGTCTGTGAGAGAGTGTCTGTGAGAGAGTGTCTGTGAGAGAGAGTCTGTGAGAGAGAGAGAGAGAGTCTGTGAGAGAGTCTGTGAGAGAGTCTGTGAGAGAGTCTGTGAGAGAGTCTGTGAGAGAGTCTGTGAGAGAGTCTGTGAGAGAGTCTGTGAGAGTGTCTGTGAGAGTGTCTGTGAGAGTGTCTGTGAGAGTGTCTGTGAGAGTGTCTGTGAGAGTGTCTGTGAGAGAGTGTCTGTGAGAGAGTGTCTGTGAGAGAGTGTCTGTGAGAGAGTGTCTGTGAGAGAGAGTCGGTGAGAGAGAGTCGGTGAGAGTCGGTGAGAGTCGGTGAGAGTCGGTGAGAGTCGGTGAGAGTCTGTCCAAAGGCAAATAGCTACAATCACCTCCAAAAGGCAATGTTCGCGCTATATAAAACTCTCAAATAAATAAATATGATTACGTTCTATTCTTCCTCATCTTCCTCTATCAATAAGTACAACGTACTCCTTACTTCTTTAATTACCCACATTTTACTTACCAGGCTCTCTGAATAGCCAGTCTTGTGTGTTTTATTCCTTCAGAAGCTAGATGTGCAAGAGCAAAATATGTTCAGTATGTTTTTTAATTAAAAAGCACTCTCTAGAGTTGGACATATTCTATTACCTTCTACTGAAGAACGGCATGTTCCAGTTCATGCAAACCTCACCAGGCCTTTAGGGAGTAGTAAATAAGCAGGACCTAAAAGTGTAGGGGAATTGTCTCAGTCCCTGACTGTGACACCTCTGCGGCAGCCTATGGTGACATGCTCCGAGACCGCCCTGCATCCATTTACCTCGTAGCTCTGTGTGACGATAAGACATCACCAGTGGCAGCCAGGCCGACGCTAGAACCCCACCACCTCATGTTAATAATATCGCTGCTCACTCCCAGAAGAACACTTGAGCAGCCCTGTGATTGTGGAAATCTCGGATGCCCCCTAGAGCCGATAATGTCGGTTCTCCTTTTACTGTAATTATCCCGACACGCACATTCATCTACGGCATACTCCTCTGCTGGCGACTCCCAAGGAACCGAATAAAAGCGTGGACACCAAGTAAAGCTAAATGTGAAAAACGTGCAACATAATAAATAGAATAAAGATTGCTCTCTCTAGCGTACTAGCATACATCTATCGGTGGGTTACGCAAATTTGAGGCAAGCACACTAACATGTCTCCTGTTAAACAATTCACCCTCTCTCGCTCTAGGAGCTGTTTTTGCTCATGAATATACACATTTCGGGTGCTGTTCCTAAGAAATTTAACAAGAAAGAAAGGGGAGAAGGGAGGGGGGTAGTGATAGCAGAGAGGAAGGAGCTGGAGAAGCAGGATTCACGCGCTGCCATGGGAGAAGGGAGAGGGTACGAAGAGCAGACAACAAGGGGGTTGAGGAGCATAATTCATGCGCAGGAAGGGTTAATTAGCCAGGATTCACACGCTGCCATAAAGCTTACAAGGAGGGAGGGGGTAGTGAGAGCAGAGAGAGAGAGGGGGGTGGAGGAGCATTGTAAGGCTTAATGAGCCATTACAAAAGCCAGATGGCAGCTTTGCATGCACGTTCACGCGCGCGTAACCGCAAGCTTTAGGCCACAAGCAAAAGCTTGTGGTCGCATTTCTGAAACCCACTCACTAAATGTCTTGCCAGACCAGCGCATGCGCTGGCTCAGGCGAGACCTAAAAAAGTGTTAGGAGAGCGCGTGTCCTGCCTGCAACAGAGTAAATAGTGCTCAGAGGCTGTAATTTAAGCCTATGGAGTAACAACACACGTAACAGGGGGTGTCGCCATTGAAGGTCACAAAATGAGATAAGGCAGTGCTAAGGAGGGACTACTAAGCCTTTTGACCAATGAACAGCCACAGTTTACAGTGGACAATGACAAGCCAATGAAAAATATGGGTGGAGAGTGGGCGGAGCTTCGCGTCCCTATCTGAACACAGCAGGCCTCACAGAGCAGCGCATGTGCTGCCCAGGCTAGACCCAAAAATGACAATGGAATATGAGGGTCAAGGAACAGCCTAGTCAGCAAAGCCACCGCCACTATAATGAGAAAAGACACCCCCGCCGCTGTACAGACACTGCCACCAGTGTGAGAAGAGACACCCACCAGCATGAGTAAAGACGCACCACTAGTGAGTGAAAGACACGACCGCAACTGTGAAAGAAGACCCTACTACTAGTGTACATGCAAAGGCACCGCCACCAATTTTAGAAAAGACTCCCCACTAGTGTAGACACTAAGACCAACGTGAAAAAAGATGCCATCACTAGTGTATAACGTTAGCCACACCACCACCAGTGCGAGAAAAGACACAACCAGGGAAGACATGGCTTGGCAGTTCGGGCTGGACTGTTCCCATGAGGCACAGGGTCAAGACTGATTTGCATATAGCTGGGTCTGAACTGGGGTGGCGAAGTGAGCTAAAGAACGATGATGGATTCAACCCAGATCTGTGACTGGGGGTGAGTGTCTGAAAAGTTTCAGCGCTCAGTCCATCATCTCCTTGTATTTGCAAAGAGTAGACACCCACCACAATGTGAGAAAGGGGGTTAAAAGCCCGCTCAGACACCCATGAGACGGAGGGTGTTCCAGGGAACTAGAGACCTCTCGGGTCTGAAGACTGAAGTTCTGAACAAGTGGCTCTGTTGAACCGGCAATCATTTTCAGACACACTTGGATAATGAATGATCTTAGCATAAGAGAGGAGGGCTGTACTTCGAACCTGTTAGAAATGGGATCTCTGGTTGGCTAGGGCAAGCGCCTAAGCCAGGCGAAAACCACCACTCTAGTCAGGGCAAGGGAGTTACACACCGAAGATAACCCCTGCTCACCCCCTTGGTAGCTTGGCATTTCTAACAGAACCGATATGAAAACCTTTGTTTTTTTACTTTTGTATGTTCTACCTATTGCATGACATTTGCGAAAATGTACAGCGGCGGCTCCTCCGCTATGGTGGAGGAGCATTGCCCCCCCTGCCAGCAGCGTTAAAAAATAAAAATAAAACTATAATAAATCCTAGTTTACTATAATTTTATTTTGTTTCCAGGCCGAGTCTAGAAACGGGGCTAGGGGGATGATAGGCACCGACGGGGAGTGGTGAGCACTGTTACAGTATGCATGACGGTTTGGCCGGCTGTCTCAGGCTAGCCAAACCTTCCTGCGCACTGAAGCTCTGTCCAGCCTCAGCTGCTTTTCCGGGTTGGAGACAGCAAAGCACAGTCTCCCTGGGAGCGTAAATCCTCGGCATTCACGCATGAGAGCAGCTTCAGGATTGGCCACAGGGAGGCTGGGAGTCTGTGCCTGCAGTGGAGCCACAAGAGGAGCAGAAGACCGGTGATGCGGCGGGCTGCAAGCAACAGATAAGTTCTCCCCCCCCTTTTTTTGTTGTTGTTGTCATCTCCCCCGCCCCTCCCCTCTCCTCCGATACCAGCCGCTACTGAAAGTGTAATGTGTACAGTGGCTGCATGAAGCAAGGCAGGCGAACTCCCAGAAACAGATAGTTCTGTCATAGACTGCTGAATTGTCGTGAGTTGACAAATCCCTGCTGACTAGCCTTTGGTGAGTGTGCAAGTATTTTAGAGAGACATTTAAGAGCACGCGAGACGAACGTCTTTGCAGAAGCAGGTACTTGTTGCGATTTGTGGCCGAGAACCCAATTAAATATTGTGCTTGGAAACAGTAAAAGAAACTGGCTACTTGTGGCAGGTATCACACACACCCAGGCAGACACGGGCCGCACGGCAGGCCACACTTAACAAAGGTAACTGACTGCTGCTCGGCTTGGGTGCTGGAGTCCATTTTCTCCTTCAAAAGGAAGTCAAACTATAAGGGATCTACTCGTACACACCAGACCCAGAAACAGGTCATCAAAACCTACCGCACGGGAAAACCAGGAGAACGTGTGGGAACTTCCCCCGGTCACCGGACATACAAGATGTGGAGCATGTGACGACTGCCATTTAACCGCCAACACGAAAAGCGTGGACATTAGACTGGCCCACCCATGGGAACAACGCAGGCATACCAATTGTAATTCCAACAACGTCATTTATATGATTAGATATCCGTGCGGCTTAATCTATATCGGGATGACAACACGAGAAGTCAAAGTAAGAATAATGAAACACAGATCCACAACCAGGTGTCAAAGAACAACAACACGCCTGACCACACATTACAAAGAAAAGAAACACTTGGTCAACAATTTATTTTGGACAGTTCTGGATAAGCCTAATATTTCTCCAACTGCCCAAAATACTGAGAACACCCTTTTTCTAAGGGAACAGAAATGGATCTACAGAGTTCGTAGCCATATCTCTGGTCTTAACGATGAGATCCCCTGGAATGCACTCAATCTATAATGAAACATGGGGGTTATCACAGGACACTGTATGACGTCTGAACATGTATCATGAAGGGTTTGACTGGACCTTGAGGGCACAGGAAGCAATCTGTTTGTTGTACTCGCAATGGGCCATACCCTCCTTGCCCCCTGCCACCATAATCCTCGACCTTTTCCTCCTCTGGTTTGTTCTAGTGGGATTAATAATTCCAATAATATCCCTAACCCTTTTGGGGCGAGACCTGATAGTTTTTAGGCAACAGCACTCACATGTAGGGTGGTGTCTGATCAGGTTTAGCTGTATTTGCCCAGGGTTATTGATATGGACAGCTTCCATAGACAGAGCCGTGTCCATACCTTGCGATTGTGTCCGCAATAGGTAGCGCAAGTACAAAAACCGCACTTCCTGCCTTATAACGCACTCCAATATGGAGGGCGATGTTAGCGGTTCAGCTTTCACAGAGACTAACGGCACTCCGTCCACTGCGTACTTCAGGGACGTGATGACGCGGTCGGGCGGAGACACAGGGATATCCGGACCTCGCTGCTCAGCTCACAGTAGCTACGCGGCGCCGGGAGGGACGATTGGTCTGAGACAAGCTCACCTTGACGAAGTAAGTTGGGGGTCAAAGGGGCATGTAAACGATGATCGGGCGAGCCTGTTGTAGACCCGCTCGAGTCCCAAACGAGTAATTGAGGTTCTTCCAGATACTATTTTGATCGGGGCTTCATCCAGATCGGATACACTCTATTTAATAACTATGCCTCTGGGCTAACTACTAGGGGCCAAACAAAACATCCCTAAACGAGCCCTAAAAGCGTGAATTTAATTACTTAATCTCTTTTTAGGTCTCGCCTACGCAGCGCGCATGCGCTGCATAGGAGGAGACCTTTAGGAATCGATTCACTTTTTGGGCCAAAAACGTGCATGCTTTGCATTGCTTTCAATGGCAACGCGTGTACGTTTGGCGATTCCCTTGCGGGAGCGAGCTTTGAAACCATCTGTTTGTAATTAACTTGCAAACAGATGGTGCCCCTGCTCGCTCCCGCAAGGGAAACGCGCCACTGAAACCCCTTTGAGCCCCTCGCATCTAATCTTTCACCTCGCACATGACAGAGTCGAGCCCCGCTCTCACCCTGCACAACCTAGCCTTTTTACCACCCCTTGTTTACTATTTATGTTCACAATACCCATTACCAAACAAGCATGCTCGCCGCGGTCGCGTTTGTTTCAACTTTTTTTTTCTCCCAATTTAATGTTGAGCAACACTGAGCATCCGATGCTCTCTCTCCTCCACCACCCCGCCTCTGCGTTTCCTTCACTTCCTCTCATTGTAACCCCTTCTCGCCTATCTCAGGCTCCGTCATTCTCTCCCCCACTTACTATGTCTGTCCTCCTCCTCAGTTTCCTCCCTAATTCTACATTTAAATCACACGCACTCCAGCAACCTACGTCTCGCTCTCGCCTCAATTTACTAAATACATTTGCCTCTCCTCTAGTAAGCCACAAAACTACAGGCGCAGCGCACTGTACTTTGACCTAATCACATTCCCCAAACGCGAAACTTAGATATATTACAACAAGCTGTTCGGCCTCGCTCAAACCACAAACACTTTCCATCTCTCTCCTCCTCCACTATTTCAGCCCTACTTCTCATTCTATATCACTCGCACTCCAGCCAACTGCATCTCCCTCTCTCCTCCATCCAGTAAATGCATGTGCCGAACCTCTGGGAAGCTACAATACCTCAGCCGCAGCGCACTATAAATTGCCATCTTCACAAACCACAAAAAAAAATCTTTTATATATACTACGCTAAGCTGTTGTGCACCCTCAAACCAATGGCGTAATGTAGGGCCTTGCAGGAAGCTTAACTACAGCCGGTGTATACCGGAACACACATGGGCAAATTCTAAAACAATGTCGGATTTTCAGGACAAACATTAAAAACACATTATTTAGACAACACGGAGCTTTCCAAAATAATTAATGCAAAACTAAATACCTCTACTTTTGGACAGTTCATTTTGCTCACGTCACTCCTCCTCTGTCTCAACCTCCTCACCCCCCCCCCACCCAAAACCACTACCACCCAAACGTCACTTCCTCTCTACATATCTAGCCCCTTCTCTCATCTCTCGTTCTCCCTGTTATTCTCTCACCCACTCTTTCTATGTCTCTCCTTTCTTTACAACAGTACGCATATGGAAAAAACATGAAAGAAAGAAAAACACGGCCTCCGCCACTTCCTCACACTTTACAGGAAAATTTTAGCTGTGACAAATCTTACCACGGAAAAAACCAGACCACAACAGGAAAAACAAACAAACACAGCACCCCTCCCCAAAACACTACAAAAACATTATCAATAAAACTTTATTTAATATCATTTTGTGCTCACACACATTTTAATGCACCCCTATCACGCGACCACTTATACCTCTTATACCATCTCTGGTAAAACAAGCATTGGCATAGCCAATAGGTCTCGCCTTTGGTACCTTATAAGTGTTTAGTTATCCAGCACAATATCCTTGGTGCAACAACATCAACTGTTGCATGGCTAAACACTTATAAGGTCCCAAAGGCGAGACCTATTGGCTATGCCAATGCTTGTTTTGTTATTTGTGATGTAGAAATGTGATCAAGGGTTCCTGTATTGCGTTTGAGTCTCTTTTAACAAGTTCGAGTAATTGTTACTATGTTACATTTTAAGCTAAACTATAACCGTTACAGTACAAATGGTCACAAAACATCACTTTTTCCTGCAACTCTGGAAGGGTCACGAGTCTCCCATATGGCCGCATGAAGAGGCTGGCGATTAAGCGCGCAATACACCTATGTCCCTGAAGGGGATAAGTTATCACGGACCAGTATACATTGGCTACACTCTATCAGAGTCTTCTACAACCGAATTCTAACAAGCTTAAAAGTGCCGACCGAATTGGGCCATCACTTGTAGGACATCTTTTTCAACAGTGTGATCAAAATTACTTGCCCTGAAGAAGCCCGCAAGGGTGAAACGCGTTGGCTGCTGTGTATTTGATTATGAATAAAAGAATCTACAGAATCAACTAATTGAAAGACTGGCCTTTTCTGTCATCATCGTCCTCCATCATCTGTGGGATTAGAACCCGTTGTACTTTTTTTTTCAATACCGATGCCTCTCTCATCTTCTGCGTTTTCTTGGCCACAAAACATGACCGATAAAATGTAAAGTTGGCATTGTGGCTTGAATTTGTCCTGCATTGTGTTTACCGGTGCCGTATTGTTGGTCTGATTGGAGTATGTGCTCGGAGGGCACACAGACACAAACAAACGTTCATTTCTCTTCTGATCGGCACGTTTTTGGATATCATTAAAAGTAAAAATCAGGCAGTAGTTTTCACAACTCGGCTCCAGGGCCTGTCTGTCCTGATTTCCCCCCCCCCCCCCCCCCTTTATGGCCTGCGCATTTTTTTTTCTGAAAGGCTGCTTACACGGCAGGGTTTAAAATGTCCAGGCGACACTAGCACACTTTTATTTTAATCTAATCACATTTTTTTACCAGAATAAAAGCCGATACGTGCAGAGCCCAGCTATAGTCTTCCTTTGCAGTTCTTGCCCTTTGTTTAATGCAACATCGTTTTTGAACTGAAGGACAACAAAAGGAGAAAACAATAACCTATTTCCACCTGAATCATTTTGAAGCCAGATAAAAGTCCCCAAAGGACGGCAGGGGCACACCGCTTATTACCACAGCAAGGAGTAGCCCCAGAGGCCCACCCTCCTAAAGATTGCTGAATCCGTTCTTAGGGAATGCATGCAGCCCTTCAAACACAGGCCAGTGTTACCGGCGCCAGCAAGTGGGAAGTGTTGATACAGACAGTACTGGAATTGTCTGAAGGGCAGCCATTCTGGTGTATCATCACTTGCAGGCAGTGACTGCACAAACAGTTGGGCGCATCTTCCCAGCCGCGCTTGTACGTAGCGTACGGTTGCAGAAGAATGCCTGAGATTGTAGGACAGTAGGAGTGGGTCACATTAACTAAAATGAGGGCAGCAATCACATTATGGCAGGTTGTTTGAGCGTGTGACATTTATAAAAGCAGAGCAACTCTGCACAGGAGGTGCCTATAACATCTGACTGCAGTGCACTGATTGTTCATGTGACAGAGTGCAGTGCGCGATGGCACCTATAACACGTCTAACTGCAGTGCACTGGTAGCACAGGTAAAATCTCAAAGTGCAGTACGTTGGTGCGGAGTATGGCGTTACGCTACAAAACATTGTTTTTAAAGTGCTGAGCTGATACAGGGAACTTCCTTTCCAGCGGCGCTACGTGACTCGCTAAGTAATAAGCATTCTGTGCAAAGGTCTACAAAAAAAGACACACAACACAGTTCTTGTTTTATTAAGGTGGGAAGGGCATATCCTTACTAAGTGCAATAATGTTTAGCTGTTTACATCATGTATTATGTAATTTTATAAATATTATTTATAGGCGTCTGTACTATGGAAGGCAGCCATCAACAGCACACCACATCATTAAACTCCACTACATACCACTCCACAACACAAAATACCATTCCACATAATTACACTCAAACACAGAATCCCACTCCACATAATTACAATACATTCAATTCCAGATAATTAGTATCCACATAATTCCAATACACAAATCCAATACACACAAATCCACTACACACAACACAGTTCCACTCCACACATTTACACAACTAACTAATCCAATCCAACCCACATAATTCCACAATACACCACATACATACACTCCATAACATAAGTAAAAAACATTGCCATTTTGTTATACTGCTGCTGCTCAGCCTGAGTGTGTGTGAATGGAATGTTCTTGTGTGTGAGTGTCAGTTGGAGATGGGCTGAGCAGCAGTGAGGCTGCTCCTGGTGGGGTTCTCTTCCCTATAACATCTACTTGAATAAAGAAACATGAAGATACTACCTGGAATGGACATTTCTTTATTACAACATATTTTAGCGACGATTTAAGAAGGACGAACCTTATTGGACTGAAACCTGTCAAGCTTGAAGTAAGTGAATTGAAACTGAAGAAATTGAAGAGGAACTTGATGAATCTGGCACCCAGAGCCCCACCAGTGACCACTGCATCGGTCGCCCACAACCCAAAGGTGCCAGTTCCATCATTAATGTGCCAGTTCCTGCTCTACTTTCCTGCTTCATCTCCTGCTCCTTAGGGACAGTTGTCCCTGTCCTGCTACTTTGGGACAGTGTTTCCAGAAGTGCAGTTTCCTAGAAGAGCGTCCAGTTCTTACTGCCTGTTTGTCCTGCTGTCTGTCTGTCCTGCTGTCTGCCAGGATTTAAGGATTCTACCTGGTGTCACCCTACCTGGGTGTGCGAAACTCTGCTGTGTCCACTTAAACTGTACTGGACCTTTCTACATTCCTCACTGCTGGCTTCTACCTGGTGTGACCCAACCCTTGCGTGCCAAACTCTACTGTGCCTCCCTGAATTTACACTGTGGAACTGCTGTTGTACTCCGACCTTGACTTTGGTCTGTTGCTGTGGTAGTGGCCCTGGGTACATCCTAGGGCACTATTGGTATTAGAGACTACGTTCCACCACTTTGAAGAAGCGCACCACCCTTGCTGTCTCTATTTTCCTGTTTCGGCTCATTGGCACCCCAGAGTTGTCAGGATCGACACACCCGGTGATCTGGTACTTTTGTTTAATATGGGGAGGACTCATGCCGGTGTCATGTGTTTATCCCTTCATCACTTTCCCATTATTTTACTTGTGCGTTTCTGCCTATAACTTCCCCATGGCAGTTGAAACGCTGCCTTTCTTTTTAAAATCGGCACGAGCAGTGCATTGTGCGCGCTTACTCGTGCGCGCTGTCTTACCTGGGCTTCATCTGTCCTGCCATGCGTCCAGTGGATTCTCTGTGACGTTGCCCTCAAGCCTCTTAGCTGTTGTGGACGCCTTTGTGCAGGGTCATGCCGGGAGCCATCCGGCGCGGCGTCACAAGTGCGTACCTCCATCTTAGGATTGGCAGGCATTTTTGCATGGACTATAGTGGAGCGTCATGTGCTCTACCCTTGTTCTGCCAACCATGTCAGTTGGAGATGTTATGTTATCTGGTATTTATAAAGCGCGCGGCTACTCCCAAGAGTGTCCCGGCGCTAAGAGAAAAAGACCACATAACAGCATACAGAGCATCACCCTACAGCAGAAATCGAACCGATCCTAATGTTGGAAAAGCCAGGTTTTCAGCTTCTTCCTAAAAGTAAGGAGGTCCGGTACCTGTCTAAGCGAGAGAGGTAGGCCATTCCATAGCCGAGAGGCCACTGCTTGAAAGGATCTTCCCCCTACACGGGAGAGCAGGACCTTCGGAGTCGAGATCAGAAGCTGAGCAGAGGACCTCAAGGTACGCTGCGGTATATAGGGTTGAAATCTTTCCCTAAGGTAGGGGGCTCCAATCTTATGAACCGCTTTAAAAACCAAGACTAGCGCTTTAAAATGGATTATTTTCCGCACCGGAAGCCAATGTAGGGAAGACAGAAGGTGAGTCGTGCGAGTCCTAGGTCCTGTCAAAAGATGGCCCTGGCCGCCACATTCTGGATCACCTGCAGTCGGCCAAGTAAGTACTCTGGGAGGCCCAAATACAGGGAGTTAACATAGTCCAGTGTTGACAAAACCAGGGCCTGGACCACTGTTTTCCTGTAAGAGACTGGGAACAGGGGGAGAAAGTTCCTCAGCATTCTCATCACCCCAAAACAGGCCCCCGCCACCGTTTGGACTTGAGCCTTCATAGAAAGGGCAGCATCTAATTTGACCCCCAGATTTTTCACGATGGTAACTGAAGACGAGGGGAGACATGTCCTGTGGCCACCAGGTATGCCATGCTTCATACGGACGCGAGCCAAAGAAGATAATCTCTGACTTTTCAGAGTTACACTTCAATTGGTTTTGTCTGAGCCAGGAGAATACCTCAGAGAGGCAGGAGTTGATCATATTACCATTGAACTCAGCACCCTTCTCGCACGTGAACACCAACTGAGTGTCGTCCGCATACGACACTATTTTGGCACCGTATTTCTCGGCGAGAAGGGCCAGAGGGGCCATATACAAATTGAACAATGTTGGGCTTAAAATTGAGCCCTGTGGAACCCCAACATTCATGGGAGGAATTTCCCCTGCGAAAGGTGGAGACCAGATTGTTTGTGAACGGTTATTTAAGAAGGAAGTGAACCATCTCAGTACTGTGCCTCCGATACCGCCCTCCTTAAGTCTTTGCAGTAGTCTGTTGTGGGGCACAGTATCGAAGGCTGCGAAGAGGTCCAACAGCACCAAGACAGCATTTCCTGGGCTGCTCCTGGTGGGGTTCTCTTCCCTATAACATCTACTTGAATAAAGAAACATGAAGATACTACCTGGAATGGACATTACTTTATTACAACACATTTACAATGCTAGTAGCTCCAACTCCAACAAATGTGAGACCTATTGCATTGCCAATGCTTGTTTATCTCTACCATTGCAGAGTGTGACTATAGGGAGCTGTCCTCGCTCCCCCGCCAGTTCAAGCATTGTTTTTAACGAAACTCGGTAATACACGCCGGGTGCATGATTGTGTAGACATACTAAGGAATGATGACCCTGGGTTCTTTTATACTTAGAGAGCGACATTACTACGCTCCTATGGGACGATTGGTCCTTTACACCGGGGGTGCCCATCCTTAATTTTAGCACCCACCGGGTCGCACAACTGATTTAGAGGGACAAGACCACTTTTACACTTCTTCTTGTATGTCTTTTTTTACTACATTTACCACTAAGGGCACTGTATATAGTGTATTGATGTGTGTAACTTTTCATTACTTACAGGAATTTCACTGAGAGTAAGTTACTCAACCCACTTGACCTGAGCATTCACTCAGACTGTGACTTCGCTCTACTCCACAAGGTAGGAGTAGGGCGAGTGTTTAAGGGATCTATTTTCATAGTCCTGATGAAAGCCGGGGACAACGCAAAAGCCGGCTGAAACATGTCGACAGTTTGCAGATTGGAGGGGTAGGGGTTCATTACAGCCCACCATACCACCATCCACTGGTTACTCAATGACCTTCTTAATCTGACCAGGGTGTCCACTAATAAAGGGTAATTTTGGAGATCCCTTGGTCAGTTTTAACATTATCTTCTCTGCTCCTTTCTTTTGACCCCGCACAGTTTTTTAGGTCTCGCCTACGCAGCGCGCAAGCGCTGCTTAGGAGGGCCTTTAGCAGTCGCTCTGCTCATTTTCAGGCACACACTCATGCTTGTGGCGGCATCCACCTTGCTGGAGCGAGCAGGGGCGCGCCACAAGCACGAGTGCAGTGCTTGAAAATGAGCAGACTGCACGCGCACGCACGCACCACTCCCGGGCTTGTTCCTTCCATGCAGTTACCAGCAACACGAGCGCGCGCACCACTCCCTGCCGGGCTTGTTTTAATGTGTAATGCTTCTTTCATTTATTTATTTACTTATTTTTCACTTTACCGGCACCCGCGCTTTACCTTCAGCCGTGTTAAGCTAAAGCGCGGGTGCCGCGATTGTTGAAAAAGTAAAGAAATAGATTTTTTTCTATTTGTTTACTTTTGCTACAATCGCGGCACCAGCGCTTACTTTAACATGGTTAAAGGTAAAGCGTGGTGCCATATTGTTGAAAAAGTAAAGAAATAGATTTTTATTCTAGAATAAAAAATCTATTTCTTTACTTTTTCAACAATAGCGGCATCCACGCTTTACCTTTAACCATGTTAAAGTAAAGCGCGGGTGCACGATTGTAAGTAAACAAATAGAAAAAAAAAAGAGACAGCTCAGCCACTGCTCCCCGTGGATCACCGCGGAGATTTCAGACTTTCGGTCCTCTTTATTTTTTGCCTCCACCTGTTGTAAACATGGGCAGGTTGGAATTTCCCTGTTGCGTCCGGCCACTCAGCACAAATACGATGTGGTGTTAGGCTTAGCAATGTGCTTACTGTGTGATAGCTGCAGACAACTGGAATACAGCTGAGTGAACTGTGGACTGTATGGACACAACCTTTCACCCCTAGCTCACAAGTTCAGATTCCTTCCCCATCCATCAGCTGCTTGTTTCCTGCCGTGAAACAAGGTGACCGTAGTCTCTTTCCCACGTAAAGAGCGGACATCAACATAGTGCACTGGAATCTGTACCTCAATGTAACCGTTTCCTCCTACTCCTAAAGGACACCACTAGAAAAGAGACCAATCTTTGAATGGGGGTCGGATGTCAATCTATGCGCGCTGTATTCACTACTACGCCTGAGCCATCGATAACCAAGGGGCAATAAGGAATCCAACGAAATATAGACCAACAAATTTACATGGGAGGGAAGGACGGAAAATGTTAACTTTAGATGCTTTTATTTACTATTTCGATTTCAGTGGAAAACGGGTAGGACGACACTGGGCACAGGCAGTGGGGACGAAAGCTTAAAATTGCATTGTTTTTTTTGTTTTCGGACGGGTACTTGCGCTTTACCTAATTGCTTTACCTAATTGGTGGCGTTATTTTTTAGAGACACAGTGTGGGGAGGATGAAACCAGGAATTACAGGGGGTGCGACTCAATCAAACAAGCATTGAAAATGCAATAGGTCTCGCCTTTGATTAAGTTAAAGCCATTTGCTTTGCTATACAATACCATTAGCAAAGCAAATGGCTAACTTAATCAAAGGCGAGACCTATTGCATTTTCAATGCTTGTCTATATGTTTGTTACGTCCCCCCCTCCCTATTGCTCCACCTCGGTCGTTGGCTTGCACAGAGGTGTGCTAGCAGCCCTATGATGAAGCATGCCACAGATTTCTGTGGGTGAGGGCAGTTTTAACAACGTGTGTCTTGTCCACTTACCTCTATATAACAGTGACATACCTTGCATAGCCCCATTTCTACGTGTGTGTAGAGTTGTATCTTAGGAGGTCGGAGTGGGGCTTCTCCTCCTACCCCTTATTTACTGTGTGTGTGAAGTTCCTGCTAGTGGACCAGTCTCGAGCTGGGCTGTGCTGGGCCTGCTGTCTGCACCTCAGGTCAGTGACGTCACAACAAGCAGGGCCGGACTCGGAACCGAAACCGGCCCTGGCAAACTGCTCGGCCGGCCCCCGGTGGAGGGGTGGGGGTGGGGGTGGGAGGGGTGTGCGGCTGAACTGTTTGCTAGGGCCAGTTTCTGTCGATTTTTTTTACAGGGGGCAGATATTGCCAGCCCCCGGTAACAAAAACGGCCCCCCAGGGGCCCAAAACCAGCCCCCACCCTGGCGGCCCACCGGGGAAATGCTTGGTGCCCGCTACGGCCAGTTCAGCCCTGACAACAAGGTCAGACTCCGAGCAGGACTAGAGGAGGACGCATGACGTGGTGACAAGCAAGACGCGAAGGCGGGACTTCAGTAGAGAGGGCGGGGAGTGCTGGGGCAGGTGGCCAATGTAATTATACCAAAGCCGGCATTATTAGCCCTTTCGTGCGCTACTATAGATTGACGGCCCAGTGAGCCAAACACACCACTGCTACTGTATTGGAAATGTTATTAAAAAGAGACTAGGGAGTAGTGTTACATTTTAAAATATTTTCTAAATAGCAGCAGTAGCCTGCAGGGGTAGGGAGCTGGAAACTAAAGTAAGTAGACAGGACTAATTCATGGACTTGCTGATTTTCTTACAGTGGGCTGATATCGTAGGACGACCCCAGTAACAACATCGGCCACGAGCAAGGAAAGCATGCCCCCCCCACACGGTCAGCCCTGCAGGGAATCGCCCAATGCCGGGTACTGCCAGTCCGGCCCTCCCATCACACAGACCTCTTTGTATCTCGCCTGACCTCTTAACCCACTCACATCACAGACCTCTTTGTATCTCGCCTGACCTCTTAACCCACTCACATCACAGACCTCTTTGTATCTCGCCTGACCTCATAACCCACTCACATCACAGACCTCTTTGCATCTCGCCTGACCTCTTAACCCTCTACCATCACACAGACCTCTTTGTATCTCGCCTGACCTCTTAACCCACTCACATCACAGACCTCTTTGTATCTCACCTGACCTCTTAATCCTCTCCCACCACACAGACCTCTTTGTATCTCACCTGACCTCTTAACCCTCTCCCATCACAGACCTCCTTGTATCTCACCTGACCTCTTAATCCTCTTCCACCACACAGACCTCTTTGTATCTCACCTGACCTCTTAATCCTCTCCCACCACACAGACCTCTTTGTATCTCACCTGACCTCTTAACCCTCTCCCATCACAGACCTCCTTGTATCTCACCCGACCTCTTAATCCTCTCCCATCACAGACCTCCTTGTATCTCACACGACCTCTTAATCCTCTCCCATCACAGACCTCCTTGTATCTCACCTGACCTCTTAACCCTCAACCACCACCACAGACCTCTTTGGATCTCACCCGACCTCTTAATCCTCTCCCACCACACAGACCTCTTCGGATCTCACCTGACCTCTTAACCCTCTCCCACCACACAGACCTCTTTGTATCTCACCTGACCTCTTAACCCTCTCCCATCACAGACCTCCTTGTATCTCACCCGACCTCTTAATCCTCTCCCATCACAGACCTCCTTGTATCTCACCCGACCTCTTAACCCTCTTCCACCACACAGACCTCTTCGGATCTCACCCGACCTCTTAACCCTCTTCCACCACACAGACCTCTTTGGATCTCACCCGACCTCTTAATCCTCTCCCACCACACAGACCTCTTCGGATCTCACCTGACCTCTTAACCCTCCCCCATCACACAGACCTCTTTGGATCTCACCTGTCACCTTATCCCCTCTCCCACCACACAGACCTTTTTCTTGATAGTGTGTCTGCGAGAGCGGGTGGATGTGGGGCAGTAAGGAGTAGTGTGTGTGGTGGAAGCAGTGTGGAGGTTGGTCAGAGTGGGGTAGTGTGTGTAGTGGCAGGCTGGTGGAAGTTGGACAGTGGAAGTTAGTTGCTCCCTTGGGCCCTACACGCCCAGACGACACTGACAAACCTTGAAGCTCCTCGGAGAGGACAGTGTGCCTGCGGCCGTGCCTGCCCCATTTCCACACGGGCTGGTGGTGCAGGTGGGGGCGGACCAGCAGGGGCCCGGGCCACACACTGAATCATTTATAGAGATAACGCCCGCACCAGACTGGAAAATTGCACTCAGGTGGCCGCACGCTGTGCGTCTGAGAGACGTCTGCCTCGGCGTCCCCACACAGGGGCGTCTGCCCTTGGAAAGGGTCGCATCTCATGCATGCCTAGCTCCGCCCACTGTCCCACAGACCGCCAAAGTCAGGAAAGGAGTGTCTCCGGACGTCCAACCCGCCCAGTGTCCAACAGACCACCGCCGTCAGGAAGAGAGATGCCCCCAACATAAAGCCTCGCACAGTGTCCCACAGACCACCACAGTCTGGAAAGGAAGACCCCTTAACAAAGCCTCGCACAGTGTCCCTCAGACCACCGCCGTCAGGAAGAGAGATGCACCCAACATAAAGCCTTGCACAGTGTCCCACAGACCACCAGAGTCTGGAAAGGAAGACCCCTTAACAAAGCCTCGCACAGTGTCCCACAGACCACCGCCATCTGGAAAGGAAAACCCCTTACAAAGCCTCGTGCAGTGTCCCACAGACCACCGCCATCAGGAAGGCAGATGCCCTCAACATAAAGCCTCACACAGTGTCCCACAGACCACCGCCATCTGGAAAGGAAAACCCCTTACAAAGCCTCGTGCAGTGTCCCACAGACCACCGCCATCAGGAAGGCAGATGCCCTCAACATAAAGCCTCACACAGTGTCCCACAGACCACCGCCATCTGGAAAGGAAAACCCCTTACAAAGCCTCGTGCAGTGTCCCACAGACCACCGCCGTCAGGAAGAGAGATGCCCCCAACATAAAGCCTCACACAGTGTCCTACAGACCACCACAGTCTGGAAAGGAGTCTTGTTTAATGTCCTGCCTCGCAGTGTCCCACAGACCACTGCCACCTGGAAAGGATAGCCCCTGAACGTCCAACCCGCTCAGAGTCCCACAGACCACTGCTGTCCAGAAAGGAGTCCCCCTTAAAGGTCAGCCCTCCCAGTGTCGTACAGACCACCACCATCTGGAAAGGAACATCTCTTAGTGTCCAGCTTCCAACGTCCCCAGATCCGCTCTTCTGGCAGATATTACAGACCATCACTATCCATCAAGACACAACACCTAATGTCCCACCACTCCCAGTGTACCACAGACCACCACAGTGCATAAGGATCCTCCTTAACCTTCAGCCAAGCCCAGTGTATCACAGACCGCTGGTGTTTGGAAGGAGTCACCCTTAATGTCCAGCTGCACCATGGTCCGTCTATTCCAGTGTCCACAGACCTCCATCGCCTCCAACCACACCCAGAGTCCTAAGACCAACCTAACATGCTATAGGGTCCGATACACACGCACACCCGGCCCTGATGAAGACTCGCAGAGCCGCGAGCATGAAACTCTACACCATCCGATCTACACTGTACATTACGCTCCAAGATGCCCAATGATCTGTGTTAACACACTTTATGTTATACACTCATGTGTATGCTGTACAACTTTAAAAACATGCACAGTCAGCAAATAGCTTCCTGCCGACTACTTTATTATTTCTTCTAAATAACACACTCAACTGTTAAAGGTACTTGAGATATTCGCCTAAACTCTAGATGTTGGACAGTACCGCCTCCCTTTACCGGGCTCGTACTACTCAAACCTTAATGTTCAATAGTCACGTCTATCTTTTCACAAAGTCCTCTTTAAAATACCACATTGTTCAAATCTCTAGGTTTAATCTCCGATACAATTGAATGTATGCTGCTATATGCTTGTTGAAGTATCAACGTACTGAAATATACAATCATGTTGACTCGTACTACATCATCACGGCTAGTACATACGAGTAAGTATAGGCTTACTATTCTTAACTCCACACGTACTCACCTTGACAACATAGAGGTTGTCGACACAGTGGATGCAATATTTTGGCAGGCTACATTTCGACCATGATATAGTCTATATCTTTTTCGAACATTGACAGTCATTCACCCACACGATTACAGACATCCCTTGCCCCGTCATCAATTATTAGATCTGGGATAATAATTAGTTAAAAGAAGAATCAAGCACCGCTGAAATCTTGCAGGAACCCTCCCATTCCACATTGTGAGAGCAGCCTTGACTGCTTGTACTAAAGACACTATTTTCAGCTTTTATTATTGCTTTGAGCCAATCGCTGGTTTTTACCAAATAAGGACATATTGAGAGCCTCGAAAGCTAGGCGACCGGTCACATTAGGACTGAAGCTTTAAAGGGACATGAACCAGATTTTAAAAAAAACCTGTATCGGACAAACGCAAGATAATGTAGCAAATCTTTGCTCTAGACTTTTACGAAGTTATAGAACATCATTGTTCCAGCTCCTAATAGTAATATTCTCTGCAGATTTTGTCTTCTCCCCCTAACGTGTCAATCATTTATAAATATATATCTAATTGTAGCCCAAGGACTACCTCTAGACAGGAAGTGCTATGGGAGAAAGACTTGCATTCATCTTGGTCCATCCCTTATGGATTAGGATCTGGCAAAGATTCCATAGGATGTCAAGAACAGCTAATGCCGCTCAGACACGATCCTTGGTTTAGAACAGGCTTTATATAACTCCACGACTGCTTTTCAAAACATCTGATCACATTAATAGTAAATTCTGGTACTCCTAGTGACATTAGATTTAGGCCCCAATACACTACTTTTTTGGCAAAAAGTTTTGAGACAAATTAATCAAATTTTCAAAATTTCCATTCATTTCAGGAGTTTAAAGGACTTTTTATTGGCCCTTGGCTTCCAACAAGGACCTGGAAACGTCACTCGAATGTTTCTTTCAAGTCCTGGTGGTTTAGAGTTTGCTGTAATCAAAGTATGATTTGCATCCTCTCTGCTTATGGCCTCGAATAGAGAATCGTTATGTTTACCCATTACACTTCATTTGATAAACATTAGTAAATGAATCATGTAAACAAACATATGTTAATAGGGAACTTCAAGCCCCTTTGAATGAAAAGATTCTCTGTCAATTTTATCATGATCTTCCCATTGGTTTTATTATTTTAGTAGGACTTGACTGCATTAACTTATTTAATTGATCTGCAACAGTCCATGCTACCTTTATTATGATGTATATGTTGTTAAATAATAGGAATAAGAATTAAATTGCTTGATGCGCTTTCTCTTCCTCCTCTCCCCTCCTCATTCACCCTCCTACAAATACTTTAAACACCTTTAAGTTTAAAACTAACCTAAGGTGTAAGATTCTGTCATTCTATGAAAATCCAATTTCCTTTATGTATCCCAAATTATGTCATTATTGTATTACATTTCAAGTTATTAATTTAATCTCAAATGCATGTTCTCATATATTTTTTCTGAAGGTTGGATAATTCCGTCATTATAAATAAAGCTTTCAAACCTAAAAAAGATAATGTAAGAACAGCCTTTTTATTGCATTGGCAGTCGATTAAAAGGATTGTTTGGCAGACATCCAGAGAAGAATGCCTGCTGAAAGAAGAAAAGTTTACTATATCGAAGCTGGAAATATTTTGTATCAGGCATCCCTCCATTTGGCATAGCTACCTGCCATTGCCTTAATCTGCGAGTGGACTGCCCAGTCCCAGTGACTTGGGTCCAACATTAAAGGAATATTATTAATGATGCAGTGACTTTACAATCCCAGGTACAGACTCTCGGACTACCCTACATTGTTCAGCTTTGATCGCTAAGCCGCATTCTCCAGTTCTTCACATTTTTCCATTGAGTAATAGTAGAAATTATTTCATTTAATTCAGTTGATTTTGGTTGTGTCCATATTTGGTTATTACTTTCACGTAGGTTTTAAATCCATTCATTGCTTGAAAATACAAATTAAATTACATTTTGCACCTGTTTTGGCATCGCTTTCTAATGCACACATTTTGTCACATCCAATCAGGCACTCTACTCAGGCCTACCACATAAGATGCGGTCTGTAGAGTGCAAGTGAACACATCATCTGTAAATGTACAGCTTCTCATCGGACCAGATACATTTGTGATCACTTGATAGCACTGGGCTTCTGTTCCCTAGACTGACACTAGTACCTGAAGCTCCTTAAAGGACATCATTGGACTACTGTTCCCTAAAAGGTATCCAGTACCTGAAGCCCCTTGAAGGATAGCACTGGGCTTCTGTTCCCTAAAAGGTCTCCAGTACCTGAAGCTCCTTGAAGAATAGCACTGGGTTTCTGTTCCCTAAAAGGTCTCCAGTACCTGAAGCTCCTTGAAGGATAGCATTGGGCTTCTGTTCCCTAAAAGGTCTCCAGTACCTGAAGCTCCTTGAAGGATAGCATTGGGCTTCTGTTCCCTAAAAGGTCTCCAGTACCTGAAGCTCCTTGAAGAATAGCACTGGGTTTCTGTTCCCTAAAAGGTCTCCAGTACCTGAAGCTCCTTGAAGGATAGCATTGGGCTTCTGTTCCCTAAAAGGTCTCCAGTACCTGAAGCTCCTTGAAGGATAGCATTGGGCTTCTGTTCCCTAAAAGGTCTCCAGTACCTGAAGCTCCTTGAAGGATAGCATTGGGCTTCTGTTCCCTAAAAGGTCTCCAGTACCTGAAGCTCCTTGAAGAATAGCACTGGGCTTCTGTTCCCTAAAAGGTCTCCAGTACCTGAAGCTCCTTGAAGGATAGCATTGGGCTTCTGTTCGCCAAAAGGTCTCCAGTACCTGAAGCTCCTTGAAGGATAGCATTGGGCTTCTGTTCCCTAAAAGGTCTCCAGTATCTGAAGCTCCTTGAAGGATAGCATTGGGCTTCTGTTCCCTAAAAGGTCTCCAGTACCTGAAGCTCCTTAAAGGATAGCACTGGGCTTCTGTTCGCCAAAAGGTCTCCAGTACCTGAAGCTCCTTGAAGGATAGCACTGGGCTTCTGTTCCCTAAAAGGTCTCCAGTACCTGAAGCTCCTTGAAGGATAGCATTGGGCTTCTGTTCCCTAAAAGGTCTCCAGTACCTGAAGCTCCTTGAAGGATAGCAATGGGCTGCTGTTCCCTAAAAGGTCTCCAGTACCTGAAGCTCCTTGAAGGATAGCTCTGGGCTTCTGTTCGCCAAAAGGTCTCCAGTACCTGAAGCTCCTTGAAGGATAGCACTGGGCTTGTGTTCCATAGAAGGTCTCCAGTACCTGAAGCTCCTTAAAGGATAGCACTGGGCTTCTGTTCCCTAAAAGGTCTCCAGTACCTGAAGCTCCTTGAAGGATAGCACTGGGTTTGTGTTCCATAGAAGGTCTCCAGTACCTGAAGCTCCTTGAAGGATAGCACTGGGCTTCTGTTCCCTAAAAGGTCTCTAGTACCTGAAGGTCCTTGAAGGATAGCATTGGGCTTCTGTTCGCCAAAGGTCTCCAGTACCTGAAGCTCCTTGAAGGATAGCACTGGGCTTCTGTTCGCCAAAAGGTCTCCAGTACCTGAACCTGAAGCTCCTTAAAGGATAGCACTGGGCTTCTGTTCCGTAAAAGGTCTCCAGTACCCGAGGCTCCTTAAAGGATAGCATGGTCTTCTGTTCCCTAGAAGGTCTTCAGTACCCAAGGCTCTTTAAAGGATAGCACTGGGCTTCTGGTCTCCAGAAGGTCTCCAGTACCTGAAGGTCCTTGAAGGAGAGCAGTGCTTTACCAGACGATGCAAAGGATGATGCCACGGTAAGAGATGGCTTCTTGGAGTACGTCAACAGGAAGTCCATGTGGGGCGGCAAGAGAGCTCATACTGAGGCCCTGGAGTTCGAGAGATGCGTCACTTAAGTTCTGAGACAATATTAGGCCCGTATCAGTACATAGACAAGTGGCCTGTAAGTAGAATGAGGTAGCGGATAACACTTTTTTTTAGCACTATTCACCCTCTGGGTTGCAACAGCACTGTGGAGCAAGCAGCTAGGATTGTACGTCGGCCTGTACAGATACAGGTACTGAAGGACCACTCAACCAGGTACTCACGCTACCTTAGACTGCTTTGTGTGCAGACCCTCGTGTGCACGAAGCTTAATGTTTCTATGACAGCACAGCTTCAGCAAGGCTGTACATACATTGCTTTTTAGTCTCTTTCAGATGGCAGACTTTCAGCCCCCGAAAATGGGATGACAACCTCATGCATGAACTCTGGGGCCCTGGGGTTACAGGTGGTACTAACACTGAGACCAAGAGCTCATGCACGAAAATATGAGGTGGGTACAGAGGAAGGCAGAGATGACACCAGATGGTGCACAAAGGAAAGGCCACTCTCTGTCTAGAAGCTCCACGAAGGGGCACTTACTGTGGGTATCAGAGAGTGAAAGTATCTCCTTGGACTCTAATACCAGGAGTTACAGTGGTATGTTCAGCACCCAAGAGGAATGTTCAGCACCCAAGAGGAATGTTCAGCACCCAAGAGGAATGTTCAGCACCCAAGAGAGAAATGGGTGACGTGTGCAGAAGAGGGAGGGCATGTCAGTGAGAGTTAGGAGTTAGAATGCGCTTATTTATTTGAAGCCTGTTCAGATGTGCCATCCTAGGGGTCTTTTACAGGACAGCTAGGGTGAGTGAACCGACCATTTGAAGGAAGTGCGGAGAGCACTTTGCAGGGTGTGGGGCCCAGAGTTGCAGGGTCAAAGGCTCACCAAAGCAGCAGAGGTTCTTGGGTTAGGCGTGCCATGAGCAAGAGTGAGAAAGACGGACTAGTCAAGACCATGGCACAATGCTTGGTGGCCACGGCTCGTGGCACGCTGGAGCTGCAGACAGCCACTGATGTCATTTATAGGGTGCCAGTGGTAGGAGCTGTTACCTCTGCCTCGATCTCTGTACTCCTGGCACAGCCCATGCCGTCAGTGCTCTCAGCTGCCACAAGGGCATGGGCAGGAGCAGAGACCTGGTAAAACATCAGGCTGTGCCAGGGAGCTGGAACGTCCTACTTGGACCATGAGATGATGATGTGCCCAACCCTGGGACAGGTGAAGACGCGCCCGTCCCTGGGACAGGCGAAGACGCGCCCGTCCCTGGGACAGGCGAAGACGCGCCCGTCCCTGGGACAGGCGAAGACGCGCCCGACCCTGGGACAGGCGAAGACGCGCCCGACCCTGGGACAGGCGAAGACGCGCCCGACCCTGGGACAGGCGAAGACGCGCCCGACCCTGGGACAGGCGAAGACGCGCCCGACCCTGGGACAGGCGAAGACGCGCCCGACCCTGGGACAGGCGAAGACGCGCCCGACCCTGGGACAGGCGAAGACGCGCCCGACCCTGGGACAGGCGAAGACGCGCCCGACCCTGGGACAGGCGAAGACGCGCCCGACCCTGGGACAGGCGAAGACGCGCCCGACCCTGGGACAGGCGAAGACGCGCCCGACCCTGGGACAGGCGAAGACGCGCCCGACCCTGGGACAGGCGAAGACGCGCCCGACCCTGGGACAGGCGAAGACGCGCCCGACCCTGGGACAGGCGAAGACGCGCCCGTCCCTGGGACAGGCGAAGACGCGCCCGTCCCTGGGACAGGCGAAGACGCGCCCGTCCCTGGGACAGGCGAAGACGCGCCCGTCCCTGGGACAGGCGAAGACGCGCCCGTCCCTGGGACAGGCGAAGACGCGCCCGTCCCTGGGACAGGTGAAGACGCGCCCGACCCTGGGACAGGTGAAGACGCGCCCGACCCTGGGACAGGTGAAGACGCGCCCGACCCTGGGACAGGTGACGATGTGCCCGACCCTGGGACAGGTGACGATGTGCCCGACCCTGGGACAGATGAAGATGTGCCCGACCCTGGGACAGGTGAAGATGCGCCCGACCCTGAGACAGGTGAAGATGTGTCTGACCCTGGGACAGAGGAGCCCTTCAGGCTAGGAAGGACTCACCTTGTACTGATGGGGTGGGGTTGGGGGAAGGGAGGGTCAGTCGTCAGCAGGAGGCTGGCTGCACTGAGTCTGTGCTCGGGGCTTTACCAGCTCACAATTAAACTTTTACACATAAGACAAGGCCATGTGCTCATCTGTGACATTGTGTCACACGCATGTAAATATGGAAACAGGGGTGCAGCTGACTTTCAAGAAAGACAGCATCAGGAGTGTCTCCTGCACGTATGTGTATGCAGGGACTACACATGTACGAAGGTGTATGCAGGGACTACACATGCACAAAGGTGTATGCAGTGACTACACATGCACGTATGTGTTTTAGGATGTGCATGCAGGGATTGTGCCAGGGTGTGGCCGAGTAGTCATAAATACACCTGCCACCAGTGCGGCTGATCAATCATACAGAATACACATGGGCAGAGGCGACATCAATGGCGGCGCATTCCTAAAGGCACAGATGGCGCCTTGGCAGCAGTGGTGTGGCAGAGATGGCACGAGTGGCGTGCGTGGCTACTGATGCATACAAAGGTGGCACAAAGGGCATAGTTAATCATATAGGCACGTAAAAAGGGCCAAACAGGCGAAGCTGGCTAACCTTATATACTTAAATGGAACAGAGGTACAGCTTAGCATTCGTACACACAGACATGGCACCACGGCCTGACTGAACATGTGCATACACAGATGGCACCAGGTGCCAGGCTAACCATTGACCGTGTGCTGGTGGCACCACAGGCCTGGCTGAACAGGTGCATACACAGATGGCACCAGGTGCCAGGCTAACCATTGACCGTGTGCTGGTGGCACCACAGACCTGGCTGACCATGTGCATACACAGGTGGCACCAGGTGCCAGGCTAACCATTGACCGTGTGCTGGTGGCACCGCAGGCCTGGCTGAACATTTGTATACGCAGATGGCACCAGGTGCATGGCTAACCATTGACCGTGTGCTGGTGGCACCACAGGCCTGGCTGAACATGTGCATACACAGATGGCACCAGGTGCATGGCTAACCATTGACCGTGTGCTGGTGGCACCGCAGGCCTGGCTGAACATTTGTATACGCAGATGGCACCAGGTGCATGGCTAACCATTGACCGTGTGCTGGTGGCACCACAGGCCTGGCTGAACATGTGCATACACAGATGGCACCAGGTGCATGGCTAACCATTGGACACTGCTTTAATGGCACCAAAGGTGTGGCTGAATTTTATACATACACAGGTGGCACCAGTTGCCTGGTGGCACCAGCTGCACACTTGTGATGGCACTGTGCGCCTGGTTGGCCATTGGTATATACAGAGGAGGCACCAATCACATGGCTGACGTTTGGTACATGCAAAGGTGGCCAGACGCCTGGTTGGGCATTAGCACCTGCATTAGTGGCACCAAAGATGTCCCTGACGCTTGGTACATGTAAAGGTGGCCCCAGAAGCCTGGTTGGGCATTAGCTTGGTACATGGCACCAAAGGTGTGGCTGAATTTTATACATACACAGGTGGCACCAGTTGCCTGGTGGCACCAGCTGCACACTTGTGATGGCACTGTGCGCCTGGTTGGCCATTGGTATATACAGAGGAGGCACCAATCACATGGCTGACGCTTGGTACATGTAAAGGTGGCCCCAGAAGCCTGGTTGGGCATTAGCACCTGCATTAGTGGCACCGAAGACATGGCTAACGCTTGGTACATGCAAAGGTGGCCCCAGAAGCCTGGTTGGGCATTAGCACCTGCATTAGTGGCACCGAAGACATGGCTAACGCTTGGTACATGCAAAGGTGGCCCCAGAAGCCTGGTTGGGCATTGGCACCTGCATTAGTGGCACCGAAGACATGGCTAACGCTTGGTACATGCAAAGGTGGCCCCAGAAGCCTGGTTGGGCATTAGCACCTGCATTAGTGGCACCGAAGACATGGCTAACGCTTGGTACCTGCAAAGGTGGCCCCAGACGCCTGGTTGGGCATTAGCACCTGCATTAGAGGCACCAAAGATGTGCCTGACGCTTGGTACATGCAAAGGTGGCCCCAGAAGCCTGGTTGGGCATTAGCACCTGCATTAGAGGCACCAAAGATGTGCCTGACGCTTGGTACATGCAAAGGTGGCATCAGACGCCTGGTTGGGCATTAGCACCTGCATTAGTGGCACCGAAGATGTGCCTGACGCTTGGTACATGCAAAGGTGGCCCCAGAAGCCTGGTTGGGCATTAGCATCTGCATTAGTGGCACCGAAGACATGGCTAACGCTTGGTACATGCAAAGGTGGCATCAGACGCCTGGTTGGGCATTCGCACCTGCATTAGTGGCACCGAAGATGTGCCTGACGCTTGGTACATGCAAAGGTGGCCCCAGACGCCTGGTTGGCCATTGGCACCTGCATTAGTGGCACCAAAGATGTGGCTGAGGCTGGGACATGAAAGCGTGGCACCACCTCTCTAGTTGGGATGGCGCAGGTTGGTACGTTGACCGGTGGCACCGAAGACGTGGATGACCGATCATGGGGGGGGAAGAGGTGGGGGGGGTGGCCGCAGCCGACCCTGGCTGCTTTGTAGCAATTGCTATTCTAACCTGAATCCCTCGGGGCGCACCTCCCCCGGCGCACGCGCGTGCTGTGAACACAGAGAGGCTAAGCGCGCGCTCCCTGGCACAGAGGAGGAAAGCCATGCTGCAGCTAATGATGGCATTAACAATTAATGGGCACATGAAAGCGCGAGCAGAGCGGTCCCAGGGCAGGGAAAGAAAACATCACCCGCCGAGGCAGGGCGGGCTTCAAAGCGCTGCTTCACAAGGGCACCGGGGGGGGGGGGGGGGAGGATCAGAGAGGGCTCAAACGGGGTCTTTTATGAGCACCTGCAAACAGCCCACTGCCCTGTCTGATACTACCTGCAAACAGCCCACTGCCCTCCTGATACTGCCTGCAAACAGCACACTGCCCTCCTGATACTGCCTGCAAACAGCACACTGCCCTGCCTAATACTACCTGCAAACAGCCAACTGCCCTCCCAGATACTTCCTGTAAACAGCACACTGCCCTCCTGATACTGCCTGCAAACAGCCCACTGCCCTCCTGATACTGCCTGCAAACAGCACACTGCCCTGCCTAATACTACCTGCAAACAGCCAACTGCCCTCCCAGATACTGCCTGTAAACAGCACACTGCCCTCCCTGATACTACCTGCAAATATCCCACTGTCCTGTCCGATACTGCCTGCAAACAGCACACTGCCCTCCGGATACTGCCTGCAAACACCCCACTGCCCTCCTAATACTGCCTGCAAACAGCCCACTGCCCTGTCTGATACTACCTGCAAACAGCACACTGCCCTGCCTAATATTACCTGCAAACAGCCCACTGCCCTCCTGATACTGCCTGTAAACAGCCCACTGCCCTCCTGATACTACCTGCAAACAGCACACTGCCCTGCCCGACACTACCTGCAAACAGCCCACTGCCCTCCCCGATACTACCTGCAAACAGCCCAGTGCCCTGCCTGGTACTACCTGCAAACAGCCCACTGCCCTCCTGATACTACCTGCAAACAGCCCTCTGCCCTCCTGATACTGTCTGCAAACAGCTCACTGCCCTCCTGATACTACCTGCAAACAGCACACTGCCCTGCCCGACACTACCTGCAAACAGCCCACTGCCCTCCTCGATACTACCTGCAAACAGCCCACTGCCCGCCTGATACTACCTGCAAACAGCCCACTGCCCTGCCTAGAACTACCTGCAAACAGCCCACTGCCCTGCCTAGTGCTACCTGCAAACAGCCCACTGCCCTGCCCGACACTACCTGCAAACAGCCCACTGCCCTGCCTAGAACTACCTGCAAACAGCCCACTGCCCTGCCTGGAGCTACCTGCAAACAGCCCACTGCCCTCCTGATACTACCTGCAAACAGCCCACTGCCCGCCTGATACTACCTGCAAACAGCCCACTGCCCGCCTGATACTACCTGCAAACAGCCCACTGCCCTGCCTAGAACTACCTGCAAACAGCCCACTGCCCTGCCTAGTACTACCTGCAAACAGCCCGCTGCCCTGCCTGGTACTAGCTGCAAACAGCCCACTGCCCTCCCTGATACTACCTGCAAACAGCCCACGGCCCTGCCTGGCACTACCTGCAAACAGCCCACTGCCCTACCAGGTACTACCTGCAAACAGCCCACTGCCCGCCTGATACTACCTGCAAACAGCCCACTGCCCTGCCTGGTACTACCTGCAAACAGCCCACTGCCCTGCCTGGTACTACCTGCAAACAGCCCACTGCCCTGCCTGGTACTACCTGCAAACAGCCCACTGCCCTGCCTGGTACTACCTGCAAACAGCCCACTGCCCTGCCTGGTACTACCTGCAAACAGCCCACTGCCCTACCTGCAAACAGCCCACTGCCCTGCCTGGTACTACCTGCAAACAGCCCACTGCCCGCCTGATACTACCTGCAAACAGCCCACTGCCCGCCTGATACTACCTGCAAACAGCCCACTGCCCTGCCTGGTACTACCTGCAAACAGCCCACTGCCCGCCTGATACTACCTGCAAACAGCCCACTGCCCGCCTCATACTACCTATGAAGAGCCGACAGCCCCCACCTGGACATACATGCCAAGAGCCCACTGCTCCACCCAAGAGGTTTTACCAAAGGACCTGCTGTTCATCCCGGAACTACCCAAATAACCCAATGTTCTACCCTGGAACCATATCCAAATCTCCACCGCTCCACCCTGGAATTCCCTGCCTTGATCAATCTGTTCCACCCTACATCTTTCTGTCAAATGTCCACTGGCCCATATGGAAACTCTGCCAAGTGACAACTGCCCCACGCTGTAACTACCTGAAGAGAGCCACTGCCCCACCCAGGAAGAAGAGTTGCTGCTCCACCCAGGAAGAAGAGTTGCTGCTCCACCCAGGAAGAAGAGTTGCTGCTCCACCCAGGAAGAAGAGTTGCTGCTCCACCCAGGAAGAAGAGCTGCTGCTCCACCCAGGAAGAAGAGCCGCTGCTCCACCCAGGAAGAAGAGCCGCTGCTCCACCGAGGAAGGATCTGCCAAGAGCCGCTGCTCCTCCGAGGAAGGATCTGCCAAGAGCCGCTGCTCCTCCGAGGAAGGATCTGCCAAGAGCCGCTGCTCCTCCGAGGAAGGATCTGCCAAGAGCCGCCGCTCCTCCGAGGAAGGATCTGCCAAGAGCCGCCGCTCCTCCCAGGAAGGATCTGCCAAGAGCCGCCGATCCACCGAGGAAGGATCTGCCAAGAGCCGCCGCTCCACCGAGGAAGGATCTGCCAAGAGCCGCTGCTCCACCCAGGAAGAAGAGCCGCTGCTCCACCCAGGAAGGATCTGCCAAGAGCCGCTGCTCCACCCAGGAAGGATCTGCCAAGAGCCGCTGCTCCACCCAGGAAGGATCTGCCAAGAGCCGCTGCTCCACCCAGGAAGGATCTGCCAAGAGCCGCTGCTCCACCCAGGAAGGATCTGCCAAGAGCCGCTGCTCCACCCAGGAAGGATCTGCCAAGAGCCGCTGCTCCACCGAGGAAGGATCTGCCAAGAGCCGCTGCTCCTCCGAGGAAGGATCTGCCAAGAGCCGCTGCTCCTCCGAGGAAGGATCTGCCAAGAGCCGCTGCTCCTCCGAGGAAGGATCTGCCAAGAGCCGCTGCTCCTCCGAGGAAGGATCTGCCAAGAGCCGCTGCTCCTCCGAGGAAGGATCTGCCAAGAGCCGCTGCTCCTCCGAGGAAGGATCTGCCAAGAGCCGCTGCTCCTCCGAGGAAGGATCTGCCAAGAGCCGCTGCTCCTCCGAGGAAGGATCTGCCAAGAGCCGCTGCTCCTCCGAGGAAGGATCTGCCAAGAGCCGCTGCTCCTCCGAGGAAGGATCTGCCAAGAGCCGCTGCTCCTCCGAGGAAGGATCTGCCAAGAGCCGCTGCTCCTCCGAGGAAGGATCTGCCAAGAGCCGCTGCTCCTCCGAGGAAGGATCTGCCAAGAGCCGCTGCTCCTCCGAGGAAGGATCTGCCAAGAGCCGCTGCTCCTCCGAGGAAGGATCTGCCAAGAGCCGCTGCTCCTCCGAGGAAGGATCTGCCAAGAGCCGCTGCTCCTCCGAGGAAGGATCTGCCAAGAGCCGCTGCTCCTCCGAGGAAGGATCTGCCAAGAGCCGCTGCTCCTCCGAGGAAGGATCTGCCAAGAGCCGCTGCTCCTCCGAGGAAGGATCTGCCAAGAGCCGCTGCTCCTCCGAGGAAGGATCTGCCAAGAGCCGCTGCTCCTCCGAGGAAGGATCTGCCAAGAGCTGCTGCTCCTCCGAGGAAGGATCTGCCAAGAGCCGCTGCTCCTCCGAGGAAGGATCTGCCAAGAGCCGCTGCTCCTCCGAGGAAGGATCTGCCAAGAGCCGCTGCTCCTCCGAGGAAGGATCTGCCAAGAGCCGCTGCTCCTCCGAGGAAGGATCTGCTCCACCGAGGAAGGATCTGCTCCACCGAGGAAGGATCTGCCAAGAGCCGCTGCTCCACCGAGGAAGGATCTGCCAAGAGCCGCTGCTCCACCGAGGAAGGATCTGCAAAGAGCCGCTGCTCCACCGAGGAAGGATCTGCAAAGAGCCGCTGCTCCACCGAGGAAGGATCTGCCAAGAGCCGCTGCTCCACCGAGGAAGGATCTGCCAAGAGCCGCTGCTCCACCGAGGAAGGATCTGCCAAGAGCCGCTGCTCCACCGAGGAAGGATCTGCCAAGAGCCGCTGCTCCACCGAGGAAGGATCTGCCAAGGGCCGCTGCTCCACCGAGGAAGGATCTGCCAAGGGCCGCTGCTCCACCGAGGAAGGATCTGCCAAGAGCCGCTGCTCCACCGAGATCTGCCAAGAGCCGCTGCTCCACCGAGATCTGCCAAGAGCCGCTGCTCCACCGAGGAAGGATCTGACAAGAGCCGCTGCTCCACCGAGGAAGGATCTGACAAGAGCCGCTGCTCCACCCAGGAAGGATCTGCCAAGAGCCACTGCTCCACCCAGGAAGGATCTGCCAAGAGCCACTGCTCCACCCAGGAAGGATCTGCCAAGAGCCACTGCTCCACCCAGGAAGGATCTGCCAAGAGCCACTGCTCCACCCAGGAAGGATCTGCCAAGAGCCACTGCTCCACCCAGGAAGGATCTGCCAAGAGCCACTGCTCCACCCAGGAAGGATCTGCCAAGAGCCACTGCTCCACCCAGGAAGGATCTGCCAAGAGCCACTGCTCCACCCAGGAAGGATCTGCCAAGAGCCACTGCTCCACCCAGGAAGAAGAGCCACTGCTCCACCCAGGAAGGATCTGACAGGAGCCACTGCTCCACCCAGGAAGGATCTGACAAGAGCCACTGCTCCACCGAGGAAGGATCTGCCAAGAGCCGCTGCTCCTCCGAGGAAGGATCTGCCAAGAGCCGCTGCTCCACCGAGGAAGGATCTGCTCCACCGAGGAAGGATCTGCTCCACCGAGGAAGGATCTGCCAAGAGCCGCTGCTCCACCGAGGAAGGATCTGCCAAGAGCCGCTGCTCCACCGAGGAAGGATCTGCCAAGAGCCGCTGCTCCACCGAGGAAGGATCTGCAAAGAGCCGCTGCTCCACCGAGGAAGGATCTGCCAAGAGCCGCTGCTCCACCGAGGAAGGATCTGCCAAGAGCCGCTGCTCCACCGAGGAAGGATCTGCCAAGAGCCGCTGCTCCACCGAGGAAGGATCTGCCAAGAGCCGCTGCTCCACCGAGGAAGGATCTGCCAAGAGCCGCTGCTCCACCGAGATCTGCCAAGAGCCGCTGCTCCACCGAGGAAGGATCTGACAAGAGCCGCTGCTCCACCCAGGAAGGATCTGCCAAGAGCCACTGCTCCACCCAGGAAGGATCTGCCAAGAGCCACTGCTCCACCCAGGAAGGATCTGCCAAGAGCCACTGCTCCACCCAGGAAGGATCTGCCAAGAGCCACTGCTCCACCCAGGAAGGATCTGCCAAGAGCCACTGCTCCACCCAGGAAGGATCTGCCAAGAGCCACTGCTCCACCCAGGAAGGATCTGCCAAGAGCCACTGCTCCACCCAGGAAGGATCTGCCAAGAGCCACTGCTCCACCCAGGAAGAAGAGCCACTGCTCCACCCAGGAAGGATCTGACAGGAGCCACTGCTCCACCCAGGAAGGATCTGACAAGAGCCACTGCTCCACCCAGGAAGGATCTGACAAGAGCCACTGCTCCACCCAGGAAGGATCTGACAAGAGCCGCTGCTCCACCCAGGAAGGATCTGACAAGAGCCGCTGCTCCACCCAGGAAGGATCTGACAGGAGCAGCACAATCTGCCAAGAGCCACTTCTCCACCCAGGAAGGATCTGCAAAGAGCAGCTGCTCCACCCAGGAAGGGTCTGCCAAGAGCCGCTGCTCCACCCAGGAAGGATCTGCCAAGAGCAGCTGCTCCACCAAGTAAGGATCTGCCAAGAGCAGCTGCTCCACCCAGGAAGGATCTGCCAAGAGCCGCTGCTCCACCCAGGAAGGATCTGCCAAGAGCAGCTGCTCCACCCAGGAAGGATCTGCCAAGAGCAGCTGCTCCACCCAGGAAGGGTCTGCCAAGAGCAGCTGCTCCACCCAGGAAGGGTCTGCCAAGAGCAGCTGCTCCACCCAGGAAGGGTCTGCCAAGAGCCGCTGCTCCTCCGAGGAAGGATCTGCCAAGAGCCGCTGCTCCTCCGAGGAAGGATCTGCCAAGAGCCGCTGCTCCTCCGAGGAAGGATCTGCCAAGAGCCGCTGCTCCTCCGAGGAAGGATCTGCCAAGAGCCGCTGCTCCTCCGAGGAAGGATCTGCCAAGAGCCGCTGCTCCTCCGAGGAAGGATCTGCCAAGAGCCGCTGCTCCTCCGAGGAAGGATCTGCCAAGAGCCGCTGCTCCTCCGAGGAAGGATCTGCCAAGAGCCGCTGCTCCTCCGAGGAAGGATCTGCCAAGAGCCGCTGCTCCTCCGAGGAAGGATCTGCCAAGAGCCGCTGCTCCTCCGAGGAAGGATCTGCCAAGAGCCGCTGCTCCTCCGAGGAAGGATCTGCCAAGAGCCGCTGCTCCTCCGAGGAAGGATCTGCCAAGAGCCGCTGCTCCTCCGAGGAAGGATCTGCAAAGAGCAGCTGCTCCACCCAGGAAGAAGAGCCACTGCTCCACCCAGGAAGGATCTGACAAGAGCCGCTGCTCCACCCAGGAAGGATCTGCCAGGAGCAGCACAATCTGCCAAGAGCCACTTCTCCACCCAGGAAGGATCTGCAAAGAGTCGCTGCTCCACCCAGGACCTCTCTGGTAAGAGCCTCTGCTCCACCCAGGACCTATCTGGTAAGAGCCTCTGCTCCACCCAGGACCTATCTGGTAAGAGCCTCTGCTCCACCATGAAGGTATCTGCAAAGAGCCGTTGCTCCACCCAGGACCTACCTTGTAAGAGCGCACTGCTCCACCATGAGGTATCTGCAAAGAGCCGCTGCTCCACCCAGGGCCAATCTGGTAAGAGCGCACTGCTCCACCCAGGAACTATCTGTTAAGAGCCACTGCTCCACCCAGGGCCAATCTGGTAAGAGTGCACTGCTCCACCCAGGCACTATCTGTTAAGAGCCACTGCTCCACCCAATGCCAATCTGGTAAGAGCGCACTGCTCCACCCAGGAACTATCTGGTAAGAGCCCACTGCTCCACCCAGGCACTATCCGGTAAGAGCCCACTGCTCCACCCAGGGCCAATCTGGTAAGAGCGCACTGCTCCACCCAGGAACTATCTGGTAAGAGCCCACTGCTCCACCCAGGCACTATCCGGTAAGAGCCCACTGCTCCACCCAGGGCCAATCTGGTAAGAGCGCACTGCTCCACCCAGGCACTATATGGTAAGAGCCACTGCTCCACCCAGGGCCAATCTGGTAAGAGCGCACTGCTCCACCCAGGCACTATATGGTAAGAGCCGCTGCTCCACCCAAGAACTTTCTGGTAAGAGCGCACTGCTCCACCCAGGAACTATCTGTTAAGAGCCACTGCTCCACCCAGGGCCAATCTGGTAAGAGTGCACTGCTCCACCCAGGCACCATCTGTTAAGAGCCACTGCTCCACCCAATGCCAATCTGGTAAGAGTGCACTGCTCCACCCAGGCACCATCTGTTAAGAGCCACTGCTCCACCCAATGCCAATCTGGTAAGAGCGCACTGCTCCACCCAGGAACTATCTGGTAAGAGCCCACTGCTCCACCCAGGCACTATCCGGTAAGAGCCCACTGCTCCACCCAGGGCCAATCTGGTAAGAGCGCACTGCTCCACCCAGGGCCAATCTGGTAAGAGCGCACTGCTCCACCCAGGGCCAATCTGGTAAGAGCGCACTGCTCCACCCAGGAACTATCTGGTAAGAGCCCACTGCTCCACCCAGGCACTATCCGGTAAGAGCCCACTGCTCCACCCAGGGCCAATCTGGTAGAGCGCACTGCTCCACCCAGGCACTATATGGTAAGAGCCACTGCTCCACCCAGGGCCAATCTGGTAAGAGCGCACTGCTCCACCCAGGCACTATATGGTAAGAGCCGCTGCTCCACCCAAGAACTTTCTGGTAAGAGCGCACTGCTCCACCCAGGAACTATCTGTTAAGAGCCACTGCTCCACCCAATGCCAATCTGGTAAGAGCGCACTGCTCCACCCAGGAACTATCTGGTAAGAGCCCACTGCTCCACCCAGGCACTATCCGGTAAGAGCCCACTGCTCCACCCAGGCACTATCCGGTAAGAGCCCACTGCTCCACCCAGGGCCAATCTGGTAAGAGCGCACTGCTCCACCCAGGAACTATCTGGTAAGAGCCCACTGCTCCACCCAGGCACTATCCGGTAAGAGCCCACTGCTCCACCCAGGGCCAATCTGGTAAGAGCGCACTGCTCCACCCAGGCACTATATGGTAAGAGCCACTGCTCCACCCAGGGCCAATCTGGTAAGAGCGCACTGCTCCACCCAGGCACTATATGGTAAGAGCCGCTGCTCCACCCAAGAACTTTCTGGTAAGAGCTCAGTGCTCCACCATGAGGTATCTGGTAAGAGCCACTGCTCCACCCAGGGCCAATCTGGCAAGAGCGCACTGCTCCACCCAGGGCCAATCTGGTAAGAGCTCAGTGCTCCACCCAGGGCCAATCTGGTAAGAGCTCAGTGCTCCACCAAGGGCCAATCTGGTAAGAGCTCAGTGCTCCACCATGAGGTATCTGGTAAGAGCCACTGCTCCACCCATGACCTATCCAGTAAGAACCCACAGGATGCAGGATGTCCTGTAATTAATAACGCCTCTACCCATGGTATAATCTGCCCTCTGCCTACAGCTTCCCACCTCAAACCTTCAACAACCTCTGTGCGGCCACCACCCTGGCGTCCAGCCCTGGAAAACAAGCCACATCGCCCAAGCACCCCGGATCAGAGCACCCCGACCACCCTCAGAAGCCAGCAGGAGCTCAGAGCTTCGAGCCCTGGTCTGGAGATCCTGTGGAAGGTCCGGGTTGTAGCTCCCACCCCCTGGGACCTGCATGAAGTTAGAGCTTCTACCTGCAGAGAGTTTAACCTCTAGCCCTGAGCTCCTCCTGTAGTGTCAGAGCTTCTAAGCACCTTCAAGGGAGTCCACCCTCCAGAAAGGGATCTTCACCAGATGAAAGCTTGAAAAGCATTGGCTGGCACACAAGACCCGAGCCAGGTCAGACACACTGATTGGCAGTGCTCTGCATAAGATGGAGCCTAAACCCAGCCTCACATCTCAGCTCAAGACAGAACTAGACCTCTCTGATTTCTTCTACAGAGCCCTGCCTTTCCTATATGTAAATAAAGGCCTTCTGTTTTTGAAAAGCTGTGCCCCTCGCCTCACAGTGAGTCAAGGGGGATCCCTGGCATACCATAAGATGAGACTACCCGACACCAAGGGGCCACCTGGGCAAATAGTGGCCCCATGCGCACCATTTGCCCATTATTGGAACAAACCTATTGCAGCAAGGGGTCTAGCCCATGGGAGGAGCCGATACAGCGAAATCAGGTAAGAGCAACCTCATTGGTCATGGATGACTCATTCAAATAGATTCAAGTCGCATTTCAGGCATCTGTGACCTTAATGTACCTTGATGTGTGTTCAGCTTCAGCTGGGGAGGGGCGCATATGGTCCCCTAAATTTGCATCATGATTCACTGGTCTTTTGGGAGCCAGAAACCTGTACACTTAATCATACATCATTGGTATCAGATTTTGGGTGATCTCAAAATGAGTGTCAGTTGGTGCTCCGCACACGAGTGACATCATGCAATTGGTGCTTTCGTAGGAGTGGATAAAAACATCAGATTTACATTAATTTATGCTACATATTATTGATTTATAACTAAATGGGTGAAGAGGGGGCACTTGCAAACAACTGCAAGTCTACAGAATTAGTGCCCATTTGCACTGGCATCTGATGACTTTGCAGACATCTAGTGGATACCACAAGTATATTGTGACTACCTGTGACACAATAGTCTCCCTGACATCTGGTGATCACCTCTGGCATAAAGGGGCCACCTACGTCATGGGCAACCTTGAAATCAAGAGACCTCGCTTCTAAACTCTTGGTCACCCTGGCACAAGACAGGCCTTAAAAGGCATAAAGAGGGCACACCGGGCATAAGACCGGCAGTGCTCACTTTGAGCCGGTGGTTGCCGGTGCTCGGCATCGGCCTTGTCAGCACCGGCTCTAGTGATAATCCACCACATGGTGGCACTGTCCGTTTAATTTTGAGATGAGCACAACACAACCATGTTTATTAAGTCAATATACCTTGAAAATGAATAATACCAGCCTCTCAAACCGTTGTTTTAGCTTTGCCTGGCCTGAAATAGTCAGGATTGCCACAATTGTAGGGGTGCGATGGTTAGGTGTTATGTTGGTACTGTCGCTGGCAGCGCTGGCAGGGGCAATGTGTGGTGCAGGCTGGAGTGGCCTTTCGAGTGGGGCCCTGGCACTGAACCCTTTACATATTCTTGACATTGGATATACTCATCAAGCAGTGATGGTAATGTATTGGCGTTTGGGGCGGTACCTGTGCATGTCGGGCAGTAATAAACAGGAGTACTTCATGAAAGGGGCATTTCGATAGTCGGAGACAAAACTAGTCTGTGGCAAAATGTGTGCACTTTCAGAATCTGGCAAGATGATGCTTCAGGACAAATCCGACATTAAATGGCACAAGGAGAAGCTGATCTTTTTGAAGAAAGTGGGTCCATTTTCGAAATGTATTTACAGCTTATGTTGGTGCATTAATTCACACGCAGTTAGTGAGACCGACAGCTAATGCCATTTCCTTGGCACCAGAGGGCGCTTGCTGCCGCAGCCATCACTACTTGTGTTAAGGACACTCCTCATCTAGATTGACAGTTTTTGTTGAAGGTGTTAGAAGCCTGAGCTGAGGCAAGGTGTAACCTAAACTTTATGGCTGTTGTCTGAACTTGCACAGTCACTATAACCTGTGTGGTAGCGTTGTTGTCTAATGCCATAGATTGTCCAATTTGTGTAACTGTTTATTTTCCAATTGTACCAATTCATAATATACTCTCCTTCACATTACATGACTGAGAACCTATCTGGAAGGACCAGGGTGGAACAATGAAGGAACATGAAGAAGGATACTGTGTACATCTTGAAAAATGATAAGACATTTTCAATTTGTCTCTCCATGCTCTCAAGTCCAAGTAAAACCTATGGCTTTTCAGGCATATTTATGGAAATTGTAGACACTTGGGCGTACTTACTCTAGATGAGTGCTCCGGAACTGGAAGCAGTGCTCCACACGGGGGCTCCAGAGCTTGAAGCACTACTCCAGGAGTGACCTTCAGAACTAGAAGCAATATTCCAGGAGAGACCTTCAGAACTAAAAGCAATACTCCAGGAGAGACCTTCAGAACTAGAAGCAATGCTCCAGGAGAAACCGTTCAGAACTAGAAGCAATACTCCAGGAGAGACCTTCAGAACTAGAAGCAATACTCCAGGAGAGACCTTCAGAACTAGAAGCAATACCCCAGGAGAGACCTTCAGAACTAGAAGCAATACTCCAGGAGAAACCTTCAGAACTAAAAGCAATATTCCAGGAGAGACCTTCAGAACTAGAAGCAATACTCCAGGAGAGACCTTCAGAACTAGAAGCAATGCTCCAGGAGAAACCTTCAGAACTAGAAGCAATACTCCAGGAGAGACCTTCAGAACTAAAAGCAATACTCCAGGAGAGACCTTCAGAACTAAAGCAATAATCCAGGAGAGACCTTCAGAACTAAAAGCAATACTCCAGGAGAGACCTTCAGAACTAAAAGCAATACTCCAGGAGAGACCTTCAGAACTAAAAGCAATACTCCAGGAGAGACCTTCAGAACTAGAAGCAATGCTCCAGGAGAGACCTTCAGAACTAAATGCAATATTCCAGAAGAGACCTTCAGAACTAGAAGCAATACTCCAGGAGAGACCTTCAGAACTAGAAGCAATACTCCATTAGAGACCTACAGAACTAGAAGCAATGCTCCAGGAGAGACCTTCAGAACTAGAAGCACTACTCCAGGAGAGACCTTCAGAACTAAAAGCAATATTCCAGGAGAGACCTTCAGAACTAGAAGCACTACTCCAGGAGAGACCTAGAGAACTAAAAGCAATACTCCAGGAGAGACCTTCAGAACTAGAAGCAATACTCCAGGAGAGACCTTCAGAACTAGAAGCACTACTCCAGGAGAGACCTTCAGAACTAAAAGCAATATTCCAGGAGAGACCTTCAGAACTAAAAGCAATATTCCAGGAGAGACCTTCAGAACTAGAAGCAATACTCCATTAGAGACCTACAGAACTAGAAGCAATACTCCAGGAGAGACCTTCAGAACTAGAAGCAATATTCCAGGAGAGACCTTCAGAACTAAAAGCAATATTCCAGGAGAGACCTTCAGAACTAGAAGCAATACTCCAGGAGAGACCTTCAGAACTAGAAGCAATACTCCATTAGAGACCTACAGAACTAGAAGCAATGCTCCAGGAGAGACCTTCAGAACTAGAAGCACTACTCCAGGAGAGACCTTCAGAACTAAAAGCAATATTCCAGGAGAGACCTTCAGAACTAGAAGCAATGCTCCAGGAGAGACCTAGAGGACTAGAAGCAATACCCCAGGAGAGACCTTCAGAACTAGAAGCAATACTCCAGGAGAGACCTTCAGAACTAGAAGCAATACTCCAGGAGAGACCTTCAGAACTAGAAGCAATGCTCCAGGAGAGACCTTCAGAACTAGAAGCAATGCTCCAGGAGAGACCTTCAGAACTAGAAGCAATGCTCCAGGAGAGACCTTCAGAACTAGAAGCAATGCTCCAGGAGAGACCTTCAGAACTAGAAGCAATGCTCCAGGAGAGACCTTCAGAACTAGAAGCACTACTCCAGGAGAGACCTTCAGAACTAGAAGCAATACCCCAGGAGAGACCTTCAGAACTAGAAGCAATACTCCAGGAGAGACCTTCAGAACAAGAAGCAATGCTCCAGGAGAGACCTTCAGAACTAGAAGCACTACTCCAGGAGAGACCTTCAGAACTAGAAGCACTACTCCAGGAGAGACCTTCAGAACTAGAAGCTCTACTCCAGGAGAGACCTTCAGAACTAGAAGCAATACTCCAGGAGAGACCTTCAGAACAAGAAGCAATGCTCCAGGAGAGACCTTCAGAACTAGAAGCACTACTCCAGGAGAGACCTTCAGAACTAGAAGCACTACTCCAGGAGAGACCTTCAGAACTAGAAGCTCTACTCCAGGAGAGACCTTCAGAACTAGAAGCACTACTCCAGGAGAGACCTTCAGAACTAGAAGCAATACCCCAGGAGAGACCTTCAGAACTAAAAACAATATTCCAGGAGAGACCTTCAGAACTAGAAGCAATACTCCAGGAGAGACCTTCAGAACTAGAAGCAATGCTCCAGGAGAGACCTTCAGAACTAAAAGCAATACTCCAGGAGAGACCTTCAGAACTAAAGCAATACTCCAGGAGAGACCTTCAGAACTAAAAGCAATACTCCAGGAGAGACCTTCAGAACTAAAAGCAATACTCCAGGAGAGACCTTCAGAACTAAAAGCAATACTCCAGGAGAGACCTTCAGAACTAGAAGCAGTGCTCCACACCGGAGCTTTACAGCTCGAAGCACTACTCCAGGTGAGAACTTCAGAGCTAGAAACAATACTCCTAATGAGTGTTCTAGAACTGGAAGCATCATTCCACACAAGGCCTTCAGAACTAGAAGCAATAGTCCAGGCGAGGCCTCCAGAACTAGACAAAATGCAAAAGACAAGACCTCAAAAACTGGACCCAATAAACCAGATGAGGCCCCAGTAAGAATAATACTGACGAAGCCTCCCGAGCTAGAAACAATACTCAGATGAGCCTTCAAGAACTTGAGAAAATGCTGAAACCTACTCACCGGTAAGGTTCATCTTGGCACTATAACTCCCAAAGTAGCGCTCATCAGTGTTGGGCGTGTGGCACTCGTACTCTCCGGCGTCGCGATCCTGCAGGTTGGTAATGTGCAGCAGCACATGGTCACCCGCGATGCGCTCCACGTAGATCTCCCGGCTGCGAACCCGCTGGGTGTAGATCGCATAAGGAAAGGACACGTCGGCAGTGCTGATGATCTGCACCTCTCGTTCCGGCGCGGAGGGGAGGTACACAGACCAGTGGAAGTTCTGCTCCGGGGAGCCCTGGTAGCCACTGACCCGACACCAGAGTGTGATGTGGGAGCCTTCCGTTCGAAAGAGGGGTCCTTCCTGGACGGTCACCAGACGCTGGGCAGATGACACGGCTGCGGGACAAAAGAGAAAATCTGAGATATAATATATTAGGACATGACCTGTCTCTTCAAGATATAAAATGTACATGCACATCAGAAAGGTAAACAGTAGCATGCGCCATCTTGTGGCTGAATTAAACATTGCACTCTGATGATGTAATCACAAAAAATGACCAGCTGTGAGAAGCCCCATTGTAAGTGATGTATGCTAGAAAGACTATCTTCTTTTTAGGCACATTATCACTCGTGTGGTTCACCCGCAGGCGCACGATTAACTACAGGACAGTGGTGTGAGACACAGCCCCACTCAGGGGGCTGACATCACTGCATCGGGACTGTGAACTGGGTCAGTTGCCCTTATCCCATGGGGCGGGGGAGGGTGGACTGACATCATTCACAGCTTATCAGCTTGTAGTGGTTGCCCTGACTTCTTAGGGTGCTCGGTGGAATGAAGAGGCCGCCATGATTACCATAATTGCGGTATGGGGCCGCCATGACTCCCCAAGTGATCTACGGGGTGAAGGGGATGGCATCACTCCCCCTGGGGCCCCCTACAAGTCTGGGGCCCTCTGAGAAGGAGTCAGCCATCCCTCCCTGGGCCCGGTTCTGATGGATCAACGGGGCGCCATCACTTGCAGTGCTTCTGAACGATTGGAGGGAGGGGCGAGGGAGGGGCCTAGAAGTAAAGGAAGGGATATAAGAGCGCACGCTTCCGGCTTTTGAAGGCAGGCCTCTGCCTAACCACAGGCGCCATCTTGTGATGTCCTGGCGTGGGCACCTGTCCCTCCACCGCACGCAGCTGTTCATAGCGGGTGGGTGGGACAGCTGGTTTAGAGCCCTGGTGTGGAGGAAGGGGCGTGTGATGCACAGAGTTCTTTAACCAAGGCTCACCAGCCTGCACGGAGCGCCCGTGCGTAAAGAACTACGGGCCACCCCCGCGGCTGGTCCTCCCCAGTCAGACCTCCCTGTCATCTCAACCATGCACCCCACTCCCCAGCCCGGACTTCAAGAAACTGCGGCCTGGAGAAGGCATTCCAGCCACACATTCCTGTAGCTTTCCACCTGTCGACTTAGTAACAGGGCCCAGCCCTGAGACCGAAATAGTGGTCCAACCGGAAGTGTCCACAGAAATGTAGGGGCTGGGGCATGTTTGGAGGGTCACAACTCCAAGGGTTGGGGTACAATGAAAGTCACAGCCCACAAGAGGGCCAGAGGACAGGCACCCTGTAGACAGATCATCCTCTGATTGACATCTTTCTCCACAGTCAAACTCTAAACAGAAGTACTCGCCCCAATTCAAGCCTTCCGGTTACCCTCTGAAGGAGGTAATGTAGTGAAGGGGTCCTTAAGAACACTGCAGCCCCCTATGGATACATGGTGGCCCAGGGGGGCCGGGTGGTGGGCGACACATTCAGCCAGGCCTGCCTTTTACCTAAGACCATGTCACCTGCTAGGACTTGAAGTTTTAACCAGTGCTTAATTTGAGTTGGTGTTTTTCGGTGCTCTGCACGGCACTTAATTGTCAACACTTGCACTTATGACAGTCTGCCACATGGTGGCGCTGCTTGTGTACTATATACATGAGCACAACAATAGTTATTTATTAATACAATATACATTAAAAATGACTCCTACCTGCGTTCCACACTATTACTATAGCTTTGGGAGCCTGGGATATTCTGAATTGGCACAATTCTAGGAGTGTGGTAGGCAGTTGGTATTGTCATTGGCTGCCGTCAGGGGCAACGGATGGTGCCAGCTGCAGCTGCCTCCTGATAATGGCCCTGACACTTTTTTTTTTTCTTACAAATTAAGCACTGTTATACTCTTGATACTGTAACTACGGGTGCAAAAAACTGCTGGCTATATAAATATACATATTTTCAAGCTCGGTAGGCATGGCGTTAGGAACAGGAAATCTATATTCATTCATATTTACTTACCTTCATGATATTTAGGGTGTCGGCATTTTTACTAGAAAGTTCTTGGAGCCCTAAATGGGCCGATTATGATGTCGGTGGGACCGACACCGAAGTAAGACCGCTGCATTACGAAGCGGTCGGTCGGCCGGCATTGTCCCAGGGACCGACCGACAGTTTCTGACGGGCTCCAGGAGCCTGTCGGGCAGTCGGTCGTATCGCATTCCACACAATGGATGCGGTGCCTTCTCAGGCACCGCCGCAGGGATTACGATCCACCTTTCTGCCAGCTGTTTTACATCGGTTCTTCCGATGTGAAAAGGCTGGCGGAAAGGCCTTTTTGGGGCCCAAGCAGGGTCCCTGTCCCTGTGGCCCTCGGCTACGGGCCCTGCCCCCCTAAACATTCCTGCATTGTGTTGCAGGCACCGCATGGTGCCTGCCACAGGGTGCAGGGATGTTTACAAACATGCCTTTTGGCATTGGGGCTTGTGCTGCGGCCCTTTTCCAGGCCACAGAACACACCTCAATACAAAGAGGCATGTTTCCGACCGCCTCCACGGCGGTCGGATCGTAATTTGGCAGGCGGGACCGCCGACTACCTGTCGGTCGGTCCCGTTCCGGCAACGATGGCTGTCGAACGCTCGTCCGACCGCCATTGTAATCAGCCTCTTAGTGCATGAAATTCTGACATACAACCAATCATGAAACCCCCTCTAGAGTGTCTAGGCCTGTGACCTGGCGCATAATCCGGACAACACAAGGACCACTTTACCCCTATCTCTTCAGTAACAGACTCAATCTGAATTTTTTCAGGCTGCCAGGGTTTGGGATAGGCGGTGGTGGTGGAAGGGGGCGGTTATGGAAGGAGAGAGGGGGTCGGGTCCTCGGGCGCTGGAACAAGTGTCTAATATTGCTTCTCAGTCAGCGGTCCTGATGCTTGAATGGGGGGCACCTCTCAGGCAGCAGTGCTGGTGGGGGGGCACCTCTCAGGCAGCAGTGCTGGTGGGGGGCACCTCAGGCAGCAGTGCTGGTGGGGGGCACCTCTCAGGCAGCAGTGCTGGTGGGGGGGCACCTCAGGCAGCAGTGCTGGTGGGGGGCACCTCTCAGGCAGCAGTGCTGGTGGGGGGCACCTCAGGCAGCAGTGCTGGTGGGCGGGGCACCTCTCAGGCAGCAGTGCTGGTGCTCGGGGGGGGGGCACCTCTCAGGCAGCAGTGCTGGTGCTCATGGGGGGGGGCACCTCTCAGGCAGCAGTGCTGGTGCTCGGGGGGGCACCTCTCAGGCAGCAGTGCTGGTGCTCGGGGGGGCACCGCGGGCAGCAGTGCTGGTGCTCGGGGGGGGGCACCTCTCAGGCAGCAGTGCTGGTGCTCGGGGGGGCACCTCAGGCAGCAGTGCTGGTGCTCATGGTGAGGGCACCTCTCAGGCAGCAGTGCTGGTGCTCGGGGGGGCACCTCTCAGGCAGCAGTGCTGGTGCTCGGGGGGGCACCTCAGGCAGCAGTGCTGGTGCTCGGGGGGGGCACCTCTCAGGCAGCAGTGCTGGTGCTCGGGGGGGGGCACCTCAGGCAGCAGTGCTGGTGCTCATGGTGAGGGCACCTCAGGCAGCAGTGCTGGTGCTCATGGTGAGGGCACCTCTCAGGCAGCAGTGCTGGTGCTCGTGGGGGGGGCACCTCAGGCAGCAGTGCTGGTGCTCAGGGGGGGGCACCTCAGGCAGCAGTGCTGGTGGGGGGGCACCTCTCAGGCAGCAGTGCTGGTGGGGGGGCACCTCAGGCAGCAGTGCTGGTGCTCGGGGGGGGGGCACCTCAGGCAGCAGTGCTGGTGCTCGGGGGGGCACCTCTCAGGCAGTAGTGCTGGTGCTCATGGGGGGGGGCACCTCTCAGGCAGCAGTGCTGGTGCTCATGGGGGGGGCACCTCTCAGGCAGCAGTGCTGGTGCTCGTGTGGCGGGGGCACCTCTTAGATAGCAGTGCTGGTGCTTTGCCCTTCCAGGGCTGGGGGGTGCACCTCACATTTTTGAGGGGGGAATTGATGCTTTAATTAAAAACTCGTCTCTCTCCACAGTCCACTCCAGCCCCGCCTGGCTCTGTAATGGCGCCCATTAGCGAGGAAGAAATTGCCTGGTACACAAAGTCTGTAGCTTCCCAGCCCCCACCTCGGAGCCCATGAGCCCCCAGGGCCCAGAACTGCGCGGAACCTTCAGGAAGCATGGGGGGTGGGGAGGGGGGGGGACGAGGCTTCTCAATTAAAAACAGATTTAAGTGCTCCCTGGCAACTTCCACCCTCTCCAGGCTTCTATTTGGAGATCTCATTTCTGGATGGTGCCTCAGAGACCAGCTGGGCAGGGAAAGGGGATGTCGCGTGGTATGCGGAGCCCCTGAATTACCAGTGGGTGTGGGGCAGAGCCAGTCGCATGGAAGAGAGAGCCCCCGGCCCACAACCGAACTGCCTTTTCAGAAGTACTCTACATGCAGACAGGGCCACTGGAATCACGCAGCAGGGAGGACCAAGGTATGCAATAAATTTGACTAAATTATGAGTCAAAAAAGCTAAATTATATGGCATGCTGCGGCACCAATTGTGGGAGCTAGACTGAAAGAGGTCAAAGCAACACCAGGGTTAGAAAGGACCTCCAGAAGGTGCAACTTTATGTGTAGAAAAGGTGATCAAGCAAAATATTGAAAAGGAAAAAACTACTTGCAAGTCTCCTCGCCTCCAGACATCCAATGCCTCAACCCAGCTTACACCTCATCAGTAACAGACCAATGGGTGAAGAGGGCTGGCAGAAAGCCCCATAAACAAGTAGAGTATACATATAAGTTTTCGAAAAATAAAAAGGTCAAAATCAAAACGTCTCGGTTAACCCCAGGCCTAAATGAAGATGGAAAATTATTCAAAATCTAATTGGGTTCCCAAAACTGATACAAGATAGTCGGTATTTAAAAACAAACAACAACACACCTTGAACCATCTTTTGCATCATAAAGAAAGGAACTATTTTGACGTGGATGTGAGCAATATGGAAAGAGTTTGTGCAGTAACTTGAAGTGCATGCTCTGGTAGGGGGGCACCAGTGGGTGGACCCTCTGCCCATGCTCTGGCGGGGAGGAGAGGGGGAGCACCAGTGGGTGGACCCTCTGCCCATGCTCTGGCGGGGGGCACCAGTGGGTGGACCCTCTGCCCATGCTGCATGCTCTGGCGGGGGGGGAGCACCAGTGGGTGGACCCTCTGCCCATGCTGCATGCTCTGGCAGGTGGGGGCGGGGGGGGGGAGCAACAGTGGGTGGACCCTCTGCCCATGCTGCATGCTCTGGCGGGGGGTTGGGGGGAGCACCAGTGGGTGGACCCTCTGCCCATGCTCTGGTAGGGGGGAGCACCAGTGGGTGGACCCTCTGCCCATGCTGCATGCTCGGGGGGCGGAGGGGTACGTATCACAAACTATTGATTAAATTTTATCAGCATAGAAATCACTAGGACGATGTTGATCATAATTTGCCCAGTTAGTGTATTGGTTCTTTGTAAATCAATAATTGAGGAAAGGATTAAGAGGAGGAGAGACTCGAAGGGTCGATGAAGAGAGCGGATAACACGGGAGACAAGCACTAATTGTAGCTCGTGCTTAGCGCAGGCAGCCGGGGCTGCAGTGAGTGAATTATTGGCACTGAGCGCTGCCTGTGAACCGTATTTGGACAAAATATCGGAAACACAAATATCGTGGGACAGAATGTAGTGTCAAAAATATCAAGAACAAGAATATCATATAGGTCATTTTCTATGGGTAAGTAACGTTTCACTATATATAACTCCACATATATGTACCTTGATGACACATACGTAGATCTGTAGTTACACAAGCCGCAGCGCCTGCCTTTAGGTATCCACTGTTGGCCAGCGCAGACTAGAACCTGCACCATTTACACAGACTTTAAAGTTGCTTGCAGCTACCCTTCTGGGCCAAAGCATCCTTCATGACACTACTGTCACAGTGGGCGGGTCCAAGGTGTGACAGAATATATCTCAAGCCAATGGTTGAGGTCGCTTCAGCTAAAGAGACCAACGGCAGTAGAAAGTTGACCCAAAACCCAGTATATGGATATCATATTTTTGGGGTGAAAAAACATAGTCTTGGCTTACGCTTGAACCAAAAAAGTTTAGCAGAAGTAGAAGGCCTTGGCTTACACTAGACATAAAACAAACCAAATACTTCTATATTAAAACAAAAAGCTCAACACCGAATGTGTGACAATCTCCCAGTGGCAAAGTTAGTGGGAGGTTCAGAATTGCCCTGTCGCGATTTGAAATGGTGATGTATGCTTTCAGGAAGAGAGAGCAGGAAATTAAGAGACTGCACAAGAGGACAGGGAGGGGGAGAGCAAGAGAGGGAATCAGGAAGCAGAGGCAGATAAAGAACAGAAAGGGAGGGAGAGGGGAAGAGATTTGAGGGGTAAAGGGGTCGAGAGCAGGGTCGGATTGGTAAGGCGGGCGCTCGGGCAATGCCCGAGGGGCCGGTATCCGAATTGCAACAGTGGGCTGTTTTTTTGAGCAGCCTGGGGGCCGATTTGGGCGGTTTATGCGTTGTTCGGATACCGCCAGCGGCCCAGTGGGTGCCTTTCTGGAGGCAGATGGGCGCCCATTACCTCCCTTTTATCAACGAGGCGGAGGTGTCACTCCCTCTCTCTCGCTGGGCCGGCCCATTAATGTATGCATATTGAGCGGGGGCTTGGGGCCTGAGCAAAAGTGGCCTCACTTGTTTTCAGGTGTGTTTCACCAGTGTAAACTAATCCCTACATTTTTTTATCCAATCCCCCCCCCCTTTTTTTTAAATAAAATTTCGTCGAAGAAGTGTTTTGCGAAAAGTCAACATGCAAACGTGGGCCACTTTTTGTTTAGCGTGCCCGGGACGATTTTTAATCCCAATCCAACCCTGGTCGAGAGCCTGGAGGAGAGGGGGGACGTGATACAGAGGAGAGAGAGAGGAGAGGCAGAGAAGAGTGTGGAAAGGAGAGGCAGAGAAGAGTGTGGACAGAGAGGGAGGGAAGAGTGTGGAAAGAAGAGGCAAGCAGGGGGAGACAAGAAGGGAGGAAGTGGAGGAAGGCAATTTGAGGGGAATGGCAAGGGTCAGAAGCACGGAGAGGGAGCCCGAGAGTGCAGCAAGAAAGAGCGCAGAGAGGGAGCCCGAGAGTGAAGCAAGGGTGAGAAGCATAGAGAGGGAGCCCGAGAGTGCAGCAAGAGAGAGAGCGCAGAGCGAGCGCGCAGAGAGGGAGCCCGAGAGTGAAGCAAGGGTGAGAAGCATGGAGAGGGAGCCCGAGAGTGCAGCAAGAGAGAGAAGCACGGAGAGGGAGCCCGAGAGTGAAGCAAGGGTGAGAAGCATGGAGAGGGAGCCCAAGAGTGCAGCAAGAGAGAGCGCAGAGAGGGAGCCCAAGAGTGAAGCAAGGGTGAGAAGCATGGAGAGGGAGCCAGAGTGTGCAGCAAGGGAGAGAAGTGAGGTTGGGAAGATGAATTGGGAAGAGAGGCATGAGAGGTGGAAGGTACAGCAAGGGAGATACACCTGGGAAAACGGTAAGCATGGGAGAGATGAAGATGAGAACAACAGGGAAGAAAGGAGAGGGAGGGGAAGGAAAGAGGACATGGAAAGGGGAGAGAGGAGTGGAGGCTGGGGGTGAGGAGTGAGAGAGGCAGAGGGAGGGCCATGACATTGAGGGGCACAGAGGAGATACAGAAGTGGAAGTGAGGCAGAGGGAGGGCCATGGCACTGAGGGGCACAGAGGAGATACAGAAGTGGAAGTGAGGCAGAGGGAGGGCCATGGCACTGAGGGGCACAGAGGAGATACAGAAGTGGAAGTGAGGCAGAGGGAGGGCCATGGCACTGAGGGGCACAGAGGAGATACAGAAGAGGGCCATGGCACTGAGGAGATGTGGAAGTGAGGCAGAGGGAGGGCCATGGCACAGAGGAGATAGAGAAGAGGGCCATGGCACTGAGGGGCACAGAGGAGATACAGAAGTGGAAGTGAGGCAGAGGGAGGGCCAAGGCACAGAGGAGATAGAGAAGAGGGCCATGGCACTGAGGGGCACAGAGGAGATACAGAAGTGGAAGTGAGGCAGAGGGAGGGCCAAGGCACAGAGGAGATAGAGAAGAGGGCCATGGCACTGAGGGGCACAGAGGAGATACAGAATTGGAAGCCATGGCACTGAGGGGCACAGAGGAGATACAGAAGTGGAAGTGAGGCAGAGGGAGGGCCATGGCACTGAGGAGATACAGAAGTGGAAGTGAGGCAGAGGGGGGGCCATGGCACTGAGGGGCACAGAGGAGATGTGGAAGTGAGGCAGAGGGAGGGCCATGGCACTGAGGGGCACAGAGGAGATACAGAAGTGGAAGTGAGGCAGAGTGAGACGGCTACAGAGGCAGTGGAGAGATGAAAAATAGGAAAAGAGGGGGAAGAGGGGGGGTAGAGGGGCTAAAACAGGAGAGGTATATTAAGGACAACGAAGGACAGGAGGGTCTGCACATCAAAGAGAAGAAAAGTGAGTGGGGAGGAACTGGCGGAGGAGCCACGGAGGACTGGGGTGGAGAGGTGTTTGTGTGCAGAGAAGCACGTGCACTAGACTTGTGGCCACGCAGAGGACAAACTGAAGGGGGCTATGAAATGCGACCGCCTCACCCTCCCGGACATGCCCCCCGCTGTGGGAGCCTCGGTAAGCGCCTTGGAGTCATCGCCATACTCGAGATGCCCTCTGGCGCATTCCCATCACTTCAAACACCAGCTCCCTCGTGAGCCCTCGTGCAGGCGCTCCCCCCGCCCTCCTGGCCCCAAGCCAGGACCATCAGCTGCCCAGGACTTCCGTGGGAACCCTCCATGCCAGCTGTCCACCAGCTGGAGGGCAATGCCCATGACATCGGGCCACTTCCATGCCAGGCACTGCGCAGGATTCAGCGGGCATGGTCCCAGGATGTCGAAGCCAGAAACAGCAAGAGTTAAAGTCTCACCCTATGCCAAGAGTAGAGCGGGCATGGTCCCTGTGTCCCTAGTCAGAATCTAGCATCCCACCACGCAACCATCCCAGACTGGGCACAGTCCCAGGATCCCTAGCCAGAAACAGCAAGAGTTAAAGTCTCACCCTATGCCAAGAGTAGAGCGGGCATGGTCCCTGTGTCCCTAGTCAGAATCTAGCATCCCACCACGCAACCATCCCAGACTGTGCACAGTCCCAGGATCCCTAACCAGAAACAGCAAGATCTAAAGTCTCACCCTATTGTATTGTAATTGCATAGCGCTTACTACCCCTGACGAGGCGTCGAAGCGCTTTTTTCGGCGAGTAGCATGCTACTCCGGGACCCATAGAGGATTAGTGATGAATTAGTATAGTGAAACATGCAAGTAAATTTTAAGTGGTGGATAGGTTAGTCACTTATTTGGATTTGGAAGGATAGCAGAAGGATAGAAGAGGAAAAAAGGTTTGTATTTATATAGCGCTTGTTACCCCTGATGGGGTGTTGAAGCACGCTACTCCGGAAACCCGGAAAGGATAAGTGGTGAATTAGTTTGGTGAAATATGAAAGTAATTTGAGTGGTGGATATGTTATTCAGTTATTTGGATAGAGAAGGGTAGGTTGTGGGATAGAAGAGGGAAAGAGGTTTGTTATTTATATAGCGCTTGCTACCCCTGATAGGGTTTTGAAGCGCTTTTTTGGCGAGTAGCACACTACTCTGGAACCCATAAGGATTACTGTTGAATTAGTATGGTGAAACATGAAATTAATTTGAGTGGTGGATATGTTAGTCAGTTATTTGGATTGAGAAGGGTTGGGGAGGGGTAGAAAAGGGAAAAAGGTTTGCATTTATATAGCGCTTGTAACCCTGATGGGGTGTTGAAACGCTTTATTGGCGAGTAGCACGCTACTCTGGAACCCATAAAGGATTAGTGGTGAGTTAGTATAGTGGAATATGGAATTTGAGAAGTGAACATGTTAGTCTGTTATTTTGATTGAAAATGATAGTGGAGGGATAGAAGAGTGAAGGATTTAGATATTTCTTTTTTTTGGAGGTCATAGCAGTAGGAGGAGGCTTTTGGATGAGTAAAAAGGGTTTTTGGAGGGGAAGAGTCAGAGGGAAGAGTTTAGAAAGGTTTGTTTTGTGGGATCGGTATAGTAAAAGAGATGTCAGATGATGCAAGGAGGGGTAGAGTAGGAGAGAGTCTAGAAAGGGTTATTTTGGGGATCATAGTAGTGGTATGGGGTTTGGGATAAAGGAGAGAGTGGATGTAGAGGATATAATGATAGATGTATTTGGTGAGAGATAGGGTAGTGCATTGGAATGAGTAGTAGAAAGAAGTTTGAGATGAGTCAAAGTTGGGCTAGAAGATATATTGAGAGAAGTATAGGCTGAGAAATAGGGTAGTGCATTGGAAATGCCAAATTAGAAGAAAGTGATAAATATATAGATCCATAAGTACATTGAAAGTATATAGATGCATAAAGGAGGTAAGTATATGTAGATTAAAGATACTGATAGAGGTACAAGATGAGAAATGGGGTAGTGCATTGGATATGCTTTTTCAGGAGAAAAGTAACAGACACACAGGTCCAAGTACATGGAGGTACATAGATGCACAATGGAAGCAAGTACATGTAGACCATCATAATTATTCTACATGTTTATACAAAGCAATGCGCATATAGGTACATATCTATAGTGTAAATAAATTGTGGGTGGGTATTACTGAATGGGAACATGGGCAGCATTTCTGGCCCTGGTCCCGACCAGTCTCGAACAGGCTCTAACAGGCAACTGCCCTTGTCCGCTGTGCCCTTAACAGGCTCAAACAGGCAACTGCCCTTGTCCTCTCTGCCCTTTGCCTCGACGCCCGGGCTGAGACGCCCTAACCCTGGCCTTTTATAGCCCTAGTAATCAGGTGACCCCTCCAGCCAATGGGAACCCTAGCCCTAACACTATCCAATCACAACACTACCCCTAAAATCTGGAACCAGTAGGAGACCAGGACCTTACAGCCAATCTTAGCCCTAGTCCAAGCAACCAATCAGTTAATGAAAAACCTGATCTCTACGTCCAATAGAGGCCCTAGCCTTACCAGTATTCCCAACCCAAGTCCAAGCAACCAATGGCACAGGAAGCCCTAGTCCCTGCTTCCAATAGAAAGCCTAACCCTACTCTTAGTCCCACACCTAGTCCAGCAACCAATCACACCAGAAGCCCTAATCGCTACTTCCAATTAAAGGCATAACCCTAGCCCTAGTCCCAACAACCAATAACACAAGAAGCTCTAGTCCCTACTTCCAATAGAAATCCTAACCCTACATTGATTGAATCACAGACCCAGAAATTGAATCAGAACACTCAAATACCCAACCAATGAGGACACTAACCCTAATCCAATAGAAACACCAGATACAACCACCAATCAGTGTACACATGTACCAGGAGAGATGTGGTGCAGCGGCCAGGGCAGCTGACTTCGGAGCACAGGGCTCATGGTTCGATCCCCGGCTCCGGCAGTAGCTCAGCTCAGCACCATGTGACTCTGGGCAATAGCTCACTTAATTTCCACGACGGCCCCCAGCCTTGAGACCCGTAAGGGTAAGTAGTTTGCGCTTTACAAATACGGATTTATTTAATTTATATTATGTACCAAACATTAGCAGACTATATAAGGTCCCAGCTACCTCAGACAAGGTTTGCTGGCCAGTGAGTTGGAAGCTGCTGCTCTATTCAGAAATCTCCTAGGAGACAGAGGCTCAACCACACTTTGGACTTCTGCAGGTAAGGGCCTAACAAACTTGTCCTTTAACAATACAGTTTGAATAAAACTTTACTCCCTATGCCAAGAGCAGAGGAGGTAAGGTCCCTGTGTCCCTAGCCAGATTCTAGCGTCTCACCACGCAACCATCCCAGACTGGGCACAGTCCCAGGATCCCTCGCCAGAAACAGCAAGAACTGTGAGTCTCACTCTGCGCCTACCCCAGAGCGGGCATGGTCTGAACCCCTAACCAGGATCAATACCATCAAGGCTCCTGGACCCAAGCCATCTAGAGTGCCTAGCCAGCGCCCTGTGCCCAGCCTGGAGCAAGCACCGACTTACCGGTCAGCAAGAGCCACGCTGTAGCACCTTGAACCAGAGTGTGGTAAATCCGAGGACCAGGCTGATCTAAGCACGATCTCATGCGTAGGCAGTCACATGACTGTTAATCAGTCTTGTATAGCGCTGACATGTCGCCATAAGCCACTTCAGGGCACTATGAGGGCCTGCTTCACCAGTGACCCGGTCTAGCTTTTAAGTCGAGCGTAAATGGTCTCGTGGAATTAGGTTGAGCCTATTAGACAGCGCAAACTGTCTGGTGGGAAAAGGGCTTATGTCAGCTTACCATATCTTACATTATGGTTAAAGCCCGCCCCTTTCTTACCATTGGTTGGCATTATTGTCACTCATTAGTTGCTTTTGTTTGATAGCTTGCGTTGTCCATCTTGTGTCTGCTCCTCCTCAGAAGCAGAACTTCTTTACTTGTGCCCTTCCATTGCTTACTTTTATGGAAAACATTTTTTCTTTTTGCTTAAGCACTCCACAAGAATGCATGTGTTTTCCAGCTTCCTTCCTCATGTGCACCTCTGTTTTACTTCCTTTTGTCAGTGTGCTGTTCTCCCCCCCTACCGCTCTGCTGTCTTTAGTTTCTTTTTGTTTATGCACTTAAAAAGTGCATGTGTTTTCCAGCTGCATCTCGTGTGTTTCTCTCCTCCCTCCCGCTCAGTGTTGCTCGCTATCATCCATGTGCGTCTGCAATTCCCCTGCTGCTCTCTCATATCCACGTGTTTCTATTCCCTCGCCCGCGGTCCATGCTGCGCTCTCTCTCTCTCGCCCATGGTGTTCTCTCCCAGTTATGTCTCCCCCTGTGTGATGCTTTTCCCCTTCCTCCAACCCGTTCCTCCGAACCCCCGCCCCCCAACCCCTGGGTGCCCTCTTTTTTCTTTTTTTATTAGTGCTCTCACGCTAAAACATATTTTTTAGCGCCCAGTCATTCTGATGGTGAACACATCACTTCTGACGCATGCACACATCACTGGAATTACAGCCGTTGTCCCGCCTTTTTTAAAATTTGTATTTTAACAGGGCTGAGCAGCATTCTGACTGGACAACAGTGCTAAAAGCAGTTCGCAAAGCCAATAGGACCAAAAAGGTGAGAACTATTAACTTTGCCAATGCTTGTTACAAATTGTGACCACATCCTGTGGTTTTGATCAGCGAGGCCAGGATCCCTTTGAAGGTCTGTGGAAGGGTCTGTAGGGTGGCCAGGTAAACAATATATATACCCCGCCACTAAAGCGTGGCAGGAGTCATTCCTCTGACACCAGAGTCACAAGAGCTCACCCCGGGAGTCAGCTCCTGGGCTGAAGGGGGTCATTCCTGTGACACCAGAGTCACAAGAGCCCACCTCCGGGCTTCAGCTCCTGTGCTGCAGGGGTCATTCCTGTGACACCAGAGTCACAAGAGCTCACCTCCGGGCTTCAGCTCCTGTGCTGCAGGGGTCATCCCTGTGACACCAGAGTCACAAGAGCTCACCTCCGGGCTTCAGCTCCTGTGCTGCAGGGGTCATCCCTGTGACACCAGAGTCACAAGAGCTCACCTCCGGGCTTCAGCTCCTGTGCTGCAGGTGTCATTCCTGTGACACCAGAGTCACAAGAGCCCACCTCCGGGCTTCAGCTCCTGTGCTGCAGGGGCCATTCCTGTGACACCAGAGTCACAAGAGCTCACCTCCGGGCTTCAGCTCCTGTGCTGCAGGGGTCATTCCTGTGACACCAGAGTCACAAGATCTCACGTCCGGGCTTCAGCTTCTGTGCTGCAGGGGGTCATTCCTGTGACACCAGAGTCACAAGAGCTCACCCCGGGCTTTAGCTCCTGGGCTGCAGGGGTCATTCCTGTGACACCAGAGTCACAAGAGCTCACCCCGGGCTTTAGCTGCAGGGGTCATTCCTGTGACACCAGAGTCACTAGAGCCCACCTCCGGGCTTTAGCTCCTGGGCCGCAGGGGTCATTCTTGTCACACCAAAGTCCAAGGAGTTCACCTCCGAGCTTTGGCTACAGGGGTCATTACTTTGGTGATTCTGCACCCCACAGACCTGCCTTATAATAATAACATTAAAAATAACTTTTTTTTTTTTTTTATACAGCTCTTCATCCCATGTCTGCCCTTTCGTAGCGCTGCAAAGGTTACGGTTAGAAAATTGAATGATACTTAATTTAGCGACTTCAGAAGGATAGAAGGCGGAGTCTGCTGTGCCAGGATTCAAACTAGTAACCTTCAGACCACTGCATGTGTTAGCATCGAGTGTTAAAATCGCTGAAGCATCTACAGCACCAAGAACGCAAGCTAGAAAAAAAATGGGAGGAAGGGTATAGATTGCGCGGAGTTGTGTAAATTAATAGTAATCACGTTGGAATGCTCAAGGATATAGGTAGCGGCCACCCGCCATTACCAGCTGCGTAGGCAAAGGCCCACACATATAATGAAACAGAACGATAATGTCCTGAGCAAAGAGAGTCCATAATAATCAGCACAGTCCACACAAGTTTATCTCCACAGAATTCTTCTTCTGTTCTCTATTTTCATATGCAAACATCCAACAGGAATTTGACTCCTAGCCAACACGTGTTTCGTCTACGTGGAGTGATCCACAGTCTTCTTCAGGGCAATCTTGGTGTGAAGCTGGTTATTATCGCAGAGCATAGTATGTTCGAAGGGTAAGTAACCCAAACCAAATCCAGTATCATATGTCACAATCCAAATTTTAATCTCTTATGAATGATCAATCTTCAAGATGCCGAGATTTGCCAGGAGTACACTCCACGGATGTTTGCTGTGTTACATGGACTGCTTGTGAAATTTTGGACCGGAGATTTGCGAATAAGCATGGAGCTGTTGTGCACATTATTTTGAAGATTGATCAAAAGAGGGAGGGTGGTGGTCTGGGGATGCTGGACAGTACCGAGTTGCCATACTCAAAGCTAGAAAGCACTAGAGATTACCACAAATGTACAATCTTCAGGTAAAAGGGTTAATTCCTCTGATGAGCCTGTCTTGGTACTGCGAGCCTTTGCATTTGGCGATGGGAGGGCTCAAACTCTCTGAAGGGTCTCCTGGCTGGCACCGCAGCAGGCCACAAACTTCCCAACGCTAGTGGCAGACCTCTGTGGAGAAGAAGGCAGGACTTCGGGTGCTCCCTGGTGGAAGGTTGTCAATCAATCAATGAATCAATCAATCAGGGGAATTGTAAGCGCACTACTCACCCGTGAGGGTCTGAAGGCGCTGGGGGGAGGGCGAGTGGGGAGGGGGGGGGGTAAGCAGCTCCGTTCAGTCTAAGAGCCAGGTCTTGAGCGTCTTCCTGAAGATGTTCAGGAGGGTCGCGTCTGATGTCGCTCGGGAGCTCGTTCCAGGTCTTGGCCGCGATGTAGGAGAAAGCTCTACCCCCTGTTCTGGCTCTGCGGATCCGCGGGATTTCGGCGAGGGCGAGGTCGGCGGATCGGAGGTTTCGCTTGGGTGCGTGGAAGGAGAATCTCTCATTGAGGTATTGGGTCCGGTGTTGTGAAGGCATTTGTAGGCGTGGGTGAGTATCTTGAAGGTGATTCTCTTTTTTATCGGGGGGGGGTCAGTGGAGGTTCCGCAGGTGTTGGGTGATGTGCTCGTGTCGAGGACGAGTCTGGCTGCGGTGTGCTGTATGGGCTGGAGTTTGCGGAACAGCGACTTGTTGATCCCGGCGTAGAGAGCGTTTCCATAGTCCAGTCTGCTGGTAATGAGTGCGTGGGTGACGGTCTTCCTTGATTCGGGGGGGGGGATCCATTTGAAGGTCTTTCGGAGGATGCGGAGGGTGTTGAAGCAGCTGGAGGCGACGGCGTTGATCTGTCGGGTCATGGAGAGAGAGGAGTCTAGTACGATGCCCAGGTTACAGGCATGGTCCGTGGGGGTGGGAGGGCTGCCGAGGGCGGTGTGCCACCAGGTGTTGTCCCATGCAGAGGGGGAGGGTCCGAGCACGAGGACCTCTGTCTTCTCCGAGTTGAGCTTCAGGCAGCCGTTGCTCATCCAGGATGCGACGTCCTTCATTCCTTGCTGGAGGTTGAGTCTGGTGGTGATGGGGTCCTTGGTGAGGGAGAGGATGAGCTGGGTGTTGTCGGCATAGGATACTATGCTGAGTCCGTGCTGTCTGACGATGGCGGCGAGGGGGGCCATGTAGATGTTGAAGAGCGTGGGGCTGAGCGACGATCCTTGGGGAACTCCGCAGTTGATTTCCATTGGTTCGGAGAGGAAGGGTGGCAGTCTGATTCTTTGGGTTCTGCCGGTGAGGAAGGAGCGGATCCAGTCGAGGGCGGTTCCCTGTATTCCGGCGTCGCGGAGTTTGGCAGTGAGTGTGCGGTGGGAGACGGTGTTGAAAGCTGCTGAGAGGTCGAGTAGGATCAGGGCTGCTGTGTGTCCTTGGTCGAGGGTGCGGATGTCGTCTGTGGCGGCGAGTAGTGGCGCGGCTGGTCATGCCATCGACCGGGTCTGGCCCTCCCGGGTATGGTGCGCATGACACAGGGCCCAGACCTACTGGGTGCGTCACAGGGCCCAGATCCTCCACTCACCGCAAAGGACTGGGTGCGTCACAGGGCCACATGGCACAGACCCACCACTCACCGCAAAGGACTGGGTGCGTCACAGGGCCCAGACCCTCCACTCACCGCAAAGGACTGGGTGCGTCACAGGGCCACATGGCACAGACCCACCACTCACCGCAAAAGACTGGGTGCGTCACAGCGCCTCACCACACCCCAAGGTGCCCTCACAGTCCAGTCCCGGCCACGGGGCAAGCCACGGGACTCCAAGGCCCAACCCTGGGAACAGGATCAACAGACCAGCTCTTCAGAGAGAGGAGATGAAAGGGGCAGTGAGGGCAGGCGGGGCAGTACTAGCATGGTTCAGCAAGAGAAAGACAGGCGGGGGCAGACGCGAGAGCACGAGGGGAGAGCGAGGACCAGGAGGGGCAACATTGGGTGCAAGATCAAAGGGTACGAGGTACAAGAGCTATGGGGGCAGGAGGGGAAGAAGGCATAAGAATGGAGCATAAGAACGGGGGGAAAGAGAAGCAATAAATGAGGGGCGGTGAGGGCCAGGAGGGACAGAAAGTGTGCAAGTGGAGGAGGCGGGTCGGTCCTACCTCGGATATAACCACTCTATCTCCCTCTTACACACCTGCGCACTTCCCTTCGTGGTTTAAACACAGCAGACGTGGTGCTATTATAGAGCAGTAAGCTGGGGACTGAACACAGGGCCAGGAGGCCCATCTTAGGACTGTGTCAATCCCTTGAGCCACCCACCACTACCGGTGAAAGGCCCTGTATCCCTGTACCTGCTCACCTGAGCCATCCATCTGTAGGTGACAGGCTCTGTATCCCTGTACCTGCTCACCAGAGCCATCCCTCAGCAGGTGACAGGCTCTGTACCCCTGTACCAGTCACCTGAGCCATCCCTCAGCAGGTGACAGGCTCTGTATCCCTGTATCTGAACCTTCCATCTGTAGGTGACAGGCTCTGTATCCCTGTACCTGCTCACCTGAGCCATCCATCTGTAGGTGACAGACTGTGTATCCCTGTACCAGTCACCTGAGCCAACCCTCAGCAGGTGACAGGCTCTGTGCCCCTGTACCTGCTCACCAGAGCTATCCCTCAGCAGGTGACCGGCTCTGTATCCCTGTACCAGTCACCTGGGCCATCCCTCAGCAGGTGACAGGCTCTGTATCCCTGTACCAGTCACCAGAGCCATCCACCGGCAGGTGACGGGCTCTGTATCCCTGTACCAGTCACCAGAGCCATCCACCGGCAGGTGACAGGCTCTGTATCCCTGTACCTGCTCACCTGAGCCATCCATCTGTAGGTGACAGGCTCTGTATCCCTGTACCTGCTCACCTGAGCCATCCATCTGTAGGTGACAGGCTCTGTATCCTTGTACCTGCTCACCTGAGCCATCCATCTGTAGGTGACAGGCTCTGTATCCCTGTACCTGCTCACCTGAACCATCCATCTGTAGGTGACAGGCTCTGTATCCCTGTACCTGCTCACCTGAACCATCCATCTGTAGGTGACAGGCTCTGTATCCCTGTACCTGCTCACCTGAACCATCCATCTGTAGGTGACAGGCTCTGTATCCCTGTACCTGCTCAACTGAGCCATTCCTCAGCAGGTGACATGCTCTGTAACCCTGTACCAGTCACCTGAGCCATCCCTCAGCAGGTGACAGGCTCTGTATTCCTGTACCTGCTCACCTGAGCCATCCCTCAGCAGGTGACAGGCTCTGTATCCCTGTACCAGTCACCAGAGCCATCCACCTGCAGGTGACAGGCTGTGTATCCCTGTACCTGCGCACCCGAGCCATCCATATGTAGGTGAAAGGCTGTGTACCCCTGTACTAGTCACCTAAGCCATCCCTCAGCAGGTTACAGGCTCTATATCCCTGTATCTGAACCATCCATCTGTAGGTGACAGGCTCTGTATCCCTGTACCTGCTCACCTGAGCCATTCCTCAGCAGGTGACAGGCTCTGTATCCCTGTACCCGCTCACCTGAGCCATTCCTCAGCAGGTGACAGGCTCTGTATCCCTGTACCTGCTCACCTGAGCCATCCCTCAGCAGGTGACAGGCTCTGTATCCCTATACCTGCTCACCTGAGCCATCCATCTGTAGGTGACAGCCTCTGTATCCCTGTACCTGCTCACCAGAGCCATGCCTCAGCAGGTAATAGGCTATGTATCCCTGTACCTGCTCACCAGAGCCATGCCTCAGCAGGTGACCGGCTCTGTATAACTGTGCCAGTCACTGGAGCCATCCACCAGCAGGTGACAGGCTCTGTATCTCTGTACCTGCTCACCTGAGCCATCCATCTGTAGGTGACAGGCTCTGTATCCCTGTACCTGCTCACAAGAGTCATCCCTCAGCAGGTGACAGGCTCTGTATCCCTGTACCTGCTCACCAGAGTCATCCCTCAGCAGGTGACGGGCTCTGTATCCCTGTACCAGTCACCAGAGCCATCCCTCAGCAGGTGACAAGCTCTGTATCCCTGTACCTGCTCACCTGAGCCATCCACCAGCAGGTGACAGGCTCTGTATCTCTGTACCTGCTCACCTGAGCCATCCATCTGTAGGTGACAGGCTCTGTATCCCTGTACCAGTCACCAGAGTCATCCCTCAGCAGGTGACGGGCTCTGTATCCCTGTACCAGTCACCTGAGCCAACCCTCAGCAGGTGACAGGCTCTGTGCCCCTGTACCTGCTCACCAGACCCATCCCTCAGCAGGTGACCGGCTCAGTATCCCTGTACCAGTCACCTGAGCCATCCCTCAGCAGGTGACTGGCTCTGTATCCCTGAACCTGAACCTGTCACCTGAGCCATCCCTCAGCAGGTGACAGGCTCTGTATCCCTGTACCTGAACCTTCCATCTGTAGGTGACAGGCTCTGTATCCCTGTACCTGCTCACCTGAACCATCCCTCAGCAGGTGACAGGCTCTGTATCCCTGTACCTGAACCTTCCATCTGTAGGTGACAGGCTCTGTATCCCTGTACCTGCTCACAAGAGTCATCCCTCAGCAGGTGACAGGCTCTGTATCCCTGTACCTGCTCACCAGAGTCATCCCTCAGCAGGTGACGGGCTCTGTATCCCTGTACCAGTCACCAGAGCCATCCCTCAGCAGGTGACAAGCTCTGTATCCCTGTACCTGCTCACCTGAGCCATCCATCTGTAGGTGACAGACTGTGTATCCCTGTACCAGTCACCTGAGCCAACCCTCAGCAGGTGACAGGCTCTGTGCCCCTGTACCTGCTCACCAGACCCATCCCTCAGCAGGTGACCGGCTCAGTATCCCTGTACCAGTCACCTGAGCCATCCCTCAGCAGGTGACTGGCTCTGTATCCCTGAACCTGAACCTGTCACCTGAGCCATCCCTCAGCAGGTGACAGGCTCTGTATCCCTGTACCTGAACCTTCCATCTGTAGGTGACAGGCTCTGTATTCCTGTACCTGCTCACCTGAACCATCCCTCAGCAGGTGACAGGCTCTGTATCCCTGTACCAGTCACCAGAGCCATCCACCGGCAGGTGACAAGCTCTGTATCCCTGTACCAGTCACCAGAGCCATCCATCAGCAGGTGACAGGCTGTGTATCCCTGTACCTGCTCACCTGAGCCATCCATCTGTAGGTGACAGACTGTGTATCCCTGTACCAGTCACCTGAGCCAACCCTCAGCAGGTGACCGGCTCTGTATCCCTGTACCAGTCACCTGAGCCATCCACCAGCAGGTGACAGGCTGTGTGGTACAGGGACCAGTCACCTAAGCCATCCATCTGTAGGTGACAGACTCTGGCTCCAGTACCAGTCACCAGAGCCCCCAGCACTATCTACACCAGTCACAGGTGCCCCCCAGCACCACAGACAACAGCCCCTGGCTCTCTACCAATCCTCTGATCGCCTAATTGCCTTCGCTACTTAAGATTTAGTTCGTTATTTTCTCTTTTTAATTAAGCCCGTCTTCTCTGCCTCTCTTTCCCTTCCGCTTTAACAGATTCACGCTCAATAGAGCTCTCGTTTAATATCATGTACGCCGCCCCCGGGGGGCCCGGGAGCCCCTCCGCCGGTGGAAGTGGGTCAGCCTTCCTCGGGGGCGGCTCCAGCTGACGCTGTTCGAGGGGTCGGTGATTAGCTGAAGCACCGGCTCCGCGTCCCCCGAGGCCACGCACCGCCGCTCACGAGAAATTACAAAAAACCTCATTCCTTCTTCGCAATAAAAATAAAGCACGAATAAAAACAGCGGATTAGTGAGGGGAGGAAGCGAGTGATGGGCTCGGAAGACCCTCGGGAAACAGAGTGAGAATCCGCTCTGTTTGGGATTAGAGGCAGCGTTATTAGAAGCCAGGAGAGGAGCTGTTAGCGCTAGCTTTACCTCGGGGCTTTTGGGAGCTATAGGAAAGTTCTGGGGATGCAAGGTGAACTGAGAACTCACGGCAGCAGGCGAAGGACGTAGAAGGCATCTCTTCGGAAAGCAGGGCAACGAACTGAGGGCTTCTAGGAGCAAAGCATGCTGGGAGAAAGCATCTGTAACAGAGGTAGTGATGATTAACTCAGGGCTTCTAGGAGCTAACCAGACGGGGAGAAGGCTTCTGTACGCTGGCTAGGAGATGGAGTGAGGGCTTCTAGGAGCTAACCATGCCTGGTTAAAGCTTCTGTAAACGAGAGAGAGATGACGAAGTGAGGGCTTCTAGGAGCAAACCATGCAGGGAGAAGGCTTCTGTAACAGAGGTAGTGATGATTAACTCAGGGCTTCTAGGAGCTAACCAGACAGGGAGAATGCTTCTGTAAACAAGAGAGAACTGATTAACCTAAGCTTCTAGGAGCAAACACGTAGGGAGAAGGCTTCTGTAAGCTGCCTCGCATATGAAGAACTAATGGCCCATGCAAACAGAGTTCCTGCAAGTAGGCGAGGGTTGATGAACCGGGGGGTCTAGGAGCGAACCATGCAGGGAGAAAACTTCTGTAAGCAAACACCTCATGAATTCTGGAGGCAAAGCATGGAAATTGAAGGCTTCTGTGAGTGAGTGCGTTGTGATGACTCAAGGTCTTCTGGGAGCAAACTACGCATGGAGAAGGTTTATGTAATCGAGCGAGATGATGATGAAATGAGTGCTTCCAGGGACGAACAATGCAAACGGAGCGCTTGTGTTAGCAAGCAAGGGTTGATGAACGATGGGCTTCTAGGAGCGAACCATGCAAGGAGAAAACTTCTGTCAGCAAGAGAGAGAGATAATAACCTCGGGGCTTCTAGAAGCGAACCATGCTGGGAGAAGGCTTCTGTACGCTAGCTAGGAGATGAGCGGAGGGCATCTAGGAGCGAACCATGCTGGGAGAAGGCTTCTTTACGCTAGCTAGGAGATGATGAGCGAGGGCTTCTAGGAGCGAACCATGCTGGGAGAAGGCTTCTGTACGCTAGCTAGGAGATGATGAGCGGAGGGCATCTAGGAGCGAACCATACTGGGAGAAGGCTTCTTTACGCTAGCTAGGAGATGATGAGCCGAGGGCATCTAGGAGCGAACCATACTGGGAGAAGGCTTCTTTACGCTAGCTAGGAGATAATGAGCAGAGGGCTTCTAGGAGCGAACCATGCTGGGAGAAGGCTTCTGTACGCTAGCTAGGAGATGATGAGCGGAGGGCATCTAGGAGCGAACCATGCTGGGAGAAGGCTTCTGTAAGCAAACACCTCATGACTTCTGGAGGCAAAGCATGGAAATTGAAGACTTCTGTGAGTGAGTGCGTTGTGATGACTCAAGGTCTTCTGGGAGCAAACTACGAATGGAGAAGGTTTATGTAATCGAGCGAGATGATGATGAAATGAGTGCTTCCAGGGACGAACAATGCAAACGGAGCGCTTGTGTTAGCAAGCAAGGGTTGATGAACGATGGGCTTCTAGGAGCGAACCATGCAAGGAGAAGTCTTCTGTACGCTAGCTAGGAGATGATGAGCGGAGGGCATCTAGGAGCGAACCATGCTGGGAGAAGGCTTCTGTACGCTAGCTAGGAGATGATGAGCGGAGGGCTTCTAGGAGTGAACCATGCTGGGAGAAGGCTTCTGTACGCTAGCTAGGAGATGATGAGCGGAGGGCTTCTAGGAGTGAACCATGCTGGGAGAAGGCTTCTGTACGCTAGCTAGGAGATGATGAGCGGAGGGCTTCTAGGAGTGAACCATGCTGGGAGAAGGCTTCTGTACGCTAGCTAGGAGATGAGCGGAGGGCATCTAGGAGCGAACCATGCTGGGAGAAGGCTTCTTTACGCTAGCTAGGAGATGAGCGGAGCGCATCTAGGAGCGAACCATGCTGGGAGAAGGCTTCTTTACGCTAGCTAGGAGATGATGAGCGAGGGCTTCTAGGAGCGAACCATGCTGGGAGAAGGCTTCTTTACGCTAGCTAGGAGATGATGAGCCGAGGGCATCTAGGAGCGAACCATACTGGGAGAACGCTTCTTTACGCTAGCTAGGAGATAATGAGCAGAGGGCTTCTAGGAGCGAACCATGCTGGGAGAAGGCTTCTGTACGCTAGCTAGGAGATGAGCGGAGGGCTTCTAGGAGTGAACCATGCTGGGAGAAGGCTTCAGTACGCTAGCTAGGAGATGATGAGCTGAGGGCTTCTAGGAGTGAACCATGCTGGGAGAAGGCTTATGTACGCTAGCTAGGAGATGAGCTGAGGGCATCTAGGAGCGAACCATGCTGGGAGAAGGCTTCTTTACGCTAGCTAGGAGATAATGAGCAGAGGGCTTCTAGGAGCGAACCATGCTGGGAGAAGGCTTCTGTACGCTAGCTAGGAGATGTTGAGCGGAGGGCTTCTAGGAGTGAACCATGCTGGGAGAAGGCTTCAGTACGCTAGCTAGGAGATGATGAGCTGAGGGCTTCTAGGAGTGAACCATGCTGGGAGAAGGCTTATGTACACTAGCTAGGAGATGAGCTGAGGGCATCTAGGAGCAAACCATGCTGGGAGAAGGCTTCTTTACACTAGCTAGGAGATCATGAGCAGAGGGCTTCTAGGAGCGAACCATGCTGGGAGAAGGCTTCTGTACGCTAGCTAGGAGATGATGAGCGGAGGGCATCTAGGAGCGAACCATGCTGGGAGAAGGCTTCAGTACGCTAGCTAGGAGATGACGAACTGAGGGCATCTAGGAGCGAACCATGCTGGGAGAAGGCTTCAGTACGCTAGCTAGGAGATGACGAACTGAGGGCATCTAGGAGCGAACCATGCTGGGAGAAGGCTTCAGTACGCTAGCTAGGAGATAATGAGCAGAGGGCTTCTAGGAGCGAACCATACTGGGAGAAGGCTTCAGTACGCTAGCTAGGAGATAATGAGCAGAGGGCTTCTAGGAGCGAACCATGCTGGGAGAAGGCTTCAGTACGCTAGCTAGGAGATAATGAGCAGAGGGCTTCTAGGAGCGAACCATGCTGGGAGAAGGCTTCTGTACGCTAGCTAGGAGATGATGAGCAGAGGGCTTCTAGGAGCGAACCATGCTGGGAGAAGGCTTCAGTACGCTAGCTAGGAGATAATGAGCAGAGGGCTTCTAGGAGCGAACCATGCTGGGAGAAGGCTTCTTTACGCTAGCTAGGAGATCATGAGCAGAGGGCTTCTAGGAGCGAACCATGCTGGGAGAAGGCTTCAGTACGCTAGCTAGGAGATAATGAGCAGAGGGCTTCTAGGAGCGAACCATGCTGGGAGAAGGCTTCTGTACGCTAGCTAGGAGATAATGAGCAGAGGGCTTCTAGGAGCGAACCATGCAGGGAGAAGGCTTCTGTACGCTAGCTAGGAGATGATGAGCGGAGGGCATCTAGGAGCGAACCATGCTGGGAGAAGGCTTCTGTAAGCAAACACCTCATGACTTCTGGAGGCAAAGCATGGAAATTGAAGACTTCTGTGAGTGAGTGCGTTGTGATGACTCAGGGTCTTCTGGGAGCAAACTACGCATGGAGAAGGTTTATGTAATTGAGCGAGATGATGATGAAATGAGTGCTTCCAGGGACGAACAATGCAAACGGAGCGCTTGTGTTAGCAAGCAAGGGTTGATGAACGATGGGCTTCTAGGAGCGAACCATGCAAGGAGAAAACTTCTGTCAGCAAGAGAGAGATAATAACCTCGGGGCTTCTAGAAGCGAACCATGCTGGGAGAAGGCTTCTGTACGCTAGCTAGGAGATGAGCGGAGGGCATCTAGGAGCGAACCATGCTGGGAGAAGGCTTCTTTACGCTAGCTAGGAGATGATGAGCGAGGGCTTCTAGGAGCGAACCATGCTGGGAGAAGGCTTCTGTACGCTAGCTAGGAGATGATGAGCGGAGGGCATCTAGGAGCGAACCATACTGGGAGAAGGCTTCTTTACGCTAGCTAGGAGATGATGAGCCGAGGGCATCTAGGAGCGAACCATACTGGGAGAAGGCTTCTTTACGCTAGCTAGGAGATAATGAGCAGAGGGCTTCTAGGAGCGAACCATGCTGGGAGAAGGCTTCTGTACGCTAGCTAGGAGATGATGAGCGGAGGGCTTCTAGGAGTGAACGATGCTGGGAGAAGGCTTCAGTACGCTAGCTAGGAGATGATGAGCTGAGGGCTTCTAGGAGCGAACCATGCTGGGAGAAGGCTTCTGTACGCTAGCTAGGAGATGTTGAGCGGAGGGCTTCTAGGAGTGAACCATGCTGGGAGAAGGCTTCAGTACGCTAGCTAGGAGATGAGCTGAGGGCATCTAGGAGCGAACCATGCTGGGAGAAGGCTTCTTTACGCTAGCTAGGAGATAATGAGCAGAGGGCTTCTAGGAGCGAACCATGCTGGGAGAAGGCTTCTGTACGCTAGCTAGGAGATGATGAGCGGAGGGCATCTAGGAGCGAACCATGCTGGGAGAAGGCTTCAGTACGCTAGCTAGGAGATGACGAACTGAGGGCATCTAGGAGCGAACCATGCTGGGAGAAGGCTTCAGTACGCTAGCTAGGAGATGACGAACTGAGGGCATCTAGGAGCGAACCATGCTGGGAGAAGGCTTCAGTACGCTAGCTAGGAGATAATGAGCAGAGGGCTTCTAGGAGCGAACCATACTGGGAGAAGGCTTCAGTACGCTAGCTAGGAGATAATGAGCAGAGGGCTTCTAGGAGCGAACCATGCTGGGAGAAGGCTTCTTTACGCTAGCTAGGAGATAATGAGCAGAGGGCTTCTAGGAGCGAACCATGCTGGGAGAAGGCTTCTGTACGCTAGCTAGGAGATAATGAGCAGAGGGCTTCTAGGAGCGAACCATGCTGGGAGAAGGCTTCTGTACGTTAGCTAGGAGATGATGAGCGGAGGGCATCTAGGAGCGAACCATGCTGGGAGAAGACTTCTGTACGCTAGCTAGGAGATGATGAGCTGAGGGCATCTAGGAGCGAACCATGCTGGGAGAAGGCTTCTGTACGCTAGCTAGGAGATGATGAGCGAGGGCTTCTAGGAGCGAACCATGCTGGGAGAAGGCTTCTGTACGCTAGCTAGGAGATGATGAAATGGCGGCTTCTAGTAGCGAACCATGCTGGGAGAAGGCTTCTTTACGCTAGCTAGGAGATAATGAGCAGAGGGCTTCTAGGAGCGAACCATACTGGGAGAAGGCTTCTTTACGCTAGCTAGGAGATGAGCTGAGGGCATCTAGGAGCGAACCATGCTGGGAGAAGGCTTCTTTACGCTAGCTAGGAGATAATGAGCGGAGGGCTTCTAGGAGCGAACCATGCTGGGAGAAGGCTTCTGTACGCTAGCTAGGAGATGTTGAGCGGAGGGCTTCTAGGAGTGAACCATGCTGGGAGAAGGCTTCTGTACGCTAACTAGGAGATGATGAGAAGAGGGCATCTAGGAGCGAACCATGCTGGGAGAAGGCTTCTGTACGCTAGCTAGGAGATGATGAGCAGAGGGCTTCTAGGAGCGAACCATGCTGGGAGAAGGCTTCAGTACGCTAGCTAGGAGATGATGAGCGGAGGGCTTCTAGGAGCGAACCATGCAGGGAGAAGGCTTCTGTACGCTAGCTAGGAGATGATGAGCGGAGGGCTTCTAGGAGCGAACCATGCTGGGAGAAGGCTTCTTTACGCTAGCTAGGAGATAATGAGCAGAGGGCTTCTAGGAGCGAACCATACTGGGAGAAGGCTTCAGTACGCTAGCTAGGAGATGATGAGCTGAGGGCTTCTAGGAGTGAACCATGCTGGGAGAAGGCTTATGTACGCTAGCTAGGAGATGAGCTGAGGGCATCTAGGAGCGAAGCATGCTGGGAGAAGGCTTCTGTACACTAGCTAGGAGATGATGAGCTGAGGGCATCTAGGAGCGAACCATGCTGGGAGAAGGCTTCTGTACGCTAGCTAGGAGATGATGAGCGAGGGCTTCTAGGAGCGAACCATGCTGGGAGAAGGCTTCTGTACGCTAACTAGGAGATGATGAGCGGAGGGCATCTAGGAGCGAACCATGCTGGGAGAAGGCTTCAGTACGCTAGCTAGGAGATGACGAACTGAGGGCTTCTAGGAGTGAACCATGCTGGGAGAAGGCTTCTGTACGCTAGCTAGGAGATGAGGAGCGGAGGGCTTCTAGGAGTGAACCATGCTGGGAGAAGGCTTCTGTACGCTAGCTAGGAGATAATGAGCAGAGGGCTTCTAGGAGCGAACCATGCTGGGAGAAGGCTTCTGTACGCTAGCTAGGAGATGAACTGGCAGCTTCTAGGAGCGAACCATGCTGGGAGAAGGCTTCTTTACGCTAGCTAGGAGATAATGAGCAGAGGGCTTCTAGGAGCGAACCATGCTGGGAGAAGGCTTCTGTACGCTAGCTAGGAGATGATGAGCTGAGGGCTTCTAGGAGTGAACCATGCTGGGAGAAGGCTTCTGTACGCTAGCTAGGAGATGATGAGCGGAGGGCTACTAGGAGCGAACCATGCTGGGAGAAGGCTTCTGTACGCTAGCTAGGAGATGAACTGGCAGCTTCTAGGAGCGAACCATGCTGGGAGAAGGCTTCTTTACGCTAGCTAGGAGATAATGAGCAGAGGGCTTCTAGGAGCGAACCATGCTGGGAGAAGGCTTCTGTACGCTAGCTAGGAGATGATGAGCTGAGGGCTTCTAGGAGTGAATCATGCTGGGAGAAGGCTTCTGTACGCTAGCTAGGAGATGAGGAGCTGAGGGCTTCTAGGAGCGAACCATGCTGGGAGAAGGCTTCTGTACGCTAGCTAGGAGATGATGAGCGGAGGGCATCTAGGAGCGAACCATGCTGGGAGAAGGCTTCAGTATGCTAGCTAGGAGATGATGAGCTGAGGGCTTCTAGGAGTGAACCATGCTGGGAGAAGGCTTATGTACGCTAGCTAGGAGATGAGCTGAGGGCATCTAGGAGCGAACCATGCTGGGAGAAGACTTCTGTACGCTAGCTAGGAGATGATGAGCTGAGGGCATCTAGGAGCGAACCATGCTGGGAGAAGGCTTCTGTACGCTAGCTAGGAGATAATGAGCAGAGGGCTTCTAGGAGCGAACCATACTGGGAGAAGGCTTCAGTACGCTAGCTAGGAGATGATGAGCGGAGGGCTTCTAGGAGCGAACCATGCTGGGAGAAGGCTTCTGTACGCTAGCTAGGAGATGAACTGGCAGCTTCTAGGAGCGAACCATGCTGGGAGAAGGCTTCTTTACGCTAGCTAGGAGATAATGAGCAGAGGGCTTCTAGGAGCGAACCATGCTGGGAGAAGGCTTCTTTACACTAGCTAGGAGATAATGAGCAGAGGGCTTCTAGGAGCGAACCATACTGGGAGAAGGCTTTTGTCCACTAGCTAGGAGATGATGAGCTGAGGGCATCTAGGAGCGAACCATGCTGGGAGAAGGCTTCTGTACGCTAGCTAGGAGATGATGAGCGGAGGGCATCTAGGAGCGAACCATGCTGGGAGAAGGCTTCTGTACGCTAGCTAGGAGATGATGAGCGGAGGGCATCTAGGAGCGAACCATGCTGGGAGAAGGCTTCTTTACGCTAGCTAGGAGATAATGAGCAGAGGGCTTCTAGGAGCGAACCATGCTGGGAGAAGGCTTCTGTACGCTAGCTAGGAGATGATGAGCGGAGGGCATCTAGGAGCGAACCATGCTGGGAGAAGGCTTCAGTACGCTAGCTAGGAGATGACGAACTGAGGGCATCTAGGAGCGAACCATGCTGGGAGAAGGCTTCAGTACGCTAGCTTGGAGGTGACGAACTGAGGGCATCTAGGAGCGAACCATGCTGGGAGAAGGCTTCAGTACGCTAGCTAGGAGATAATGAGCAGAGGGCTTCTAGGAGCGAACCATTCTGGGAGAAGGCTTCAGTACGCTAGCTAGGAGATAATGAGCAGAGGGCTTCTAGGAGCGAACCATGCTGGGAGAAGGCTTCAGTACGCTAGCTAGGAGATAATGAGCAGAGGGCTTCTAGGAGCGAACCATGCTGGGAGAAGGCTTCTGTACGCTAGCTAGGAGATGATGAGCAGAGGGCTTCTAGGAGCGAACCATGCTGGGAGAAGGCTTCAGTACGCTAGCTAGGAGATAATGAGCAGAGGGCTTCTAGGAGCGAACCATGCTGGGAGAAGGCTTCTTTACGCTAGCTAGGAGATAATGAGCAGAGGGCTTCTAGGAGCGAACCACGCTGGGAGAAGGCTTCAGTACGCTAGCTAGGAGATAATGAGCAGAGGGCTTCTAGGAGCGAACCATGCTGGGAGAAGGCTTCTTTACGCTAGCTAGGAGATGATGAGCGGAGGGCTTCTAGGAGCGAACCATGCTGGGAGAAGGCTTCAGTACGCTAGCTAGGAGATAATGAGCAGAGGGCTTCTAGGAGCGAACCATGCTGGGAGAAGGCTTCTGTACGCTAGCTAGGAGATGACGAACTGAGGGCTTCTAGGAGTGAACCATGCTGGGAGAAGGCTTTTGTCCACTAGCTAGGAGATGAGCTGAGGGCTTCTAGGAGTGAACCATGCTGGGAGAAGGCTTATGTACGCTAGCTAGGAGATGAGCTGAGGGCATCTAGGAGCGAACCATGCTGGGAGAAGACTTCTGTACGCTAGCTAGGAGATGATGAGCTGAGGGCATCTAGGAGCGAACCATGCTGGGAGAAGGCTTCTGTACGCTAGCTAGGAGATGATGAGCGAGGGCTTCTAGGAGCGAACCATGCTGGGAGAAGGCTTTTGTCCGCTAGCTAGGAGATGATGAGCTGAAGGCTTCTAGGAGTGAACCATGCTGGGAGAAGGCTTTTGTCCACTAGCTAGGAGATGATGAAGTGAGGGCTTCTAGGAGCTAACCAGGCTTGGTTAAAGCTTCTGTAAACGAGAGAGAGAGATGATGAGCTGAGGGCTTCTAGGAGTGAACCATGCTGGGAGAAGGCTTCTTTACGCTAGCTAGGAGATGATGAGCAGAGGGCTTCTAGGAGCGAACCATGCTGGGAGAAGGCTTCAGTACGCTAGCTAGGAGATGATGAGGGGAGGGCTTCTAGGAGCGAACCATGCAGGGAGAAGGCTTCTGTACGCTAGCTAGGAGATGATGAGCGGAGGGCTTCTAGGAGCGAACCATGCTGGGAGAAGGCTTCTTTATGCTAGCTAGGAGATAATGAGCAGAGGGCTTCTAGGAGCGAACCATGCTGGGAGAAGGCTTCTGTACGCTAGCTAGGAGATGATGAGCGGAGGGCATCTAGGAGCGAACCATGCTGGGAGAAGGCTTCTTTACGCTAGCTAGGAGATAATGAGCAGAGGGCTTCTAGGAGCGAACCATACTGGGAGAAGGCTTCAGTACGCTAGCTAGGAGATGATGAACTGGCGGCTTCTAGTAGCGAACCATGCTGGGAGAAGGCTTCTGTACGCTAACTAGGAGATGATGAGCGGAGGGCATCTAGGAGCGAACCATGCTGGGAGAAGGCTTCAGTACGCTAGCTAGGAGATGATGAACTGAGGGCTTCTAGGAGTGAACCATGCTGGGAGAAGGCTTCTGTACGCTAGCTAGGAGATGAGGAGCGGAGGGCTTCTAGGAGTGAACCATGCTGGGAGAAGGCTTCTGTATGCTAGCTAGGAGATAATGAGCAGAGGGCTTCTAGGAGCGAACCATGCTGGGAGAAGGCTTCTGTACGCTAGCTAGGAGATGAACTGGCAGCTTCTAGGAGCGAACCATGCTGGGAGAAGGCTTCTTTACGCTAGCTAGGAGATAATGAGCAGAGGGCTTCTAGGAGCGAACCATGCTGGGAGAAGGCTTCTGTACGCTAGCTAGGAGATGATGAGCTGAGGGCTTCTAGGAGTGAACCATGCTGGGAGAAGGCTTCTGTACGCTAGCTAGGAGATGAGGAGCGGAGGGCTTCTAGGAGCGAACCATGCTGGGAGAAGGCTTCTGTACGCTAGCTAGGAGATGAGCGGAGGGCATCTAGGAGCGAACCATGCTGGGAGAAGGCTTCAGTACGCTAGCTAGGAGTTGATGAGCTGAGGGCTTCTAGGAGTGAACCATGCTGGGAGAAGGCTTATGTACGCTAGCTAGGAGATGAGCTGAGGGCATCTAGGAGCGAACCATGCTGGGAGAAGACTTCTGTACGCTAGCTAGGAGATGATGAGCTGAGGGCATCTAGGAGGCGAACCATGCTGGGAGAAGGCTTCTGTACGCTAGCTAGGAGATAATGAGCAGAGGGCTTCTAGGAGCGAACCATACTGGGAGAAGGCTTCAGTACGCTAGCTAGGAGATGATGAGCGGAGGGCTTCTAGGAGGCGAACCATGCTGGGAGAAGGCTTCTGTACGCTAGCTAGGAGATGAACTGGCAGCTTCTAGGAGCGAACCATGCTGGGAGAAGGCTTCTGTACGCTAGCTAGGAGATAATGAGCAGAGGGCTTCTAGGAGCGAACCATGCTGGGAGAAGGCTTCTTTACACTAGCTAAGGAGATAATGAGCAGAGGGCTTCTAGGAGCGAACCATACTGGGAGAAGGCTTCTGTCCACTAGCTAGGAGATGATGAGCTGAGGGCATCTAGGAGCGAACCATGCTGGGAGAAGGCTTCTGTACGCTAGCTAGGAGATGATGAGCGGAGGGCATCTAGGAGCGAACCATGCTGGGAGAAGGCTTCTGTACGCTAGCTAGGAGATGATGAGCGGAGGGCATCTAGGAGCGAACCATGCTGGGTGAAGGCTTCTTTACGCTAGCTAGGAGATAATGAGCAGAGGGCTTCTAGGAGCGAACCATACTGGGAGAAGGCTTCAGTACGCTAGCTAGGAGATGACGAACTGAGGGCTTCTAGGAGTGAACCATGCTGGGAGAAGGCTTTTGTCCACTAGCTAGGAGATGAGCTGAGGGCATCTAGGAGCGAACCATGCTGGGAGAAGACTTCTGTACGCTAGCTAGGAGATGATGAGCTGAGGGCATCTAGGAGCGAACCATGCTGGGAGAAGGCTTCTGTACGCTAGCTAGGAGATGATGAGCGAGGGCTTCTAGGAGCGAACCATGCTGGGAGAAGGCTTTTGTCCGCTAGCTAGGAGATGATGAGCTGAAGGCTTCTAGGAGTGAACCATGCTGGGAGAAGGCTTTTGTCCACTAGCTAGGAGATGATGAAGTGAGGGCTTCTAGGAGCTAACCAGGCTTGGTTAAAGCTTCTGTAAACGAGAGAGAGAGATGACGAAGTGAGGGCTTCTAGGAACAAACCATGCAGGGAGAAAGCATCAGTAACAGAGGTAGTGATGATGAACTCAAGGCTTCTAGGAGCTAACCAGACGGGGAGAAGGCTTCTGTAAACGAGAGAGAACAGAGTAACCTTGGCTTCTAGGAGCAAACCTGCAGGGAGAAAGCTTTGGTAAGCTGCCTCGCATATGAAGAGCCAATGGTCCAAGCAAATACAGAGCTCCTGCAAGCAGGCGAGGGTTGATGAACCAGGGGGGGTGGGGGTCTAGGAGCGAACCATGCAGGGAGAAAGCTTCTGTAAGCAAACACCTCATGACTTTTGGAGGCAAAGCATGGAAATTGAAGGCTTCTGTGAGTGAGTGCGTTGTGATGACTCAAGGTCTTCTGGGAGCAAACTACGCATGGAGAAGGTTTATGTAATCGAGCGAGATGATGATGAAATGAGTGCTTACAGGGACGAACAATGCAAACGGAGCGCTTGTGTTAGCAAGCAAAGGTTGATGAACGATGGGCTTCTAGGAGCAAACCATGCAAGGAGAAAACTTCTGTCAGCAAGAGAGATAATAACCTGGGGGCTTCTAGAAGCGAACCATGCTGGAAGAAGGCTTCTGTACGCTAGCTAGGAGATGATGAGCGGAGGGCTTCTAGGAGCGAACCATGCTAGGAGAAGGCTTCTTTACGCTATCTAGGAGATAATGAGCAGAGGGCTTCTAGGAGCGAACCATACTGGGAGAAGGCTTCAGTACGCTAGGTAGGAGATGATGAGCGGAGGGCTTCTAGGAGCGAACCATGCTGGGAGAAGGCTTCTGTACGCTAGCTAGGAGATGAACTGGCAGCTTCTAGGAGCGAACCATGCTGGGAGAAGGCTTCTTTACGCTAGCTAGGAGATAATGAGCAGAGGGCTTCTAGGAGCGAACCATGCTGGGAGAAGGCTTCTGTACGCTAGCTAGGAGATGATGAGCGGAGGGCTTCTAGGAGCGAACCATGCTGGGAGAAGGCTTCTGTACGCTAGCTAGGAGATGATGAGCGGAGGGCATCTAGGAGCGAACCATGCTGGGAGAAGGCTTCTTTACGCTAGCTAGGAGATGATGAGCTGAGGGCTTCTAGGAGTGAACCATGCTGGGAGAAGGCTTATGTACGCTAGCTAGGAGATGAGCTGAGGGCATCTAGGAGCGAACCATGCTGGGAGAAGACTTCTGTACGCTAGCTAGGAGATGATGAGCTGAGGGCATCTAGGAGGCGAACCATGCTGGGAGAAGGCTTCTGTACGCTAGCTAGGAGATGATGAGCGAGGGCTTCTAGGAGCGAACCATGCTGGGAGAGAGGCTTCTGCATCGCTAGCTAGGAGATGATGAACTGGCGGCTTCTAGTAGCGAACCATGCTGGGAGAAGGCTTCTGTACGCTAACTAGGAGATGATGAAGTGAGGGCTTCTAGGAGCTAACCAGGCTTGGTTAAAGCTTCTGTAAACGAGAGAGAGAGATGACGAAGTGAGGGCTTCTAGGAACAAACCATGCAGGGAGAAAGCATCAGTAACAGAGGTAGTGATGATGAACTCAGGGCTTCTAGGAGCTAACCAGACGGGGAGAAGGCTTCTGTAAACGAGAGAGAACAGAGTAACCTTGGCTTCTAGGAGCAAACCTGCAGGGAGAAAGCTTTGGTAAGCTGCCTCGCATATGAAGAGCCTATGGTCCAAGCAAATACAGAGCTCCTGCAAGCAGGCGAGGGTTGATGAACCGGGGGGGTCTAGGAGCGAACCATGCAGGGAGAAAGCTTCTGTAAGCAAACACCTCATGACTTTTGGAGGCAAAGCATGGAAATTGACGGCTTCTGAGAGTGAGTGCATTGTGATGACTCAAGGTCTTCTGGGAGAAAACTACGCATGGAGAAGGTTTATGTAATCGAGCGAGATGATGATGAAATGAGTGCTTCCAGGGACAAACAATGCAAACGGAGCGCTTGTGTTAGCAAGCAAGGGTTGATGAACGATGGGCTTCTAGGAGCGAACCATGCAAGGAGAAAACTTCTGTCAGCAAGAGAGAGATAATAACCTGGGGGCTTCTAGAAGCGAACCATGCTGGGAGAAGGCTTCTGTACGGTAGCTAGGAGATGATCAGCGGAGGGCATCTAGGAGCGAACCATGCTGGGAGAAGGCTTCTGCACGCTAGCTAGGAGATGATGAGCGAGGGCTTCTAGGAGCGAACCATGCTGGGAGAAGGCTTCTGTACGCTAGCTAGGAGATGATGAGCAGAGGGCTTCTAGGAGCGAACCATACTGGGAGAAGGCTTCAGTACGCTAGCTAGGAGATGATGAGCGGAGGGCTTCTAGGAGCGAAACATGCTGGGAGAAGGCTTCTGTACGCTAGCTAGGAGATGAACTGGCAGCTTCTAGGAGCGAACCATGCTGGGAGAAGGCTTCTTTACGCTAGCTAGGAGATAATGAGCAGAGGGCTTCTAGGAGCGAACCATGCTGGGAGAAGGCTTCTGTACGCTAGCTAGGAGATGATGAGCGGAGGGCATCTAGGAGCGAACCATGCTGGGAGAAGGCTTCTGTAAGCAAACACCTCATGACTTTTGGAGGCAAAGCATGGAAATTGACGGCTTCTGAGAGTGAGTGCATTGTGATGACTCAAGGTCTTCTGGGAGAAAACTACGCATGGAGAAGGTTTATGTAATCGAGCGAGATGATGATGAAATGAGTGCTTCCAGGGACAAACAATGCAAACGGAGCGCTTGTGTTAGCAAGCAAGGGTTGATGAACGATGGGCTTCTAGGAGCGAACCATGCAAGGAGAAAACTTCTGTCAGCAAGAGAGAGATAATAACCTGGGGGCTTCTAGAAGCGAACCATGCTGGGAGAAGGCTTCTGTACGGTAGCTAGGAGATGATCAGCGGAGGGCATCTAGGAGCGAACCATGCTGGGAGAAGGCTTCTGTACGCTAGCTAGGAGATGATGAGCGAGGGCTTCTAGGAGCGAACCATGCTGGGAGAAGGCTTCTGTACGCTAGCTAGGAGATGATGAGCAGAGGGCTTCTAGGAGCGAACCATACTGGGAGAAGGCTTCAGTACGCTAGCTAGGAGATGATGAGCGGAGGGCTTCTAGGAGCGAAACATGCTGGGAGAAGGCTTCTGTACGCTAGCTAGGAGATGAACTGGCAGCTTCTAGGGAGCGAACCATGCTGGGAGAAGGCTTCTTTACGCTAGCTAGGAGATAATGAGCAGAGGGCTTCTAGGAGCGAACCATGCTGGGAGAAGGCTTCTGTACGCTAGCTAGGAGATGATGAGCGGAGGGCATCTAGGAGCGAACCATGCTGGGAGAAGGCTTCTGTAAGCAAACACCTCATGACTTTTGGAGGCAAAGCATGGAAATTGAAGGCTTCTGTGAGTGAGTGTGTTGTGATGACTCAAGGTCTTCTGGGAGCAAACTACGCATGGAGAAGGTTTATGTAATCGAGCGAGATGATGATGAAATGAGTGCTTCCAGGGACGAACAATGCAAACGGAGCGCTTGTGTTAGCAAGCAAGGGTTGATGAACGATGGGCTTCTAGGAGCAAACCATGCAAGGAGAAAACTTCTGTCAGCAAGAGAGATAATAACCTGGGGGCTTCTAGAAGCCAACCATGCTGGAAGAAGGCTTCTGTACGCTAGCTAGGAGATGATGAGCGGAGGGCTTCTAGGAGCGAACCATGCTGGGAGAAGGCTTCTGCACGCTAGCTAGGAGATGATGAGCTGAGGGCTTCTAGGAGCGAACCATGCTGGGAGAAGGCTTCAGTACGCTAGCTAGGAGATGAGGAACTGAGGGCTTCTAGAAGTGAACCATGCTGGGAGAAGGCTTCTGTACGCTAGCTAGGAGATGATGAGCGGGGGGCTTCTAGGAGCGAACCATGCAAACAGAGGACTTAAGTAAGCAAGCAAGGGGTGATGAGCTGAGGGCTTCTAGGAGCGAACCATGCTGGGAGAAGGCTTCTGTACGCTAGCTAGGAGATGATGAGCGAGGGCTTCTAGGAGCTAACCATGCTGGGAAAAGGCTTCTGTACGCTAGCTAGGAGATGACGAAGTGAAGGCTTCTAGGAGCTAACCATGCTTGGTTAAAATTTCTGTAAACGAGAGAGAGATTACAAAGTGAGGGCTTCTAGGAGCAAACCATGCAGGGAGAAAGCATCAGTAACAGAGGTAGTGATGATGAACTCAGGGCTTCTAGGAGCTAAACAAACGGGGAGAAGGCTTCTGTAAACGAAAGAGAATGGATTAACCTTGGCTTCTGGAGCAAACATGCAAGGAGAAAGCTTATGTAAGCTGCCTTGCATATGAAGAGCCAATGGTCCAAGGTAAGCAAGGAAGGGTTGATGAACTGAGGGCTTCTAGGAGCGAACCATACTGGGAGAAGGCTTTTGTATGCTAGCTAGGAGACGATGAACTGATTGTCCATGCACACAGATGGCTTCTGCAAGCAGGCTACGGTTGATGAACTGGGGCTTCTAGGAGCAAACTATGCAGGGGGAGGGCTACTCTAAACTAGCAAAGAATTATGAACTGAAAGCTTCTGAAAGCAAACCATACAAATTGAGGGCTTCTGTAAGTGAGCGAGGGGTGATGAACCAATGTCTTCTGGGAGCTACTGCGTGTAGAAAGCAAGAGGCGAGACACAATTGCTTCTGGGAGCGAACAGACAACGTACGCAAGCAAGGGTTGAAGATCTAAGGACTTCTGGGAGCGAACTAAGCAGGGAGAAATCTTCTCTAAGCTAGCTAAGGGTCTAGGAGTGAGCAATACAAACTGAGCGCTTATGTAAGCAATGGAGAGTTAATGAACTGAAGGCTTTTAGGAGCGACGCATGCAGGGAGAAGGGTTTTGTAAGCTAGCTAGGAGATGATGAGCAGAGGGCTTCTAGGAGCGAACCATGCAGGGAGAAGGGTTCTCCAAGCTAGCTAGGGATGCTGAACTGAGGGCTTCTAGGAGCGAACCATGCAGGTAGAAGGGTTTTGTAAGCTAGCTAGGGATGCTGAACTGAGGGTTCTAGGAGCGAAACATGCAGGGAGAAGGGTTCTGTAAGCTAGCTAGGAGATGATGAGCGGAGGGCTTCTAGGAGCGAACCATGCAGGGAGAAGGGTTCTGTAAGCTAGCTAGGGATGCTGAACTGAGGGCTTCTAGGAGCGACGCATGCAGGGAGAAGGGTTCTGTACGCTAGCTAGGGATGCTGAACTGAGGGCTTCTAGGAGCGACACATGCAGGGAGAAGGGTTCTGTAAGCTAGCTAGGGATGCTGAACTGAGGGCTTCTAGGAGCGACGCATACAGGGAGATGGGTTCTGTACTGTAGCTAGGGATGCTGAACTAAGGGCTTCTAGGAGCGAGCATGCAGGGAGAAGGGTTCTGTAAGCTAGCTAGGGATGCTGAACTGAGGGCTTCTAGGAGCGAGGCATGCAGGGAGAAGGGTTCTGTAAGCTAGCTAGGAGATGATGAGCGGAGGGCTTCTAGGAGCGAACCATGCTGGGAGAAGGCTTCTGTACGCTAGCTAGGAGATGATGAGCTGATGGCTTCTAGGAGCGAACCATGCTGGGAGAAGGCTTCAGTATTCTAGCTAGGAAATGATGAACTGAGGGTTTCTAGAAGCGACGCATGCAGGGAGAAGGGTTCTGTAAGCTAGCTAGGAGATGATGAGCGGAGGGCTTCTAGGAGCGAACCATGCAGGGAGAAGGGTTCTGTACGCTAGCTAGGGATGCTGAACTGAGGGCTTCTAGGAGCGACGCATGCAGGGAGAAGGGTTCTGTACTGTAGCTAGGGATGCTGAACTGAGGGCTTCTAGGAGCGAGCATGCAGGGAGAAGGGTTCTGTAAGCTAGCTAGGGATGCTGAACTGAGGGCTTCTAGGAGCGAGGCATGCAGGGAGAAGGGTTCTGTAAGCTAGCTAGGGATGCTGAACTGATAGCTTCTGGAATCAAACCATGTAAACTGAGGGCCTCCGTAAGTGAGCGAGGGGTGATGAACAGAGGTCTTCTGGCAGCTACAGAACATGCTGTAAAAAGTGAGGGACAATGAAATGATGGCATCTGTGAGCAAACTATGCAAACAGAAAAATTATGTGAGCAAGGAAGGGTTGATTAACTGAGAGCTTCTATGAGCGAGCCATGCAAACAGAGGACTTAAGTAAGTAAGCGAGGGATGATGAACAGAGGGCTTTAAGGAATGAACCATGGAGGGAGAAAGGTTTTTAGAAGCCAGCTAGCTAGGGCTGACAAACTGATGACGTTCAGAACACACCATGCAAACTGAGAGCTTGTGTGTGAGTGGCGAACAGAGGCCTTCTGGGAGCTACATAGGGTACTGTAGAAAGAGGGGAACGATAAACTGATGGCTTCTGGGAGTAAAGTATGCAAATAGACAACTTATGTAAGCAAGCAAGGGTTGATAAACTGAGGGCTTCCAGGAGTGAACCAGGCAAACACAGCACTTGCAGAAGCAAGCAATGGTTAAAGAAGTGAGGGCTTCTAGGAGCGAGCAATGGACAGAGAAAGCTTCTCTAATCTAGCAAGGGATGATCAACCAAGCAAACAGAGTGCTTATGCAGGTGAGGATTGATGAACAGAGAGCTCAAAGGAATGAACAATGAAGGCAGAAATGGATGATGAACCAAAGGCTAACTATGCAAACTGAGTGCTTATGCAAGTGAGCGACTGGAGATAAACCAAGGGGTTCTGGGAGCTACAGAGCATACTGTAGCGAAACCGTTCAAATGTAGGGCTTCTGCAAAGAAGTGTAAGGTGATGGGCGTAGGGTTTCTGGGAGTGGACCATGCAAACACAGGCCTACTGCAAGCGAGCAAGGGTCTATGAATTGATGACTTCCAGGAGTGACCGAGGGATTATGGGGCGAAGTGAGATGAACCAAGAACGTATTGCAGGGAGAAAAGGGAACAGCGCTGTCAGCGAGGGGTGAATCAGCTTGATTTCTGAGATGCATTTTCATGTTAAAGTTAGATGGGGTGAGGAGACTCTGGATGTTGATCTGTTATCAATCTACTGGACTATTTCATAAGAATATTTGAATTCCTTTCTTGAAAGATGCCTCAGAGAAGGATTGGCTGAGCAGGTGTTATTTCTTGAGCTAGCAAGCTTAAGTTCTGTGCCATGTATGTTGGACACTTATGCTCTGACGCTTTGCATGTGATTGTACTACAAGGGGTATGCAGTTCCTAAGGGGACGGGGAAGACAGGTCTTTCTTCGTGATGCCCTCACACACCCCGAAGGATGTCATGCTTCATCATTGGGCTTTGCTCCTCGTCGGGCCGGCGCTGCAATGCCCGACGGGCTCACCGTAAACGGGGCTCTTTGGCGGAGATCTTTTAGAAGAAGCCGTGGGGTGCTTGCGGGTGAGAGGGCAAGGGTAGTGCATGGGTGGTGGATATTAAAATAAGTCTGGAGCAGTCCTAGTCAAAAAGGTTTAGGTAGTTCCAGCTTGGTTAAAAGTATGTGGATGCCCTATGTGGATGCAATGTTCCTAGAGGGCTATCGCTGTGAGATGGGTCAACATGTTTCGTGCCTTTGTTGCTCCTAACGAGTCATGTGGCACTTCTTCTGGGCCCAGAGCGAGGGTAGGATCACAGCTAGTTGCCGTCTACCCAGCCCTTCAGAGCAACAACGTGCTCTGTTACTTCCCCCGTCAGGCCGTAGACCTCTATACTGAGGGTCTTCCTCTGCCGCCCAGTATAGGTCTACTAGGGCGCCACTCTATGTTGTCTGGTCACCACCCAACAATTTTGGAACCAGACTTCTAGTAGTGCACCACGCTTTTACATAGGTCCTGAAGAAGTGCCACACGACTCGTTAGGAGCAACAAAGGCACGAAACATGTTGACCCATCTCACAGCGATAGCCCTCTAGGAACATTGCATCCACATAGGGCATCCACATACTTTTAACCAAGCTGGAACTACCTTAAACCTTTTTGACTAGGACTGCTCCAGACTTATTTTAATATCCACCACCCGTGCACTACCCTTGCCCTCTCACCTGCACGCACCCCACGGCTTCTTCTAAAAGATCTCTGCCAAAGAGCCCCGTTTACGGTGAGCCCGTCGGGCATTGCAGCGCCGGCCCAAGGAGGAGCAAAGCCCAATGATGAAGCATGACATCCTTCGGGGTGTGTGAGGGCATCACGAAGAAAGACCTGTCTTCCCCGTCCCCTTAGGAACTGCATACCCCTTGTAGTAGTTAACTAAGAGCCCTGTATGCAGGACCTATTTAAATAACGGCTCCCGGTCCCAAAACCCCTCTTTTTGACGCTTTGCATGTGATGCATGCACTTGTAAGAATGCTTCCTGTGTCCTTTGGAGGCCAGTTTAGCGATTTTAAATTGGACATTCATGGTTGGAGCCGAGTCTTGCCACTGCGCTTGGGACGCCTTTCAGGGGTAACAGGCTAGATTTGGGGGTGCCTGTAAGAAGTAAAATTCCATGGTCTTGTCTAGGCACTGTAGTGCATCAGGGGACCCAGGAGCAGCCGCGAGATGCACAGGAAACACAACTAATTCCATCACTTCCTCTGCTTACTTGTGTTTGTGGTGGGGCCAGAGGTGCCCCATGATGCTCTTGGGGGTCGGCGGACTCTCTTAAGGGCGTGTCAGTGCTCCCTCAGTTCTTCCAGGAGGCGGACATCTCACTGGGGTCAGGAGACTCTTAGGGGCGTGTCAGTGCTCCCTCAGTTCTTCCAGGAGGCGGACATCTCACCGTGGGTCAGGAGACTCTCTTAAGGTTGTGTCAGTGCTCCCTCAGTTCTTCCAGGAGGCGGACATCTCACCAGGGGACGGGGTCAGGAGACTCTCTTAAGGGCGTGTCAGTGCTCCCTCAGTTCTTCCAGGAGGTGGACATCTCACCGGGAGACGGGCTCAGGAGACTCTCTTAAGGGCATGCCAGTGCTCCCTCAGTTCTTCCAGGAGGCGGACATCTCACCGGGGGTCAGGAGACTCTCTTAAGGGCATGTCAGTGCTCCCTCAGTTCTTCCAGGAGGCGGACATCTCACTGGGGGACGGGGTCAGGAGACTCTCTTAAGGGCGTTTCAGAGCTCCCTCAGTTCTTCCAGGAGGCGGACATCTCACCGGGGGTCAGGAGACTCTCTTAAGGGCGTGTCGGTGCTCCCTCAGTTCTTCCAGGAGGCAGACATCTCACCGGGGGTCAGGAGACTCTCTTAAGGGCCTGTCAGTGCTCCCTCAGTTCTTACAGGAGGCGGCCATCTCACCGGGGGTCAGGAGAATCTCCTGGAATCCACCGGTCACATTTCCGATCTCCCAGGCGTGAGGCAGTTCTAACAGGATCTGATGGGCCTCCTTCGACTTTCCCAGGGACTTGGCAATAGTGGCAGGGGTCAGGCGGCTCTTCCAGGGGTCAGGCGGCTCTTCCAGGGGTCAGGCGGCTCTTCCAGGGGTCAGGCGGCTCTTCCAGGGGTCAGGCGGTGGCTCCTCACTTCTCTCAATGGTTGGCGCCCCTTTGATTCTTCCTGGCGAAGGATACGGCAGCTCTGAGTAAGCCACAGCTCATGGATTGAAGGCTTCTAGGAGCGATCCATGCAAAGGACTTCTGTAAGCATGCGAATGATGATGAAATTGGGCTTCTAGGTGCAAATCACACTATAGGAGGGCTTCTGTAAACTACAAGAGGTGTTGATACCTGGGAATGGACAAAGCATACAGAGCTCTTCTAAAAATGAGCGACGGGGAACAAAGTTGCAGCTTATGGGTACAAGGAATAAAAACTATAGGTTTCTAAGACAAGAGACGAGCACCAGCAGCGTTTGGGAGCAAGCACGGTCCCCAAAGATCTTCTGGGAGCAAGCAAGATGTTCTAAGAACTTCTGGGACTCGGATGGAATGAGCTGAATAAGGTGCTTCTAGGAGCCAGTGAAGAGGGCCCTAGTACGTGAGCGAGACAAGCACGGTACCCAAAGGTGAACCAAGAACTTCTGGGACTCGAATGGGATGAGCTGAATCATGCACTTCTAAAATCTAGACAACTTGTAAGAGCTAGACAGCTTCTGAAAATAAGCAAACCAAGCCACAGTCTACTGGAAGCAACCAATGGCAATCGAGATCTTCTGGGAGTGAGCTAGGGAAACCAGTAGGATTCTGGGTAACTGGCGGGAAGAACCAACAACTTATGGTAACAAGCTAGCCAAGCCAGTGTCGACTGGAAGCAACCAATGGCAATTAAGGTCTTCTGAGAGTGATCTAGGGAAACCAGGAGGATTCTGGGTAGCTTGCAGGAGGAACCAGCTTCTTCTGGAAACAAGCAAGTCGTGCCACAGCCTACTGGAAGCGGCCAATGTCTTCTGGGACTCGGAGAGCAAGCAAAACCGGAAGGAAGCTCACGTGAGGAGCCATGCCCTTGTACATGAGCGAGAGATGCAAGGTCCCCAAAGGGCATTCTGGGAGCAGCAAGCTGAACAAAAAACTTCTGGGAGTCTGATGGGATGAGCTGAATCATGTACTTCTAAGAGCTAGTGAGGAGGGCCTTTGTAAATGAGCAAGAGAAGCAAGGGAAAACGAGGGCTTCGAGGAACTAATGAGGTGAACGTAGGGATTTTGAAAATCAAGCAAGGGCAATCGCAATCCTTTCTGGGACGAAGAATAGAAACCAGGAGGTTTCTGAAAGGGCTACACCAACTGCTTGCAGGAATCAGCAAATGGAATCGGAACAACTAGGCGACAGCATGGCAAACCAAGAGCACCTATGGTGTGATCTCGGGACACCCACGACTTTGGGATCCAGGGACTTCCGGAAACAAGTAAGCAGAGCCAGACTACTGGAAGCAACCAATGGCAATGAAGGTCTTCTGGGAGTGAGCAACGGAAACCAGGAGGATTCTGTGTAGCTCGCAGGAGTAACCAATGACTTCTGGAAACAAGCAAGCCGAGCCACCCACTACTGGAAGCAACCAATGGCAAACAAGGGCTTCTTGGAGTGAGCTATGGAAATCAGGAGGATTATGGGTAGCTTGCAGGAGGAATCAACGACCTCTGGAAACAATCAAGCCGAGCCACCCACTACTGGAAGCAACCAATGGCAATCTAGGTCTTCTGGGAGTGAGCACAGGAAATCAAGAGGATTCTGGGTAGCTCGCAGGAGTAACCAATGACCTCTGGAAACAGACAAGCTGAGCCACTGACTAATGGAAGCAACCAATGGCAATCAAGGTTTTCTAGGAGTGAGCAAAGGAGACCAGGAGGATTCTGGGTAGCTTGCATGAGGAACCAATGACTTCTGGAAACAATCAAGCTGAGCCACCCACTACTGGAAGCGACCAATGTCTTCTGGGACTCGGAATGAGCAAGTGAAACCAGAAGGAAGCTCACAGGAGGAACCAAGCACTTCTTGAGCAAAAAAAACAAACCAGGAAAATCTACTTTATACAAGCAAGTATTTCAGAGTTTCTTGGACCAGCAAAAGGAGTTACACTGAGGCAAGACATACACTTAAGCTCTGACTTTCCGGTTATGCCTAAAAACATTTGTAAATATTTGGCAGGGAGTTGCAGCCTTTCCTCTCTTCTCACACTTACTTTGTGTGTTATGTCACTTGTAGTGAAGCTGTGTTATTTAACCTGACTGCTTCTCTGTTTTTTTAGGTCTCGCCTAGCGAACGCAGCGCATGCGCTGCTTCGCCTTGGTGAGACTATTGTTGTGGGTTTGGTGCGCGAAGGGAGACAAACCATGTGCGCGCACGGACAGTCGATGTGCACGCGCATGGCGTCTCCTCTGCCTCACCGCGCGCTTGTTGGGGAAGGTTGCTGCTTGTTTTTTTAGGTCTCGCCTGCGAATGCAGCGCATGCGCTACTTCGCCTCGGCGAGATCTATTGTCGTTGCTTCTGTGTCCGGGTTCTGTGGATGCGGGGTTGGTGTCCGCCCTGTCGGCTATTAGGCCCCGCCCACCCTGCCTGCATATTTTGCGACGAGCGTTGCTCGGGCTTTTCATTAAGCATTTTCGGCGTTTGTTGGTGTCCGCCCTGTTCATTAGGGCCTGCCCACCTTGCTTGCGCTTTTCGAGGAATCATTTTTATTTTCAAGTCTTTGTAGGATAAAGGCTGAATGTGCTTCACGGGCGAGGGCAGCGGCCTGCAAACCCATCTGAAGGAAGTCTGCTTTCATTCAAGGTTGTACTTCGAAGTCTCAGCAGAATTGCACGTGTCATAGAATTATTGGTCCCAGCCCGGTGGGGTCCGTGAGACGCTCCATGTGGTAGAATGACCAGAGATGTTCTAAATGTATTTATCTGCAGCTGTTCTGATTGGTTAAAGTCATGAGGACCATGTACAGCTGTAGTAAATATATGGAATCTAATGTTCAGAACTCTATAGAAGTGTGTTCTCTGGCACGAGGGAGCGTTTTTCACACTGACCCTTGGATGTTGGGTTTCTCTCCCATTTTAGATTTGCAATTTGCTGGCCTGAACTTTACTGAGTTCTTCGATGTTTGTAGTTTAACTGACCTTTGCAGACTGATCTATTGATTAATACTCGATCTTTACTAATCCAATTGAATTATGTATTTGAATTTCTGAAAATGAAACCCTCAAGGTTTAAGGCCTCTGTGTCATTTTATAGGGCTGAATGAGTTCTTTCTGCTAAAGTGAGCTTGCCATCCATCAGGTTAAAGGAGACAGGTTCAGCTGGGAGCACCGCACTCTGTAAAGGGAATGAATACCACCGTTCCCGGCCCATCAGTCGTGCAAAGGCTGCGAGCCCCAGTGAGACGTCACTTCCAAGGTGCTTATTAAAGATCTGGATCTCGATCGGGAATGTGGGAGAGGAGCTCAAACCCACATATTTTAAAAAAAGCCCAGTGTTACTGCACCGGAAACACTTGGTGTGAGAACAACAAAACCAACTTTACAGCCTGGAAAATCCGGCAGGTAAAGTCACCGTGGGGAAGCTGCCCTGTACCCAAGTCACCGTGGGGAAAGCTGCCCTGTACCCAAGTCACTGTGGGAAAAGCTGCCCTGTACCCAAGTCACCGTGGGAAAAGCTGCCCTGTGCCCAAGTCACCGTGGGAAAAGCTGCCCTGTACCCAAGTCACTGTGGGAAAAGCTGCCCTGTACCCCGACCCCTTCCAGAACCCCTGCTTTTGGAAACCTTCTTCTTAAGCGCTTAGTATCGCAATCTGTACAAGGTGTTTGTAGCTCTCAGGTCACTCAGTCCCCAGTAGACTTTAAACATTGGCAAATGCAATAAAACATCTCTCTTGTAACAAACTGATCCCTGCTCGTGAGCTTAACACGCTGGAGGGGCTGGGGACGCTGGGTGCAGCATGTAGGAACAGGCTGCAGGATGTAGGACTCCTACCCTTAACCCTGCTTCGGTTTCTCCCTACAAAAATCACGAGGCCGGAGTCACCAGAAACAAGCATTTGCAATGCAATAGGTCTCGCATTTACGCAAGTTGCAGCTATTGGCATTGTAAATGACAATGCCTTTTATTTATGTGTTAAAAACTAAAACAAAAATAAAAGGCATTGTTATTTGCAATGTCAATAGCTGAAACTCGCGTAGAAGCGAGACCTATTGCATTGCAAATGCTTGTTATTGGAAGTTATGTTAGTGCAATGCTCTCCCTCCTCTGAAAGGAAACTGTCTGCACGTGCCAGACCAAAGGGGCAGCGATAAAGACGACATAAGGTCACAGACAACACAAGCCACAGCATCAACCCTGGAGGGTAGATGTAGAAGTAGGGCGCCTCGGAGGAGACGAGGATTCAGGACAGACCAGGAGAAAGACGCGTAAACTACTCCAGTGCACACCTCAAGCAGGGCTGCACACCTCTCACTACACGACAACATCACTCATGAGACCACAAGTGGAGCCCACCCTTGAAGGCGAGCAGTGATCCCGAGTAGGGGGACGAAATCTACTGCAGGCACTTGAGAGAGTAGCGCTGTAGCTAGCTCCTATATGAGGGTAGCACATCACTCACAGGACACAACCACTGCAGCTGACAGCTGAGGAAGGGTAGCACATCACTCACATGATACAACCACTGCAGCTGACAGCTGAGGAAGGGTAGCACATCACTCACAGGACACAACCACTGCAGCTGACAGCTGAGGGAGGGTAGCACATCACTCACAGGACACAACCACTGCAGCTGACAGCTGAGGAAGGGTAGCACATCACTCACAGGACAACCACTGCAGCTGACAGCTGAGGGAGGGTAGCACATCACTCACAGGACACAACAACTGCAGCTGACAGCTGAGGGAGGGTAGCACATCACTCACAGGACACAACAACTGCAGCTGACGTCTGAGGGAGTGTAGCACATCACTCACAAGACACAACCACTGCAGCTGACAGCTGAAGGGTAGCACATTGCTCTCAGGAGACAACCACAGCAGCCGACAGCTGAGGGAGGGTAGCACATCGCTCACAGGACACAACCACTGCAGCCGACAGCTGAGGGAGGGTGGCACATCGCTCACAGGAGACCACCACTGCAGCCGATAGCTGAGGGAGGGTGGCACATCACTCTCAGGAGACAATCACTGCAGCTGACAGCTGAAAGAGTGTAGCACATTGCTCTCAGGAGACAACCACAGCAGCGGACAGCATTAGGGAGGGTAGCACATCGCTCTCAGGAGACAACCACTGCAGTGGACAGCTGAGGGAGGGTAGCACATAGCTCTCAGGAGACAACCACTGCAGCGGACAGCTGAGGGAGGGTAGCACATCACTCTCAGGAGACAACCACTGCAGCCGACAGCTGAGGGAGGGTAGCACATCGCTCAGAGGAGGCAACCACTGCAGCGGACAGCTGAGGGAGGGTAGCACACAGCTCTCAGGAGACAACCACTGCAGCGGACAGCTGAGGGAGGGTAGCATCACTCTCAGGAGACAACTGCAGCCGACAGCTGAGGGAGGGTAGCACATCGCTCTCAGGAGACAACCACTGCAGCGGACAGCTGAGGGAGGGTAGCACATAGCTCTCAGGAGACAACCACTGCAGCGGACAGCTGAGGGAGGGTAGCACATCACTCTCAGGAGACAACAACTGCAGCCGACAGCTGAAAGAGTGTAGCACATTGCTCTCAGGAGACAACCACAGCAGCGGACAGCATTAGGGAGGGTGGCACATCGCTCTCAGGAGACAACCACTGCAGCGGACAGCTGAGGGAGGGTAGCACATCGCTATCAGGAGACAACCACAGCAGCGGACAGCTGAGGGAGGGTAGCACATTGCTCCCAGGAGACAACCACTGCAGCGGACAGCGTTAGGAAGGGTAGCACATCGCTCACAGGAGACAACCCCAGCAACTAAGGGAGGGTAGTACATCGCTCACAGGAGACAACCACTGTAGCGGACAGCGTAAGGGAGGGTAGCACATCGCTATCAGGAGACAACCACAGCAGCGGACAGCTGAGCGAGGGTAGCACATCGCTCACAGGACACAATCAGTGCAGCCGACTGCTGAAGGAGAGTAGCACATTGCTCCCAGAAGACAACCACTGCAGCGGATAGCGTTAGGGAGGGTAGCACATCGCTCAGAGAAGGCAACCACTGCAGCGGACAGCTGAGGGAGGGCAGCACATCGCTCTCAGGAGACAACCACCGAAGTGGACAGCTGAGGGAGGGTAGCACATTGCTCACAGGAAACAACCACAGCAGCGGACAGCTGAGGGAGGGTAGCACATCACTCTCAGGAGACAACAACTGCAGCCGACAGCTGAAAGAGTGTAGCACATTGCTCTCAGGAGACAACCACTGCAGTGGACAGCTGAGGGAGGGTAGCACATCGCTCTCAGGAGACAACCACTGCAGCGGACAGCTGAGGGAGGGTAGCACATCACTCACAGGACACAACCACTGCAGCTGACAGCTGAGGGAGGGTAGCACATCACTCACAGGACACAACCACTGCAGCTGACAGCTGAGGGAGGGTAGCCCATCACTCTCAGGAGACAACCACTGCAGCTGACAGCTGAGGGAGGGCAGCACATCGCTCTCAGGAGACCACCACTGCAGCGGACAGCTGAGGGGGGTAGCATATCGCTCTCAGGAGACAACCACAGCAGCCGACAGCTGAGGGAGGGTAGCACATCGCTCTCAGGAGACAACCACTGCAGCGGACAGCTGAGGGAGGGTAGCACATCACTCACAGGACACAACCACTGCAGCTGACAGCTGAGGGAGGGTAGCCCATCACTCTCAGGAGACAACCACTGCAGCTGACAGCTGAGGGAGGGCAGCACATCGCTCTCAGGAGACCACCACTGCAGCGGACAGCTGAGGGGGGTAGCATATCGCTCTCAGGAGACAATCAGTGCAGCCGACAGCGTTAGGGAGGGCAGCACATCGCTCAGAGGAGGCAACCACTGCAGCAGACAGCTGAGGGAGGGCAGCACATCGCTCTCAGGAGACAACCCCAGCAACTAAGGGAGGGTAGCACATCGCTCTCAGGAGACAATCAGTGCAGCCGACTGCTGAAGGAGAGTAGCACAACGCTCTCAGGAGACAACCACTGCAGCGGACAGCTGAGGGAGGGTAGCACATCGCTCAGAGGAGGCAACCACTGCAGCGGACAGCTGAGGGAGGGCAGCACATCGCTCTCAGGAGACAACCCCAGCAACTAAGGGAGGGTAGTACATCGCTCACAGGAGACAACCACAGCAGCGGACAGCATAAGGGAGGGTTGCACATAGCTCTCAGGAGACAACCACTGCAGCGGATAGCTGAGGGAGGGTAGCACATCACTCTCAGGAGACAACCACAGCAGCGGACAGCGTTAGGGAGGGTAGCACATCGCTCAGAGGAGGCAACCACTGCAGCGGGCAGCTGAGGGAGGGCAGCACATCGCTCTCAGGAGACAACCACTGCAGCGGATAGCTGAGGGAGAGTAGCACATCGCTCTCAGGAGACAACCACTGCTGCAGACGGCTGAGGGAGGGTAGCATATCGCTCTCAGGAGACAACCACAGCAGCGGACAGCTGAGGGAAGGTAGCACATTGCTCCCAGGAGACAACAACTGCAGCCGACAGCGGAGGGAGGGTAGCACATCGCTCACAGGAGACAACCACTGTAGCGGACAGCGTAAGGGAGGGTAGCACATCGCTATCAGGAGACAACCACAGCAGCGGACAGCTGAGGAAGGGTAGCACATCGCTCACAGGAGACAACCACTGTAGCGGACAGCGTAAGGGAGGGTAGCACATCGCTATCAGGAGACAACCACTGTAGCGGACAGCTGAGGAAGGGTAGCACATCGCTCACAGGACACAACCACTGCAGCTGATAGCGATGTGCTACTCTCCCTCAGCTATCAGGAGACAACCACAGCAGCGGACAGCTGAGGGAGGGTAGCACATCGCTCTCTGGAGACAACCACTGCAGCGGACAGCGTTAGGGAGGGTAGCACATCGCTCAGAGGAGGCAACCACTGCAGCGGACAGCTGAGGGAGGGCAGCACATCGCTCTGAGGAGACAACCCCAGCAACTAAGGGAGGGTACTACATCGCTCACAGGAGGCAACCACTGCAGCGGACAGCTGAGGGAGGGCAGCACATCGCTCTCAGGAGACAACCCCAGCAACTAAGGGAGGGTACTACATCGCTCACAGGAAACAACCACAGCAGCGGACAGCGTAAGGGAGGGTAGCACATCGCTCACAGGAGACAACCACAGCAGCGGACAGCTGAGGGAGGGTAGCACATCGCTCACAAGAGACAACCACTGCAACTGACAGCTGAAAGAGTGTAGCACATTGCTCTCAGGAGACAACCACAGCAGCGGACAGCGTTAGGGAGGGTAGCACATCGCTCAGAGGAGGCAACTAGCAGCGGACAGCTGAGGGAGGGCAGCACATCGCTCTCAGGAGACAACGCCAGCAACTAAGGGAGGGTAGCACATCGCTCACAGGAGACAACCACTGCAGCAGACGGCTGAGGGAGGGTAGCAGATCACTCTCAGGAGACAACCACTGCAGCGGACAGCTGAGGGAGGGTAGCACATCGCTCTCAGGAGACAACCCCAGCAACTAAGGGAGGGTAGTACATCGCTCACAGGAGACAACCACTGTAGCGGACAGCGTAAGGGAGGGTAGCACATCGCTCTCAGGAGACAACCACAGCAGCGGACAGCTGAGGGAGGGTAGCACATCGCTCTCAGGAGACAACCCCAGCAACTAAGGGAGGGTAGTACATCGCTCACAGGAGACAACCACTGTAGCGGACAGCTGAGGGAGGGTAGCACATCGCTCACAGGAGACAACCACTGTAGCGGACAGCGTAAGGGAGGGTAGCACATCGCTCTCAGGAGACAACCACAGCAGCGGACAGCTGAGGGAGGGTAGCACATCGCTCTCAGGAGACAACCACTGCAGCAGACAGCTGAGGGAGGGTAGCACATCGCTCTCAGGAGACAACCACTGCAGCGGACAGCGTTAGGAAGGGTAGCACATCGCTCACAGGAGACAACCCCAGCAACTAAGGGAGGCTAGTACATCGCTCACAGGAGACAACCACTGTAGCGGACAGCGTAGAGGGAGGGTAGCACATCGCTATCAGGAGACAACCACAGCAGCGGACAGCTGAGGGAGGGTAGCACATCGCTCACAGGACACAATCAGTGCAGCTGACAGCTGAGGGAGGGCAGCACATCGCTCTCAGGAGACCACCACTGCAGCGGACAGCTGAGGGGGGTAGCATATCGCTCTCAGGAGACAACCACAGCAGCCGACAGCTGAGGGAGGGTAGCACATCGCTCTCAGGAGACAATCAGTGCAGCCGACAGCGTTAGGGAGGGCAGCACATCGCTCAGAGGAGGCAACCACTGCAGCGGACAGCTGAGGGAGGGTAGCACATCGCTCTCAGGAGACAACCCCAGCAACTAAGGGAGGGTAGTACATCGCTCACAGGAGACAACCACTGCAGCCAACAGCTGAGGGAGGATAACACGCGCCTCATACAAGACGACAAACTCTGCAGCTGACACCGGAAGGAGACGAGCGCATGGCTGCAGCCCACACTTGCATGAGAGCAGCACATCCCTCGTGGGGAGACAATTACTGCAGTAGACACAGAAAGGAAACAGTACATGACTCACCCGGAGGCAATTGCTGCAGCTAATAAGTGAAGCAGAGAAGAGAGAACCTGAGGGAAAAGAGTTTACTGTCTGGAGATCAAAACTACCTTAGAGCCAAACCAGGTCAAATAGGAAAATGCTACTAAAATAATCAATAGTGTCAAAGGAAGGTGAAGGGGGGGGGGGGAGAGGGGGGGGAAACAAACAGATCGGTCCGCTTCACACAGACCGCCTAATCAAGGGGCTAACTCCCCAGGCTCGGGTCCGGTGAGGGGGCTGTGGGGTCATCCAATCAGATCGGTCTGCTTCACAGAGACCGCCCAATCATGGTACTCACTCCCCAGGCTCGGGTCCGGTGAGGGAGGTCACCCAATCAGATCGGTCTGCTTCACAGAGACCGCCCAATCATGGTACTCACACCCCAGGCTCGGGTCCGGTGAGGGAGGTCACCCAATCAGATCTGTCTGCTTCACAGAGACCGCCCAATCATGGGACTCACTTTCCAGGCTCGGGGTGTGTGGGGTCACCCAATCAGATCTGTCGGCTTCACAGAGACCGTCCAATCATGGGGCTCACTCCCCAGGCTCGGGTCCGGCGTTTGACGTCCTAGGGCGCTTTTCTTCACAGCTCAACAGTTCTCATAGGCAGCCTGACACCGTCTACACCGCAGTCCTCCACTGCTAGGAGTTTTGGGGTGCCAGGCCGTGGTGCTCCACAGCTCAGAGGTTCTGGGGTGCTAAGCAGTGGTTGTGCTCGACTGAGTTGTTTTACGTTTCTAGGCCACACGCTTCTCCAGCTCAAGGCCCATTTGACTTTCTAGCTTTTGGTTCTCCACGGCTCAGGAACTTTGAGTCTCAGGGCTCTGGTTCTGCAACGCTGTTCCGACAAGATACGCTTTGGTTCCTGGGCCCGGTGTTTCATATTTAGAGGTTCAAAGAAGGCGCCCTTTCAGCTTCTAAGTCATGGCTCTCCACAGCCCAGGGCTCTTTGGGGTTCTAGACACGGCAGTCTTTGGGCTTATAAACAGGAAAGTCCTTGGGTTTCTAGGCTGGAATTCTCTACAACTCAGGCTCTCTTTGTGTTTCAAGTCCCCAGTTCTCCATCAGGCAATCTTTGGGTTTCAAGTTCCCAGTTCTCCACGGCTCAGGCAATCTTTGGGTTTCAAGTTCCCAGTTCTCCACGGCTCAGGCAATCTTTGGGTTTCAAGTCCCCAGTTCTCCACGGCTCAGGGAATCTTTGGGTTTCTAGCCTGCGGTTCTCCACAGCCCAGCACTCTGGGGGTTTCTAGGCCCCAGTTCTCCACAGACCAACCACTCTTTGGGTTTCTAGGCCATGGTTCTCCACAGCTCAGGCAATTTTTGGGTTTTAAGTCCCCAGTTCTCCACGGCTCAGGCAATCTGTGTTTCTAGCCTATGAATCTCTCCTGCCCAGGCAGTCTCTTTCTTAGCCCCAGTTCTCCACAGCCCTGCCCCAGCACTCTTTGGCTTTTAGTCCACGGTTCTCCACAGACCAGGCACCCTTTGGGTTTCAAGCCTGTGGTTCTCCACAATTCTGGCACTCCTTGGGTTTCTAGCCTGCAGCTCTCCACCGACCACGCACTCTGGGTTTCTATGCTCCAGTTCTCCACAGACCGGGCACTCTTTGGGTTTCTAGGTCGCAACTCTCCACAGATCCGGCACTCTCTGGGTTTCTAGACCCCAGTTCTCCACAGACCAGGCACTCTGTTTCTAGCCTGTGGTTCTCCACAGACCAGGCAGTCTGGGTTTCTAGGCCCCACTTCTCCACAGACCACGCACTCTGGGTTTCTATGCCCCACTTCTCCACAGACCCGGTGCTCTCTGGGTTTCTAGGCCCCAGTTCTCCACAGCCTAAGCACTCTTTGGGTTTCTAGGCCCCAGTTCTTCACAGCTCAGACACTCTTTGGGGTTTCTAGGCCATGGTTCTCCACAGCTCAGGCACTCTCTGGGTTTCTAGGCCACGGTTCTCCACAGCTCAGGCACTGTTTGGGCTTCTAGCCTGGGGTTCTCTACAACCTGGCACTCTTTGTGTTTCTAGGCCTGCGGTTCTCCACCGCTCAGGCACTCTTTGGGTTTCTAGGCTCCAGTTCTCCACGGCCCGGCCCTTTTGGGGTTTCTAGGCCTGCAGTTCTCCACAGATCCGGCACTCATTGGGTTTCTAGCCTGCGGTTTTCCACCGCTCAGACACTCTTGGGGTTTCTAGGCCTGTGGTTCTCCACAGCTCAGGCACTCTCTGGGTTTCTAGGCCCCAGTTCTCCACAGCCCGGCACTCTTTGGGTTTCTAGGCCTGTGGTTCTCCACCACTCAGGCCCTCTTTGGGTTTCTAGGCCACGGTTCTCCACAGACCCGGCACTCTTTGGGTTTCTAGGCCCCAGTTCTCCACAGACCCGGCCCTCTTTGGGTTTCTAGGCCCCAGTTCTCAACCGCTCGGGCCCTCTTTGGGTTTCTAGGCCCCAGTTTGCCACAGACCCGCCCTTTTTGGGTTTCTATCCTGTGGTGCTCCACAGCTCAGGCACTCTTTGGGTTTCTAGGCCACGGTTCTCCACCGCTCAGGCACTCTTTGGGTTTCTAGCCTGCGGTTCTCCACCGCTCAGGCACTCTTTGGGTTTCTAGCCTGCGGTTCTCCACCGCTCAGGCACTCTTTGGGTTTCTAGCCTGCGGTTCTCCACAGCTCAGGCACTCTTTGGGTTTCTAGCCTGCGGTTCTCCACCGCTCAGGCACTCTTTGGGTTTCTAGCCTGCGGTTCTCCACCGCTCAGGCACTCTTTGGGTTTCTAGCCTGCGGTTCTCCACCGCTCAGGCACTCTTTGGGTTTCTAGCCTGCGGTTCTCCACCGCTCAGGCACTCTTTGGGTTTCTAGCCTGCGGTTCTCCACCGCTCAGGCACTCTTTGGGTTTCTAGCCTGCGGTTCTCCACCGCTCAGGCACTCTTTGGGTTTCTAGCCTGCGGTTCTCCACCGCTCAGGCACTCTTTGGGTTTCTAGCCTGCGGTTCTCCACCGCTCAGGCACTCTTTGGGTTTCTAGCCTGCGGTCTCTCCACCGCTCAGGCACTCTTTGGGTTTCTAGGCCTGCGGTTCTCCACCGCTCAGGCACTCTTGGTTTCTAGCCTGCGGTTCTCCACCGCTCAGGCACTCTTTGGGTTTCTAGCCTGCGGTTCTCCACCGCTCAGGCACTCTTTGGGTTTCTAGCCTGCGGTTCTCCACCGCTCAGGCACTCTTTGAGTTTCTAGCCTGCGGTTCTCCACCGCTCAGGCACTCTTTGGGCTTCTAGCCTGCGGTTCTCCACCGCTCAGGCACTCTTTGGGTTTCTAGCCTGCGGTTCTCCACCGCTCAGGCACTCTTTGGGTTTCTAGCCTGCGGTTCTCCACCGCTCAGGCACTCTTTGGGTTTCTAGCCTGCGTGTTCTCCACCGCTCAGGCACTCTTTGAGTTTCTAGCCTGCGGTTCTCCACCGCTCAGGCACTCTTTGCTTTCTAGCCTGCGGTTCTCCACCGCTCAGGCACTCTTTGGGCTTCTAGCCTGCGGTTCTCCACCGCTCAGGCACTCTTTGGGTTTCTAGCCTGCGGTTCTCCACCGCTCAGGCACTCTTTGGGTTTCTAGCCTGCGGTTCTCCACCGCTCAGGCACTCTTTGGGTTTCTAGCCTGCGGTTCTCCACCGCTCAGGCACTCTTTGGGTTTCTAGCCTGCGGTTCTCCACCGCTCAGGCACTCTTTGGGTTTCTAGCCTGCGGTTCTCCACCGCTCAGGCACTCTTTGGGTTTCTAGGCCTGCGGTTCTCCATCGCTCAGGCACTCTTTGGATTTCTAGACCATGTTTCTCCACAGCTCAGGCACTCTTGGGGTTTCTAGGCAACGGTTCTCCACAGCTCAGGCACTCTTTGGGTTTGTAGGCCCCAGTTCTTCACAGCCTGACACTCTGGGTTTCTAAGCCTATGGTTCTCCACCGCTCAGACCCTCCTTGGGTTTCTAGGCCACGGTTCCCCACTGCTCAAGCACTGTTTGGGTTTCTAGGCCTCAGTTCTCCACAGACCCGGCCCTCAAGGGGTTTTTAGGCCACGGTTCTCCACTGCTCAGGCACTCTTGGGGTTTCTAGGCCCCGGTTCTCCACAGACACGGCCCTCTTTGGGTTTGTAGGCCACGGTTCTCCACTGCTCAGTCACTCTTTGGGGTTCTAGGCCACAGTTCTCCACCGCTCAGGCACTCTTTGGGTTTCTAGGCCTCGGTTCTCCATTGCTCAGGCACTCTTTGGGTTTCTAGGCCTGCAGATCTCCACCGCTCAGGCACTCTTTGGGTTTCTAGGCCACGGTTCTCCGCCGGCCTCCCTGGCAGCACCTGCGCACCGTTCTCCACACACCGTCCGCTCTGACGGATGGCGGGAGCTGCGGGGCTTCATGCTGACATAACTCAATGTGTCAAACACACTCCGCCGGCATATTCACGGGCACATTTACGTCCCCAGAGTGATGTAAACACACAGCAGCCTGTGCATCACTGTCAGCTGAGCATGGCGAGGCGACACGCACCAGGAACGGTGGCAGCCGTCTATGTACACAGCTTCCGGCCGGCGCCATCTTCCAGCCTTTAATGAGGTGATGTGCATAGACGGGCCATGTGGCAGGTACAGGTGGGGCACGCGGCATGCACAGGTGGGGCACGCCGCATGCACAGGTGGGGCACGCCGCATGCACAGGTGGGGCACTAGATCCTCTGTGTAAAAACATCACCAATAGGGGTCTAAGAGGTGAATCCGCACCTCTATCCTATACACAGGCTGCTCCCCTCCAGATCCTAGGGGGAGGGCTACTCCCAACCGCCCCAGCTCATAGCGAGCCGGAGCGGAGGACAGCCCGGTCCAAATGACTTCAAAACCCTTATCTATTTCTGCACAGTTGTCCTGGGATGATCGGTGGTAGAAGCAGGGTCGGACTGGGGAACAGAAAGAAGCCTCGGCAAACATGGTCAGACTAGCCCCCTACCTTTCTTTCCTTGCTCGATCTCTCTCTTTCCACACATCCATCCTCTCTCTCCCATCTCCCTTTTCTCTCCTCTCCCTTTCTACCTCCCGCCCTCTCTTTCTCTCTCTCTCTTGAAGCCTCCCTGTGCTTGCTTCAGGTAACCTGGTGGTGGAAAATGACTGCCACCAGGAGGGGGCCTGGGCTTTCAAAACCGGCCTCCAGCCCACGGGGGAAATGCCTGGTGGAATAAAAGGCCTGTCCGGCCCTGGGTAGAAGGGATGGGATGGGGGCAGGGGGTAGTGGTAGTGCTAGTGCTACATCTGTTGTCTAGTGAACAGAATGGACAATCTGTACCACTAAGGACAATAAAAGTGACCTAAAATACCGTCCAGCACTATAAGAGAACACACAGCGCATATTTACTTCAGCTGCCTTTGTGTGCGTTTCCACGTACCTCAAGGCTACATCCATTCCCTGTATGTATGTATGTATGCATGTGATATTTCTATAGCACGAACCTAGACAAAAGGCAGCGGAGCACTGCACATGGTCAAAGCCACCGGTCTGGATGAATTTCAGCAGCTTGAACGCAATGAGGCCAAACCTGAAGCCATACTGCGGGCTTTGTCAGATGCTTCAGTGGAAAGAGCTTATTTCGCAGCCAACGCAAAGGCAAGAAACCTCGGCGCTACCTGGGATGGCGACACCATCCTCGATGCTCATATCTGTTCAGCGGGGCCCCTCCCGCAGCCGCAGCTAACCGAGCATTTATTAATCCTATCCATCATCGGGTGTTATTGGTTCCTTGATTAACTCCAGATTCGATTACTCCAATGCCCTGCTGGGAGGGTTACTTCAATATCCAATAGCAGCCTAGAGCAGGTACCGAATGCTGCAGCGCGATTGGTTCTTAACATCAGGAGAGCATGATGGGAAGAGCTCGATCATCGAAGCAGCTCCCACTCTCTGTGCCTTGCTTTGTTTAATTTAATGCATCAATGCAAGAGCACCTGTCTGCGGCAAGACCTTAAGGGGCCCCGCTACCTCCACAGAGCTCAGGGACTTGGGACATCTGGTGGTTCTTGGAATTCCACCTGTGGCAGAAGGGAGGACACAGGTTTGTGGTCATTGGCCAGAAGCCCTGCAACTCCTCATGGCCTGAGGTCAAGAGGAAAACCACCATTATTGAGTTTCAGGAAAGCTATGAAGCCCTATCCATCTCAATCGCTCCTCTAGGCGCTGTTCCTCACTCAACGTTGATCTCCTTTACTTAACGGAGCCATCGGTGCCTACAGTCAATTTGGTTTGTAAAAGAAAACTGTGAGCTCAAGCAGACCTGAACTCCTACGAGCTGAACATCGTATCGGTCTCTGGGGTCCAAAACAATGGGTCATCCGTGGATGCATCTCTCACCCATAGCTGCCAATATTGTGATCATAGGCGCTGTGTACCTCAGTGCTGAACAGGCCCAAGGGCTCTTCTTACATGGACAGACTCCATGTGTCTCACAAGGCAAAGCACGTGTAAGAACTAGTGTCCACACACAACCAACCTGCCACCGAAACACCCACATGGTCAACCAAACTACCACCAAGACACCCACACGATCAACACACTACCATGCAGATGCCCCACCTAGACACACACACACAATCAACAAAGCTACCACCAGGAGACCCCACACAATTAACCAAGCTATCTTAGAGACAGCGACGTAATCAACCAAATTATCACCAAGAACCAAGATGGCCACACTGTCAACCATGCTAACTTCAAGAAGCTCACACGATCAAACAAACTACCACCTGCACGTCAATATGATCAACCAAACTACCAACTAGATGCCCACATGATCAAGCAGAGTATCATCAAGACACCCACACTATCAACCAAACTACCACTAAGACAACCACTTGATCAACCAAACTACCACTAAGACACCCACATGATTAACCACGCTACCCTGCATATGCCCCACCACACACTCACACAATCAAAGCTACCACTAAGAGACCCCACATGATTAACCAAGCTACCACGAGACAGCCACATATTCAACCAAATTATCACCAAGAACGCCACACTATCAACCATAATAACCTCAATATCCTCGCAAGATCAACCAAACTACCACCTAGATGCTCACATGATCAACCAGACTAGCATCAAGACACCCACACTATCAACCAAACACCCATTAAGACACCCACATGATCAACCATGCTACCATGCAGATGCTCCACCTAGACACATTTACACAACCAACAAAGCTACCACTAGGAGACCCCACACGATTAACCAAGTCATTCCAGAGACAGCCACATATTCAACCAAATTATCACCAAGATGGACGCTATCAACCAATACTAACTTCAAGACGATCACACGATCAACCAAACTACCACCTACATGTCCATACGATCAACCTAACTACCACCAACACGTCCATATGTGCAACCAACTAAGATGCCCACATGTTCAACCAGACAAGCATCAAGACACCCACATGATCAACCAAACTACCACTAAGACACCCACACGATCATTGCCACATTACCTGCTGAACCTACATTGTCCAGGGATAAAACCACCAGCGAGTCCCAGACCCGCTCATTCGTCACCTTGACCTTCTTTTCCACTCTCCTCACCCGCCTTACTTGTATGCACTGATGACGCAACAGAAGATTCCCTTCAGAGTAGAAGTACGCACACAATGTCCGATACACCTTGGTCAGGAAGCATGGCCAGTCCGCAACAGCATCTCACCTTTTCAAGACCGTACTGTTTTGTTTCATCCTAGATACACAAGGAACCTACAGCTGGGCTCCAGTCCCAGGCAGGCTGGGTCTTTGCACCGCCCTTCATGAAGGTGCAAACAACAACCGAACAGAAAACTCCAACTGGTAGATACAAGGGCTGTCAAACTTCTCTATACCAGAGGAACTCTCTTGGTGATAACTCCACGCAGGAGTACTGTACAGGATTGCACTGGACACTACAGAAAGTGTACATACTGGGGGCCTAGAAGTCCCGTAACCTCAGCCATTCTTTCCTGTGATATACCCCGACATAAGATCTGCACCGAAACATATATACACCCATAATAGGCTACATTAAGATTTTTACACATATAGACAGAAACTAGTGTGTTTCCCTGTCTAATTATTTCTAAAAACGGAATAAAACAAGAAGTCTTTGGAGTGGCTCTTCGGACATGAGTGGTAGGCCAGTATTTGTGCATGTAGGCGGGGTAGGCAGTAATGGAAAGGGCAGGTTTCCTTCCACATCTACAGATGTTTTATTCTACAATGCTAATATTCACCTAGTGATTGTCCAACCTGTCCTAACTCGCCAGTCCGACCTGGCCAGTGTTGCCACCCTCGTCACTGCACCACGGACGACACTCGATGCGCAATGTCCTAAAATGTCCTAAAATAAATAATAAACAAACACTTGCTCCTGTAATGCCACATTTTGCTGGTAAGCAGACGCAACCAATTCCTGCCTTCTTAGTCACACGGGGGAAGCCTGCCAATGTCAAGAGGCGGCCACGCCAGGGGTGGGCACAGGGTGCAGTGCAGGCAGCCTTAAGCATGACCTGACCCACTCAAGGTGCCATGCGCAGTGTGCTGTGCTAATGACGTCCTCGGAGTGCTGCACCTTACAACAAGGCGTCTCTACCTGGAAGCAGGAATGTGGCGTGGCCTGGCACATGGAATGCCAATATTACAGCTGTGCGGCAAAGATCAACAGGGCAAGAAACTGGGTCAAATGTCTATCCAAGCAGCTGGGTCCGTTTCTACAATCCGATCGAGAAGTAACATGGGGCCACTGTAAACTGCATATGGAGTCACTGTCCACTGCACATGGAACACGGGGCCGCTGTCCACTGCACATGGAACACGGGGCCGCTGTCCACTGCACATGGAACACAGAGCCGCTGTCCACTGCACATGGAACACAGAGCCGCTGTCCACTGCACATGGAACACGGAGCCGCTGTCCACTGCACATGGAACACGGAGCCGCTGTCCACTGCACATGGAACACGGAGCCGCTGTCCACTGCACATGGAACACGGAGCCGCTGTCCACTGCACATGGAACACGGAGCCGCTGTCCACTGCACATGGAACACGGAGCCGCTGTCCACTGCACATGGAACACGGAGCCGCTGTCCACTGCACATGGAACACGGAGCCGCTGTCCACTGCACATGGAACACGGAGCCGCTGTCCACTGCACATGGAACACGGAGCCGCTGTCCACTGCACATGGAACACGGAGCCGCTGTCCACTGCACATGGAACACGGAGCCGCTGTCCACTGCACATGGAACCGCTGTACACTGCCTTCAACACAGGGAAAAAGGGACCCACTGACCTCTGCATGTGGGATGCGGACCCTGCTGCTCACTGCATAAGGAATCTGGGAGCCGCTGGACAGGGGATGTGGGATCCGTTGTAAAGCAAAAGAGCAACCCATTGATCTCCGTATGCGATATGCGGACTCTGCAGCTCTCTGCATAAGGAATGTGGGGCCAGCTGAAACGCGAAAGAGGGACCCTCTGACCCCTGCATATCAGATGAAGACCCTGCTGCTCTCTGCATAAGGAGTGTGGGATCCACTGGACAGGGAACGAGGGACCCTCTGACCTCTGCATGTGGGGTGCGGTCCCTGTTACAGGAACGTGAAGGTCCCTCCTGGGAGTGGTTTCTCCTTCTCATGTGCGTGGATTTAGAGTCACCCCCTCTCCCCGGGTGTAGAGGTCACGGCCTGTGGGGTGCTGTATTCACTCTAGTATATGCGCCCACTGCCCACAAGGGCCGGCATCTGGCACTTGGAAATGGGGATGAGCCATCCACTATGTGGCGCCCGGAGCCTACGAGCCCCTGTATTTCACAACATACAATAAACGTAAGGTGCAGAGTCCGAGTGCTGCACTCACATGCCACCGCTAGCGCCTTGAGGCCGCTGGGTCTGTATCACTATCACCTCAATATAGTGTGGTTCTATCCCTGGCATCAGGTGCCAACCTGTGACTGGCTGCAGTTGTTCTCTCAATCTAGCGCCAAGTCGCCCCGCTTGTTGCTGCTGTTCACCCTTCATCTACCACACGATCCCTAAAGCGCCTTTTAGTGTTGGTGTGGACTTCCTGTCTAAAAAGTCAAGGCAATCACCTCAGCTTCCTTCGTCCCCAGGGACTGGTGGTGCCTAGAGTCACAGAAAGCATCTCAGGGTCACCGTGGCTGCACCCTCCATGAGGCCACGAGAGCAGTAGGTGAGCAGGGTAAATAGGGTGTGGGTGGTGCCCGGTACCCGCACGCCGTGAGCCTCGGCTGTGCCCATGAACCACCGTGACCTGGCTGGGCTGTGTCCGCCGCCTCCAGGGTGAGGCCCTGGATGGATTACCTAGTGGTAGCTGCCCCAACGGCTAATCACGCCTGAAGGTCTCGGGGCGCTGTTCCTAGTCGTCGGGAGATCAAGTGATTTTACCCAAATCACAGGAGGTTGAGCCAACGCCGAGACTGGAACCTGGATTCCCAGCTCCAAAGTGGGCGGCTCTGACCGTTGCACCACATCCTCTCCACCTGCTACGTGGGATCGATTCCCATATATGGAGCACCGTAGCGAACTTCATATCTCGGGCCCAAGCAGCCAAGGCCAGTATGGGGAGTCCGGCTGTGGGCGTGCCCTAGGTATTACCCGGTTTCAACTAGCAGTGTTTGTTAATTCTTATACCACTTGCACTGCGGCATGCGCCACACCCGCCGAGCTACCACACTCAAGCTGGAGCCACATCCGGCCGGTGACGTCACCGCCCGGCCCGACGGATGCACATTACCAGTCCATTATCAGAGGAGACTCCCCTGCCCGCGCCGGCCCCATCCCTCCTCAGCCGCATCTGTCACGGCCGCCATCGGCCTCTCAAGCGCTCTAAATATTTCAGGCCGGCTGGGACTGCGGAGCCACTTCAGTGATGGAGATATGAGGAGGCTCGGCCGGAGGGGGCGGGGCAGGGAGAGGCATCAGGACAGGAATAACACAGAGGACCCTGGGCTGGGTGGGGGTATCATGCAGGACACACAGAGGACCCTGGGCTAGGTGGGAGTATCAGGCAGAACGCACAGAGGACCCTGGGCTGGGGTGGGCGGGTATCAGGCAGAACACACAGAGGACCCTGGGCTGGTATCAGGCAGAACACACAGAGGACCCTGGGCTGGGTGGGGGTATCAGGCAGAACGCACAGAGGACCCTGGGGGGGGGAGGGTATTAGGCAGAACGCACAGAGGACCCTGGGCGGGGGGAGGGTATCAGGCAGAACGCACAGAGGACCCTGGGCTGGGTGGGGGTATCATGCAGGACACACAGAGGACCCTGGGCTAGGTGGGGGTATCAGGCAGAACGCACAGAGGACCCTGGGCTGGGGTGGGGGGTTATCAGGCAGAACACACAGAGGACCCTGGGCTGGTATCAGGCAGAACACACAGAGGACCCTGGGCTGGGTGGGGGTATCAGGCAGAACGCACAGAGGACCCTGGGGTGGGGGGAGGGTATCAGGCAGAACGCACAGAGGACCCTGGGGGGGGAGGGTATCAGGCAGAACGCACAGAGGACCCTGGGCTGGGGGGAGGGTATCAGGCAGAACGCACAGAGGACCCTGGGGGGGGGGAGGGTATCAGGCAGAACGCACAGAGGACCCTGGGCTGGGGGGGGGGGGGGAAGGGTATCAGGCAGAACACACAGAGGACCCTGGGCTGGGTGGGGGGTATCAGGCAGAACACACAGAGGCCCCTTAGATGGGGGGGGGGGGGGTTATCAGGCAGAACACACAGAGGACCCTTGACTGGGTGGGGGAGGGTGTCCGGTAGAACACACAGAGGACCCTGGGCTGGATGGAGAGGGCGGGCACATTGTGTTTTCTGTGCATTCGTGCACTGTACACATAGCTCGAAGAGGCATCCATCCGTGTGGGGGTCGCAGCACATTATAGCCTCAGTATAGAGATTGTGTATAGACAGCGAGAGAGGACTCAGGAACTATCAGGACAACAACTTGGTGATTACATGGGATTCAGAGTGTTAGGTTTTTTAAAAAGTTCGCGCGGCGTAGCCATGGCAATTTGGTTGTGGCATGAATTCAAACAAGCATTGGCAAACAAAACAGGGCTCACTCTTTGGATCAATTGGCGTTGCCAATGCAGGCTGCGGCATCGGCAAACATCATTCAGTACAGCAAGAGAAGAACAAAAAAGTGCACGAGTAGGAGGACCACGTCATTCTGGAGGGACATGCATGCGTCACCACGCACACAAGTGCCAGCAGAATGACAAGGGCACCATTTTCCCTGGGTGCAGATGCACTTGGACCAGTAAATAAAAAAAATGTAAAAACTTTATTTTTTTTAGAGCAAAAGTGCAACATAAAAATAGAAGGGGACCGCAGTGGTGGGGGCGAGGCAATGGAGGAGCGAGTGGGGGAGCAGCGGAAAAGCAGTACACAAGGGAGAAAGCAACACCAGGGAGCAGAAGCAGATAATGAAGAGAAAAACATGGAGTCCGGGGGCCGTGGAGTTTGGTAGGGTAGAAGCATGCAAGAGACTGCGGACAGCACATGAGAGAGGGCTCCACCGCTGCCCCGGGGACGGCCACCTCCCCGGGGCGTAAATAGAAATGAGAGTGGGGGGGCGGCGCGGAACCCCCGGCAGCCCCGGGAACGCCAGCTTTGCAGGGCTTTAATTTAATACAGTGCAGGGGGCCACTTGGACCCCCCCCCACACACACACACACACAGCTCCCGGGACAGCCACCTCCCGGGGCATATCATTTAAAGAAATGCAGGGGGGCCCACACAGCCCCCTTGAGGCGTCGGGGACCGCCACCTCCCCGGGGCAAATATAACAAAATAATACAGGGGGTCTGTAGCGGGTGCCGGGGACCACCACCTCCCCGGGGCTAACGAGAACATGAGAGCGGGGCAGCGTGCCCCCCCGGAGCCATACATGGCCCTGGGGACCGCCACCCCCCAGGGCTGGCTCCAGCAATGTCCCAGGGTGCCCACCCCAGGACATTGCAGTGTGCTATGGCTTGTCGGGAGTATTAACTCTGCTCTGCTTCAAGTAAGGAAGAGCATATAAAATGCTCTTGCTTACTCGAAGCAGAGCAGAATTGCTTTCGGACAAATGGAGATGCATGTTAGCAGCTCCCTCAGTCCAAAACAAATGCCGGCTCCTGCAGGATGCAGGAAGCCGGCAGGGACCGCGGGGGCCTTGAGGCTCCCCCCGCAGTCCCCAACCGATGAGAGTGGGTGCCCAAGATGAGACCGGGTCACCACAGGAGAGGCCAGACCCTGAGAAATGGTGTCCCCAGGGCCGAAATCGGCCTGGGGGGGGGGGTGGCTGTGCGGCCCGCCTCCCTTTAAATAGATAAAAAAAGAAAGGCCAGGCCTCGGGGGGACGGCAATTCATAAAGGATTGTCCCCGGGGGATAGGGTCCCCTGGCCAATATCGGCCCAGGGAAAGGGGGCAACGCAGCCCCCTTCCTTAAAACACAGAAAGGAGAAAATAAAAAATAAAAAAGCCAGGCAACCCGCCGGAGGTCCCACCCCTTTCTCCACCACTCTGCAAATGCGCCTCATGGGGCGCTGCTGGGGGGTGAAGTACCCGTGGCTCCAGAGGGTCCTTGGGGGCCAACAAGCTCTCCTGTTCCGTCCAGTAAGTCTCACACAGGGGATTGCTGAGAGGTCTTTGGAGTCCACGCCCCCTTTCTCCACCACTCTGCAAAGCCCCTCCTGGCGCCCACAGCTGTGGTCCCCGACAGGCAGCAGGAAGTGAGCGTAAAAACACAGCAGGGTCGCTGTCGTGCCCTGGAGCACATTCCGCATCATTACAACCACTTGGCACTACCACTCACCCCTGAAGGTCGTGTCATGCGTGAGATCCCATTATAACTCAATCTACAGTCACTTTGAACCTACAGCAGCAACTCCTGGTGTAAGAATGAAACCCCAGGGCCTCTTCCTACCCCCCCGCCCCCCCTCCATCGCAGCCCTGCCACCCAGAGCCTGGCCTTCCCAGGGTGGTATAAGCTCTGATTTAGAGCCGTGTGTTACTGTTACAAAGCCCTGAATAACAAAGGTCCACGCAGCCGTTTATCAGACCTTATGTACCGCCGAGGAACCGTAGATCAGCAGGGGAGATGCAGGCAATTGTTGCCAGATTTAAGGACGTACGCATGGGCGCTACCTGGCGCCTGAATTGTGGAATGCTCCGCCCGTAGCAGGTCGTCCGGCCCAATCGGAAGACTTGTTTAAGAAACAAACTTAAAGCCTGTGTTTTTTTAGCTCAGGATGAAAGGCGGGGTTTGATAACTGCATTGAGGCTGGTGGAAACCTGTACCTAGCGCTGGGACACCTCTAACGAGGTAGCTATGCGCTTTAGAAATCGCATTATTATAGATTATTTCTCATCTCCTAGGGGTGTCATCTCACTCGCTTGGTTAACGGGTTGGGGGAGGCCCTTGGTAGTAGGTGGCACACCGTAACCAGGACTACATTCCCCTCCAGACTCCTTTAAATTAAAATCTTTAGTTACCGGCAAACTGCACTGTCTGAGCCAGTAGTGAACGCCCTTAAGGCCCCACAGTGCGTAAACCGATGGGGGGCGCTACATCAATAGTATGACCCAATTCACTCCCTACACATTTTACAGTAACCAAGAGGTCTGGAAAAAAGGCAGGTGAAGGGAAAACCAAACGAGCATCACTTTTAGTTTACACTTTCTCGTTATTAAGATGCCCTAGTGCCACAGCGGAAGGCTTCTAGGCGCTCGATGTGTTGGGGGGGGGGGGCGGTGGGGGCCTCGCTGAGACCGGGCGTGCCTGGCAGTGCCCCGAGTGGTGCTGGAGGTGCCTCGGCAGAGCGGGGGTCTTCCTGTGAGGTGCGTCAGCAGGGCTCTGCCCTCCCCAAGGCACTTGGAGACACACAGGCCTGCGGTGCCCTGGCAGCGCCATGAGTGGTGCAGGTAGTGCCTGGTAGCTTCGTGAGTGGGGCAGGTAGCGCCTGGCAGCTCCGTGAGTAGTGCAGGTAGTGCCTGGCAGTGTCGTGAGTGGAGCAGGTAGCGCCTGGCAGCGCCGTGAGTGGAGCAGGTAGCGCCTGGCAGCGCCGTGAGTGGAGCAGGTAGCGCCTGGCAGCGCCGTGAGTGGAGCAGGTAGCGCCTGGCAGCGCCGTGAGTGGAGCAGGTAGCGCCTGGCAGCGCCGTGAGTGGAGCAGGTAGCGCCTGGCAGCGCCGTGAGTGGAGCAGGTAGCGCCTGGCAGCGCCGTGAGTGATGCCTCGGCACAGAGCTGGGTGCTGCCTTCCGGTACCCAGAAGGGCGCTCCCCATCCCCGGGCTCTTACTCACACACAGTCACCTCCTGCTTGGGGTTCGCAGGCGGGCCTCGAGGCGCTTCGCATCTGTAATCTCATTACTCATGAGCTCTGAAGGGACGTTGAGCCCTCGGAGGACTGAAACAGAGTTTGGCAACTTCCTTAGTAAACCCGACCCCCTGCGGCTGCGCCCTCCCGCCCCCGGAGGGGCAGTACACGGAGGCCTACAAAGGAGGCCTGAGTCACAGAAGGGGGGGGGGGCAGAGCAGGTGCACCCCTCCCAGCCCGGGCGAGGTGGACTGGGATAGGAGCAGGAAGGCAGGCGGCCCCCAGGGGGCGTCTGAAGCCCCGCGTGGCATCTCGGCTGCCACGGTTCAACCGCAGGCCAGTACCGAGGGGTTTGGGCGCCCAAGAACCTGCGGTGGAAGGAGCAGGGTGACCCCAAAAAGAGAAGCACCGGAAACAGACGGCTAGTTTATTCCCACTCTCGACCTGTCAGGACAACCTCAAGGTTATTAAAAAGGACTCTCACCCCTGGAGCGCTTTACCGCTGAGCCCCTCAGCGCCCCCCCCCCCCCAGAAATCCGCTGCTTCCGGCAGGGCTCAGCCTGGTCAGTCAAGGGAGCTCTCTGGGCCAGTACAGGGAGCTAGGATTAACATTGCCTAAAATACCCTATTTTATCATGAAATGTTAGCCCCTGAAGAGGACAACATCCATGTATACGCCCCAAGCCAGGGGATGGAAACCATGACCATTCTATGGGACCGGGCCCATAACCGGCCCTAAATGAAAGGTGAGGCATCTAAGAGCCAAGTCGGGACCCGTGGCAGCCCTCTAAGGAGAGAACCCACAGCCAGGCTGTAAACAAAAGGTCAGAAACAAAGTCAGGATCGGGAACCCCCAAAAAAGACCGCAATAAAAGCCCAGGAACCTGAATACAGGATTGGGGACCGTGGCCACCCTCCAGGGCCAGCACCCATTACCATGCCCTGAATGAAGTTTCAGGGGCCTGGGACTTAAGCACGAGGTCAGAACCGTGACGTCATCTGGCGTCAGGACCCATAACCTAATGGAAGGTCACGGAGCAGGAACCTGAACCCGGGGCCGGGAACGGATATCACCTTATATGGGCAGGACAACAAGAGCCGCTCAATCTATGAACCAGGAAGTAGAACAGCGCTATCAATGAGAGGCGGAAACTCTGGACCGCGCCCCCGGAAAGACTTCCCCCCCAAGACTCCCCTTCAGGAAATGTCAGGATAAACAACCAGACCCCAGCTAAAATAGCAAGGGGGGCAGCGCAGGTCCAGGTGGGTGGAGTTCGTGCCAATGTTGGTGATATCCACACGTGAAAAAAATGCCAATAAAATAAATTCAAATTGCACTAATTTATACAGTGGTTTTCCGGAGAGATCCGACTCTCATTGACAGTGCGGCAACGACTCTGTAATAATCTGTGATGGTTATATCAACCTAACATCTTATCTTGTCATTTATATTATGTGTATTGACTGGTCATCTTATTACCAGTGTTCCTGTAGAATGTTTCTATTGCTTAGCAATTATAGAATGTTAGTGATGCACTCTTGAGTTGGTGTCTGTTGGAGCAGGATGCTGTTTAGCTGGCTCCTTATCCATGTAGCTGATAATAAATACACTCAAGACAACCACCGTTTCCTGCGCAATTACTACATTTGATTGGCGACGATCCTGGCTACATGGACAACCCACGCGTGCTAATCATTTTTGCTGAAGAGCCGTCTACTATCAAGTCATCTCATCTTTGAGATTTTGTTTTTCTCAACTCCATTTTGAAGTCGGACTTTCAACCATCTGTTTACACAGGGTTTGCCTTTTCCTCACCAGATGCGAGTATGGAAGTTGTTGGACCCTTACTGCTGCCTCATCTGACATGGTAGGACGTTTTTATTACAACATCCTGCCCACCGTTTTCCTACTTGTTTGACTACCTAAACCTCTACTTTCACTCCACTCGCAAAACGCTCTGTCTGCACCCCATTATTTAATTACTTCTTTATCTACTGCCCAGTGAGCCCCGCAAGTTGTACACGGTCGTTATTTTTTTTTCAAGTTAAATTTAACTGCTCGCGCTCACTGATGTTATCTGAGCCTTGCCTACCTCACGCATTGTATCGTCACAACTCGCGCTCACCATCCTGCTGTCTCTGACACCCAGCGCCTGCTTGCGAACCTCTGCTCTTCATCTCCATGCCGACTGCCTTGAATGAAACCGACGTCTCATCGCGCATACCACGCTTGGTGTCATCACGCTCAACTACGTCTGGGGGCCAACTTGGATCAGGCTTTTGTCCTCATTGCCTCTCATTTCACTAAAGCGTCATCGTGTATCATTGACGTTTTGGAGGCCATCTTGGAGTTATTTTTTACTTGTAATTCTTCGTGTGATACACACACCACTTCAGTACTATTATTTCCTTAATGTGTATTACGAGCGGTGATACACACACCTCCTGCTACTTGTCCTGTGTGTTTCACGCGGTGATTCACACACCACTTGTCATAGTGTGCACTCCACGGTGACACACACACCCATATTTTTTTATGTTTGTGTATTTCACGCGGTGATATACACACCACTTCAATACTGTTACATTTTTAACGGGTATTACGAGCGGTAATATACACACCAGCTTAACTATTATACTCGTGTGCGCTGCTACTCATACACAACATTTTTCTGTTTAAAAAAAAAAAAAAAAAGTTACATCCTGCTCATTGTGTACATATCACGGTGATACACACACCATTTATGCCTGCATAGTCTCCCTCCTGCTACTTGTCCTGTGTGTTTCATGCGGTGATTCACACACCACTTGTCATAGTGTGCACTCCACAGTGACACACACACCCATATTTTTGGTGTTTGTGTATCTCACACGGTGATATACACACCTCTTCCTTTCCAATCTTCGCGTCTCTTTTGCGTTTCTTTGCTCTTTTCTTATTTTATCTATTTTTTTATCGTCTTTTATAACAGTTCTTCTTTCTGATTTTCCTTTTCTTTATCTTGAAATGAGTACCCTTCAGTCTGTCAATCCTCCTCCTGCGTTTTTTGACACTCCTGGAGAACCACCCATCACATGGGAGGTTTGGCACGACGCATTCAAGACGTATCTGGGTGCCATAGGTGCAGCCAGATTTTGCGCCGACAGAAAAAAATGTTTACTTTTACATTCCCTTGGATTTGAAGGAAGATCTGTGTTCAAACATTTACCCAACTTACAACAAGAAGAAGGTGTGCAAAACGATGAATATAGTGAAGCAGTACAAAAACTCAAACTCCGTTTTGACAAACAACCAAATCTTATGGTCCTTAGGCATACATTTTTTAAGAGAAAACAATCTGATAGCGAAGACGTGGACTCTTACATTTCTGTTTTACGTAGGTTAGCAGCAGATTGCAAGTTTGAGAATTTCACGGACCAACTCATCAGAGACCAATTTGTGTGTCAGTGTAAAGGCAAAAGCATTAGGCAGAAGCTTCTTACTATGGGTGATCCGTCTCTTGATGATACTATTAAACTAGCTAAAAGCATAGAAATTTCTATGGTTTCACTAAAAGAATTAGATGAAAAGGTTACGGAACCTGTCAATGCAATTAACCTAAATTCTTCTGTGAAATCTGTTAGGAAATCTTTTAAAGGTAATAGTAACTATCTAAGTAAGCCAACTAAGTCAAGAACATCATTTAGTGTAGGGTCCAATGTATGTTTGAGGTGTGGAAACCCGCCTCATACTAAAGGATCACGTTGTCCTGCAACTAACGTTACGTGCAATTATTGTAAAAAGACAGGACATTTTGCCAAAGTCTGCCTGAAGTTGAAAAGTCAAAAGGGTCTAAAGAAACCTGTGGTATGCCTAATTGACTCTGACTCTTCCTCTGATTCTGAGGTGGTTTCAGTGGTCACCGATATTAATGTTGTTGATTCCTCAGGTTCCCATGAGGTTGGTGAAGGAGATCCTAGATCCTGTGTCGATCCCATAGTTGATATTAATGTGGGGAGCAAATGTATCAAACTCCTAGTTGAGTCTGGTGCAAAGATAACAATGATTACACAAAGACTTTTCGATGAGACTTGGAATGGAAGTCAACCGCTACTTCCTCCAGATCGATCTCCTGTATCATATGAGGGCCGGAAAATTGACCTGCTGGGTTTCTTTGAAGAGGAGATGTGCTTCAAAGGGAGGAAAATAAAAGGGAAGATTTATTTTGCAGTTAAAGGACTAAACATTTTAGGATGGTTTCATCAGGGGCTATTTGGTATGATCCTTAAGCCTGGTACCAAAGAGCAAGTTCTTGTCGTTGGCTGTCCTGATGAAGTTCAAATGCTCAAGGATAAATTTCCTTCTGTCTTCAGTTCTGACTTAGGAAAGATTTGTGGTTTTAAGCACAGAATAATAGTCAAAGAAGGGTCTATTCCTGTGAAACATAAACTTAGAGGGGTACCTTACAGTGTGAGAGATGACCTAGAAAAAGAATTGTTGTTATTGTGTGAGAAAGGTGTAATTGAGCCTGCTGAGTCATCTCTTTGGCTTTCTCCCCTTGTAGTCGCCAGGAAGAGGTGTGGTCAACTCAGGATCTGTGTTGACTTAAGGTCTCTCAACAAGGAGATCTGGGTTGATTCACATCCTCTTCCTAAAATAAATGACCTCTTTGCTTCTACTAAAGGAGCTAAGTTTTTTACCAAGCTCGACCTTGCCTGTGCCTACCACCAGGTTGAGCTACATCCGGACTCCCGTCACCTTACTGCGTTTGTGTCTCCTTTAGGCACTTTCCAATACCGACGTATGCCTTTTGGTCTGGCATCGGCTGCGTCGGTATTCCAGAGGGTGATGAACAACATTCTCAAGGGAGTCGAGGGTGTTTTAGTCTTCCAAGACGATGTTCTCATCTTTAGAAAAGATATTGCTTCGCATGATAACATTTTGCATAAAGTACTAAGTTTGTTTCAGCAACATGGCGTAGTGCTTAAATTAGAAAAATGTAAGTTCTTTTGTACTGAAGTTGAATACCTAGGGCATGTGCTTTCTCATGAGGGTGTTAAGCCCAGACCTGTTCTCCTCGAGGCACTTACCAATGCTTCTTCACCCACTGACAAGACTGGAGTCAAATCTCTACTGGGACTTTGTGAATATTATTCGAGGTTTATTCCTCATTATGCTACTATAGTTTGTCCCATAAGTAACCTTCTCAAAAAAGGGATCAGGTTTGATTGGAGTGATGAGTGCGTGTCTGCTTTCAGCGAGGTTAAAGATCTTCTTGGGAAGAGCACGGTTCTTAAACCTTTTGACCCCAGTTTACCGTGTTGTTTGACTGTCGATGCTAGTCAAGTAGGTGTTGGTGCCACCTTGACACAAGTGGAGGATGGGCTTGAAAAGACCATAGGTTTTGCCTCTAGGGTTCTAAGAGCTGCTGAGTTACAATATTCAGTCATTGAGAAGGAGCTCTTAGCCTGCACATGGGCGATTGAAAAGTTCCGCCCATATATTTGGGGTAAACGTTTTCTACTCCAAACTGATCACAAGCCCCTTGTCAATATATTAGGTGGGAGTTTGATCAAGTGTTGCACTCCTAGAATTATGAGGATGGTTACTAAATTGCTCCAGTACAAATTTGATGTGAGACACATTTCTGGTGGGAAGAATGTGAGGGCGGATTTTCTCTCTCATTATCCTGACAGTGACATTCATGATGATGAAGTTTCCTTCTCTGATCTCATCGAAGAGGATTGTGAAGATTGTTTGGTTGCTGGTGTGGATATTCCTGAACTTAAATTTTGCTCTGAAGATGAATGGAAGTCAGCATTTTGTGATGATAGTGTCCTACAGGAAGTTGGTAACCTGGTCAGGAGTGGTTGGCCAAAGGAGAGAGTACTTTCTTCTTCACTACAACCTTTTTCCAAAATTGAGAATGAAATTTCCTTAGAAGATGGTATTTTGTTACGGAATGATAAATTTATTCCTCCACATGTGTTTAGAAGTAAAATTATTGAGAGGGCACATGAGGGACATTTAGGTTCTTCATTTACCAAACGTCGTGTACGTGAGTCGTTTTGGTGGCCTGGAATGGATTCAGAAATTGACGAGTTTGTTGTGAATTGTTATGTTTGCAAAACATCAGACAAGTGCCTTAAAACTTCTGTTCCTCCTCTCATGCCTGTTGAGTGTCCAGATCGTCCCTGGGTTAAGCTCGGTGTGGATGTCATGGGACCATATAATATGCTTTCTGGGGGTACCAGGTTTATTTTGGTTCTGGTCGATTATGCCTCGAAATGGCCTGAGTACAAGCTTGTCAAGGATGCTGATACCAAAAGTGTTGTGGATTTCCTGAGTGATGTCTGGACCAGGGAGGGATTTCCAGAAACACTTGTTTCCGATAATGGTAAACAGTTTGTTAGTAAGGATTTTGAATCATTTTTATCTTCCTCTGGTGTCAAGCATGTGAAAAGTTCATTTTATCATCCTCAAGGGAACGGACTTGTGGAAAGGATGAATCGTGTTGTTGGAGATTGTGTAAAAATGGCTAAATCCAGCAACCATGACGTTTTGAAGGCTTTGAACAGCATGATATGGTTTTACAGAACCACTCCCCATTCGTCCACGAAGGTGTCTCCTTTTGAATTGATGAGGGAAGGAAGGCTAATACTTCATTTCGCCCTGGGTGGATGTCTAAATGGGTTAATACTGAGTCGGATGTTTCCAATTTGATGAGTGTGGTGAAGCGGAATGTTTCTTCTGCCCAGTCTAAACAAAGAACGTATTTTGACTCAAAGAAAGGTTCTAAGACGTCAATTCTTAAAGTTGGCGATACTGTCAAAATAAGGAAAACCCACCATGTCAATAAAGGTGAAAGCAAATTTGGTCCACCTGTAAGAGTAATTAAGTTGGTGGGAAATGCGGTTCAGGTCGACGGGGGATTTTGGTGGAACTTAAGCAAAGTTGCAAAAGTTAAAAGTTCTGTCTGTGATCGATCCTCCATCCAAGGAAATGATTCTCCTGTTGGTAATGAGTCTATTCATGGGGGTATCAGGAGGAGTTCCCGTGTTGTTATCAAACCTACGAGGTATAGAGTTTAATCAGCCCTATGTGTTGTAACCTGTAGGCACAGAGTTTGTTATAATTACATTTTTTTTTTTTTTTGTTGTTGCTATTTCAAGAAAGGAAGGTAATGTAATAATCTGTGATGTTTATCTCAACCTAACATCTTACCTTGTCTTTAATATTATTTGTATTGACTGGTCATTCTATTACCAGTGTTCCTTTAGAATGTTTCTATTGCTTAGTAACGACAGAATGTTAGTGATGCACTCTTGAGTTGGTGTCTGTTGGAGCTGGATGCTGTCTAGCTGGCTCCTCATCCATGTAGCTTATAATAAATACACTCAAGACATGTACAGTTTCCTGCGTAATTACTACATTTGATATTAAGGAGATTTGATGGGACCTATTCTGGAAGAGCCAAGTCTTTAATAGTTTCCGGAAAGGAAGTTCCTTTTTGGCAGATCGCAGAGAGCGGTGGAGGCTATTCCACCATTTAGCCGCATTGTATGCAAAGGAGCGCCCTCCGTATTTTGGGCTCCTGACCATAGGTACTTTGGACAAATGTGCATTAGAGGATCGCAAAGCTCTCCCAGGAAGATAGAAGGATAACAATGAGCAGGGATCAAAGGCCCTTCGTCAAGGAGTGCCCTGTGGGCGATAAAAAGTGATTTAAGTTTGATCCTCTTGGCCACCGGGAGCCAATGAAGAGAGCTCAGGGCTCGTGGGCGGATTGATGACGGGTTATACCTGCAGTTTCATTATTGTGGTTTTAGGAGCTCCCAAGTGGAGTGACTTCCGCTGGACACCCTGGCTTCCAGGAGAGATCGGAGCCACCAACCACATCCCACACAAGGGTCAGAAGGCAAAATCACATCACAAACACATGGGGCTGATTCCCAACCGCAACGCCTCCGAAAGGCAAACATCATGTCTCCACCAATGAGAGGCCACATCCTCCACCAACCACCAATCCTTCCATGAAAGGCCAGGACCTCAGAGCGCACGCGCTCTGGAAGAGGTTCGGATGCCAATGGTATGGAACCCCACTATACCCTGCGTAAAAAGTCCTGCTCCCCGACCTCACCCTTGAAGAGGGCTGGAACACCGCTCACTCCCCTTCAAGGGGCTAGGGCCCTTGCTCAGACCTTTAAATAGACGAGGACCCTCCGAGGGGTCCAGTAGGGGCGGCGAGTTCAAGGGACAGGGCGGGCGCAGGATCCAAGAAGCCCCGGAAGTAGTGATATATGTTCCAGAGAGCCCCGGAAGTAGTGATATATTGTTTCTTGAATAGTAAATAGTCAAAGGAGGGCATTAAGAATGCAGAAAGGTTTCCTCGTGGTTTACTTCCGGGGGAAACCGGAAGCAGTGGGAGATATGCCGACATTTACAATAAACACAAAATGTGTTCATAAGCTCCCGCTACCTGTGCACAAACACCCTTACAATGCCCATAGTGAAAGGACACTGTCCAGCAATGTACCCCAATAATGCCCTCTTAGCCAACAACCCCAGATAAAGCCCAGAAGGGTATCAACGCTCTCCCACGCACGTGTGCTCTCCAATAACCCCCAGCTGTCACCAGGAGCACCCTCGCAGTAGCCCACCAATAGGAAGAGAGTAGCAGTCACTTACCCATTAGTAGAAGCATGACCACCAGCTGTGGCACAGGGTGGCCCATGGCTCTGCTCCTGCCAAGTCCTCTCTCTCTGCCCCCCTGGGCGCTGCCTACGCCCAGTCACACGTCTCGAGAGATCCTTGCACGATACGGTCTATGAATCCACAGATCCAGCCAGAGCAGGGGTCCCAGGTGTCTCACAGGGGTCAATCCCAGGGGTCTGAAAGCTTCCAGTGCCAGGCGCTCTGATATCACACATTCAGGTACAACTCACGCCGCGCGGCCATGGACTCCGGCCTCCGGAGGAAGGAAGGCATGCCCAGATGCCCGCGCCAGCTGCAGGGGCAAGGGAGCCCAGGAAAGCGACGTTTGCCTCCTGGAGAGAGCCAATCCCTCCCAGGCAGGCCCTGTTCTTGTCAATCACCAAAGACTTCAGGGGCAACGCTCGGTCCCTGCCCTAAGGCAGTGAGCCCACTGGCACAAGGGACAGCGGTCACCCAGTCTCTGCCGGCGCTGACTTCTCCCACCGAACCGTGGATCCGGGCACCTGGAAGAAACAGAACAACAAGGGTGAGGGCATCTTCCGGGGTTTGCTGTGAATCCAATCGCATCAGGGTCACAAGTCTTTGACACACTGCCCACCAGTGCTAAATACGCATGCTGCCCACCAGTGCCAACCGCAAAACTGCCCAACAGTGCCAAATACACACACTGCCTACCAGTGGCAACCACGCACACTGCCCACCAGTGCCAAATATACTCACTGCCCACCAGTGCCAACCACACAAACTGCCCAATGATCGCCAACTCCTCAATGAGCCACTTGTGCAGGCTTCTCGCACTGCCCCCCAACTCCACACAGCGACCATGGTGCCAAATGTACACACTGCCCACCGGTACCAAGTACACCCGCTGCCCACCAGTGCCAACTGCACACAATGCCCACCAGTGTCAACCGTGCAAACAGCCCAATCATGACCAGCTCCTCAAAGGGCCACTTGTGCAGGTTGCTCGCACTGCCCACTTACTCCACACACACTGACCACAAAGCCAAATATACACACAGCCCACCAGGGCCAACCGCACACACTTCCCACCAGTGCCAACTGAACAAACTGCCCAATCATTGCCTGCTCCTCACAGGGCTACTTGCGCAGGCCTCTCACACTGCCCCCCTCCCCCCCCCCCCCAACTCCACACACTGACCATGGTGCCAAATGTACACACTGCCCATCAGTGCCAACCACGCACACAGACCAATCATTGCCAGCTCCTCACAAGGTCACTTGTGCAGGCCCCTCGCACTGCCCGCTAACTCCACACACTGACCACCATGCCAAATGCACACACTGCTGACCAGTGCCAGCCGCGCACCCTGCCCATTCATTGCGAGCCGCGGACACTGCTCACCATTGCGAAACTGTCACACAGCCTCCCAGCGCCCGCACCTGCACTGCCCTCAGTGTGAACACATCACACTGCCTTGCTACCAGTATGCACCAGAGCACTGGTCACTTCTGCCCAGAGCGATGACCAAGGCCATGCAAGCCCGTGTGGGAGCAGCAGACTACTGGTCACTTCCACTGCAAGCCGCCCAGAGCGACAGACCAGGTCATGGCTACCAGCAAACATGTTCCCCAAAAGTTTGGTCTGTGATGTGCCCAAGGGCCGCCTTGATGCATGCAGGGTGGCAGTCAGGGGTAGGGTTGGCAGTAAGGTGCATGTAAGGGAAGCAAAGCATATACATCTAGGGGCTGAACTGCACAATGTGAGACCAGAAAACATGGGATTAACCAAATTGTTACCAAATTGTGTGATCCTAGGCAATTGTTTTACCTAACCCTCCGTCACCTTTTTTTCATTATCACATATAAGAGGACCTGGATATACCCGACTTGAGGATGTGCACTGTACAAAACCTTCTCCTGTGTTTGGTTTAATGAACTATAATGTTGTTCATGTGTAATAAGAACCCAGGACACCCAAAGAATGCACATGACGACTGACTTGCCTCGTAGGTCACTAATGGCATTGTTGTGGGGTGAACTTTTTTCAAATCATGTGTGGTCAAAATGTTTATTGTTTAGTTAATTAAAACCACAGCAATGTTCCAATAATCAAGATAGTTTAACGGTGTAATGTATCAATTTAAAACAAATACTTTTCAATGCACTGATATATAATCCAACGTACCATGGGCAAACGCACCTACATGTTAATGAAATACACTTTTTTGAATTTTGAAGAGACTTTATCATACTTTTACACTTTTGCTGCAAGATGTCTGTAAAAATGAAGGGGTTTCTAAAGGTAAGCGGAATAAACGAGGCGCGTCAGTTGTACTAAGCGGACTTTTTATCTCTGCAGAGCAAACACCGTACATGCTTCACACAACTATTTTTTTTCTGGAAGAGAGAAAGGCCAATGATGGTAAAAAGTAACCTAGGTGCGTCGACACAAGACTAGTTATTCATTGGTAAATAACATTTTGGATGGAATTGCTGAATGTGTCCACGTTTCTCAGGCACAAAGATGCCCTTTCTATCGCCGTGTGTTAAACTATCACGATAGCGGCACATTTGCCTTTAGTCGTAGGACATGCTGAATATTTTGAATTTCCCTGTGGCATTGTTCCAAAGCACCTACACCTGCCCCTACCCCAAGACTTTAAGCAAATCCCTGCGGAGCGGGCAGTGGTTGGCACCCTGGGCACCAGGCAGTGGCAGAGAAAACAGAGGCTTCAAAGGCCCAGAACAAAGGACCGAGAACAAAGCCTGGAGGTGAAGGCAGACGGGAGGCGCAGCTGGGGTGTGTAAACCTCCGAAGATTCCCTCAAGAGGCGACAGCGAGGTCTGCATCACTGTCCCCAGAGTAACATCGGACTCGAAGCACCCGGAGAATGTCGGGATAGGCATTCCCAGGCCAGAGTACAGCGACAGGCTGTCGGGATAGGCATTCCCAGGCCAGAGTACAGCGACAGGCTGGCAGGATATGCACTCCCAGGCCAGAGTACAGCAACTGTTGGGATAGACACTCCCAGGCCAGAGTACAGCAACTGTCGGGATAGACACTCCCAGGCCAGAGTACAGCAACTGTCGGGATAGACACTCCCAGGCCAGAGTACAGCAACTGTCGGGATAGACACTCCCAGGCCAGAGTACAGATCAGGCTGTCGGTATATGAAATGAAATGAGGGATTTATAAAGCTCTACAAAAACCTGAGGGTGTCTAGGCGCTGGATAGACCAGTAGGCAGGCATCGTATTAGGCAGATGTGTTAATAGAGCCAGGTTTTTAAGCGCTTCCTGAATTGAAACAGGTTAGATTCATTTTTGAGAGAGGTGGGCAGGGAGTTCCAGAGTTTAGCAGTGGTGTAAGCAAAACTTTTGCCTCCCCATTTTACTTTGAATATCTTTGGGATAGATAAGTTACCACTGTCGGATCATCTTAGTGATCTGACCGGGATGTAGGGTTTAAAGAGTTGCAACAGTTGCCATGGACCCTTACCATGTGTGGCCTTGAATGCAATACATAAGGCCTTAAACTGAATGCGCTTACTGATGGGCAGCCAATGTAGCTCTGCGAGAGCCTTGGAGGCTGAATCAAAACATTTTGAGTGGTCTGCAGTCTATGTAAACTGCGCTTGCTCGTGCTAGTAAGGAGGGCGTTGCAGTAGTCCAGCCTCGAACCAATTAAGGCTGTGACCACTGTGTAGTATCCTGCATTTGTAATGTAATGTATTTTACCACCCCTGTTCAGCCAGTGCCTGTGCTCTGACTCATTAGAATGTTGGAGTCTTCATGTGCCTCGGAATGTTGGGACACAGAGAGGTGAAGTGACAGTTGGACATGGGCTGAGCAGCATACAGGCTGCTCCTGGTGGGGCTCTCCTTCACAACTCAACTACTTGTTGTTCTGAACTATTCAACATGTTACCTGCTTGAATAAAACATCTTTACTTACTACCTTCCTGCGTGGACCTCCTCACTACATTTATTTGGCGACGAGGATGGGATACTATGGTGGGTCCCCTTGGCACATCATCTATACGTTCTTGGACTCTGGGTCACAGTCCTTCAAGGGTTCATTTGTAGATTTCACATATGTACACCTTACACTTCTTTCATCCCAACACAGGGATGGCAATGGGTTCTAGCTCCATTTGCTATATATACACACGTGCCTACACGGACTTATTATGGTTTTCACCCTAACACAGGGCACCGTTTCATGGGCCACAGTCCCATTTACACAGCTTCCCCTACACAGGGTACAGTTTCATGGGTCACAGTTCCATTTACGTTTACACATTCACCCTCATACAGGGTTATAGTCCCATCTTTACAGGGCAGTACTGTATACATTTTTGTATATATCACACGTAGGAAGCTTGGAAAGCATACTGTATCTAAGCCCAGCACACTATGGGCTCACACTCTGTAGAACTATCACAAAAGCAGAATGTCCGTTTCGTTTAAAAAAATATATAATCCATAACACAGTAGGCAAATAAACAGAAGCAATGTCACAAATGGAGGCAGATAAAGCACGAGAAACCGCAATCCACTGTAGCACGCGCAATGTGTAGTTGTAAACCCTCGTGCACTGACAGCTGAAATGAGTTCCAAAAGGGCATTTGGGCTCGAAAACCAAGGAAAAAATGTACATACCGAGTTCAGGACTCGACCGTGTAAAAGGCAATTTCTTATTCCTAAAATGTGCCAGAGTACCATAGCTGACGAGCAATGCCCAAAACTGAAAGGAGATCCAAAGTAAAACTCTTACTTTTATTTTGAATGAGAAGTCCACCGGGAGCGGTTGCATTGCCAAAACATAGAATAGATTCCTCCGAAATGAGACACTGAAGAAAAAAAAAACTAAGATCCCACGACGCGCAGTAGTCCAGGAGCTTCCGTGCTGCTTAAAATCACAATAAGGCGGCACGTAAGATGCGCAGCGCCGGGTGGCTGCCAGCGCGTTGGGGTGACAAAGCGTCCCATATCAGCACGAGAAGCTGCCTATCAACGAAGACATGATGTGAGGGCAACACGCGCAGAAAAATGAAGGTAGGGGTGCACGCGGAAAATAACGGAAAATTCATTTGAGTTCCAACTAACAAAGCAGCGGTTTAACGGCCAAAGCAAAAAGGTCCCTTGTGAGAGAAACTGTAACTGTCAAATGAATGTCTCACCGATAATGTCCCAAATCCAGGTCAGCACGATAACATGTAGGCAATCCTCATCTGAAATGACTTGAAATGTGACCAAATATGCGTATCCCAAGACAGGAACACTGTAGGTGAAGGGGAATGAGCGCGAAGTATGAGGCAAAGGTTGAAATCTTTACACATTTGATGATGCCACCTCAGAAATACGCCGCAAACAAACACAGCTGCCAACACTAGTGCAACCCCTAATGAAAGTCAGCAAAAAGTGCACAGGAACACACAATGCAGGGAGCGCAATACATCAGCGTCAGCCACACAGTTCCTGGTTAGACACTGGAAACTCCCATACTGGACATTGTAGAATGGAGACTGACCTTTCACTACCACATCCTCTTACCACTGTTTTGAAATAGTGGTGGAATAGAAAGGTGACTAAACGTTGTAGAATTAGTACTACAGACTGTAGTGGTACATCCAATGTCCAAATAATGTAGAGTAGATGAGCACAGCACGCCAGGGCTAGGGCTGTCCGGTGGTGAGGACACTGGTGGGGCTCAACTGCGTTGTGCTTCATCTTACTTGTGTTGTTGTCTTCTTTTCTTTTTGATGCTTGTTTCTCGCTTGTTGTCGTCATTCATGTTGATTGTAGAACACGCATGTTTCATTATGGCACCTTTTCGTTTCCAGTGGATACCTCCTCGTGTATTTTTTGCCGCCTTCAAAAGTAGTCTGTAGTTCTGTGGTCTACAGGTCCTCTTTTCTTTTGCATGTCTCTGAAGTGCAGAAGTAACGCGTTGGTTCTTCGCCAGCTCGTCGCCAAATAAATGTAGTGAGGAGATCCACGCAGGAAGGTAGTAAGTAAAGATGTTTTATTCAAGCAGGTAACATGTTGAATAGTTCAGAACAACAAGTAGTTAAGTTGTGAAGGAGAGCCCCACCAGGAGCAGCCTGTATGCTGCTCAGCCCATGTCCAACTGTCACTTCACCTCTCTGTGTCCCAACACTCCGAGGCTCATGAAGACTCCAACATTCTAATGAGTCAGAGCACAGGCACTGGCTGAACAGGGGTGGTAAAATACATTACATAACAAATGCAGGATACTACACACTGTTTTCCTGAGCTCTAATGGGATGAACGGAAGTACTTTTTTCAGGATTTTGAGAATGAAAAAGCAAGCCGCTGTGCTGTGATTGATCTGGGATTCAAAGGAGAGCTTGGAGTCGAAAAGAACTCCGAAGTTCTTAACCTTGTTGGCTGGTGTTGAGGGAAGGCCCATGTGACTTGGCCACCAGCTGTCTGACCAGATGATAGGCGTGTTGCCAAAAAGCATAACTTCTATTTTTGAAGTATTAAGTTTAAGACAGTTAGTCTGCATCCACTTCCCTATGTGGCTCATGCAGTTTTTGAATTGAGATGCAGTATCTGTGGACGAGCTGTTGATGGACACGATGATTTGTGTGTCGTCCGCATAGGACACCAGCGTAAATCCGAAGGTTCTTATTAGCTTGGCCAGAGGGGTGACGTACAGGTTAAAAAGAGTGGGGTTCAGCGAAGAGCCCCGAGGTACTCCACAAGGTAGCGAGAAATCCGGGGCGACAAATGAGTCAAGTGCCACAGATTGAGTCCTGTTTGAAAGAAAGAATCCGAGTAGGAGGAGTGCTTTATCCCTGATTCCCAGCAAGGCAAGGCGCTCAACCAACACATCGTGGTTGACCGTGTCGAATGCTGCTGAGAGATCTAGAAGGAGAAGGGCAGCGCTCCCCCCTCTATCAAGGGTTTGCCTAAGTTCCTCCGTGGCTGTAATTAGGGCCAGCTCAGTGCTGTGGTGAGCCCGGAAGCCAAATTGCGAATGGTCCAAGATGTCACCTTCCGCAAGAAAGGCGGACAGTTCCTCATTTAAGTATCTTTCTATAATTTTAGCAGGAAACGGTATGCTAGAAATAGGTCTGTAACTGGAAGGGTCTTCAGGATCCAAGTTTGGTTTCTTCAGGAGTGGCAGTATAGAGGCTCTTTTTCAATCAGTGGGAAAGTCCCCCGAAGAAATCATGAGGTTAAAAATAGGCCAGAGAGCGGATGCCGTGATTTCAGGGACCAAGTGCAAAATTTTGGGAGGGCATGGATCAGAGGGGGATCCAGACTTAACTAAAGAGATTAACTCGATAGTCCGGTCGAGTGCGATTGGCAGAAACATAGGCAGTATGGTGGTGGAAGGGCAGTCTGAACTAGATATGCACTCCAATGCGACAGGACAGCAACAGGCTGTCCGGATATGCACTCCCAGGCCAGAGTACAGCGACAGGCTGTCAGGATATGCCCTCCCAGGCCAGAGTACAGCAACTGTTGGGATAGACACTCCCAGGCCAGAGTACAGCAACTGTCGGGATAGACACTCCCAGGCCAGAGTACAGCAACTGTCGGGATAGACACTCCCAGGCCAGAGTACAGCAACTGTCGGGATAGACACTCCCTGGCCAGAGTACAGCAACTGTCGGGATAGACACTCCCTGGCCAGAGTACAGCAACTGTCGGGATAGACACTCCCTGGCCAGAGTACAGCAACTGTCGGGATAGACACTCCCTGGCCAGAGTACAGCAACTGTCGGGATAGACACTCCCTGGCCAGAGTACAGCAACTGTCGGGATAGACACTCCCTGGCCAGAGTACAGCAACTGTCGGGATAGACACTCCCTGGCCAGAGTACAGCAACTGTCGGGATAGACACTCCCTGGCCAGAGTACAGCAACTGTCGGGATAGACACTCCCTGGCCAGAGTACAGCAACTGTCGGGATAGACACTCCCAGGCCAGAGTACAGCAACTGTCGGGATAGACACTCCCAGGCCAGAGTACAGCAACTGTCGGGATAGACACTCCCAGGCCAGAGTACAGCAACTGTCGGGATAGACACTCCCAGGCCAGAGTACAGATCAGGCTGTCGTGATATGCACTCCTATGCGAGAGGACAGCAACAGACTGTCAGGATATGCACTCCCAGGCCAGAGTACAGTGACAGGCTGTCGGGATATGACTCCCAGGCCAGAGTACAGCAACAGGCTGTCGGGATATGCACTCCCAGGCCAGAGTACAGTGGCAGGCTGTCGGATATGCACTCCCAGGCCTGAGTACAGTGGCAGGCTGTTGGGATATGCACTCCCAAGCCAGAATACAGCAACAGGCTGTTGGGATATGCACTCCCAGATCGGAGTACAGATCAGGCTGTCGGGATGTGCACTCCCAGGCCAGAGTACAGTGACAGGCTGTCGGGATATGCACTCCCAGATCAGAGTACAGATCAGGATGTCGGGATATGCACTCCCAGGCCAGAGTACAGTGGCAGGCTGTCGGATATGCACTCCCAGGCCTGAGTACAGTGGCAGGCTGTTGGGATATGCACTCCCAAGCCAGAATACAGCAACAGGCTGTTGGGATATGCACTCCCAGATCGGAGTACAGATAAGGCTGTCGGGGTGTGCACTCCCAGGCCAGAGTACAGCAACAGGCTGTCAGGACATGCATTCTCAGATCAGAGTACAGCATCAGTCTTTCAGGATTTGCATTCCAATCCCAAATCAGAGTACAGCAACAGGCTGTCAGGATAGGTACAGTCAGACCCCTGTAGATGTCAATGGGCTGTCGGGATATGTACAGTAAGACCCCATAGATGCCAGTGGGCTGTCGGGATATACACAGTAAGACCCCTATAGATGTCAGTGGACTGTCGGGATGTGTACAGTCAGACCTCTGTAGATGCCAATGGGCTGTCTGTATATTTACAGTAAGACCCCTATAGACGCCAGTGGGCTGTCAGGATATGTACAGTCAGACCCCTATATATGGCAATAGGCTGTCTGGATATGTACAGTCAAACCCCTATAGATGTCAACAGGCTGTCTGATATGTACAGTCAAACCCCTATAGATGTCAACAGGCTGTCTGGATATGTACAGTCAGACCTCTATAGATGCCAATGGGCTGTCGGGATATTTACAGTAAAACCCCTATAGATGCCAGTGGGCTGTCGGGATATGTACACTAAGACCCCTATATATGCAATGGGCTGTCGGGATATGTTCAGTAAGACCTCTATAACTGTCAGGGGACTGTCGGATATGTTTAATAAGACCCCTATAGATGCCAGTGGACTGTAGGGATATGTACAGTAATACCCCTATATATGCAATGGGTTGTCGGGATACGAACAGTAAGACCCCTATAGATGCCAGCGGGCTGTCAGGATATGTACAGTAAGACCCATATACATGCAATGGGCTGTCGGAATATGTACAGTAAGACCGCTATACATGCAATGGGCTGTCAGGATATGAACAGTAAGACCCCTATGCATGCAATTGGCAGTCGGGATATGTACAGTAAGACACCTATGCATGCCTACCGTCAGAATATGAACAGTAAGACCCCTATACATGCCTACTGTCAGGATATGTACAGTAAGACCCCTATACATGCAATGGGCTGTCGGGATATGTACAGTAAGACCGCAATATATGCCTACCGTCAGGATATGTACAGTAAGACCCCTATACATTTCTACCATCAGGATATGAACAGTAAGACCCCTATACATGCCTACCGTCAGGATATGAACAGTAAGACCCCTATAGATGCCTACCGTCAGGATATGAACAGTAAGTCCCCCATATATGCCAACCATCAGGATATGAACAGTAAGACCCCTATAGATGCCTACCGTCAGGATATGTACAGTAAGACCCCTATACATGCAATGGGCTGTCGGGATATGTACGGTAACACCGCTATAGATGCATACCGTCAGGATATGAACAGTAAGACCCCTATAGATGCCAACCATCAGGATATGTACAGTAAGACCCCTATACATGCCTACCGTCAGGATATGTACAGTAAGACCCCTATACATGCCTACAGTCAGGATATGTACAGTAAGACCCCTATATATGCCTACCGTCAGGATATGAACAGTAAGACCCCTATACATGCCTACCGTCAAGATATGTACAGTAAGACTCCTATACATGCCTACCGTCAGGATATGAACAGTAAGACCCCTATACATGCCTACCGTCAGGATATGAACAGTAAGACCCCTATACATGCCTACCGTCAGGAAATGTACAGTAAGACCCCTATACATGCCTACCGTCAGGATATGTACAGTAAGACCCCTATACATGCCTACCGTCAGGATATGTACAGTAAGACCCCTATACATGCCTACCGTCATGTTATGTACAGTAAGACCCCTATACATGCCTACCGTCATGTTATGTACAGTAAGACCCCTATACATGCCTACCGTCATGTTATGTACAGTAAGACCCCTATACATGCCTACCGTCAGGATATGAACAGTAAGACCCCTATACATGCCTACCGTCAGGATATGAACAGTAAGACCCCTATACATGCCTACCGTCAGGATATGTACAGTAAGACCCCTATACATGCCTACCGTCAGGATATGAACAGTAAGACCCCTATACATGCCTACCGACAGGATATGAACAGTAAGACCCCTATACATGCCTACCGTCAAGATATGAACAGTAAGACCCCTATACATGCAATGGGCTGTCGGGATATGTACAGTAAGACCGCTATAGATGCAAGGGGCTGTTGGGATATGTACAGTAAGACCCCTATAGATGCAATGGGTTGTCAGGATATGAACAGTAAGACCCCTATACATGCCTAACGTCAGGATATGTACAGTAAGACCCCTATACATGCCTACCGTCAGGATATGTATAGTAAGACCCCTATACATGCAATGGGCTGTCGGGATATGTACAGTAAGACCGCTATAGATGCAAGGGGCTGTTGGGATATGTACAATAAGACCGCTATAGATGCAAGGGGCTGTTGGGATATGTACAATAAGACCCCTATAGATGCAAGGGGCTGTTGGGATATGTACAATAAGACCCCTATAGATGCAATGGGTTGTCAGGATATGTACAGTAAGACCCCTATACATGCCTAACGTCAGGATATGTACAGTAAGACCCCTATACATGCCTACCGTCAGGATATGAACAGTAAGACCCCTATACATGCCTAACGTCAGGATATGTATAGTAAGACCCCTATACATGCCTACCGTCTGGATATGTATAGTAAGACCCCTATACATGCCTACCGACAGGATATGTACAGTAAGACCCCTATACATGCCTAACGTCAGGATATGTATAGTAAGACCCCTATACATGCCTACCGTCAGGATATGTATAGTAAGACCCCTATACATGCCTACCGTCAGGATATGTATAGTAAGACCCCTATACATGCCTACCGTCAGGATATGTATAGTAAGACCCCTATACATGCAATGGGCTGTCGGGATATGTACAGTAAGACCGCTATAGATGCAAGGGGCTGTTGGGATATGTACAATAAGACCCCTATAGATGCAATGGGTTGTCAGGATATGTACAGTAAGACCCCTATACATGCCTAACGTCAGGATATGTACAGTAAGACCCCTATACATGCCTACCGTCAGGATATGAACAGTAAGACCCCTATACATGCCTACCGACAGGATATGTACAGTAAGACCCCTATACATGCCTACCGTCAGGATACGGCGTCCAAGAATACAGGGTTTGACGATGGACTGCCGGGACATGCGCTCCCTGACCCCGGAGGCCCTCGAGAGCCCAACAAAGTGATGCTAAGGTGTACATGTCATGATAATCGCGACGGTCCCAAGGGGCTGTCGGGATATGTATATTAAGACCCCAGTCCATGCCTACCGTCAGCATGTTTTCCATGTGTGTCGCGTCGGACTGTCGAGACATGCAGTGTTCCTTCTTCTAATTTCCTTTAGTTCAAAAAACACACAACCCTGTGTGGCGCCTGCAGACGGTACCTCCCCCCCCCCTCTCCTCGTGTTCACACCAACGCTCATGGGGTCTTCAAGAACCCGCAAGTCCACCTGTGAGGTCAGTAAGGTCTGACGACACCAAGACACAGCACCTCAGAATCACACCCCCCCCCCCCGGCTCGAACGCACAGGACCGAGGGAGTCCTCCATTCGGACACAAGCAGGACCACTCCTTCAGCCCCCAAAACCCTAAACCGGACTCTAACCCATGCCTCGCACTTCTTAAACAGAACACCCTGTCCCGGGCCCCCCCCCCCCCAAGGAACGGCACCATTTGTCAGAGATACGCCGATGTTATCAGCAGGCTAGAACAGTGGGTTTGGTACCGGCCGCTGCACTGTGTGCACTCAGAAGCACTGACTCCTCCTTCCACCCACCTGGGGGTGGTAAAACTGAAATCACTTAAATGGGGAAATTACTGTATGGGGTTAGTTTATGTCAAATGTCTCGCGTAAAAAACGCTGTAAAGCTCACTTAACAATCGTCAGTATAACCAAGTGTTCGGGGTTCAATGTTTAGGTGACGGAACGGCTATCCTATTACATGTTTATAGCACAGTGTAAGAGTAAACCGTCTCTAAGCGCTGCAGTGTTTCTGGACGCACAGAAGCGGACATGAGGCGCAAATGGAAAGCACACAGGAGTGGGCCCGGCCCATGTCAACGGTCCCATCCCGTCCTCTGTTTACCTGCGCCCAGAAGGGGCCCGGGCTGGCCCTTAGCTCTCCCAGGAGTCCGGCGGCGGCCTCTAGCCTCACACACTGGTCCCGGGGCTCTCACAGGTACTTTCCCAGCTCTCCAAGGGTCCGGGGGAGGTCAAGCGACTCTCTCCGGGGCAAGGGACTCTCTCTGGTCAGAGGGTCCTCGCAGGGGTCCGGAGAATCTTGTGGGCTCTCCCAAGGTCCAGAGGGGACCAGGCGGCTCCCCCAGGTGTCCGGAAGTGCCCCCTTCCCAGGGGTCAGAGGGTGCCCTTCGATTCTTCCAGTGGTCAGGCGGCTGTCCCAGGTCCAGGCGGTGCCCCCGGCTCTGCTAAGGACCAGGCAGTTCCTCTTCGAGCCTCCCGGGAGTCAGTCGATGCCCCTCCGCTGGTCCAGGGCTCAGTCGAGGCTCCTCCAGTCCCCCATGGCTCAGTCGATGCCCCTCCGCTCGTCCAGGGGTCAGTCGATGCCCCTCCGCTCGTCCAGGGGTCAGTCGATGCCCCTCCGCTCGTCCAGGGGTCAGTAGATGCCCCTCCGCTCGTCCAGGGGTCAGTAGATGCCCCTCCGCTCGTCCAGGGGTCAGTCGAGGCTCCTTCGGTCCTCCAGGGGTCAGTCTCCTCCGGTCCTCCAGTGGGGTCAGGCGTTACGGGACGCAGGAAACAAGGGTCCCGGAGGGAAGGCGCTTTCTGATGGGCAGCGGGAAGAGTCCACCTCCACCTGGACAGAGAAAGCGCTGTTCCTGTTTCCGGCACACGGCGCGGGGAGGGCAGCGCCGAGCACCGCTGCAGGCTCCGGGATCCAGACGGGGACTCTCCGATCTCCTGAAGCTGCAGCAGCCGGGCAGGTTTACCACGAGCGTCAGGAAAGCTGGGAGTGCCGATCCCTCCGCCTCTGGGGCGGGCTAGTCCCTCCCTCCTCTGGGCGAGTTCCCTCCTCCCCTCTGGGCTGGTCCAGCCCTCCGCTTCCCCCTCCTCCTCTGGGCTGGCCCTACCTGCCTCTCCTCCTCTGGGATCCACCCCCCTTCTTGGACTCCTCTTGTCTCGGGGCCCATCCCCGCTACGCTCCGCCTCATCCACTCTTACAATAGGCATCTTCCTCACATAGATACCATCCAAGTCTGGCATCCCGTCATCTTCTCCACCGCTTCACAGCGCTCCCTCACCACCTCATCCCGGCTCCGGCCACTCACATGGTGCACAGCATCGCCTTCCCAGGCCTGACTCTTATCCCTTCACCGTCACCCGCCATCCCTTCACAGTTTTTTTAGTTTTTTGCCTATTTATATAGCGGGAACTCGACCCGAAGGTATTGGAGCGCTTTACATGAGCACCAGTTGCGTCACACAAGGACACGATCCTTTTGTAGCAGGCACGGGGAGATTAAGTGATTTGCCCAGAATCACAGGATGTCGAGCCGACGCCGAGACTCCCATGTAGCGCGGCGGGCCTGGGGCTAAAGGCCGCAGCAGCGCTATAAGAAATTAATGTACGCCACACAGTTAGTGCACTTGGCCGGAAGACCCCGAGCGGTCTCCTGGCGTTTATTTATCCCCTCGGGTCGAGCCCGCCCGAGGGGTGTATGCATGCGTGTCTGTGCGATACAAAGTAGTGGAGAGCCCGGGTGGCTCTCTACATCCCTCCTTTCTTTTAGTGACCGATCACCAGGTTCTTCAGGTTCACGGAGATGAACATACAAAGTCTTTCAGTCTTTGACTTGGCGCAGGGTTCGGCCGAAGACCATACTTCTAGCTCCGGGAGCTGGAACTGACCGCTGCGTCCGTTTGCGTGTTCGGGGGTGACCCAGTCACCACATCCTGACCGAGCCTACCAGCTCCAGGGACAGTCTCTTCACTTTCCACTTGCGACCTCCTCGGTGGAGAAACCATCAGCCCAGGCGAGCTAGGCGGGGTGAAACTTGGGGTGTCGTCTGGACTCTCCGACTCTTCTTGGCCAGAGTTCTGATCATAAATCCGCTTGAAACTGGACACGTTCCTTGTGACAACCTGTTGCCCTCGCTGGGCAGTGACCATAGTTCCATGTACCTCCACCACGGTCCACCCCTCTGGCTCATACGGTGTCCTGAACTTCCAGCCAGGGTGTCTGTCCTTGACCACAACGCGGTCTCCCACCTTCAGTTGTGGCTCTCTTGCCCTGCGGGCTTCACTCGCTTTCTGGTTAGTCGTTGTCCTTCTTGCCTGGACGGCTTCGTTATCTCGTTCTGGGGGCTGCCACGTTGGATCCATTGGGATGCTGTTCCGCGGGGGCCTCTTGAAGAGTAAGTGTGAGGGAGCACACTTGGTTGTGCTGTGTGGCGTCTGCCGGTAGGCCTCAAGGAATTGGTCGAGGGCAGCTTCGGCATCCTCCCCTTGGTCCACAGCAATGCGCAGGGCCCGGTTAAGTGTTCGCATGAGACGCTCCACCTCCCCATTGGCCTGGGGCCACAGAGGGGTGATCTTCCGATGGTGGATTGCTTTTCTCTCCAGGTACTGTTGGAATTCCCGGCCTTGGAACGGGGGCCCATTATCTGACCGAACCTCATCTGGCAGACCCATGAGTGCGAATGTCTTGTTAAGGACTCTTTGGACATGCGTGAAGGCCGTTGACGCCACTACCTCCACAATGGGGAACTTTGAAAAAGAGTCGACCATCACCAACATGGTGCGCCCATCCGGGAAACTGCCGAAGTCAAGGCTGATTTTGGCCCATGGGGTGTCGCAGGGTTCTTCAGTGAGCACCGGCGCCGGATCTCGTCCCGTGATGGTGCAAGCGTGACATTGCCTCACCATTTCTTCCACCATGGAATCCATTGCCGGGAACTAGACTTTGTTCCTCAGTCGGGCTTTTGTCTTTGCCATCCCTTGGTGTCCGACATGCGCCAGCTGAAGGATCCGCCGCTGCAGCCTCTTCGGGACTATTATCACATGGCCTCTCAGAAGGACTCCATATTCTCCCACACTTATTTCATGGCGTACCTGCCAGATCTGTTGCCGAGCATGGCTGTCCTCTGCGCGGAGTGCCTGCATGCCGTCCATGAAGTGCGCCCAACCATTATTCAGCAGGGTGGTTTTTACCCTGGTCAGTGTCTCGTCTTCATCCGTTGCATGGCCAATCTCCTCGAGCGTCATGGCTGTGGGACACGCGTCTTGCGAGACCATTTTCACAAACGCCTCGGAGTATGCTACATCTGCTGGTGAGCTTCAGGGTGGTATGGGTTTCGGGTGTCGCGAGAGGTAGTCCTAGGGCGGAAGACGACTTTGAAATTATACGCCTGTAGCTGCACGGCCCATCTTTCGATCCTCGGGGGTGCCAGCCTGGATGACCCTGCAAAGAGCGGGAGCAGTGGCTTGTGGTCGGTGACCACCTGGAATTCTTGTCTGTACAGGTACAAGTGAAAATGCTGGCACGCCCATTTTATCACCAGGGCCTCCCTTTTGATTTGGGCATACCTTGTCTCTGTGTCCGTGAGTGCCCTGCTGGCGTACGCCACGGGTCTCCAGGTGTCTTGACCATGTTCTTGGAGGAGGACCGCCCCCAGTCCCACTGGGCTGGCGTCGACGACCAGTACAGTGCGCCGCCCCGGGTGAAAGTAGGCCATCACCATTTTGTCCAGGAGCGCTGCCTTGATATTGTTGAATGCTGTGTTGGCAGCCACAGTCCATTCCCACTTGTGGTCATTGTGGGTGAGAATGCGGAGCGGTTCTGACAGGGCGGCCAGATTTGGAATGAATCTGCTACAGTACGTGGCCATGCCAAGAAAACTGCGTACCTCCGTGGGGGTCTTTGGGGTGCTAGCCGCTGGTATGGCCACGGCCTTCTTGGGGTCCACCTGCAGTCCGTCTCTGCTGAAAGTGTACCCGAAGAAATCGACAGACTCCTGGTAGAACGAGCACTTGGCCTTGTGAAGGGTCAGCCCACAGTCTTCAAGTCTCTGGAGGGTGGCCCGGAGGTGAGTGTGGTGTTCTTCTAGGGTGTTTGAGAACACCAGAATGTCATCGCTCAGGTTGAACACACCCTGCAGACCCGACAGTGCTTCCCTGATGGCGTTCTGGAAGACTTCGGCTGCCGACGACACTCCGAAACTCAGTCTCTTGTACCTCCTGAGGCCAACATGTGTCGAGAACGTGGTGATGTACCGGCTCTCAGGTTCGAGCTCCAGTTGGTGGTACCCCGCGTTCAGGTCCAGCTTCGAGAACCACTTGGTTCCGTTCAAATCCGCCACTATGTCGTCCATGGTGGGCGTGAGGTGGCGTTCTCTCTTGACCGCCATGTTCGGTAGCCTCATGTCCACACAGAGCCGGATGGCCCCAGGCTGCTTTGGTTTGGGAGCCACGACCAGCGGGGACACCCAGGGGGTTGGGCCGGACACCTTCTCGATGACATCGAGGTCCTCCAGCTTCTTCAGCTCCTCTTCCACTTGCGGGCGGAGATTGAACGGCACCCTCCTGTGCCTCAGGGCGACGGGCTTCACCGTGGTGTCGATGTGGAGCTTGAACCGTTTACCTTTAAGCTTGCCAAGGCCAGTGAACTGTTAAAAGCAAAATGACAATTATGAACATTACCTGCGCCATCTTGTCTGGTGAAATTCTATGTGCACATAAGTTACAGTCATTTTAATCTATCACAGCCATTTTGTACTCTGTTGGTCACCTTTGTTTCACCCTGCCCTTACTAGCATCCCTCTGACCGACCTGGTACTGTGCTGGGGGCTATAAACTCTATTGCCACAACAAACCTCAGCGCCACTTGCTGCCACAAACTCGTTTTTCCTCTCATCCCCGTTTTCAGACAAGCTTTTGGACGCTCTACCCCTCACTACACCTAGTTACACAAACAGGTTCCAAACACCAAAGACTCTTGCAAAATGATTTATTGCACTGCAAACAGCAAGACTTGTTATTACCAACAATGGGACCTGTTTTTATCAACAGAACGGACTCTTAGATCTGACCGGTCTCACATGTTTTAGACCCTGAAGCAAGGTCCAGCTGCAATTAAATTGTCTGTTTTTGACCCGGGCGGGAGGAGAGTTAATGTTGGGCTTGTGTAACCATGTTGATGAAACAATGTCGGGCTTGTGTGACAACCTGCCCGGGCGGAGACTCCAAGCTTGTAACCATGGTAAATGAAACAAATACATTGTGTAAAACCTGTATAAAAGGAAGAGCCCAAAGCATTGCCAGCAGAACACCTCACTGAGACATCCCGGTGTCTCAGTTGACGTGATCTCCTCATGAGAAATAATAAACCTTCTTTCTTGTCTTCCAGTTTCCAGCGCCTTGCCTCATTATTTTGATAGCGAACCCAAAGTGAATTAGAGGTGGAACCCTGCACCGGGCAGCATTGAGGGTCTTAGAAGACTCGCTGCCTTTCACAAATTGGCGCCCAAGCGTAGGGGCCCATCAGCGACGCACGGGTCCGGTAGAGAGGTCCTAACGACGGAGTGAACAACTAAACGATTGGGGTATACCTGCCTGAGAAGACCCTTGTCTGGCTGCCGATCGACTGAACTTCACCAGTTCCGAACGGACCTCTCTCGAGTGACCCGCGGTCCTGACTGGGACCTTAGAGGAACGCCTCATTGATTGTTGGAGTGAGAGGACAACCAGGCGCTGGAAGGGGAAGACTAAGAACTGTCCATACGGTCCGGGTAAGGTCGTGAAAAAACGACTTAAATTGATTGATTGATTGATTGAATAGTTTGATTGAAATACTAGTATTCCTTTTTTGATATCGAGTTATTTGAGACATTCCCTGCTTGCAAACAACCTAGAATAGGAATATTCTCTCTTTGCAGACAGCGAAGGACAGGTAGTGCAGACTTTTTGTCTAAATTGATTGATTGAGATATTCATTTTGACCGATAAATACGTCATGCCTGTTTTCTCTAGATTGTTTGATTGTAATTGTTTTGGACCAGACCGTTTGTTAGAGGTCAGTCAGCCGGCACCGCCGGAAGGCACCCTAACAAGGACATGTACGTAAAGTATGGATTAGCCAGCGTAGCTTATAGCAAACTATGGCATAAATACACTAGGAAGGACCGGGTAAATCAGTGGCCACTGACGGGATCTTTCGATCCCGCTAAAATAGAAACGTTAGAATTAGCTCTCCACAAAAGAAAACTAGACCAGCCATGTTTGACAGTTTTGGCTTATGGCGAAAAGAGGCAGCTCAAAGAAAGAAAAGGGACGAAGCTAGACAAGATAAAGAAACGCGAAAATCAGCTTACCAAGCCTGTAAAAGATTAGAAGAAAAACTAAAAGAAAAGGAAATCGATAAAAAGGAACAGGAATCAAAAATATCAGGTCAATGCCCTGTTAGAACGCCCTCGACTCTTTACCCCAAGTTACCAGCAAAACAAAGGGTAGATGATGATTTATTGTTAGGTCCCCCAATCATATACATGCCACCCCCTTACGCCCCTACTCATCCCGTAGTACAACGACAGGACCACCAAAGTATAGCTGGAGATGGCACGATCGCCTCAGTCTCCACCGCCTCTGCTCCCACCGAGTCACCCACACCAAATGCCTCATCAAAGGATACAGTAGTAGAGGTAGGATCAAAAGAAACAGGAGCGCCCAGGGTCCCGCGATTAAGTAAAAATGAGCGAGCAGGCATTGATAAAATAGTTAAATCCCTCATAGATAGGAAGGAGACAGAAGAGCATGTAACTGACATATGCAACTCCTATGTTGAAAACCGCAAACGATACTTTATTGTACGTCTCTGTTACCACACTCTTACTGCATATGAAGAGAAGTACCAAGATGTAGGGCCCGAGCGACTAGTGGCTCTCTATAGGAAGGTAGACATCGGAGATGAAGGCGACAACGATGTTGCAGAACTCTTTTCATCCACACTGGAGGTATTCAGTCACCTCGTGGAACAAGGACGGATAGATAGGGACAGGACATCTAAGGTAGCAGGACCCCAGTGGAAAAACCAGATAGCATGATGCCAATAAAAGAAGCTGCCCCTTACTGGGTACCTCCTAGAGGACAAGGGACTAATGACGATATAAACCATCAAGACGCTAGAGGAAGGGTGGTCTACAATTGGGTGTATCAACCATGGGACAGACAGGACATTTTGACGTTCCGTAAATCTCTACCGGATTTGCGAAAGAACCCCACCGCCTTTTACACCGAGCTAGGTACCGCTCTGGGATCAACAATAATGACACTTGCCGACATAGACTTGTTCTTCGGGTTATGTTTGCCAGCAGATGTGTGGAAACAGATTAGGAAAATAGACCATACCGAACTGCTTGGTCATACCTGGGAACAACTCAACACACTAGATAAACAGCGGAACCCTGGTCAAAAACCGGTTAAAGCAATATTGGACCTCCCTGACAAAATAGTGCAGAAAGTGAAAACGCTGATCCCAGAGAAAAGATAGACTGGTCCATAGTAACCGCGTGCCGCCAGAAACCACAAGAGGATGTCTCAGAGTATTTCTCCAGATTTGAAACGGTGTTCTCCGATTACAGTGGACAAGACATGTCCACCGCAACCGGACACCACTTATTTGTGCAGAACTATGTCAAAGGACTACTGCCAGATGTATCCCAGAAATTACAAGCCAGCGAAAGTAGTTGGGCAGCATCTAAACCGGCGGCCATTCTCCAAATGGCCCAGTACTATGAGCATCAGAAAAACGAAAATGACAGGGCTACAGAAAGGAAAAAGAAGGACTTGAAGGAAAGGGTAAATGGTAGCACAACTCCAGGGGGCGAATACAGGAAGGGAGCAATATAGGGGAGGATACCAGCAGAATACCCCTAGAGTACAGCCACCTAGTAACAATTCATCGACATCATATGTAGGACGCCAAGACCTAGGACAGGATCAATGTGCATTTTGCAAAGAATATGGACACTGGAAAACCCAATGCCCGGCTTTGTTAGGAGCTGGTAGGGGCAGAGGGGCGAGGGAAATAGCAAGTGGACAGAGAGGAAGAGGACGTGGGAGAGGGTACACGAGTGAAGCAAGCAAGGAAAGGCCAGGAAGAGTGAACACATTTGACCATCCCAAACAGAATCAGTACCAACAGACAGATTATGACAATACGTACGACTTTGCATAGGACAGCCAGGGGCAAGGGAGGGATCCAGTCGAGCTCTATGTTGATCAGCAAGGCCCTTATGTTACCGCTGAGGTCCTGGGCACAAAGTCGCCATTTCTGGTAGACACGGGAGCAACACGTAGTGCACTATCCAAACGACTGATTCCAAGGGCACCCTTGTCAGGCTCACAAGTGACCTCAATAGGATTTGACGGTACGCCCTCCACCAACCCTTTGTCCCGACCGATCTTAGCGACTGACACGACAGTTAACATATACACCGACAGCCAATATGCCTTCGGGATGGTTCACCATTTTGGGATCTTATGGAAAGAAAGAGGGTTCCTGACTTCACACGGTACACCCATCCTGCATGGAGATTTAGTCTCCGCCTTGACGCAAGCAGTCCTCCTCCCCAAGAAGTTAGCAGTGATAAAATGCCAAGCACATAGGAAAGTGACTGATCTCATTGGACAGGGAAATGCACTAGCAGACGTTACTGCCCGAGCCACGGCAGGAGACAGAACTACGCAGATTACTTGCATAAATTGACAAACGAGCTAACAATTATCCACCAACAGGTGCAGCAAGCCTTGCCTGACGTATCCAGGGGCCCGGGACATGAAATAAAGCCAGGCGACCATGTTTGATCTGCAACTTCCAAAGAACGAAGAATCTGGAGCCTAGGTGGACGGGCCCCTGGCAAGTCCTGAGCACCACCCGAACTGCCCTCCGAGTGGAAATGAAAATGAAACTGACTGCACGCTCCATTGCAAACGAGTCCCTCCAACCCTGGCAACCTGTGAAGGGGTGGAGGTGCAAGAGGAAGTACTCGCAAGAGACCGACCAGCTCTGAGTTGCTACCCACAAGAAGACACCCTCGAACTGTCTGAATTTCCCGACCCCACGGTGCCATCCAGGAAAGGGTACAACCTAAGATCGACGAAAAGGGGAGCTCCAACAACCAGGCCACTAACTGGGTCAGAGTCTCAGATCGGTAGCACAGCCAAACAACGCTACCAGGAAAAACACCAGACAAAAGTCTGTGGTCCTAACAGTTGGTGAGCTCCTCGAAGATGATGGAAGAAACGGAACACCTGCAAAGCCACCGCAAAGACACCAAGACTTTTGAACTGCACAGTACAAAGACAATTGCACTTGTAGCTGCATTTCTCACCTGCCTCCTGCTAATGGTCACACTCTGGATCATTGAAGAGAATGCACCTGCATACAGAACATTGTCACCAACCATGCAACCAATCACAAAGAAAGAACACTACCTGGTATCACTACCGCCACATCTCCGAGAACGACGCAAAGAATTCTGGAATAATTCTTTCGTACAGATGCTGCACCAGCACAATCTTGCCACCAATGCCATTAACTGTTGGGTCTGTGGGCTGCTACCACATGCCACTGAACATTCCATCCCTTTCATCCCTCCACCCTTTTCTGTTCATGGATCTTGCCTTGCCTGGATGATGCTCCCACAAGAAAGTTACAAAGACAATGCCACTTCCGATGGGACAACCGCTCAGTTCTACAACGAGTTCTGGCTAAACCAAACAGGAAGAACAGCAGCTCCCTTTTGCCCTCACACCTCCAATACGACATTCCCAATGAATGTCCCCTCCAAAGAACAAGTGGAAATACAAGTGTTCAATAATCCTGTCAGAGCCACATTTTCCTACCTGAAGAAAAGAACTGCTGCAACACTGACTGTGGCCTTATCTGTGGTGAACGTCTCTGGCCTTGTATGCATTGAAGGCCATGGGACTAAGAATGTGGGTCACAGCACCTGTAGCATTGTGAGGACTTTGAACACTGCCAACCCTCCAGCATTTGTTGCATCACCCAATATGTACTTTGTTTGTGGAACCAAAGCCTACACCTGGCTCCCAGGAAACTGGGGGGCACGTGCTACATCGCCTTTGTTCTGCCACCAACCTACACAGCCCCCTGCAGAGCATCATCGAGAAAAGCGTTCTAAAGACATTGATCAAAGCAGACTCTGCCTCATCACAGTTCCTCGACGCAGCCTGATAATTCACCTTCTGTCTATGAAGCAATCGAACATCTCCATAGACTATCTTCAGAAATTCATCAAGGATCAGAGACTTGGACAATTGGAAGTTGGCTTTGGGGCATCTTGAAGGAGTGGGGTTGGAAAATATCAATGATTCTCTTGGTCCCAGTATTGACAATATGTGGTTGTTGTTTGGGTATACACTGTATACCACCTCTGTGTTATGTTTGCATAACTACCTTGCACCCTAAGACTATGGACACTCAGCTAACAAAAATGAGAGTAATGTATGATCAAGAGATACAGGACATTATGGAGATCGAAATAGACTGACAAGCTGGCTAGTTATGTTCAAAGGGGCCACTGTTAAAAGCAAAATGACAATTATGAACATTACCTGCGCCATCTTGTCTGGTGAAATTCTATGTGCACATAAGTTACAGTCATTTTAATCTATCACAGCCATTTTGTACTCTGTTGGTCACCTTTGTTTCACCCTGCCCTTACTAGCATCCCTCTGACCGACCTGGTACTGTGCTGGGGGCTATAAACTCTATTGCCACAACAAACCTCAGCGCCACTTGCTGCCACAAACTCGTTTTCCTCTCATCCCCGTTTTCAGACAAGCTTTTGGACGCTCTACCCCTCACTACACCTAGTTACACAAACAGGTTCCAAACACCAAAGACTCTTGCAAAATGATTTATTGCACTGCAAACAGCAAGACTTGTTATTACCAACAATGGGACCTGTTTTTATCAACAGAACGGACTCTTAGATCTGACCGGTCTCACATCGTTTTAGACCCTGAAGCAAGGTCCAGCTGCAATTAAATTGTCTGTTTTTGACCCGGGCGGGAGGAGAGTTAATGTTGGGCTTGTGTAACCATGTTGATGAAACAATGTCGGGCTTGTGTGACAACCTGCCCGGGGCGGAGACTCCAAGCTTGTAACCATGATAAATGAAACAAATACATTGTGTAAAACCTGTATAAAAGGAAGAGCCAAAAGCATTGCCAGCAGAACACCTCACTGAGACATCCCGGTGTCTCAGTTGACGTGATCTCCTCATGAGAAATAATAAACCTCTTTCTTGTCTTCCAGTTTCCAGCGCCTTGCCTCATTATTTTGATAGCGAACCCAAAGTGAATTAGAGGTGGAACCCTGCACCGGGCAGCATTGAGGGTCTTAGAAGACTCGCTGCCTTTCACAGAACAGTTCCGGGAACTCCCTCAGGATGGTTTCGGCGTGGGAGTCATGGATCTGGTGGGCAAAGAAGACCAACCCCAGGTCTTCTGCCGTGTGGCAGCTGAGCAGCGTGCCTTTTCTTCCTTCCGTGATGTGGAACCGAGCCACCATGACGTGCTTTCCGCTAGCGATTTTGGCTTCGATGACCCCTCGGAGGGGAAGCGGGTCCGTCCCTCCATATGTGTATATCCGAGCCTTGGTGGGTGCGAGCGGGGGCCGTGGCGACAGACGGTCATATTGCTCCGAGTCCATGACGTTGACCGATGCGCCTGTGTCGATGAGCGCCCGGACGGCCGTTCCTTCTACTAGGACAGAGCACATCGGTGGTGGCCTCTGGCGGTTGTCAGACCTGCTGACAAAGGATACGATGAACACTTTGTCGTCATCGTCTTCGAGGGCAAGGCAGTGCCCCTGTGGCGGGTCATCCCCTGGCGACGTTGGGTCATCGAGTGAGACCTGGCGCAGGCGTTGCAACATGCCTCGTTATCTTGGAGGGGCCTGTCGGGGCCGGCTGTTGCGACACACCTTGGCGAAGTGGTTCACTTTCCCGCAGCGGGAGCACGTCTTCCCTTTCGCTCCACACACCGCCGTTGTCGGGTGGTCCTCTCCGCAGTAGCCGCACGGCCCTCCGGCCATCGTCCTTGGTGCCTGGCGGGTCACGTTGGGGCACCGTTGGATTGCCTCAACCCTCTCCTCTTTGATGGGTGCATATCGTGCCACGTGTGTCGCCGCCGCTGGCTTGTGCAGAGCGGCTTCCATTTTGCCAGCTCGGACGTCCGACACTTCATGAGACCGGGCCAGGATGAGAATCTCGTCCAGAGAGATCCCTGGTTGGCGAAGGATCAGCTTCCGCAGCAGTTTTGAGCGGCACCCCTGGATGACTTGACCACGTATCTCTTCCCTTTGGTCTTGGAAGGCGCACGTGCTGGCAAGCCTGCGCAGCCGCGCGTAAAACATGTCCACTGACTCCGTGTCTGACTGGGACGCCTGTCTGAACTTGAATCGCTCGAAGTCAGGGTTAAGTTGAGGGTCGAAATGCCTGCTAAGTGCGGCGACCGCCGCCTCGTAGTAGTCGTCGTCGTTTCTGGTGTTGGGTAGAGTTTCAAAGAGATCGTTAATCTCTGCGCCCCCATAATAGATGAGCAGCAACCTTTTCACGGTGCCGTCAGTCTCTCTGGTGCCCGTGAAATAGTGGTTCAGCCGTCCGACCCATGCCTTCCACCGTGGGGCCGCTGTGGCTGGGTCCGCTGTTTCGCTGAAGGGCGGCAGTGGTGCGACGCTCGTGTGGCTATGTCCTGGAGGTGGTGCGTTGGCACCCCTGTTCGGGTTGTCTACCACGGCCTGCTGCGCAGCAGTGCCTGCCGGGGGTTGGTTGCTCATGGCACCTGCGCACTCGTGCCTAGGTTCGGTGGCGCGGTCCTGGCACTAGGGTCTTGCGTGCTGCGTAGGTGACGGCGCGGGGCCTCGCGCGACTGACTGGACCTCTGGGCCTGTCCTCCTGGGTGAGGTGGTTCTGCGGCTCAGCGTGCCCTGCGGTGGCTGATCGCCCTCGTGGGTGGCTCCCTCAGGTCACTGCCCGGCCACTGCGGGTGGTGTAGGGCTCATCAGACCTCCCTCCCCACGTGCAGACTGGGTGTAGAGCTGTGAAGGCTGATAGGGCCTGCTGGACTGGCTGATGGGCTGGGCGTCACTAGCGTCTGAGGGGCACTTGTTCATGCACGTGAGCCAGCCGGTGGGGAAGACACTGGCCTCCTGTTGAAATCCCTCACTTCAGTCTGCGTGTGTATGCGGCCTGCAGTGCCGCTCTCTGCCTCAGCGGCGCTTCGCCATACGCCTGCCACTCACCGGTGACGTTGTCGGGTGCGGAGCGCACTGCCGGCTTCAGCACGCTCCTGCTGCTCTGGGGAGGCGTGCGGGCGGACGCGGGCCGCGGTGGCAGGATCTCCAGTGCCGCTCGCCGGAGACAGAGCAGCGCACGTGGGCACAGGCACCAGGATCACCAGCACACGATGACGGAGCGTCGCGGGTGGGCTCCTCGCACTCCCAGCCGGGTGAGTTTTCGGAGGCAATGCACACGAAGATTGCGACCGGCCTCGTCGCCAATGTAGCGCGGCGGGGCCTGGGGCTAAAGGCCGCAGCAGCGCTATAAGAAATTAATGTACGCCACACAGTTAGTGCACTTGGCCGGAGGACCCCGAGTGGTCTCCTGCCGTTTATTTATCCCCTTGGGTCGAGCCCCCCCGAGGGGTGTATGCATGCGTGTCTGTGCGATACAAAGTAGTGGAGAGCCCGGGTGGCTCTCTACATCCCAGCTCCAAAGTTGGCATCTCTGACCATAAGGCCACATCCTCTCAGATCTGTCTCCATCATCCCCCTATCCCTGTCTCCATCACTTCACTGTTCAAGGATGCAGCCCTATCATTCCACGCTCTCCATCCATGACTCTGTCAGCCCATGCCCAGGCCTGGCTCCATCACCCCCCACTTCCCATCCCTGACTCTGTCAGCCCATGCACAGATCTGTCTCCATCATTTCTCTGTTCTCAGACACGGCTCCGCCACACCCACCCCCTATGCCTGATTTCTTCAGCCCGTGACCAGGTCCGGCTCCATCATTTCACAGGCATAGATCCAACTCATTCATCCCCAACCCCTCCCTCACTTCACTGTTCTCGGATCCGTCTCAATCGCCCACCCTCCCATCCGTTACTCCGTCAGCCCATGCACAGGTCCGGCTCCATCTGCTCCCTGTTCCCGGATCGGGCTCCATCATCTCCCCATCCCTGACTCCGTCAGCCCATGCACAGGTCTGTCTCCATCACTTCACGGATATCAGATCCAGCTCCATCATCCCTGCTTTAGACATTCCCCCTTCCCCATGTCATCATCCCAACCTCCCCAGCACTAGTAAAGCACCCCCTGGCACCCCAGCCTCGAAGGGCCTCTCTTTGTCTCCCATATCCCGATTAACTAAGCTATCCCCATAGCGCCGCGCCGCAGACCGCACTGCCTCCAGGTGCTTGAATCCGACACAACAGAGCGCTCAGATTGGCTCGTGTCACAAGGGAGTAGCGCGTGGAAGTGTTATTTTTATGTTCCTTCCTAACGGCGGGGAGCCCGCTGGAAACCCAGCTGACGTGACGGCCTCTCATTGCAGACAGCGCGTCAGCGGCACCGGGTTCAGAGACCTTTAAACCATCGCAGGGAGGCCCCGGGTCAATGGAATTCGTCTCAAAAGCGCGTGGTGGCCGTTTTAGGAATATTGTGGGCAAATGAACTGCTCTTTGCGCAGCTTTCGGGGTTTTCAAAACTCACATAAACTGTCAGAGTAATCTTGGCTGCCTCTTTAGACACTCGTACTGTCAGAGTGCTTCTAGGCGCTTTCTCCCGTCTCACAGGTGGTCTCAGGAGCCGCTCCTTTCAACCCCCTCCACCCCCGGCGCACACACACAGGCTCCATCAGAGGCCTCCGTGCTGTCTCTGTAGACTCACACATTGTCCCAGTGCCTCTGGACTGTCTGTTCAGAAGAGCACACTGTCAAGGTGCTTCCTTGCTGTCTCTTCAGTCTCACACAATCTCAGAGACCTCTCGACGGTCTAATATCTCTGACACATACTAATAGAGTGCCCCCGGTCTGCCTATGCGGATGCACACATACTGTCAGAGTGACTCCGGGCGTGTCTGCAGTCTCATACGTGATCTCTGAGCTCCTCGACTGTCTATTTACACTCATACGTAGTCTGAGACCTCGTGTCCGTCTCTTTAGGGTCACACATTGTCCCAGCACCTCTGCACCATTTATTCAGACTCGTATGTACAGTCTGACTGCCTCTACGCTGTCTCTTCAGACTCACGCAGTCTTAGAGGCCTCTCGTCTGTCTATTTACACTCAGAGTCTCACAGACCCCTTGTCTGTCTATTTACACTCAATCATAGTCTCAGAGACCCCTCGTCTGTCTATTTACACTCAAACATAGTCTCAGAGACCCCTCGTCTGTCTATTTACACTCAAACATAGTCTCAGAGACCCCTCGTCTGTCTATTTACACTCAAACATAGTCTCAGAGACTTCTTGACTGTCTCTTATACACACACTCTTGGAGTGCTTCTGTGTTGACTCTTTAGACCCCGCATACTGTTGGGAGTGACACTGGGCTGTCTCTCCAGATTCACACAGTGCCTCTCGGTAGTCTCTCAACACTCACACAGTCTGTCAAGGTGTCTCTAGATGTCTCTTCATATTCACACACACTACTGGGTGGCTGATTTTTCACACTCCCATCGATAGTGCATCCATCTGTCTTTCTGGATACAAAGATGCTGCCAGGGGCTGAAGTTGTTTATTCAGACATACACAAAATGTCAGAGGGCCCCTGGGCAGTCTCTTCACACTCACACTGCCAGAGTTCCTCTAGGCTGTCACTTCACACTCAACATGCTGTCAGGGCCCCCTGGGCAGTCTCTTCACACTCACACTGCCAGAGTTCCTCTAGGCTGTCACTTCACACTCACACATGCTGTCAGGGGCCCATGTGCAGTCTCTTTACACTCATACTGCCAGAGTTCCTCTAGGCTGTCACTTCAGACTCACACATGCTGTCAGGGGCCCCTGGGCAGTCTCTTCCGCTCATGCTGCCAGAGTTCCTCTAGGCTGTCACTTCACACTCACACATGCTGTCAGGGGCCCCTGGGCAGTCTCTTCACACTCATACTGCCAGAGTTCCTCTAGGCTGTCACTTCAGACTCATGTTATATTCCATATAGGTACCCTATATAGGCGCAGGTAACATTGCAACCTGATAACAAGTCCTGTGCACACGCAGATAGGTTTTAACAACACATAAAATATTCGTTGTTTAACAAAAGACAACAGTGGATTCTTTTCTTCAAATGTTGGTTTAATGTATGTTGCTTCACAGGCCAGCCAACACGTGTTTCGTCACGGGTGTATAACCCTAGACTTCTTCAGGGCTGGAATTAAGTAAAAATCGACTCGTGTCACAGTATATTAAAGAAATTGTTACAGAATATATGTCTCATAAGAGTATGACATATAAATCAAAAGTGACGATTCATGTTAAACCAATTGCAGTCCAGGTGGGAACATTAGTGGCCAGAAAAAAGGGATATGCCAATTGTAAAAGAATGTGTCCATCATAGTTGAAGCCAACTACAACAGGAACTCAGCCTGGAGTGTAGTTCAAAGCATAAACTTGAATGGTTGCATGCCGACCGAACGGTGTACAAGTGTGTATGTTTATCAAGTTAGACCTAGGTACATGGTCAGAAGTGAGTGATAGTGAGATGTGTCCATAATAGCTGCTATTTTATGGTGTAGGAAGGGGAGGAACAGAAATATTGCATGTGATTATGTGTTCGTCATTTTGCTTGCACCTGGCACGCGTGCCTAGTACCTGTGAGAGTGAGCAAGTCTAACCCTCGATTGTGCTTCGTATAAAATTAGTGCATACCTTATGTCTATGGTAGTCACCTATCAGACCTGAAACACAATACCGAATAATCGAATTAGATTATGTCCTAGTTACTCTATATCCGCAAGACGTATAACTAGTAGTACCATATATAAAACTCAAAAATGAGGCTCACCTTACAGCTGGTGATAATTCCCACCCAGCGGGTCCTAAAAGGCCACTTTTCCACTCTTTTTTTCTAATCCTTTGCTTTATGGATCACTACTAATATGGTGCCGCTATTTAAATGCACTGTGTACTTCAGTGGTCTCTACTCACAATACAGGAGTTTTCTTAATTCGCTAATTGTACCACACTGTTTGCATGTTTCCGGCTTTCAAACACGCAGGTGATTACGTATGCACGTCAGATGACTTGCACGTTAGATAGGAGGTTTGCGCTCTAGCCTTTTTTTAGAACGTGGTGAGTGATAAATACTTCCGGGTCAGAGTACGCTGTTTACTTCGGTTCATACGGTGCCGGAGAGAGGAGCCACGGGGCACACTCGCCTGAGGGTAAGCTTAAAACTTGAGAGCTAGGGAGATAGATATTATACATGGACGGTAACTAGCGTCTGAAAGGGAACAAACGTCCGCTTGAATATATTCATTGTGATTTTATTTTCAGCTGGTTTGCGGTGAACAGAGCCGCGTTTCCCCCTTTGGCAATACTGGGATACATATAGACACTCTGGACTTATACTTGTCTTGGCATATACAGCCTATTTTTTTCAGTGAAAACGTTGTTCTGGCCTGAACTTACCAGTTACAACAGGTAAGAATATGTATGCAGTTTTGACACACGTAAGATATTCGTTAATGCCTTAGCATGTTAACCCTATAGATCTTGTGAATATTCAAGGATACCATGCTCATGGTGATTTATTATTATACAGATCCGTGTCTAGGACGTGCAAGTTTTAAAAGTGGCCTTTTAGGACCCGCTGGGTCGGAATTATCACCAGCTGTAAGGTGAGCCTCATTTTTGAGTTTTATATATGGTACTACTAGTTATACGTCTTGCGGATATAGAGTAACTAGGACATAATCTAATTCGATTATTCGGTATTGTGTTTCAGGTCTGATAGGTGACTACCATAGACATAAGGTATGCACTAATTTTATACGAAGCACAATCGAGGGTTAGACTTGCTCACTCCTCACAGGTACTAGGCACGCGTGCCAGGTGCAAGCAAAATGACGAACACATAATCACATGCAATATTTCTGTTCCTCCCCTTCCTACACCATAAAATAGCAGCTATTATGGACACATCTCACTATCACTCACTTCTGACCATGTACCTAGGTCTAACTTGATAAACATACACACTTGTACACCGTTCGGTCGGCATGCAACCATTCAAGTTTATGCTTTGAACTACACTCCAGGCTGAGTTCCTGTTGTAGTTGGCTTCAACTATGATGGACACATTCTTTTACAATTGGCATATCCCTTTTTCTGGCCACTAATGTTCCCACCTGGACTGCAATTGGTTTAACATGAATCGTCACTTTTGATTTATATGTCATACTCTTATGAGACATATATTCTGTAACAATTTCTTTAATATACTGTGACACGAGTCGATTTTTTACTTAATTCCAGCCCTGAAGAAGTCTAGGGTTATACACCCGTGACTGAAACACGTGTTGGCTGGCCTGTGAAGCAACATACATTAAACCAACATTTGAAGAAAAGAATCCACTGTTGTCTTTTGTTAAACAACGAATATTTTATGTGTTGTTAAAACCTATCTGCGTGTGCACAGGACTTGTTATCATTTGTGTAAAACGGACTTCTGTCCATCATTGAGGGCTTAGGGGTTTTCCCTCAACCTGTTGCACCGTTTTAAATATTATTATCTGCAATATTCACGTTATTGGGCTAGCGCCACAATATACCCTGTGCTTAACAATACCCCCGCTTTGTCTCTGCATTAACATTGCAACCTTTCACCTATATTCTTCCCTACATTACATACATAACGGTTCTTAGGCACTGACCTTTTACCTAGATACAACACTGCATCCAGAACGCGGGTTTCCCCCTAGTTCGAATCTCATACATTATGCATGAGGCTTCTTGGAAGCACAGCAGGACTAACAGCAGGACGAACATCTCCTGTATAATATCTCTGTATAAAGTTCAGGCCCGACATCATCCTTTAGGCCGACACAGTAACACAGCAAGGTAGGACCCCTGGGGAGACCTATGGGTATATATACATCATGTCTTGCTTAGAAAGATAGAGGAGACCGAGACTTCCCGGCTGACACACTGACCAGAGACGCTGAGGTTCCTGCATGGAGACGCTCCAGCTAGCAGTGGTCTAACATCCCTCGCGGGGTGTCCAACTCGAGACCAGGACGGGGTCCCATATTCTCTCATTCTCAGGTAATGGGGTTGACTAGATCCTAGAGGGATTCTTGGCATAACACCTACATAGATGCTAGGTACATTTAGGTACATCTAGTTAGGGAAGCATCGTAGGAGTGCACACTTTTATCATGTGTTTTATGTACATGTATATATTCATGATTTCTGCAAGATGGTAGAACTATACCATCCCTTTACTTTCGTAGTACTGCTAATCATATATCTCTGCTACTGTCTAATGGTTGTTGCAGCTCATCTATTGTACACTGGAATAATAACTGTTCAATAAATACTTATTGAAAACGCTCAGACTGTTTATTCTATGTATCTCTCTGAGACAAACTAAGTGAGCACAAGTGACTGAGCGAAAGGTAGTATATTGTTTCCACGATTCTGAGGGATCAGGGTTGTCATGTTCTGAGGTTGCCAGAAACTATTCTCTCCTTGGTAAAAGGAGATTAGAGTGGCACTGTGAGCTAGCTAATACAGATAGGCTAATGTATTCGGTGGGGTTGTACGGAATCAGTCTGCCACCAATCCCACAGTTTATGTTATACAAATGCGCAGATCCTGTATAGGTTATATAGGAACTACACGACATGGCGCCGCCAACGTTGGTTGGGTACTAATTTAACAGTAGAATCTGAGTAGTTCAGTCGTGCTATTCTCAGAGACCCCTACTCACAAAACAACAGAGACGTCTGGAGTGGGTGGGCACAAAATCCGCCACAGCTGAGTAGGCGAAAAATCCTATTTATTGGCTGTTGGTTAATCAAGCTTGAAGGACACAGTGTTCCTAAAATTGTGCATAACACCTTATATTGGTTCCCTTGAAAAACTATTTTTCAGTGTTCTAAGAACAATGACTAACCAGGTCTTAGATCCACTTCAACAACAACTACCCCTCACAGACGAGGAGGAAGATGCAGTCGCAATATACATTGCACCAAATTTTAGAAATATAGTCACCCTGAAACTACTAGAGCATCGGTTAACACCTAGGGGTGGCATAGTGGTATTCGTGATTGAGGCACACAAATCAAACAGAACAGAGGTATTTTATTTGTGGGTTACATTCCCAGCAGCAAATGCAAGAACAAAAACATTTCACTCCTACATAGAAGGAGATGCACCAGCGGAATATTGTCCGTTTGAAGACATAGAGGTTCCGCTCACGTACCAGGAACACTTATACTGGTTTAAAGGCGCCCTACCCCACATAAGAAGAAGAATGAGACTCGGCCCGCTCGGAAGAGAAGGGGCAACATGGCCGACATTAGCGGCCTACACACCACATCCTGACATTGAAACAATGCCAGTAGGAGACTTACTCATACAACACAAAGACTTAATTAAAATATACAGAAACTTGACGCAATTCGTCATGAGGACACTTACAGTCCAACCAGCAATAGTTGCAACTAATGGAACACAAATTCAGGGTACAGCAACTAAAATTACACCACAAACATTACACAAGGTAATGGGTAAAATGCCCACAAAACGTGAACAAATGCCATTCTGGGTAGCTCAGAAAATAACTCAGCTCGAGGCAGTATTCCCGAATACTACCCCGTTGAAAAACACAGAATGCCAACAATCTGCTTGCCCATGGGGATAACTCCACAGGTAGAGGATTGTACCACTTGGGGTACAGTCTTTGCTGCCAGTTATACCAGGACTCATGGTATCCCTTAATTAGCAGTGATACCAGATGTATTAAGACAAATATAAAACGAGTACAGAGCAGAGCCTGCTCTGAACTTAGGGATGAAGTTACTAGGTAACTATGCCCAGGTATCGGCCATAATATTAGCTAATATTAAACGGGAGGCAGCTTCAGTGGCTATCCGCCAACGCCTAAGGGAGTTCAGTCCTTTAGAACAGGAACACGAACTGCCAAAAATAATTGAAACTGCATATGCAGAATTAGGCAGAGACAGTTTGGGTGGGAAAGCTTTAAACCCACAACTGATAGGCAGTCCTGAGAAGGACACTTCCAAGCAGACACCTGCTTCTTCTAAAAAGAAGTGGGATAATAAAAAACAACAAAACTTTAAAGGAAACAGATCTCATTCCCGAAGTAGATCTCCGCCACAGGAGCCCTCCGAAAAGAGGTACAACCTTAGGAATTGGGAGAATATTAGGAAACCTGACAGGTATCAGGATACTGATACACGTTCCTCTCGTTCCTTTCAGGGTTCATCGAAAAACTCAGAGAGGGAAGGACGGTCAGAAAGACAAGAAGAGCGTACAAAGTCCAGAGACAAGCAGCACGCTCAGGATTACACTTCTAAAAAAAAAGAGAAGCCAAAGCAAAAGCCACGGTTCAAAAAGAAGAAAGTTGCAGGTCTAAAGATCAGACATGCCCAGAATTCTGAGGACTCGACTACTGAACGGGGAATGGGCTCTGACGATGCTAGACAGTGCGGCAGAAGTAACAATAGCTCGCCAGAACCTGAAGGAATTTCTGGTGACAGCGGACTTGAATGATTATATCACGGTAGAAACACCCGATACTAGGGTAAGTGTCCCACATAAAGTATATGAAATAACGCTCCAAATGGAGGGGGACAAATGTAGAACAGTAAGAGGTCTCTTTTGGGAGAAGCTGACGTTTGGCTATGAAATTTTATTAGCTGAACAAGATTGGCCGCCAGCATTCTTCATGGACTGCCCTAAAGGAGAAACAGTAATTCTTCCGGCCTTCTCAGACAATATTCCCAGGCACTTACAACACACTTATGCGCAGGAGTGGGCGGTAGACCAGGCTCCGGCATTATACAAAAACCATGTTGGATTGGATGAGGATTCAACCCACCACATAAATCCTTTAAAAAATACTCCAACTGCGCAGAGGCAGTATTCAATAAAGCAAGAAGCTAAAAAACAGGTCAGGGAGATCTTAGATCAACTTGAGTACCAAGGGGTGATCGAAAATTGCACCTCAACAATGAACAATCCTTTGTTTCCGGTCATGAAACCTGACAATACATATCGTTTAGTTTTTTTTTTCTCAAAACTCTTTTTATTGAGTCAGCTGATATAATATTTATGCAAATTTCAAAGCAATGGATACATATAGTCTTCCACATATTGAATATCAAGCAGGTGACTATTACATAAGAGTTATAAAACAAGAACATAAACCATTCAGGACCATAAACGACAGCCCCAAACCTTTTAACACACTGTGTCACAAATTGTAAAACATAACTCCCGTTATGCCCTGTCCACCCAATGACAAGCCCCAGGACCATGAAAACAAAAATAACGACCCGTGCTACCCCTCTATATGGTTTCAGTGTCCGCAGGGGGTGGAGGAGGTGGCTCCAGATCAAGACCCCTAAAATCCGCCCAGCGTTTCCAAATTTTATAGTGCTTCTGAGGGCACCCTCTCGCCTTAAATATAGGTTGCTCCTGGCCCATGCACCAATCGAGACCAGCCCTCCAAGTGCACAACTTAGGTGGGGCCGGATCCTTCCACGCCCGGGCAATATCTCTTTTAGATAGGGTGAGACCCAAGAATAGTAAATGTCGTTTGTAGATATTGCCCCCTATCTCATCCGTAATATGCAAGAGAATTAGCCTAGGGGAATGAGGTACCGCCCATCCTAGTACTTTAGAAAGACAGCTGATAACCCCTCTCCAAAACCGGCCCAAGGCCTCACAGCTCAAGGTTGTATGCAGTAATGTACCCTCCTCTCTGTCGCATCTAAGGCACATGGGGGAATCTATCATCCCTGCCCTCCAAAGCCTATATCTAGTAAAATATGTGCGGTGCAAGTATTTAAATTGAATGAGCCAGAGACGGGAGGCAATCGCCGCATATCTCATGGATTCAGGGCTTCTCCCCAATCATCGCTATCCAGGGGGCCCAAATCTGTCTGCCATTTATCCCGGAGGGGATATAAGGTCGTGGAGAGATTTGTTACCAGCGTTTGGTATATCTTTGCGGTTTTGTGATCACCCAAGTCCCCCATAAAAACCTTCGCCTCGATCGGGTTGAAATCGGGAAGGGAATCTAGTTGTGAGATATAAGGAGTTAAGGCATGTCGTAGTTGCAAGTATTTGTAGAACTGAGCATGCGGCATATCGTATCTGAGCCTAAGGTCCTGAAAAGATTTCATTGTAGTGCCACGCATCACGTTACCGAGCATGGATATACCAATGGCGTCCCATCGTTTAAATCCAACTAACGCGGTCACCTGTGGCATAAGGCCACTCTGCCAGAGTGGAGTCTCCCTCGTCAACCGCCACAGCCATCCCACCCGGCGTAGTGAGTCCATCCACACGCCCAACACAACCTGAGTAGCTGGCTGCAGCCTGCGCGTAGAGCAGTCTGTGTGGCAGCATATCCCCCATCAGCCATTTCTCCCCTCGATAGGCCGGGTCGTTACTTATACCATACCACCAATCGTTCAAAACCAAGAGGTGAGATGCCACATGGTAGGATTGGAGATCAGGAGTCGCTATACCCCCACAAAAGGTTGACTGGAAGCACGTTCGGAGGGACACCCTAGCAGTCTGGTCCTGCCACAAAAAGCGGCTCAACCGGGAATTTAGCTGTCGGAACCAGGAAGGTGCTATCTGGAAAGGGTGATTCTGTAATTGGTAAAGGAGACGAGGGAGGGACACCATTTTAAAGATTGCGGACCTGCCCAGTATAGATAGGGGCATCCGCGACCACACCTCCATCTCCGACTGTGTGCGCGTCCAAATAGGGGGGATATTTTTATCCCATGAGATCGATGGTAAATCCGAAATATAAACGCCAAGATATTTCAGACCGGTCGTAGCCACCGTCACCTCCTCCGTCCAGGTGCCCGTATCCGCGCCCCCACGCATGGGCCAAAGAACGAATTTCTTGGCGTTCATATATAAGCCGGTGTGTTGGCCGAAGATCTGCATAATGCGGAGAATACGGGGAGCCGACCGGCGGGGATTCATAAGAAAAAACAGGACGTCATCGGCATAGAGAGCAATCCGATCCGAAAACCCTCCTGGCCACTCAAAGCCCATAACCTGTGCATCAATACGAACCCAGGCGGCTAATGGTTCCATAGCTAAGGCAAACAAATAGGGGGAAAGGGTCAAGCCTGTCGAGTACCACGTCCTATAGGGAAGGGATCGGACACAGCACCGGCGATTCTGACCGAGGCCGAAAGGTCAGTGTAAAGAAGTTTAATATAGGAGATAAGGCGTGGACCGAAATTTAATCGTTGTAGTAGCGCGAACAGATAGAGCGTCTGATTCGCTGGGCTGGATCTATCAATATCAGCTAGGAGCAGGGCCGCAGGGCCCTGAAGGCGATCGACACCCGCAACCGCGTTATGTACACGTCTGATGTTGTGACGGGTAGCCCGCTGGGGCATGAAGCCGGCCTGATCTGGATGAACCAGTTCGGGCATATAGGGAAGGATACGTTTGGCCAGCGCTTTGGCCAACAATTTGGCCTCGAAGTTTAACAAAGAGATGGGGGCGATATGAAGAGTGCTGATCCGGGGGCCGGCCAGGCTTCGGAAAGACCGCGATTTCTGCGTGCCGCCAGTCCGGAGGAAGCTTCCCTTCTTCAAGGGCTGCATGTACCACTGCCTTGAGAGAAACTGACGGATGCGGTTCGTCTCCTTCTTGCTCAACTCAAGAACCCAGCGCCTGAACCACATGGGTGCAGTTCCAACATAAGGTCTCACACCGCATGACCCCAGCGGGTGAGGCGTCTTTTGAGAGATACCGACGGATGCAGTTAATCTCCCTCGGGCTCGACTTAAGATTGACAGATTTCAGCGCCTCATTTTATTTATGGTAGCAACTTGATAGAAGGGCTCACGCCGCAGGACCATAGCGGAATTCCGGGGTGATTCGTCCCCTGTGTATTTTCCTACTTCATTGATTGAATTTTGACTCATTTGATTCCTATCCATTAGACCACGACCGTGGTCGGGTTCCCCCATTTCCCTGTCCTGAGGAAGACCCGTAGCTGAGGAGTCTACTTACCCTTTGGCATTAGGGTCGAAACGTCGACAAATCCCCCCAGGGGCCTACACCCAACATCTACCCACACCACCACTGCCATCAGAGATTAAGTCTCAACCTACAGATTTAAAAGTGATATTGTGAATGTAATTAGGGGTAGGCCCACCGTTGTAGGGGTACCGGCTTTATCAGTAATACTTTGGTCGGATCCCTCCTTTTGGAATATTTTAACCTGTACTTTTCAAATATCCTTTGATGCACTCTTACCTTTCCTTGCTATCTCACACATGAGCACTTATTTCTCACCCCTTTCTCCCTCTTTTGAAAATAACCGTGTAACATAGCATATCCCATGTATGTACTCCATGTTTTGGATATAAAGAATAAATTGATGTTTGCAAATTAATTTATTTCCGGTGACCATTGAATTGTTTGTTGGATGGGTTTGCATTTGGAAATTGTGTACTGAATTCCATAAATATACTTACTAATTGAAGTATATTCAGGTGTGTCAGGGACCAACTGTTTTCCTACCTGAAGTAACGGGGAAGACAGTGGGTTGGAAACGATTTAAAAAACTCGCAGGGGAAGCCGTTCGGCCCCGGTGCTTTCCCGGACCGCAAGTCGATCAGGGCCGCGCCTAACTCGTCAATCATCAACGGGACATCTAAATCTTCCCTTGAGCTGTCCGAAATAGCCTTAGGAGGCAAATCACCAAGATATTGGTGGACCAGAGGTTCCGGGAGGGCATCCTTGGGAGCATATAGCTCCGCATAGTATGCCGCAAAACTGTCAGCGATTCGGGCAGGGTCAGTGAGCATCCAGCCATCCCCGTCAAGAATACCCGGTATGCTCACTGGGCGGAGCGCTTGCTGACACAATCGATGTAGAAGCGAGCTCGATTTGTCACCCCACTGATAAATTCTACTACGAGATGCCAACCAAGCCTGTCTGGCCTCATCGCGAAGGGTGTCCGCATAAGTTTGTTGTAGAAGGAGCAATTGACGGCGGCGTGCCCCGCCATGTTCGTCCCTACATTTCTGTTCTAGGAGTAAAATCTGTGCCTCAGTCTGGCTCAAAGCCTCCCGGTTCTTTTTCCGTCGGCAGCACAGTAAGCGATGTCCACTCTCCTGATGGTGGGCTTCATCGCCTCCCATAACATGGCCGAGGAGTCAACCGTGCCCGAGTTCTCAGTGAAATATGCCATAAGGGCATGTTGTAAGTGGGACGTGTACTGTGGGTCTTGGAGATGCCACGGCGACAACCGCCATCAAAAGGGGTTACGCGCCACCTCCAGGCGGAGAGTGAGGGCCACCGGAGAATGATCGGACAGACCTCTAGGTAAGATATCCGTCGCTGCGATCCGAAAATAGTAGGAGTTTGGTATAAACACATAATCCAACCTGGAAAACGAATCATGGACCGACGAATAATACGTGTAACCGTATGTAGCTGCATGCATATGCCCCCAAGTATCCAACCACCCCATATCTCCCATGAACGTGTGCAGCCGTGTGGGTCTCGATATCTCAGGTGCCCTGCGCGAGCGCCATCTGTCCCATGCCACATTTGCCACATCATTCCAATCCCCACCAAGAACCGAGAGGCCCTCAGGTATCTCCAGCAGTTTTGCCGATAAGCACTCAACAAACGTGTCCGAGAGTGGGGGAGGTGCGTAAATGCTGCCCAGTGTAATAATTTCCCCATGCAATGTCCCTGAAATAATAACATATCTACCATGGGGGTCAGACCACGTTTTGGAATGAACATAGGGGATTCGACGGTGAATAAGTATGGCAACCCCCGAGAACCCCTGGTAAACCCAGCGTGAAAAACTTGTACATATCCAAATCGAGCGAGACACAGCGCTTTAGTGCCCAGCAGATGAGTCTCCTGCAATAGAAGAACATCGGCTAGGGCCCTCTTGGCATGTCGTAGGACCGCACCGCGTTTGACCTTGTTTAGTGCCCCCCGTACGTTCCAGCTTACTACGTGGAGCCTACCTGCGGGGTCAGTTACAGGGCTGGGCATCGAATAGAAGTGTGATATTCTGGGCCGACGCAGGGCACACAAACCATTGATGGAAGCAAAAAGGACACAGTGTAATCAACAACATTCAACAAACCCAACCCCACCCCCCACACACCCCTCCCAATACCTCACAACAACTGAAGCATCTGTCGCGGCATGTGACACGCCGCTACCCCAACCGGAGCAGGGCACATCCCCATACCAAGAGTTCCCCACAGAACAGTCCCCAAACATTATGAAAGTTCTCAGATACTGAGAAAAGAGTTTGAGAAGTTGGCCTGGTATATGCTGTCCACTAATTATAGTGGGCACCTTGCACCAGTCCAAACAACCCCTTATTGGAGATAGGTTAAAGACAACCTTTATTGAAAGCTATCCTAGTGGTAGCTATGGAGAGCAGCCTTCAGGCTAAGTCTTGAAGGAATGTAAAGCAGCTTGTTTTACCAGTCTATAATCTCTTGAGTGACCAAATGAAAGAGGACCACACCAAGTATATATTTAAAATATATGTATTTAGTCTTAAACACACCCCTCTAGTCTCTTTATGAGGCTAGAGTTCGAAGTACATAAGTTACAAGTCAGTTATCAACAGTAATAGCACAAATACACGTTTGAGCCCTAGGGGCGTACCAAACCATATACCAATAAAGTGGTATAAGAACCACGACTGAGCTAGACACAGGGCCTAGAGCCTGTAGAAGTGCTTGGCCCTCAAGGAACCACCCAAGGTAGTGACACAGGGGACCCACGGGGGACGCGTGTAGTGTGAGAACACAGCCGCGAGCCGCCGTTGACTTCTATGGGGAATGTCGCGGTTGGAGTTTTAAAGAAAAAGGACACTTAGAGGAGGACTTGGAGCAAACCCCTTTAGAACTAGGTTGTTCTAGAGTCTATACCCACGGGAGCACCGGAGTACTCGAGTTACCTCACCCAGGGAAGCCGGGTGCATAGGTGCCTTTCGAGGTCGGGTTTCGTCGTCGTTTTCAATGGCGATCTGCTGCAAAGTGCTGCTGGCGACCAAGTCGAAAGTGTTCGGGTGGATCCAAGGGTGGATCGAAGATCTGAAGAACCTGAAAGCAGAGGGGACAGAGTCTGGGTCACTAGCCAGTGACCAGGAAGGCGATGAGCAGATGCCCACCGATGTCGGGTGCTTCAGGTAGGTTGACGAGGTCCAGGAGGCGTCGATGACGACCAGGAGCTGGATTCGAGCTGTCCCATGACGTCTGTCGATTGCAGGGGTGTCGGCGACCGGATTGGGCCCAACAAGCCTTGGCAACGGCAAGTCTCGTAGAAACAAAGAAAGGACGTTGATGCAGACCAGCAAGGTCTGGGGGACTCACCCAGCGAGGGTAAGTCAGGGCACGTCTGGAGCAACCAGGAAAGCCCAAGCAGAAGAAGAGTTGCCTTCGGGAGGGCCCACTAGCCAATGGACTAGCAACCATGAAGGAGCCTCGAGTGGACGCACTTGGAGCTGGCTCACAGGACACTCGTGGAGTGGAGGCCAGGGATCTTCGGTGCAGTTGGTGCTGGAGGCGGGGGCTACTCGGAGCCCAAAGCACAACTTCGTGGGAGACCCAGAAGAGGATGCACTTGCAAAATTACTCTGTATCCAGGGGTCACGGTTCCACGTTACCCACGACAGCTACGGGCCTCAGCTTTGCTGGGGACTCAGGGAAGCGTCGGGGAAGTCTGGAAATCCACCTCTGGTGATGCAAAGACTTCGGCGTCCGGCGGGAGCTTCAGCGATGCAGACCAGACAATTGCTTCTTAGGTGCCTGCCAAGCAGGGGAGTCACTCCTTGACCCCAAGGGAGATTCTTCAGTCCTCTAATCTTCAGGTAGAGCGTCAAAGGTCCAGGATTCAGTGTCAGAGTTTCGTCCAGGGTAATCTAAAGTCCTAAGGACGGGGGCGTGGCCAAGATGGCGAGCTGAGCGGACGTGTGTCTCCGGGGCTCCCCGCTCCCGGGTCAGTTCCCCGGTGATTTTCCAGCTTTATACCCCCCACAGGAGAGCAGACGTCGATCTGCCGGAGGGGCAGGGCTCCACCAGCGACGAGCGGTGCCAGGAGGCCGGAGCGGGGACGGGAGAGCTCCCGAGGTGGCCCAGCACCGCAGCTCAGCGCGAAAAGAAAGATGGCGCCCGGGGCCTGACTGCTTCGCATACGCCGGAGCGGGGGTGCAGGCCTGCTGACGGGTGCTCCGCCGGCTCACCCGACCCAGCGGAGAGAGGGACGGCGCTCGCCGAGTCTCCCCGAGGGGGGGACCCGAGTTCAGCAGCGAGCGGAGACGCAGCGGTATCCGGCGGCGGAGACCCCGCGGCGGGGTACACGCCGTAATCGAGGCCCGGGGATCTGCGGCCTGTGGAGTGGCCTGCCGGGAGCGCTGGAGGCTGGAAAGGCGGCCCCACAAGGACGTTGCTGCTGCGGAGGTCGGTAGGCTGCAACGGGCCTCACAGACTGGCCCGCCAGGCAGGAGCGTGCCCGGGTTGGGGAACACAGATTAGGGCCAGAGGCCGGCAGCCTAATTGTGGGCCCACGAAGTTTGGCCCCATCAAGACAAGGGACGGCTCCCCAACGAAGGCAAGGCACTGGACCGGGACGACGACGCTGTGGCCGAGCGGCGAAGACCCGAGCTGGGTGTAGTCGGAGCGCAGGCATTGAGGTCCCTCCCCCGGATCGGGGCACCTGTCGTGAGTAAAGGGGCACACATAGAAAGGTGGTGGCACGACGGGCCCAGTGGTGGAAGCGGGGAGTGGCAGCTGCACCGGGGGAGGACGAGGCAAGGAGTCGGCTGCTTGAAGCTGCCAGGGGTGATCGCCGGCTCTGAGCGCCCAGGGGGCAGGTGACATAAGGGCCTGAGACGGAGGGACGGCCATTTGCGACACATACTGGGCCAGTACAGCGAAGGAATCGAGGGGCCCCGGGCTCCCTCCTGGGAGGCCCTGCCGCGCGTTAGCCGCACTACTAAACTGCCGGATGGTGGTAGGCCACGAGGCAGCCTGCCACTGAGTGATTAGGGCGACAGCTCGAGGGAGAGTGGCCACCAGGGGTCCAGGATGGCGACCCAGCGGAAGAAGGGGGAGCGCTCAATCAAGGAGATGATGGCAAAGGGAGCCCTGCTCGGCGACAGAAGCGGTAGGGCTTCGACACCCCCCAAGTCACAGGACCACTCAGAAGAGGGGGAGGAGCCCATCACGAGGTCCTTCCTGGAATCCCTATTCAACACCCTCAGGGAAGACTTCCAGACCCTGAAGCAAGAGGTCACCGGAGAGATCCGAGAAGTGCGCCGGGATGTGGACGGGCTCGGAGAGAGAGTGGCTGCGGTGGAGGAACGCGAAACCGCCCAAGGGGAGGAAATTGAACAACTCCAGCAGGAGATCCTACGTCTCCGGGACCAACAGCTGGACCTCCAGACCCACACGGAGGACCTGGAAAACCGGTCCCGACGTAACAACATAAGGGTCAGGGGAGTTCCATTGCAGGCGGAGGGGGCAGACATTACCGGGTACCTCCAGGATCTGTTTCGCGACATTCTGGGTGAGGGCCCGGAGTTTGAGATCCGAATAGACCGCGCACACCGGGTGGGCCCCCCGAGACGAGCGCCGGCCCCTCCGGCGGACATGCTGGCCTTCCTCCCAGAGTACACACTGAAGGAGCGTATCCAGAGAGAGGCTAGGCGCAAACAACTTATCATATTCCAAGGCCACGCGGTAGCGCTATACCAGGATCTCGCCGCGATAACGCTGCAGAGGAGAAGAGCCTTTAAAGATATAACGACACATCTGCGGGAGAAGGGGGTGGCCTATTCGTGGGGACATCCCTTTCGTTTGATATTTCAATGGAATGGCAAACTCCAGCAAATGCGCTCCATCCAAGAAACCTCGGAGCTGCTCGGTCTGGGGGGGGAGACTCCGGCGGCCTCGCCTTCCAGGCCTACGAAATCATCTGAACCAGGATGGCGGAGGGTGCGGCGCAAGGGGATAGTTCCTTTCACTCAAAGACCGGATTCCCTCACCATGACTCAAGAACGCCAAGCAGCATTGGCAGCAGTATCGAAAGACACAGCGTCGCCCGAACATAGCTGAATCCCTGGTCTGCCTCTCAACGCACGGGGGGACATACTAGTACTAAAACTGAAATAGATTTGCCGGGGGCTCGGGAGCGGGGAGCCGGAGCTCGTCAGGCCACGGAGATCCCCGGGATTTGTCGGATTCCACTGCCCACCACGACGGATGATGGGCATCGGACAATGATACAGGTTGGGGACGAACCAGTTGGGGGTTGGGAGGGTGGGAGGGGGGGATCCGGGGACGGGGGGAGGTGGGGGAGTTCGGGATGGGACTGGGAAAGGGGGTTAGGGAGGGAGTGGGCGACAGGGAACCGATGTGCTATTTATTTCAGAGTTGGAACGAGGCGCCCACATAACATAAGCACACACAGATACAGCCTTCCGTAGATCCCCCTAGAGGATGGGCTCGAAGGTTCGCATCCTCACCTTGAATGTCAAGGGGTTGAATAACCCCATTAAGAGGAGAGCGGTACTGTCCTACCTGGAAAACTCCGGAGCCTCCATTTGTCTCCTACAAGAGACGCACCTCCTCCCCAAAGACTGGCACCGCATGAAATCTCGTGCCTTTCCCCAACAATTTTACTCATCCACACAGACTAAGACGGCAGGAGTAGCTATTTTAGTAGCACAAAGCTTTCAGGGCACAGTGGGTGACAGAATAGCGGAAATCAAGGGTCGCTTGCTGGCGTATACAATACAGGTGGGAGGTGTCCCACTGGTGGTCGGGTCCATCTGTGCGCCTAACACGGGGCAAGAACTGTTCCTCCACATAGCGCTCGCAGAGGTATTGACCACTACGGACAGAAGGATCTTGGTGGGTGGGGACCTGAACCTAGTCATGGACAGGGAGTTGGACAGATCGGTACAGCGATATGGCCAGACGGGAGCACTGTCAACCTCAGGTAAACAGTGGTTAAAAGAGAGGGGCCTGGTGGACATTTGGAGGGAGACCCACCCACACACCACACAATACTCTTATTACTCCCAAGCCCACCGCACTTACGCTAGACTGGACCATTTTATAGGGACGGCGGACCTGATGCCCCTGGTAGAGGGCGTGACGATCTCCCCAGCGGCTCTCTCGGACCATGACGCAGTGGACTTGATCCTTAACGCCCCCTCACAACGCAGACCGCCCAGACGATGGCGCTTTCGGGAATCCCTGCTGCAGAAGGCAGGTTCGACCCAGCAATTACGTCAATACGTCTCCGACTATCTGGATCGGAACGATCTCCCGGGAACCCCCCTTACGGCACTTTGGGGAGCGCTCAAAGCTACGGTTCGGGGAGAACTGATAGCTATCGCCGCAGCGGAGGCCAGGGAACGCAGGGACACGAGAGATAATCTCACAGCTAGGGTGTTAGAGCTGGAACGGATACATAGTCGGACAGGGGCCCCCCGTATCTGGAGGCAGCTGCGTGCCATTAGGGCGCAACTAGCGGCGCTAGACCTAGACAGGGCCGAACACGCGGCCATTCGCCTGAAACATACATACTATCTGGGGGGGGGACAAAGCAGGGAGACTATTAGCAAGTAAATTACGGGCCAGAGTGGAGAAAGCACGGGTAAAGGCCCTCAGAAAGGCAAATGGGGATATAGTGTGCCGGGACGACGAGATAGGGGAGGCCTTCCGGGCGTATTACGCCACATTGTACAAAGGACCTCCGCACGACGGTATCGGAGGGGAAGCCTACCTCCACGGGATACACACGTCGAAATTAGACGAGGCAGGGGCACTAGATGCACCCATTAGGGTCGAAGAAGTGATTAGCGCAATTTCAAGGTTGAAACCTCTCAAATCACCGGGCCCCGATGGATTCTCCGCGGGGTTCTATAAAGCCCTATGTCCCTTAATAGCTCCGATACTGATGAGACTCTTTAACTCCTTTCACGGCCCTGGGTCCATTCCTCCCGATATGCTAGCGGCAGACGTCGTGGTAATCCCCAAACCAGGGAAAGACGGGACCCAATGTAGCGCTTACCGACCTATCTCCCTGCTGAATCTAGACCTAAAACTATTCACTAGTATTCTAGCGGCACGTCTAGGCCCATACATACCAGGTATCATTGAACCGGACCAGAGCGGATTTGTCGCCAACCGCCAGAGCAGTGATCATACCAAGCGGGTCATGCACTTAATAGACAAAGCACATCGTACCCAGATGGACGCAGTGCTACTCTCGGTAGACGCAGAAAAAGCGTTCGACCGCGTTAGTTGGGGGTTTCTTAGTGCCACTCTGGCACATTTTGGGATCGGGGAGCGATTCCGAGGCTGGGTAGCCAGCTGTTACGCCAGCCCTACAGCCACAATTAGGGTGAACGGCACAACGTCTAGGGCCTTTACCATCCAGAGAGGAACACGGCAGGGATGCCCCCTCTCACCCCTGCTCTTCGCACTCTACGTGGAACCCTTGGCGCAAAAATCCGGGACAATGCGGAGATTGTTGGGATTCCCTTCGGGGGGGAACGGCATACGATAAGCCTATATGCAGACGATATTCTGGCGTCCCTGGAATCTCCAGAGAGATCCGTCCCGGCCTTCCTGACAGAATTGGAGGAGTTTGGCCGGGTATCGGGGTTTAAGGTTAATGTTGAAAAATCGATCATGTTACCCCTGGGTTGCAATACTAATATGCAGGCACTGGATCACCCCGCATATGGGGAACTGCAAATTCAAGATAAGCTCAACTACCTGGGCATTACCCTGGCCCCTACGGTCACGCGCACAGTTGACCTGAACTACACCAGGCTCTTGTCCCAAACGCAGCTGACCCTTGGACGATGGCAGAAACAATCGCTGTCTCTTCTGGGGATGATAGCTGCGATAAAAATGAACATCCTTCCCAAGGCACTCTACATTTTTCAGACCATCCCAGTGGGGCCCCGGGCGGGAATTATATGCAAGTTGCAGGGAGCAGTACAACAATTTATATGGGCTGGAGCACGCCCTCGCATGGCAAGGGCTCTATCCCACAAACCCCTCGACGAAGGCGGGCTAGGCATTCCTCACCTTATGGAATATTTCAAGGCGGCTCAACTGCGATACTTGGTAGAATGGAGCAGGCCGGAGTCTGAAAAGCGGTGGCTTTTCCAAGACCGCGCCCTAGCAAACACGTCCCTGTGGAAGATTCCTTTTCTGAAACGCCCAGACCGGCCACCTAATTTGAAGGGGTCCCCGATCACACATACATTGCTAAAAGTGTGGGACTCGGTCGCGGTTAAGCGAGGACTTACCTCCTTCCCGTCCCCTATCACGCCCCTCTTCGACAACCAGGAGTTCCTACCAGGGACAGAAGCAAAAGCTTTCCCACAGTGGAGAGCCACTGAATGTAGGTCGGCCGGGCACTTATTTGACCTGGACGGCTTCCTTCCCCTGTCGACAGCAATGCAATCTTACAATATAGAGGCACCCCAGCGATACCAGTATTTTCAACTACGACATTGGCTACTCCATCCGGAAGTGCGACTCGAGGTGGGCAGACAACTCACGCCGTACGAACGGTGGCTCCTGACTAAATCTTCAGACAAGCAATTGATCTCGGAGATCCATAAAATGCTCCGCCCCCGGACCCCGTTTGTGCCTACTGCTGGACAAAAGAGGTGGGCGAGGGAGCTGGGGAGAGACCTGATGGAGAAGGAATGGACAGACATTTATTACAGAGCCAATCACACAGCCCGTAATACGGCTAGTAGAGAGGCAGCAGTCAAGATCACTACGTATTGGTACCTGACGCCGGCTAGACTGCATCGGGGAAACCCTGATCGAAGTCCCACATGCTGGCGTGGCTGCGACGCTGAGGGTACCCTCACGCATCTCCTCTGGGATTGTAGGGAACTAACGGACTACTGGCATAATGTACTAGAAGAGATCGACAGACACTTTGATACTGAGATCCCCCGATTCCCTGCCTATACACTTCTAGGGTTACCCAATCCACTAACGTTCCCCTTAAAATCAGTCCGGGGAGGCAGATGGGTTTAGCGATGGGGGCGGCGGTACAGCACATTCTCTCACTCTGGGGGAAACCAACCAAACCCACACACACGGGCTGGCTTCACCGTCTCTGGTACAGGGTAGGCATGGAACGGATACAAGCCGCCCTTACTAGCTCCATGGCCACCTTCCACACTGTCTGGAAACCCCTGCTGTCCTTGCTGTCGACGGAGATGAATGAGCTGACTTGTCCAAGATACCTCCGCCTTCTCCGTCTCACGGATACACCTCCCGAATCCACTACACCAGGCACAACTTACTTGACATCTCTGGGAGGGGACGAGGGCTGGGGTCGGGACCGGACCACAAACGGAGGAAGGGACAGGGGGGCTAAGCGGGAACCATAAAGTGGCAAGAAGGCACACAACTGTGACTCTTCGCAGGGATGGTGGCCTCAATGGCGACAACATATAGCACATCAGTTCGGGGAGGGGGGAGGAGGGGGGTGGGGGGGGGGAAACGGGGAAGTTAGTTTTGTTAATGTTATTTTGTACATATCCAAAATGGAAGGAATGCACCCTCAGGAGCACTACATGATGACTGGCGCGGCCGGCCTCCGGGTTGTGGCACACACGCTGTGTATATTTCTGATAATCCCGCTCTGCCGGCCTATGGATGTGGGCAGTAAGCTGTGTAAGAATATGATGCCTTCCTTAATAAATATGTTTTAACCATAAAGTCCTAAGGACTGGGGTCCCATACTTATACTAAGTTAGGGGGTTGGACATACTCTGGGGACCCACCTATGGGAGGGTCAGGGAAGAGGGGTGGTTACACCCATTCCCTTTGTCCAGTTTCGCGCCAGAGCAGGGGCAGTTAGCCCCTGCAACCGGTTTGAACTGGCATATGCACAGGGACACCAAGTGTGCCCCCAGTGCAGGACTTCTGTGCACCAGAGAGTGCTACCGCCCAGCCCCAATACACATTATCCTGTCTGGGGAGGTGGCTACACCTCCCTGCGACAGGAAACCTATTGTCCAGGCCTCCCCTGCCGGAGTTTCAGTCAGCAGCAGGAGGCCAGACCCGTGTCTGTGGCAGCGACATCCATTTTGTGATGCCAGGGCTCTGGAAAGAAGTTACCGGGTAGCCCGGTGTGTACATGTCTCTCCCTCTAGAAGGGTGGAATGCTACCCCCGCTGCCAGGACTGGCGGGGGGGGTAGTATTCCAAGATGTTTGACACCAAACACGACATGTTTTGGTGCAGCCAGTCCAAAGTTAGCATTGTACCGCGAGGATATAATGCACTTAAGAGTATATGGTCAGGCTGTACCACAAACAGCATCAGAGGAGGGACTCCGAACGCTGTAGAGGGGCTATGCTCATGCAGGGGCACCCTCTCACATAAGAACCAAGCACTCTGCCTTCAGGATTGGTAAGGCCTGCCATAGGAGTGACTTATAGGTTTATATGTGTGTGCAATGGTAGTGATATAGGTAGCCTATACCACTGTAAGGGGTGCATGCACCACCTTACTCAGGCTGCAGTAGCAGACCTGTGGTGTCATTTTGGATGGCCTTCCAGGGGTGGCACAATACATGCTGCAGCCCATGGTAGGCCTCTGAGGTACCTATGCCCTGGGTACATAGTATACCATATACTAGGGACTTATAAGGGCACTCCAGATTCCAATCAGAGATGTGCCTAGGGCACATGGAAACCATTTTAGAGAGGAAGCAGCTAGGCTGGGGTTCTGATTAGCAGGGCCCCAGCCAGACTAAAGTCGAAAAACAGTGAAGCATCAGCAAAAAGTGGGGGTACCCATGTGAAGCAGATCCTACTCTCCTACAAAGAGTTATGGGGTTAGGCCTCCCGTGGGCCCGGGCACAGTAGACGCCGCTGGCGCAGCAACCATTGTAATAAAAGTTCTCCAACCTTAGGTCAAGTCGGCGATGAAGTTCGCCGAGCCTCCTCTATCCGCAATGTAGATGCACTCCGTGATTTAGATCGGCGTCTCGAGCCTGACCTCCGAGTCGGTTTTACCTTAGGCCTAACCGCCTGTTGCGCAGTCTCTCCGGACGATTGTTCAGGGTCGAATTGCGGCGGAGTATGCGGCCTATGTCTCTGTCTCTCATCCGTCCAGGCGAAGACCTCCTCCGGAGTATCAAAGAAAAGGGTGCGTGACTTGTATATGACTCTCAATCTAGCCGGGAAGAGAAGCGCATATTGAATTTTAAGATCCCGAAACCGGGCTTTAGCGGCAGTGAAGGATTGGCGTCGTTGTTGCACCATGCGCGTATAGTCCGGAAATATTAGGATATGGTGAGAGTTGAAGTGGAGCTTGCCGGCCAACCTGGCCTGTGAAAGGATGGCATCGCGATCATGGAAATTCAATAGTCTCGCAATAACGGGCCGCGGGCGGGCCCCAGGTGATGGTTTTTGCATGAGGGCGCGATGTGCACGTTCAATGATGAAGCACTGCGACAATGACGTCGGGGGGGATCCAGCTCGTGATCCACTTCGTAAGAAACTGCTCCATGTTGTTGCCCTCACGGCCCTCCGGAAATCCTACAAAGCGGAGATTGTTCCTCCGAGCCCTGCCATCCGCGTCTTCCGCTCTGATCGCCAGTCCCTTCGTGATGGATTCCAGGGAGGTCACCCATGCCTGGAGGGACGTCGTGGTATCTTCCACGGTGGAAATGCGAGTTTCGGCCTCAGTGATTCTATCCACCGCTTTACGCAAATCCTGATGCATAAGGGAGACGTCCGATCCTACCTCTCCAATTTTGGCCTCAAGCGCCTCCCGGGACTGTGTTATCGCCGCCATCAAAGCCGCATTATCCGGCCTGGCAGGGGCCGAGCCCGACATTTCAGGCGTGTGAGCCCCCGGCCCCGCATATCGATCCAGGGTGCTCTGCTTCGAAACTTTGTCCCTGGTCATCGCGAGGACGTCAATTAGGTGAGGGCCCAGCAGGGCGAGCTACGGCAACTCCTAGGAAGTTCAGCCCCAGACTCTCGGCTCCGGTAAACACGCGAAAGCAGCGTCCACCACGTCGTCCCGTGTCGATGAGGCGGAAAGACAGGCCTGAGGCAGTCCGCACACAAGCAGCACCAGGACTAACCCGGCCGCCTCTGCGCACAGGTGCCCCAGAGCCCCCCTAATGGGTGTCACCCATCCGCCTGTCCACTGTACGGGCCCCCGGCGGAATGACCCCCGCAGGATCCAGGGAGAGGTCCTACTGGTCCACTATATAGAGGGATCACCGGCCACGAAGAGGCCCAGACCGGGACCCTCGGCCAGGCGCCCCAACACAGGCCCGGGCCGCCACAACGCCGCAGCCTCCGGCGTACACATTCCACTATTCCCGGCCCTCAATGATGAGGAGGGAGGGCGCAGGGAACAGCTAAGGGCCCTGGGAAAATAGACCGGCAGGGGGGGAGCCCCAAATGCGCTGCAGCGGATTAAAGCGGGCCACATCAAAGGCCCCCACGCCTCCGACTTCCCCAGGGGCCAAGGCACTCACCACTGTGTTGGTCAGGGGTCTGCACCGGCTCGACCGCCGGAATTCAATGTTCGCTGCCTGGGCCAGGCGGCATCCAGCGCCCCCACTCGCGCTCAGCTAGGGTGTAGGAGCAGCAATCCTGAAGGGGGCCCCGCACAGATCTCAATCGGCCCCCTATGTGCCGGCCCTCAGCCACGGGCAGCGGCGCAGTCCTGGACGATCCAAAATGGCCGCCCGCCCGGGAGATGAATATCAGCCTGGCCGGCCTCAGCAGGTCATCAGGGCACGGGACACCACCGGCGCCAAATCGGCCGACCCCAGCCGCAGCGATGAAGGAATAAGGCGGCCCGGACCGCCAGGAGCTCCTCTCGTCCTCACACAAGCTCCAGGGGGCAGCGCCAGGCCTCCGATGCAATCAAGCCCCAAGCGGCGGCCGCGCGGCCATGAACCACGGCAGCGAGCCAATCTCTGGATCGGCGGCCGCCAGCTACTAGATGCGGGCTCCCGGCTGCTCCTCACTGGTTCCGGCAGGCCATGAGAGGGTTGGAGGGGGCTTTGACACCGCCAGCGACCACGATAAATGAAGAATTGTGTTCGAGCCCACGGAGCTCGTCTAGGAAGCGTCCGCCATGTCGGACCTCTTGGCCACGCCCCCCCACAAATCGTTTAGTTTTAGATTATAGACATTTAAACTCTAGCACTAAGACATTTGCAGTCCAAAATGCACACAGTGCCGCATTAATGAATGTTATGTTATGTTAATTTAATTTTATTAGGCGCACAGCTACCCAAGGGTTTCCCGGCGCCGCCTGTAGGATGCAGAGGGAAAGAGAGAAAAAAAATCTACATATTGAACAACCAGGTTTTTAGGCACTTACGATAATTCTCATAACTAGTTTCGGTTCGAAGTGCTATCGGAAGGGAGTTCCACATCGATGGGCCAAGGTAAGAGAAGGACCGACCGCCCATACGGGACAACCTGATCCTAGGCACCTTGAAATTAGCCTGTGTGGCAGAACGTAAGGAACGTGAAGGAAGGTAAAAGTGAACTAGAGCATTCAAATATTGAGGCGCTTTACCATTTTTGATTTTGAACATGTAGCTCAGGGCTTTGAACTTTATGCGGCTCTCAACCCTGAGCCAATGAAGATCACGGAGGGCGCCTGAAATAGAAATAGTTTTGGGGACCTTGCAGAGCAGCCTGGCCGCCGCGTTTTGAACCAATTGCAACTTTCGTACCACATCTTTATTGGCTCCAAGATACAGAATGTTGCCATAGTCCAGCCTAGATGTAATAAGAGTTTGGACCACCGTGCGTTGTGTAGACAAAGGCATCATCCAGAGGATTTTCCTGAGCCATTTAAGAATAGTAAAACAAATGGACGACACTTTCACTGCTTGCTGCCTCATTGAGAGTTGGTCGTCAATTATGACGCCTAAATTCCGAACCTGCTGATTAGGTTGGGGCAAAACACCCATTTCAGGTGGCCAGTGTTGAAGGCCCCAAAGATCCTTATTCTTGCCCAATATCATCACCTCTGTCTTATCACGATTTAATTTGAGCAGGTTGGCTTGCATCCATCCTGCAATATTCCTCAATCCAGATTGAAGAGAGGATGGATTGGATGCCCTGTCAGCTGATAAAGAAAAGACAATCTGGGTGTCATCAGCATAGGAGAAGAGAGACAACCCAGATTCTTCCGCAATCAGCGCCAGAGGCCTAACATAGATGTTGAATAATAAAGGGCTGAGGATCGAGCCTTGAGGGACACCATAGGGTGAAGAATACGTTTTTGAAGTGGATGAGGGAGAGAAAACTTGGAAGGTGCGGTCCGCCAGGAAATCTTTAAGCCAGTTAAGTGCCTCGCCAGACACTCCCAATAATTGCAAAGCTTCCAGGAGTAATGCAAGCGAGACCGTGTCAAACGCGGCACTTAGATCAAGGAGTATAGGAGCCACGGTGTCCCCGTTATCCACACGGTTGCGTAGCATTTCTGTGACTCCATGAATAACATTGTGCGGAAAAAATATAAAACGACACTTGATATCTCAAATGGATTTTTCTGCCAAAATATAGCGCCTGAAAGCAGGTATCTAACAGCATTCTTAGCGCTAGGGTCCCAGAATCAATTTTGTCGACTCCCCCAGGGGTATAAGAACAGCCCGGGGTTGTTTTCAGCTAGAGTAACTGAGTTACTTCAAAATTTGGATGAAGAGGCACTGTCCTATGTGGATGATATTTATCTAACGGACGATGACCTAGAGGAGCACTTGAACAGAGTAAATACCATCATTTTGGGATTTGCATCTGAGGGCTACAAATTCAACTTTAAGAAATCAAAAATTGCCCACCTCAGCGTCCTGTTTTTAGGATATGAGCTTTCAAATGACGGGAAAAGCCAGGCAGCCAATTTTTTAGACAAATGCGCGCTGCTCCAACCTCCAAAATCATTTAAAAAAATTACAATCAATCCTGGGATTCCTAAATTTTGGTAGAACATACATTTTAGAAAGAGTAAAACCTTTCTATGATTTAATAAAACCTGAATATTCAGTAAAACAATGGACACAGGAACATACAGATACACTTCGTTCCTTACAAGCTGATATGATAGCTTCCAAATATTTACAGACACGCGTAAACGTACGCAACCTAGTGATCCGTATAGTGGCAGGTCAATCTGGGTACACCTATCTAACATATAACGAAGGCGAAACAGTACCAATTGCATACAAATCACATTTGTACACAAATGCAGAGATGCGCTTTGCATCTACGGAAAAGATTCTAACAGCAGTACAGACTGCTGTAGTGAGAGAGAGAGCACTGGCTCAGGGGAAACGAATAATAGTAGTGACTCCAGTTCCAGCCTTAGAGGCTGCAACAAAGGCGAGCATTCCTAACGCTAAAGCCTTATATCCGAGATGGATACAATGGGCTGATTCTCTCACTGCAACAGGTGTAGAATACAGGTACAACCCAAATTTAAAGACACAAGCATTCCTGCAATACGAACAAGAATATCCTCTACCAAACGAAATATTGCCTCTAGATCAGTATGAATATATAATTTACACTGACGGATCAGCTCAACCGGCCATGGGAAGTAAGCAACAATATAGCGCAGCATGCACAATCGTTAAAGGTCGCACGCGGGGTGGAAAATTCCACTCAAGTTGCACAAAAACGCAATCTCTAGGAGATTGCGTAGCACGGCTGGGAGAGCTGAAAGCCTTGATACTGGCACTGGTGAATACAGATCGAGAATTCCCCACACTAATTGTGTGGGATTCCTTTTACAGTGTGCAGTCATATAATGAATATTTGCAGCACTGGGTTCAAAACGGTTTCAAAGATGCAAAAGGTGGCACAACTAAGCATAAAATGCTGTGGGAACAGGTAGTGGAGTTGAAAACCGAACTACAGAGAGCTCATGTGATACATACACTGAGTCATCAGCATGATGGCGTTCATGTTGAAGGGAATTCATTGGCTGACGAAGCCGCAAAGGGGGCTGTACGCACGGCTTCCGTAGCTGCAATCACTCGTTCTAAAACGAGAATAGACGGTGAGATTATGGTAGCTATCAATGCTTGTCGCAAAAACAGTGGAGCAGTACCAAAAATGTTCCACTCAAGTACTCCTACAAGTTAGATGCCAATAATATTCCATTTGCTCAGATTCCTGGAGTGGGGGATAGAGTAATTCCAAACATTGATCGTAGGTTAGGTTTAATTCTAGCAGCACACGAAGGGATAGGTTCTGCACATGCGGGAGTTACGGCGACTGTTTCTTTGTTGAAACAATGCTATTGGTGGCCTGGCTTAACAAAGCAGACTAAAGACTATGTCTTGAAATGCAACATCTGCCAACAGATGAAAGGTTCCACCGTAACACGTCCAGCACAAACACCATTATTAATATCTGATAAACCACTAGCGTGTGTTTACTTGGACCACTGCGGCCCCTTACAAAGAGATGGGGCTTACAGGTATATCATGGTTGCAGTGGATTTCCACTCAAGATTCCTATGGGTGTGGCCCCAACGCTCGGCCGACGCTCGAACTGTTCTAAAAGATTTGCGAGTCTTTATAGGGACATATGCAATTGGCACATTACATTCTGACCAGGGCCCTGCGTTTAGCTCTCGGGCTTACAAGGAGGCCATGCGAGGATTGGGTGTAGCATTGCGATACTCCTCTCCGTACCATCCCGAGGGAAATTCGGTCGAGGAGAGGAAAAACCGAGACTTAAAGCAGTCTTTTAACAGCTAGAGTATTAGGCACGGGTGAGAGCTAGGTTAAACATCTGTATGGAGTGCAGCGAGCTCTGAACAATATGCCAAGAAGTTCTCTAGGGGGGTCACTCCATATGAGGTCCTATTTGGGACAAGAATGTGGGTACCTGATCTTGATTGCGGAGGCACAGTGGCGGATGAAAAACCTTTTGACATCCATGATCGTTTGGCTGTTTTACAGGATCTAAATGAATCCAGGACACAACAAAGTAATGTCCACCTGAAGAAGACCCCCACTGGGGAAGCCAAATCAGTCACGGCAAGACCTGTCTGGATCCCAAAGGTTGGGTATCTGGTCAGAGAGAAAATAGCGGACAAGAAAGAATTTGGGCCATCTTACAGAAAGCTAGCAGTCAAAGGAACAAGAACTGTACTTCTGCCGCCTCTTGCCGGTAAAAAGGAGAAAAGATTTGTCCCAATCGACAATCAAACCACACTATGTGGCCGATTCTGAGTAGTAGGCCACGTGGACTCCAAAGTAGCAGATGCCCTCCTCTTGCTACAATTCAAGAAGTTCAAACGGAAAGATTCATCACGTTCGAAGAGTCTCTGACACGGAATGATGGACTAAGCAACAATGCTATGGAACTCGTTCCCCTCGAACCCGAAGTACAAATTCAGAGTCAAAATGATAGACAAATATCAATTCGACCAAATACAGATGTATACATCAACATGCCTCAAAGAGAGCAAACTACGATTTCTACAAAACCTGATGCAATACCAACAATTGATCGAACTGCTTCTGGCTACTTCATAAACTTTGATACGTTTTCTTTGGATCCAAGCGAACCAGAAATGACGCCAGTCAAAAAATCACGCAAGCAGCAAGTAAAAGTCTTTCTGAACTTTCTTAAAAAGACTTACCTGGTGTCACCCTGGGTAGAACTATGGATAATCACCGGGATACTTTTCTTTCTTTTCTGGGTAGGCGTAGTAATAGTTTTAGCATGCTTGTTAATGGAAGATACCTTCGACAAAGCTCTGCAGCCCAAAAGGTGAACTTAATTTTAAAACCACACCAATCGTCACATCGAGAAGAAAGAGACTTGCCATCAGTGAACATTACAGCAGTTCCTATACCCGATGGTATAGTTTGGGACAAGGTTGATTTCGATATATTTGGTCCGACTGAAATTTTAAGAATTCTTCATTTATTTAAAATATCGTTGAGTGATATCATTACCTCAAGTACATTTTCCGATGATTGGGATTTTGAAACTGTTAATAACATGTTATCTGATTTGGAAAAATCTGCTGCGTTTTCTAATAGTGAAACATTGGAAAGCACATCAGATTTCGAAACTATGTATTGTTATCAACACTATGGTCATCACTTTTTGCATAAATCTGCTAATCCTAGAAATGTGTTCACTTATTACCAGTGGGAACATTGTCCAACACCGCCAAAAGGCAGTTCAAAAACATTTCCAGAGAAGTTTCCATATTTTTCAGGGTTCAATATGTCTGACCCAGCCTCATATTATTATAAGGTTGCACCAACAACAGCACAGAAAAATATGTTAACAAACACCAAACAGATTTACTCTGCTTCCTTTATTGCCCAGTTGTCTGAACAAGGTTTCGATTTATGGAAAGACACCATAGACCTAAAATCTGTCTGGGGTACTAGAGATTGGCAGGTGCAGGGGATAGAAGCTTTGTTTAGAGCATGCCTCATTCCACAGCAGATCATGTTTTTGAACGTGACAGTACAACAGACGTCTTGCCTTGGACTACCCAAGAACAAAGACTTGAACACACCTCGGATGCCGACTCCATCACACACCGAGGGTAACATAACATCACAGGAAGAGACTGCACTAGATGACAAATTACAATACAACAGATCAGACCCCGATTGGAAGAAGTGGTTGATTTGGCCCACAGACACTAATAGTTGTCAGGCAAGATTCATGGGTAAAACCGAAGGGTTTAGTATCCATAGGCCAGATCCACGTTATGTACAGAGACAACATCCAGGGGTAGTGACATCCTACAGTGTTGGGAAGTTGTGCCTCGATTGGCTAAAAACCTCAACACTCACACAGGTGAAACAACACTTATCCTTACTGTTACAGAATGTGGATCTTAGGGATTTTTTAATGGGTCCCAGGAAGCCACGTCAGAAACGTTTCTATTATGCTGTCTATAATGATATATGGAAAATATCACAACAAGAGGCCGCAGAGAGATTACGGGAAATAGACCGTATAAACCTAGAAAAATCTCTAGCAGTGGTAGACAATGGGTTAACTACATTGACCTCCAGGATATATTCCTTAGGCAACATTGTATCTTCTGCAATAGTCATACTAGAACAGGATTTAGCCATATTACAACACGGGCAATCTCAATTACGTTCTATTATGTTGTGAAGCTGGACGCTACAATCTTTGCGTGCAGGCTATGTGCCTTGGCATTTTATTAAAAGCACGGATCTGTTTTCAGAATACAATCTAACAGATAAACAGATAGAAATGGCACAAAGGGGAGCAAAATATACAATGCTGCATATAGAAAAACTGGATAGATTACCTTTCACAGTGGCAGAATCACCGTCCACAGAATGGCTAATCCATGGCCACATAACTCTACCGGTCACTACTTTTCAGTTTCAGTATTGCCTTGAACAAAAGCAGGCAGGCAGATATGAAAAAATGGGTAAGGAATACAGTAAGGAATCTTGGGAATTACCATACAGATTTCGATGCCGGAATGGGGATCGAGAAGTGTTTCTAAGCGGTACAAACTGTGAGAACGCTTTAAGTGGATCACTCATATGTCAGGATATAATGCTGCACGGGGCTTGTAATGGTTCTGTAGCGAACTTGTCCTGCCATCTGAGGGGTGCCCCAGCTGCAGTGATTACTCCAGCATTCGGGCTACTTTCGAATGGGAGTTACTTGATGCTGAACAGTCAAGGCTGCTGTGGAATGCTCCCGGGCATCGCATATCTGGTAACCGTGAGCTCCAGAGTTACATGTATGCAAGTATTGTTTCCACCGACACATACAGTCAGGGAGGCGCCTTTATGGCCTTCACTGAATGTTTCTTTAATACGGTTTGATACTCTAAGCAGAATGAAAGCCATGCTTCTACAGAAGTCTGTGCCCTTAACCTCCGCTCGAGAGACTTTTGATCTCCAGATCGCAAGGTCTTCGGCAGAGATACAGGCGCAGAAATGGTAAATCGTATCTTTAACATGTCTGATACGACAGGCATTGTCCACCTATTTAAGACCATAGGTTCGGGACTTCTGAGCACCTTTCAGACGGTACTTGGAGTTATACCAAACTTCATACACTCCGTATTCGGAAGCATCTTTGGAGGACTTCCGCTCATCCTGTTCCTAGCAGCAGGTATCCTGATTGTTTTATATTTGCTATGCAATGGACGTCCCAGTCACCAAGGAGATGGAAAAAGCTTTCCTGGAGCATAAATACCGTGACTGCATGGTACAACATCTAGGCACGCCTCACCTAAGAGCACTAAGTGCATCTTGGTTCTTGTCATTTCGACCAGTCTGGATGGACTGCATCTTACCTGTCCTCCGATGCCTGTTTTACGGAGAAGAATGCGTGTTAGACCTTTGTTTGACACTCCCATCATGTGTGCAACCGGACGTGATTGCTCTGCTGGACCTGATAACGGCCCATGTTCTGCAGTGTCCTCAGCGTATTCCCATGTTGATGGCGGCATTCCTTGAGCCACAGCAGGTAGTATCTGCGCCTGTTGGTATGGACACCGGCTCCTCCACAGGCACCCAGCTTTGGACGGCGCACAGACTGCCACAGCACCGGCTGCGGACAGTGTGGAACATCATCTGTGCTCAATTGACGTACTCTGCGAAGTGCTACAGGGGCCGTCTACTGCGGAAGCAAGCAACGAAAATGTTGTGTCAACCAGCCAGGACACATAAACATTTGACTCATTTGGCTCGTCGTGTGCTGGGAGAAATTCGCCCTTTTCTAAACAAGCTCAAATTTGGAACTATGAAACTAAATGGACATTCCTTTCATTTTTTGGGGGGCATACATGGCTTTCTCATGCTTATAGTGGTTCGGACTATAGTTACGGACACTTTTAGAGCCAGGGCTTGAAAAATTTTCTTTTTACATTTTTAAGTTTTTTAGAAAGTTTTTAGAAGTTTTTAAACATTTTAGCTAAAGAGATGTTTTTATAAACTTTGTGCGTACCGCTATCTAGTTATGCTAGTAGTACAGTAATAGGTTACATATGTCGTCCAGTCGGAAGAGGAGTGGGTGTTATATTCCATATAGGTACCCTATATAGGCGCAGGTAACATTGCAACCTTTCAACTATATCCTTCTCTACATTACATACATAACAGTTCTTAGGCACTGACCTTTTACCTAGATACTTCTCATACCTAGATACGGCACTGCATTCAGAACGCGGGTTTCCCCCTAGTTCGAATCTCATACATTATGCATGAGGCTTCTTGGAAGCACAGCAGGACTAACAGTAGGATTACCATCTCCTGTATAATATCTCTGTATAAAGTTCAGGCCCGACGTCATCCTTTAGGCCGACACAGTAACACAGCAAGGTAGGACCCCTGGGGAGACCTATGGGTATATATACATCATGTCTTGCTTAGAAAGATAGAGGAGACCGAGACTTCCCGGCTGACACACTGACCAGAGACGCTGAGGTTCCTGCATGCAGACGCTCCAGCTAGCAGTGGTCTAACATCCCTCGCGGGGTGTCCAACTTGAGACCAGGACGGGGTCCCATATTCTCTCATTCTCAGGTAATGGGGTTGACTAGATCCTAGAGGGATTCTTGGCATAACACCTAGACAGATGCTAGGTACATTTAGTTAGGGAGGCATCGTAGGAGTGTACACTTTTTATCATGTGTTTTATGTACATGCATATAATCATGATTTCTGCAAGATGGTAGAACTATACCATCCCTTTACTTTCGTAGTACTGCTTATCATATATCTCTGCTACTGTCTAATGGCTGTTGCAGCTCATCTATTCTACACTAGAATAACGACTGTTCAATAAATACTTATTGAAAACGCCCAGACTGTTTATTCTATGTATCTCTCTGAGACAAACTAAGTGAGCACGAGTGACTGAGCGAAAGGTAGTATATTGTTTCCACAATTCTGAGGGATCAGGGTTGTCATGTTCTGAGGTTGCCAGAATCTATTCTCTCCTTGGTAAGAGGAGATTATAGTGGCACTGTGAGCTAGCTGATACAGACAGGCTAACGTATCTGGTGGGGGTGTACGGAATCAGTCTGCCACCAATCCCACAGTTTATGTTATCCAAACGTGCATATCCTGTATAGGTTATATAGGAACTACACGACACTCACACATGCTGTCAGGGGCCCCGGGCAGTCTCTTGCTGCTCATGCTGTCAGAGTTCCTCTAGGCTGTCACTTCAGACTCACACATGCTGTCAGGGGCCCCTGGGCAGTCTCTTGCTGCTCATACTGTCAGAGTTCCTCTAGGCTGTCACTTCAGACTCACACATACTGTCAGGGGCCCCTGGGCAGTCTCTTCCGCTCATGCTGCCAGAGTTCCTCTAGGCTGTCACTTCACACTCACACATGCTGTCAGGGGCCCCTGGGCAGTCTCTTCCGCTCATGCTGCCAGAGTTCCTCTAGGCTGTCACTTCAGATTCACACATGCTGTCCGGGGCCCCTGAGCAGTCTCTTCCTGCTCATGCTGCCAGAGTTCCTCTAAGCTGTCACTTCAGACTCACACATGCTGTCAGGGGCCCCTGGGCAGTCTCTTCACACTCATACTGTCATAGTTCCCCTAGACTATCCTAGACTATCCTCTCACACTCACACATTGTGAGAATTTAGCCCTTTTTTGTGTAGTCACTCCCATTTGTTTGTTTAATTTTATTGAAGATTTTTATACTCTGTACACTGGGGTGCTGCCATCCAGTGCTCAGTGTATGTGCTCTGACCCCTAAAACGTGTAAAAATTGGTCCTTCCCTGATTGGAATATTGTAACGCCATAGTACGTGGTGTAGAAACTTCACTTATGGCAGGGAAAGTTCAATGTCATCCATAGACTGCAGCACTTATTGTGCCATTCAGCAGTGTGACAAGGAGAACATGGCATTAGGTCCAGGACTTTAAGTGGGCCGGGTCCTGCCAGTTCTAAAAAGCAGGTGCTGAGACGGGTCTCTATCGGGCTCTCCCTTTCTGCCTTCACCATCTGGGTGGAAAAAAAATCTTAACTCTGCAGCAGTACCACCCTTGGACTTTGGGGGTACTTCCAAGGCACAACAGGGGCGTAGCTTGGTCAGTAAGACTCGGGGGGGGGGTGGTAAGGTGATTGGGAGGTGCTTCAGATTTCCCAACATTCAAGCTGGCGTATCTTGGTAACAACGCCCTTCACTACCTGGATGTAACTTCAGAGACTCATTAGAGTTCTTTCACAGTCTCATCATTTCAGAATTGAAGCATTTTCAATATTCTATACAACGAAGCCATAGTTGTTGCATATTTATCATATGCAACTAACAAGCATGGACAAAGCCTGGCTTGTTGTACGTGTAATGTTACATGTTGTATTCTATATCTGGATGGAATGACAGAAGCAGAATACTAGTCAGGAGGCACACTATGCTAAGTAAGCACAGATTTTTAGCTTACATGTTTTTAAGCCACACATTTAATTACATCGATCACAGCCCTTGAGAGATTCCCCCAGAGATTCCCCCAGTTTTTTCATCCCACTTAAACCCCTGTTTAGGCCTACTAACCTAGCTTGACTGCTGCAGTTTCAACTTGCAGCCTGGCCTTTAAAAATAACCCTATTGAAGGAAGAAAAACCCTCAGTTTAAATATTAATAAGTCACCCTTAAGTAGGCCTTCTAGCCCACAAGGAGGCATAGTATTTAAAAAGGGGACATAAAGAAATGTAATGTTGGCATGTCCCTACAATGACAAGCCCTCAAAAGCTATGTTCACCATTAAAGGCTCTGGCTGTTCTATGAGGAAAACTAGAGTGTAGATTAATCTATTAATTTTGCTATCACAGGGTTGGGACAAGCTAGAGAAATGGTTGAACCACTATTTTTATATTTATTAAAAATCAAATTCAATTTTGAGGTTAGATTATTAATAAATATTTAGGAAAAGTAACTTTTAGAACGTTACCTCTTTCATATCTGAAGGTCTTGGAGGCTAATTTGCAAAAGTCTGCCATGAGATGCCCCTGTCAGTGCTTGACATTAATGAGGGATGAAAACTGCTCTCAGAGCAGGACAATGGCTTAGGCCTGCTGAGTAGGATAGGCTGGCTGTGAGATATGCGACACCTGTCAGCGCAGGAAGACCAGATGGAAGGGTTCAGGACTTTGGTGTACTTCCAAGGGACAAGAATGAGTTCAGTAAGATCAGGGGGGGGTGCTTCAGATTTTCAAACAATCACGCTGGCGTATCTTGTTATCATACATTATCTGAGAAGCAGGTGCCTAGCGTGGTCAGTGGAGGTAGCAATAGGCTCGAATTCTGAGGGCCACCAGGATGCATCCCATAGGTAGCTTTTGTTTCAGAAAATCAGTACCTCTGTCTTGTCCATGTTGAGCTTCAGGCAGTTGTCCCTCATCTAGTGGGCGACGTCTGTCATGCAGTTGTGGAAGTTCGTCTTGGTGTTGGTGGTGTCTTCGGAGAGGGAGAGGATGAGTTGTGTATCATCGGTGTAGGATATGATGTTGAGTCCGTGGGTTTTGGAGATGCTGGACCGAGGTGTCATATAAGTGCTGAAAAGGGTGAGGCTGAGCTAGGACCCTTGGGACACTCCACAGATGATTTCCTTGGGTTCGGAGGTGAAGGAGGGATGGCAGACTTTTTGCATTTTTCCATTGAGGAAACAGGCGATCCATCTGAGAGCGGCTCCTTTGATGCCTGTTTTGTGCAGCCTGGTGATGAGTGTGTGGTGGGAGACCATATCGAAGGCTGCCAAGAGATATAGTAGGATCAGAGCTGCAGTCTCTCCTTGGTCGAGTAGGGCTTGGATGTCGTTGGTAGCCACGATGATGGCTGTCTCGGTGCTGTGTTTGTTGCGGAATCCGATTGGGAGGAGTCAAGTAGGAGGTGCCATTCCAGATGTGAGGAGAGTTGTTGGTTGATGGCTTTTTCTAATACTTTGGCCGCGAACAGGAGCAAGGAGATCGGTTGGTAGTTGTTCAGCTTGCTGGGGTCTGCTGATGGTTTCATTAGTAGGGCATTGACTTCTGCGTGTTTCCAGTCCTCGGGGAAGGTGGCCATTGCAATTGAGGTGTTGAACAAGGTGGTGAGTGCGTGCCTGATTCTGGCTTCACCTAGGTTGAAGATGTGGTGCGGGCATGGGTTGGTTGGAACCCCTGAGTAGACCGAGTTCATGATGGAGTTGGTGTCCTGTGGGGCAAGCTGGATCCATTTTGTTAGCCGGATGTCTGTGGTGGTAGTGGGGTTGTTGTGTTGCTGGAAGAAGTTGGTGGCCTTGGGTGGGGGTTTGAATTTTCTGTAGATGTTGACGATCTTGTCGTGGAAGAAATTTGCTAAGTTGTCACAGAGGTCCTGCGAGGGGGTAATGTTGTTTGCTGCAGCAGAGGGGTTGGAGAATTCTTTGATGATGTTGAAGATTTTTTGCTGTTATTGGAGCTTGATTTGATGCATGAGGCTAAGACCTTTTTCTTTGAATCTCCCAACCGTCTGTGGTAGAGGTTGAGGGCTGTCTTGAAGGCGGCCTTGTCAGTCGTGTCCTTGCTGGTGCACCATCTCCATTTCAGTTGTTTACAGTGTCGTTTAGCGGTTATGAGATCTTGAGTGTACCTTGGTGGACCTTCTGTGGGTGATGGTGCTGATGGGAGCAACGCTGTCGGCGCAGCTGGTGATCCAATTATTGAAGTTTCTGATGTTCTGGTGTATGTTGTGGATATAGATGGGTGGGTGGTACTGAGGGCGTTGATCCATGTGTCCTTTGAGACTTTGCTCCAGCTGCAGTGGGGGGTGTTGGGCAGACTGGGGGCAGAGGTCTGTGAGCTGGTAAAGTTGAAGTGGACAACAGAGTTGTCGGTCCAGGTGAGTTCCGTGGAGTGGTTGTACCTGATGCTGTCACTGGAGGTGCAGATGGGGCCTAGCATGTGGCCTGCAGTGTGTATGGGGTCCTGGACGAGTTGAGTGATTCCAATGTTGTTCATACTGTCGAGGAGGTTGGTAGTGTTGCTGTCATTGTGGTCGTTAAGATGGAACTTGTTGTTGCAGAGGAAAATGTAGTTGTTGGAGTCTATGGTGAGGGAGCCGATGAAGTCAGCGATGAAGTTGCAGAAGGCTGGATGTGGTCCTGGAGGACGGTAGGTGAGGGTGCCCCTGATGATGGTTTTGCCGTCTGTTTGTTGTTGGAAGTTGGGTGTTTGGTGGCTGGGGTGATGCCGTAATTTGTGGTGGTGCATTGGATGGACTCCTTGTATATGATGGCAATCCCTCCGCCAGGCTTTTTGATGCGGTTGCAGTAGGTGATCTTGTATCTTTCGGGTATTGCAATGGTGATGTCGAGCACAGAAGTGGGATTGAGCCAGGTCTCAGTGGGGAAGAGGATGTTGGGTGTGCAGTGGCGTATCACAGGCCCCCACAGCCCCTGCGGTGCAGGGGCCCCCCGAGCTGCAGGGGGCCCCCTCAGCACAATACTCAGTCATGAGAGCTCTGTATTATTATTAAATCCGGAGTGGGGGGCCCTCTATCTACCTTGCAGGGGGGCCCCCTCAACTTTCGTTATGCCACTGTGGGTGTGAGGGTGGAGATGAGGTCCCAAATGTCCGTGTGTGTTTGCATATTGAACATGTGTTGAGAAGAGCGCATGTGAGTTGGTGTATTTGTTCAGGTGGTGTCTGTAGTGTGTTCGGGGTGGGGCTGGTGGGTGGGCTGGTGTGTATGCTGTGTCAGTTGAAGTGACAGTGGGAGCAAGTGAAGGGTCCTAGCACGGTGCGTGGGTCGGTGCGGTGGCAGTGTCTGTTGAGGCGTCCGGGGTCAAGGGTGTAGAGCTCGGACGGGTGCAGATGGACTTGCCTTTGGAGTCGTGCTGCGGCCTGCATTAAGTAGGTCAAGGGGTGGGCAGGGCTTCTGTTGGTAGGAAGAACAGTGAGCGGGAAAATCAGGGCGGGAAAACCAGGGCAGTGGCAGTGCCACTGGATCAGGCTGGAAAAACCAGGAACTGAAGGCCTCAGGCAAGTGGCAGGCTAGGTGTCCAGGTGCCTACTGATGCGGTCACGCTACGGCCTGCATTAAGTAGGCCCTGGGGTGGGTGGAGTTTATGTTGGCAGGAAGAACGGTGAGTGGGAAAACCCGGGCAGTGACGGTGTCGCTGAATCAGGCTGGAAGAACCAGGAACTGAAGGCTACAGGCAAATGTCAGGGTTGATGTCCAGGCATGAAGGAAGATCTGAGGAAAGGGAGGCCTTTTTTCTTTAGGCCCCCTGTAGCCAGTTAGGTACCAGCGCAGGGGGAGGGGGCTGGTCCCAAAACCAGTTTGGAACCAAGAAGGAATGAAAGACGTCGCAGCCTGGATGAGCAGCAGCTGCCTGAAACTCAACTAGGAGAAGACAGAAGTCCTCGTCCTTGGACCCACCCCCTCAGCCTGGGACAACTCCTGGTGGCCCACTGCCCTCGGGAACCCCTCCACCCCCACGGACCACGCCCGAACCTCGGCATCATATTCGACTCCTCCCTCACCATGACCCGACAGATCAACGCCGTAGCCTCCACCTGCTTTAACACCCTCCGCATCCTCCGCATTCCTTTAAGTGGATCCCCCCCGAAACCAGAAAGACTGTCACCCACGCACTCATAACAAGCAGACTGGACTACTGAAACGCCCTCTACCCTGGAATCAACCAATCACTGATATGCAAACTCTAGACCATCCAGAACTCCGCGGCCCAACTCGTCCTCAGCATCCCACGACATGAGCACATCACCCAACACCTGAGGGACTTCCACTGGTTTCCCGTCGAGAAGAGAGTAACCTTCAAGCTACTCACCCACGCCTTCAAATCCCTCCACAACACCGGACCCAAATACCTCAACGAAAGAATCTCCTTCCACGTACCCAAAAGGAACCTCCGCTCTGCCGACCTCGCCCTAGCAGACACCCCGCGCATCCGCAGAACCAGAGCGGGTGGAAGAGCCTTCTTCTACATCGTGGACAAAGCCTGGAACAAGCTCCCAGTCAACATCAGACGCTCCGCTACTCTGCACACCTTCAGGAAGAGCCTCAAGACCTGGCTTTTCAGTTGAATTGGAGCTGCAACCCCCCCAGCCCCCCAGCACCTTGAGACCCTAACGGGTGAGTAGCGTGCTGTAAACTCCCTGATTGATTGATTGATTGATTGATTGTGTAGCTAATGAGGAGGGAACAGCTCATTTTCCCAAACACACCCCTGACTGTCCCACAGGCTCGGTTCAAGGGCAGATTGTCTATGCCATCTTGTATTTCCATCAGAATGGTGCAATATGGGATAGTTAGCTAAGGCAAACAGGATGTGCTGGAGACGTGGGAAGGGTGGCCACCGGAAACGTTTTCCTTATTAGGGAGTTTCCAGGAGTCACCCCTGTCTACTGGATAGTGAATCCCACAACAGTGGCACCTGATCCACAGCTGAGCAGAATGCTTTCTGGACCTGCAAAAGAGCAAAGGCGGACTGAAAATACTGTCTAAAACAGAAGGGCTGAATATGTTCCCACTTGTACTCAGGACAAAGAAGTGCACTCTAAGGGTTCTGCGTGGCTACAGGCACATCAGGCTGCAAGAGGCCTTTTTCCTGGAGTGACCAGCTGCAACTGGAAGAGGAAAGGACCCTGCTGGTTGCCTCTGCTGGAGTGAGTCCTTACCCATAAGTGCTGTCCCTGAGTTTCTAGAGAACTATAGTTGTGTCCAGAAGAACGTATTCTGAAATCTGTGAAAACTTTGGACTTTGAATTATTTTTGACTACCAGACCTCCGGACAACTAGGACCAACCTCCCAAGTCAATTAGCCCAAGGTGCAACCATTCTGGGCAAGAAAATCAAGTTGGTCCAACTCGGACATTTTTGTCGCCTGAAAATCTAGTTCAGCTGACTTTGTGGCAAGCCTATTTGACTTTGTGCAATCCTTCCAGATGCAGCCTGCTGCTTTGCCCTGCTGGAGGATTCTGACTTCCACTTCAGAGACTAAGAAGGTAAAAGGTTTGATTGGGACGAACTTGCTTAACATATCCTTGCTGTGGGCTTGAATCCGTACCTACGTCCCAGTTACATGCGAACAGTACTTTCTATTGGCACTTTACTTTTTTCTTGCCACTTTTTCTCTTAAATATTTCGAAATTCATATCTCAGGTTCCTGTTATCGGATTTTGGGAGGGAGAAGTGTCTCTTATCTGTACCCCTCCCAAAGGTTCATTGGCATTGGTTTCCGCTAAACTAAGGCCACAAGGGGAATGAACAAGCTGAAGTTTGTGCTCCAGTAGGGCAGCAGCATCAACCAGGAACCACCCTATCGAGAGAGATAGTAAGGGCAGCAGCATCAACCAGGAACCACCTTATCGAGAGCGATAGTAAGGGCAGCAGCATCAACCAGGAACCACCTTATCGAGAGCGATAGTAAGGGCAGCAGCATCAACCAGGAACCACCCTATCGAGAGAGATAGTAAGGGCAGCAGCATCAACCAGGAACCACCTTATCGAGAGAGATAGTAAGGGCAGCAGCATCAACCAGGAACCACCTTATCGAGAGCGATAGTAAGGGCAGCAGCATCAACCAGGAACCACCTTATCGAGAGCGATAGTAAGGGCAGCAGCATCAACCAGGAACCACCCTATCGAGAGAGATAGTAAGGGCAGCAGCATCAACCAGGAACCACCTTATCGAGAGCGATAGTAAGGGCAGCAGCATCAACCAGGAACCACCCTATCGAGAGAGATAGTAAGGGCAGCAGCATCAACCAGGAACCACCTTATCGAGAGAGATAGTAAGGACAGCAGCATCAACCAGGAACCACCTTATCGAGAGAGATAGTAAGGGCAGCAGCATCAACCAGGAACCACCTTATCGAGAGAGATAGTAAGGGCAGTTCTCTGGTTTGGGTGACTCCGTGGGAGTCAGGTGATCCCTGTGTGACAAGTATCGCAGCTGTTCTTGGAAACACAGGATCCAGGTGCTATTGGGCGCTCACTAAAGGGCCAAACACCTCCTATTTAGGCTTGACGTTCAGGGAGTGCCAGAGTAAAAAATGTAAGGCTTCCTCTTGGAAAGTTTGGTGTGGGGTAGAAAATTGAGTTCTACTTAAACAACAGAGATTTGTCCTAACTCATGAAAATGATATTGTCCAGATCAGTGCGTTACAAACTTTTTAGAACCACAACCCCATTTTTAGAATGAGAAATGTTTGCAACTCACCTACCTTCAATGGACATGACGCATGCTTTTTTTAATGTAACGAAAGCATTGCATGGTAGCACATTGCCACTTACAGAGAGCACATTTTTGATTGAAATTGCCACTATATTTGAACAGACATAGTTTTACTGATAGAACCATACTGCACACAAATGATAATGTGCGGAAATTTGGTTTCTGTGAATATTTATAATTTGTGCAAGTAAAGTGTCTTGATTTGTTTTGATCCTATTAAAATCTTAATTTTCATGAAATGAAATTTGTACTTGTAAAGCGCACTTATACCCCCAAAGGGGTGTCCTGGCGCTGTACGCATACCGCTGTGGAACCCTTCCTGGCTTTTCCCTGTGAAATGTCCACTCCTGGGCACCCCCAGGGTGAAGCCAGGCATCCCAGCGCTGTTGGGGCTGTTGTGGAGATTAAGCAAGCTATTGCCCAGAGTTGCAGAGTGGGACCCATGATTAGAATAGGCACTGAGGCAAGAATTATCAGGTCTGAGGAAATTGAGCCCAAGACCCGCCGAGGCGGGAATTGAACCCTGGTCCCGGGCCAGATCTCTGCATCAGGGTCTGCCGCTCTAACCATTGAGCCACTTCAGAATTACAAAAAAAGTGTTTGATTTTTGCTTTCCGAACTGCTGAATGAATACAGTTCATTTACAGGTATTTACATTTTGTTGTGTGTTTCAAAACACACCAGAAACGTATCCTGACATTTGACCTCTGTCTTTGAAGCACCCGTAAATTTGTGGCAAGATAAAAACAGAATTTAAAGGCATCTTTCTTCACTTCTCAGACTTTCCCCACCCACAAAAAATCATCTCACAACCCACAGTTTGGGAAACACTGAGAATTGGTCAATCTCAGTTCCTGCCCCCTGAGAGTTGCTACCACAGTCTATAGAAGTTTGGTGAAACACTAAAGCATGGAGGACAGACCATAAGGAAGGGAAGCAAACCCGAAGGCCTGCCTCTGCCACAGGAACTGCAGGTACTTGTGTGTGGTGCAGGAATAATGGCACTGTCAAGTAAGCATCTTTTAAATCCAAACGCACCATCCAAGTGCCTGGAAGCAAAATATCCCCGAGACTGGCTGCGGTCTCGAAAAGAACATATTGATTTGTGTCTCTCAATTTTATTACAGGCCTGAGCGTTTGTGCTTTTTCTGCATCAGGAAAATATTTCTGATAAAGCCCTCCAAGTGCCACACTCAAGGCTCAATTGCCCCCTTCCTCAACAACTCCTGGACCTCACCTGAAAACAAATCATTGACCTCCTGAGAAAATGCAGAGACATTGGGGCTGTTGTCTGCATCGGGCTAGTGTAGAACTCTATCTGAACCCCTGAAGTGTCTGACGCACCCATGGGTTGTTTGCAATCACTACCCACTCCTTACCACCCCGCGCTTGGTCCATGCTGATGTAGAAGCACCCTCCCCCCTTCTTTTTGGCAGAAAGAATGTAGACTTAGAGTACATGAAGTGTTGTCCTTATGGGTGGGGTCTGAAGGAGGCTTCCTGGCTGGTAAAACAACCCCTAAACCCACCGGCCTTGGGAGAGACGCACCCGAACATTCTCACAAAATAATGGGCTTTGTCCAAAGATGTGACAGTCTGAAGACACTGTCCAATTTCTTTTATGAGTTCATCCCCAAATAGGAAGCCCTGGTTGTTACTTGCCAACTCAGACCTTGCAAGATCTCACAACTTTGGGTCTATGCGTAGCAGCGAGCTCTCACGCCTACCATGGGGTTGTCCTGCATTAGCATTTCCTAGAAAGGAAATTGCTCTCTGAGCCCAACCAGACATGACATCAGGACCCAGAGCTTCACATCAAGTTTCCGCCTGTTCCACCAAGCACAGCATTTTTGGCAACAGGACTCAAAGCATCCAATACCTTGTTGTGGCATGAAGTCCAGGCCACGGCCACCTGTTTTCTGGGGTCTTTACCCCGCGCTAAAGAAGGTAACCATTTTAGGATCCATAATTGGCACTTTAGGTGCCTTATCTGAACTCACCAGCTTGGGGCGTGCCACCCTTATTTTTATTCTTGCTGCATTATCAAAAAAAAAACTTAATTTTGATCTTAATATGTTTATTGGAAAATGCCAGGGGTGGGCTACTCTGTTGAATTTGGATGTTGAATAAGTCCAGGGTCAAACATAGCCCCCCTTCCATTGTCAGAACAGGTTTATCCACTGATTGAAACTTTTTTTGCAACATTAATTGCCCCGTCATCTTCATCATGAGAAGAAAGATTATATTATAAATCATCAATATCTTAATCATCCAGAGCATCAGATGGTCTCTTGTCTGGACCCCCACTAATGGGTCTTGCCGATTAGACTACAAGTCATCCCCTTGAGGACTTAAACCTCCAGCACAGCCCCACAGTCCTGAGGGGTCCCATTATTATCAGTGGCTAATTTGAGAAAAAATAAGTGCCGGGGCTCTCGTCAGGAAGCAGCTTGCACCAGCCCATTGCTCCTATTAGTACCGCCTATAACAGAACTAACTACTCACCATGAAACCTTTCAAGTGGGGAGAGGATGTGGCATAATGGCCAGAGCTGCCGACTTTTGGAGCTGGGAAACGGACTCGAGACTCGACATAGGCTCAACATCCTGTGATTCTAGGCAAATCACTTAATCTCCCCGTGCCTACCAAAAATGAATGTGTCCTTAACTGGTGCTCATGAAAAGCGCTCCAATACCTTTGAGTCAAGTTCGCTCTATAAGCACCAGTGTTAACCCTCAAGTGCTGGTGCCGAGCACCGGAAACCACCGGCTCAAATTAAGCACTGTATTATATGTTTTATTTTCATGAATCTCTTGCCACCTTGACCACCTCTCTCTGATTGCTGAGGATCAGTACCACCTGTGGGCGTGTTCAAAGAGCTGAAGCGAAACTACTGTCGGCAGGCAAAAAATCTTAGCATCAAATAGCAGAATGAAAATGCAAAAGCACATAAACCTTACTCGCAAGCAGCAAGAAAATAGAAATTCTGTTGGGAACTTCCCCTATTTATAGTGCTGGGTGTCTTGGGTGCTAATGCTTTCTCCTCCAGACTGCAGCATTGTGGGAATTGTAGTGTTTTCTTTAATGTGCTGTATAATTAAAATAGGAAAAGAGATTGCAAAATAAAGCCTCCAGCCTTAACATGGATCTTTCTAGGATCAGGGATATCAAGAAAGCCATGCAAAGATAAATTGTGTTTTCTGCTTATGTATATTCCGGAGGAGTGTATCATCTTCATATTAAAATCCCCATTTAGGACAATTAATGCCTTTTGGAAGTTTTCCTCCCAACTTCTCCACACAACTTTGACTGACAGATGCATTTGTTGACGCTCCATGAAGCTTGCACTGAACTGGCTGTATTTCACGCCTGGACATCATGCACAGGTCAAGCCCTTTCAGGTAATGTTCTAGAAAGTGAAAATCTTCCAAATTAGTCATGGCTACCGGTTGAGGGCACTTCTCTCCCTCGCCTGTGGATGTCGCCCTTTCCAGCACGGATATCGAGTTCGGCGCTATCTGGTCTTAGTCCAAAACTCTCATTGCGAAGATCAAGTTGGCGCACACATGGTGGCCTGTTCATCAGTGTGCTTGCCAGGTGCGTTCTTGTTGCTCTATCATGCACGTATCCATGGGGAGCAGCCAAAATATTAAAGTACCCCCACTTTGAAATGAAAGCTCTGATGGCACATGTGAGAAGTTGGCCTGGTATATGCTGTCCATTAATTATAGTGGGCACCTTGCACCAGTCCAAACAACCCCTTATTGGAGATAGGTTAAAGACAACCTTTATTGAAAGCTATCCTAGTGGTAGCTATGGAGAGCAGCCTTCAGGCTAAGTCTTGAAGGAATGTAAAGCAGCTTGTTTTACCAGTCTATAATCTCCTGAGTGACCAAATGAAAGAGGACCACACCAGGTATATATATAAAATATATGTATTTAGTCGTAAACACACCCCTCTAGTCTCTTTATGAGGCTAGAGTTCGAAGTACATAAGTTACAAGTCAGTTATCAACAGTAATAGCACAAATACACGTTTGAGCCCTAGGGGCGTACCAAACCATATACCAATAAAGTGGTATAAGAACCACGACTGAGCTAGACACAAGTCCTAGAGCCTGTAGAAGTGCTTGGACCCCAAGGAACCACCCAAGGTAGTGACACAGGGGACCCACGGGGGACGCGTGCAGTGTGAGAACACAGCCGCGAGCCACCGTTAACTTCTATGGGGAAAGTCGCGGTTGGATTTTTAAAAGGAAAGGACACTTAGAGGAGGACTTGGAGCAATTCCCTTTAGAACTAGGCAGTTCTAGAGTCAATACCCACGGGAGCACCGGAGTACTCGAGTTACCTCACCCAGGGAAGCTGGGTGCATAGGTGTCTTTTGTCGTCGGGTTTCGTCGTCGTTTTCAATGGCGATCTGCTGCAGCAGGCTGCTGGCGACCAAGTCGAAAGTGTCCGTGGGGATCCAAGGGTGGATCGAAGATCTGAAGAACCTGAAAGCAGAGGGGACAGAGTCTGGGTCACTAGCCAGTGACCAGGAAGGCGATGAGCAGATGCCCACCGATGTCGGGTGCTTCAGGTCGGTTGATGGTCGTCTTGACTCTTCAGCCACGAGGTCCAGGAGGTGTCGACGATGACCAGGAGCTGGATTCGAGCTGTCCCACGACGTCTGTCGATTGCTGAGGTGTCGGCGACCGGATTGGACCCAACAAGCCTTTGCAACGGCAAGTCACGTGGAAACAGAGAAAGGACGTTGATGCAGACCAGCAAGGTCTGAGGGACTCACCCAGCGAGGGTAAGTTAGGGCACGTCTGGAGCAACCAGGAAAGCCCAAGCAGAAGAAGAGTTGCCTTCGGGAGGGCCCACTAGCCAACGGACTAGCGACCGCGAAGGAGCCTCGAGTGGACGCACTTTGAGCTGGCTCACAGGACACTCGTGGAGTGGAGGCCAGTGTTCTTCAGTGCAGTCGGTGCTGGAGGCGGGGGCTACTCGGAGCCCAAAGCACAACTTCGTGGGAGACCAGGAAGAGGATGCACTTGCAAAAGTTCTTGGTGTCCAGGGGTCATGGTTCCACGTTACCCACGATAGCTACGGGCCTCAGCTTCGCTGGGGACTCAGGGCAGCCTCGGGGAAGTCTGGAAATCCAGCTCTGGTGTTGCAAAGACTTTGGCGTCCGGCGGGAGCTTCAGCGATGCAGACCAGACAATTGCTTCTTAGGTGCCTGCCAAGCAGGGGAGTCACTCCTTGACCCCAAGGGATATTCTTCAGTCCTCTAATCTTGAAGTAGAGCGTCGAAGGTCCAGGATTCAGTTTCAGAGTTTCGTCCAGGGATATTTAAAGTCCTAAGGACTGGGGTCCCATACTTATACTAAGTTGGGGGGTTGGACATACTCTGGGGACCCACCTATGGGAGGGTCAGGGAAGAGGGGTGGTTACACCCATTCCCTTTGTCCAGTTTCGCGCCAGAGCAGGGGCAGGTAGCCTCTGCAACCAGTTTGAACTGGCATATGCACAGGGACACCAAATGTGCCCCCAGTGCAGGACTTCAAAGCACCAGAGAGTGCTCCCGCCCAGCCCCAATACACATTATCCTGTCTGGGGAGGTGGTTACACCTCCCTTTGACAGGAAACCTATTGTCCAGGCCTCCCCTGCCGGAGTTTCAGTCAGCAGCAGGAGGCCAGACCCGTGTCTGTGGCAGCGGCATCCATTTTGTGATGCCAGGGCTCTGTAAAGAAGTTACTGGGTAGGCCGGTGGGTACATGTCTCTCCCTCTAGAAGGGTGGAATGCTACCCCCGCCGCCAGGACTGGCGGGGGAGTAGTATTCCAAGATGTTTGACACCAAACACGACATGTTTTGGTGCAGCCAGTCCAAAGTTAGCATTCTACCGCGAGGATATAATGCACTTAAGAGTATATGGTCAGGCTGTACCACAAACAGCATCAGAGGAGGGACTCCGAACGCTGCAGAGGGGCTCTGCTCATGCAGGGCACCCTCTCACATAATAAACCAAGCACTCTGCCTTCAGGATTGTAAAGGCCTGCCATAGGAGTGACTTATAGGTTTATATGTGTGTGCAATGGTAGTGATATAGGTAGCCTATATCACAGTAAGGGGTGCATGCACCACCTTACCCAGGCTGCAGTAGCAGACCTGTGGTGTCATTTTGGCTGGCCTTCCAGGGGTGGCATAATACATGCTTCAGCCCCTGGCAGGCCTCTGGGGTACCTATGCCCTGGGTACATAGTATACCATATACTAGGGACTTATAAGGGCACTCCAGATTCCAATCAGAGATATACCTAAGGTACATGGAAACCATTTTAGAGAGGAAGCAGATAGACTGAGGCCCTGAATAGCAGGATCCCAGTCCAACTAAGTCATAAACCAGCAAAACACCAGGAAAAAAGTGGGGGCAACCATATAGTCAGATTCCACCTTCCTACAGCACATAGCAAGGGAAGCAAGCGAGCCGACCCCTCCCTTGAAGACCCCCCCTGTCTCTTCCATCCAAACATCTATCCATCCATCCTTTCATCCTTCCATCCACCCTCGGATATCCACTATTTCACCTTTACATCCATTCATTTTTCATGCATCATTCAATCTTTTCACCTTCCATCCACTCTGCCTTCCATCCATGCATCCACCCATTCATTTTGACACCCATCCAACTTGCTATCCATCCTTTCACCCTGCCATCCCTCCGTCATCCTTCCATTCACTGTGCCCTCCTTTCACTCATGTGTCCACTCTGCCATCCATTCGCTCATCCTTTCACCCAGTCATCCATCCATCTACTCTACCATCTTTCACCTGCCTATCCACCTATATATTCACTCATTCTTTCACCCATACATCCATCCGTCTACTCATCCATCCATCATCCATCCATCGGGCCATGCTTTCACCTGTCTGCCCACCTATATATTCACTCATTCTTTCACCCATCCATCCATCCGGTCATGCTTTCACCTGCCTATCCACCTATATATTCACTCATTCTTTCATCCATACATCCATCCGTAGAACTCATCTGTCCATCATCCATCCATCGGGCCATGATTTCACCTGTCTGCCCACCTATATATTCACTCATTCTTTCACCCATTCATCTGTCTACCACACTTTCATCCATCTACTCATCCTTCCCTTCACCCTTCCTTCTATTCCATATTCCTTCCTTTTTTCCCTTTTCTCTTTCCCCATCTTTTGTTTTTCCTGGCTCCCACCTGCTCTTCTATTGATGCTGTATTCCTTCATAGTGGTAATGGTGAGATGTTGTCTGCCGAGGTACACACAGAAGAGGCCCATAAAAAGCCCCTCCCCCGTTGTAGCTGCGGGGGGGGGGGGGAGGTGGGGGGGCATGACGCCTTCAATGTACACTATGTTGATGCAGTTCTCACAAAGTTTGTTTGCCCTCTCAGTTGATAAGCACTGTGACATTCTCCTGATGTGGTCCGTGTTATATAAAACGTAAATCAATTAATTAACGGAGGTAAACAGCTAGGATCTCTGGTTAGAACGTTCTTTTGGTGTAGCGCCTCATGCCGCCCTTCTAAACGTTGTAAATAACAGGCGTCATTTGCTGTTAGCTTGGTGCAATGATATTCATTACCGACTCCTGAAGGATGCTGGCCTTGTCTCCTGTTGGTGGAGGGAGAGGAGAGAGGCTTTGAATGTACTCTGCTTGGCGCCCAGGTGTCTGGGTCTTTCACCACAGTGCCTAGAAGACGTGATCCAGACCCACAGACGCAACGGGGGCGCAGATCAGCAGTCGCAAATCTATGTATCTATGCCTTCGCCCTGCTTCGGCTCATAGCGCCTAGATGCGAAGGCTTTGAAAGTGCCTGTGCGTTAAGAGCCAACAACTCCTGGGCACCTCATTGGCTGCCTGTTAACAGGATTTAAAGGGACTCTGGTGCAGAGGCGCGGGGCTACTGTGCCGATAAGTATCAATAATTATCGATCGAAGCACAAAGGGTTAAATGGACTCATGCGTCCTCCCAGGGGGTCTCCAGCCTCTCAGACTGTCTCTCCGGCGCGCACCGGGCGTCTCACTCAGGCCTGCACCCTCAGCGGGGCTCTCTGACAGGTCAGCCTGACAGCGGAAGCCACATTTTTTTTATTTTAAAAAGCGCGTTAAAACCCGAAGGTATCAAGGCGCTAAGAACATGCATAGACATTTACTGCAGGGGTCCTGGGCACGCCTGCGCTCCCACGGCAGGGAACAATAGCCCCCTTATCGTGCACAGCCTCAGGGGACAGAGCCCCCCAGGTCCCCAATTAACCGTGAATGTTCCAACGCCCCCTACACTAACAGCCCCCCACGGGGACCTGCCCTCTCAGCCCAACATACCCGGACAATGAAACACAAATACAGGCAGAGCACCCGCTGAGATCTGCCCCTCTAACCCCGGCATGACTCACCGTTCATCCCTCCGACCCGCAGACACCCCACCCCGGGGTACACGTGCAGAGCCCCCAAGCCAGCCATTCAAGATGTGTACACAGTGCCCTCAGGGGTGGCGGCTCGGCCCCTCCCTCCACAGATTAAACCAAGGTCAAGGTTCACACCACACCAGGCCAGGTGAGCCAAGTAGCACCTGGAAACGAAAGCGCTACAGAAAACACCTGAAGAAAACACATCTCACTGCGCAGCATGTATACATGTTTCACGGCACAGATCCGCGTCACACTGCGCTGATTCGCGTCAAACGGCGCTGATTCAAGTCACACTGCGCTGATTCAAGTCACACTGCGCTGATTCAAGTCACACTGCAGAGACTGAAGCCACACTGCACAGATTCAAGTTACACTTCGCAGAGTCAAGTCACACTGCAGAGACTGAAGCCACACTGCACAGATTCAAGTTACACTTCGCAGATTAAAGTCACACTGCAGAGATTGATGCCACACTGCAGAGTTTGAAGCCACACTGTACATATTCAAGTCACACCTCAGAGACTGAACCCACACTGCACAGATTCAAGTTACACCGTGCAGATTAAAGTCACACTGCAGAGATTGATGCCACACTGCACAGATTCAAGTTACAGCGTGCAGATTAAAGTCACACTGCAGAGATTGATGCCACACTGCAGAGATTGATGCTACACTGCACAGATTTAAGTCACACTGCAGAGACTGAAGCCACACTGCACAGATTCAAGTTACACCGTGCAGATTAAAGTCACACTGCAGAGATTGATGCCACACTGCACAGATTCAAGTTACAGCGTGCAGATTAAAGTCACACTGCAGAGATTGATGCCACACTGCACAGATTCAAGTCACACTGCAGAGATTGATGCTACACTGCACAGATTTAAGTCACACTGCAGAGACTGAAGCCACACTGCACAGATTCAAGTTACACCGTGCAGATTAAAGTCACACTGCAGAGATTGATGCCACACTGCACAGATTCAAGTCACACTGCAGAGACTGATGCCACACTGCTCAGATTCAAGTCAAAATGCAGAGATTGAAGCCACACTGTACAGATTCGAGTCACACTGCACAGATTCAAGTCACACTGAGGAGCTTGAAGCCACACTTCACAGATTCGAGTCACACTGCACAGATTCAAGTTACACTTCGCAGATTAAAGTCACACTGCAGAGATTGATGCCACACTGCACAGATTCAGGTTACAGCAGGCAGATTAAAGTCACACTGCAGAGATTGATGCCACACTGCACAGATTCAAGTCATACTGTGCAGATTCAAGTCACACTGCAGAGATTGATGCCACACTGCAGAGTTTGAAGCCACACTGTACATATTCAAGTCACACTGCAGAGACTGAACCCACACTGCACAGATTCAAGTTACACCGTGCAGATTAAAGTCACACTGCAGAGATTGATGCCACACTGCACAGATTCAAGTTACAGCGTGCAGATTCAAGTCACACTGCAGAGATTGATGCTACACTGCACAGATTCAAGTCACACTGCAGAGACTGAAGCCACACTGCACAGATTCAAGTTACACCGTGCAGATTAAAGTCACACTGCAGAGATTGATGCCACACTGCACAGATTCAAGTCACACTGTGCAGATTCAAGTCACACTGCAGAGACTGATGCCACACTGCTCAGATTCAAGTCAAAATGCAGAGATTGAAGCTACACTGCACAGATTCAAGTCACACTGAGGAGATTGAAGCCACACTGCACAGATTCAGGGCTGGACATGCGCGTGGGGCACACTGTGGGGTCTGCAGTGGACTGAGCTGTGGGGTGCACGTGCGTGAGACACACTGTGGGGTGTGCAGTGGATTGTGACGACACCAGGAGCCGGAAGAGGGCTGGAGACGCAGATTTGTCAGGTTTCAGAAGACACTTGTGTAAGAAGGTAGAACGGGGTCGTGACGCAGCCTCACCTGTTGCTTATCTACCTGGAGTACATCTACAGCAGGAGGAGGAGCCAGCCCATCATGGCCCCTCGGAGCTGATGCTCCGTGCTGAACCCTTTTTCCAGCTTCCTGAGCGGCATCCCGCCGAATTGTTTTCACATCCAGAACAACGATTCTGCAGCCGGAATGCTGGCAGATCACCTGAAGATCTATATCGCCCGTCTCCAATCTAGCATTGCGGAGAAATGAGCCGTGATGTCTCCGCATATGAAGACGCTAAGATGGCGCCCGGAGAGCTGAGAGGTCGCGTCCGGTGCCGAAGGAACTGCACCATGAGTCCGCCGACCTCCGTCTTACCCCGCAAACAACGCCCCCAACCCTCGGCCTGCATCTTGATCTGAAGGCCACTCATCGCGGTGACTAACAGCAACACGGACGGAACGCCGAAAGTGAACGGCCACCGGTGAGCAATAGGTGAGAGCTCCGCCCACGCCGGTGAGACGTGGCGCACTCCCACTTCACTCGGCATCCCAAGCGCTTCCACCCCGAGCGGGGTCTAGACCCCTTTTGAGAACAGGAGTACCGTAGGAATAGTTGGGGGTCCCCCACCTTGGACGCAAAACAGTAGTGCCCTCGGTGAGCCCTGGGATCGACGCCTGACCCAAAATGGCGTCCAGGGGGTCCGAGCTATCTGCTGCCTCCCACGAGCAAAGCTTCATCATGGCCGAGACCAACTACTGCATCAACGCCTACACAGAGATCTACAGAGGCCTGGACATGACGTGCCTGACCTTAAAATGGCGGCCGCCTCTGCCTTCGTTTCCTCGGCAGCCTAAATGGCAGCCCCCAGCTCCTTCTCCGATTTGTTTTATACTCCCCCTCCCCTTCTTATACCTCTATCCTCTAGTGGGGACATGTTCTTCCGCTACTTGACTATGCAACTGTAGCCTATGTAACTATTCAAAACTGTTTTTCCTGAACGCTGAGACCTGAGCAACATGGCTGATGCCTGGTGGAGCTGCTAGACAGCTATAGAGGAGATTGGCCCTGGTTTCCCCCTTGACCGTCACCTACCCAGCCGGACATTGGGCACAGTTCTTCCTCGTCTCCCTGCTATGGCTCCTTCCCCCCTCCCTCCTACGAATTCTCGCAACATTGTTTTTGTTTACTGTACCTTACTATGCTCTTGTAACTGATGTAACTTGTAACGCAACGATCCTCTTGTAAAGCGCTCTGATACCGCCGGGTCTAGCCAGCGCTATATAAAACTCTTCAAATAATTCAAGTCACACTGCACAGAATGAAGCCACACAGTACAGATTCAAGTCACACTGCAGAGATTGAAGCCCTACTGCGCAGATTCAAGTCACACTGCACAGATTCAAGTCACACTGGGCAGATTGATGCCACACTGCACAGATTCAAGTCACACTGTACAGATTCAAGTCACACTGCAGAGATTGATGCCACACTGCGCAGATTCAAGTCACACTGCGCAGATTCAAGTCACACTGCGCAGATTCAAGTCACACTGCACAGATTGATGCCACACTGCACAGATTCAAGTCACATTGCAGAGATTAATGCCACACTAAACAGATTTAAGTCACTCTGCACAGATTCAAGTCACACTGTGCAGATTTAGATTCAAATCACACTGTGCAGATTCAAGTCACACTGTGCAGATTCAAGTTGCACTGTGCAGATTCAAGTCACACTGCAGAGATTGGTGGCACACTGCACAGATTCAAGTCACAGTGCACAGATTCAAATCACACTGCAGAGATTGATGTCACACTGCAGAGATTGAAGCCACACTGCAGAGATGGAAGCCACACTGCAGAGATTCAAGTCACACTGCACAGATTCAAGTTACACTGTACAGATTCAAGTCACACTGTAGAGATTGATGCCACACTGCGCAGATTCAAGTCACACTGCGCAGATTCAAGTCACACTGCGCAGATTCAAGTCACACTGCACAGATTGATGCATGCAACACTGCACAGATTCAAGTCACACTACACAGATTCAAGTCACATTGCAGAGAGTAATGCCAAACTGCACAAATTCAAGTCACACTGCACAGACTCAAGACACATTGTGAAGGTTCAAGTCACACTACAGATACTGAAGCTTCACTGCACAGATTCAAGTCACTCTGGGCAGATTCAAGTCACACTGTAGAGATTGAAGCCACACTGCACAGATTCAAGTCACACTGTCCAGATTCAAGTCACACTGCAGAGATTGAAGCCACACTCAACAGATTCAAGTCACACTGCGGAGATTCAAGTCACACTTTGCAGATTCAAGTCACATTGTGCAGATTCAAATCACACTGTGCAGATTCAAGTCACATTGTGCAGATTCAAGTCACACTGCAGAGATTGAAGTCACACAGCAGATTCAAATCACACTGTGCAGATTCAAGTCACATTGCGCAGATTCAAGTCACATTGTGCAGAAGTCACACTGCAGAGATTGAAGTCACACTGCATATATACAAATCACACTGCACAGATTCAAGTCATACTGCAGACTCAAGTCACACTGCAGAGATTGAAGCCACAATGCACAGATTCAAGTCACACTGCAGAGACTGAAGTCACATTGCACAGATTCAAGTTACACCGTGCAGATTAAAGTCACAACGCAGAGATTGATGCCACACTGCACAGATTCAAGTCACACTGTGCAGATTCATGTCACACCGTGCAGATTCAAGTCACACTGCAGAGACTGATGCCACACTGCACAGATTCAAGTCACACTGCAGAGATTGAAGCCACACTGTACAGATTCAAGTCACATTTCAGAGACTGATGCCACACTTCTCAGATTCACGTCACACTGCACAGATTCAAGTCCCACTGCACAGATAGATACCACACTGCAGATTCAAGTCACACTGTACAGATTCAAGTCACACTGCAAAGATTGATGCCACACTGCTTCAAGTCACACTGCGCAGACTCAAGTCACACTGCACAGATTAAAGTCACACTGCAGAGATTGATGCCACAATGCACAGATTCAAGTCACACTGCACAGACTCAAGTCAAATTGTGCAGGTTCAAGTCACACTGCAGATACTGAAGCTTCACTGCACATATTCAAGTCACTCTGGGCAGATTCAAGTCACACTGCAGAGATTGAAGCCACACGGCACAGAATCAAGTCACACTTTCCAGATTCAAGTCACACTTCAGAGATTGAAGCCACACTGCACAGATTCAAGTCATACTGCGCAGATTAAAGTCACACTGTGCAGATTCAAGTCACATTGTGCAGATTCAAGTCACACTGCAGGGATTGAATCACACAGCAGATTCAAATCACAATGTGCAGATTCAAGTCACATTGTGCAGATTGAAGTCACACTGCGCAGATTCAAGTCACATTGTGCAGAAGTCACACTGCAGAGATTGAAGTCACACTGCACAGATTCAAGTCACACTGCACAGATTCAAGTCACACTGCAGATTCAAGTCACACTACAGAGATTGAAGCAACAATGCACAGATTCAAGTCACACTGCGCAGATTTAAGTCACTCTGCGCAGATTCAAGTCACACTGTGCAGATTCAAGTCACACTGTACAGATTCAAGTCACACTGCGCAGATTCAAGTCACTGCGCAGATTCAAGTTGCACTGTGCAGAATCAAGTCACACTGCAGAGATTGGTGGCACACTGCGCAGATTCAAGTCACAGTGCACAGATTCAAATCACACTGCAGAGATTGATGCCACACTGCAGAGATTGAATCCACACTGCAGAGATTCAATTCACACTGCACAGATTCAAGTCACACTGCACAGATTCAAGTCACACTGCAGAGAGTGAAGCTACACTGCACAGATTCACGTCACACTGTGGAGCTTCAAGTCACACTGTGCAGATTCAAGACACACTGCAGGGAATGAAGCCACACGGCTCAGATTCAAGTCACACTGCACATATTTTAGTCACACTGCACAGATTCAAGTCACACTGCGCAGATTCTAGTCACACTGCAAAGTCAAGTTACACTGCACAGATTCAAGTCACACTGCGCAGATTCAAGGCACACTGCACAGATTCAAGGCACAGTGCGCAGATTCAAGGCACAGTGCACAGATTCAAGTCACACTGTAGCAAGTGAAGCCACAATCCACAGATTCAAGTCACACTGCACAGATTCAAGTCACACTGCACAGATTCAACTCACACTGCAGAGATTGATGCCAAACTGCACAGATTCAAGTCACACTGTGCAGATTCAAGTCACACTGCAGAGATTGATGCTAAACTGTAGAGATTCAAGTCACATTGTACAGAATAAAGTCACACTGTAGAGATTGATGACACACTACGCAGATTCAAGTCATACTGCACAGATTCAAGTCACACTGCAGAGATTTATGCCAAACTGCAGAGATTGATGGCACACTGCACAGATTCAAGTCACGCTGTGCAGATTCAAGTCACACTGTAGAGACGGATGCTGCACTGCAGAGATTAAAGCAACACTGCACAGATACAAGTCACAATGCACAGATTCAAGTCACACTGCACAGATTCAAGTCACACTGTGTATATTCAAGTTACACTGCAGAGATTAAAGTCACACTGCACAGATTCAACTCACACTGCAGATATTGATTCCAAACTTCACAGATTCAAGTCACACTGTGCAGATTCAAGTCACACTGCAGAGATTGATGCTAAACTGTAGAGATTCAAGTCACATTGTACAGAATAAAGTCACACTGTAGAGATTGATGACACACTACGCAGATTCAAGTCATACTGCGCAGATTCAAGTCACACTGCAGAGATTGATGCCAAACTACAGAGATTGATGGCACACTGCACAGATTCAAGTCACGCTGTGCAGATTCAAGTCACACTGTAGAGACGGATGCTGCACTGCAGAGATTAAAGCAACACTGCACAGATACAAGTCACAATGCACAGATTCAAGTCACAATGCACAGATTCAAGTCACACTGCACAGATTCAAGTCACACTGCACAGATTCAAGTCACACTGCACAGATTCAAGTCACACTGCAGAGAGTGAAGCCACACTGCACAGATTAATGTTACACTGTGCAGATTCAAGTCAAACTGTGCAGATCCAAGTCACACTGCACAGATTCAAGTCACACTGCACAGATTGATGCCAAACTGTGCAGATTCAAGTCACACTGCACAGATTCATGTCACACTGCAGAGATTGGTGCCAAACTGCACAGATTCAAGTCACACTGTGCAGATTCAAGTCACAATGCACAGATTCAAGTCACACTGTGCAGATTCAAGTCACACTGTGGAGATTGATGTCAAACTGCACAGATTCAAGTTACACTGCACAGATTCAAGTCACACCGCAGAGATTGGTGCCAAACTGCACAGATTCAAGTCACACTATGCAGATCCAAGTCACACCGCAGAGATTGATGCAACACTGCAGAGATTGATGCCACACTGCACAGATTTGCAGCACACTGCACAGATTCAAGTCACACTGCAGATATTGATGCTACACTGCACAGATTTAAGTCACACTGCAGAGATTGATGCCACACTGCATAGATTCGAGTCACCCTGTGCCGATTGAAGTCACACTGTGCAGATTAAATTCACACTGCAAAGATTGATGCCACACTGCACATATTCAAGTCACACTGCCCAGATTCAAGTCACACCGTGCAGATTCAAGTCACACTGTGCATATTCAAGTCACACTGCAGACATTGATGCCACACTGCACAGATTTAAGTGACACTGTGCAGATTCAAGTTACACTGCAGAGATTGATGCCACACTGCACAGATTCGCAGCACACTGTGCAGATTCAAGTCACACTGTGCAGATTCAAGTAACACTGCAGAGATTGAATCTACACTGCAGAGATTGAAGTCACACTGCACAGATTCAAGTCACACAATGTAGATTCAAGTCACACTGCAGAGATTGATGCAACACTTCAGAGATTTATTGTGCACTGCACAGGTTCAAGTCGCACTGTGCAGATTCAAGTCACACTGTACAGATTCAAGTCACACGGTGCAGATTCAAGTCACACTGTAGAGATTGATGGCACACTGCACAGATTCAAGTCACACTGTGCAGATTCAAGTCACACTGCAGAGATTGATGCCACACTGCATAGATTTGCAGCACACTGCACAGATTCAAGTCACACTGCAGATATTGATGCTACATTGCACAGATTCAAGTCACACTGCAGAGATTGATGCCACACTGCACAGATTCAAGTGATACTGTGCAGATTCAAGTCACACTGCACAGATTGTCACACTGCACAGATTTGAGCACACTGTGCAGATTCAAGTCACACTGTGCAGATTCAAGTCACACTGCATAGATGGCTGCTACACTGCAGAGATTGAAGTCAAACTGCACAGATTCAAGTCACAGTATGCAGATTCAAGTCACACTGCAGAGATTGATGGCACACTGCACAGGTTCAAGTCAAACTGTGCAGATTCAAGTCACACTGCAGAGATTGATGCCACTCTTCACAGATTCAAGTCACACTGTACAGATTCAAGTCTCCCTGTGCAGATTCAAGTCACACTGTGCAGATTCAAGTCACACTGCAGAGATTGATGCCACACTGCACAGATTCAAGTGATACTGTGCAGATTCAAGTCACACTGCACAGATTGTCACACTGCACAGATTTGAGCATACTGTGCAGATTCTAGTCACACTGTGCAGATTCAAGTCACACTGCACAGATTCAAGGCACACTGTGCAGATTCAAGTCACACTGTAGCAAGTCAAACCACACTGCACAGATTCAAGTCACACTGTGCAGATTCAAGGCACACTGTGCAGATTCAAGGCACACTGTAGCAAGTCAAGTCACACTGCATAGATGGCTGCTACACTGCAGAGATTGAAGTCAAACTGCACAGATTCAAGTCACACTGCAGCGATTGATGCAACACTTTAGAGATTGATGGCACACTGCACAGGTTCAAGTCACACTGTGCAGATTCAAGTCACACTGGAGAGATTTATGCCACACTGCACAGCTTCAAGTCACACTGTACAGATTCAAGTCACACTGTGAATATTTTAGTCACACTGCACAGATTCAAGTCACACTGTGTATATTCAAGTCACACTGCACATATTTAAGTCACATTACACAGACTTAAGTCATACTGTGCAGATTCTAGTCACACTGTGCAGATTCAAGTCACACTGCACAGATTCAAGGCACACTGTGCAGATTCAAGTCACACTGTAGCAAGTCAAACCACACTGCACAGATTCAAGTCACACTGTGCAGATTCAAGGCACACTGTGCAGATTCAAGGCACACTGTGCAGATTCAAGGCACACTGTAGCAAGTCAAGCCACACTGCACAGATTCAAGTCACACTGTGCAGATTCAAGTCACACTGGGCAGATTCAAGTCACACTGTGCAGATTCAAGTCACACTGCATAGATTGATGTCAAACTTGGCAGATTCAAGTCACACTGCACAGATTCAAGTCACACTGCAGATATTGATGCCATACTGCACAGATTAATGTCACACTACACAGATTCAACTCACACTGCAGAGATTGATGCCAAACTGCACAGATTCAAGTCACACTGTGCAGATTCAAGTCACACTGCAGACATTGATGCTAAACTGCAGAGATTCAAGTCACATTGTACAGAATAAATTTAAACTGCAGAGATTGATGCCACACTGAACAGATTCAAGTCATACTGTACAGATTCAAGTCCCACTGCAGAGATTGATGCCACACTGCATAGATTAATGCCACACTGCACAGATTAAAGTCACACTACACAGATTCAACTCACACTGCAGAGATTGATGCCACACTGAACAGATTCAAGTCATACTGCACAGATTCAAGTCCCACTGCAGAGATTGATGCCACACTGCATAGATTAATGCCACACTGCACAGATTCAAGTCACACTGTGCAGATTCAAGTCACACTGCAGAGATTGATGCCACACTGCATAGATTAATGCCACACTGCACAGATTAATACCACACTGCGCAGATTCAAGTCACACTGTGCAGATTCAAGTCACACTGTGCAGATTCAAGTCACACTGTGCAGATTCCAAGTCACACTGTGCAGATTCAAGTCACACTGTGCAGATTCAAGTCACACTGCGCAGATTCAAGTCACACTGCAGAGATTGATGCCACACTGTGCAGTTTCAAGTCACACTGCACAGATTCAAGTCACACTGCAGAGATTGGTGCCAAACTGCACAGATTCAAGTCATACTGTGCAGAGATTCAAGTCACACTGTGCAGATTCAAGTCACACTGCTGAGACTGATGCCACACTGCACAGATTTGCAGTACACTGCACAGATTCAAGTCACACTGCAGAGATTGATGCTACACTGCACAGATTCAAGTCAGACTGTGCAGATTGCACAGATTGTTGTCACACTGCACAGATTTGAGCACCCTGTGCAGATTCAAGTCAAACTGCACAGATTCAAGTCACAGTATGCAGATTCAAGTCACACTGCAGAGATTGATGCAACACTTCAGAGATTGATGACACACTGCACAGGTTCAAGTTGCACTGTGCAGATTCAAGTCACACTGGAGAGATTTATGCCACACTGCACATCTTCGAGGCACACTGTACAGATTCAAGTCACACTGTGCAGATTTTAGTCACACTGCACAGATTCATGTCACACTGTGTATATTCAAGTCACACTGCACATATTTAAGTCCCATTACACAGATTTAAGTCATACTGTGCAGATTCTAGTAACACTGTGCAGATTCAAGTCACACTGCACAGATTCAAGTCACACTGCACAGATTCAAGGCACACTGCACAGATTCAAGGCACACTGTGCAGATTCAAGTCACACTGTAGCAAATCAAGCCACACTGCACAGATTCAAGTCACACTGTGCAGATTCAAGTCACACTGTGCAGATTCAAGTCACACTGCATAGATTGATGTCAAACTTGGCAGATTCAAGTCACACTGCACAGATTCAAGTTACACTGCAGAGATTGATGCCACACTGCACAGATTCAAGTCACACTGCAGAGATTGATGCCAAAATGCACAGATTCAAGTCACACTGTGCAGATTCAAGTCACACTGCAGAGATTGATGCTAAACTGTAGAGATTCAAGTCACATTGTACAGAATAAAGTCACACTGTAGAGATTGATGACACACTGCAGAGATTGATGCCACACTGCACAGATTCAAGTCACACTGTGCAGATTCAAGTCACACTCCAGAGACTGATGCTACACTGCTGAGATTTAAGCAACACTGCACAGATTCAAGTCACACTGAACAGATTCAAGTCACACTACACAGATTTAAGTTACACTGCACAGGTTCAAGTCACACTGTACAGATTCAAGTCAAATTGTACAGGTTTAAGTCACACTGCACAGATTCAAGTCATACTATGCAGTTTAAAGTCACACTGCACAGATTCTATTCACACTGCACAGATTCAAGTCACACTGCAGAGATTGTGCCAAACTGCACAAATTCAAGTCACACTGTGCAGATTCAAGTCACACTGCGCAGATTCAAGACACACTGCAGAGACTGATGCCACACTGCACAGATTTGCAGTACGCTGTACAGATTCAAGTCACACTGCAGAGATTGATGATACACTGCACAGATTGAAGTCACACTACACAGATTCATGTAACACTGCAGAGATTTATGCCACACTGCACAATTTCAAGTCACACTGTGCAGATTCAAGTCACACTGCATACATTGACGCCACACTGCACAGATTCAAGTCACACTGTACAGATTCAAGTCACACTGTGCAGATTCAAGTCACACTGCAGAGATTAATGCCACACTGCACAGATTTGCAGCACACTGTGCAGATTCAAGTCACACTTCAGAGATTAATGCCACACTGCACAGATTTAAGTCACACTGTGCAGATTCAAGTCACACTGCAGATATTGATGCTACACTGCAGAGATTGAAGTCACACTGCACAGATTCAAGCCACACTTTGCAGACTCAAGTCACACTGCAGAGACTGATGATTTACTGCACAGATTTGCAGCACACTGCACAGATTCAAGTCACACTGTGCAGATTCAAGTCGCCCTGCAGAGACTGATGCTGCACTGCAGAGATTTAAGCAACACTGCACAGATTCAAGTCACACTGCACATATTCAAGTCACACTACACAGATTTAAGTTACACTGCACAGATTCAAGTCACAATGTGCAGATTCAAGTCAAATTGTACAGGTTTAAGTCAAATTGTACAGGTTTAAGTCACACTGCACAGATTCAAGTCACACTATTCAGTTTAAAGTCACACTGCACAGTTAAAAGTCACACTGCACAGATTCAAGTAAAACCGCAGAGAGTGAAGCCACACTGCACAGATTCAAGTCACACTGCGCAGATTCAAGTCACACTGTGCAGATTCAAGTCACACTGCGCAGATTCAAGTCACACTGCAGAGATTGATGCCACACTTCACAGATTTGCAGTACACTGCACAGATTCAAGACACACTGCAGAGATTGATGGTACACTGCACAGATTCAAGTCAGAGTGTGCAGATTGAAGTCACACTGCAGATATTTATGCCACACTGTACAGGTTGAAGTCACACTACACACAGTCATGTAACACTGCAGAGATTTATGCCACACTGCACAATTTCAAGTCACACTGTGCAGATTCAAGTCACACTGCATACATTGATGCCACACTGCACAGAATCAAGTCAAACTGTACAGATTCAAGTCACACTGTGCAGATTCAAGTCACACTGCAGAGATTGATGCCACACTGCACAGATTTGCAGCACACTGTACAGATTCAAGTCACACTTTGCCGATTCAAGTCACACTTCAGAGATTAATGCCACACTGCACAGATATAAGTCACACTGTGCAGATTCAAGTCACACTGCAGATATTGATGCTACACTGCAGAGATTGAAGTCACACTGCATAGATTCAAGACACACTATGTAGATTCAAATCACACTGCAGATATTGATGCAACACTGCAGATTGAAGTCACACTGCACAGATTCAAGTCACACTGTGCAGACTCAAGTCACACTGCAGAGACTGATGCTTTACTGCACAGATTTGCAGCACACTGCACAGATTCAAGTCACACTGTGCAGATTGAAGCCACACTGCAGAGATTGATGCTACAATACAGAGATTCAAGTCACACTGCAGAGAGTTATGCCACACTGAGCAGATTGAAGTCACACTACACAGATTCATGTAACACAGCAGAGATGTATGCCACACTGAACAAATTCAAGTCACACTGTGCAGATTCAAGTCACGCTGCAGAGAGGTATGCCACACTGCGCAGATTGAAGTCACACGGTGCAGATTCAAGTCACACTGCAGACATTGATGCCACACTGCACAGATTCAAGTCACACTGTACAGATTCAAGTCACACTGTGCAGATTCAAGTCACACTGAAGAGATTGATGCCACACTGCACAGATTTGCAGCACACTCTGCAGATTCAAGTCACACTGTGCAGATTGAAGCCACACTGCAGAGATTGATGCTACACTGCAGAGATTGAAGTCACACTGCACAGATTCAAGTAACACTGCAGAGAAGTATGCCACACTGCACAATTTCAAGTCACACTGTGCAGATTCAAGTCACTCAGCAGACATTGATGCCACATTGCACAGATTCAAGTCACACTGCAGATATTGATGCTACACTGCAGAGATTGAAGTCACACTGCACAGATTCAAGTAACACTGCAGAGAGTTATGCCACACTGCGCAGATTGTAATCACACTACACAGATTCATGAAACACTGCAGAGATTTATGCCACAATGAACAAATTCAAGTCACACTGTGCAGATTCAAGTCACACTGCAGAGATTTATGCCACACTGCACAGATTTGCAGCACACTTTACAGATTCAAGTCACACTGTGCAGATTCAAGTCACACTGCAGAGATTGAAGTCACACTGCACAGATTCAAGTCACACTATGTAGATTCAAGTCACACTGCAGATATTGATGCAACACTGCAGATTGAAGTCACACTGCACAGATTCAAGTCACACTTTGCAGACTCAAATCACACTGCAGAGACTGATGCTTTACTGCACAGATTTGCAGCACACTGCACAGATTCAAGTCACACTGTGCAGATTCAAGTCACACTGCAGAGACTGATGCTGCACTGCAGAGATTTAAGCAACACTGCACAGATTCAAGTCACACTGCACATATTCAAGTCACACTACACAGATTTAAGTTACACTGCACAGATTCAAGTCACAATGTGCAGATTCAAGTCAAATTGTACAGGTTTAAGTCACATTGTACAGGTTTAAGTCACACTGCACAGATTCAAGTCACACTATGCAGTTTAAAGTGACACTGCACAGTTAAAAGTCACACTGCACAGATTCACGTAACACAGCAGAGTGAAGCCACACTGCACAGATTCAAGTCACACTGCGCAGATTCAAGTCACACTGTGCAGATTCAAGTCACACTGCGCAGATTCAAGTCACACTGCGCAGATTCAAGTCACACTGCAGAGATTGATGCCACACTGCACAGATTTGCAGTACACTGCACAGATTCAAGTCACACTGCAGAGATTGATGCTACACTGCTCAGATTCAAGTCAGAGTGTGCAGATTGAAGTCACAATTCAGATATTTATGCCACACTGCACAGATTGAAGTCACACTACACACAGTCATGTAACACTGCAGAGATTTATGCCACACTGCACAATTTGAAGTCACACTGTGCAGATTCAAGTCACACTGCATACATTGATGCCACACTGCACAGATTCAAGTCAAACTGTACAGATTCAAGTCACACTGTGGAGATCAAGTCACACTGCAGAGATTGATGCCACACTGCACAGATTTGCAGCACACTGTGCAGATTCAAGTCACACTGTGCAGATTCAAGTCACACTTCAGAGATTAATGCCACACTGCGCAGATTTAAGTCACACTGTGCAGATTCAAGTCACACTGCAGATATTGATGCTACACTGCAGAGATTGAAGTCACACTGCACAGATTGAAGTCACACTATGTAGATTCAAGTCACACTGCAGATATTGATGCAACACTGCAGATTTAAGTCACACTGCACAGATTCAAGTCACACTTTGCAGACTCAAGTCACACTGCAGAGACTGATGATTTACTGCACAGATTTGCAGCACACCACACAGATTCAAGTCACACTGTGCAGATTCAAGTCACACTGCAGAGACTGATGCTGCACTGCAGAGATTTAAGCAACACTGCACAGATTCAAGTCACACTGCACATATTCAAGTCACACTACACAGATCTAAGTTACACTGCACAGATTCAAGTCACAATGTGCAGATTCAAGTCAAATTGTACAGGTTTAGTCACATTGTACAGGTTTAAGTCACACTGCACAGATTCAAGTCACACTATGCAGTTTAAAGTCAAACTGCACAGTTAAAAGTCACACTGCACAGATTCAAGTAACACCGCAGAGAGTGAAGTCACACTGCGCAGATTCAAGTCACACTGCAGAGATTGATGCCACACTGCACAGATTTGCAGTACACTGCACAGATTCAAGTCACACTGCAGAGATTGATGCTACACTGCACAGATTCAAGTCAGAGTGTGCAGATTGAAGTCACACTGCAGATATTTATGCCACACTGCACAGATTGAAGTCACACTACACACAGTCATGTAACACTGCAGAGATTTATGCCACACTGCACAATTTCAAGTCACACTGTGCAGATTCAAGTCACACTGCAGAGATTGATGCCACACTGCACAGATTTGCAGCACACTGTACACATTCAAGTCACAGTTTGCCGATTCAAGTCACACTTCAGAGATTAATGCCACACTGCACAGATATAAGTCACACTGTGCAGATTCAAGTCACACTGCAGATATTGATGCTACACTGCAGAGATTGAAGTCACACTGCATAGATTCAAGACACACTATGTAGATTCAAATCACACTGCAGATATTGATGCAACACTGCAGATTGAAGTCACACTGCACAGATTCAAGTCACACTGTGCAGACTAAAGTCACACTGCAGAGACTGATGCTTTACTGCACAGATTTGCAGCACACGGCACAGATTCAAGTCACACTGTGCAGGTTGAAGCCACACTGCAGAGATTGATGCTACAATACAGAGATTCAAGTCACACTGTACAGATTCAAGTCACACTGCAGAGAGTTATGCCACACTGAGCAGATTGAAGTCACACTACACAGATTCATGTAACACAGCAGAGATGTATGCCACACTGAACAAATTCAAGTCACACTGTGCAGATTCAAGTCACGCTGCAGAGAGTTATGCCACACTGCGCACATTGAAGTCACACTGTGCAGATTCAAGTCACACTGCAGACATTGATGCCACACTGCACAGATTCAAGTCACACTGTACAGATTCAAGTCACACTGAAGAGATTGATGCCACACTGCACAGATTTGCAGCACACTGTGCAGATTCAAGTCACACTGTGCAGATTGAAGCCACACTGCAGAGATTGATGCTACAATGCAGAGATTCAAGTCACACTGTACAGATTCAAGTCACACTGCAGAGATTTATGCCACACTGCACAGATTCAAGTCACACTGTGCAGATTGAAGTCACACTGCAGAGATTTATGCCACACTGCACAGATTGAAGTCACACTACACAGATTCAAGTAACACTGCAGAGATGTATGCCACACTGCACAATTTCAAGTCACACTGTGCAGATTCAAGTCACTCAGCAGACATTGATGCCACATTGCACAGATTCAAGTCACACTGTACAGATTCAAGTCACACTGTGCAGATTCAAGTCACACTGCAGAGATTGATGCCACACTGCACAGAGTTGCAGCACACTGTGCAGATTCAAGTCACACTGTGCAGATTCAAGTCACACTGCAGATATTGATGCTACACTGCAGAGATTGAAGTCACACTGCACAGATTCAAGTAACACTGCAGAGAGTTATGCCACACTGCACAGATTGTAATCATACTACACAGATTCATGTAACACTGCAGAGATTTATGCCACACTGCACAGATTTGCAGCACACTGTGCAGATTCAAGTCACACTGTGCAGATTCAAATCACACTTCAGAGATGAATGCCACACTGTGCAGATTCAACTCACACTGCAGATATTGATGCTACACTGCAGAGATTGAAGTCACACTGCACAGATTCAAGTCACACTGCATACATTGATGCCACACTGCACAGATTCAAGTCACACTGTACAGATTCAAGTCACACTGTGCAGATTCAAGTCACACTTCAGAGATTAATGCCACACTGCACAGATTTAAGTCACACTGTGCAGATTCAAGTCACACTGCAGAGATTGAAGTCACACTGCACAGATTCAAGTCACACTATGTAGATTCAAGTCACACTGCAGATATTGATGCAACACTGCAGATTGAAGTCACACTGCACAGATTCAAGTCACACTTTGCAGACACAAGTCACACTGCAGAGACTGATGCTTTACTGCACAGATTTGCAGCACACTGCACAGATTCAAGTCACACTGTGCAGATTCAAGTCACACTGCAGAGACTGATGCTGCACTGCAGAGATTTAAGCAACACTGCACAGATTCAAGTTACACTGCACATATTCAAGTCACACTACACAGATTTAAGTTACACTGCACAGATTCAAGTCACAATGTGCAGATTCAAGTCAAATTGTACAGGTTGAAGTCACATTGTACAGGTTTAAGTCACACTGCACAGATTCAAGTCACACTATGCAGTTTAAAGTTACACTGCACAGTTAGAAGCCACACTGCACAGATTCAAGTCACACTGTGCAGATTCAAGTCACACTGTGCAGATTCAAGTCACACTGTGCAGATTCAAGTCACACTGTGCAGATTCAAGTCACACTGTGCAGATTCAAGTCACACTGCGCAGATTCAAGTCACACTGCGCAGATTCAAGTCACACTGCAGAGATTGATGCTACACTGCACAGATTCAAGTCAGAGTGTGCAGATTCAAGTCACAATGCAGATATTTATGCCACACTGCATAGATTGATGTCACACTACACACAGTCATGTAACACTGCAGAGATTTATGCCACACTGCACAATTTCAAGTCACACTGTGCAGATTCAAGTCACATTGCATACATTGATGCCACACTGCACAGATTCAAGTCACACTGTGCAGATTCAAGTCACACTGCAGAGATTGATGCCACACTGCACAGATTTGCAGCACACTGTGCAGATTCAAGTTACACTGCGCAGATTCAAGTCACACTGCAGAGATTGATGCTACACTGCACAGATTCAAGTCAGAGTGTGCAGATTGAAGTCACAATGCAGATATTTATGCCACACTGCATAGATTGATGTCACACTACACACAGTCATGTAACACTGCAGAGATTTATGCCACACTGCACAATTTCAAGTCACACTGTGCAGATTCAAGTCACATTGCATACATTGATGCCACACTGCACAGATTCAAGTCACACTGTGCAGATTCAAGTCACACTGCAGAGATTGATGCCACACTGCACAGTACAAGGTTTCGTAGGCTTCTTAAGACTTGGCTATTCACTCAAGCGTACAACTAGTTCTTCAGACAATTGAATACAGGGGGTCCTAACAGTTCCTTAAGTTAGCGCCAAGAAACCAATTGGTGTACGTGCGTTTTACAAGAAATTTTAACATAACATAACATTCAAGTCACACTGTGCAGATTCAAGTCACACTTCAGAGATTAATGCCACACTGCACAGATTTAAGTCACACTGTGCAGATTCAAGTCACACTGCAGATATTGATGCTACACTGCAGATATTGAAGTCACACTGCACAGATTCAAGTCACACTATGTAGATTCAAGTCACACTGCAGATATTGATGCAACACTGCAGATTTAAGTCACAATGCACAGATTCAAGTCACAATGCGCAGATTCAAGTCACACTGTGCAGACTCAAGTCACACTGCAGAGACTGATGCTTTACTGCACAGATTTGCAGCACACTGCACAGATTCAAGTCACTGTGCAAATTGAAGCCACACTGCAGAGATTGATGCTACAATGCAGAGATTCAAGTCACACTGTACAGATTCAAGTCACACTGCAGAGAGTTATGCCACACTGCGCAGATTGAAGTCACACTACACAGATTCATGTAACACTGCAGAGATTTATGCCACACTGAACAAATTCAAGTCACACCGTGCAGATTCAAGTCACACTGCAGAGAGTTATGCCACTGCACAGATTTGCAGCACACTGTGCAGATTCAAGTCACACTGTGCAGATTAATGCCACACTGCACAGATTTAAGTCACACTGTGCAGATTCAAGTCACACTGCAGATATTGATTCTACACTGCAGAGATTGAAGTCACACTGCACAGATTCAAGTCACACTATGTAGATTCAAGTCACACTGCAGATATTGACGCAACACTGCAGATTGAAGTCACAATGCACAGATTCAAGTCACACTGTGCACTCAAGTCACACTGCAGAGACTGATGCTTTACTGCACAGATTTGCAGCGCACTGCACAGATTCAAGTCACATTGTGCAGATTGAAGCCACACTGCAGAGATTGATGCTACAATGCAGAGATTCAAGTCACACTGTACAGATTCAAGTCACACTGCAGAGAGCTATGCCACATTGCGCAGATTCAAGTCACACTACACAGATTCATGTAATACTGCAGAGATTTATGCCACACTGAACAAATTCAAGTCACACTGTGCAGATTCAAGTCACACTGCAGACATTGATGCCACACTGCACAGATTCAAGTCACACTGTACAGATTCAAGTCACACTGTACAGATTCAAGTCACACTGCGGAGATTGATGCCACACTGCACAGATTTACAGCACACTGCAGATTCAAGTCACACTGTGCAGATTGAAGTCACACTGCAGAGATTGATGCTACAATGCAGAGATTCAAGTCACACTGTATAGATTCAAGTCACACTGCAGACATTGATGCCACACTGCACAGATTCAAGTCACACTGTACAGATTCAAGTCACACTGTACAGATTCAAGTCACACTGCGGAGATTGATGCCACACTGCACAGATTTGCAGCACACTGCAGATTCAAGTCACACTGTGCAGATTGAAGTCACACTGCAGAGATTGATGCTACAATGCAGAGATTCAAGTCACACTGTATAGATTCAAGTCACACTGCAGAGATGTATGCCACACTGCGCAGATTGAAGTCACACTACACAGATTCATGTAACACTGCAGACTTTTATGCCACACTTCACAAATTCAAGTCACACTGTGCAGATTCAAGTCACACTGCAGAGATTTATGCCACACTGCACAGATTCAAGTCACACTACACAGATTCATGTAACACTGCAGAGATGTATGCCACACTGCACAATTTCAAGTCACACTGTGCAGATTCAAGTCACACTGCAGAGATTGATGCCACAGTGCACAGATTCAAGTCACACTGTACAGATTCAAGTCACACTGTGCAGATTCAAGTCCCACTGTGCAGATTCAAGTCACACTGTGCAGATTGATGCCACACTGCACAGATTTGCAGCACACTATGCAGATTCAAGTCACACTGTGCAGATTCAAGTCACACTTCAGAGATTAATGCCACACTGCACATATTTAAGTCACACTGTGCAGATTCAAGTCACACTGCAGATATTGATGCTACACTGCAGAGATTGAAGTCACACTGCACAGATTCGAGTCACACTATGTAGATTCAAGTCACACTGCAGACATTGATGCAACACTGCACAGATTGAAGTCACACTGCACAGATTCAAGGGACACTGTGCAGATTCAAGTCACACTGCAGAGATTGATGCTATACTGCACAGATTTGCAGCACACTGCACAGATTCAAGTCACACTGTAGATATTGATGCTACACAGCACAGATTCAAGTCACACTGTGCAGATTGTAGCCACACTGCAGAGATTGATGCTACAATGCAGAGATTCAAGTCACACTGTACAGATTCAAGTCACACTGCAGAGAGTTATGCCACACTGCGCAGTTTGAAGTCACACTACACAGATTCATGTAACACTGCAGAGATTTATGCCACACTGCACAAATTCAAGTCACACTGTGCAGATTCAAGTCACACTGCAGATTGATGCCACACTGCACAGATTCAAGTCACACTGTACAGATTCAAGTCACCCTATGCAGATTCGTCACACTTCAGAGATTCATGCCACACTGCACAGATTCAAGTCACACAGTGCAGATACTAGTCACACTGCAGAGATTGATGCTACACTGTGCAGATTGAAGTCACACTGCAGAGATTGAAGTCACACTGCAGAGATTAAAGTCACACTGCACAGATTCAAGTCGCACTGCGCAGATTCAAGTCACACTGCGCAGATTCAAGTCACACTGCGCAGATTCAAGTCACACTGCGCAGATTCAAGTCACACTGCGCAGATTCAAGTCACACTGCGCAGATTCAAGTCACACTGCGCAGATTCAAGTCACACTGCGCAAATTCAAGTCACACTGCGCAAATTCAAGGCACACTGCACAAATCCAAGCTACACTGCACGTATTCCACACAGAAGCAAGCCACAATGAAGAGATTCAAGTCACATTGCTGAGACTGAAGCCACACTGCAGAGATTCAAGCCAGGCTGCATAGATTCTGCACAGATTAGAGCCACACTGCAGAGATAAAAGCCACACTGCAGTGAATGAAACCATATTGCACAGACTCTGAACAGATACAAGTTACAGTGCATAAATTCAAGCCTCACTGCATAGAGTCAAGCCACAGTGCACGGATTCAAGTCCCACCGCACAGATGCAAGCCACACTGCACAGGTTCGAGCCACACTGCACAGGTTCGAGCCACACTGCACAGGTTCGAGCCACACTGCATGGATTCAAGTCACACCACACAGATGCTAGCCACACTGCATAGAGTCAAGCCACACTGCACGGATTCATGTCACACCGAGCAGATGCGAGCCACAGTGCACAGGTTTAAGCCACACTGCATGGATTCATGTCACACCGCACAGATGCGAGCCACACTGCACAGGTTTAAGCCACACTGCATAGAGTCAAAGCACACAGTGCTGATCCAAGCCACGCTGCACAGATTGTTTTGGAGTTGTATTCATATAGCACTTACTACCCCTGACGAGGTAGATTGGAACCACACTGCTGAGATTGAAGACGCACTGCGTGGATCCCAGCACAATGCGCGTCTCCAAGCCACTCTGTGCTGATACAAGCCACACTGCTGAGACTGAAGTCCCAGTGCAGATATTCAAACAACAGATTCACCCACACTGCACACACCCCTGCACTGCTTGATCATCCAACGCTCCCGCGGGGCAGAAAGCGCCATATTGATGCACTTTCAGCTTCAATGGGAAAGGGCGAAGTTCGAGTGTAGATAGAAGGAAACACACATGGACATAGGGTGACCAACCGTCCGTAAATTTCACGGACAGTCCGTAATTTCGGCCGTCTGTCCGTTGTCCGTGAAGGTTTCTTTAACGGACGCCATTTGTCCGTAATTTTAACAGCTGTTGGGTGACAGCCAATCATGTGCCTTTCTAATGCCAACCGTTTGCTGTGGAGAGCAAACAAAGCGATTTAGGATTGGCTTGAAAGCCATCAGCCAATCCTAGAGGTCGCTGGTACACTGCAGGAGTGCTCTCATTGGCCCTGAGCACGTTTTGAGCCTTTCCCTTTTACATTTTTCGGGACCCTTACTCGACCCCTGACCTCAAGATTCAGTAAAACGCGTTCTAAAGGGCAGGCCTCAAGGAGCCATTGGCTGGATTGGAGGCTGGGGAACTGTTAATGTCAGAATCCGAGCCTAGTGCATTTTTGGAGGTTTCCTGCAGTTCTGGCTATTCTTCAGGAGATCCTCATCGCACGACGCATTAAATAGATTAAATGACAGATAACATATGGTCTCTGTGCGGTGGTGTAACACGAGAGCACTGGGCCCCAGTGCAAGCAATGATAATGTCACCCCCAGCCCTGCCAAGTACCACCCGGCCTTTCTGAGACACAGTTGTGAATATTGTAAGTATTTAAACTTGTGACCTGCCAGTTATACATAGTTCAGAGGGATGAAGGTTAAAAGAAATCTTCAGCCAGAGCATTAATCCACTGAGCTGTTGTATAGCCACGCAAGTTTAAGTGTTTATTTCATGCCGTGCAATATGTGTGCACGACATGCAATATAGCGAAACACCTACATGAGGTTATTTCGGGGATTTTTGTAGGTGCAATGACATTTAGCAATGGTATATTTAAGTGTTATTATGATAGATTTTCTGTCATACTTTTCTGATACGGGGCCCTTGTTAGTACGGGGCCCTTGTTAGTATTCTGAACTGGGAAGAATAAAAGACCATATGCCTCTTACCATATGCAGATGCATGTATAAAGTCACGTTAACCCACTGCGCTACCTTTCTGACATTGGAAGCGGGGACCTGGCTATTAAACTGACTCTGAGTCAGCCCTGCAAGCCATTCAGAGGCTCTGGTGTATTGTGCTATATATCTTCCTGCGCAGACAAATCGATTGTAGGGAGACGTATAGCTGCACTTGCATCTTGAAAACGTATTTTGAGCACTGGTAAAAAAGATGAGTTTGATCTCATTTACAAACATTATTCACTTTTTGTTAGATGTGTGCACTTTGGGAAGAATGTTCGTGGCTCCTGCTCACAGCGCTTTCAGCTGCCTTGGTATTCAAGTCGGGCCGGTGGCTCAGAGGACTAAGGTGCGCTCTAGATGAACCTTTGGTCACAGATTCCTCTCGCAGCGGAGCGCAGCCTTTTATCTTCATGAGGTTGATCAAAACGCAGCAATGGATGCACACATAGAATCTGCTATCAGTGCCGAAGGTTCACTTGAACATCTGTGCTGTGCAATAACATGATGTTGTGGCTTGTTACTGTACAAATAGATACAATAACAATGTTTTTATTGAGGACTGTATCCTGCTACCGAATGAGAAGGGCCTTGAGGTGGGTGAAAGACGGAAGGGAATGGTTTTGGGAGGTGGGTAGTCAAAACAAACTCCATCCCAGGTGCAACTTGGAATTTCCTTTTTTCCCTCTTCCTGTCCTGATTTTGGGCCTGTAGATATTTGCTTTGGAAGCGCTCTATCAAAACAAATCTATCCAATCTTGAATTTTGAGTGCACCCAATGGACAGCGGCAAACTCTACTGGAGGGGCAAACTACTGGGAAAGGTATGAGCACGATAAAACAGCCCAAGGGGTTCTTGCGCTAGCTGCAGATGTGTGTTCAGGGCATGTGTTCAGAGTGACCAGCATGTCTGCTGTAAAGGTCTGTGTATGTTTTGGGAGGGGTGATCTATGTGTAAACTGCAAATTATAGTTTCAAGCACTGAATCTCAGGGGATTTGTGTGCCTCTGCTTTAATGTGTATACATCTTGCAGGGAACAAAGGGGTGTGAGCCTTGGTGAAAGAGCACAGACACTTAGTGAGCCTGCTGGAAAAACCTATGTGTAAACTACAAGTTACAGGTTTGATTCCTTGCTATTAGCAGAGTGGCTTCATGTGCTATCCGTGAAGATCTGTGTATTCATCCCTCAGGACAAGAGTTTGAACCTGAGAAAGATAGCAGGGTGGTTGGGGTGCCTGTTGTAATCATCTGTGAACAGAGAAAGGGGGTCCGCTCTGACTGCTTCTGTAGCAAATGCACCTTCTGTCCCCAATGCAGCTGGCGCTGGTGCTTTGCTGCAGTTTTAAGATCTTAGAGTTTCTGGTTGCTCAAATGGGTGTATTTCTGATATTTATGTTTCTCATCTGCTTGATTTTGCTTGCGAGAAAGTGTCACTCATAGTCCTTGAATGTCACTCATAATTACACTAAAATTCTGAAAATGTCACACACAAGCAATCTGAAACATTGGCAGCTATGCACCCCGCTGTCTGTTTGCACAGTAAAAGGCAACAGTAATTGGTGTGCAATGGACCCGGTGTCGATGCTCCTTCTCCACCGTTGATAGCTACTGCCCTGTATCATTGTCATCTTAATGATTTTCGGGGCCCTGTGCATGACATGTTTAGGGGCCCCCTGTTCGGAACATTTGTAAATTTTATTAACCATTTTCTGAAAACTGAAGCTTACATAATGCACAAAAATATTAAACTATGTTAAAGTTTTAGAAACTGAATCATGCAGAAACAGCTGCCCTTGGGGCCCAACAAGCCTTAAAACTACACAGGAGAGGGGGTACGTTGAGATAAATAGACATAAATAATATAGAAATAGATCATCTTCCTAGGGGAGGGAGGGGCTTTATAGCTTGGGGTCCTTGGAAGTTGCACACTTTGCCCTTGCCTTAAAACGTCTCTGCTCTGTATTTGTTTGCAAATGGCAAACTTATTTTAAACAATGAGGTGTAGCTTTCGTGTAACTGTGTACCACAAAAACAGGACAAAAACGTTATAGGTGGTTGCTGCAAAGGCTCTGGAAGAACTGTCGAACTCTAAACTATGTGCATTAGTGGTGCCCAGGGCGACAATCTTTGTTGGTGCCCCTTCCATGACCTTCTTTATGTATTCCCTGACTACCACCCACCATGGTGCCTCTCATCTCTCCTTAGCCCCTCTCTCACATGTATTTAATTTATAGCTCATATAGCTACTCATGTATATACACTGTACAACGAATGGCCAACAGAAGGTCGAGCCGCGCTTAGGCTCCAGGGCTTGGGATCCCTTTTCAGTATATTTCCCTGCTTTAGCAGGTCTTCGGAAGCACTACTATGGCGGTTGCGTTGCTGCTACCCCACCGCATACATAGAGAAGTCTGCTGTGCTTTGCCCCAGGACTCCTTATGGCTCTCAGTCTCCACCTCGACTTTCACCGGTCAAGAACGAGGTAAGCATCTGAGGTGGACCTCGGCGTGTACTGAAGGCGGCCAGCAGCCTGTGCCTGGTTACAACTTTAGGAGTCCCTCAGTCCATTGTGACCGATTAAGGGGTCGTGTTTATTGCCCGCAAGTTACTGAACTCAACCTGCCTGCTCAATTTCTGCGTTCATCGATATCCGGTGAAGAAGCTCGCCATTTTAGATTGAGGGTAAGGGGTATGTCCGTCCCATGGCCTATCCTAGAACTTGCCTTAGGAACTACATCAAGGGTGAAATTCTTGATGGGCCTCTTCTGTATGCAACTCTGCAGATAAAGACTCAGCTCATAATTAATATGAAAAGGTGGGCGAGTGAGTGAGTGAAGGGATGGATGGATGGATGGATGGCTGGCTGGATGGATGGATTAGTGAAAGGGTGAATGCATGAATGAAAGGGTGAATGGATGGATAATGAGCGAAAGGATGGATGGATGGATGAGTGAAAGGGTGGATGATGGGTGAGTGAATGGGTGGATAGATGAGTGAAAGGATGGATGAGTGATAGGGTCAATGGATGGATTCATGAGTGGATGAGTAGAAGGATGGGTGGATGGATGGATGGAAGGAAGGATGGCTAAGTGAAAGGGTCAATGGAGAGAGAAAGGGAGGATGGATGACTGAAAAGGTGAATGGGTGGGAGGATGAGTGACTGGGTGGATGGATGAATGAGTGAAAGGATGGCTGGATGGGTGAAAGGGTAAATGGCTGAATGGATGAGTGGATGGATGGGTGGAAGACTGGATGGATGACTGTACGGATGGATAGGGTGAAAGGGTGGATGGATGGATGAGTGAAAGGGTGGATGATGGGTGAGTGAATGGGTGGATAGATGAGTGAAAGGATGGATGAGTGATAGGGTCAATGGATGGATTCATGAGTGGATGAGTAGAAGGATGGGTGGATGGATGGATGGAAGGAAGGATGGCTAAGTGAAAGGGTCAATGGAGAGAGAAAGGGAGGATGGATGGATGACTGAAAAGGTGAATGGGTGGGAGGATGAGTGACTGGGTGGATGGATGAATGAGTGAAAGGATGGCTGGATGGGTGAAAGGGTAAATGGCTGGATGGATGGAAGGAAGGATACATGATGGATAGGTTTGCAAATGGATGAATATGTTTGGATATAGATGGGATTACTTATATACTATAGTGCGACCTCCTCTGATGTGTCTGTAAAACGTACCTTTTGTCCCGAAGTTTTGTCCTGAATTTTGACCCTTTGTCCTGAATTTTTACACTCACCGTCCTGAATTTGCACCCATGCCAGTTGGTCACCCTACATGGACAGCTAGTGCCGTAGCGCCCCCTCCCACTTGTCATTGGTGTGTTGGACAAATGGGGGGTGGGAGGGGGGGGGAGGGGATAAGAGAAAGAACGGCCACGAGGAGAAATTCAGACAAAACGTTGACAGGGGAGGTGGGGGCGGGGGTGCTTAACACACTGTCCTTCACAGTCAGGCCAGAGGAAGACTGCTGCAAGCAGCACATGTCTCTCTCTGCAGGGTCCGCGCCCTGGGCGGGGGCCCAGCTCGCCCCACGCTAATGCTCGGCCCTGCCTACAACAAGGATATAGATAAGACGGGCAGTGAGTGACGCATGCGAGCGGGGGAGGGGGATGCAGAGAGACATACGAAACATACAATCACAGTGTGACAGTATAACATGCAGATAGACTGGGGGAGTGTGTGAGAGACATCTAAAGAGACTCCGAGGGGGCAGAACGAGAGTGACACAAACACGCTGAGGTTTAAAAAGGAACCGGGGCTCTGGCTGGGCCCGGCATGAAGAGCTCCCGGGCAGTGACAGAAAGAGGGCAGTGACCTGCGGCGCCAGGCATAGAGAGGGGAAAAGACAACAGGTGGGACAGGCATGCCAGCCAGATGCAGTAAGAGACAGTGAATGTGACAGACAGAGATGGGGCGGAGGAAGGAAGTGACAGGAGCAGAGAGCGCACACACACAGGGACAGTAAAAGAGAAAAGACGACAGCCAGGCAGGAGACACGGCCGTGAAAGAAGAGACATGGACAGAGGCCTCAAATGTGACAGATCTATGCAGAGTGACGTCACGTACGTATATACCACAGATGCAGTCACCAAACATGGCAGATATACAAGGGACAGTGAGTGAGGAAGAAAGTGACTGACAGGGAGGGACAGTGAGAGAGGAAGAGAGTGACTGACGGGGAGAGGAAGAGAGTGACTGACAGAGAGTGACAGACAGGGACAGTGAGAGAGGAAGAGAGTGACTGACATGGGCAGTGAAAGAGGAAGAGACTAACTGACATGGACAATGAGAGAGGAAGAGAGTGACTGACAGGGAGAGGAAGAGAGTGACTTAAAGGAAAAGTGAGAGAGAGGAGAGTGACTGACCAGGACAGTGAGAGAGGAAGAGAGTGACTGACAGGAGAGGAAGAGTGACTAACAGGGAGAGGAAGAGAGTGAATGACAGGGAGAGGAAGAGACTGACTGACATGGACAATGAGAGAGGAAGACAGTGACTGGCAGGGGAAGTGAGAGCGGAAGAGAGTGATTGAGGGGGGCAGTGAGAGAGGAAGAGTGAGTGACAGGGACAGTGAGAGAGGAAGAGAGTGACTGACAGGGAGTGGAAGAGAGTAACTGACAGGCAGAGGAAGAGACTAATTGACATGGACAATGAGAGAGGTAGAGAGTGACTGACAGTGAGAGAGGAAGAGACTTACTGAGATGGACAATGAGAGAGGAAGAGTGTGACTGACAGGGAGAGGAAGAGAGTGACTGACAGGGGGTGGAAGAGAGTGACTGACAGGGAGTGGAAGAGAGTGACAGACAGGAACAGTGAGAGAGGAAGAGAGTGACTGACATGGACAGTGAGAGAGGAAGAGACTAACTGACATGGACAATGAGAGACGAAGAGAGTGACTGACAGGGAGAGGAAGAGAGTGACTGAAAGGAAAAGTGAGAGAGGAAGAAAGTGACAGTGAGAGAGGAAGAGAGTGACTGACAGGGAGAGGAAGAGTGACTGACAGGGAGAGGAAGAGAGTGACTGACAGGGAGAGTGAGAAAGGAAGAGAAGTGACTGACAGGGAGAGGAAGAGAGTGACTGACAGACAATGAGAGAGGAAGAGAGTGACTGACAGGGACAGTGAGAGAGTAAGAGAGGAATTGACGGGGACAGTGAGAGGAAGAGTGACTGATGGGGACAGTGAGAGAGGAAGAGAGTAACTGACGGGGCAAGGAAGAGAGTAACTGACAAGGAGAGGAAGAGAGTGAATGACAGGGACAGTGAGAGAGGTGAGAGAGGAAGAGAGTGACAGACAGGGAGAGGAAGAGAGTGACTAACAGGGACAGTAAGAGAGGAAGAGAGTGACTAAAAGGAAGAGAGTGACTGACAGGGACAGTGAGAGAGGAAGAGAGTGACTGACAGGGAGAGAGAGGTGAGAGAGAATAAGAAGAGAATGATTGACATGGACAGAGAGAGGAAGCGAGTGACTGACAGGGAGAGGAAGAGAGTGACAGACAGGGACAGTGAGAGAGGAAGAGAGTGACTGACATGGACAGTGAGAGAGGAAGAGACTAACTGACATGGACAATGAGAGACGAAGAGAGTGACTGACAGGGAGAGGAAGAGAGTGACTGAAAGGAAAAGTGAGAGAGGAAGAAAGTGACAGTGAGAGAGGAAGAGAGTGACTGACAGGGAGAGGAAGAGTGACTGACAGGGAGAGGAAGAGAGTGACTGACAGGGAGAGTGAGAAAGGAAGAGAGTGACTGACAGGGAGAGGAAGAGAGTGACTGACAGACAATGAGAGAGGAAGAGAGTGACTGACAGGGACAGTGAGAGAGTAAGAGAGGAATTGACGGGGACAGTGAGAGGAAGAGTGACTGATAGGGACAGTGAGAGAGGAAGAGAGTAACTGACGGGGCAAGGAAGAGAGTAACTGACAAGGAGAGGAAGAGAGTGAATGACAGGGACAGTGAGAGAGGTGAGAGAGGAAGAGAGTGACAGACAGGGAGAGGAAGAGAGTGACTAACAGGGACAGTAAGAGAGGAAGAGAGTGACTAAAAGGAAGAGAGTGACTGACAGGGACAGTGAGAGAGGAAGAGAGTGACTGACAGGGAGAGAGAGGTGAGAGAGAATAAGAAGAGAATGATTGACATGGACAGAGAGAGGAAGCGAGTGACTGACAGGGAGAGGAAGAGAGTGACAGACAGGGACAGTGAGAGAGGAAGAGATTGACTGACAGGGACAGTGAGAGAGATGAGAGAGGGAGATAGTGACGGACAGTGAGAGAGGAAGAGAGTGACAGACAGTGAGAGAGGAAGAGAGTGACTGACAGGGAGAGGGAGAGAGTGACTGACAAGGGCCATGAGAGAGTAAGAGAGTGACTGACAGGGAGAGGAGGAGTGACTGACATGGACAGAGAAAGAGATTAACTGACATGGACAGTGAGAGGGGAAGAGAATGACTGACATTGACAGTGAGAGGAAGAGAGTGACGGACCGGGACAGTGAGAGAGGAAGACATTGACTGACAGTGAGAGAGATGAGAGAGGAAGAGAGTGACGGACAGTGAGAGAGGAAGAGAGAGACGGACAGTGACAGTGAGCGAGGAAGAGAGTGACTGACAGGGAGAGTGAGGGAGGAAGAGAGTGACTGACAGGGAGAGTGAGGGAGGAAGAGAGTGACTGACAGGGAGAGTAAGAGAGTGACTGACAGGGACAGTGAGAGAGGAAGAGAGTGAATGGCATGGGCAGTGAGAGAGGAAGAGAGTGACTGACAGGAAGAGGAAGAGAGTGACTGACATGGAGAATGAGAGAGGAAGAGAGTGACAGGGAGAATGAGAGAGGAAGAGAGTAACTGACAGGGAGAGTGAGAGAGGAAGAGAGTGACTGACAGGGAGAAGAGAGTGATTGACAGGGACAGTGAGAGAGGAAGAGAATGACTGACAGGGAGAGTGAGAGAGGAAGAGAGTGTCTCAGAGGGAGAGGAAGAGAGTGACTGACATGGACAATGAGAGAGGAAGAGAGACTGACTGGGACAGTGAGAGAGGAAGAGAGTGAATGACAGGGGAAGTGAGAGACGAAGAAAGTGACTGACAGTGAGAGAGGAAGAGAGTGACAGACAGGAAGAGGAAGAGAGTGACAGACAGGCATTGTGAGAGAGAAAAAGACTAACTGACATTGACAGTGAGAGAGGAAGAGAGTGACTGACAGGGACAGTGAGAGAGGAAGAGAGTGACGGGCAGTGAGAGAGGAAGAGAGTGACTGACAGGGACAGTGAGAGAGAAAGACAGTGACTGACAGGGAGAGGATAAGAGTGACTGACACAGAGAATGACAGGGGAAGAGAGTGACTGACAGGGACAGTGAGGGAGGTGAGAGAGGAAGAGAGTGATGGAGAACAGAGTGGCTAACAGGGAGAGGAAGAAAGTGACTGACAGTGAGAGAGGTGAGAGAGGAAGAGTGATGGAAAGTGAGAGAGGAAGAGAGTGACTGACAGGGGCAGTAAGAGGTGAGAGAGGAAGAGAGTGATTGACAGGGAGAGTGAGAGAGGAAGAGAGTGCCTGACAGGGACAGTGAGAGAGGTGAGAGATGAAGAGAGTAACAGACAATAAGGGAGGAAGCGAGTGACTGACAGGAAGAGGAAGAGAGTGACTGACAGGGAGAGTGAGAGAGGAAGAGAGTGACTGACAGGGATAATGAGAGAGGAAGAGAGAGACTGACTGGGACAGTGAGAGAGAAAGAGAGTGAATGACAGGGGCAGTGAGAGAGGAAGAAAGTGACTGACAGTGAGAGAGGAAGAGAGTGACTGACAGGGAGAGGAAGAGAGTGACTGACAGGGATAGTGAGAGAGAAAAATACTTATTGACATGGACAGTGAGAGAGGAAGAGAATGACTGACAGAGAGAATGAGAGAGGAAGAGAGTGTCTCACAGGGGGAGGAAGAGAGTGACTGACATGGACAATGAGAGAGGAAGAGAGACTGACTGGGACAGTGAGAGAGGAAGAGAGTGAATGACAGGGGCAGTGAGAGAGGAAGAAAGTGACTGACAGTGTGAGAGGAAGAGAATGACTGACAGGGAGAGGAAGAGAGTGACTGACAGGGATAGTGAGAGAGAAAAAGACTAACTGACATGGACAGTGAGAGAGAAAGAAAGTGACTGACAGGGACAGTGGGAGAGGAAGAGAGTGACAGGCAGTATGAGAGGAAGAGAGTGACTGACAGGGACAGTGAGAGAGAAAGACAGTGACTGACAGAGAGAGGATAAGAGTGACTGACAGGGAGAATGACAGGGGAAGAGAGTGACTGACAGGGACAGTGAGGGAGGTGAGAGAGGAAGAGAGTGATGGAGAACAGAGTGGCTGACAGGGCGAGGAAGAGAGTGACTGACAGGGACAGTGAGAGAGGAAGAGTGATGGACAGTCAGAGAGGAAGAGAGTGACTGACAGGGACAGTGAGAGGTGAGAGATGAAGAGAGTGATTGACAGGGAAAGTGAGAGAGGAAGAGAGTGATGGAGAACAGAGTGGCTGACAGGGCGAGGAAGAGAGTGACTGACAGGGACAGTGAGAGAGGAAGAGTGATGGACAGTCAGAGAGGAAGAGAGTGACTGACAGGGACAGTGAGAGGTGAGAGATGAAGAGAGTGATTGACAGGGAAAGTGAGAGAGGAAGAGAGTGATGGAGAACAGAGTGGCTGACAGGAAGAGTAAGAGAGTGACTGACATGGACAGTGAGAGAGGAAGATAGTGATTGACAGGGACAGTGAGAGAGGAAAAGAGGGATTGACAGTGAGAGGTGAGAGAGGAAGAGAGTGACTGACAGGGTGAGTGAGAGAGGAAGAGAGTGACTGACAGGGAGAGGAAGAGAGTGACTAACATGTACAGTGAGAGAGGAAGAGAGTGATTGACAGATAGATTGATAGAGGAAGAGAGTGACTGACAGGGACAGTGAGAGAGGTGAGAGAGGAAGAGAGGAAGAGAGTGACTGACAGGGACAGTGAGAGAGGAAAAGAGTGACTGTCAGGGATGGTGAGAGAGGAAGAGAGTGAGTGACGGGGACGGTGAGAGAAGAAGAGAGTGATTGACAGGGACAGTGAGAGAGGAAGAGACGGAGACACAAACACTAACATGTGGTGAACACACACAGGGGCAGTGACGGAGGAACAGACAGGGCTACAGGCACCGAGTGTGAGTAGGGGCGAAACACATGAAGCACCAACATCAACGTATATGTAGCTACTGTTTAACATTGTGATTGTAACTAAGATATCGTTTGCTTTCTGTGATGCTGAGATTAAGTAAAAAATACCATCCACCTGAACATTTGGAGTTCTGCATAATTTCTTGGGAGTTTGACTACATTGCACAATGAATATATGCTCTGTACATAGGGTGTATAAACAAATACATCAATGGACTTCGATCAATACAGGTAATGTCTTATATACACTAGGATTGCTCTGCTATAAGTACACAGGGTCAGCACGAGACGGTCACAGAGACACACAGGGGCATATTTTCAAGCCCCTATCGCCACAAGAACGTCACTTTTAGTGACGTTCCTGTGGCAACATGTGATTCGCCTTATTTACAAGGCAGCGTTAAGCCACTTAACGTGGCTTAACGCTGCCTTGTAAATAAGGCACACTTTCACTCTGTACTTAGCGTGAAAGGGGAGGGCAATGGGTGTTGCGGTGGGTGTTCCACCGCAACACCCATTGATTTTGACGCTGCACCCTATTTACAAGAGCACCGTAAATAGAAGGCAGCGCCAAAATTAAGACCAGAGAAAACCTGGTCTTAAACAGGTGAAACGAGGAGAAATGCTTTATTTCTCCTCGTTTTTGCAGTTTCCATGTGTGCTGCGTTGTGCAGCACACATAGAAACAGCAAAAGGCCATTGGTTGTTTAAGTGCAGAAAGGGACACCTTCCTGCACATAAACAATCTTCCCCGAAACACAGACACCCTTGCACCATGGCGCAAGCGTGCCTGCGTTGGCGCTAGGCTGCTAAATTTAGCACCAGCGCAGGGGGAAACCCTGGGCTGCACCATACTGTTGTAAATATGGTACAGCCTTGCATTTCAAAAGTGGCGGAGCACGGCGTTAAACCATGACCACTACGTAGTAAATATGCCTCACAGCGTGACATTCATACATAATGAGAGTGAGGGAGGAAGAGACAGACATACACCAACAGACAGTCACATAGTCGCACAGTGTGACAGACGTACATATAGGTGTGCTGGTACAGCCCCAGTTTTTCACCATTAGCCCCGGCAAACTCCATAAAATGGAACAGGTCTTCAAAGGAAGAGTTTCATCTGTTCCAGGGCAGGGTTAGTTATCAGCCTCAAGCAGGACGTAGGTTCATTGATTAACACAGATGACACTCCATGTACAAACTGCATTCAATGCCCCAGTGTTTCAGTGTGTGAGTTCTCCACGCCGATGAGCGTGTTCGGTAAGTCATTCTATGCCCTTCGGTCGATGCAGAGCCGTACTATCTGTGGCATCTCCCGGTTTTTGGTTTTCAAAATCTTTCCACCCTCCCACACAGCATGTTGGGAACATACAAGACTCGACCCGTAAATGAACTTCATTTCCGCCATCTGAGCGACAAACCGGATTTCAGATCTGCCCCCACTGCTCTCCAGGGCAGGAGTAAGTTTGTAAATTTGCCCCATCCGATCTTGCCCGTTACTAAAACTGGGCTTAAAAGCTGGAGCCTGACTGCAGCACTTTGAAGAAAGAGAAAGTGACCTTGCCTATTGGAGTTGTGGGGATGTGTGCACCTGTCTCCCCAAGACTGGAGGTGTGGGGTGTGTGCACCTGTCTCCCCAAGGCTGGAGGTGTGGGGTGTTTGCACCTGTCTCCCCAAGGCTGGAGAAGTGGGGTGTGTGCACCGGTCTCCCCAAGGCTGGAGGTGTGGGGATGTGGGCAACTGTCTCCCCAAGACTGGAGGTGTGGAGGTGTGTGCACCTGTCTCCCCAAGGCTGGAGGTGTGGGGGTGTGCGCACCTGTTTCCCCAAGGCTGGAGAAGTGGGGTGTGTGCACCTGTCTCCCCAAGGCTGGAGGTGTGGGTATGTGGGCAACTGTCTCCCCAAGACTGGAGGTGCAGAGGTGTGTGCACCTGTCTCCCCATGCTGGAGGTGTGGGGGTGTGTGCAACTGTCTCCCCAAGGCTGGAGGTGTGGGGGGTGTGCACCTGTCTCCACAAGGCTGGAGGTGTGGGGATGTGTGCACCTGTCTCCCCAAAGCTGGAGGTAACAGAGGTGTGCGCACCTTTCTCCCCAAGGCTGGAGGTGTGAGGGTGTGTGCACCTGTCTCCCCAAGGCTGGAGGTGTGGGGATGTGTGCACCTGTCTCCACAAGGCTGGAGGTGTGGGGGTGTGTGCACCTGTCTCCCCAAGGCTGGAGGTGTGGGGATGTGTGCACCTGTCTCCCCAAGGCTGGAGGTGTGGTGATGTGTGCACCTGTCTCCCCAAGGCTGGAGGTGTGAGGATGTGTGCACCTGTCTCCCCAAGGCTGGAGGTGTGGGGATGTGTGCACCTGACTCCCCAAGACTGGAGGTGTGGGGGTGTGTGCACCTGTCTCCCCAAAGCAGGAGGTGTGGGGATGTGTGCACCTGTCTCCCCAAGGCTGGAGTTATGGGGATGTGTGAACCTGTCTCCCCAAGCCTGGAGGTGTGGGGTGTGTGCACTTGTCTCCCCAAGGCTGGAGGTGTGGGGGTGTGTGCACATGTCTCCCCAAGGCTGGAGGTGTGGAGGGGGTGCACCTGTCTCCACAAGGCTGGAGGTGTGGGGATGTGTGCACCTGTCTCCCCAAGGCTGGAGGTAACAGAGGTGTGCGCACCTTTCTCCCCAAGGCTGGAGGTGTGGGGGTGTGTGCACCTGTCTCCCCAAGGCTGGAGTTGTGGGGATGTGTGTACCTGTCTCCCTGAGGCTGGAGGTATGGGGATGTGTGCACCTGTCTCCCCAAGGCTGGAGGTGTGGGGATATGTGCAGCTGTCTCCCCAAGGCTGGAGGTGTGTAGATGTGTGCACCTGTCTCCCCAAGGCTGGTGGTGTGGGGGTATGTGCACCTGTCTCCACAAGGCTGGAGGTGTAGGGATGTGTGCACCTGTCTCCCCAATGCTGGAAGTGTGTGGGGGGGGGGTGCACCTGTCTCCCCAAGGCTGAAGGTGTGGGGATGTGTGCACCTGTCTCCCCAAGGCTGGAGGTGTGGGGGTGTGTGCGCCTGTCTTTCCAAGGCTGGAGGTGTGGGGATGTGTGCACCTGTCTCCCCAAGGCTGGAGGTGTGGGGATGTGTGCACCTGTCTCCCCAAGGCTGGAGGTGTGTAGATGTGTGCAGCTGTCTCCCCAAGGCTGGAGGTGTGGGGATGTGTGCACCTGTCTCCCCAAGGCTGGAGGTGTGGGGATGTGTGCACCTGTCTCCCCAAGGCTGGTGGTGTGGGGGTATGTGCACCTGTCTCCCCAAGGCTGGAGGTGTGGGGATGTGTGCACCTGTCTCCCCAAGGCTGGAGGTGTGGGGTGTGTGCACCTGTCTCCCCAAGGCTGGAGGTGTGTGGGTGTGTGCACCTGTCTCCCCAAGGCTGGAGGTGTGGGGATGTGTGCACCTGTCTCCCTAAGGCTGGTGGTGTGGGGGTATGTGCACCTGTCTCCCCAAGGCTGGAGGTGTGGGGGTGTGTGCACCTGTCTCCCCAAGGCTGGAGGTGTGGGGATGTGTGCACCTGTCTCCCCAAGGCTGGAGGTGTGGGGGTGTGTGCACCTGTGTCCACAAGGCTGGAGGTGTGGGGATGTGTGCACCTGTCTCCACAAGGCTGGAGGTGTGGGGATGTGTGCACCTGTCTCCACAAGGCTGGAGGTGTGGGGGGGTGTGCACCTGTCTCCCCAAGGCTGGAGGTGTGGGGATGTGTGCACCTGTCTCCCCAAGGCTGGAGGAGTGGAGATGTGTGCACCTGTCACCCAAGGCTGTAGGTGTGTGGGTGTGCACACCTGTCTCCCTGAGGCTGGAGGTATGGGGAATGTGTGCACCTGTCTCCCCAAGGCTGGAGGTGTGGGGATATGTGCAGCTGTCTCCCCAAGGCTGGAGGTGTGTAGATGTGTGCACCTGTCTCCCCAAGGCTGGTGGTGTGGGGGTATGTGCACCTGTCTCCACAAGGCTGGAGGTGTAGGGATGTGTGCACCTGTCTCCCCAAGGCTGGAGGTGTGGGGATGTGTGCACCTGTCTCCCCAAGGCTGGAGGTGTGGGGATGTGTGCACCTGTCTCCCCAAGGCTGGAGGTGTGGGGATGTGTGCACCTGTCTCCCCAAGGCTGGAGGTGTGGGGATGTGTGCACCTGTCTCCCCAAGGCTGGTGGTGTGGGGGTATGTGCACCTGTCTTTCCAAGGCTGGAGGTGTGGGGGTGTGTGCACCTGTCTTTCCAAGGCTGGAGGTGTGGGGATGTGTGCACCTGTCTCCCCAAGGCTGGAGGTGTGTAGATGTGTGCACCTGTCTCCCCAAGGCTGGAGGTGTGTAGATGTGTGCACCTGTCTCCCCAAGGCTGGAGGTGTGGGGATGTGTGCACCTGTCTCCCCAAGGCTGGAGGTGTGGGGATGTGTGCACCTGTCTCCCCACGGCTGGTGGTGTGGGGGTATGTGCACCTGTCTCCCCAAGGCTGGAGTTGTGGGGGTGTGTGCACCTGTCTCCCCAAGGCTGGAGGTGTGGGGATGTGTGCACCTGTCTCCCCAAGGCTGGAGGTGTTGGGGGGTGTGCACCTGTCTCCAAGGCTGGAGGTGTGGGGATGCTTGCACCTGTCTCCCCAAGGCTGGAGGTGAGGAGATGTGTGCACCTGTCTCCCCAAGGCTGGTCTGAAGCTCCCAATAGGCCCATGATGCATCTGCAGTGCTGTGCAACTGAGAGGGCTGTCCGAGATGAGCCCTCTGGTCAGCCCATGTACGTAGGAGTCACCCAGACCACCTTGAAGTCCCCTAGATCCAGCAACAAGTAACTGCATCCATGATAAAGTACATGTGAGCTGATCCACTGGAGCAGAGACTAGCCCTTGGAACGCTGCTTCCCTGCAGCAACGCCTGCACCACGTGACTGTAGGGACCGCCCTCCTCCAGCATCCCTGGTACTCACCCGCTTCTCCCACTCGTTGCCCATTCATGGACATCACATTCCTCTTCCCCCACACTTCCCAATAGTTCCCCATTCACTTACATCACATTCCTTTTCCAGAGCTCTTCCCCCACACTTCGCACTAGTTCCCCATCCATGTACTTCACACTCCTCTCCCATCACACTTCCTCCACACTCCACACTAGCTCCCCGTCCATGTACATCGCATTCCTTTCCCCCCACACTTCTCACTAGTTCTCCATTCCTCTTCCACCACACTTCCCCCACACTTCGCACTAGTTCTCCATTCCTCTTCCACCACACTTCCCCCACACTTCCCACTAGCTCCCCATTCATGTACATCACACTCCTCTTCCAGCACACTTCTCACTAGCTCCACATTCATGTACATCACACTCCTCTTCCCCCACACTTCCCACTAGCTCCCCATTCATGTACATCACACTCCTCTTCCAGCACACTTCTCACTAGCTCCCCATTCATGTACATCACACTCCTCTTCCAGCACACTTCTCACTAGCTCCACATTCATGTACATCACACTCCTCTTCCCCCACACTTCCCACTAGCTCCCCATTCATGTACATCACACTCCTCTTCCCCCACACTTCTCACTAGCTTCACATTCATGTACATCACACTCCTCTTCCAGCACACTTCTCACTAGCTCCCCATTCATGTACATCACACTCCTCTTCCAGCACACTTCTCTATAGCTCCCCATTCATGTACATCACACTCCTCTCCCATCACACTCCACACTAGCTCCCCATTCATGTACATCACACTCCTCTTCCAGCACACTTCCCACTAGCTCCCCATTCATGTACATCACACTCCTCTTCCAGCACACTTCCCACTAGCTCCCCATTCATGTACATCACACTCCTCTCCCATCACACTCCACACTAGCTCCCCGTCCATGTACATCGCATTCCTTTTCCCCCACACTTCTCACTAGTTCTCCATTCCTCTTCCACCACACTTCCCCCACACTTCGCACTAGTTCTCCATTCCTCTTCCACCACACTTCCCCCACACTTCCCACTAGCTCCCCATTCATGTACATCACACTCCTCTTCCAGCACACTTCTCACTAGCTCCCCATTCATGTACATCACACTCCTCTTCCAGCACACTTCTCACTAGCTCCCCATTCATGTACATCACACTCCTCTTCCAGCACACTTCTCACTAGCTCCCCATTCATGTACATCACACTCCTCTCCCATCACACTCCACACTAGCTCCCCGTCCATGTACATCGCATTCCTTTTCCCCCACACTTCTCACTAGTTCTCCATTCCTCTTCCACCACACTTCCCCCACACTTCTCACTAGCTCCCCATTCATGTACATCACACTCCTCTTGTCCCCAGTATAGAAGTTTGTCTTGTTTGGACCTGGTCATGTAGAGTTCTGACACACTGCCCCTGTTTCACGTCCTCTGTCCTTGGGCACCAATCATTGTGAGGCTCGTGGCCCAAGCCCCAGCAATAGCTCTTGTTTGGGGGTTCGTGCGACGGGTTTGGATCAGCAAACAGTCAATCTCTTTAACTGTCACCGCATCAGCCTCAAACCCCTGTTTGTCTTCAGAGAGAAGCAGCGCTGTGTGAAGGGCATTTAGGGTGACCCTGGCCCGCTGCTGTGACCACTCTGCTTTCGACGTGAATATTTCATTTAGTCGAGGGACTGGAAGGGTTTTCTCTTCAGAATCCCACTCTTCTGAGTCATGGCCGCCACTTGCATCAAGCAGAAGAAACCTGCCAGCAGGCTGTAGATGGGAGATAATGTTCACCAGACAAGGGAGCAGCAGGCCTCATTATTTATAAATAATACAGCTCAAGGCCAGGAGTGAGGAGGAGCAGAGCTCCCAAGGCCCAGAAGAGGAGGACTGAGAGAGGTGATGGCAGGAGGTGCACTGGGACGGGGCAGGGGAAGGTAGGTAGTGACGTAGGCGATATGAGGAGAACAGAGAGGCTGGAGAGAGAGATGGAGATGGAACCAGGTCCATCTTCCAATAAATAAAGACTCCGATTAGATTGAGGCAGGGTTCAGAGGTCTGGGAGTGTGGGGTCAGTCTGTCATGGCCGAGGGTGCGTGGCCCACAGTATCCCAGGAGGCCGCGCGTGGGAATTAGGCCTTGATCGAGATATATATATCATCTGGGCCCACCAACAACTTTGTGAACATGGCTACAAGGCCTCTGTTCTGATAACCCACTTGGAGTCCAATGACCAAACCCCGCCTCTAAACTTAATACTGGAACTTACACAGCAAACTCTTGGACTTATTGAAGGCCCCCCTAGACCGAAGAAAGGGCGGAGACGCTCCCGCCCACTGGCACCGAAGAACTGCCTCAGTGATTACTAGACCAATGCTACCTGTGCCCACCATGTGCCCAATGTCAAAGAGAGTTGGCTTGCTGGCAGTGGCGGCTGCCGCAAAACTCAAGTGGGGGGGCACTAGGGAAATAATATATTTTTTTTAAGTACTTGTCCTGCTGCCGACGCTGCCGGCCGCCTCGGTGCTCCTCTTCTCTCCTGCTCCTTATGGTGTCCCTGCAGTCCCAGGGACACCAGCACAGACTCCCCACCCAATCCCTGCGCTGCTCTCATGCTGTACCTAGCATGAGAGCAGTGCCAGGGTTGGTCTGAGCGGCCTCATTTGCCGCTCAAACAGTGCCTGGGAGTCTGTGCTGTTTCTCCAACCCGGCAGTTGGAGAAACCTAAGTGCGCATGTCTGTTTGGCCGGCCTAAGATGGCCCGCCAAACCGACATGCACACTTTACAGTGCACCTACCACTCTTCCCCTTGCCGTGGCCCGGCCCCGCCCCACCCAAGACTCCCTGACTCAGTCAGTCAGCGGAAAATAAATGATAATATTGTTTTATTGTCATTTTATTTTCTGTTGACTGACTCAATGGGACGACGCACCACTGCCATTATGGAGGAGCCCCCCCACTTGCTGGTGGCCTTCAGCAGTATTTGTACCTTTTTTCTGCCGTTTGAGTGTGTCAGGCACAAACTCTATACTTTTGTTGCACCACAATCCATGATTGAATATAGGGGATCCAGCCGGATCCAGCAGTTATGATTGGTCCGGATCCAGGGCAGGGCCAGCCCCTTTGAAACATCCTGACTATATACTGGTGCATATGACTGACACTGGGGACGATTCAGCGGTACCTGTACTTTCTGTTCACAGCAGCAATCTTTTACGTTCAACTACAGGTGGACCCAACACAAATGCCTCACTTAAAGGCCCATCAGCACTCATTATGTATGGATCTCATCCTGGCTGGGATCTAGCTGGAGCCTAAGACCTTGATGCCAAAGCCAATGAGGAAACAAAGACACTCACCTTGTCACTTCACAAGCGCTTAAGAACTAAACCATGATTTGGAAGCTGTTTTTTATTATTTTCCCAAAGTTTGCATGAAAGTGATAAGCACACACTGTAAGAATGTCAGATGCATCTGTCTGTATAAGAAATTATACTAAAAAACAATAAATAGCAACGACAATAGGTGTTTGTTACTGAAAGGAATCTTTTTTTAGAAACATTAGAATAACGAAAGAGTGAGAAGAAAAACAGTAAGTTTGCAAACTTCTTTGCATGCATCTTCTTGGCGCCTTTTCATAACTCACCAAGATATATGATAACAAATTGTAACTTGTGACCTTTGGGTACCACAAAGATTTCTGCAACATAAAGAAGCAATCCACTGAGCTAGCCACATAAAAACAAATCTGTTACATGCATATTATGTGGTATGCTTCGCAGCATGCACATTAACCCACCGCTATTTAATGATGAGTAAAGCCTGCAACTGGACTACACACAGATCTCTGCAGAAAATGCATTAACCACAAAAATGATCTTACAGCTGTTATCCACTGGAGGTTGGTAGGACACAAAGATCTGTCCATCGAGTGCCTGAACCCCAAACCATATTTTAAATGCACTGTGCTAGTGACCAATTAAATAATTTTCCTTGTTCCCAATTTCTTTCAATGCAGTGTTTTTTTTCTTCTAAAGAAAAGAAGTTGATTGTCAGTCTCTGCTTTTCATGAATCCGCCACTCGCCCCCACCCCCACCCCATTCCTGCTGCCACTCACTATCCTAAACTTATAAGATCCTGGAAACAAATGTCTATTTCCAGCACACACCACGATTGTCATTTTTTATGCAATGACAAAGTGTTGCCGAATAATAATTAAACAAAACCATAGGAGTATTGAGAAAGGAAGAAACCACACAGAGAATAGTGAGGGTAGGGGTTTCGGTGGGATGTAATTTAAAAAGTGAATATTAAACAGATTAATAACATTACAGGCAAAAACACTGATGGATTTGTCAACAGTGATTGGAAACACCAGTAGGGTCATCTGTGTCAGTATTGCAGTCCCTGTCTACAGTTCACATGTTCTACTTCCTCTTCCTAAGACTCAGGGCCTGGTTTAGATCTTGGCGGATGGGTTACTCCATCACAACGGTGACCTGTCCGCTGTAATATAAACCCCATTATATCCTGTAGGATTTATATTTCGGCGGTCGGGATATCTGTCACTGTAGTGATGGAATAACCCGTACGCCAAGATCTAAATCAGACCCCAATTGTGTTTTCTAAATAATGTGTTTCTCTATTGTTATCAAGCAACGTGCGTGCGACTCTTGTGCAGCGCATAGTGTGAAATGAGCCACCTCCAGGTGTCGGGTGAGTGCGGGCTGTGGGTGGGTGTTTATGACAGCAGATGACTGAGAGCTCTGGGGCCAAGGCTGCAAGCAGTGCAAGTATCTCAAAGAGCCTCTGAGTGGGTCTTAAAGGTGGTCAAACACGCACATCCAATCCTTGGCCTCTCTGCAGAGAGTGCAGAGTGATGGTCACCTGGGTGTCAGTTTAAATTGTGGAACATTGTGCAAATGAAGTCTATAGCTGTTGAAATACGGACAGCACCAAAGTGAAAGAAAATGCAATGCTTGCAGGTGAGTGAGTTACGTGTGTGGGGGAATAGAGAAGCGGAGGAGATGAAAGGAAGAGTGAAAAGATGTGCTGAAGAGGAAAGAGAGGACAAGTGAGATATGCAGATGGAGGATTTCAGAAATATGCGGGAAGAAAAAGGGCATACGTGGGGACGCCCTTACAGCTTTCACCGGGAGTGCTTTGAGGTTGGGGGCCAGGACCACAAGCCCCAGCAGCAGCGCGGCCGTTCTTTGCCGCCAACGTCACGCCGGCAGCAGCGCGAGCGCCAGGAGGCGCTTTGAAAAACTCTCCAGGGCTCCCGCAGCGCGGGACGCCCTTACAGCTTTCACCGGGAGTGCTTTGAGGTCGGGGGCCAGGACCGCAAGCCCCAGCAGCCCCAACAGCACCGCGGCCGTTCTTTGCCGCCAACGTCACGCCGGCAGCAGCGCGAGCGCCAGGAGGCGCTTTGAAAAACTCTCCAGGGCTCCCGCAGCGCGGGACGCCCCTACAGCTTTCACCGGGAGTGCTTTGAGGTCGGGGGCCAGGACCACAAGCCCCAGCAGCACCGCGGCCGTTCTTTGCCACCAACGTCACGCCGGCAAAACCAAAGGGGATGATGGACGGAGTGTTGAACATTGCAAGCACTCACCCCCAGTCAACTGATCTGGGTTTAATCCATCATCATTCTTTAGCTCACTCCGCCACCCCAGTTCAGACATGGCCATATGCAAATCAGTCTGACCCTGTGCCTCATGGGAACAGTCCAGCCCGAACTGCCAGGCCAAGTCTTCTCTGGACCGGAAACAAGCATCCTACCCTGCCAACTTAGGGCGAACATAGCAAAACCAAAAGGGATGATGGACGGAGTGTTGAACATTGCAAGCACTCACCCCCAGTCAACTGATCTGGGTTTAATCCATCATCATTCTTTAGCTCACTCCGCCACCCCAGTTCAGACATGGCCATATGCAAATCAGTCTGACCCTGTGCCTCATGGGAACAGTCCAGCCCGAACTGCCAAGCCATGTCTTCCCTGGACCGGAAACAAGCATCCTGGGACCGGTTTCTGGCTTACAGCCGTCATCAGCCAGGCTATCTTGAATACAGTGGCAAAGTGAGCAAGGGACCCACGTCTGGGCATACCCTGCCAACATAGGGCGAACATAGCAAAACCAAAGGGGATGATGGACGGAGTGTTGAACATTGCAAGCACTCACCCCCAGTCAACTGATCTGGGTTTAATCCATCATCATTCTTTAGCTCACTCCGCCACCCCAGTTCAGACATGGCCATATGCAAATCAGTCTGACCCTGTGCCTCATGGGAACAGTCCAGCCCGAACTGCCAGGCCAAGTCTTCTCTGGACCGGAAACAAGCATCCTACCCTGCCAACTTAGGGCGAACATAGCAAAACCAAAAGGGATGATGGACGGAGTGTTGAACATTGCAAGCACTCACCCCCAGTCAACTGATCTGGGTTTAATTCATCATCATTCTTTAGCTCACTCCGCCACCCCAGTTCAGACATGGCCATATGCAAATCAGTCTGACCCTGTGCCTCATGGGAACAGTCCAGCCCGAACTGCCAAGCCATGTCTTCCCTGGACCGGAAACAAGCATCCTGGGACCGGTTTCTGGCTTACAGCCGTCATCAGCCAGGCTATCTTGAATACAGTGGCAAAGTGAGCAAGGGACCCACGTCTGGGCATACCCTGCCAACATAGGGCGAACATAGCAAAACCAAAGGGGATGATGGACGGAGTGTTGAACATTGCAAGCACTCACCCCCAGCCAACTGATCTGGGTTTAATCCATCATCATTCTTCAGCTCACTCCGCCACCCCAGTTCAGACATGGCCATATGCAAATCAGTCTGACCCTGTGCCTCATGGGAACAGTCCAGCCCGAACTGCCAAGCCATGTCTTCCCTGGACCGGAAACAAGCATCCTGGGACCGGTTTCTGGCTTACAGCCGTCATCAGCCAGGCTATCTTGAATCCAGTGGCAAAGTGAGCAAGGGACCCACGTCACGCCGGCAGCAGCGCGAGCGCCAGGAGGCGCTTTGAAAAACTCTCCAGGGCTCCCGCAGCGCGGGACGCCCTTACAGCTTTCACCGGGAGTGCTTTGAGGTCGGGGCCAGGACCACAAGCCCCAGCAGCACCGCGGCCGTTCTTTGCCGCCAATGTCATGCCGGCAGCAGCGCGAGCGCCAGGAGGCGCTTTGAAAAACTCTCCAGGGCTCCCGCAGCGCGGGACGCGCGTGGGCGAAGCCCGGGCCAAGGGCGGGCCCGTCTGCGCCCGTCAGAGGCCGAAGGAGGCCGGGCTGGGCCATTCCTCTTGGTTTTGGTTAAAATCATTGTATAATTGTGGCCACTGGTCACCATTTGATCTCAGGTCAATGATTCGGTAATTGTTTTTGCACTGGTGCATCTACTTGTCTGACTGGGCGGCATTTGATTTACCTTGGGTCCAGTTGATAGACGGATAAAGTCATAAGTTGTGGTTTGACTGGATTATTTCTTTGGAATATTGTTTGTGATAGCAACGATAGCAACCAAGTTAAAAATAAAAAACAATAATTTAAAGCCAATATGGGCAAACGAAATTGTACTGATAAAAAACCACCAGTTCCAGCAATCCCTAAATCTAAAATCCAACCCACCTCTATTGATAGGATGCTGGAGAGGGCAATAGGAGTGGTGGCAACAGAAATCGAACGAACCGAGAGACGTCTTTCACTCACGCCAAATATGGCCCCCCGACAGATCCTGATACATCCCAAGTCTCCGGTTTTACCCTATTAATACCCCCAGGGCCCTGACTTCTACTGATGTTGTGCCCAGTATTGGAAATAGTAACGGAGGCGATTCCCTGCGCCAAGTGAAAAGGGAAAACTTAAACCACCTACTAAAACGGGGATGCAAAAGAAGAAAGTAACAGAAGAACCTATGGCTGGTAAAGATAGTAGAGAGGGGTGTTCCTCTACTAGATCCGAAAGGGACATGGAACAACCAGCATGGGTTACAGATCTAGTGGTGGATTTGCACATTCAGTTAAGGGCCATCGTTAAAGATGAACTCAAAATGCTGTTCGACAGGATTGATAAACTGACGACATTGCTAGAGACTAGGACAGGGGTCAACAACGGAAGGGAAGAGATTGGTAACAACCAAGTATTTCAGGCTATCTGCAATCTAAGTAAAGCTGCTCCAATCCCACATCAAAATATTCCCCTACCCAGTATCACTAATGTGCAAGTAAGACAGTGCACTCCAACCCCTAGCCGGGCTAAATCAATATCCGCCCCTGTACAGATCAGTGGCCCAAAGCAAGATTCTCGACAAAGGGAGAGGCCTGGTCCCATCAAATATACTGAGACCCCCAATGAAAATAGTCCACCACCATGTATCAATCTACCGCCAGAGTCAACCCCTATGTTGTCACTTTGTTAGGTATCCCCGAACTTGGTAGGGGCAAAGGAATCACACCAGGACCTTAAAAATAAATGTCTGTTTTGGTTGGTCAACAACAAGCAATTCCGTTACGAAGATGCTGGCGATATTTTAACGACCCGTCGAGTAGGCTGGGTGGGCTGGAGACCCAAGGTTTTACGGGGAGACTGTGTAGTCATCAATTTTAGAAACCCATTAGCTGCTTGGGCAATCCTAACAAGGGGTGACTGGAGACAGGAAGGGACAATAAGAGCTGTCCCGCTGGGGTACTTTTACCCCCACAAGGTCCTCAGCATTGTGGATTTGGAGGGAGGAGGCCCCAAATCAAAACTATCAAACAGATCCATCGGGATTTTATCCGTTGAGGCAACCACTCTTCTCCATTCCCACATCTAATAGGTTTGGGGTTCTTGAAGAAGTGGATTGACTTGCACTGAAGGGGCACAGGGTACAGGATTCTGATTATTTAGCAGAGGCGACCACAGAACAGTGTATGACAGTGGAAGAGGGTGGGCCCAGTGGGGGGCTGAAAATATTAGAAGTAGGTAATAAGCCAGATTCTAGAAGGGCAATATCTAACATCCAACTCCACGACTTTGAAGGTGGGTCCCCCAAGAAGTCAGGCTCGTGTATAGGCGAGATTACGACCCCCTTGTCCCTAGATTGCATGACAAGTGATAGAGGGCCGGATCTATCGAGGCTGCGAGTTATTTCCTGGAACGTGGCCGGTCTTGCCACCAAGCTGGATAGTCCAGACTGGGGAGTTTTATTGAACAGCATGAAATTTGTATGTTCCAGGAAACTTGGGCAAGGGGGATTTATTTAAACCAGGTTATGCCACATACACGATCCCAGCGACTTCGGGAGGTAAAGGAAGGCCATCGGGGGGCTGAGCATTTGGATAAGGCCACACCTGGGTTGTACAGCTACCCAGCTGGATACAGCTTCTAATTACATACTTTGTGTCCTTCTCAATTTCCCCCCAAGGACCACTGTTGCCCTAATAAATGTCTATTCTAGACCAGTTAGTTGCAGTCAAGAGTCAAAGACTCTTGACGAGCTAACGACATTTCTTGCTAATATTCCGGATAAATACCTGTTGATTCTAGGGGGGGACTTCAGGGGGCTCTCAGTACGAGCCCCTAGAGGGTATGAATAGGGACTCCCCATGTGAGGAAGATCTGCATTGGGCTGTACCTGATACTTCCTGCCCGTTAGTAAGAGCATGGTCTCCCCTGGTACTCCAGATGAATTCTATGGTCCTAAAGCATTCACTGAGAGCTTGTAATGGAAGAAGTAAGTCCGATACCCCCGGCAAGCATATTTTTAACAGAGTTGGCCAAAGTTCGTTAATTGACTATATCCTGGTCAGTATAACCTCATGGCATAGGGTTGTCGACTTTAAAATTGTGCCGCGTCATGACAGTGATCATGATGCGCTAGTCCTGGAACTACTTAGTTTAACCCCTGAGAGTATTAATAACTTGGCTACTCCTACTGATGGCAGATTGATCATCTCCAATTGCAGGAGGAGAGTCCGTTGGACTGACTTGAGAAAATCTCAAGAAAAGCTAGGCGCCCTGTGTTCAACTGTCATTCCGTTTCTCACGGACTCTCTCCAATCTGTCTCTACCGACAATACCCAACTTGAACTAACGAAGGTTGCCCTGAACCATACAAAGTTAACAGCCATAATGGCTGACTTTTTTTTCCCAATAAAAAAGGTTAGTAACTGTTAGAACTGGCACCATTGGCGTGGGTCTCCCTTCCATTTTTTGCTGTTGCCTCTTATGTTTTTGCTGGTTTTAGAAGCTTTTGGGCACTGTGCCACTGCTGTTCAGTGCCACAGTTGCAAGTGCTCCCTATGGTAAATTGATGTATGGATTAGTGACTCCATGATTGGCTTGTTTGGCTTACTGTCAGACCCTAGTACAGTGCACTGCGTGTGCCCAGGGCTTGTAAATCAAATGCTGCTGGTGGGCTTGCAGCACTGGTTGTGCCACCCACCGGAGCAGCTTGTAAAGTGTGTCTCAGGTCTGCCATTGCAGAGCCTGTGGGCAGTCTGGTACTGCCATGTTGACTGGGCAAGTGTACCCACTTGCCAGTCCCTAAACCTTCCCTTTTATACATATTAGTCACCCCTAAGGTAGGCCCAAGGGCAGGGTGCATTGTAGGTAAAGGTAGGACATGCCCTAGTGTGTGTGGCATGTCCTAATAGTGAATTACAGCCATTTTCGTTTTTCACTATTGCAAGGCTACCTGTTCCCCATAGGCCAGAATGGGCAGTTAGATTATTACATCTTATAATCCTAACTGACTCAGGGAACTAGGTAGAAATTCGAGTTTAGTATGCCTGAACTCAGAATGATAAAATACATCTTTTAGTGAAGTTGGTTTTAACATTCTGTGTTTGAAAATACCACTTTTAGAAAGTGGGTATTTTCTTGCCTAACTATCCAAGCCTGCCTCTGCTAGGTTGCGTATTCCTTGTCTGGAGTTTGAGTGACAGGGGCTGGGGGCTGCCAGGAGACAGGGTGAGTCAGCACGGGGCTGAATAGAGAGATCTGCATGCAGATAGGAGGGAGGAGTTGCACCTGGGACCTGAATAGGGCTGTGCCTTTCCTCCACAATGCTGGCTCCACCTCCTGTGGTGTGTCTGATGTCCCTGGCCTACACTGTGAAAAGAAAGAAGGAGTCTTGTCAACAAAGTGCTCCAGGACTGACCAGAACTGGTTTTGGACTAGGCAAAGGCCTCTCTGCCTTCAGAGAACAAAGAGAAAAGTAGTATAAATATTGGGACCCAGACCCAAGAACTTTAGATCACTTCTGGGAATCAAGACGAACCTTTGCTGAGGAGAAGAACCAGGAAGCTGAAGGAGGAGACTACCCCTGTGCTGTGTGTTTGGGGGTTGGCCTGCAATGGTTGCTTCATTGCCAAAGAAAGGAGAAAAGGACTTAGTGTGCTTTCCATCAACTTGAAGAAGAATCTCCAAGGGCTTGAACTAGAGCTTGCCTCCTGCCTGAAGTCTCAGGGATACAAGACTTCACCAACCAGCTCCCCTGAATTCCCTTGCTGGGAATTGAAGTGCCTGCTGTTGTGCTGGGCCTTCTGAGAGACTGCGTGTCGCTGGGAGCTGGAAGCGCGACGCAACAACGAAGCGTGTCGCCGCCGCAGCCGCTGTCATCGCATCGCCGAGGAAGCGAGACACCGCTGTCATCATCGCATCGCCAAAGCGCGGCGCATCGCCGGAGAAGCGGGACGCTGCCACAGAGGACATCGTCGCATCACCGGAGAAGCGCGTCGCAGGGCCTGTCGCGGCTCCAAAGATTATCGAGTCGCCGCACAGCCGTCGGGCGTGCACGCATTGCACCAAAGTTGTCGCATCGCAACCAAGACGCCATTTGTCGCATCGCACCGGAGAAGAGTATCGCATCGAGGTGCCATCTTGTCGCATCGCACCGGAGAGCAGTAAGAAACCGGCGCATCACCTCCCCACACAGTAAGGAAGCGAGCATCAACTCCCTGCGCAGCAGTAAGGAACCGACGCATCCACTCCCTGAGTGTAAGGAACCGACGCATCACCTTCCCTGCGACCCTTTTGTTTTCTTTGCGTTACGCATTCAAGGTACATTGAGAGTAAAGTGTCGCATCTACAACTTGAGAGAACTGAACTATTTTATAACATTCTAAAGTCTATTTTTGAGTACAGTATTGTGGATTTTTGTCGTTTGGTCTTGTGTTAAGTCTATATAAAAATACTATTTTTATAATACAACCTGTGTGGTGTCCATCCGTAGTGTTGTCACTGTATTACTGTATGTGTTCACAAATGCTTTACACACTGCCTCTGAGATAAGCCTGCCTGCTCGTGCCAAGCTACCAAGGGGGTGAGCAGGGGTTATTTTAGGAGTGTAGCCCCTCACCCTGACTAGACGCAAGGGTCCCTATTTGTCACAGGTACCTACCTATGCCAACTAGAGACCCCCAAATCTAACATTGGTGGCAGTGGTGGGATTTGGACTTGCATTTGTGATTCATATACAGTGATTGGTGAACACTACTAGTGAGTGCAGACCATAACGCGACCACATACTTTTTGAGAATTTTTCCTTGGATCTTCTTTTCTATTTTTGATTCTTGAGAACTGCCAGTCTTTTTGCTACCATGAGCAAGTCAGCATCCATAGCATCTGTAGACATTGTTTTGGAAGAAGAGAGAATTGATACCTACACTGTGCCTTATCTCAAAGCTTTGTGCAAGAAATTTAAAATCTCTGTGAAAGGCCTCACCAGGAAAGAGGAATACCAGAAGGCGCTGAGGGCCTGGGTAGAATCTAGGAATGCCAGTGAGCATCCTGAGGAGCCAGTAGTGGAGGCAGAGGATTTAAATGAGCAACTTGAGGGGCCAGTGGGCCCAACTGGAGGGAAAGTACCTTCAGGAGTGTTTCTTCCAAAGGGTTGTCCCCAGGAGAGCTGGAGGACAGAGCAAGGGAGAGGATGCATACATTGGAGCTAGCTAGGCTCAAAATGGATGGTCAGAAAGACATAGAGAGCAAGAAAATAGAGCTTGGGATGGAGTTAGAAATGAAGAAGTTAGCCTTAGAGGAAAAGAGGATGCATTTTGAGCATGAGAGAGGATTGAGGAATTGGAACTCAAGGCCAAGAAGTTAGAGGTTCCTCCCTCTGGTGGCAGCACACCGCCAGTGCATGTAGAAGCAAGAACCTACATTCCCAAAGATGTAGTTAAAGATTTCCACAAGAATGAGGATATTGGTCAGTGGTTTAGGGCTTATGAAGCTGCAATGTTGGCCCACCGGGTCCCTGAGAAGGATTGGGGAGCGGGGTTGTGGGGCCGCTTTGTTAGTGATGGGAGGGACACTTTGTTGGATTTGCCTACAGAGGAGCAGATGTCCTATACCCACATGAAGGGAGCCCTAATGTCCAGATTTGGTTTGACCCCAGAGCTATATAGACAAAGGTTTAGAAATTGCAGAAAACTGGAGTCTACCACTTGGGTGGAATATGTGTCTTTCTTTTGCAGAGCATTGGATGGTTGGGTGAAGGGTAGCAAAGTGGATAATTTTGAGGCGCTCTATGATTTGCTTGCATGGGAGCACTTGTCAAATAACTGTTTTCCAGAGCTACGCCAGCATCTTATTGATAGCAAGCTGACTAACCCTAGGAAGCTTGCTGAGGAGAGCGGACCGCTGGGTGAGCACCCGGGTCCAGAAGGGTCATGTGGGAGACTTCGCCAAAGGTGGGCAGGGTCCCCAGCAGAAGAGTGGGGGGACAAGGGTAAACAGAGGGAGTTCCAGAAAGGGCCCCAAAGTAATCCCCAAGGGAACAAAGGGAAAGGTTCCCAGCCTCCCCCTGAGAAGAAGGCAGTGGCCCCAACAGATAAGCCTGTTCACAAGGGGCCCAAGACCTGTTTTAAGTGTGGTCTAGTAGGCCACTGTTCTTATGATGCTAGATGTCCCTTGTATGGGAAGACAGCACCCACTGGTGCACCACCCCGACAGTTGGCTAGTGCAGCCTGGGGGAGGAGATGGGTGCCCAAGGTGGGTGGGGTCCGCAGAGATGTCCCTTGTCTCTTTAGGAGACTGTGAGGTGGTCCCCAGGACCCAGCTGCCTGATAACACTAAAAATACAGGCAGTGGGTGACCATCAATGGCAAGAGGGTGGAAGCTCTTAGAGACACCGGAGCCAGTGTGACAGCTGTCAGTTGTCGGTTGGTGTCTGAAGAGCAGGTAGTCCCCAATGCATTTTACCCAGTTGTTGCCGCTGACAACACAGAGAGCCACTGCAAGGTGGCACAGGTTCCCTTTGAGTGGGGGGTCTCAGGGACTCTTCAAGTAGCTGTGAGGCCAGCCATGCTTGTTGAATGTCTGTTAGGTAACGATTTGGAGAGCTCCCCTTGGGCTAAGGTGGAGCGGAGAGCTCATTTAGAGATGTTGGGTTTGCCTGAGTGGGCCTGCGTGACCACTCGGTCTATGGCAGCCAGTAAGGGTGTTCAAGAGGACCTGGAGCCTGAGAAAATGGCCCAGGTGCCTGCCTTAAGAGAGAAGAGGTAGGGGCGCGGGAAACCGGCCCTGAGATTCCACGGCCCAGGAGGAGGCGGACCCTGAGGGGGATGCCCTGGAGCCTATAGGGGAAGAGATTGCTGAACTGGGAGACCTGCCTGAGCTGACCCATTGGCAGCAGGAAGGAGGTCCCTCCAGGGAAGAGTTCTGCGAGGAGCAGAACAAGTGCCCTTCTCTTGTGGGTTTGCGGCAGCAGGCTGCAAACCAGGCAGCAGGTGATCAGTCTGGATCACATTGGATCTACTGGGAGAATGGTCTCCTGTATAGTGAGCCTAAGGTTGCTGAGCCTGGGTCAGCCCGTGTGCTGGTGGTACCCCAGCGCTTCAGAGCCATCCTACTGGGGCTGGCTCATGATGTGCCTTTAGCAGGACATTTGGGGCAGGACAAGACCTTTGAAAGGCTTGTCACCCATTTTTATTGGCCCCAAATGCGCAAGAGTTCAGACACTCATTGCAGGACCTGTCAGACTTGCCAGGCAAGTGGAAAGAGTGGGAGGAAGCGCAAGGCTCCTCTCCAGCCATTCCCTGTGGTCAGCACCCCCTTTGAAAGGGTAGGCATTGACATTGTGGGGCCTCTGGATCCCAAGACAGCCATGGGCAACAGGTTCATCCTGGTCTTGGTGGACCATGCCACCCGGTGCCAGAAGCCATCCCTCTCAGGACAGTGACGGCCCCGTGGTGGGACGTGCACTGATGGGGATTTTCTCCCACGTGGGGTTTCCCAGAGAGGTGGTGTCAGACCGAGGTACCAACTTCATTTCCAAGTATATGAAGTCCCTGTGGCAGGAGTGTGGTGTAACCTACAAGTTCACCACTCCTTACCACCCCCAAGGTAATGGGCTGGTTGAGAGATTCAACCGGACCCTCAAAGGCATGATTATGGGTCTTGAGGAACCCATGAGGCGTAAGTGGGACGTCCTCTTACCATGCCTTCTCTTTGCTTACCGTGAGGTGCCACAGAAATCTCTAGGGTTCAGTCCCTTTGAGCTTCTCTATGGACACCCAGTGAGAGGACCTTTGAGTTTGGTCAAGGAAGGCTGGGAGCAATCTCCCAGGAAACCTCCCAGGATGTATATAGCTACATGCTGGCCTTTAGGAACCAAACTAGGCGATTCAGAAAACTCGCTGAGGCGAATCTGGAAGCCAGCCAGGAGGAGATGAAGCGGTGGTACGACCAGAATGCCACTCTGGTTGAGCTTCAGCCTGGTCAGAAAGTGTGGGTCATGGCCCCAGTGGAGCCCTGTGCGCTCCAGGATAAGTGGACCGGACCATTTGAGGTGGTGGAGCGCAAGAGTCCGGTTACCTACTTGGTGGACTTGCGGTCTCCCAGGAACCCCTTGCGGGTCCTGCATGTCAACCGCCTGAAGCCCCACTTAGAGAGGTCCGAAGTGGGCATGCTCCTAGCAACAGATGCTGGAATGGAGGAGGAGAATGAGCCTCTTCCTGACCTCCTGTCTGCAACAGAGCAAGATGGGTCAGTGGATGGAGTGAACCTCTCTTCCACCCTGACCCCTGAGCAGCAGAATGACTGTCACCAGTTGCTGGGACAGTTTTCTGACCTGTTGTCCCTGATTCCCAGTGTCACTGATTGGTGCGTCCATGATGTAGACACTGGGGACAGTCCTCCTGTCAAGCACAGGGTGACTGACAGGGTGAGAGCTTGCATCAAGGAGGAGGTCTCCAAGATGCTTGCGTTGGGGGTGATTGAGTCCTCTAACAGTCCTTGAGGCCAGCCCAGTGGTCTTGGTCCCAAAGGCTGCCGCACCGAGTGTCTCACCAGAACTGCGGTTCTGTGTGGACTACCGAGGGCTCAATTCAGTCACCAGGACTGACGCGCACCCCATCCCCAGAGCTGATGAGCTCATTGATCGGTTAGGGGCTGCCCGGTACCTCAGCACGTTTGACTTAACGTCTGGGTACTGGCAGATCGCCTTGACTGATGGGGCAAGAGAGAGGTCAGCATTCTCCACACCAGATGGGCACTACCAATTCCGGGTTATGCCCTTTGGGATGAAGAATGCCCCTGCCACCTTTCAGAGGTTGGTCAACCAGGTGTTGGCTGGACTGGAAGAGTTCAGTGCCGCCTACCTGGATGACATTGCAGTGTTCAGCGCCAGTTGGGAAGAACATCTGCGCCACCTCTGGGAAGTGTTGATGGCGCTGCGATCAAGGCGAGTAAGTGCCAGATCGGGCAGGGTTCCGTGGTGTACTTGGGACACCAGGTTGGGAGCGGCCAGGTGGCACCCCTACAGCCCAAGATTGAGACCATCCTGACTTGGGAACCCCCAAAGACCCAGACAGAGGTGAGAGCCTTTTTAGGACTCACCGGGTATTACAGGAGGTTTGTCAAGGGGTATGGCAGCATTGTTGCACCCTTGACAGAGCTGACTTCCAGGAAGCAGCCCAAGAGAGTGGTTTGGACTGACACCTGTCAGAGAGCTTTTGATGCCCTGAAGACTGCCATGTGCACGGCGCCCGTGCTCCTGGCACCTAACTTCTCAAAAGAGTTTATTGTGCAAACAGACGCTTCAGAGCATGGTGTGGGGGCTGTTCTATCACAGATTAATGAGGAGGGCCTAGACCAACCTGTAGCCTTCATCAGTAGGAGGTTACTTCCACGGGAACAGAGGTGGAGTGCAATTGAGCGTGGAGGCATTTGCTGTGGTCTGGGCACTGAAGAAGTTGAGACCATACTTGTTTGGGACTCACTTCCGGGTTCAGACAGACCACAGGCCCTTCAGATGGCTGATGCAGATGAGGGTGAGAATCCAAAGCTGTTGAGGTGGTCCATATCCCTACAGGGGATGGACTTCACGGTGGAACACCGCCCTGGTACAGAACACGCCAATGCTGATGGTCTGTCCAGATTTTTCCCATATAGTGATGAGAACTCCCCAGAGGTAGGGTAGTTCTCCCACATTTCAGCTGGAAGGGACACGTGTTAGACCTGGCACCATTGGCGTGGGTCTCCCTTCCATTTTTGCTGTTGCCTCTTATGTTTTTGCTGGTTTTAGATGCTTTTGGGCACTGTGCCACTGCTGTTCAGTGCCACAGTGCAAAGTGCTCCCTATGGTAAATTGATGTATGGATTAGTGACTCCATGATTGGCTTGTTTGGCTTAATGTCAGACCCTAGTACAGTGCACTGCGTGTGCCCAGGGCTTGTAAATCAAATGCTGCTGGTGGGCTTGCAGCACTGGTTGTGCCACCCACCGGAGCAGCTTGTAAAGTGTGTCTCAGGCCTGCCATTGCAGAGCCTGTGGGCAGTCTGGTACTGCCATGTTGACTGGGCAAGTGTACCCACTTGCCAGTCCCTAAACCTTCCCTTTTATACATATTAGTCACCCTAAGGTAGGCCCACGGGCAGGGTGCATTGTAGGTAAAGGTAGGACATGCCCTGGTGTGTGTGGCATGTCCTAATAGTGAATTACAGCCATTTTCGTTTTCACTATTGCAAGGCTACCTGTTCCCCATAGGCCAGAATGGGCAGTTAGATTATTACATCTTATAATCCTAACTGACTCAGGGAACTAGGTAGAAATTCGAGTTTAGTATGCCTGAACTCAGAATGATAAAATACATCTTTTAGTGAAGTTGGTTTTAACATTCTGTGTTTGAAAATACCACTTTTAGAAAGTGGGTATTTTCTTGCCTAACTATCCAAGCCTGCCTCTGCTAGGTTGTGTATTCCTTGTCTGGAGTTTGAGTGACAGGGGCTGGGGGCTGCCAGGAGACAGGGTGAGTCAGCACAGAGCTGAATAGAGAGATCTGCATGCAGATAGGAGGGAGGAGTTGCACCTGGGACCTGAATAGGGCTGTGCCTTTCCTCCACAATGCTGGCTCCACCTCCTGTGGTGTGTCTGATGTCCCTGGCCTACACTGTGAAAGGAAAGAAGGAGTCTTGTCAACAAAGTGCTCCAGGACTGACCAGAACTGGTTTTGGACTAGGAAAAGGGCTATCTGCCTTCAGAGAACAAAGAGAAAAGTAGTATAAATATTGGGACCCAGACCCAAGAACTTTAGATCACTTCTGGGAATCAAGACGAACCTTTGCTGAGGAGAAGAACCAGGAAGCTGAAAAAGGAGACTACCCCTGTGCTGTGTGTTTGGGGGTTGGCCTGCAGTGGTTGCTTCATTGCCAAAGAAAGGAGAAAAGGAATGAGTGTGCTTTCCATCAACTTGAAGAAGAATCTCCAAGGGCTTGAACTAGAGCTTGCCTCCTGCCTGAAGTCTCAGGGATACAAGACTTCACCAACCAGCTCCCCCCTGAATTCCCTTGCTGGGAATTGAAGTGCCTGCTCAATCAATCAATCAATCACAGAATTTGTAAAGCGCACTACTTACCCGCGAGGGTCTCAAGGCGCTGGGGAAAAAAAAAAGGGGGGGGGTGCTGCTACTGGTCGAACAACCAGGTCTTGAGTAGCCTCCTGAAGGTCAGCAGGTCTTGGGTCTTTCGTAGGCTTAGTGGAAGGGTGTTCCAGGTCTTGGCGGCGAGGTGGGAGAAGGATCTGCCGCCGGTGGTGGTTCTTCGAATGCGAGGGACAGTGGCGAGGGAGAGGTCGGCGGAGCGGAGTTGGCGGTTGGGGACGTAGAAGAGGAGTCGTCTGTTGAGGTAGGCTGGGCCAGTCTTGTGGAGTGATTTGTGTGCGTGGATGAGGAGTTTGAAGGAGATTCTCCTGTCGACGGAGAGCCAGTGCAGGTTCCTCAGGTGGGGGTGATGTGGCTGTGGCGTGGTACATCGAGGATCAGGCGTGCGGAGGCGTTTTGTATGCGTTGCAGTCGCTTGATGAGCTTGGCCGGGGCTCCGCGTAGAGGGCGTTCCCATAGTCAAGTCTGCTGCTGACGAGGGCCTGGGTGACTGTTCTTCTTGTGTCTGTCGGGATCCACCTGTAGATCTTGCGAAGCATGCGGAGGGTGTTGAAGCAGGAGGATGAGACTGCGTTGACTTGCTTGGCCATGGAGAGCGTTGAGTCGAGGATGACTCCCAGGTTGCGTGCGTGGTCGGTGGGTGTCGGGGCTGCTCCCAGCGTCGTTGGCCACCAGGAGTCGTCCCAGGCTGAGGGGTTGGAGCCGAGGATGAGGACCTCTGTCTTCTCCGTGTTCAGTTTTAGTCGGCTGATCTTCATCCAATCGGCGACGGCCTTCATTCCTTCATGGAGGTTGGATTTGGCGGCGAGGGGGTCCTTGGTGAGGGAGAGGATCAGTTGAGTGTCGTCGGCGTTGTGCTGGGCCTTCTGAGAGACTGCGTGTCGCTGGGAGCTGGAAGCGCGACGCAACAACGAGAAGCGTGTCGCCGCCGCAGCCGCTGTCATCGCATCGCCGAGGAAGCGAGACGCCGCTGTTGCTGTCATCATCGCATCGCCGAAGCGCGGCGCATCGCCGGAGAAGCGGGACGCTGCCACAGAGGACATCGTCGCATCACCGGAGAAGCGCGTCGCAGGGCCTGTCGCGGCTCCAAAGATCATCGAGTCGCTGCATGGCCGTCGGGCGTGCACGCATCGCACCAAAGTTGTCGCATCGCAACCAAGACGCCATTTTGTTGCATCGCACCGGAGAAGAGTATCGCATCAAGGTGCCATCTTGTCGCATCGCACCGGAGAGCAGTAAGAAACCGACGCATCACCTCCCCACACAGTAAGGAAGCGAGCATCAACTCCCCTGCGCAGCAGTAAGGAACCGACGCATCCACTCCCCTGAGTGTAAGGAACCGACGCATCACCTTCCCTGCGACCCTTTTGTTTTCTTTGCGTTACGCATTCAAGGTACATTGAGAGTAAAGTGTCGCATCTACAACTTGAGAGAACTGAACTATTTTATAACATTCTAAAGTCTATTTTTGAGTACAGTATTGTGGATTTTTGTCGTTTGGTCTTGTGTTAAGTCTATATAAAAATACTATTTTTATAATACAACCTGTGTGGTGTCCATCCGTAATGTTGTCACTGTATTACTGTATGTGTTCACAAATGCTTTACACACTGCCTCTGAGATAAGCCTGCCTGCTCGTGCCAAGCTACCAAGGGGGTGAGCAGGGGTTATTTTAGGAGTGTAGCCCCTCACCGTGACTAGACGCAAGGGTCCCTATTTGTCACAGGTACCTACCTATGCCAACTAGAGACCCCAAATCTAACAGTAACAAAAGAATTTCTTGTCACACATGGTCTAATGGAAATTGCCGAAAGGCAAAAATAGCTCTGGTCTCTGCCATTAAGGACAAAAATAAACCACTGATTAAAATCTGTAGAACGGCCTATCGCACAAGTATGCTGGAGGCAAAAAAACTGTGGGAAAGTGACAAGTGGGAAACCCTTAGAAATTCTCTGGAAACCCGCGACATGAAGACCTTTTGGAACGTGGTGAATACGGGTAGCATGGAAGGCAAATCGGCAATTGAGCCAAACTTGGGGGAAAATGTGTGGAGGGAACATTTTGAGTCCCTTTACTCAAGCACTAAGTCAGGGGCTAGCTACAACGAGCGAATTATGTTACCAACCGCAGGTAGATTGCTCTAGTGTAAACAAAAACACCCATGGATCGGTAGCTGACACTTTAATGATAACCCTTGCAGAGGTAGTTAGTGCCTTAGGCCAAATTGCGCCCGGTAAGGCACCAGGGCTTGACAAGATTCCCGGGGATTTGTTCCAGGCGAACCAATTATTTGGGCTCCGTATTTTTGGGTCTTATTTAATGCTGTTATGCAAGGCATGGCAATCCCTACAAGCTGGGCCGGGGCCAAAATAATTCCAATTTTTAAAAGGGCTCCCCTTTGCTGCCCACAAACTATAGACCGATAAGCCTCATTGACATCAGTCAAAAATCTTTGCACGCGTACTGTTATACCGTTTGCAGAGTTGGATGGAGGAACACAAAGTTCTTAGCCCGCTCCAAGCAGGGTTTAGAGAAAAATGTCCACTCTGGACCAAGTTTTCAGGCTACAATTATTGCACTGGAAGACCGTGTGCATAGAGGGTGGCAGCCTCTATCTAATTTTTGTAGACCTGAAATCCGCATTTGATTTGGTCCAGAGAGAAAAGTTGTGGGCGGTCCTGTTAGAGATGGGGGCTCCACCATACCTGTGTCATGTAATAAAAGCGGCTGCACTGAAGGAAACTACGCACAGATAAGATTTGGTAAATCTGGGGAACTCACTACTCCTATCCCCGTAGACAGAGGAGTGCGTCAGGGGTGTGTCCTTGCTCCAACTCTTTTTAGTCTTTTTATCAATGGGCTAGTCGACTTTTTAAACTCTGAGAAAGATCTAGACGCACCAAAGTTGGCAGCACGTAACATCTCGGCTATGATGTTCGCTGACGATACTCTGCTATTATCTAAAAGCCCAATGGGCATACAGAGGGTTCTTAACAAATTTGTTGCCTTCTGCAAAGAAAGGGGCTAGAGATTAATCTACAAAAAAACAAATTTATGGTATTCAATTCATCTAAAAGCACCCGGCCAAATCCATGTCTAGAAGGTAGACCATTAGAGAGGTATCTACCTTCGACTATCTTGGTATTGCCATTTCAGATAAAATGAACTGGGGAGCACAGATCAAAAAACAAGTTTGAAGTTAGCACAATCAACAGGGGTCTGTCCAAGGTGTTCCGCAACTCTAGCCACAAACCTGTGGGCCCAGTAGTAGAGATATACAGGGCTCAAGCTAGAGGTGCTGCCTTATACGGAGCTGAAATTTGGGGGCATGACCGTACTGATAGTCTAACACAAACCGAAAATTCCTTTATTAGACAACTGTTTGGTCTCCCCCGCAGCACCCCACTTACTCCATTATGCTTAGACTTGGGTGTTAGGCCAATTGCGGACGAAGTAGCCTTGAGACCACTTCTATTCTGGAGGCGTTTGTGGGTTACTCCAGAATTGTTGGAATATAGGGAGGAATTGAGAGAGGCGTTGAATCTACCAGGGGCAAGGAGATTACAGTGGTTCACCTATGTCAGGAACACCCTTACACTAATCGGTCTGTGTAATCTGTGGGACAATCCTGAAATCCAATGCCCTATAGTCTCAAGGGAAGTGCTTAAGGGTCGATATTGGGAGACTAAAATGGCACAGCTCCAGGGGGAACACTCTACGGGGAAACTTACGGCGGCGTTTTTGGAATTTAAAAATCAGTACATATTAGTGCCGGCACTCAATGATATCAAGCCGGCTGCCGCACGAAAGCTTTACTTACAGTTCAGGCATGGGGTATTGCCACTGCGTGCCTTCACGAATAAATGGGCGGGCCACCAAACGTTGGGCTGTCCGGGATGCAATTGTCGAGAAGAATCAGAAACTCATGTGCTCTTTGTCTGTACTGGTTATAAAAAAGCAAGAAAACGTTGGCTGGTCCAGATATGTAGAAACTTAGGAACCAGGCAATACTCAGAGGCCTATAGGCTACTGAAACATGATACTAGTAACCCCATAGTTTACTCAGTGGCAGGCTTTTTATTTTCCATGTGGTGCACCCGAAGAGCTTCTATAAAAAATGCCCCCTAATGATGGTGATCAATCTAGTGTATATATTGTCCCGTTTTTATCTGATGGAATTTTAGATCAATTTTAGGTGTATCTTAACAGTATTTTAATCACGTGTTATATCAAGGGTACATATTACTAGCTTATAGGCTATTATGATATAGGACGGTGGCTAATGACCAACGACGTTGGATTCCTTATTATATTTTTGCACAGGCACTTTATTGTAAATTTTTATGCTGCTAGTAATTGCCTTAATGATCAACACAAGGATTGTATACATTAATACGCATTATCAATTGCGAGTTGACTAGAGTATTAGATTAAGTGCAGACAAAATACTTTGATATTTTAAATTGTTTCAATGTACTGTATATACAGGTAACCATAGTCTGAGGTACCAAGATTGACCATAAATTAGAGCTGATCAGACAAAATCATGAATTAATAGTAATGCTTCCTGAACCCTGTATACTCCTTATTGAATAACTGTAATATTCTTCCTTTTAATTTATTGAGATGTTGGACATTGTTTTAATTGCTGTTATGATCACACTGATTGAAACAAAGCTTTACGATTGGATAAGTAGCTAATTAGCAACTTAGCTTTGTACCAAACTAGGAATTGTACGGATTGATGATGGGTCATGCTGTGAACCTTTACTGCATAGACTTTTGCTGATACGCTCCCTGGTCTTGATTATAACTGTTTTTACTGTTTTTATCATTGTATTAGATAGTTTGCATCGAAGCAGCTTGGATCTCTGTAACCAATCTTCGGATCATCTTGCACTTTAGGCACTGGCACTTTCAGGGTCCTTATTTATCAAATGGGGGGCAGGTAGACTCTCTTATCTCCAGGTTCCTGTATTTGTATGATGGTTTTTATTTTTATTTTTTATTGAATGCACTTTTGTGGACCCTCTCTTTCCGTCGGTGTTTAGGAAGTCTGGACTCTAAGATGAAAGATCCACATGTTACTACGGACTATTTTTTATTTTTTAATTGACTGCTTGCTATGTTTGTACTGTATTCTATGCATGTGAAACTTTTATGGCCGTAATGGCCGAAATAAAGTTATATTGACTTGCATACGTGTCTAACAGAGTGAGAGACTGCAGAGAACAGCAGTGTGAGGCGGAGTGAACGAGACACTCTGAACCACAGCCCTGCTGAGAAAAGCAGTGTGAGGCGGAGTGAACGAGACACACCGAAGACCACAGCCCTGCCGAGAAAAGCAGTGTGAGGCGGAGTGCAGGAGTGAACGAGACACTCTGAAGACCACAGCCCTGCCGAGAAAAGCAGTGTGAGGCGGAGTGCCGGAGTGAACGAGACACTCTGAAGACCGCACCCCTGCAGAGAAAAATAGTGTGAGGCGGAGTGCAGGAGTGAACGAGACACTCTGAAGACCACAGCCCTGCCGAGAAAAGCAGTGTGAGGCGGAGTGCCGGAGTGAACAAGACACTCTGAAGACCACAGCCCTGCTTCAGGACTCAATAATGTTTACAGTACAATATTTTCAGAACTTTAACATTTTAAATTCTAAACATTAACAATAAAATCATTGTTATTGTTACTCATTTATTTGAAATTGCTAAAAAGCATTGGCAAAGTCAACAGATTTGGCTTATTTTAAACTTATGTCCCTTGTTGCGTTGTCTGGATGTAAAAACTGAACATTCACAGAGACGTCCAAATATAAGTATGATGGCACCCTGCGTGAAGGACAGGGTTCGAGCTTACATGTGTTAAGCTACGTCCTTAATTACCTAGGCCACACCTCTTAGAAAGAATTTCTAGTTACACTTCTTTGGCCACACCCCTTTTAGAGACACCTTCTTCATCCCACCTAAAGCCCTGAGTGAAAGACAGCGAGTGTGACAGACATACATAGGGTCAGTGAGAAAATGAGCCATAGTAAGTATGTCAGACATGCATAGGGAGCGGGTATAGAACTGAGAGACGAGTATGTCAGACATACATAGGGAGTGGGTAAAGAACTGAGAGACGAGTATGTCAGACATGCATAGGGAGCGGGTATAGAACTGAGAGACGAGTATGTCAGACATGCATAGGGAGCGGTTAAAGAACTAAGAGACGAGTATGTCAGACATGCATAGAGAGCGGGTCAAGAACCGAGAGGCAAGGAGTGTGTCGGACATAAAATAGGACAGTGGGAAAAGTGGCAGAGAGTAATTGTGAAGACACATCGAGGAATTGAGACAGCGCACGAGACAGTGAGAAAGAGACGAAGTAACACAGGTAACGAGTGTTATGAGTATGACCCCTCTCATACTTTGTTTGATCTTCTGGTACCCACTGACTACTCTATCCTCAGAAATGACAGGGCAGACAAAATTGGGGGCGGTGTCGCTATCATCGTCAGGAACTCCCTTCAAATGAAAGCCTTCCCTACCACCCTTTTCCGTACATTCGAATGCCTATCCCTAGAACTTCAAATACATCACGGCTCACCCTTTAGATTCCATGCCATCTACCACCCGCCCGGTAACTGCTCTTCCTTTGTGGAGGAACTGACTGACTTCATCAGTGACCAATTTTCTCAAAGTGACAGACAGATCTTCCTGGGTGACTTTAATCTCCACTGGGGCTCTTTGGAAGACTCGGCTGCCAACAAGCTTGCCTCCTTTCTCTCAGTCAATGATCTCCTCCAACATTGCTCGGAAACCACACATTCCAAGGGCTCAATTCTGGACCTTGTCATATCCAAAACAGACCTGCTGACTACTGCTCCCCCCATCCATGTAGACTGGTCTGACCACTTCCTCATTCCCTTCCGTTTTCACTTATCGCACGTTATAACTCTCGGCCAACCTAAAAGAGCTACTACCTGGTTCCGCAACACTAAGAACATTGATCTGGACACTTTTTGTGATTCTGTTATGCGGGCACTTCCGAGACTAGACCCTAGCGTGGATGTCAACGTTCTCACTTCTCAGTGCCTCTCAATACTAGCAGTCGAAATCGACAATGTCGCTCCTCTCCAAAGCAAAGGAAAAGACCCACCCCCTCAGCACCTTGGTTCAATAAAGCTCTCTACGATGAAAGGAAAAACCTTAGATTCCTGGAGAAACATTGGAGAAAATCTCCTTCCACCTCCAATCTCTCTCTTTACGCTCAGCAAGATCCAAATATCACAACCACATCTTCCTTGAAAAAGCATCACATTTCAGATCCCTCCTTGACTCAGCCAAAAACAGACCCCAAAAACTTTTGACCTCATCAAAAGCCCAAACTGTTCTCCCCTAACCATTAAGCCTGAGGATTCCTCAAAGAAAGCAGCAGATTTCGCTATATTCTTCGATGAAAAGGTCAAAGCACTGGTGGATCAGGTCGCCCACCCCTCCCCCATTGAGGAGCGGAAATCCTTAGTTACCTGGCAGAACTTTGACGTCATCTCGGAAGATGACCTCCTCAAATGCATCCTTGAAACTAAACCATCCAACCATTCTTCTGACCCCATCCCTAGCGACATAGCCATTGATTTCTACACCTATACTCTCTCTTACTGGACCAGGCTAGTCAATCTCTTCCTCAGTCAAGGCTCCCTCCCGGTTGCCCTCAAATCAGGTCAGGTCAGGTCACCCCTCTTCAAAAAAAAACCTCCGCCGATGCGAACGACCTCAACAACTTCCGCCCTATCACCAACCTCCCTTTTCTTTCGAAAATCACCGAAAAATGTGTTGTGAAACAACTTTCCTCACATATTATGGACAATAACCTCCTCGACGTCTTCCAGTCGGGCTTCATCCAAAATTGCAGCACTGAAACAGCCCTGCTGCAAGTGATTGACGATGCGCTGCATATACTCGACTCTGGGGAATCATGTCTTCTGATTCTTCTAGACCTCTCTGCAGCCTTTGACACGGTTAATCATAGCACCCTCCTCAACACTCTTCAACAGAGAATGGGACTGGATGGCACAGTGCTCAAATGGTTTGCCTCTTTCCTCTCGGACAGATCCCAAATGATCAAGATAGCGAACAGTCTTTCATCTCCATTGGCCGTAGGTCAAGGCGTCCCTCAAGGTTCTATCCTGGCACCCACCTTGTTTAATCTCTACCTGGAACCTTTAGGGAACCTCCTAAGCAAATCTGGGATCCATTACCATCTTTATGCCGACGACACTCAAATCTACCTTAAGGTGTCTTCCGCACACGATCTCTCCCTACTCAACTCTACTCTCAACTCTATTCACAACTGGATGTTAGCTCACCAACTCATTCTGAATCCGCCAAAACTGAATTCCTCCTCCTCTCTACCTCTCTCTCACCTCCTCCTGTTCAATCTTGGATGGATCAGCTGAACCTACTCAACAACAAACCCATCATTGTCGACAGCGCTAAATCCCTAGGTGTCATTCTTGACAAAAGACTCAACCTAATCTCCCACATCAACTCTATTGCTAAGAATGCACGTTACCAGTTGCGCCTTCTATGGGGGATCCGTCGGTTCTTCCCGGAGAAAGACTTAAAAACCTTGGTACAATCTCTGGTTCTCTCAAGACTGGATTATTGCAATTCTCTTCTGACGGGCCTACCCAAATCCCACCTCTCCCTCTCAAATCCATCCTCCATTCAGCAGCTTGCTTCATTTCAGGGTCTAAGCGGAGCGACCACGTCACTCCTATCCTGTCCTCTCTTCGATGGCTTCCGATCGAGGCAAGATCTATTTACAAAACTGCCTGCATCACACACAAAGTCTTACACACGTCCTCCCCTCGTTACCTGGCGAATAAATTGAAATTGTCCGGTGGCTCTCGCCCTTCTCGCTTCTGCCTGAGCCCCCCGTCTTCAAAAGGGAAAGTTCGATGGCTCAATCCCTCTCAGGCAATGCGGTGAGAACCTGGAACTCGCTTCCCCCATTGCTCCGTGCCACCTCCTCTACCCGGATCTTCAAAGCTGACCTCAAATCTCTTCTCTTCCAAAGACACTTTCAGAACTAATACTTTCATTCTCAGGCCCCTCTAGGAAGTTCGCTCTTCATTGTAAATTTGTACTTTTTCCTGTACATTTCCTCACCCTTGCGTGCTGTGTTGGATTTTTTGTTTGTGTACCCTTCATTTTAAGTCTCCTGTTTAATTCACGCCCTCTCTACTCCCTCAAGGAAGTTCTTCCACTATAGGAAATTCTGTACTCCATGCCTATAGAAGTGCCTTCCCAGTGTGTTATGAGTGACTGCCACTTATTGCAGTATTATACCTCTATTTGTATTTTGTATCTCATGTATCATGCACACCTGTCACTTTTTCCTCTTGGAACGCATACCTCTTTTTGTATCTGGTTTGCTTGTTATTTGCACAATTGTCACCTTTCCTCATGTAATGTAACGCTTGTCTTTGTATTATGCTCACTTGTAACCTTCTCCTCATGCAATGTTACTGTTCCTATTGTGAAGCGCTCTGACACCTTCGGGTAAAGTCCGCGCTATATAAAAACGCATAAATAAATAAATAACGAGTGTGGCAGAAACACACAAGGCAGTCACAGTGAGAAAAGAAGTGAAAGAGACAGTGAATGTTTCAGACGAACTTTGGTGCGCGAGAGCACACGACGTGAAAGAGTGCTTCTCCAACCCCAGCAGACCCAGGGGCAGCAGGGACACCTCCTGGGGGTGCCCCCGCGCTCCTTCCTATCCTATTAGAATCTGTCCTACCGACCTACTCTGCTCAAGATCACACGCTCCTCCCCGAGGCGCAATGGATCGGCCTGAAGGCTGGCCTGGAGCCACAAGAGGCTGCACCCGGACTGTGCACTGGACACAAAGGTTTGGGGGGGCGGGGGAATTTGGGCGGAGTTTAAAGCAGGTGGAGGCGCGGGGTGAGGGGGGCTGTAGACAAAGGGAAAGGGGGCGGACCAGGGCGCGTCCTCCCGGGCCCAAGACTTACGTGATAGGAGGCGGCCAGGGACATTTTTTAAACTGCTCTCTGCTCTCCAATAGCAGAGGGCGGGGAGGAGACTCGGGCTGCACTCCCCAGGCCCAGCACTGCATTGTGAGAGACCGCCTCAGGCCCAGCCAAGCCCCGTGAGAGCTCTCCCGGCCCAGCCCTGTATTATGACTTTATGAGTAACCTTCAATGGACCAGCGCTGCACGGCGAGAGCTCTCTCCTGACGTAGCCCTGAGTTATAAGAGGTCTTTCTGGGTCAGTCCCTGCCTTGTGGAACACGTTTCAGGGCCCAGCCCTGAGTTATGACCAGAGCCACTGGAGTTATGCGATTTTGAGGCCGCAGCTTTTTCCTCATAATTGTGGATTTGCTCATAAGCCATTATCTGCTGAATAAACTGCTGACATCAGCGGGAAAAAAGGTTTCTGTTGATTATTTGTGTATTTCAGTGTCAAAGTTGTACTAATGACGCCAAACCTTCCGCCAGAAAATGTTAACGTGTAAAAATGGCAAAACATTGTGGTAATACTAACACAAAATGTACCGCATTATGCAGCATAATTTGCTTTTCCTTGCCACATAATTTAGTCAATCCTGCTGCATAAGTTGGGCCTCCCCTGCCGCCTACTTCCAGTGTCCTTGATTATGAGAGACTTCTCCGGGCTGTCCTTGCGTTGTGAGAAACAATCCTGGGACACCTCCTTGGTGAACCAACTCACTGGTGGCAAAACATCTATTGCACCGAAACCACCCCTGTCAGATCCAATCTGAGAAGAACAGGTCAAAGATCTGCACTGTGAGAGGCCTCCCCGAAACCAGCCCTGCACCATGAGAGCGCAGAGTTCAGGACAAACTCCGCCAACCGCCGGCGGAGCGGAGTTTACTGGCGTGCTCACCCAATGGGCCCTGAATCTCCTCTCACTTCAGCCTTTGTGTATGCTCCCCGAGATCCCAGAACCCCCTGCTCCCAGATGGCGGGGGTAGAAGACCACATGTCCCTGCATGCCATTAGTTGCGTGTTACGTCACTCTGCTTGGCGCTTCTATGCGGACACCCGGGTATATCAAAGTTTCTCCGTGCAACGCCATCTCCCTGGCAGGCAACCACGAAAGAGGCTGTTTCTCTGTTCCTGGACTCGTTCATGAAGAGAGCTGCCCACCAAGCCCTGTAAAGAGAGCTGCCCACCAAGCCGGTGACTTTCGAAGGCTCTCTGTGAAAGCACTGCAGTCCCAACTGAGGGGTGAGATTTGTTGTGTGGTGGTTTGGCGCTTGCCACGCAACGCGTAGCGCGCAGGCAAAGACGATGCACCTACAACAATGCTCGGGTAGCCGGAACTGCCCCCGAGCGGGCACGCCCCTTCTTTTATTATGCGCGCCCCGCCCGCCGGCGGGAGCGCGTGGGTGCGTTACATCCGGCGGCGGCCGGCAAACAACTAGACTGTACGCTCATTACATCCCATCCCAACTCAGTCTCTTTTCTTCAGCGGTAGGTTGGTTTCTTCACCACCTGGCATGCGTAGTCTCTTAGCCGGGAGCTGGGTCCGGGATTCTCTCTCAGTCGGTACCTTGGGTGATCACCCCGGGTAGCACCACGGGACTCCGGTTGCTCTGAGGTACTCGTCACCTTGACACCGGGGTTTCCGGGTGGCGTCTCCGGCCCAGGGTGCTCCGGTCTGGGTGCTGTCGGGGCTGACGGTGGCTCGACGTCCATTGATGGCTCACCTTGTTCCGTATCGTTTTCCCCTCTGGGGTTTTGGGTGCCTCCTGCTTCCAGGGCGGATTGAGGCTTCGGTATCTTCTTGAGCCAGGAGATGTTTCTCGTCACTCGCTCGTCTCCTCTTGCCACTGTAATCATGGTCCCCTTCATGTCAACCACTGTCCAGTGGCCTGGTTCGTACCTGGTTCGGAATTTGCTACCTGGCTTCCTGTCCTTCATGAGTACGGAGTCTCCCTTCTGGAGTTCTCTGGGTGCCGCTCTCCGGCGCTTGCTAGCGGCGAGGTTTTGCCTTCTCCTCTGCTCCGCGACATCTTCCGCGTGATAAGGGGGTGGGGCCCACCCTGGGCAGACAGGGAGCATGTCCCGGCGAACGCCGTTGAACATCAGCGCCCATGGCGTGCACTTGGTGGTACTGTGAGGGGTGCCTCTATACTCCCGAAGGAATGATTGCAGGTGGTGTTCAGGGTCTATGGCTTCCATGGTAGCGATCCGTAGTGTTTTGTTGAGAGTCCTCATGAATCTCTCCACCTCCCCGTTGGCTTGAGGCCATTGGGGGTGATGCGGCGATGCCTTATGCCGTGCTTTTGCATGAGGTCCCGGAACTCGCTCCCGTGGAAAGGGGGCCCATTGTCACTCTTGAGTTCCTCCGGGCATCCGAACATGGCAAACGTCTTCTCCAGTACAGGGGCCACCTGGGAGAACGCGGTGGAGCGAACCACTTCCACCAAAGGATATTTGGAGTGACTGTCGATCATCACTACGGTCGTCCCACGGCGTTTTCCCATGTTCTTCCGTCTGTATTGGTGCTGGTCTCTCTGCCGCACTGGTCAGCTGGCACGCTGGGCACCTTTTCACCATCTCCTCTACTTGGGTCTCCAGTCCTGGAAACCACACCTTCTCCCGCATCCGAGCCTTCATTCTTTCTACTCCTTGGTGCCCTCCGTGGGCCAATTGGGTCGCTCGGTGTTGCAGGGAGGACGGTATCACTATTCTGGACCCTCTCAGCAAAACTCCTCCTTGTGTCACGCTCAGTTCATTTCTGACCCTCCACATCTTCAGGAGGCTCTCCTTCTCCGGGCCGGCCCAGTCATTGGCCGATTGCAGGAATTGATGCCAGTGGCCTCCTTGGACGGTTGTCTGCACTTTGGACAGCACGGGGTCGCTCTCCACGGCCGCGGCGATGTCCTCTAGTGTCAATGCTTTTGGGCACGTTATCGTGGAAACCATGTCCAGGTGACACTCCAAGGCGTCGATGACTGCTTCTTCTTCTTGATCGTGGGATGGAGTAGGGTGTCTCGAGAGGAAGTCAGCGGGGTTCTTGGCGCCTGGGCGGTAAACTACCTCCATTTCGTATTGCTGGAGCCCGATGGCCCACCGCTCAATCCTCGGGGGAGGGTGCGGTGCCGATCCTCGGAATAGTGGCACCAAAGGTTGGTGATCAGTCACCATCCTGAATGGTTGGCCGCAGATGTAGAGGTGGAAATGGCGGCAAGCCCACCTGATGGCCAGGGCCTCCCTCTCGATTTGTGCGTATCGCCTCTCCGTGGGTGAGAGCGCCTTGCTGGCGTAGGCCAGGGCCGTCCACCTGCCGGGTTCTTGCTCCTGGGTTAGTACTGCCCCTAAGCCAACAGGGCTGGCATCGACGAGCACTTCCGTTTGTTTGGCCGGGTCGAAGTATACTAGGGTGGTGTGGTCTAGGAGGGCAGCCTTGATTCTTTGGAACGCTGTTTCCTCCAGGGTTCCCCACTTCCACATGGCATCGGCCCTGGTGAGGTTGCGGAGTGGTTCCGCGATGGTGGACAAATCGGGGATGAATCGGCCGCAGTATGTGGCCATCCCGAGGAAACTTCTTACTTCAGATACTGTCGCTGGGGCAGGAGCGTCCTTGATCGCTTGGGACTTTCGCGGGTCCACTTGGATTCCTTCCTGGTTGAACAGATACCCGAAGAACTCTATCTGTTTCTGAAAAAGGAGGCACTTCTCTTTGTGTAGCATGACCCCGTGGTCCCGGAGTCGCTTTAGCGTTGCCCTGAGGTGTCGGTAGTGTTCGTCAGCAGTTTCTGAGTGGATGAGGATGTCGTCACTCACGTTCAACACTCCCGGTAGGCCCGTTAGTATCTCTCTCACTGCGTCTTGAAACACCTCCGCTGCGGACGATATGCCAAAGTTGAGGCGTTTGTATCTCCGTAGGCCCAGGTGGGTACTGAACGTGGTTATGTAACGGCTCTCTTTGGCCAGGGCCAATTGGTGATAGCCTGCGTTCAAGTCTAGTTTAGAAAACCAACGGGACCCGTTGACGTCGGCCACTATGTCGTCCATCGTTGGCGTAATGTGTCGTTCCCGCTTGATGGCCTTGTTGGGTAGGCGCATGTCTATACATAGCCTGATCTTCCCTGGCTGCCTGGGCTTTTCTGCTATCACCATGGGGGATACCCATGGTGTGGGTCCCGAGACCTTTTCAATGACTCCTTGGTCCTCCAGTTTCTGCAACTCTTGTTCCACTAGTGGCCTGAGGTGGAACGGGATTCTCCTGTGCCGTAGCGACGTTGGTGGGACCGATGGGTCAATGTGGAGCTTGACGGGTGTCCTTTTGATCCGACTGAGTCCTTGGAATAAGTCTGCGAATTGATCTAGTAGCTCTTTGGTTTGGTTCGCTTGCACACTTCTCGCGAACATTACTAATCCGAGGTCTTCCGCTGCGTGGCTGCTTAGCAGGGTTTCGGCCTCTTGGTTAATGACGTGAATGTCGGCTGTGATTTCACTATCTTCTGATCGTATAGGCACTGTCATCTTGCCCCAGATTGGTAGGGGTGAATCGCTCCCATATGCGAATATCCTTGTTTTGGACGGTTTGAGCTCCGGTTTGGGTTTCAGCCGATTGTATTGTTGGATGCCCATGACATTTACTGACGCGCCGGTGTCAATTACCGCGCATACTTCTGACCCCGCGATCTTTACTGTGCACGTGGGCTGAGGCCTTCTCCGTTTCTTCAGTGCCTGTGTGAATGATACGAGATACGTTTCACCTTCGTCTTCCTCGGTTGATGAGTCTTCGGCTAGTACGAAGCTCGTTCGTCCTTTCTCCGCCCTTGAGGCGATGCTAGGGACATGCTCGATAGCTGCCTTACTAGTTTACGCACTGGCTTGGCTCCTCTGCTCTCCTTCCTTGGGCCTTTCCTCCGGCACACCGACGCGAAATGGTTCGGTATTCCACAGTTGGTGCACGTCTTCCCTTGTGCGGGGCATCTGTGGGGTGGGTGTTCCTCATGCCCGCAGTACCCGCACTGACCTCTCGGGGTCTGGGGCGGGTGGTCTCGAGGCCTGTTCTTCCTGTCCCGCGTCGTGATGGCGTCGGTTCTTTCTATTTTGACGGTCGCGCTCTTTTCGGTCGTGCGCGTCAGCGCCAAGTCCATTTCTTCAGCTCGCGCGGCTGACAAGTCATGTGACCGGGCCATGACGAGGATGTCGTTCAGAGGGATGTCAGGCTGCCGCAGGACAGGCCCCGCAGGACTTCGCTACGCACTCCTGGATCAGCTGGGCCCGAATCTCCTCCGCAGCCCTCTCGTCAGTTAGGTGGGTGCTTGCCAGCTCCCTCAGCCTTGCTTGGAATGCGTCGATCGACTCCCCATCGCGTTGTCTCGCCTGCCGTAGTTTGAACCTCTCATAGTCCCTGTTTAGTTGGGGGTCGAAGTGCGTGTTGAGCGCGGCCACCACTGCGTCGTAGTCGGCCGGGCCTCCTGTGCCTGGGAGGTGCTTGAACAGAGTGTATACTTCTTCCCCAGCGTAATGGAGTAGGAGCGAGCGCTTGACAACTCCCTCCGTCTCTCTGGTGGCTATGAAGTAGTTTTCGAGGCGGCCCAACCACGTTTTCCACCGTGGGGACGCTGTTGTGGGGTCGGCCGCTTCGCTGAATGGGGGCAGGACTCCTGTGGGCGCATGTTGGGTGACGACGCGGATCTGTGCTTGCGGGTTGTCTGGATTGTCTCCCATCCCTGCCTGGACTTGCGTAGCGTGGGCACCGATGCCTACCTGTGGCGTGGCAGGGCGACCTGTCTCCACTCCCTGGGGGTCGCTGTTGGGATGGGGTCGTGTAGTTGGACCCTGTGACACCCTCTTCCTGGCTTACGTGGCGCTGTGGCACGGCTTGTGTCTCCTGGTTGGCTGGGTGTTGGGGTAGCGCTCTGGTGCGTGCACTGGGCCTGCTGGGCCTGTGTGAGCAGGATGAGGGTGGGGGCTGCTGTCCTTGTGTGTCCCCTCTGTGGCTGGGAAAATTTTTGCCTTACCGGCAGTCTGGATCCGTGGGCGCTTGCGCTGCTGGTGGCCTGGTGCTGCAGAGCCTCGTTGGGGCAGGCGCGTCGTGGGCGGTGGTCGCGTGGTGGCAGACCATGCGGTGCCGGTAGTTGTCGTGGCCAGGTAATCCTCCTGGTTGGTCCGCGATGACATGCAGGGCAGGAGCGTGGGTACCGCTCCCCCTCGTCGCCAGTGTTGTGTGGTGGTTTGGCGCTTGCGCGCTGCGCGTAGCGCGCAGGCAAAGACGATGCACCTACAACAATGCTCGGGTAGCGGAACTGCCCCGAGCGGGCACGCCCCTTCTTTTATTATACGCGCCCCGCCCGCCGGCGGGAGCGCGTGGGTGCGTTACATCCGGCGGCGGCCGGCAAACAACTAGACTGTACGCTCATTACAAGATTGGCTACAGACACAAGTAGGTGTGGGCATTTGAATTTCTGTCCTTTCAGTTGTTGTGCAAAAGGCTGTATTGGAGCGAGGCTTAAAGTTCCCTTTCCACATCTTTGCATTCTTTGCACTGTGTTCCTCTGTTCACGCTTTGTATCTGGTGTAACTAATTAGATTGTTTCCTTTTTACGTGGTCTGTTTTTGTAGAAGTGCGTGTTTGTGCCAGATGCGTGAGGTAACAATTGCAGCGGGGTTTAAAAAAATTAAATAACCCCTTTACTTTGTTGGTGCAAAGGAGGGATGTGGAAAGAATGCTGTGTGTCATGGGGGCACACGCAGGCGTTTCATGTGTTCAGAGACCGCTTTGTACGCTGCCGAAAGGGTTGCATCAAGTCAGCATTAACCTCGCTTGGCCAGTATCTGTGCTGTATAATAATCCTACAAGCCCTACAAGCCCCTCCCACCCCGGGTGTTGCGCCACCAGGCATCTTGGTGATAGGTTCTTAGCAGCGGCACCGAACTGGAGAAGCCTTCCGGGCCCTGTGAAGAGATGTTCTCCCCATCCAAGTGTGCCCATCCTTGAAGGGCCGCCTGCGGACATATCACCGGCAGGAGACCTGACTGAGTCTGGCTCTGAAATGCACTGATTTAGGAACATAAACACTTTAATATTTAAAAACAGCGCCCCCAGTGGCCATCTGCTGGCAGGTGCTGTTTTCTAGGCTGGTTTTCACAATGCCCGAACATTTGTCCATGGGCGCCACACAAGCCCCAGAGCTGAAAAATAAAAAGGAAATAAAGCTTATTACCATTTTGTTTTTCAGCAACCAACCTGTGCAGAACCGAGCGTCAGGAGAGGGCGGGGCCAGTGCTGCCGAGTGGCAGCAGCAGGGAGCTGTGCGCTTTAAAATGCGCATGTCTCTTTGGCCAGCCTGGCATGCACATTTTAAAGTTCCCTAACCCAGTTGTTTTAGACAGCTGGGTTAGAGAAAACACGGGCCTCCAGTGCTCTTAAGAGCACTGAGAGAGCCTGCTCTATCCAATCCTGGTGCTACTCTCATGCTGTGAGAGCAGCGCCAGGATTGGGTAGTGCAGTTTCCTGGCCCGGAGCTTCCAGGAGGAGAGAAGACACCCGAGGGAGAACGACATTGCGCGGCAAGTTAAACAGGTACGTCAATTATTCTTTTTTAGTCTGTCCCCCCACCCCACCACCCTTGGTACAAGCCAGACACCACTGCATTTGTCTTTACTCAGTTATGTGCTTAAAACATTCAAGATAAGTGTGTGGTTTGCATGTTTGTTTCAGTTCTAACTGGGCCTGTATCTCAATCTTGAGCCCCACCTGCAACCACCGGCAAAAGTTAAGCACTGGTGGTGCAGCACCGTTTGCTCGTCGGCACCGCGCTGCAAGCCTTTAGCTGTCTGAAGCATTGACAATACTTGTGCTACACAGGATTGCTTTTAACCTTTGATCCACTGAAAGAAAATGCACAGCAGGGTTTCGAATTTCGATGGTAAATGTGCGGATGGTCAGCAGGTTAAAAATGACACCTGCGGGGACCATACCGAATGACTTCAGAAGACTGCCAGCTTGACACCTAATACATTTTGGGTTCGTCCGCACGCTTCCAGCTGGATTTAGATAATGCCCGCCTAGCTCTAATCTTTACAAGGTTACCTTATTGCTTGGAGTTTGAGCACGTTTCGAAGCGGCGGATAAGGGCGAAGGGTTAAAAGACTTTCAGACACAATCATTCATAATCACAACAAATATTCATGGCTTCCTTGTGGAGGAGGCTCGCTCAGCAGCTATTGACAGTGATTAATGCTCTTTTCAGCTTTGTTAGGGGTGGCCGAGCAAATACTCCGCCCGTAACTCCACGGAATTCCGCGGAGTGAAACTCAGCGAATTCTGCCCAGGCCTACAGATGCGCCAGCTTGAAACGGCAAGTATGTGGGCAAGTTGTGTTAGTCCCCTCACTGTCCATGGGAACCAAAAAAAAGTCCCAAACTTTGGCCCTTTCAAGCTGTCCCATCTGGCAGTGCCAGAGTGCCCGAAAGACCAGTTTGTGTATCAGTTGCGGCTGCAGAATGATAAACATCTCATGTGGAAACATATAGCATACTGGGAGCAGAGATAGGGCAGACAGATCCCCAAACACAATGGGGGAAGCTGGGCCAAGGGAATAATTCAGTTACAAACAGGGAAAGAAACTATAGACCTGGTATGGTCGACACTATACTCCGCATCGCCTCAATCGTATGTACTCAAAGGTCAGCCCAAATTGCTAGAGGGGCTGCGACGCAATAGGGGGTGCCCTGCACATATGGTGGTGTTGCATAAGTTACGACTTTGGAATAACTCTACAAGGTGTGCTTTCCCACACACAGATGAACTTGGTCCGTTGCAATCGATGAATGTGAAAGACAGGTTATTGTAGCCCCACAAGACACTATTCATTGTGTAACTGAAATAGAAGTATTGCTTTTGGGTTACTAACAATCCAGTAAAGGGACCAGGGGCACCTTGGTAACAGTAAAAAACCTTATTTCGTTATTCACAGCATCCCACACACACTTGCATTAAGAAGAATGGACACTTTTAAGTACAAAGTATTTATTACTGCAGGAACAATCTGTTTCTCAGTGTTCACAGAATATTATAAAACCAGCAAGAAGGCACATTATAAATAACGAGAATAAATTGAACATTACTAACATAGCTAAAAAGTCATTTAGAATCTCCTCTAGAACCTAGCACCCAAACATCTACTTCTATGCGCTATATTGAGAGAGCATGGATGGCAGAGCAACTTGCAGTCTAGAGTTTCCTAGGGAGAAGAAACCCACTGAATTCCTTGTTGGCAGCAAAGGCTGTCTTTATAAGTGGAGGCATGAAGACCGTGTTCCTCAACAAAAGGCAAACATTCACTGCGGTCTTCATCCGGGAATCAGCTTTATTGGCTTCAGGCAAGATGTGGCATCTGCGCAGTGAGAAGTGTGCTGACAGTATGTGAGACCGTCTTTGGCAGAATCTCGGGCGATAATCTGGGCGAAGGACCTCTCCTGACTAGTGGTCAAGTGGTAGTCCTTGTATATTAAATCTTTTCAGAAATTTGAAATTGTGACATAAGTTTAGGAATGTCTGACATAGATTATGTGCATCAAGGTGTGCATCCTTATGAACATATACCATAAAAGGTCATAAATTCAGACTACATTATTTCAGCTAAATGTATGTGTGTGTTCTCATTCAACCTTGACCTGTTGAAATGTAGGCATTTGACCCATACAAATGTTGCATCAAGAATTGTATCAATGTCATTGATCGAATGGCTTGAAACTTTCATATTTCTAAGAAAGATAAGTCAGGCGACATCTGCGTCTAATGGCAGACATGGCAATGCCTCTGCATAAATCAGGGAACATGGGGACTTTCACTGTCTAAGTCTGAGAACATGGCAACCTCTATTATCCAAGATGGAGTCGGGCCTACATAAGATGGAGTCGGACCTTAGGGGCTTTACGTCAGTGGGAATACACCAAAGTACGGGAATTCTAGAAGGAGGTGGCCATCTGTATTCAAAATGTCTTGGGCTACCCGCTCCCCATAAAACGTCAAACACTGCTTTTAGGCCTTAGGTCAGAAGTATGTGATGGTGTGAAAAAATATGAATGGTACATGGTACTATAATATACAGGAGCGGCAAAACTGGCCATAGCACTCAACTGGAAACGAGTGGATCCACCTCGATATCTCAATGGTACCACAGTTTATGGAATATGCTAGCGATGGAGCGGTTGTGTAGTAATATATAAAATGTATGCATGAAATGTGAAAGAATGTGGTATATATGGGTCAGGGTTTGACTAACGCAATGTGCTCACCGAGATGGAGAGCTGTGGGACTCTTTCAATGAGGGAGGGAACTGTCTTGGTATGACTTTTCATGTGATGATTTGGCAGGGGGGGAAGGTAGGGGGATGGGGGTTCAAGATCTTTAAGGATGCAGCTTGGAGGGAAGAGTGAAAATTAATGGTGTTCAAATCCACTATCTGCCTGGAGGCTACTGGATTTTAGGGGCGAGGAGGGGTTGGGTTCTTTGGTTTTAAAAAAAATTATTTTGTTAATATATTTCTATGTACTCAAGGAAGGTGAAGGAAAATAAACAGATATGTGTAGTTTAGATCTACATGTAGCAACTCCCGGCATGAAAATGTGACTCAACCATGTGTTTTATAAAAGGACAACAAATAGATGTTTGACAAAAAAAGAAGAGATGGAAAATGTTTGGAATTCTGAGTTTCGATTTGGAATAACTCGAGCTGTGAAATCATTGTGATGTAAAGGTGAATTGATAGTGGATCAATATGTTTGCAACAAAGACTAAAACAGTCTGTTCGCCAGATCTGCAGCATATTTAAAAATGTCCCTGTGACACAAGCATGAAAGTCGGGGCAGTCCCTTGAATCACCTGTCCCTGTGACTCAAGCATGAAAGTCTCTCGACTGACCTGTGTAAGAAAGTGCCCTCTTTTTGCATAGTTGCCCCCACTTTTTGCTAAACTGCTGATGTACTTTGACTGAGTGTGCCCTGGGTTCCTGCCAAACAGGTACCCAGGGCCTATGTTCTTTCTCTAAACTGCATAGAAAACAAAACCCAATTGGCACTCTTTGGAAACAGGTCAGTCCCTTGTAAATGGTACCACAGGTACCAATGGCACTGAGGCCAGGGAAGGCCTCTAAGGGCTGCAGCACTTATTGTGCCACCCTTAGAGGCCATGTACCTTTACACACACACACACTGCCTTTGCAGACTGCGTGTTTTGGTGTAGAACAAAGTGAAGAGTCGACATGGCACACATCCCTGTGTACCATGCCTACAACCCACTGCCCTGGCATAGGTCAGCCACCCCTCTAGCTGGGTGCACTATTCCAGTGGTGAGGGTACACGTGCACGAGCCCTGTACCCCTACAGTGTCTAAGCCAATTCTTAGACATTGTAAGTGCAGTAATGCCATTAAGAGTATATGGTGTTGGGAGTTTGTCATTACGAACTCCACAGTACCATAATGGCTTTACTGAAATCTGGGAAGTTTGGTATCAAACTTCTCAGCACATTAAACCCACACTGATGCCAGTGTGGGATTTAATGAAAAATGCACACAGAGGGCATCTTAGAGATGCCCCCTGAAAAACGACCTAACACTAGTGTCCTGGCTGAGTAGCTGCTCGCCAGCTGCCACCACCAGACATGTTTCTGGACCCCTGGGTCGAGAGCCTGCTGCTCTCTGGGGTCTGAAACAATGCACATCCTGGTGCGAGGTGCCAAGCCTCCTCCCCAGGATAGGCAGGGTCCACGAAGGGGAAGCTTCAAAGGCTCGCCGCCTTTGTGAGCTTCCCCAGGCCTTTGCTGCTCCCAGCAACTGGCCCCCACCGGTTCTGACCCCCACTTTGGGCGGGAAAATCGGCGGGAAAACCAAGTGAGGAAGGGAGGTGTGCCCACCTTTGCCAACCCCACCCCTCAGGTGGGAAGGCGAGGTGAAGCACAACTCTCAGTCCCCGCCATCTTGCAGATGGGGGGACCCAGCCAACCAGAGTGAGGCACATGCCCCCCTCCCACTGGAGGGTGGCATAATAGGGGGTGCACCCACCCCAAGGAAGGGACCCATTGGTCCCAACCTTTACTTACCTGTAACGCCCCTAAATTTAGTATTTAGGGGCAACCCTGAACCTTGCCTCCTCAGACAAGAACTGACCAAGAAGAAAAGAAGAAGGACCGAAGAATCCGTGCTAAAGCTAAGAAGAGGACGCCCACCGACTTGGCCCCAGCCCTACCGGCCTGTCCCCACCTCGAACTTGCAGAAGTGAAATCCCAGTGTGTCCTGCAGCCAGCAACCTCAAGAACCCCGAGGACCTGCCTTCCACAAGAAAGACTTTGTCTCCCGTGAGCACCGGATTTGTTCACCTACAGACTCTGGCCAAATCCGTGAGTCTTCACCACTCTGCACCCGACGCCTACGGCCCGAGTTCAAGTGGCCCAACACCACGAGGAGGTCTCCCCGGCGATCCTGACCTGAGATCTGGTGATCTCTGACCTGCGTCGAATCTCCAAGCGAAGCCCACAGCCTCTTTCTGGAGGAACCCCCCGACCACGACCGGCGCTGGTAAGGAAAACTCGACGCGTAAAGACACCCCTGCACCCGAAGTCCCACGGCCTTGGGTGGCTCAACCGACGGTGTCCCAGCATCCACAGGCATCCCAACTTACCTCTCCAACCAGTCGTCACCTCCAGAAGATCTTCGTCCCCGAGCCTGCAGTCTTTGTTGCAACCGGAGAATCCCCATTGAAATCAACAGAGCATCCAACGCCAAAACAGCACCCTGCACTCAGCCGCCCCTGCGCCGCTGCGGGTGTACTTTGGGTGCTAACTCGGATCCCCCTTTGCCCTGAGCCTAACACCAGGAGCTTTGCTCCCACAACCCTGTGGCCTGCTCGGGAGCAGCCACCAATCGGAGGCCCCCTATCCACCTTTGGATAACGTTGGGCCTCAGCACTCTGCACCCGGCCGCCCTAGTGCCGCTGAGGGTGTTTCAAGGGTGCATTCTTGACCCTGGGGGAACCCTGGTTCTACCCCCAGAATACCAACTCTCACAAATAACTACTTACCTGTAAACCGATCTCTGTTTTTCTCCATAGGTTTGCATTGATTGCTTTTTCCCAAAAATTGTTCTAAGTGTGGAGTTGGTTTGTATGGAACATTGACCAAACTGCAAATGTACTAAAAGTGATTTACTTACCTTTTGTCTAGGAGATGTCTCAGTGTGATATCTAGGCATATCACACGGATTAGCAAAAGTAATCTGAAAAGTAATCCAATAAGTAATGTGTAAAGTAATCTACAAAGTAACTGAAAAGTAATTTCAAAACAGTAACCTACCTGTAATTCATTCAACAGCATTTGAACCTGATTTCAATCGTAAAACAGTGCATAAGATTCTGCAAAGTATTTATTTCACTTACCGGGCTTGGCTTGGTTCTAGAAATAAAATAACTAAATAAGATTTTTATACAAATCAAATTGGTCTGAGTGCAGTCTTTGAGTGGGTGACATCATTTGCTGATTGAGTGTGTACAAGAAGTGCTTAACACAACCCTCCGATAAAGCATTACTGCTCGCCCACACTACCACAAATAGAGAGTAAGGTGCTATCTACTTTTATCTCTGCCTACCTTTGGGGTTCCACTGGACTCTGTGCACACTATACCTCATTTTGGTATAGTATATACAGAGCCAGCTTCCTACAACCTGTCCTTGTGACACAAGCATGAAAGTCTCTCGACTGACCTGCCCCTGTGACACAAGCATGAAAGTCCGGGACAGTCTCTCGATTGACCTGTCTGTGTGACACAAGCATGAAAGTCTCTCGACTGACCTGTCCCTGTGACACAAGCATGAAAGTCTCTCAACTGACCTGCCCCTGTGACACAAGCATGAAAGTTCGGGGCAGTCTCTTGAATCACCTGTCCCTGTGACACAAGCATGAAATTCTCTCCACTGACCCGTCCCTGTGACACAAGCATGAAAGTCTGGGGCAGTCCCTCAGCTGACCCATCCCTGTGACACAAGGATGAACGCCCGGGTGACCTTTACCTGTGAAACAAGCATGAAAGTCTGGGGCAGTCTCTCAACTGACCTGCCTCTGTGATACAAGCATGAACGACTGGGACAGTCTGTTCTCTTGAATGACCCGTCCCAGTGACACAAGCATGAAAGGCTGGGGCAGTCTCTTCTCTTGAATGACCCGTCTCTGTGACACAAGCATGAAAGGCTGGGGCAGTCTCTTCTCTTGAATGACCTGTCCCTGTGACACAAGCATGAAAGTCTGGGGCAGTCCCTCAGCTGACCCATCCCTGTGACACAAGGATGAACGCCCGGGTGACCTTTACCTGTGAAACAAGCATGAAAGTCTGGGGCAGTCTCTCAACTGACCTGCCTCTGTGATACAAGCATGAACGACTGGGACAGTCTGTTCTCTTGAATGACCCGTCCCAGTGACACAAGCATGAAAGGCTGGGGCAGTCTCTTCTCTTGAATGACCCGTCTCTGTGACACAAGCATGAAAGGCTGGGGCAGTCTCTTCTCTTGAATGACCCGTCTCTGTGACCCAAGCATGAAAGGCTGGGGAAGTCTCTTCTCTTGAATGACCCGTCTCTGTGACACAAGCATGAAAGGCTGGGGGCAGTCTCTCAACTGACCTGTCCCTGTGACACAAGCATGAAATTCTCCCAACTAACCTGCCCCTGTGACACAAGCATGAAAGTCCGGGGCAGTCTCTTGAATCACCTGTCCCTGTGACACAAGCATGAAATTCTCTCGACTAACCTGCCCCTGTGACACAAGCATGAAAGTCCGGGACAGTCTCTCGACTGACCTGTCTGTGTGACACAAGCATGAGAGTCTGGGGCAGTCTCTCCACTGACCCATCCCTGTGACACAAGCATGAAAGTCTGGGGCAGTCTCTCCACTGACCTGTCTGTGTGACACAAGCATGAGAGTCTGGGGCAGCCTCTTCTCTTGAATGACCTGTCCCTGTGACACAAGCATGAAAGTCTGGGGCAGTCCCTCAGCTGACCCATCCCTGTGACACAAGGATGAACGCCCGGGTGACCTTTACCTGTGAAACAAGCATGAAAGTCCGGGGCAGTCTCTCAACTGACCTGCCTCTGTGATACAAGCATGAACGACTGGGACAGTCTGTTCTCTTGAATGACCCGTCCCTGTGACACAAGCATGAAAGGCTGGGGCAGTCTCTTCTCTTGAATGACCCATCTCTGTGACACAAGCATGAAAGGCTGGGGCAGTCTCTTCTCTTGAATAACCCGTCTCTGTGACACAAGCATGAAAGGCTGGGGCAGTCTCTTGACTGACCTGTCCCTTTGACAGAAGCATGAAAGGCCGGGTGACCTGTCCCTGTGACACAAGCATGAAAGTCTGGGGGCAGTCTCTCGACTGACCTGTCCCTGTGACACAAGCATGAAAGGCCGGGTGACCTGTCCCTGTGACACAAGCATGAAAGGCCGGGTGACCTGTCCCTGTGACACAAGCATGAAAGGCCGGGTAACCAGTCCTTGTGACACAAGCATGAAAGGCTGAGGCAGTCACTTGACTGACCTGTCCCTGTGACACAAGCATGAAAGTCTGGGGCAGTCTCTCAACTGACCCGTCGCTGTGACACAAGCATGAAAGGCTGGGGCAGTCTCTCGACCACTGTTCCCAATAAGGTGCGCGCATGCGCGCGCGCGCACCTCTGTTACCTGGAGCGTGCAGTGCTGTGTGTGGAGCGCGCCCACACACAGCTCATCCCGCGAGAGCGTTCGCGCCGCTGCTTTTAAAAAGCGAGCGTCGCAAAAAACTGGTGTTTCCTGGTTGCGGAGAGTGGCGGAATAGATTGACTTCAATAGAAGACGAGGGAGCGGCAAGTAAGTCTTGGGCACTTGCTTTCTTCTTTTGCATGTAGAGCCCGGCTGCGGTGCATACTGTGTGCTTTTGTTTAAGTATTCATGTTAATTGCAGCACCGTCACGAGCTGCGATTAACATGAATACTTTAAACAAAAGCACACAATCTGCTCACAGCCGCGCTTTAGTAACAAAAGAAATTCAGCAAGTCTACAAACACGGCGTGTAAAGCTCACGCCGTGTTTGTAGACTTGCTGAATTTCTCTTCTTAACAGAGCTGGGCTGCAGGGTGATTGTGTGACTTTGTTAAAGTTTTCAGGTTAATTGCAGCTCCAGACGGGCGCTGCGATTAACCTGAAATCTTTAACAAAGGCCCACAATCACCCCACAGCTGCGCTCTATTAAGAAAAGAAATGCAGCAACTCTACAAACACGGCGTGAGCTTTACACGCCGTGTTTGTAGACTTGCTGAATTTCTCTTCTTAAAAGAGCGCAGCTGCGGGGTGATTTACACTTTTTAAACTTTTCTGTGCTTGGCATAGTGTGCCACCCGACTTGTATTTTCCTGTTTCTGTTATTTCATCCAGATATGATACAACAAGTAACATCATACCTACAAGTCAGACTATTGGCTTTGTAAGTGGTTGCTAGTTGCATAAGATAAATAAGCAGCAACTATGGCTTGTATAAATTAAATCCATCTGAATTTGAAAACAGCGAAACTCTCCAGCCATCTTTCTAGTTGTGATGAGGCTGCCAATGACAGAGACTTTCTTGAGTGTCTGTTATGGTCACGCTGGTAGTACAGTTTTAACAACCCCTTTAGACAAAATGTGACATTTTAACAAGAAGCAGTTTGACTGTTAATGAGATCTCCTTTTTGTACTTGCATAAATTACGGCAAAAGGGGGTGATCTTCTGTACAAAACTCAGCTCTGAAGTTCATCAGGTTAAGCAGACTGTCTTGTGATAGGAGCTTGCCATACATCTAGTAGTGCAGGTTCCGTACTGTGGTTGGGACAGAAAAGTGACTGATGGGAATTCAACAGTTGGCTTGTTTCTAAATATTGTTCAAATTGTAGGGTGATTATTCTTTCCAGGTTTAATGGGGTCAGAGGAAGGAAGAAAGGGGAAATGTATGTGGTATTTCTTTATTTTTTTAATGTAGGTGCTCATTATGGCAAGTCTTAAGAATAGACGAGATGAACCTTGACCCAGTGAGACACTGATGATGGTAACAGTAGTCTCGAGCAGTGGAGGAGCAGAGTCTTTTTTAAGGTCTTATTTATTGTTCTATTATTGTCTTGAGAAACTGACATCTAGAAAGAGTGTGTTTTTTATGCATGATGAGCTGTGACCTGAGCATTCCACGGGACTAGGTGATGTACCAGTGCAGTGATGGTGCAGGTTTTCACAGATCTCTTGTCAGCGTTGTAATGTTGGTCTAAGTTTGTATTTTTTCAAGGATTTGAAAGTTGCATGGCAGTTCAGTCATCACTTTTCTCACCTATAACAGCCTCTAAGCGCACTTCCCACTCTAAGTCATCCCGTTTCACTTCATCTGAAAGTTTTCTTGTTAATTGCAGCTCCAGACGGGCGCTGCGATTAACCTGAAAACTTTAACAAAGGCACACAATCACCCTGCAGCTGTGCTCTATTAAGAAAAGAAATGCAGCAACTCTATAAACATGGCGTGCAAAGAACACGCCGTGTTTGTAGACTTGCTGAATTTCTCTTCTTAATAGAGCTGGGCTGCGGGGTGATTGAGTGACTTTTTAAACTTTTCTGTGCTTGGCATAGTGTGCCGCCTGACTTGTATTTTCCTGTTTCTGTCATTGCATACAGATATATGATACAACAAGTAACATCATACCTACAACAAGTCGGACTATTGGCTTTGTCAGTGGTTGTTAGTTGCATAAGATAAATAACAGCAACTATGGCTTTTATATAATATTGAAAAAGCTTCCACTTAAAGCCTGGTGACACCACGACAATGTTGCTGCCCCTGAGTTTCAAAAAGAGAAGGGAAGCAAGTGTTAGTGAAGAGAATACTCCCGACATATGGATCAGTCATTTACACACTTGCAGCTGCCATCTGCTCAGACCTGCATCTTGGCAAGATTCAAAATCTTGGCAAGGCCTAACCAGCCTTCCACCCTTCTTAGTTCGTTCAAGTGAGCACGGTTACATAGAGCGAGCGTTTAGAAATGACAAGATGGCGAAAAAGGCTCCTTATAGAACCCCAACGTCGATATGCAGAGACGCTACTTCTGAAGCCTTGCCATACTACACTCGCTGTGTTCTCTGACATATCTTTTGTCCTTTTTTCTTCCACTCCCCAGCTGCTCTCGCCGTCTCCTTCTCTTCTTTTTCCTCTTCCTCATATCTGTCCCACTCCACGTTTACCCACTTTCCCCTTCTCCCCATCCCATTCTTGTCTCCAATTCCCTCTCGCTGCCTGTTCTGTGCTTTCTCTCTTACCGGTTTTCCATTCTCCATTCTCCCTCCCAGTTCTCCAAACCCTCTGGCTGCCTTTCTCTTCCCGTCCCTCTCTTACCAATTTCTCCATTACCCCCTTCTCCATTTCTCGTCTTTGCACCCTGACTTTTGTTCCTCTCTCCCCCATTAAATCCTATTTCTCACTAGTATCCTTTCATTTTCCTTCTGGCTGCTATGTTACAATTTTGAAAACACATATTACTATCCCTGAATATTAGATGGAATTTGGACCAGTGTGCCTCTGCAGTGTCGGTGACCTGGCCAAAAAGGACATGAAAAAGCTGAAATTGGATCATAAATCCAAAGCTGTTCTGATCAGGGGCCCCAGAAATAAGTTTGGCCCAGGGCCTTCAAAATCCTTAAGATGTCCCTGTGCATTTGTTAAAGTTTTCATGTTAATCGCAGCACCCATCATGAGCTGCAATTAACACGAAAACCTTAACAAATGCACACAATCACCCCGCAGCCCAACCCTATTAAGAAAAGAAATGCAGTAACATAGCTGCCAAGGTTTCAAATTGCAATGTGGGACGTTTTCATAATTTCACTGTAATTATTAGTGCCATTTGAACAGGGCCGGCTTTAGTGCTGGTGGTGCCTGGTGTGACAATGTTTGTTGGCGCCCCAATGACCACCTCCGCCATGGATACTCTCATTACCAACCTTTAACAGTGCCCCTCAAGTTTCCATAACCCCTCTCTTTCATATTTATTTTGTTTAATAGCGCCACTCATACCAGTGTAAGGTGTTAAGCACTTTACATCGCATACACATTACACAGAGACACTGAATCATAGTGTGTAAATCAATGTATAGGAAATGTTACAGGCAGCTGTAAATTTAGTTTCCGGAAGGGCAGGGTAAGAGAAAATGATAATCAAAAGCGGTGCTAGATTTGGAATACTTGGGCAGTATATTAAGGAGAAAAGCTGGACTAATGTGATGTTCCCCCAGCCTGACACCAAAACAGGTCTCGTCTAGGGCTGGTGTGTTGAATCAAGCCCTGGGTTGTGATATACAACAGGCCCTTCGAGGGCAGGATGTGGAAGAAAGGCAAAGGCCACAGGAGACAAAATGGCCGTTCCTGAGCAGGGGAAGATCCATGTTAAGCCGACTGCATTTTGTCTAGGTTTGTGCTATAGAAATACCATATACATACATATTCATACCATATACATACAATATAGGACATGGGGGATTGTAGTTTTGCATGCTTGAAACCCCTGTGCGCTATGGGCACATAGAAGTGTGGCCTCCTCGGCCCCCCTCCTGGGAGGGTCAATGTTGCACCTGAGTAGCTGTCACCAGTTTTCAAATGAAGCTCCCCGAAAGTAGAATATAAGCTGACCTGGTTATCCCATTGCAACAGGGCTGTGTAGTGCCTCTAATTAACCTGCAGCAACTGTGCTGGTGCTCTGCATGACATGGAAAGGCTTTCTACTTCCATCTGGAACTAATTGGCAATGAATCTCTGCCTTACGGCCTTTTTAGGTTTAGCCTGGGCAGCGCATGTGCTGCTCTGCGAGGCATGCTGTGTTCAGGTATGGAATACAAGCTCCGCCCATTTCCTGCCCCCTTCTTTTCAATAGACACACAATTGATGGACGGAATGCAGAACAAATCAAAACATCCACCCCCAGTCAAGAGATTAAAGGGTTAAATCCATCATTCTTTTGCTCACCATGCCACCCCAGTTAAGACCTGGCCATATGCAAATCAGTCTTGACCCTGTGCCTCATGGGAACAGTCCAGCCCAAACTGCCAAGCCAGGTCCTCCCTGGACCGGAAACAAGCATCCTAGGACCGGTTTCGGAGTTTTACCCCTCATCAGCCAGGATAGCTTGAATCCAGTGGCACCTTGAGCCCGGGACCCACGTCTGGGCATACCCGGCGCACTTAGGGCGAGAAAGCAAAAGACACACAATTGATGGAACGGAATGCAGAACAAATCAAAACATCCACCCCCAGTCAAGAGATCTGGGTTAAATCCATCATTCTTTTGCTCACCATGCCACCCCAGTTTAGACCTGGCCATATGCAAATCAGTCTTGACCCTGTGCCTCATGCGAACAGTCCAGCCCAAACTGCCAAGCCAGGTCCTCCCTGGACCGGAAACAAGCATCCTAGGACCGGTTTCGGGGTTTTACCCCTCATCAGCCAGGATAGCTTGAATCCAGTGGCACAGTGAGCCACGTCTGGGCATACCCGGCGCACTTAGGGCGAGAAAGCAAAAGACACACAATTGATTGACAGAATGCAGAACATCCACCCCAGTCAAGAGATCTGGGTTAAATCCATCATTCTTTTTCTCACCATGCCACCCCAGTTTAGACCTGGCCATATGCAAATCAGTCTTGACCCTGTGCCTCATGGGAACAGTCCAGCCCGAACTGCCAAGCCAGGTCCTCCCTGGACCGGAAACAAGCATCCTAGGACCGGTTTCGGGGTTTCACCCCTCATCAGCCAGGATAGCTTGAATCCAGTGGCACAGTGAGCCCGGGACCCACGTCTGGGCATACCCGGCGCACTTAGGGCGAGAAAGCAAAGACACACAATTGATGGAGCGGAATGCAGAACAAATCAAAACATCCACCCCCAGTCAAGAGATCTGGGTTAAATCCATCATTCTTTTGCTCACCATGCCACCCCAGTTTAGACCTGGCCATATGCAAATCAGTCTTGACCCTGTGCCTCATGCGAACAGTCCAGCCCAAACTGCCAAGCCAGGTCCTCCCTGGACCGGAAACAAGCATCCTAGGACCGGTTTCGGGCTTTTACCCCTCATCAGCCAGGATAGCTTGAATCCAGTGGCACAGTGAGCCCGGGACCCACGTCTGGGCATACCCGGCGCACTTAGGACGAGAAAGCAAAAGACACACAATTGTTCTTTTTGCATTGGTCACCCCGAGTGGGACTGGTATGCTCAGACGTGGGTCCCGTGCTCTCCATGCCACTGGAGTCAAGCTATCCTGGCTGATGAGGGGTGAAACCCCAAAACCGGTCCTAGGATGCTTGTTTCCAGTCCAGAGAGGACCTGGCTTGGCAGTTCGGGCTGGACTGTACCCATTGGGCGCAGGGTCAGGACTGATTTGCATATGGCTGGGTCCAAACTGGAATGGCATGAGGAGCAAAAAAACGATGGATTTAGTCCCAGATCTCTGTACTGAGGTGAATGTATGACATTGTTCTGCATTCTGTGCATCAATTGTTCTTTTTGCATTGGTCACCCTTCTTTTCAATAGGCTCCTGTTACTGTCCTTTCGTAATCATTGCTTTTGATTGATAAATAGGCTTAGTAGTCCCTCCTTGGTACCTCCTTGTCTGCATTTGTAACCTCCCATAAGGACTGGACTTTTTACTTGTGTTGTTACACGGTCTGCTTTATCTAGTCTGTGAGCACTATTTCCTTCAATGATTCTTTAAGTACCTACGACGTGCTTTCCTACAAGGCAGCATGCCACCCACTTTTATATTTTTAACAGTAATGGCTTCGGGTCCGCATTAACGATAGCGGCTGAGCTTCTTTATGTATCTCATTTGCAGCGCGGTCCGCTTTAACTATAGGGGCCAGGCTTATTTATTTATTTAATTTGCAGGGCTGCCCGCTTTAAGTATAGCGGACGCTCTTTTTTATTTATTTAATTTGCCAGCACGGTCCGCTTTAACTTTAGTGGCCATGCTATAGAACCTTTGTTTATTTATTTTTTGGGTGAAAGCGCCCCATACCGCGATTTCACTTAAATGTTGGCCTCGCCCCTTTATTTCGACGCTGCTCACTGTAACCTGAATATGGCTAGCAGTGTCTAAAGAGAGGGACGCAGCCACCATTAAAGTGGTCTCGCATTTGTGAGAGTTTGAGCTATTGGCATTATAAATAACAATGCCTTATATATGTGTTATCTTTTTAAAAAAACACATAAATAAACGGCAGTGTGATTGACAATGCCAATAGCTGGGTCTGGTGGCTCAGTGGACTAATGCATCTACTGCAGGAGCCTGTGTTCGACCTCATGGTCATGGGTTCAAATCCCGGCGGGTCTACTAAGCCTTTCATCCATCTGAGGTCGATAAAATGAGTACCATTGAGTTTGGTAACAATAAACATCTGTTATTCAGCACCAAGATACCTACGGGTGAATGTGCGCTTTACAAATACATATGTTATGTTAATAGCTTAAACTCTTCCAAATGCAAGACCTATTGCATTGAAAATGCTTGTTACTAAACAGTTGTCTGGAGTGACAAAAAAGCATCCAGCACGAGGAGCCGGTGAAGAGTTCAGGACCCCCCGCCCGACTTTCCATTGACCAAGCATGCTGCTTGAGGAACGGACAGGCAATATGTGGAACAGAACAGCATGCAGGCTTTCTTTCTTCCCAACAAGTTTATTTAGCTCAGAACTTTTGAAGTGTTCCCTGGAGGACAGCTCAGCAGCTACTGCCTTCAAAGGAACACTGCATGAGGCTGTACATTCAAACATTCTGTTCATTAGGATCCTAACAAGCCTTAAAGCAATCAACGCATGAAAATTAACATAAGAGAAAGTGGTTTATGTATATGGAATTAAAGACTTGAACAGAACAAGGAAATAGGAACATTCAACATAATGTGATCATTGTACATCATCACATTATCGCTGACATTTTCTTAAGCATACAGGATGTCTCGTAGATCTCTGTAATGCACAACTCCTATAATTTCCTTGAGTTACTCTTCTTCCAGAATCCTCACTCTTTGCAGTCAAACCACCACCGCTTTTCCATATATCATACGACTTCCTAGTCTTGACCTGTGAGACTCTCCATTAATGTCTTCACTCGTCATCAACATTCAGCCTTTGCAACCATGCTCGTACTCTTCCCCCTCATTTGCATCTACTTCGAATGTGCCTTCCTTTTCATACCGTGCCGCTCACATTAAATTCTTTCTTTGTCCAGTCTCCAACTCCACCCACTTGTCATTGGCACATATGACCCCGTAGGTATGGCCCTTTAAATTTTGACAATGTACAGGATACCTTTCCAAATTTAACCATGACTCAATCACCCTTCTCATTTGGTTCCATGACAGAATATCATGGAAAACAATATTGATTCATTAAAATATATTCAAAGCTATATTGATTAAACAAATATCGCCATCCTATACTACGCCAAAAATACCACAATAATTGATGACAAAAATATCGTTGTCAAAAGTATCTAAATTTAGTAATATCAAAACACACAAATAGCAAAACACAAAATATCACCTACTATTTAGATATATATACTTTAAAAAATCAAACATTAGTACAAGAAAATAAATATTACAATATACACAAAAATAGTATGAATACATGTAGCATTTCAAATATATTAATAGTACAAAAATCCAACAAATACACATATTTAAAAAAAAAAAAAACAGAAGTGCTAATTAGAGACCAACTAAAAAAGGAAGTAACTGAAAAAATCAAACTAAACACAAAAGTAGGCAATAAAATTTACAGTAAAACAAACTAACCACTAAAAATATAAACCTAATTGAGTAAACACTATAAAAAGAGCACAAAAGGTCATTATTTTTTCACAGGAAAACCTTAACAACTACAAGAAAAGGACACTCTGCCAGCCTGCATGAATTAAAGCCAGAAGGAGGACTTCAACATAATAACAAGCTACCTTCACTAGTAAGTTTAACAATTAGCTTAATTACAATGTAACCTAGCATAATTTTTGAAAACACAAATGTCTAAATAAATTACTAACCGCTCTCTCTTTTATTATCTATATTAAGCCTTAGATACCAAAGAAACAGTTGAGCAAAAACAAAATATACACACTAAAAACTCTAACTTCAAACTTGTAAACCTGGACAAAGGCACTTTCAAGGTAAGTATAATAAAAACAGATATAAAAATAAAATGACAGTAAAAAGTGTAAAACGTTTGAAAGCATGTTTAAATTATATTGGCAAACATAATACATGTTTTTACAAACGTATTGATTTAAAAAGTATACCACATGTGGTAAAGCAAACATTTGCTTTACCACATGGGGCACAGTTATAGTCAGGAAAACACAAGTACTGAGGATGAGAATTGGAAATGCACTAAATATTATGAACCTGAATGTAACAGACATAGAAGTGAGGCGTGTACTTCAAGATTTAAAAGAGGCAAGAAATAGTTCCCAAGAGCCCCCTACTACAATGTTCAAAAATATAGGGGCAGATATACATAACTTTGTGTTTGCGATTACCTAATAGCAAACTTTTGTGATTCACTATTAGGTAATAGGAAACAGTGATGTACTAAAGTGTGTTTTACACTGTTTGTGATTCCCAGTAGGTCACAAATAGACATGCCTCATTAATATTCATAAGGGAGGTCGCAATTTGCAACCCATTGGGAATCGCTAAAATCACAGGGATGGTGGCCTGCTGAGGTCAGCAGACCACCATGTCTATGAATGCTTTTAAATACAGCAATGCTTTTTTGTTAAATGCAAACCCATTTTACTTAAAGGAAAACGGGATGCATTTCAAAACGTAAAATGAAAAGTTTTCTTTTCATTTTTTAAGAGTAGGCAGTGGTCCGTGGGACCACTGCCTGCTCTTTAAAAACATTTTTGTAAACATTCAGAAAGGGGAAGGGGTCCCTTGGGGACCCCATCCACTTTGCGAATGGGTTACCAGCAACTCAGTGTTAGCTGTAAAATGCGAATGTTTTGCGACCGCATTTGGGTTGCAAAACATTCACACATACCACTGTGAGTCGCTATTAGGAAGGAACGCCCTAAAACACTCCTCTTCCTATAACCGAATCTCAAACCTGTTTCGCTATTCGGTAGTAGGTTACCGAATCGCAAAATAGGATTTTGTACATATAAAAACGCTTTTTTGAGGCAACAAATGGCCTGATTCTGCGAATTGGGACGTTTGTGAGCTCAAAAAAGCTACATACATCTGGCCCATACTCACTAAAGTACCTCAGCACATTACAGGTCAACTACCAGCAATTCCTACTTTAAAGCAACTTATATCATGTCCTAAAAACAACACAAGTCTAACTCCTGCTGCACCTTGATGATACCAAGACATACAGATTGCAGAACACCTAACTACTACACATAATGATAAATCCTATCTCCTACCGGACAATCCCAATAACGACAGAATAATAATAATATTTTGCAACTCAAAACAGCCTTCAAAGACTAAGGGGCTGACTATGCCTTTGGCAGTCCGACTACCGTTGCGGCGGTCTGGAGAATGCTGCCAAGCCGGCGGCATCCCGACTGCCACATTATGATTTTACTTCCTGGCTGGCGGTGTTGCGGCAGTGGTGCCACAGCAGAGGCATGCTTCGGCCCATAGAAAGCCTTCAGCACCGCCACTTGCACATCAGTGCACTGTGTACCATGTCGTGCATGTCACACAGTGCACGCATGACAGTGCAAGCAGAGGGGGGCACAACATGTGCTCCCATGCACTTTGCCCAGTGGGCAAAATTGTCCTGTGGCACTGTTTGGGGCCCCATCCCTGCCTTTCCACTAACCTTTGAATAACTGGGTCTCTACCATAACAAGCATTGGCATAGCCAATAGGTCTCGCCTTTGGGACATTATAAGGTTTTAGCCATGCAACAGTTGATGTTGTTGCACCAAGGATATTGTGCTGCATAACTAAATACTTATAAGGTCCCAAAAGCGAGACCTATTGGCTATGCCAATGCTTGTTTAGCAAGCAACGTGGTTAGTGAAGGCATGACTACTATTTTTATATCATGATTACCTTGGCGAATGGGTTTGGCCAACTTCTAGTAAAGTAAGCTCGTGTTACTGACCTCTGTTTTTTAAGCACACTTGCCCCGTCAGATTTTTCAGAAGCCTTATTCTACACCTGAGTACAGTTTGGATACCTTAATTCATTTGCTGTTTGACCATTTGTCTTTCATGTAGTATCGGTTTTTGACGATTTATCTTGGTAAACTGCTTAACATATTGCCTTCTATGAAAGGCTCGGGGTGGGCATAATTGAGTGATGAAAGCCAATCCCTAAAGCGCCTAGAGGCGAACATATTTACAGAACTGTGGTACACAAACATCCAAGCAATAAATAGAATATCCATCAGCGCGTGTCACAAGGATCCTTGAAACGTGTGCTTTTGTGACTCTCGCTTTTCACTGCAGACCGTGCTAGATGTTGACATCCACCTGTTTACCGCATGAGGTGAAAGCAAGGGGCTGGAAATGTAGGTCAGAAATTCTGTTTCTCACAGTGCGTTGAAGGTCAACGGCAGGGAAACTGTGGCCTGCATAATTATGGTCTGAAGAGGATTTCTAAAGATGCGTTTAAGCATGGGCGAGCTACAGTTCTCGCGCGGGGTGGGGAGGGTCCTATCCATGACAAAATGTAGGGCACTAACATCGAAGATGGATTTGCGCGCCTGCTAAAGACTCGTCTGCATGGCTGCCATAAAAAGTACAGTCCTAGTGATGGAAGGCAGCTGACCTGGAAAACCAGAATGAAGAGGCGCATACACAAACCCGCATTTGATACACTATAACCGGATTTATATGCTGGTAACAGGTTACTGATGGCATGTCCCAACTTCTACCCGGAAATTATTGTTCTGAAAACACCTGGCAAGGGTCTCTATAAATAGTGCCGCAAACGTGTTGAGCTCCACTGCCTTTAATGAATCATCCGTCGCCCTCTTCAATTTATTGCCCATGTAATAAAAGAATCCGACTGCGAAAGCGGAGCAGAAGCTTTCAATCACACGTTTATGTACCAATTTCCATTTGCTAAATGTTCGAGTGCCGATTTATGGAAATCATATTTCAAAAGAATTACCAAAATGTCACCACTGAAAATGACAATTGACAGTAAAAAAAATAAAAGGGGTTGCTCGGAGGGGAAACTGGTACATAGATGTCCTTCTGCATGAATCCGAGTGGCTTGGGTAACCGCTGAGTTCAAAGAGTACATTAGCAGGGTCATATAATGTGCCTTAAAATTATTTCCACGTATTTCATAAGCCCCGCAGGGGCGTCTGGGTTCCTGAGTAGCCCTACAATGCATGTTGCATGATTCAAAGACCTCCACGCTCCCTCCTCTCCCATAGAGCGATCGTGGATACATATTAAAGACGGTCATAAAAGAAACGCGCGGCCGCAAAAGTGAACGCGACCGCCATCTGTTTCCAATTAACGCGACCGCGAGACAGGCAAATGTAAACAAGCGCGGGCGCGATAATTGGAAACAGATGGCGCCGCTGCTCGCTCCCGCAAGGTGGATGCCGTACATGCACGAGTACTCATTGGAAACAGTGCAGTACATGCACGAGTTTGCGAAAAAGTACAGACCAATTCCAAGAGGTCATCTCCTAAGCAGCGCTTGCGCGCTGCGCTAGGCTCGACCTAAAAAGGTAGTTGGAAAGGCAGGTCGTGATTGGGACGGTGGTGCCGGCATTGGCACTGCGTCCCATCCCGCTCCTTTCCCCACCGCCACAGGATCCAGTATCCTGGTGGTGGTCTTGTGGCAGTCCGACCACCATGGTCATGATTGGGCGGTTGGACTGCCAATTATGAGTACGGTAGTCCCAAGACCACCGTACTCCCAGTGGCGGTCCGACCACCGCCTCCTCGTCGGTCCGACTGCCCAATTACGAGGTAGGTGGTCGGACCGCCACAAGCCCGATGCTAGACCACAGCCAGGATCCTGGATCCCAATGGGGCGACGATGAGGAAAGCATCAGGGAATGGAGAAGGTGCTATTCCGACCTACCTTTTATCCGATCTTTTCATGTCAGGGACCACGCCACGAAAAGGTAGGGGGAAAGGCAGGGAAAGGTGGCCCCAAACAGGGCCCCTGGCGAATCTGCCCATGGGGGGATATGCATGGGGGCACATGTTGTGTCCCCCTCTGCTTGAACTGTCGTGCATGCACTGTGTGCCATGCACAACATGGTGCATGGTACACAGTGCATTGACGTGCAAGTGGCGCTGCAACGGTCGCGGCATAGGCTTCAGGCTCTTTCTATCAGCCAAAGCATGCCGCTGTGGCACTGCAGACACAACACCGCCAGCTCAATGGTGATCTCAGAATACGGTATTTGGGAAGCCGCCGACTTGGCGGCGTTCTCCCGACCGCCGCAACGGCGGTCCGGCGGCGAAACACATAATCGGCCCCTAAGTGTAGAATATGCAACAAAAAGCCAGTTTGTTTTTTAAATTAAAAAGTTAGCAACCCTAGCATATCCGTCTGTAACATGCATAGCTAACCACTACAACTGACTATTAGAATACCCATTTTTCCAACAAAATCAACAAAAACTAAGGGGCCGATTAAGATGTCGGTCGGAGGCATGACTGAGGTATTGGAACCGACTGACCGCGGGTCGGCGGTCCAAAACCGCATGTACAATGTGACTGCACACGGTGCAGGGATTTTTAGGGGGGCACCATAAGTGCCCCCTTGGCCCCCAACTGGAGGCCGCAGAAGAAGGGGGGGCCTGCTAGGGGCCCCCAAAGTCGCTTTCCGACAGGCTTTCCATGTCGGAGAGCCCGACATGGAAAGCCTGTTGGAAACCGACATCATGATCCCGACGGTAGAAACACGGTCCGTACGGGATTATATGGTGGTTGCAACTGGCCGACGGGCTCCTTGAGCCCGTCGGAAGCCAGTCGGATTGACCGTCCGGTTTCAAATCCGACCGCTGTCATTGTAATACGGAGGTCGGATTTGAAACCTTGCATGTTGGTCCGAAAGCCTCCGACCTGCCGTCATCCAAATTAGGCCCCAAGTCCCTAATGAACTACGTTGAAGACAATTGGGTAGGCAGACTGCACTGTTCTGGACACAGACACCAATCCAAGTTCCAAAAACCAAGGTGGAATGTCTATGACAAGCCAAAACCAACAACGCAGTGGAAAGATGGCACAATGCCTTCCAAGTCACACTAGGAAGAACTCAACCAACACTATAAACATTCAAAGAAGCTCTGCAAATAGAACAAAGCTACCAGCAACTAAAGATGGAACAGTCAGTAAACCAAATCAAACCTAAAATACTTAAAACAAACCAGTGGAAATGTACAAAATGCTACAATTCAAAGAAAGAATCTTTGTAAATATCAAAGAAGTAGGCTACCTAGAAATAATAGCTAAATCACTATTCTAAACCACTTACCAATATACTGACAACTAGAATACAACAAAAACCAACACCAGCATAACATAGAAAATGTAATTAAAAATGTAAATAAGTATTTTTATAAATCAGTCTAAAGTAAAAAAAATATTAATAAAGTACAAAATAAGACTGATAAATAAAACTAAATAATTTTATTATTTAATTAAAAATACTCACAAGAAATTCAAAACGATTCCATGTAAAATAATAAATGCAGCTCACGAATTAAAACAGACATATAAAATAAAACATTTCAATTGCAGTAAAAGCAAACTATAATTTTATGTGTATATATATATATATATATATATATATATATATATATATATATATACATACAAGCGTACCATATAAAACTAAAACCATAACCCACACAGACCTACCCATATCCCCCTACTCCAAAAACCCAGTAGAAAACTTTAAAAGGCTCTTACTTTGTCCATCCAACAGCAACTGGGAACCATGACCCACACAAACGAAATCTACCTCAAAATGACACGGAGAGAGTACAAAATACAGGTAGCAGTGAAAAAATGGTCGCTAAATGGAAATAAAAAAAACTATTTCCCTATACAAAACAATTGAAATGTCAAAAAAATATTAAAAGTGTTAAAAATGTATATGTAAAGTATAAATTAAAGAGTACTATAAAAATATAATTATATATTAAATAGTACTAATTAATATATACCCAAAAATGCATTCTAAATACATAAGAATACAATGTACTTTGTACAAAATACATGTATTAAAAAACTAATTATGTACCATTTCTGTTAAAATGTTTAAAAATACACATGGTTTAAAACTGTGTTAAAAATACAATACATGTGAGACTATACTAAAAATGTTTAAACAAATATTGTACCACTGTAAGATGTCAAAAAGATGTATTATTTTTCTTTAAGAAAATGTACATATCAAAAAATAAAAATGTGCATTAAATAAAATACTTAAATAAAAACGCATACAAATATAGACATGCATTATTTTTTATTTTACAAACCCACACACTCCACACAACTACAAACCATTTTGGGAAAGGTGTTGGAGGGGAAGATTTACTATTCCCACTCCAATCTTATTCACTTTGGGGAAGGTGTTGGACTTAAAAAGGATAAAATGTATTATTCCCAATTCAATCTGACCCTTTCTAGGGAAGGTGTTGGATATTAAAGAGGTCAGATTTACTGTTCCCACTACAATCTCAACCATTTCGGAAAAATATTGAACAGTAAAGGGGTCATATTTGTATTCCCACTGTAACATAATCAATTTTTGGGAAGGTATTGGATAGTAAAGGAGTCATATTTACTATTCCCACAAAACTGTATATCATTTTGCAAAATCATTAAAATGGAAAAACGATAGAAGGTAATTACAAGAAACAGTTACTATTTAGAAAAATTCTAATTAAACATAAAAAATAAAACAAACAATATTCACAACATTTAAAAAGAAATCAAATCAAACAATAAAAAATATATATATATATATATTTTTTAAACAATATTAATACAGGTTAAATATTTACAAACTAAAGAATTTTGATGTTCATAAACAACTTTACTAAAAATATAAATATTTAAGAAAATGTAAAACTAATAACTTAGGGGCCCATTACGATACCCGGCGTAAATAAATCCGCCAGGCATGGAAGCGGCAAAAATCCGCCCGCACACACCGCCTGAACACCGACCACGCCATTACGATTACACAAACCGAAAACCGCCATCGGCGGAAAAAGCACACAAAATACCGCCCGCCAACGTCCGAGTCGGAGTCAAACCGCCGGCCACGGACGGAAACACGCACGACAACACCAAACCGCCCGCCCTCACGGCCGACACACCGCACGTGACATTACGATCGCACCGACATGAGCGCGGAAAAACCACAAATATACCGCCCGCCAGCGCAAACAACGCCGATGAGAATCGACATGGCAGAAGCCATGGCGCCAACGTACCTGCACAGAAACCATCCGCACACAAAACCAATAGCACACAACATGGCCAACAAGTCCACACAGCAAGGCACGCACAAATACACAAGCACAGTACACATCCCGAAAACACCCCCGGACAAACAAAAAATACAAAGGCCAGAACCCCAGACACAACACACCTGAAAACAACAGACCATGAGGACACACCCACATAGGTGAGTACAAAAGCAGCACTCCCACAGACCACAACCCCTTGCTACATTGCAAACCAGAGAGGAGAGGAGAGGACACAGTGACACAGCAAGGACAGCAGCACACCACAGAAACGCACACATCACAACCACCACCACCACCACCACCACCACCAAACACCACCACCACCACCACCACCACCACCACCACCAAACACCGGCACCACAAACCCCCTGCACATTACACAACACACACCGCACCAGCACCACAAACACCATGGCACCACAAAGAATGCCCAAGTTCACGCCCATGGAGCTGACGGTCATGGTCGACGAGATCATCAAGGTGTACCCACAAATCTATGGGAACATGGTCCAGCACACACCACTAGCCACCAGAAACAGAATGTGGAACCGGATCATAGACCAGGTCAATGCAGTCGGGACCCTGCCCAGGAACAGAGTCGAAATTAACAAACGTTGGAATGACGTAAAGAGCCTGGTCAAGAAGAAGGAGGGCAAAAACAGAGAGCTGGCTGCCGTCACTGGCGGAGGGAATCCCGCGCTCTTTAAGACCTTCAAAGCGTGGGAGGAGAAGGTGCGAGTCGTAATACATCCGGAGATCCTCGCTGGATTAGCAGGGGAGTGGAGGCTGGTAAGTACAAACTAATGTATACCAGCACACCGCTATGTACTCACATGCGCAACTACCATGCCACAGCTCCCAGGGACAAACACCCCCATGTCCAGCACACAATACACAACACATCACACACACATGCAACAGACACTACCACACACAGCCCAAACCGAACAACTGTAAGATGCGTGGGGACATGTGTACACTAAGCCAGCCACGTAACCACCAACAGGTCCCCAAATATGCCAGAAGCGCCACAACGAGCACCCACCACACCCATGTGTCCGCCACAGCTGCACTAACCGACAAGTAACAGGTAAGTGGCAGGAACACAAAGTGCAGTGGGTGGGACGGTGGACAGCCCAAGTACAACACACACCAGGCCCCAGTCCCACAGCACAGCAAGGAGGAGCATCCCCACACCCCACAGCCACGTGTCAGCCACCGCAGTGCCACAACGACAGCCGAAAGGCAGACATCACGGTCCACAGCAATCGGTGTCAGTGGGTGTCCAGCCACCCCCACGACCCACAACACCCCCACCCCCACAGACCTGCAACATGGAGCACCCCCGCTTAGAGCCATGTGGCATCCAGTACAGTGCACGCACGAACAACTTGCAGGTGGGAAACTGGACAGGGCTGGATTACTGGAGGCATGAGGACCATAACACGACCAACACATGGGACATGTCACGTAGCAGACGAACACGCAGCACCGCCCACCGTCACGAACAAGTGAACAATGTGCACACGGACATGAACAACAGACTCACACCCCACATGACCCATCACAGACATAGCAACACCCAAGGAGCCACGTCTGCATGCACAAGCCACACTGAATATAGTACCACACGGCAGCCACTGTGCAACTCATCACACACAACCGAAACACCATTGAAGTCCTGTCCATGTAGCCCCTACTGCCTGTCAACCACACAACCCACAACTACGCCTATGTAAGACAAACAACACTAGACGCAACAGAGCGGAACAACATAAATGCACACGAACACCACTGAACCCATCAAACTCACAGACACACCATGCACATACAACATACCATCCATCCCATCCGTCAGCCCCAGTCTCATGAAAGGCATGTCATCCGCACAGCTGCCACACATACAGCAGTCACGCCAAGACACATGCCCATGACCAACCATGTGCCAGAAGTCAATTAAGCGCACGACACACTGTGAGCAACAACACACAACATGGGCCACACCCCCCCCCCCCCCCAGCACTGCAGTGATGCACATGGCACAGGGCAGCACGCACACCAAGGAGATGGGACAACTGCAATACGTTGGCTGGCACACAACTATCACTCACTCATAACGATGCGTCCAATGCCATGTCCAGTAATCACAACAGACAGCAAATATGCAGGCCATGTCAAGCATGCACACACCTCAAACCATGCACTGTCATGCTGCCACAACACATGTCACGTTCGGCACCCATGGCTCACAGCATGTACCCCAAAAGCATATCCCCTCCCAAATGCGAATCTGGGGCATGGCCCCCATGTTGCCATATGCGTTCCTAAGCGTTCCATTTGAACCCCAAAAGCATATCCCCTCCCAAATGCGAATCTGGGGCATGGCCCCCATGTTGCCATATGCGTTCCTAAGCGTTCCATTTGAACCCCAAAAGCATATCCCCTCCCAAATGCGAATCCGGGGCATGGCCCCCATGTTGCCATATGCGTTCCTAAGCGTTCCATTTGAACCCCAAAGCATATCCCCTCCCAAATGCGAATCTGGGGCATGGCCCCCATGTTGCCATATGCGTTCCTAAGCGTCCCATCTGAACACCAAAAGCAAAGTACAAACCAGACCCAGGATGGGCCAGGAGCCCGCATACACCAGAGTCACAATAAGTAGGGGCACAGCAACACACCCATCGGCATGGCCAATCCGTCCCATGCCACATGTGCACAGCACACAGTCCCATTGCCAAGCACACACAACTACAGATGCTACAGCCACACACACGCCTCCGGGAAACCCATGTACGAGATTGCACGAACTGTCAATGTCAGACGACAAATACATACTTCGCCAGGTGCAACACAATAACAAATCTCATTCTCTCCACAGGTGACGAACTGCTGGATGCTGGGGATGGAGCCAGCAGCCAGCACAGCCAGCCTACAAGCCCCCAACGAGGACACACGGATCTGGAGGATCTGTCCTCCTCTTCGGACACGGACCACCAAGCAGGCCCATCTGGTGTGGCAGGGCCCAGCCGCTCCCCAGGACCCCTCCTACCCACCAACCCATCATCCAGGGCTGCTGAACATTCCCAGCCCCCTGCTGCCACTGTCGTTGCGGCCACACCCACGGTCATTGTGGCCACTACCACTGCCGCAACCGCCACCATCGCCGCACCGACCACCACCGCCGCCACCACCGCCACGTCTTCGCTGGCACCAGCCCCAGCGCAGGTGGTGGCCCGGACGACTGGATCCACCCTGGGAGCCACAGCGAGGACCGTGGTGAGCAATGTGGCTAGTGGGCAGGCCGGTGGCAGCAGGACTGGTAGGAGGAGCAGGGTCAGGGAAACGCCAGCCTCCCCTGGGAGCCATGCCCTGCCTCACATGGCCAGAGTCCTTGGGGCCTATGAAGAGGCCCAAGGACAATGGGTCCGGTCTGCTTCAGACACGCGTGAGGTGCTGGGGGTGCTGAGGTCCATGGACGCCCGTATGGGCCAAATCGTGGACCTCATGGGACAGCTGGTGGTGGCGGTGAGGTCACAGCCAGGGACAGCAGCTCCCCTCCGCCACCACCTGCCGGGGCGCAGGGTGGAGCAGCAGTGTCCAGTTCCCCTGCGTCCACAGCCAGTGATCACAACTCAACCACCAGCATGTCGCAAGCAGGCACCCCCTCGCAAACGTGGAAGGGGCCGTCCGAAGTGGAAACAGATCTCCCGGGAGGACTTCGCACGCTCCAAGCGCAAGTGAGGCAGCCAGCCAGCCTTCCGCCAGCCTTCCTTGACCAGCCACTGCATTGACTTGGACTACGATCCCACTCCACACAGCCATCTGGATGGCATGTGTGTGTTGGACTATGGACATAGAACCAGTGGGTACACCCTGATCATCACGCAGCCATGACCGACAGCTCATTGTCACTGCACGCACCACTTTTGTCATCACCTTACACACAATCACATGTCACAGTTTGTAATAAATGCACCTTTTTCACTAACTGCTGTTTGTGCCCTGTGTCTTATTTGTACGGAATACAACGGCCACCTTGGGCGGAAAGGCACCTGATGCGTGGCATGGCAATTGAATCCGGAGGGCCTGTAGGGACCTAGGGGTGGGAGACAGAACAGGAGCACATTCAATGAGTGTGTCACACACCCATCACACAGTACATGTCAACAACTACAAGCAATGTACACACATCGCACAGAGCAATAGGGCACAATGCCACAGCCACCAACAGTGGCATACTACCCTGGCCATGGAGCGTTGACACACAGCACGCAGTGAACAAGCGGCCACCCTGACACAGCACACACACACCTGCACAGATACAGCCACATCAGCCGTCGTACATGGACACTCACCGTCAAGTGAAGTAGCGGGCGATGAGCTGCTGCCGCACATTACCAGCTTCCTCCTCTCCGCTGTCCTCCTCACTCGAGCTGTCCTGGTCTGCGGGCTGGGGCCCTGGTTGATCTCCGTCATCCACGATGAGGGGGATCTGCTTCCGAATGGCCAGATTGTGCAGCATGCAGCACGCCACCACTATCCGGCACACCTTCTGTGGGGAGTACGCCAGCGCACCCCCGGTGCGGTCCAGGCACCTGAACCTGGACTTGAGGAGGCCAAAGGTACGCTCGACCACACGTCTGGTCCTCCCATGTGCCTCATTGTAGCGATCGTCTGCTGGGGTGCGAGGATTCCTCAATGGACTGAGCAGCCATGCCCCATTCGGATACGCAGAGTCACCTGGGTGTGAGGGACACAGAGAACCGTTGCTAATCCAACTGGACAGGGGACAGCATCGCACAGCCAGCACGCTACACCACTCCACATACTCACCGACAATACAGGCACGATCCTGTTGCATATTGGACATCAGTCGTGGCAAGATGCTGTTGCGCATTATGTGTGCGTCATGGGCCGAGCCTGGGAACTTTGCACACACGTGGGTGATCACCATGTCCGCAAGGCACACCACTTGCACATTCAGGGAGTGCGTGTGCTTCCTGTTGCGGTACAGGTGCTCAGTGGCCTGTGGTGGAACAAGGCCGACATGTGTGCAGTCAATGGCTCCAACGACGTGTGGGATTCTGCCAAGGGCATAGAATGCACCCTTCACTGCCGCCAATTCACGAGCCCTGGGAAGCGGATGTACCTGTTCCGGTACAGCATCATGGCTGCCAGTACATCCCTCAGCACCTTGCTGAACATGGGCTGGGACATCCCTCCTCCAATGCCCACTGTGTGCTGGAATGACCCAGTGGCGAAGAAATGCATGGCGGCCATCACCTTAGCCGTGGGGGTGACAGCAGTCGGATACACCCTGCGGGGACGGAGATGGGGTTCTAACATGGCACACAGTCGATGCAGGGTTGGCCTGTCCAGCCAAAACTTCCTAATAACCTCTGTATCGTCCATGTCCGCCAGCAATTGGTATGGGCGGTCAATGTTCGGTCTCCGCCTAGGGACAATGGCAGAGGACACATGTCAATGCAACACGACACATAGCAATTTCGCATACACATCACTGACATGACTGAGCAAGCACATGAGCCACAGCCCAGCTGTCAAGCTGGGACGGCACGGCCACAATACACTTACACAGGTCTCCCAACAATGGCAATGGCTAGTGATACAAACCACTGCCATGTGCATGCACATGGGGATCTAGGCCCCAATGACTTGCGGGCGTGCTGATGGGGACTGACTGCATATCCGTCAAGCGGCAACGCCACGGCAACATGAATGTCTGCTGAGCATGGAACTGCTTCCGCGGCTGGATGAGTATGGCACACGACGACAACGATGTGGGCACAGGCTGAGCGGCCAAAACAAGTGGGACCTGTGGCACGAGGGGATATGAGACAGTAGTAGGTGTCAGCACTGCACCCTATGTACAGCACTGTACGGATCACACCTCCCGAAACATTGACAGGTGTCCACATTGACAGCCCCATGCCAAGACGGCTGTGTGCTTGCAGTCACACGTCACAGGTGAGAGGTTACATTGCACGTGCCAGGTGGCAGACGTACATAGTGGGAGCTGGCATGTGTGTGCATGTGTCTCCTGTTCAGGTTCCACCAGATGGGCGCTGACTCTGTACTGACCATTGGACACAGCATGTTCCGTGGTAGGCTTGTGTGTGAGGGATGGTGGCACTGGATGTGCCTCCGTTGGGTGGGGGGCCATGCACAGGGCGGGTACGTCGATGATTGCGCATTGTTGGTCACGGTGGGTGCACCAACTAAGATGTGTTGCCCTGTGTTCAATTCCTATGTCCGCATGATGATGGACTGTAGATGTGGGCAGACTACACATTGGTCGATGTGCTGTCTATATGCATGTGCCTTCACACCAGGCACAGCTGCCCCTGCACATGTGACCCCTGCTGGACTCGCTGCTGGGTCTGTGGAGCTGATGCACCTTCTGCGCGTGGGGCGGTCAGCTCTCCTCACTTCCCTCATTGCGCATGTCATGACTTTGCCGCAGGTGACATGGATCATGGAGGGCCCACATGTACGCGTGGGTAGGCTACACATGATTGTACACTGGTCGCCACCCCCAGTCAGTGTTTCGAATGGGAAGGTTGTCGTGCTGGTGGTATGTTCGATGTGGCGGATGGGCGGGCCTAGGTGCGGGCTTACATTCCGGACATGGGGGGGTAGTTGGATTGGCGACTAGTTGCAGTACACACGGGACACGTCTCTTCCTTTCCACATCTGGGTCATCCCTTGTACTGACTGACAGTGATACAGTCATCTTCGCCCCAGCCCTCATGTCCTCCCCTCGCTCCCCCAATATGCATGCTCACCTGCGAGGCTAGCGCTTGCACAGGCAGCCCCAAGCTCGCACCAGAGAGGGCAAGGAGTGTATGTGTGGGTCCAGTTGCACGAGTGGGCTGTCTCAGGGTATGATGTGTTGCGGGACGCCGTCCACCTGCGTGGTGCCCCAAATGGAGACCCGGCCTGCATGGACTATGCATCACAGTCTTCGCCTTCCGGATCCGCCACCTGCGACACCCACTGGCTGTGGCTGCCCTTGCGGCCAGGCCGCGTCCGTCTGTGACTGATGGCCCACACATTCACTCTTTGGCCTCTCTGGGGAGGGCTCGGGGGTGGTGGCGCACGCGCTTGCACTTAGTCGCAATGGCATGTGGCGTGGTTGGTATGATGGGCAATGGATGGGATGGTGCGAGCCACCTCCCGTGACGTCAGTGCTGCTCGTGCTGTGGTGCGTCCCCCTACACTTCCATGTGACTTGTGCCATGCTAGACGTTGAGGTTCTATTGCCTGCGTGATATGACCAGGAGGAGCGCGAGGAGACCTCTCACACACCATGCTCCACTGCCATCCCGTGCCCTGTATCGCCTGTGCGGATTGACTATGTTGGGGTTACACCTGGTCGACTGGGGCTGTGTGTGCCTTGTCAAGGGGCATGGCGGGCGCACAACAGGATCCAGCTTGTCCACAGAGGGTGGGCTGAGGTGCGCCTGGTACCGCTTTGTACGTGTGCCCGGCTGCTGTGCACACACGTGTTCACTCCCCCCGACAGGTGTCCTCTCACAATGCCCAGGGAAGCGGTGGTGTACTGTTCATGACCCCTCCCAACACGGCGTGCTCCAACTTGGCATGTGCGCATCTACCCGTCGCACCCACCCACCTGAGCACTGCGTCCATACGACTTCACACGACACATGTGTGTCTTCCACAGTAGTGCTACTCATTTGCGTTGACATCCAATACCAGTGGACTACATGGTCATGTCACGACTGCCGTGTACTTCACATACTCTCATCCTCTCTCATTCGTACTTGTGAAATGAGTCAGCGGAGACAGTTTTGGTTTCAAACATTATATTGTGTCTTCTGTCCTCTGTGATGCAGTATAGTGGACACTACTGGCAGCGGAATACATGTTGAGGATATACTGAGCATGATTGCAAATGGGATAGGGTGTGGGGTTACATGTGATTGGCTGTTGCATGTGGGATGTGGGCTTCAGAGTGACATCTGCTTGGCCAAGGCTGTGCTAATGTACATTTACGTATAGCTGCGGAGCTGCGGACTTTGACACAGACGGTATACATGTAGCCTACCAGACCGCTTGGCATCATGGGCACAGTCCATCTCAGTTCCATGTGACAGGTTTGCTGCGGTTGTTCCTCATGCACGCGTGCATGTGAGATGACATCAGGGCATGTGCTTGCGTGCATGCAGCGGCGTGCCACTTGTTGTTGCACTGTGGTGGTTACTGGACATGTCACAGTCACTGGGGTCGTGTTGTTGTTGTATGCACTTGTCGTCCATGCAAAGGTCCTGGTATGGGATTCCCGGGGCGGGGGTGGGAGGGTGCAGCACCCACAGACTCCAGGCGACCTATTCATGTCCACTGAGCGGTGTGTGTGTCCATGTGCGCTGGATCCATGTCGTGTCCTGGTTGTTCGTGCAGTTCCGTCCATGTGGGTGCGATACACAGAGCCCATGCCACTGCCTCCCACGATGCATGCGGTGTTCCTGGATGTGATGGGGAACAGTGTGCATGTCCCGGTCATATCCGATGTCATGGCGATGTCGTTGATGGTGTGGTTACAGTTGCCGGTCGTTTGGTATGGCTGTTGTGGTGGTGACTGGCCAGTCCGTGCGGAAGCTAAGCATGGGTGCGGGGTTGGACATCATAGGTCACTCGGGGAACCTGCGTTGTGGTCCGACGAATTTACAGGTTGTCAGGTATGCGATGCCGTCCAGCAGGGCTTCCATGTCATTGGTGGTGTACATGTTTGCCAGCCAATGTAGCGGATGGTGGCTGTCAAGGTGTTGTTCGTAAGTTGTCCCTTGGAGGACCATGATGGGGCATGCTGGGTGACATTCGATGTAGCTGTTCTCGATGATCCGTCGTGTGGAGGCACAGTGGTCCCATTTCAGTGCGGGTGCGATGTTGGCCACATACGCCATGCCCCCATAGGCAGAGCAGGCCCTGTCGTGTGCGTCCAGAGGGAGGAGTAGTGGTAGCAGGTCCGCCTTCAGACATGCCGGGTTGGAGAGGCATATCTCGACGGGATGCTGGTAGGGACACCTCCGACAGTAGAAGACGGGCATGACGCAGCTGAACAATGTGATGCGGTAAGTCAGTCGGTAACTTACGTTCAGCAGGGACAGGAGATCGCATCCCAATGTATGTAACAGGTTGGTTTTGTACAGCTTGAGCTGTTCGGCGTAGTTGGGTAGGTGTGTTGCGGTTGCCATTTCGCAGCGGTTCGTTGAGGTGGCGTGCTCCGGCTGTGTGTGCAGTCTGCAATGTGCACGCTCCGGGGTTGCTGTGAGCTCTGTGTAGTCGTGGGGAGACAGGACTTGTGTTCTGTTGGCTTGTTTGGAGGACACGGGCCCTCTTCCCACATGCTTCTCAGACAGTTCAAGGTCAGTGATGTGTGACTCCTTCCAATTAACTTGCATGTGGCCGACATGGGGAGTGTTTTCTTCTTTCTTCCCCGTCCGTTGTGTGCTTCTGTGATATGCGCTATCTGCCCTGTGGTCGGTCTCCTCGGCATGCCTGTGTTGGTCTATTCTTGGACAATGGCTGTATTCACCGGCTTCTGTCGTAGGGCTGTGGTTTCGGAGTTGGAATGGAAGGTCATTCAGTGCTGTCTGCTCTCCCTTGTGTGGGCGGCAGGCTGCCTTTCCGCTCTGCGTTGGGCCTTGTGTGTGAATGTTATTCTTGGGCCACCTGTTGTCGGTCCCCGGGCTTTTTGGTGTTCCGTTTTATCTGTCTTGTTCATATGTTCAGGGTGGTATGGGTGTTTCTGTGTGGTACTGGCGTTCCTCTTCCCGAAGGAGCCCTGCTTCTCCTAGTTGGTGTTGCCGCCGCTGTGTGCTACGCCATGTTTGTTACACTGGGGTGTGTCCTGCTGTTGCGTGTCTTCACTGACATGTGTGCGTCGGTTGTGTGGCGTTGGGTGTTGTCCGTGAATTGGGCGTTGGGGACATGTCTGTGGCCGGCCTGTCACGTGTCATGTGCGTTCGGGGTGGGGCTGATGTGTGTGCTGCTTGGTTGTGTCCCTGTGTCTGTGTGCGACGCATGCATGGCGCTGCGGTTGGCCTCTGCGTTGTGCGCATGTGTGGCGGCGTCATCGGCGCTTTGGGGCCGTGACGGGGTGGTTGGTTCCTAGTCCCAGGTGGTGTGTACACATGTGTTCTGCGATGTTACGATTTGGCCTGTGTGTCATATGTGGATGCGATGGTGGATGTGTAGTGTACACGCGCTGGTGGGGGTTGTCCGCTTTTTCCGCCCTTGCACTGTGTGCGCTGTTTGCGTGCACTTGTTGTGTGTGTGCCTACCTGCGTCTCCGCGGTACGTTGCGTCCTTGGTGGTGCATCAGCAGAAGCATGGGGAGTGCCTGCAGTGCTGGATTCATGCTCGGGGAGCCGCTTCTTCGTTGTCCGTGCTCGGCATCCGTGTTACCGCTTCGGTTTGTCGTACGGTATCTCTTGGCCATGGGAGCCGTTTGTTTGCGGCATCGTAATTTATGCGCCGGGCGGGACGTGTTTCATCGGACGGTGTGTGTCAGTTGGGCTGCGCCGCTTCATGTACGGGCGCACTTTGATGGCGGACGGTGTTGCTGGCTTGCCGGCGGTGTTTGGCCTACTTTTCGCATCGTAATTGGACGGGCGTGTGGACTGCTGCGTGCCGGCGGTAACTGGTGGTTTTTGCATCTGCCAGCACGGCGGTGGTGCTTCCGCCCGCCATCGTAATGTGCCCCTTAAAATTGAGATATACATTAGCAAAAAATAGAAGTAAATATGATTTTTTAGAAATATATAAATAAATGTATAAAATAAGATAATGTAATTAAAAAATAGGAAAATATTTACATACAATTACACATAAACACAAAATATAAATACATTTGAAATAAATATAAAAAATGTAAAGTAATTTAAATTATACAACTTATTTAATCATTTAGTTAAAATTGTATTTAAAAATTGTAGTGAAGAGGTCCGTAGCCAAGATGTAGTTTTATGTAGATTTATTCAGTTCAGTTACATGTAGTTGAGTTGTAGAGATGCAGCCCCACCGGGAGCAGTCTGCCTGCTGCTCAGCCCATACTCCAACTGTCACACTCAAGCATCCAGGCATCCAAAAATTCCATTTAAGACCATCACACCGATATTCCATGCATCACATTCACACTGGCTGAGCAGCTAGGGCGAAAGTAACAGAGAGTAACCAGATAATTATAATACAGGTTACAACATACCTTCCCTTCTTCCACAAAACAAAAATAGAAACCGCAAAGACGACAACGGTTCAAACAAGGAGAACCCCAAAAAATAGAAAAAAGGGAACAGGGGAGAAAAAGCAAGAAGAAAGTGAACCCAAACGTGAAGGGATAATAGCAAAGATTCCAAGAAAATAAAACGTGAGCAAGGAAGAAAATACACCAGAGATATGGAAAGAAAATACAGAGAAAATAAACAAGATAAGTACAAGAAGTGCATGTACAGAAAAAACAATATAGAGAAGATGCGTAGACAAATATACATAATATATCAGCCACCCATCATCCTCCTATAAATTTTTAAAGGAACAGTGGAGATGGGTGAAGGACACACAAACTGACTTTCCCCAAAATACAGGTGAATAAATGGACCAGAAACAACATGGAACATCTACACCCAACATCAACCGAAGAAAATAGTTAGCAGAAGAAAGAAAAAGAACGTTAACTGCTAACCATACAGCCAAACAGGCCTAGGGGCAGACAACCATGAGTGTGGCACACTAGTGCGCACATACAATGATACACATGGGACTCGTACCCATTAGAACCCCTATTTAGAGGTTAGTAGCATGAACAGAACAGCAGAACACATGGGACTCATACCCATTAGAACCTCTATGTGAAGGTTAGAAACGTGAACAGAACAATAGAACACATGGGACTCGTACCCATTAGAACCTCTTTGTGAAGGTTAGAAACGTGAACAGAACAAAAGAACACATGGGAGTAGTCCCCATTAGAAACTGTGCAAGTGGGACTGACATACCACTTCATACTGTGTAAATGGGAGTAACACCCACTACAAACTGTGAAGATGGGACTAACACCCATAATTGTGAAAACAGTGTTGAATGGGACGAAAACCCATCACCCGTGATAAGGGAGAGCCACCCCTTAAACTGTGTTGAATGGGACTAAACCCCCAAAGACAACGAAAACACAACAAAATTAAACATATTAACAATCCCATGTGTAAGAGATATATAGGATTGAGAGTATAAATGAAACATAAGTTGTGCTGTAAGAATGCCAACCTACCCACATAGTGTACCGTGTGAAAATCGCTCATTACAATTCAACATAAAGGCCAGAAACAGCAACATGACAAAAATAAGCCAGCAACACTAACATGCAAGAGCGATGTCTCACGAAAATCCTTTGCAATGTTGAACCATGAGAGAGTTGAAAACCGGGAGAACACCCAAAAGTACAGAACACTTCTATATTATTGCGGGTTACCTCAGTAGAAACATTCTACATGGGTTTTCAAAATTGGACTGACAGAATGGCAAGGAAATATTAGCATTACACTATTGAAGAAAATCAGTCCCGAACTAGAAAACAACCTTGTGACTCCTATTTGAATTACACCCACAAAATGAGACAGCCAAACTGCCGAACAGAACAAATCCTGAAGATCGGAGGGAGTCAAACATTCATAATTGTACCATTAGAGCTGACCGTAAAGCGATAAACAGCAACAGGATCTATCGACGTCCCCGGTCTCCTTCAAATTGCCGTGAAAATTTATAAGTACAAGCCGTGGTTGGCAGAAAATGAACCAAACAGGTTGGATAATACGGGACACTTCATAGCACAGGTACTTCCGTGGTGCCTACAATCCCAAAATGGCGGCACGCAGGTGACGCTGTGCCGGATGGCTACCGGCATCGCCACGCTGCATAGCGTCCAAAAGCAGCAGAAGAGTTGCAGATGCGTCACAGAAGAGACTCCGCGCGACACCGCGTGAAGGTGAGTTTGCGTGTGCAAAGAAAGTCTTCTGCCTCCGTTTTAAAACTGTGACAATTGCGGTTAAACTGTCAAAAGGCTAAATTGGTCTCATGTAAAAGCAAAAATAAGAGACCAAAATGAACTCACCAATGATGTCGCGCTCCGGCTGCCAGTAGCAAGTTTGACTATAAATGGAGTTTCACACCATTACTTGTAGACTCAAAGCGCCGGTACCATGTCCAAATCTAACCATAGATTACATGCGTGGTAATGTAACCATCACGCATGTAAAATGCCGATGTGGAACTGTTGAACAAAACATGTCCAAGACACCGTGGAGGCTGAGTCAATACCATCAGTGGCCACGATAAACATACTCATAGCTGATAGAAACATTAAATCAGAACCATACCAGCGTTTGTAGCTTTCTCCAGACGTCACACATGGATGACTTGAGCATTTGAAAACAAAACATCTAAATTCCATTTTTTTCTGTTGGGAGCAAACAGGAGCAGCAATCCACAGTAATGTCGCATGAACTGACTCACTACAGCAGTATGACTTTCTTGCTGAGCCAAAATAGCCCCCATCATATTCTTGTGAGAGTACACAAGACTGGTGGATCTTGCCACATTGCATGTCAAGGGCGGGCTGTCCACTGACATGTGCTCAGGATCACACTAGCTATCCACTTGGAAAAGCGAATTAAATAGAGCAATGAAGCATGTCCAGGCTGGGCTGTTCGTTGACAAGTGCTCAGGATCACACAAGCTATCACAGTAGCAGGAATTCCAGTTGTTTAACCAAATGAAGTACAAGCAGGTTGGGGCTGTCTGGTGAAAGAGACACTGGTGGGGCTGGCACGCCTTGTACTTCAGAATGGAGGTTTCTTCTTAGTTTCTGTAGCTTTCCTTTAGAGATTTACCGTTTCAGAGTCCTTTTTAAAACACGCAGAGTTTCGTTTCAAGAATCGTCGCCAAAAATCTGTAGTGAAGAACCCACCATGAACAGTCTGCCTGCTGCTCAGCCCATACTCCAACTGTCACACTCAAGCATCCAGGCACCCAAACATTCCATTCAAGACCATCACACCGACATTCCATGCATCACAGTCACACTGGCTGAGCAGCTAGGGAGAAAGTAACAGAGAGTAACCAGATAATTATAATACAGGTTACAACAAAAATCTGACAATTATCAAATAAAAAAAATCAATTTTATATCCATTTAAAAATGTAACACTTTAAAACAAAAATTTACAAATTCAAAATGTAAAATTACAATCAAAAACATGAAAGGCCTTATTACGAGTTCAGCGGTCCGACCGCCGAAGGACCACGTCCGTGATGGCTAGGAGACTGCTGCGCCTTTGGCCGTCCGACTGCCGTATTACGAGTTTGCTGAGTGGCCAGCAGTGTGGCTGCGGTAGTCTTGCAGTGGTGGTCTATGTATTTCAATATATATTGATGCCTGTGTGTACATTCCAACTGCATATGTATTGAGTGCACACATATGCATGATATATGTTGAAAATACCATCTACCCATTGCCGGAGTCCTACCCATATGTGGTCAGTCCTGGTTATGGGTATTATGTACCAAAGCACTGACCTGTATTTTTTTGCAGACGGGGTCGTATTCCTCGGGGTGAAGATGCTGCTGTGTAGTGGGGACCTAGAGAAAGGGATCGAGCTCTAATTCTGCTGCGAATAACTGGAAAGGGGTGAGTATGCACCTTAAATCCTTTGTCTCTGCTGACCTTAAGCCGGCGGTCCGACCACTGCGGTCGGCTCCTGGGAAAGCAAACTCATAACACGGACAGCAGTGTTGCGCCTCTGTACAGCCCAATTGAGGCTGCCTTCACCTGACCGTGACCCTGGCCGTCGGCTGTGTGCTGCCGGTGCCAGTGGTTTAGCGGCAGTCTGTGCAGAGGCAACACTCCCAACTCGTAATACGCAGACGGCTCACTGCCGTCGGACTGCCACCGATGGGACTGTGGACACGGACTGCCAAACTCATAATAAGCCCCTAAGTAAAATCTAAATATCAAAATAAACACTTCAAAACTCTTCCCACCCTACTTCATTGTAAACCAACATCCTGCTATTAAAAATCTTTTAAAACTTTTTTTTAAAACAATCAAAAAATTACATCACATACATTTTTTACTAAAATAATTGTTACACATTACCAATCAACAAAACACATTTAAAAAAATCATTTATGATTACAAAGTTAAAACAAAATAATTTGAAATTATTTTAATTTTAAAATGACACTTAAATATTGCAGTAATACATAAATACATTTATAAAATATTGAATTGTATTAAACATTAACACAAGATATACATAACATAAAATAAAATTAATAAGAAATCATGTTTAACTTAAATTAATAAAAACAATTGAAACAAAATATAAAATTGGTAAATAAATCTGTTTAATTTAAATTAAAGAAATACTTAAAATAAATATATGTATTTATAAATAAATAGTTAAAGAAACATACTTGAAAATCTCCTCACCCTTTTATCCTATAAACGTAACATCCCACTACTAAAAATATTAATAAACATCTATTGTTAACAAATTTTCAAAAAATACATTTGAAAATCAAACACAATAAACACTATGATTACTTTTGAAAATAAATATACATAACATCAACCTATCTTTAAATTAACTACATAAAATAAATGTGAAAACTAACACACTAGCAAAAATATTGTAAAAAATGACATTATATACAATATTTTAGTAAACAAAATATTTGACAATATTAAAAAAAGACTAAAAATTATATACTTACCTTCAATATTTATGTAATTGATATTTTTGACATCATGATGTTCCTGTAACAATATTTTTGTATAACGATATTTTTCGATATTCTGTCCAAACACCATCTCAATCATTTTACAACCAATTCTACCTCCTGTCATTCTTAGTTCCCCCTCTTCTATATTAGTTTCCACCAATTCCTTTGACCAACATGATACCATATTTGAACAAACTTTCCTACTCCTCATGCTGAAAAAGGGAGTTACTGCAGTTCAATCATTCACAGTGGTGCAAAACGCCCATTTGATGTCTCTCATAGTCTCTTCCACATCCATTCCGCAGTTGACCACCACTTCCAATGTGCCCTTTAACAACCTACTCAACCTTTCCAATGGTGCATTGGACTGGGGGTTATGAAGAGAAGTCCTAATATGTTTAATGACATATTTCTCTAAAAACTCCTTCATCTGGATTGAGACCAATTGCTTGCCATTATCTGCGACCAGATATGGAGACACTTCTTCCCTTACAAAAACCTCCTTCAAAACTCTTATGGTGCTAGCTTTGGTAATCGTTTTAATGAAAACCACTTCCAACCACTTGGAATGCACGTCTACAATAACAGCTGCAAATCAGTGAGCCTCTGATAACATCTTAAAAGGACCAATAAAGTTCATGCAAATCTTTATCCAAGGTGCACCAGGATCCTCAATATACTGCACACTCATACCCATGTTCATGTCTAGTCTTTTCTCACCCTCATTACATACAGTGCAATCAACCACCCTGCTAGATACTTCTTTCTCCATATCTGGTTACCAAAATCTATCCTTAAGTATTTTATGTCATAGTTTCCCCCAAAAGACCTTGGTGGCATTTGGTGCCACCTTGGGACTATATCTCCCTTCATCACAAATTGATTGTTTCATTCTTCCGTCAACTCATTCACAATCTCGTAGTATGGCCTAACCCTTACTGGTAGCGATCTGTCTCTATGTGCTCAGACTCCAATCATCTTTAGTACTTTTTTCATTTTGCCATCCTCATTGCCTAAATATGTAATAACTGCACAGTTTTGTGCTTGTTTTCCGTAAAGTAATAAATGTATCTACGTACAGTAGTGATTCTGAGAGGGCTAAAGAAACGGTCTATACACATTTTATTCAGAAAGTATGCTCAAGCCTGCTGATTCATGAAATTCTGAACCAGCGGCGGCCGGCACAGGTAAACGCGGTGAGGAGGGGCGAGGTGGCGGGGGGGGGGAGTCGACAGACGATGGAATAGGTATAGTTAAATAAATAAATAATACCTATTCCTTCGTCTGTCTGCTTCCCCCCTGCCACACCCTGCCCCGCCCACCGCGCTTACCTGTGCCCGCCGCCGCTATTCTGAACCCACATCTTATGATAAAAGCAGTGCTTAATTTGAGCAGGTGGTTTCCGATGTCGGCACTGGCACTTAATTGTGAAGACCTGCACGTATGACAATGTGCCACATGGTGGCGCTGTCTGTGTAATTTAGAGTTGAGCAAAACAACTGCTGTTTTTTTAAATTCAATATACATTGAAAAACGATTAATTACTGCCACCCAAGCCATTCGGATAGCTTTGGAGACCTAGAATAGTCTGAATTATCACACTGGTAGGAGTGTTATGTTTAGTAGTTGCATAGGTATTGTCGTTGGCAGCACTGGCGGGGGCAATGGGTGGTTAAAGCTGCAGTGGCCTCCTGACGAGGACCCTGGCACATATTTTATTACAAATTAAGCACTGGATACAGTGGCATAGCTAGGTACTTGGCCGCCCGTGGTGGTCCCTGCCATTGCCGCCCCGCTGCCGCGCTGAAGAGCGGGGGGGGTGGAGGTAGCCACCGCCCTGAAAACTCGTGCCCCCCTACCCCCTTCCTTGCTACGCCACTGACTGGATAAAAGCCACCACTCATCAGCTTCAGACATCTTGACAAGTCTGATTCATTGTGATACAGTGAGTTAGATTCACACATTTGGAGGCCGATTGGTAGTTTAATCACATCACACTGAATGTCGCACCTGGTGAGAAGAATTAGCTGCTGTCCCTAGATGGGGGTCTGTTCAGAGTTGAGCGCACAGTAGACCCTTACAGCTAAAATGTTTGAGGGAAGCAACCCTTAATTGCGGAACCCCCTGAAGACCATTCATTCGACGGGAGTAGCTGCTCCGGACACATCCCAGCTCTGTTAAACTGCCTGGGGTGCGGCACTTTCCACATGTATATTATAAATCCAGTGCTGATGGACAGGGTCTTTTTTTATTCCACAGGTCTACTGTAGTTTGCTTTTGGCGTAATTATATCTATTCCACATCTATTTTGCTTTTTTTACATTTTTGTTCATGTTACTGCCATGGTTGTAATTGACGTCAGCTGTTCCGTCCTTCCTGTAATGCCACCAAATATGCTAATTAGTAGCTGTTCCTAAAAATTTGAAAAATTGAGAGCTCTGAGTACCATACATAAAACCTGAAAATGTGCTTAGTTTTACCATATCTCCTCTTTTTAATATGCATGGCTGAAAGAGTGTTTGGTGAGGTGCAGCCTATGAGTGGCACACTTTGGTGTATGCGCAAAGCTCGGTTCACAACCATACTTGGGTGAAGCTTTCACAGCAGGACCAAGTGGACCTTTTTAAAACATCGCCTTGGTGTCCTCCGCACTAACACGCATGCAGCACCCTGGCTAAGGGCAGCAGGAGAAGCTCCCAGTAGGTTGTGCAGTCATTCAAAAGAAGACACGATCCATGCTTTCTGCCTCTGCAGGTCCACCTTAAACCTGCACTGCCATTGGCTTAGGGCCTTTTGGAACCAGGTTGGGGCGCGCTCCTGCAGACAAACTACAATAGCATGCTTAAACTCTGGGGACCCTCGAGCTATCTCCTGAAGAGTAAAATATCTCCAGGGAATTGACCTGGCCTTAAAGAAAGCACTCCTAAAGCCTGCGTAGCTACCTCATCCATGACCTCTGGTCTCTACAAGGAATAGGGGTAAAGTAACCTCTTCTTTAACTGCAGCACTGGACTTGATTTCCTGGCTTTTTAATCAAATAAAGGACAGGATAGACACCCCCAAAAGTTTCAAGGAGTCAGTCCAGGTAGTCTTCCTTAAAAAGGCTGAAGATCCTCGCGATCCGAATTCCTATCGCCCTATCAGTTTGTTAAATACAGATTACAAACTGTTTATGAAGATTTGGGCAAGAAGGATTGCTCCATGCGCCCAACAGGTGGTTCATACAGATCAAAATGGCTTCCTTCCAGGACGGTTAATGGCCACTAACACATATTTTTTAATGCAAGCTATTGATTATTTTCCGCTTTCAAGATCAAAGCGGCCATTCTGATGATGGATGCCGAAAAGGCTTTTGATTTGGTAGACTGGCGTGCCTTAATTTTTATTTTGGATAAGTTTGGTTTCCCACTACAGTTGATACATATGTTAAAAGAATTATACAGTCAGGCGGAAGCCAAAATGATCATCAATGGAACAGAAGCCGGGAGGGTAAATATTAAACACAGCACGCGACAGGGTTGTCCGTTATCCCCTCTTCTGTTTTCTCTGTTTATTGAACCCCTAGCCTTCAAGATTTGTAATAATTTACTGATTTTGCCCCCCATGGAGGGGCTGGCAAAAATTATGCTATATGCAGACGATATAATCTTATATCTCAAAGTAGGGGGTTCTAATATACAGAATGCATTGGACGAAATTCAGAAATTCACGCATGTAGGGGGAAATAAAGTGAACCAAGCTAAAACAGAAATCCTCACATTTAATTCTGCGCCTTCCGATATCCCGGCTTCCCCACAACTACGATCACCACATCCAGTCAGATACCTAGGTATCTTTGTTACAAACAATTATGGCCAATTATTCCCATTGAATTACAGCAGTACGCTTGAGAAGGTGAAAAAATTACTAGATAAGTGGTCTTTGCTCCATCTATCATTGATAGGACGGATGTCCATGGTTAAAATGTCAGTGCTCCCATTGCTTTTGTTTCTTTTTAGCAATCTCCCCTTAAAAATCCCTGGTTCCTATTTTAAAGAATTGGACGAAATGATCCGAAAGTTTGTGTGGAATAATAAGCACCCCCGGGTTAAGCTAACCACAATACAACTGGATGTAGCACGGGGGGATTAACACTCCCACATTTTGCAACCTACTACCAGGCCTCCTTGATCAACTTGCTATCACAATTAGGAGAAGAATGGAAAGTACCATAAAACTCCCTACTTTTTTACGATTAGCGAAACTTCCTAAAAGGACCAGATACTAGGTGATACTGGCATTAGCAGCAAGAACTCAGCTTTTTATAAATCACGAGATATTCCAGCATATCATGCTTATACCCCTATCCAAGATTGTGCAGTAGGAGGTCTAACGTTGCCTAGGGGGCTTTATCAAGTATGGCAAGAATTAGGTTTTGGTCAGCTTGGGGATTTTTATAATCATGAGACATTAATTACTTGGGAAATGGTTCGATTGCAATCTAAACACCGCTTTCTCTATGAGTTTTCTTCAGCTCGTGAACTTTCTCAAAAACAATTATACCATGCTGAGTGAGGCCGGACGTCAAATCACCAGGCAGATGTCGAATAAAATTGTCGGCGTGGGATTTTGGTACTGGCTATTACATCAGAAGGCTCATAGAGAAGAGATTATTATGAAAGAGCTCCAGAAAATTCACTCAGAGACAGGCTGCAAGTTTCATACGAAAGAGTGGCAGCAGTTCAGTGAGATATCGAATAAAGCACTGCGAGGCGCTTATTTTAAGAGAATGAATTTTTTATCCAGATGGTTGTCATATTACACCCCTCTGATATTACATAAGATGTTTCCAACTAATCCGAACCAATGTTTCAGATGTAATAAACAGGATGATGGGGGCTGGGTACACATATTTTATGAGTGTAGCAATCTACAGCAATTTTGGAAGGACATTTTTATCATGATTTCTCAATCTCTGTCTTTAACAATTGCCCCATCATGTATGCTGGTGTTATTTGGTTCATCGGGGGAGGTAAAATGTTTAACGAAATATCAGCAGTATTTTATAGTCATTTCTATAGCGGTCGCTAGGTCACTTGTCCTGCAAAATTGGAAAACTAATAAACAACCTAGGATTGAACATTGGGTTAATAAAATGTGCAGGACTTACATATTTGAGGAGGCCTGTGCAAAACGTGTAGGAGCTACTGTAAGATTTAGAGCTATCTGGGCAAATTTCTCTACTCATTGCATATCTGAGTAAAGTATATTTCAAGAGCCCTGTGCTGTAGGGAGTTAATCTCTGCACTTTACTAAAATATCTGCTGCTAGCCGCACATGCACTTTAAATAGTTTTTGATATTCGTACGTTAGTCTGATGTAGCCATTGTATAGATTTTAGTTTGCTAAGTAGTAATAGTCACTAATGAATATATGTATTCGTGTTCCTGGGGAATTACCAGGAGGTAGCAAAAGCCTGGTAGATCAGGGGATCATGGTTTAGTGTGGGCTACTGTGGAATATATTTCATATTCACTTTCCTATTTTTATTCTTTTCGTACTAGTTTTTTATCAAGTATTTCTATAGCTGATGTTAACTCTGATTTTTCTATGCAATTTCATGTAATGTATTTGTGCTGCTAGCTATTTGATATCCGTAATTTCCATCTTTTTTACTCATCCTGTGATGTCATGTTTCTTCTGCTTTTATTTCTGCTCTAATAAAAATATAATTTAAAAAAAAAAATTGATTTCCTGGCTTACTCATCATGCCTCGCCCGCCACTTGCACAGGTGTCGTTTTATGCACAAAGCACTTTTCCACCTGGGACGTATGAACTGCCTGTCCTTCAGGTGGAATGAATCACCAAAACTTCCACATATGATAGGCCTCCTCTTGCCCACCTGCACAAAACAGGACTCGATCGTTCAGTTGGGACATTGATCACCGAACTTGTAGACCACCCCGCCACCTATTTGTCAAGGGCGTTTTTTTTAATCATTTTAATATATTATATCCATAACTGCATCTAATTTATATTTTAATGATTTTAATTAATCTAACAATAAAGTTGAGTTGACTGCTTGACTTGAGAGCTCTGAGTACAATACATAAAACCTGAAAATGTGCGTAGTTTTACCGTGTATCCTCTGTTTAATATGCTTGGCTGACTGAGTGTTGGGGAGGTGCAGCCCATGAGTGACATGCTTTGGTGTATGCGTGAAGTTCGGAGGTGTGCTGCAATCAGGTCACATCACGTTACTGAATGAGATGTGGATGAAGATGCCAATGTCAGTTTTGCTATCAATTCTTTCATTAAAAACCCGAAATCGAGAATCTTGAGTGTTGGCAGGTTTGCAGCACATTTTTTTTACTAGATATCAATGTTTCACTCGCTGTCAGAGCTCTCAAATTTCCTGGTAGTTCCATGCGTAATTTATCCATACCGTTTTACCGTTGCATGCTGGGTTTTGCAGTCCTGCCTAACTTATAAAACCAGGATTACAAGTCTCCGAATTCCGAAGGAAATACGTGGAATAGACGGGCTTCTCGCAGTGGCGTAACGAAACTTGAGGGGGCCCCCCTGCAAAGAATATGGAGGGGGCCCCCCACGCTCCGGATTCAGTCAGGAGCTCTCAGGTCAGGGGCCTGCTGCACATGCACCAGTGGCGGCTGGTGGATCCTAAAAGTGGTGGAACGAAAAGCTGAGATCCAAGTTGAAGGAGCAAGTGAGTACAGCAAGCACACCAAAGTGAAAGAGGAGTGTTCGGGGTTGGCCTTCCCAAGTGGGCCCTTTAACCACTCAAATTTCAGCTTTAAATAAATTCAGTCATTTGTCTCCAAAACATCAGCTTGTTGGTTTATGAAAGCAGACACGTTTTGCTATTAAATACTAGCTTTGCATTCTTGAAAAATAATTTAAATTCCCTAAATGAAGAAGTTATCTTTTTTGTGAAAAAGTTCAATTATTGTCATGAACCACTGCAACACATGGATAGATTCTGCCTTGAATATCTGTGTCATAGTTGCATGTCATATGCGCCAATCTTATGCCAAGAATTACCACCATTATGCCGAAGCTAGCATGAGGGCTGTGCACCACCACGCAATCAGACAGGAATTACCACTATTATGCCAGGGCCCGCATTTTATCCGGTTTGGGCACCATTATACCATGGGTGAGCACATTGGGCCGATATGTACCACCATTATGGCAGGGCCAACATTATGTCATGTTATTTTATTTATTAAGTACACAATCATGGAACATTGCTGGTGTTGAAATGGGGCAGCTCTGTAGAATCTCACTAGTGGCCGTGACAAGCTCCCTCTTTACCTAGTGATAGTTTTTTCTACACAAAGGCATGTCGCAGGCACTATGGAAAAGAGAGAACAAGATATGAACGGCTTCCTTGTTTGTCTCTAACAGTCCACCCACTCTCGTCACAGCCCTTCCAACAGTACACAAGGACACCCGTATGTCCCCTGTACCCTTCTACAGGTCAAATGCATATCAACCATCCTGGAATGGTTACTTATTTAGGAAAGTATGGGAAGAAATTTTAGAGAATAAAAATAGCTTGACCTATATGCGTGATGCGGGGTCTGTAATTGGCTATGGGGCACTGGCGTACAGTTCTCTGCAGGACAGCTGAGGGTCACGACTTCAGAGCCCACTGTGTTTACTCCCTGCCCTGTGTTAATTCATGGTCTATGTAGTGCAACCTTATTTACGCCCTGTAGTATTTCATTGTCTCTTATTCACCACTGTCCACCTACTGTATTTACACCCTGTAGTATTTCATTGTCTCTCATTCACCACTGTCCACCTACTGTATTTACACCCTGTATTTCATTGTCTCTCATTCACCACTGTCCACCCACTGTATTTACACCCTGTAGTATTTCATTGTCTCTCATACAACGCGGTCCACCCACTGTACTTACACCCTGTATTTCATTGTCTCTTATTCACCACTGTCCACCTACTGTATTTACACCCTTTAGTATTTCATTGTCTCTTATTCACCACTGTTCACCTACAGTATTTACACCCTGTATTTCATTGTCGCTCATACATCACTGTCCACCCACTGTATTTACACCCTGTAGTATTTCATTGTCTCTCATACACCGCTGTCCACCCACTGTATTTACACCCTGTACTATTTCATTGTCTCTCATACACAACTGTCCACCCGCTGTATTTACACCCTGTAGTATTTAATTGTCTCTCATACACCACTGTCCACCCACTGTATTTACACCCTATATTTAATTGTCTCTCATACACCGCTGTCCACCCACTGTATTTACACCCTGTAGTATTTCATTGTCTCTCATACACCACTGTCCACCCACTGTATTTACACCTTGTATTTCATTGTCTCTCATACACCGCTGTCCACCCACTGTATTTACACCCTGTAGTATTTCATTGTCTCTCATACACCACTGTCCACCCACTGTATTTACACCCTTTAGTATTTCATTGTCTCTTATTCACCGCTGTCCACCCACTGTATTTACACCCTGTATTTCATTCTCTCATACACCTCTGTCCACCCACTGTATTTACACCCTGTAGTATTTCATGTCTCTCATACACCACTGTCCACCTACAGTATTTACACCCTGTATTTCATTGTCTCTCATACACCACTGTCCGCCCACTGTATTTACACCCTTTAGTATTTCATTGTCTCTTATTCACCACTGTCCACCTACAGTATTTACACCCTGTATTTCATTGTCTCTTATTCACCACTGTCCACCCACTGTATTTACACCCTTTAGTATTACATTGTCTCTTATTCACCACTGTCCACCTACAGTATTTACACCCTGTATTTCATTGTCTCTCATACACCACTGTCTACCCACTGTATTTACACCCTTTAGTATTTCATTGTCTCTCATATACCACTGTCCACCAACAGTATTTACACCCTGTATTTCATTCTTATTCAACACTGTTCACCCACTGTATTTACACCCTGTAGTATTTCATTGTCTCTCATTCACCACTGTCCACCTACTGTATTTACACCCTGTATTTCATTGTCTCTCATTCACCACTGTCCACCCACTGTATTTACACCCTGTAGTATTTCATTGTCTCTCATACAACGCGGTCCACCCACTGTACTTACACCCTGTATGTCATTGTCTCTTATTCACCGCTGTCCACCCACTGTATTTACACCCTGTATTTCATTGTCTCTCATACACCGCTGTCCACCCATTGTATTTACACCCTGTAGTATTTCATGTCTCTCATACACCACTGTCCACCTACAGTATTTACACCCTGTATTTCATTGTCTCTCATACACCACTGTCCACCTACTGTATTTACACCCTGTATTTCATTGTCTCTCATACACCACTGTCCACCCACTGTATTTACACCCTGTATTTCATTGTCTCTCATACACCACTGTCCACCTACTGTATTTACACCCTTTAGTATTTCATTGTCTCTTATTCACCACTGTCCACCTACAGTATTAACACCCTGTATTTCATTGTCTCTAATACACCACTGTCCACCCACTGTATTTACACCCTTTAGTATTTCATTGTCTCTCATACACCACTGTCCACCTACTATATTTACACCCTGTAGTATTTCATTGTCTCTCATACACCACTGTCCACCTACTGTATTTACACCCTGTAGTATTTCATTGTCTTATTCACCACTGTCCACCTACAGTATTTACACCCTGTATTTCATTGTCTCTCATTCACCGCTGTCCACCCACTGTATTTACACCCTTTCGTATTTCATTGTCTCTCATACACAACTGTCCACCCGCTGTATTTACACCCTGTAGTATTTCATTGTCTCTCATACACCACTGTCCACCTACTGTATTTACACCCTGTAGTATTTCATTGTCTCTTATTCACCACTGTCCACCTACAGTATTTACACCCTGTATTTCATTGTCTCTCATTCACCGCTGTCCACCCACTGTATTTACACCCTTTCGTATTTCATTGTCTCTCATACACAACTGTCCACCCGCTGTATTTACACCCTGTAGTATTTCATTGTCTCTCGTACACAACTGTCCACCTACTGTATTTACACCCTGTAGTATTTCATTGTCTCTTATTCACCACTGTCCACCTACAGTATTTACACCCTGTATTTCATTGTCTCTTTCACCGCTGTCCACCCACTGTATTTACACCCAGTAGTATTTCATTGTCTCTCATACACAACTGTCCACCCGCTGTATTTACACCCTGTAGTGTTTCAATGTCTCTCATATACCACTGACCACCCACTGTATTTACACCCTTTCGTATTTCAATGATTTCTTCATGTCTTTCTTCTCTCAGCCTCCATTAGCCATCTTGGAACAATAAAATCATAATAAACTACAGCAAAAGAAACATACTTTGGCACAGCCAATAGTTCTGCAACCAACGTCAGACCTATTGACTTTGCCAACGCTATTAGATATGACATCTTACATGGATTCTCCCCTTCCGACCCACAATGTCCTTCCTTTCTTATGTGTGTCCTACTCTCTTCCATATGACTCTGGTGATAGTTTGCTACACTCCAGTCCCATTTATTTCCCTGAATATATCTCTATTATTTTTGGCATTTCGTTGCTGTTCTGGGGGCTCATTCTATGCTTCATTAGACTTTAAGTACCAATTTATAACATGCTCTTTATTGGATTCTTCAATAAAAAATATTACCAATGTGACTAACAAGAAATAGTATTCATAGGAAAACAAACATAAAATAAAAAGTGCACAGCATGGGCGGAAACTGAATACCTAAAATGTATTTAAAAAAAAGAAAATGAAGGTTCTGTGCTGTGGAACCTGGGAATGACTTTCCCCAACTCTATAGTACTCCGGAGGCCCCTAAAATGTGAGTTTTTCAGTTAAGCTGGAGTCAGTAGCGTAGCACGAGCCTCACGCGCCCTCATTTAAGGAGGTGAAAATGGCCCCCTGGCTCCTGGTGCTCCTGGTTGGGTAGTGAAAGACAGCTATAGTCAGTGTGCCCCTCCCATTCCTAGGCCCCGATGCCACTGCACATGCTGCACCATTGGTACGTACGCCCATGGCCAGAGTCTAAAAGTAAATAAAGGGCTGATGATAAAGCGAGTCAATAATACTAGGCAGGTGCCTAGGGTGCCAGCACCAGACAGTGCCAAATTGACACCAAAAGTATCAAATATTACCAATTTGTTCCAAGGAGGGAGCAAAAAATAGAATTTTGCTGAAGGCTACAGATAGTTTTGCACTTGGTCTCAAATGTCGCTCAAAAATGTGCAACAACCACACACATGTTCTCCCATTCTTTGCAACTGGGAAGACCACTGATACAAATGAAATGTGGCATAACAGCCGGAGATGCTGGCTTTGGAACTGGGGGATCATGCTCGAGTCTCAGCGTTGGTTCAACATCCTGTGATTGTGGGCAAATCACTTAATATCCCCGTGCTTAAAAAATAAGTGTGGCCTTGTGTAATGTAACTGGTGCTCATGTAAAGCGCTCCAATACCTTGGGGGCGAGCTTGCGCTATATTGAACTATTTAAAAAAGTACTCTCTGTCATTTTCTACACGTACATCCATTTTCAAACATTCTTGAGCCATTTTTTTTAATCTCTTGTGTGGAGACCTGGGAACGTTTCCATGTTCACTATCAGCATCGGGGACACTGCAGGCCACTGAGGAAACACTCCGTGCCATCCAGGGAGACGCTCCAACTCAAACAAATGCGAGGCCAATTGCATTTCCAATGCTTGCTTACCTTCCAATGCGTCCCAGCAGAGTCCTGTTCCTGGAGCTGCAAACCTTCTCCTGGCCCTGTCAGCTCTGTGCTGCCTCATCCATTCCCAGAGGAGCAGTGCCTTGTGGGGAATCCTCTCTCTGGGGCCCCCCCATCCTTTTTCCGGTCGTGGCTCTGACTGAAGAGAAACAATGTAACTTGTTACTTTGTTTCTCTTCAGTCCTGGGTCAACACGAGGAGCTCAGAGCAGGCTGCAGACTGCACCTGCTTTCTAGAGCAAGCCTTTCTCTCACACTCACAGCTCTTTAACGAAGAGCTGAGGGGGCCCCTTCACCTACCGAAGACTGGGGGCCCCCGCACCGCGGGGGCTGCGGGGGTGTTTGTTACGCCCCTGGCTTCTCGCCATGGAACTGGGAATCTCGACACCTCTGCATTGTAAATGTCGGATGGTTCACACAACATAGCTGGGCTGACCCTGTCCTGCTTTTCAAAGGAGAACTCTTATTATTTTTAAATGTCCTTAGTTTGCATTTTTCATGAAGTTGGCAGTAAAGCAGCATTTTTATCCTGCCGAAACCATGTTCACATTTTCTCTCAATATTTTTTAAAACACCTTAAGTGTGATATTCTAATTGGATCGTGCATGTAACGTACGCACTTTAATATCTGAAGGCGCGGTGAGGTGACTAAACTCGTGCAGTTCAGTTACAATGAAACAAAATAGCACTTCACACAGGCGACCACATCATTTAAGACATCTAGTGACGGCTAACGAGCAGGTTGGCAGAGTTGCAGGACGAGTGTTTCACTTTACTCTTGCGTAAGAGCGCGTGCCTGTAGAGTGCATCACCTGTGGGTCACCAGGAAGTGGGGTGTCAACACAAGCGGCTCCCTTCCTCCTGGGCGCACCTTTGTCCCTCTTACTCCGCCCCCCACATCTGGACCCGCCCCCACACCAGGACCCGCCCCCACACCAGCACCTGCCCTGCCAGTCACATACACTCGACCTGTCGCTTCCGTCAACAAAGCGCTTCCCTCACCTGCACACGCCCCCTGGCCCAGAGGCGACCAATAGGACACGCCTCTCACTCGTGCCCGCCGCCGCCTCCAACCTGCTCCCTCCTCTCTCTTTTATCGACCAATAGGGCGCCCTCTTCACTTGCTCACTACCCGAAGCGTCCAATAGCCGCGCCCGTCACCTGCACGCGCCACTCCTCTATATTGCCCCGTACCGCCGGGCCTGAAGTTGGAGGCTCACCTGTGCCTGGTCTCTCTCTTCCTGTTAGTGCTGTGTGTCATGGAGCGTCCCTGGTTAATCCAAGTTTTCATTTATTTGTGCCGGAGTGCTGTCAAAAATATCTTCACGTACTTAAAATCCTTTTCAAAAGCTGAGCCACTTTCTATGAGTGACTACTTCCCGCCAAGGCACTATCAAATAAAACGAATTGTCTAATTCATGTATTTCGTTATTAGCTAAATGTTTCCTGTACACTCCTGTTTTTAGGTCGATTCCTCTTGGAATCGCTCTGGACTTTTCACAAGCTCGTGCGTGTGAAAAGGCCTACGGCTTGCGATTACGAGCAGCAGCGCGCAGTGTGCAATGTGTCAGATTTCACACGCGCGCAGCTGCTTTCACTTCACTTCAATTTGCATTCAGTTGTAAGCTGCAGTGAATCCAATGCTTGCCATCCATATCTAGTAAAACCAAAGGGGATGATGGACGGAGTGTTGAACATTGCAAGCACTCACCCCCAGTCAACTGATCTGGGTTTAATCCATCATCATTCTATAGCTCACTCCGCCACCCCAGTTCAGACATGGCCATATGCAAATCAGTCTGACCCTGTGCCTCATGGGAACAGTCCAGCCCGAACTGCCAAGCCATGTCTTCCCTGGACCGGAAACAAGCATCCTGGGCCGTCATCAGCCAGGCTATCTTGAATCCAGTGGCAAAGTGAGCAAGGGACCCACGTCTGGGCATACCCTGCCAACTTAGGGCGAACATAGCAAAACCAAAGGGGATGATGGACGGAGTCAGACTGATTTGCATATGGCCATGTCTGAACTGGGGTGGCGGAGTGAGCTAAAGAATGATGATGGATTAAATCCAGATCAGTTGACTGGGGGTGAGTGCTTGCAATGTTCAACACTCCGTCCATCATCCCCTTTGGTTTTGCTACATCCATATCTAGTGTCAGTTGTAGCTCTTGCTTCCTAGTACTACATGCAGATCTAAGGGGATATATATATTATATTATGAGACTCGTATACTCTCTTTTTTTGTTTTTTCCAACAACGCTTCTGGGAATTGTGGTGAGTTTTTAAAAGCTTTTATTGACGAGATGGGCTTTTTGTATTCAAATTGACGTGAAAAAGGGACTCCCTACCGTGAGCAATACCGTTTCGTCGAAACGCGCGGGTGGTTTAATGTTCTGTCCGAATAAAACTGCCACAACTAAGTTCATCGAGTGCAGCGATTTTTTTTGTTTTGGAAGAAATATTGGGGAATTACGGTCCTCCTCCCACTTCTGCACTAGCTGTTAGGCGCGCCCCTATCTAACTATCTATCAATCTACCTATCAATGTATAAATGTGTGTACTTAAACCTCGACCTACCACTGACCCCTTAATATCACTTTCCTTAACCCTTAAACCGCATTTTCTAAATGACATAAATATTGAAACAAAAAACTCTTAAAAAGGACTCTCGGTGTACTTAATGGCCATGCAAGACTTGTGTTTTAATCACCATCTTGTAAAACGCTTCGGTGTGAAAGTTAAATACTCCGTGGGGCCAGTGTCAGTTTCCCCCGTGTGTTGCCATTTCTTGCTTTCCCCGTGTGCTGCCACTTCTCATTTTCACATTGTGAGGCCAGGACTGGCTTTCCCTGTGTGGTACCTACATGTAGAGGCTTTCCCTGTGCCCTGTCATCGATAGCTTTTGCCGTGTGGTTCCGGCCCTGTGTGTGGTGATGTTTATTGCCGTCCCGTGAGGTGCCAGTTCCCGCCTTGACATGTGGTGCCAGTGGTAGCTATATCTCCGCGTGGTGCACATGGCTGCTGTCCCCATGTGCTGCCAGTGGTTCTGTCCCCGTGTACTGCCAGTGGTTCTGTCCCCGTGTGCTGCCAGTGGTTCTGTCCCCGTGTGGTTCCAGTTCTCGCCTTCTTGTGTTATGCCAGTGGTTCTGTCCCCGAGTGGTGCCAGTGGTTGCTGTCCCCCGTGGTGCCAGTGGTTGCTGTCCCCCGTGGTGCCAGTGGTTGCTGTCCCCCGTGGTGCCAGAGATAACTTTCTCGTGTAATGCCAGTGGTAGCTGCCCGCATGCACTCTACTCAATGCAACATAAATACACTCCACATAATACCACTCAGTGCCACATAATTACACGCCACATAATTAGACTCTACTAAATGCAACCATACATTCCACATAATACCACTCTGTGCCACATAAACACACGCCACATAATTACACTCTACTCAATGCAACATAAATACACTCCACAAAATACCACTCAGTGCCACATAATTATATGCTACATAATTATACTGCACTCAATGCAACATACACTCCAAAAAATACCACTCAGTGCCACATAATTACACGCCATATATTACACTCTACTGAATGCAACATACACTCCACATAATATCACTCAGTGCCACATAATTACATGCCACATAATTACACTCTACTCAATGCAACATAAATACACTCCACATAATACCACTCAGTGCCACATAATAACACGCCACATAATTACACTCTACTCAATGCAATATAAATACACTCCACATAATACCACTCAGTACCACATAATTACACACCATATAATTACTCTACTCAATGCAACATAAATACACTCCACATAATACCACTCAGTACCACATAATCACACGTCACAATTACACTCTATTCAATGCAACATAAATACCCTCCACATAATACCACTCAGTACCACATAATTACACACCACATAATTACACTCTACTCAATGCAACATAAATACACTCCACATAATGCCACTCAGTACCACATAATTACACGTCACATAATTACACTCTATTCAATGCAACATAAATACACTTCACATAATAACACTGTGCCACATAATTACACTCTACTCAATGCAACATAAATACACTTCACATAATACCACTCAGTGTGACATAGTTACATGCCACATAATTACACTCTACTCAATGCAACATAAATACACTCCACATACCACTCAGTACCACATAATTACAAGCCACATAATTACACTCTACTCAATGCAACATAAATACACTCCACATAATACCACTCAGTGCCACATAATTACACGCCACATAATTACACTCTACTCAATGCAACATAAATACACTCCATATAATACCACTCAGTGCCACATAATTACACGCCACATATTTACACTCTACTCAATGCAACATAAATACACTCAACATAATACCACTCAATACCACATAATTACACGTCACATAATTACATTCTATTCAATGCAACATAAATACAGTCCACATATTACCACTGTGCCACATAATTACACGCCACATCATTACACTCTACTCAATGCAACATAAACACACTCAACAAAATACCACTCAGTACGACATAGTTACATGCCACATAATTACACTCTACTCAATGCAACATAAATACACTCACATACCACTCAGTACCACATAATTACACGCAACATAATTACACTCTACTCAATACAACATAAATACACTCCACATAATACCACTCAGTGCCACATAATTACACGCCACATAATTGCACTCTACTCAATGCAACATAAATACACTTCCCATAAATGCACTCTATGCCACATACCACCAATCAACATAAATGCACTCCACACCATGACACAATTTCACTAAGCATAATTTCACTCAACACCACAGTTCCAGGCCACACAATTCAACTCCACACATTTCCAATACACACCACATAATTACACACCAAACAACATATTTCAACTCCACTACTCCACAATCCACAACGTACCTCCAATCCACACCATATAGTCGCACCACCTGAGCATCAAACATCACTCACCACCACCATTTTGCATCAGCGCACCACCTAAGCATCACCTAAGCATCACGTCAGTCTGCCTTTGGAATCTGACATCTGTTGATTCTCCCCTAGTGTCCGTCCGCTGCTCGTGTTCTAATTAAATTACTGTTTTACAACCTCCACTCCCCTTTATTTATGTCCCGCTCCCCCATAACAAAAAAATTATAACAAACAAGCATGACAACAGGCAGGAAGAAGTTGCCAGCAGTGCAAGTACAAAAAAGTAGAAGACATTTTTATGTTAAAATCTTTTTTAATCAGGTTGTTCAGTTGTATATAATGTCGTCTTGGTTTGTATAAAGGTAACAAAAATGCTTAACACTTTTTGTTATAACTTTTCAACATGATGCACAGCAGCCACAATGCTCTACAACATAGCCAAAAGTTCTGGCTAAACACATAAGGTCCCAAAGGCGAGACCTATTGGCTATGCCAATGCTTGTTGTGTATGAGATTGCCTATACAATGTGGAAGGCCACAAACATAGAGGTTAGACCAGATAGTGGCTCTCACCTGGCACACTGAAGGATTTATAGTGCAGCGCGCATCACCAGAGAAGGGGTGCACTGCCATAGTTCACAACTACTTTAATAGAAGCATTGGCAAAATCAATTGGTCTCCCTTTGGCTTTGTTAATTATTATTTTGTTCTAGTGAACATTGCTGTGGGAGCTACCAGGTCTACACTAAAATAACAATTTTAAAAAAATGTAAAAAAAACATTTTTTGGTCTCAAAATGCAAAAGAAAATTACAGTGTGTACATTTATTTAGCCTGTAGATGAGCAGAATGCCGCCTCTCACAGTGAAGCTAGCCAATGACGGAAGTGGGCTGATCAAATGCCCCATGAAGTATGCTGTAGTGGGATGAATAAAAATGTGTATGACACAACAGCAGACCAATGGATGAAGAGGGCTGGCTGAAATCCCCTATTAGCAAGTCTGCTCTATACTTTTACTAAACTCAAAAGGTCTTGGCTAACACCAAACCTAAAAACTATATCTAAGAAAGCCCATATGGGCCAATATTTAACAGATTGCACACTTTGTTCCAATTTTTGTTTTTAAAAAGGACTAGCCAAGGAAAGAGACCGAGGATCCAGAGTTATATATCCTGCACACAAGTGCAGCTCACTCAGTCTAGTTTTCATTGCATTCTGGGACTTGTCTGTTTTTATATTGATAAATCAAAACTTTAACTACCGGAACCAAATGAAAAATAGACTAGACAAACTTTAATGAGTTTCTATAAAGGAAAACAAGGTGTTAAAGTCATGTCCTGGGGCTAGTGAAGTGACTTATTTACCTACCACACTGGAGATCAAAAAGAATATATTTGCTGCCCTTTTTTTTAATTTGTATATAGAGAATTGTGCAAAACAGTTAGGAGCCACCTGCCAGAAAAAAAATCAGTTCCTCCCACAGTTTTGACGAGTCCCAGAGGCAGGATGAGGATGCAAGGCATCTCCTTGTTCAAACCTGCTGTGCTGGGTCCAAACTGGGGTGGCATGGTGAGCAAAAGAACAATGGATTTAACCCAGATCTCTTGACTGGGGGTGAATGTTTGATTTGCTCTGCATTCCGTCCATCATCTGTGTGTCTTGTGCTGTGTGAATGAGGCCAGGTGGCGTAGCCGTCTCACGCTGTAATGGGAGTGGCACTGCAAATTTCAGCATGCACAACATTTATTGTGCTTGTTCACCCCACCCCACCCTCCCATCCCAGCCCATTATTGGCTCACTGGAAACTGTACTCACTGTAAGATCACTGAATCCAGTGGCGTAACGAAACTTGAGGGGGCCCCCCTGCAAAGAATATGGAGGGGGCCCCCCACGCTCCGGATTCAGTCAGGAGCTCTCAGGTCAGGGGCCTGCTGCGCATGCACCAGTGGCGGCTGGTGGATCCTAAAAGTGGTGGAACGAAAAGCTGAGATCCAAGTTGAAGGAGCAAGTGAGTACAGCAAGCACACCAAAGTGAAAGAGGAGTGTTCGGGTTGGCCTTCCCAAGTGGGCCCTTTAACCACTCAAATTTCAGCTTTAAATAAATTCAGTCATTTGTCTCCAAAACATCAGCTTGTTGGTTTATGAAAGCAGACACGTTTTGCTATTAAATACTAGCTTTGCATTCTTGAAAAATAATTTAAATTCCCTAAATCAAGAAGTTATCTTTTTTGTGAAAAAGTTCAATTATTGTCATGAACCACTGCAACACATGGATAGATTCTGCCTTGAATATCTGTGTCATAGTTGCATGTCATATGCGCCAATCTTATGCCAAGAATTACCACCATTATGCCGAAGCTAGCATGAGGGCTGTGCACCACCACGCAATCAGACAGGAATTACCACTATTATGCCAGGGCCCGCATTTTACCCGGTTTGGGCACCATTATACCATGGGTGAGCACATTGGGCCGATATGTACCACCATTATGGCAGGGCCAACATTATGTCATGTTATTTTATTTATTAAGTACACAATCATGGAACATTGCTGGTGTTGAAATGGGGCAGCTCTGTAGAATCTCACTAGTGGCCGTGACAAGCTCCCCTCTTTACCTAGTGATAGTTTTTTCTACACAAAGGCATGTCGCAGGCACTATGGAAAAGAGAGAACAAGATATGAACGGCTTCCTTGTTTGTCTCTAACAGTCCACCCACTCTCGTCACAGCCCTTCCCACAGTACACAAGGACACCCGTATGTCCCCTGTACCCTTCTACAGGTCAAATGCATATCAACCATCCTGGAATGGTTACTTATTTAGGAAAGTATGGGAAGAAATTTTAGAGAATAAAAATAGCTTGACCTATATGCGTGATGCGGGGTCTGTAATTGGCTATGGGGCACTGGCGTACAGTTCTCTGCAGGACAGCTGAGGGTCACGATTTCAGAGCCCACTGTGTTTACTCCCTGCCCTGTGTTAATTCATGGTCTATGTAGTGCAACCTTATTTACGCCCTGTAGTATTTCATTGTCTCTTATTCACCACTGTCCACCTACTGTATTTACACCCTGTAGTATTTCATTGTCTCTCATTCACCACTGTCCACCTACTGTATTTACACCCTGTATTTCATTGTCTCTTATTCACCACTGTCCACCTACTGTATTTACACCCTTTAGTATTTCATTGTCTCTTATTCACCACTGTTCACCTACAGTATTTACACCCTGTATTTCATTGTCGCTCATACATCACTGTCCACCCACTGTATTTACACCCTGTAGTATTTCATTGTCTCTCATACACAGCTGTCCACCCACTGTATTTACACCCTGTACTATTTCATTGTCTCTCATACACAACTGTCCACCCGCTGTATTTACACCCTGTAGTATTTAATTGTCTCTCATACACCACTGTCCACCCACTGTATTTACACCCTGTATTTAATTGTCTCTCATACACCGCTGTCCACCCACTGTATTTATACCCTGTAGTATTTCATTGTCTCTCATACACCACTGTCCACCCACTGTATTTACACCCTGTATTTCATTGTCTCTCATACACCGCTGTCCACCCACTGCATTTAAACCCTGTATTTCATTGTCTCTCATACACCGCTATCCACCCACTGTATTTACACCCTGTAGTATTTCATTGTCTCTCATACACCACTGTCCACCCACTGTATTTACACCCTTTAGTATTTCATTGTCTCTCATACACCACTGTCCACCTACTATATTTACACCCTGTAGTATTTCATTGTCTCTCATACACCACTGTCCACCTACTGTATTTACACCCTGTAGTATTTCATTGTCTTATTCACCACTGTCCACCTACAGTATTTACACCCTGTATTTCATTGTCTCTCATTCACCGCTGTCCACCCACTGTATTTACACCCTTTCGTATTTCATTGTCTCTCATACACAACTGTCCACCCGCTGTATTTACACCCTGTAGTATTTCATTGTCTCTCATACACCACTGTCCACCTACTGTATTTACACCCTGTAGTATTTCATTGTCTCTTATTCACCACTGTCCACCTACAGTATTTACACCCTGTATTTCATTGTCTCTCATTCACCGCTGTCCACCCACTGTATTTACACCCTTTCGTATTTCATTGTCTCTCATACACAACTGTCCACCTACTGTATTTACACCCTGTAGTATTTCATTGTCTCTTATTCACCACTGTCCACCTACAGTATTTACACCCTGTATTTCATTGTCTCTTTCACCGCTGTCCACTCACTGTATTTACACCCTGTAGTATTTCATTGTCTCTCATACACAACTGTCCACCCGCTGTATTTACACCCTGTAGTTTTTCAATGTCTCTCATATACCACTGACCACCCACTGTATTTACACCCTTTCGTATTTCAATGATTTCTTCATGTCTTTCTTCTCTCAGCCTCCATTAGCCATCTTGGAACAATAAAATCATAATAAACTACAGCAAAAGAAACATACTTTAGCACAGCCAATAGTTCTGCAACCAACGTCAGACCTATTGACTTTGCCAACGCTTATTAGATATGACATCTTACATGGATTCTCCCCTTCCGACCCACAATGTCCTTCCCTTCTTATGTGTGTCCTACTCTCTCCCATATGACTCTGGTGATAGTTTGCTACACTCCAGTCCCATTTATTTCCCTGAATATATCTCTATTATTTTTGGCATTTTGTTGCTGTTCTGGGGGCTCATTCTATGCTTCATTAGACTTTAAGTACCAATTTATAACATGCTCTTTATTGGATTCTTCAATAAAAAATATTACCAATGTGACTAACAAGAAATAGTATTCATAGGAAAACAAACATAAAATAAAAAGTGCACAGCATGGGCGGAAACTGAATACCTAAAATGTATTTAAAAAAAGAAAATGAAGGTTCTGTGCTGTGGAACCTGGGAATGACTTTCCCCAACTCTATAGTACTCCGGAGGCCCCTAAAATGTGAGTTTTTCAGTTAAGCTGGAGTCAGTGGCGTAGCACGAGCCTCACGCGCCCTCATTTAAGGAGGTGAAAATGGCCCCCTGGCTCCTGGTGCTCCTGGTTGGGTAGTGAAAGACAGCTATAGTCAGTGTGCCCCTCCCATTCCTAGGCCCCGATGCCACTGCACATGCTGCACCATTGGTACGTACGCCCATGGCCAGATACTAAAAGTAAATAAAGGGCTGATGATAAAGCGAGTCAATAATACTAGGCAGGTGCCTAGGGTGCCAGCACCAGACAGTGCCAAATTGACACCAAAAGTATCAAATATTACCAATTTGTTCCAAGGAGGGAGCAAAAAATAGAATTTTGCTGAAGGCTACAGATAGTTTTGCACTTGGTCTCAAATGTCGCTCAAAAATGTGCAACATCCACAGACATGTTCTCCCATTCTTTGCAACTGGGAAGACCACTGATACAAATGAAATGTGGCATAACAGCCAGAGATGCTGGCTTTGGAACTGGGGATCATGCTCGAGTCTCAGCGTTGGTTCAACATCCTGTGATTCTGGGCAAATCACTTAATATCCCCGTGCTTAAAAAATAAGTGTGGCCTTGTGTAATGTAACTGGTGCTCATGTAAAGCGCTCCAATACCTTGGGGGCGAGCTTGCGCTATATTGAACTATTTAAAAAAGTACTCTCTGTCATTTTCTACACGCGTACATCCATTTTCAAACATTCTTGAGCCATTTTTTTAATCTCTTGTGTGGAGACCTGGGAACGTTTCCATGTTCACTATCAGCATCGGGGACACTGCAGGCCACTGAGGAAACACTCCGTGCCATCCAGGGAGACGCTCCAACTCAAACAAATGCGAGGCCAATTGCATTTCCAATGCTTGCTTACCTTCCAATGCGTCCCAGCAGAGTCCTGTTCCTGGAGCTGCAAACCTTCTCCTGGCCCTGTCAGCTCTGTGCTGCCTCATCCATTCCCAGAGGAGCAGTGCCTTGTGGGGAATCCTCTCTCTGGGGCCCCCCCCCCCCATCCTTTTTCCGGTCGTGGCTCTGACTGAAGAGAAACAATGTAACTTGTTACTTTGTTTCTCTTCAGTCCTGGGTCAACACGAGGAGCTCAGAGCAGGCTGCAGACTGCACCTGCTTTCTAGAGCAAGCCTTTCTCTCACACTCACAGCTCTTTAACGAAGAGCTGAGGGGGCCCCTTCACCTACCGAAGACTGGGGGCCCCCGCACCGCGGGGGCTGCGGGGGTGTTTGTTACGCCCCTGGCTTCTCGCCATGGAACTGGGAATCTCGACACCTCTGCATTGTAAATGTCGGATGGTTCACACAACATAGCTGGGCTGACCCTGTCCTGCTTTTCAAAGGAGAACTCTTTATTATTTTTAAATGTCCTTAGTTTGCATTTTTCATGAAGTTGGCAGTAAAGCAGCATTTTTATCCTGCCGAAACCATGTTCACATTTTCTCTCAATATTTTTTAAAACACCTTAAGTGTGATATTCTAATTGGATCGTGCATGTAACGTACGCACTTTAATATCTGAAGGCGCGGTGAGGTGACTAAACTCGTGCAGTTCAGTTACAATGAAACAAAATAGCACTTCACACAGGCGACCACATCATTTAAGACATCTAGTGACGGCTAACGAGCAGGTTGGCAGAGTTGCAGGACGAGTGTTTCACTTTACTCTTGCGTAAGAGCGCGTGCCTGTAGAGTGCATCACCTGTGGGTCACCAGGAAGTGGGGTGTCAACACAAGCGGCTCCCTTCCTCCTGGGCGCACCTTTGTCCCTCTTACTCCGCCCCCCACATCTGGACCCGCCCCCACACCAGGACCCGCCCCCACACCAGCACCTGCCCTGCCAGTCACATACACTCGACCTGTCGCTTCCGTCAACAAAGCGCTTCCCTCACCTGCACACGCCCCCTGGCCCAGAGGCGACCAATAGGACACGCCTCTCACTCGTGCCCGCCGCCGCCTCCAACCTGCTCCCTCCTCTCTCTTTTATCGACCAATAGGGCGCCCTCTTCACTTGCTCACTACCCGAAGCGTCCAATAGTCGCGCCCGTCACCTGCACGCGCCACTTCTCTATATTGCCCCGTACCGCCGGGCCTGAAGTTGGAGGCTCACCTGTGCCTGGTCTCTCTCTTCCTGTTAGTGCTGTGTGTCATGGAGCGTCCCTGGTTAATCCAAGTTTTCATTTATTTGTGCCGGAGTGCTGTCAAAAATATCTTCACGTACTTAAAATCCTTTTCAAAAGCTGAGCCACTTTCTATGAGTGACTACTGCCCGCCAAGGCACTATCAAATAAAACGAATTGTCTAATTCATGTATTTCGTTATTAGCTAAATGTTTCCTGTACACTCCCGTTTTTAGGTCGATTCCTCTTGGAATCGCTCTGGACTTTTCACAAGCTCGTGCGTGTGAAAAGGCCTACGGCTTGCGGTTACGAGCAGCAGCGCGCAGTGTGCAATGTGTCAGATTTCACACGCGCGCAGCTGCTTTCACTTCACTTCAATTTGCATTCAGTTGTAAGCTGCAGTGAATCCAATGCTTGCCATCCATATCTAGTAAAACCAAAGGGGATGATGGACGGAGTGTTGAACATTGCAAGCACTCACCCCCAGTCAACTGATCTGGGTTTAATCCATCATCATTCTATAGCTCACTCCGCCACCCCAGTTCAGACATGGCCATATGCAAATCAGTCTGACCCTGTGCCTCATGGGAACAGTCCAGCCCGAACTGCCAAGCCATGTCTTCCCTGGACCGGAAACAAGCATCCTGGGCCGTCATCAGCCAGGCTATCTTGAATCCAGTGGCAAAGTGAGCAAGGGACCCACGTCTGGGCATACCCTGCCAACTTAGGGCGAACATAGCAAAACCAAAGGGGATGATGGACGGAGTCAGACTGATTTGCATATGGCCATGTCTGAACTGGGGTGGCGGAGTGAGCTAAAGAATGATGATGGATTAAACCCAGATCAGTTGACTGGGGGTGAGTGCTTGCAATGTTCAACACTCCGTCCATCATCCCCTTTGGTTTTGCTACATCCATATCTAGTGTCAGTTGTAGCTCTTGCTTCCTAGTACTACATGCAGATCTAAGGGGATATATATATTATATTATGAGACTCGTATACTCTCTTTTTTTGTTTTTTCCAACAACGCTTCTGGGAATTGTGGTGAGTTTTTAAAAGCTTTTATTGACGAGATGGGCTTTTTGTATTCAAATTGACGTGAAAAAGGGACTCCCCTACCGTGAGCAATACCGTTTCGTCGAAACGCGCGGGTGGTTTAATGTTCTGTCCGAATAAAACTGCCACAACTAAGTTCATCGAGTGCAGCGATTTTTTTTGTTTTGGAAGAAATATTGGGGAATTACGGTCCTCCTCCCACTTCTGCACTAGCTGTTAGGCGCCCCCCTATCTAACTATCTATCAATCTACCTATCAATGTATAAATGTGTGTACTTAAACCTCGACCTACCACTGACCCCTTAATATCACTTTCCTTAACCCTTAAACCGCATTTTCTAAATGACATAAATATTGAAACAAAAAGCTCTTAAAAAGGACTCTCGGTGTACTTAATGGCCATGCAAGACTTGTGTTTTAATCACCATCTTGTAAAACGCTTCGGTGTGAAAGTTAAATACTCCGTGGGGCCAGTGTCAGTTTCCCCCGTGTGTTGCCATTTCTTGCTTTCCCCGTGTGCTGCCACTTCTCATTTTCACATTGTGAGGCCAGGACTGGCTTTCCCTGTGTGGTACCTACGTGTAGAGGCTTTCCCTGTGCCCTGTCATCGATAGCTTTTGCCGTGTGGTTCCGGCCCTGTGTGTGGTGATGTTTATTGCCGTCCCGTGAGGTGCCAGTTCCCGCCTTGACATGTGGTGCCAGTGGTAGCTATATCTCCGCGTGGTGCACATGGCTGCTGTCCCCATGTGCTGCCAGTGGTTCTGTCCCCGTGTACTGCCAGTGGTTCTGTCCCCGTGTGCTGCCAGTGGTTCTGTCCCCGTGTGGTTCCAGTTCTCGCCTTCTTGTGTTATGCCAGTGGTTCTGTCCCCGAGTGGTGCCAGTGGTTGCTGTCCCCCCGTGGTGCCAGTGGTTGCTGTCCCCCCGTGGTGCCAGTGGTTGCTGTCCCCCCGTGGTGCCAGAGATAACTTTCTCGTGTGATGCCAGTGGTAGCTGCCCGCATGCACTCTACTCAATGCAACATAAATACACTCCACATAATACCACTCAGTGCCACATAATTACACGCCACATAATTAGACTCTACTAAATGCAACCATACATTCCACATAATACCACTCCGTGCCACATAAACACACGCCACATAATTACACTCTACTCAATGCAACATAAATACACTCCACAAAATACCACTCAGTGCCACATAATTATGTGCTACATAATTATACTGCACTCAATGCAACATACACTCCAAAAAATACCACTCAGTGCCACATAATTACACGCCATATATTACACTCTACTGAATGCAACATACACTCCACATAATATCACTCAGTGCACATAATTACATGCCACATAATTACACTCTACTCAATGCAACATAAATACACTCCACATAATACCACTCAGTGCCACATAATAACACGCCACATAATTACACTCTACTCAATGCAATATAAATACACTCCACATAATACCACTCAGTACCACATAATTACACACCACATAATTACACTCTACTCAATGCAACATAAATACACTCCACATAATGCCACTCAGTACCACATAATTACACGTCACATAATTACACTCTATTCAATGCAACATAAATACACTTCACATAATAACACTGTGCCACATAATTACACTCTACTCAATGCAACATAAATACACTTCACATAATACCACTCAGTGTGACATAGTTACATGCCACATAATTACACTCTACTCAATGCAACATAAATACACTCCACATACCACTCAGTACCACATAATTACAAGCCACATAATTACACTCTACTCAATGCAACATAAATACACTCCACATAATACCACTCAGTGCCACATAATTACACGCCACATAATTACACTCTACTCAATGCAACATAAATACACTCCATATAATACCACTCAGTGCCACATAATTACACGCCACATATTTACACTCTACTCAATGCAACATAAATACACTCAACATAATACCACTCAATACCACATAATTACACGTCACATAATTACATTCTATTCAATGCAACATAAATACAGTCCACATATTACCACTGTGCCACATAATTACACGCCACATCATTACACTCTACTCAATGCAACATAAACACACTCAACAAAATACCACTCAGTACGACATAGTTACATGCCACATAATTACACTCTACTCAATGCAACATAAATACACTCACATACCACTCAGTACCACATAATTACACGCAACATAATTACACTCTACTCAATACAACATAAATACACTCCACATAATACCACTCAGTGCCACATAATTACACGCCACATAATTGCACTCTACTCAATGCAACATAAATACACTTCCCATAAATGCACTCTATGCCACATACCACCAATCAACATAAATGCACTCCACACCATGACACAATTTCACTAAGCATAATTTCACTCAACACCACAGTTCCAGGCCACACAATTCAACTCCACACATTTCCAATACACACCACATAATTACACACCAAACAACATATTTCAACTCCACTACTCCACAATCCACAACGTACCTCCAATCCACACCATATAGTCGCACCACCTGAGCATCAAACATCACTCACCACCACCATTTTGCATCAGCGCACCACCTAAGCATCACCTAAGCATCACGTCAGTCTGCCTTTGGAATCTGACATCTGTTGATTCTCCCCTAGTGTCCGTCCGCTGCTCGTGTTCTAATTAAATTACTGTTTTACAACCTCCACTCCCCCTTTATTTATGTCCCGCTCCCCATAACAAAAAAAATTATAACAAACAAGCATGACAACAGGCAGGAAGAAGTTGCCAGCAGTGCAAGTACAAAAAACTAGAAGACATTTTTTATGTTAAAATCTTTTTTAATCAGGTTGTTCAGTTGTATATAATGTCGTCTTGGTTTGTATAAAGGTAACAAAAATGCTTAACACTTTTTGTTATAACTTTTCAACATGATGCACAGCAGCCACAATGCTCTACAACATAGCCAAAAGTTCTGGCTAAACACATAAGGTCCCAAAGGCGAGACCTATTGGCTATGCCAATGCTTGTTGTGTATGAGATTGCCTATACAATGTGGAAGGCCACAAACATAGAGGTTAGACCAGATAGTGGCTCTCACCTGGCACACTGAAGGATTTATAGTGCAGCGCGCATCACCAGAGAAGGGGTGCACTGCCATAGTTCACAACTACTTTAATAGAAGCATTGGCAAAATCAATTGGTCTCCCTTTGGCTTTGTTAATTATTATTTTGTTCTAGTGAACATTGCTGTGGGAGCTACCAGGTCTACACTAAAATAACAATTTTAAAAAAAATGTAAAAAAAAACATTTTTTGGTCTCAAAATGCAAAAGAAAATTACAGTGTGTACATTTATTTAGCCTGTAGATGAGCAGAATGCCGCCTCTCACAGTGAAGCTAGCCAATGACGGAAGTGGGCTGATCAAATGCCCCATGAAGTATGCTGTAGTGGGATGAATAAAAATGTGTATGACACAACAGCAGACCAATGGATGAAGAGGGCTGGCTGAAATCCCCCTATTAGCAAGTCTGCTCTATACTTTTACTAAACTCAAAAGGTCTTGGCTAACACCAAACCTAAAAACTATATCTAAGAAAGCCCATATGGGCCAATATTTAACAGATTGCACACTTTGTTCCAATTTTTGTTTTTAAAAAGGACTAGCCAAGGAAAGAGACCGAGGATCCAGAGTTATATATCCTGCACACACGTGCAGCTCACCCAGTCTAGTTTTCATTGCATTCTGGGACTTGTCTGTTTTTATATTGATAAATCAAAACTTTAACTACCGGAACCAAATGAAAAATAGACTAGACAAACTTTAATGAGTTTCTATAAAGGAAAACAAGGTGTTAAAGTCATGTCCTGGGGCTAGTGAAGTGACTTATTTACCTACCACACTGGAGATCAAAAAGAATATATTTGCTGCCCTTTTTTTAATTTGTATATAGAGAATTGTGCAAAACAGTTAGGAGCCACCTGCCAGAAAAAAATCAGTTCCTCCCACAGTTTTGACGAGTCCCAGAGGCAGGATGAGGATGCAAGGCATCTCCTTGTTCAAACCTGCTGTGCTGGGTCCAAACTGGGGTGGCATGGTGAGCAAAAGAACAATGGATTTAACCCAGATCTCTTGACTGGGGGTGAATGTTTGATTTGCTCTGCATTCCGTCCATCATCTGTGTGTCTTGTGCTGTGTGAATGAGGCCAGGTGGCGTAGCCGTCTACGCTGTAATGGGAGTGGCACTGCAAATTTCAGCATGCACAACATTTATTGTGCTTGTTCACCCCACCCCACCCTCCCATCCCAGCCCATTATTGGCTCACTGGAAACTGTACTCACTGTAAGATCACTGAATCCAGTGGCGTAACGAAACTTGAGGGGTCCCCCTGCAAAGAATATGGAGGGGGCCCCCCACGCTCCGGATTCAGTCAGGAGCTCTCAGGTCAGGGGCCTGCTGCGCATGCACCAGTGGCGGCTGGTGGATCCTAAAAGTGGTGGAACGAAAAGCTGAGATCCAAGTTGAAGGAGCAAGTGAGTACAGCAAGCACACCAAAGTGAAAGAGGAGTGTTCGGGGTTGGCCTTCCCAAGTGGGCCCTTTAACCACTCAAATTTCAGCTTTAAATAAATTCAGTCATTTGTCTCCAAAACATCAGCTTGTTGGTTTATGAAAGCAGACACGTTTTGCTATTAAATACTAGCTTTGCATTCTTGAAAAATAATTTAAATTCCCTAAATCAAGAAGTTATCTTTTTGTGAAAAAGTTCAATTATTGTCATGAACCACTGCAACACATGGATAGATTCTGCCTTGAATATCTGTGTCATAGTTGCATGTCATATGCGCCAATCTTATGCCAAGAATTACCACCATTATGCCGAAGCTAGCATGAGGGCTGTGCACCACCACGCAATCAGACAGGAATTACCACTATTATGCCAGGGCCCGCATTTTATCCGGTTTGGGCACCATTATACCATGGGTGAGCACATTGGGCCGATATGTACCACCATTATGGCAGGGCCAACATTATGTCATGTTATTTTATTTATTAAGTACACAATCATGGAACATTGCTGGTGTTGAAATGGGGCAGCTCTGTAGAATCTCACTAGTGGCCGTGACAAGCTCCCCTCTTTACCTAGTGATAGTTTTTTCTACACAAAGGCATGTCGCAGGCACTATGGAAAAGAGAGAACAAGATATGAACGGCTTCCTTGTTTGTCTCTAACAGTCCACCCACTCTCGTCACAGCCCTTCCCACAGTACACAAGGACACCCGTATGTCCCCTGTACCCTTCTACAGGTCAAATGCATATCAACCATCCTGGAATGGTTACTTATTTAGGAAAGTATGGGAAGAAATTTTAGAGAATAAAAATAGCTTGACCTATATGCGTGATGCGGGGTCTGTAATTGGCTATGGGGCACTGGCGTACAGTTCTCTGCAGGACAGCTGAGTGTCACGACTTCAGAGCCCACTGTGTTTACTCCCTGCCCTGTGTTAATTCATGGTCTATGTAGTGCAACCTTATTTACGCCCTGTAGTATTTCATTGTCTCTTATTCACCACTGTCCACCTACTGTATTTACACCCTGTAGTATTTCATTGTCTCTCATTCACCACTGTCCACCTACTGTATTTACACCCTGTATTTCATTGTCTCTCATTCACCACTGTCCACCCACTGTATTTACACCCTGTAGTATTTCATTGTCTCTCATACAACGCGGTCCACCCACTGTACTTACACCCTGTATTTCATTGTCTCTTATTCACCACTGTCCACCTACTGTATTTACACCCTTTAGTATTTCATTGTCTCTTATTCACCACTGTTCACCTACAGTATTTACACCCTGTATTTCATTGTCGCTCATACATCACTGTCCACCCACTGTATTTACACCCTGTAGTATTTCATTGTCTCTCATACACCGCTGTCCACCCACTGTATTTACACCCTGTACTATTTCATTGTCTCTCATACACAACTGTCCACCCGCTGTATTTACACCCTGTAGTATTTAATTGTCTCTCATACACCACTGTCCACCCACTGTATTTACACCCTATATTTAATTGTCTCTCATACACCGCTGTCCACCCACTGTATTTACACCCTGTAGTATTTCATTGTCTCTCATACACCACTGTCCACCCACTGTATTTACACCCTGTATTTCATTGTCTCTCATACACCGCTGTCCACCCACTGTATTTACACCCTGTATTTCATAGTCTCTCATACACCGCTATCCACCCACTGTATTTACACCCTGTAGTATTTCATTGTCTCTCATACACCACTGTCCACCCACTGTATTTACACCCTTTAGTATTTCATTGTCTCTTATTCACCGCTGTCCACCCACTGTATTTACACCCTGTATTTCATTGTCTCTCATACACCTCTGTCCACCCACTGTATTTACACCCTGTAGTATTTCATGTCTCTCATACACCACTGTCCACCTACAGTATTTACACCCTGTATTTCATTGTCTCTCATACACCACTGTCCGCCCACTGTATTTACACCCTTTAGTATTTCATTGTCTCTTATTCACCACTGTCCACCTACAGTATTTACACCCTGTATTTCATTGTCTCTTATTCACCACTGTCCACCCACTGTATTTACACCCTTTAGTATTACATTGTCTCTTATTCACCACTGTCCACCTACAGTATTTACACCCTGTATTTCATTGTCTCTCATACACCACTGTCTACCCACTGTATTTACACCCTTTAGTATTTCATTGTCTCTCATATACCACTGTCCACCAACAGTATTTACACCCTGTATTTCATTCTTATTCAACACTGTTCACCCACTGTATTTACACCCTGTAGTATTTCATTGTCTCTCATTCACCACTGTCCACCTACTGTATTTACACCCTGTATGTCATTGTCTCTTATTCACCGCTGTCCACCCACTGTATTTACACCCTGTATTTCATTGTCTCTCATACACCGCTGTCCACCCATTGTATTTACACCCTGTAGTATTTCATGTCTCTCATACACCACTGTCCACCTACAGTATTTACACCCTGTATTTCATTGTCTCTCATACACCACTGTCCACCTACTGTATTTACACCCTGTATTTCATTGTCTCTCATACACCACTGTCCACCCACTGTATTTACACCCTGTATTTCATTGTCTCTCATACACCACTGTCCACCTACTGTATTTACACCCTTTAGTATTTCATTGTCTCTTATTCACCACTGTCCACCTACAGTATTAACACCCTGTATTTCATTGTCTCTAATACACCACTGTCCACCCACTGTATTTACACCCTTTAGTATTTCATTGTCTCTCATACACCACTGTCCACCTACTATATTTACACCCTGTAGTATTTCATTGTCTCTCATACACCACTGTCCACCTACTGTATTTACACCCTGTAGTATTTCATTGTCTTATTCACCACTGTCCACCTACAGTATTTACACCCTGTATTTCATTGTCTCTCATTCACCGCTGTCCACCCACTGTATTTACACCCTTTCGTATTTCATTGTCTCTCATACACAACTGTCCACCCGCTGTATTTACACCCTGTAGTATTTCATTGTCTCTCATACACCACTGTCCACCTACTGTATTTACACCCTGTAGTATTTCATTGTCTCTTATTCACCACTGTCCACCTACAGTATTTACACCCTGTATTTCATTGTCTCTCATTCACCGCTGTCCACCCACTGTATTTACACCCTTTCGTATTTCATTGTCTCTCATACACAACTGTCCACCCGCTGTATTTACACCCTGTAGTTTTTCATTGTCTCTCATACACAACTGTCCACCTACTGTATTTACACCCTGTAGTATTTCATTGTCTCTTATTCACCACTGTCCACCTACAGTATTTACACCCTGTATTTCATTGTCTCTTTCACCGCTGTCCACCCACTGTATTTACACCCTGTAGTATTTCATTGTCTCTCATACACAACTGTCCACCCGCTGTATTTACACCCTGTAGTGTTTCAATGTCTCTCATATACCACTGACCACCCACTGTATTTACACCCTTTCGTATTTCAATGATTTCTTCATGTCTTTCTTCTCTCAGCCTCCATTAGCCATCTTGGAACAATAAAATCATAATAAACTACAGCAAAAGAAACATACTTTGGCACAGCCAATAGTTCTGCAACCAACGTCAGACCTATTGACTTTGCCAACGCTTATTAGATATGACATCTTACATGGATTCTCCCCTTCCGACCCACAATGTCCTTCCTTTCTTATGTGTGTCCTACTCTCTTCCATATGACTCTGGTGATAGTTTGCTACACTCCAGTCCCATTTATTTCCCTGAATATATCTCTATTATTTTTGGCATTTCGTTGCTGTTCTGGGGGCTCATTCTATGCTTCATTAGACTTTAAGTACCAATTTATAACATGCTCTTTATTGGATTCTTCAATAAAAAATATTACCAATGTGACTAACAAGAAATAGTATTCATAGGAAAACAAACATAAAATAAAAAGTGCACAGCATGGGCGGAAACTGAATACCTAAAATGTATTTAAAAAAAGAAAATGAAGGTTCTGTGCTGTGGAACCTGGGAATGACGTTCCCCAACTCTATAGTACTCCGGAGGCCCCTAAAATGTGAGTTTTTCAGTTAAGCTGGAGTCAGTGGCGTAGCACGAGCCTCACGCGCCCTCATTTAAGGAGGTGAAAATGGCCCCCTGGCTCCTGGTGCTCCTGGTTGGGTAGTGAAAGACAGCTATAGTCAGTGTGCCCCTCCCATTCCTAGGCCCCGATGCCACTGCACATGCTGCACCATTGGTACGTACGCCCATGGCCAGAGTCTAAAAGTAAATAAAGGGCTGATGATAAAGCGAGTCAATAATACTAGGCAGGTGCCTAGGGTCAGACTGATTTGCATATGGCCATGTCTGAACTGGGGTGGCGGAGTGAGCTAAAGAATGATGATGGATTAAACCCAGATCAGTTGACTGGGGGGGAGTGCTTGCAATGTTCAACACTCCGTCCATCATCCCCTTTGGTTTTGCTATGTTCGCCCTAAGTTGGCAGGGTATGCCCAGACGTGGGTTCCTTGCTCACTTTGCCACTGGATTCAAGATAGCCTGGCTGATGATGGCTGTAAGCCAGAAACCGGTCCCAGGATGCTTGTTTCCGGTCCAGGGAAGACATGGCTTGGCAGTTCGGGCTGCACTGTTCCTATGAGGCACAGGGTCAGACTGATTTGCATATGGCCATGTCTGAACTGGGGTGGCGGAGTGAGCTAAAGAATGATGATGGATTAAACCCAGATCAGTTGACTGGGGGTGAGTGCTTGCAATGTTCAACACTCCGTCCATCATCCCCTTTGGTTTTGCTATGTTCGCCCTAAGTTGGCAGGGTATGCCCAGACGTGGGTCCCTTGCTCACTTTGCCACTGGATTCAAGCTAGCCTGGCTGATGACGGCTGTAAGCCAGAAACCGGTCCCAGGATGCTTGTTTTCCGTCCAGGGAAGACATGGCTTGGCAGTTCGGGCTGCACTGTTCTCATGAGGCACAGGGTCAGACTGATTTGCATATGGCCATGTCTGAACTGGGGTGGCGGAGTGAGCTAAAGAATGATCATGGATTAAACCCAGATCAGTTGACTGGGGGTGAGTGCTTGCAATGTTCAACACTCCGTCCATCATCCCCTTTGGTTTTGCTATGTTCGCCCTAAGTTGGCAGGGTATGCCCAGACGTGGGTCCCTTGCTCACTTTGCCACTGGATTCAAGATAACCTGGCTGATGACGGCTGTAAGCCAGAAACCGGTCCCAGGATGCTTGTTTCCGGTCCCGGGAAGACATGGCTTGGCAGTTCGGGCTGCACTGTTCCCATGAGGCACAGGGTCAGACTGATTTGCATATGGCCATGTCTGACCTGGGGTGGCGGAGTGAGCTAAAGAATGATGATGGATTAAACCCAGATCAGTTGACTGGGGGTGAGTGCTTGCAATGTTCAACACTCCGTCCATCATCCCCTTTGGTTTTGCTACATCCATATCTAGTGTCAGTTGTAGCTCTTGCTTCCTAGTACTACATGCAGATCTAAGGGGATATATATATTATATTATGAGACTCGTATACTCTCTTTTTTTGTTTTTTCTACCAACGCTTCTGGGAATTGTGGTGAGTTTTTAAAAGCTTTTATTGACGAGATGTGCTTTTTTTGTATTCAAATTGACGTGAAAATGGGACTCCCCTACCGTGAGCAATACCGTTTTCGTCGAAACGCGCGGGTGGTTTAATGTTCTGTCCGAATAAAACCGCCACAACTAAGTTCATTGAGTGCAGCGATTTTTTTTGTTTTGGAAGAAATATTGGGGAATTACGGTCCTCCTCCCACTTCTGCACTAGCTGATAGGCGCGCCCCTATCTAACTATCTATCAATCTACCTATCAATGTATAAATGTGTGTACTTAAACCTCGACCTACCACTGACCCCTTAATATCACTTTCCTTAACCCTTAAACCGCATTTTCTAAATGACATAAATATTGAAACAAAAAGCTCTTAAAAAGGACTCTCGATGTACTTAATGGCCATGTAAGACTTGTGTTGTAATCGCCATCATGTAAAACGCCGCGGTGTGAAAGTTACATACCCCGTGGGGCCAATGTCAGTTTCCCCCGTGTGTTGCCATTTCTTGCTTTCCCCGTGTGCTGCCACTTCTCATTTTCACATTGTGAGGCCAGGACTGGCTTTCCCTGTGTGGTACCTATATGTAGAGGCTTTCCCTGTGCCCTGTCATCGATAGCTTTTGCCGTGTGGTTCCGGCTCTGTGTGTGGTGATGTTTATTGCCGTCCTGTGAGGTGCCAGTTCCCGCCTTGACATGTGGTGCCAGTGGTAGCTATATCTCCGCGTGGTGCACATGGCTGCTGTCCCCGTGTGCTGCCAGTGGTTCTGTCCCCGTGTGCTGCCAGTGGTTCTGTCCCCGTGTGCTGCCAGTGGTTCTGTCCCCGTGTGGTTCCAGTTCTCGCCTTCTTGTGTTATGCCAGTGGTTCTGTCCCCGTGTGGTGCCAGTGGTTGCTGTCCCTGTGTGGTGCCAGTGGTTGCTGTCCCCCCGTGGTGCCAGTGGTTGCTGTCCCCCCGTGGTGCCAGAGATAACTTTCTCGTGTGATGCCAGTGGTAGCTGCCCGCGTGCACTCCACTCAATGCAACCTAAATACACTCCACATAATACCACTCAGTGCCACATAATTATATGCCACATAATTACACTGCACTCAATGCAATATGCACTCCACATAATACCAATCAGTGCCACATAATTACACGCCACATAATTAGACTCTACTAAATGCAACATAAATACATTCCACATAATACCACTCCGTGCCACATAAACACACGCCACATAATTACACTCTACTCAATGCAACATAAATACACTCCACAAAATACCACTCAGTGCCACATAATTATATACTACATAATTATACTGCACTCAATGCAACATACACTCCAAAAAATACCACTCAGTGCCACATAATTACACGCCATATATTACACTCTACTGAATGCAACATACACTCCACATAATACCACTCAGTGCCACATAATTACACGCCACATAATTACACTCTACTCAATGCAACATAAATACACTCCACATAATACCACTCAGTGCCACATAATAACACGCCACATAATTACACTCTACTCAATGCAATATAAATACACTCCACATAATACCACTCAGTACCACATAATTACACACCATGTAATTACACTCTACTCAATGCAACATAAATACACTCCACATAATACCACTCAGTACCACAATCACACGTCACAATTACACTCTATTCAATGCAACATAAATACACTCCACATAATACCACTCAGTACCACATAATTACACACCACATAATTACACTCTACTCAATGCAACATAAATACACTCCACATAATGCCACTCAGTACCACATAATTACACGTCACATAATTACACTCTATTCAATGCAACATAAATACACTCCACATAATAACACTGTGCCACATAATTACACACCACATAATTACACTCTACTCAATGCAACATAAATACACTCCACATAATACCACTCAGTGTGACATAGTTACATGCCACATAATTACACTCTACTCAATGCAACATAAATACACTACACATACCACTCAGTACCACATAATTACAAGCCACATAATTACACTCTACTCAATGCAACATAAATACACTCCACATAATACCACTCAGTGCCACATAATTACACGCCACATAATTACACTCTACTCAATGCAACATAAATACACTCCATATAATACCACTCAGTGCCACATAATTACACGCCACATATTTACACTCTACTCAATGCAACATAAATACACTCAACATAATACCACTCAATACCACATAATTACACGTCACATAATTACACTCTATTCAATGTAACATAAATACAGTCCACATATTACCACTGTGCCACATAATTACACGCCACATCATTACACTCTACTCAATGCAACATAAACACACTCCACAAAATACCACTCAGTACGACATAGTTACATGCCACATAATTAAACTCTACTCAATGCAACATAAATACACTCCACATACCACTCAGTACCACATAATTACACGCAACATAATTACACTCTACTCAATGCAACATAAATACACTCCACATAATACCACTCAGTGCCACATAATTACACGCCACATAATTGCACTCTACTCAATGCAACATAAATACACTTCCCATAAATGCACTCTATGCCACATACCACCAATCAACATAAATGCACTCCACACCATGACACAATTTCACTAAGCATAATTTCACTCAACACCACAGTTCCAGGCCACACAATTCAACTCCACACATTTCCAATACACACCACATAATTACAACCAAACAACATATTTCAACTCCACTACTCCACAATCCACAACGTACCTCCAATTCACACCATATAGTGGCACCACCTGAGCACCAAACATCACTCACCACCATCATTTTGCATCAGCGCACCACCTAAGCATCACCGAAGCATCACGTCAGTCTGCCTTTGGAATCTGGCATCTGTTGATTCTCCCCTAGTGCCTGTCCACTGCTCGTGTTCTAATTAAATTACTGTTTTACAACCTCCACTCCCCCTTTATTTATGTCCCGCTCCCCCATAACAAAAAAAATTATAACAAACAAGCATGACAACAGGCAGGAAGAAGTTGCCAGCAGTGCAAGTACAAAAAAACTAGAAGACATTTTTTATGTTAAAATCTTTTTTAATCAGGTTGTTCACTTGTATATAATGTCGTCTTGGTTTGTATAAAGGTAACAAAAATGCTTAACACTTTTTGTTATAACTTTTCAACATGATGCACAGCAGCCACAATGCTCTACAACATAGCCAAAAGTTCTGGCTAAACACATAAGGTCCCAAAGGCGAGACCTATTGGCTTTGCCATTGCTTGTTGTGTATGAGATTGCCTATGCAATGTGGAAGGCCACAAACATAGAGGTTAGACCAGATAGTGGCTCTCACCTGGGACGCTGAAGGATTTATAGTGCAGCGCGCATCACCAGAGAAGGGGTACACTGCCGTAGTTCACAACTACTTTAATAGAAGCATTGGCAAAATCAATTGGTCTCCCTTTGGCTTTGTTAATTATTATTTTGTTCTAGTAAACATTGCTGTGGGAGCTACCAGGTCTACACTAAAATAACAATTTAAAAAAAAATGTTAAAAAAACATTTTTTGGTCTCAAAATGCAAAAGAAAATTACAGTGTGTACATTTATTTAGCCTGTAGATGAGCAGAATGCCGCCTCTCACAGTGAAGCTAGCCAATGACGGAAGTGGGCTGATCAAATGCCCCATGAAGTATGCTGTAGTGGGATGAATAAAAATGTGTATGACACAACAGCAGACCAATGGATGAAGAGGGCTGGCTGAAATCCCCCTATTAGCAAGTCTGCTCTATACTTTTACTAAACTCAAAAGGTCTTGGCTAACACCAAACCTAAAAACTATATCTAAGAAAGCCCATATGGGCCAATATTTAACAGATTGCACACTTTGTTCCAATTTTTGTTTTTAAAAAGGACTAGCCAAGGAAAGAGACCGAGGATCCAGAGTTATATATCCTGCACCCACGTGCAGCTCACCCAGTCTAGTTTTCATTGCATTCTGGGACTTGTCTGTTTTTATATTGATAAATCAAAACTTTAACTACCGGAACCAAATGAAAAATAGACTAGACAAACTTTAATGAGTTTCTATAAAGGAAAACAAGGTGTTAAAGTCATGTCCTGGGGCACTTATTTACCTACCACACTGGAGATCAAAAAGAATATATTTGCTGCCCTTTTTTTAAATTTGTATATAGAGAATTGTGCAAAACAGTTAGGAGCCACCTGCCAGAAAAAAAATCAGTTCCTTCCACAGTTTTGACGAGTCCCAGAGGCAGGATGAGGATGCAAGGCATCTCCTTGTTCAAACCTGCTGTGCTGGGTCCAAACTGGGGTGGCATGGTGAGCAAAAGAACAATGGATTTAACCCAGATCTCTTGACTGGGGGTGAATGTTTGATTTGCTCTGCATTCCGTCCATCATCTGTGTGTCTTGTGCTGTGTGAATGAGGCCAGGTGGCGTAGCCGTCTACGCTGTAATGGGAGTGGCACTGCAAATTTCAGCATGCACAACATTTATTGTGCTTGTTCACCCCACCCCACCCTCCCATCCCAGCCCATTATTGGCTCGCTGGAAACTGTACTCACTGTAAGATCACTGAATCCAGTGGCGTAACGAAACTTGAGGGGGCCCCCCTGCAAAGAATATGGAGGGGGCCCCCCACGCTCCGGATTCAGTCAGGAGCTCTCAGGTCAGGGGCCTGCTGCGCATGCACCAGTGGCGGCTGGTGGATCCTAAAAGTGGTGGAACGAAAAGCTGAGATCCAAGTTGAAGGAGCAAGTGAGTACAGCAAGCACACCAAAGTGAAAGAGGAGTGTTCGGGGTTGGCCTTCCCAAGTGGGCCCTTTAACAACTCAAATTTCAGCTTTAAATAAATTCAGTCATTTGTCTCCAAAACATCAGCTTGTTGGTTTATGAAAGCAGACACGTTTTGCTATTAAATACTAGCTTTGCATTCTTGAAAAATAATTTAAATTCCCTAAATCAAGAAGTTATCTTTTTTGTGAAAATGTTCAATTATTGTCATGAACCACTGCAACACATGGATAGATTCTGCCTTGAATATCTGTGTCATAGTTGCATGTCATATGCGCCAATCTTATGCCAAGAATTACCACCATTATGCCGAAGCTAGCATGAGGGCTGTGCACCACCACGCAATCTTACAGGAATTACCACTATTATGCCAGGGCCCGCATTTTACCCGGTTTGGGCACCATTATACCATGGGTGAGCACATTGGGCCGATATGTACCACCATTATGGCAGGGCCAACATTATGTCATGTTATTTTATTTATTAAGTACACAATCATGGAACATTGCTGGTGTTGAAATGGGGCAGCTCTGTAGAATCTCACTAGTGGCCGTGACAAGCTCCCCTCTTTACCTAGTGATAGTTTTTTCTACACAAAGGCATGTCGCAGGCACTATGGAAAAGAGAGAACAAGATATGAACGGCTTCCTTGTTTGTCTCTAACAGTCCACCCACTCTCGTCACAGCCCTTCCCACAGTACACAAGGACACCCGTATGTCCCCTGTACCCTTCTACAGGTCAAATGCATATCAACCATCCTGGAATGGTTACTTATTTAGGAAAGTATGGGAAGAAATTTTAGAGAATAAAAATAGCTTGACCTATATGCGTGATGCGGGGTCTGTAATTGGCTATGGGGCACTGGCGTACAGTTCTCTGCAGGACAGCTGAGGGTCACGACTTCAGAGCCCACTGTGTTTACTCCCTGCCCTGTGTTAATTCATGGTCTATGTAGTGCAACCTTATTTACGCCCTGTAGTATTTCATTGTCTCTTATTCACCACTGTCCACCTACTGTATTTACACCCTGTAGTATTTCATTGTCTCTCATTCACCACTGTCCACCTACTGTATTTACACCCTGTATTTCATTGTCTCTCATACACCGCTGTCCACCCACTGTATTTACACCCTGTAGTATTTCATTGTCTCTCATACAACGCGGTCCACCCACTGTACTTACACCCTGTATTTCATTGTCTCTTATTCACCACTGTCCACCTACTGTATTTACACCCTTTAGTATTTCATTGTCTCTTATTCACCACTGTTCACCTACAGTATTTACATCCTGTATTTCATTGTCGCTCATACATCACTGTCCACCCACTGTATTTACACCCTGTAGTATTTCATTGTCTCTCATACACCGCTGTCCACCCACTGTATTTACACCCTGTACTATTTCATTGTCTCTCATACACAACTGTCCACCTGCTGTATTTACACCCTGTAGTATTTAATTGTCTCTCATACACCACTGTCCACCCACTGTATTTACACCCTGTATTTAATTGTCTCTCATACACCGCTGTCCACCCACTGTATTTACACCCTGTAGTATTTCATTGTCTCTCATACACCACTGTCCACCCACTGTATTTACACCCTGTATTTCATTGTCTCTCATACACCGCTGTCCACCCACTCTATTTACATCCTGTATTTCATTGTCTCTCATACACCGCTATCCACCCACTGTATTTACACCCTGTAGTATTTCATTGTCTCTCATACACCACTGTCCACCCACTGTATTTACACCCTTTAGTATTTCATTGTCTCTTATTCACCGCTGTCCACCCACTGTATTTACACCCTGTATTTCATTGTCTCTCATACACCGCTGTCCACCCACTGTATTTACACCCTGTAGTATTTCATGTCTCTCATACACCACTGTCCACCTACAGTATTTACACCCGGTATTTCATTGTCTCTCATACACCGCTGTCCACCCACTGTATTTACACCCTTTAGTATTTCATTGTCTCTTATTCACCGCTGTCCACCCACTGTATTTACACCCTGTATTTCATTGTCTCTCATACACCGCTGTCCACCCACTGTATTTACACCCTGTAGTATTTCATGTCTCTCATACACCACTGTCCACCTACAGTATTTACACCCTGTATTTCATTGTCTCTCATACACCACTGTCCGCCCACTGTATTTACACCCTTTAGTATTTCATTGTCTCTCATACACCACTGTCCACCTACAGTATTTACACCCTGTATTTCATTGTCTCTTATTCACCACTGTCCACCCACTGTATTTACACCCTTTAGTATTACATTGTCTCTTATTTACCACTGTCCACCTACAGTATTTACACCCTGTATTTCATTGTCTCTCATACACCACTGTCCATCTACAGTATTTACACCCTGTATTTCATTGTCTCTCATACACCACTGTCCGCCTACTGTATTTACACCCTTTAGTATTTCATTGTCTCTCATACACCACTGTCCACCTACAGTATTTACACCCTGTATTTCATTGTCTCTTATTCACCACTGTCCACCTACAGTATTTACACCCTGTATTTCATTGTCTATCATACACCACTGTCCACCCACTGTATTTACACCCTTTCGTATTTCATTGTCTCTCATACACCGCTGTCCACCCACTGTATTTACACCCTTTCATATTTCATTGTCTCTCATACACCACTGTCCACCCACTGTATTTACACCCTTTAGTATTTCATTGTCTCTTATTCACCGCTGTCCACCCACTGTATTTACACCCTTTCGTATTTCATTGTCTCTCATACACCGCTGTCCACCCACTGTATTTACACCCTTTCATATTTCATTGTCTCTCATACACCACTGTCCACCCACTGTATTTACACCCTTTAGTATTTCATTGTCTCTTATTCACCGCTGTCCACCCACTGTATTTACACCCTTTCATATTTCATTGTCTCTCATATACCACTGTCCACCTACAGTATTTACACCCTGTATTTCATTCTTATTCAACACTGTCCACCCACTGTATTTACACCCTTTAGTATTTCATTGTCTCTTATTCACCGCTGTCCACCCACTGTATTTACACCCTGTATTTCATTGTCTCTCATACACCGCTGTCCACCCATTGTATTTACACCCTGTAGTATTTCATACGATCGACCAACCACGCCCTCGCCGCCGTCCCCCGCATCCGAAGAGCCACAACGGGAGGAAGATCCTTCTCCTACCTGGCTGCCAAGACGTGGAACTCCCTACCCATCCACCTCCGCCTTACCCAAGACCACCTCTCCTTCAGGAAGCAACTCAAGACCTGGCTGTTCGAACAGTAGCGGACCCCCCTCCCCCAAGCGCCTTGAGACCCTCCGGGTGAGTAGCGCGCTATACAAATGCTTGATTGATTGATTGATTGATGTCTCTCATGCACCACTGTCCACCTACAGTATTTACACCCTGTATTTCATTGTCTCTCATACACCACTGTCCACCCACTGTATTTACACCCTTTAGTATTTCATTGTCTCTCATACACCACTGTCCACCTACTATATTTACACCCTGTTGTATTTCATTGTCTCTCATACACCACTGTCCACCTACTGTATTTACACCCTGTAGTATTTCATTGTCTTCAACCAGAAAGTAGATCAACGGCGGACCACCGGTACCGCACCTCACACCTGTTCCGTCGTAATGAAGGGCCGTGCAAATATCCCCAAACGCCAGCCGTTGAGTGTCGCAACTGTGCTCCAGATCAAATTCCTACAGTTTTTTCAAGATGGGGGGGATGCACAGCCAAATGAAGTCCAACCAACAGATAATGGGTTTATAAAAATTCCTTTATTTTAAATGTAACACCCTCATCAAACACATAGACTCCAGCCAACGCGTTTCATTCCCTAACTGGGAACTTCATCAGGGCAAAAAAGTAGTAGTGAGCTCAATGTGCTCACACCATATTTGTAGACTCATAAAAGATGCATCCACTGACACGTGTCTCAAAGTCAGCTAAATGCTCCTAGTCATATACGACTCTGGAATGTAGCAGAAAGTTCCTTATTTGATTTGAAACATCAATTCTGAATCAGATACTATTGTAAATCGGCAGTTCTATCTCTGAAGTCGCTGGATTCCCCTCAATACCAATCACATTTCGATAATCCAGTATTGAAAATGATATGTGATATCCAGTCACGACGTATGTACATGCCACAAGGAGCCGGCTCACTAGGTGTATTGCACCGTAAGCAGGACGTATCAAAAGTAAAAAAACCGTAGCGTCAAGCCCGTAGTACAGGAGACATATCATTTTCAATACTGGATTATCGAAATGTGATTGGTATTGAGGGGAATCCAGCGACTTCAGAGATAGAACTGCCGATTTACAATAGTATCTGATTCAGAATTGATGTTTCAAATCAAATAAGGAACTTTCTGCTACATTCCAGAGTCGTATATGACTAGGAGCATTTAGCTGACTTTGAGACACGTGTCAGTGGATGCATCTTTTATGAGTCTACAAATATGGTGTGAGCACATTGAGCTCACTACTACTTTTTGCCCTGATGAAGTTCCCAGTTAGGGAATGAAACGCGTTGGCTGGAGTCTATGTGTTTGATGAGGGTGTTACATTTAAAATAAAGGAATTTTTATAAACCCATTATCTAATGGTTGGACTTCATTTGGCTATTTCATTGTCTTATTCACCACTGTCCACCTACAGTATTTACACCCTGTATTTCATTGTCTCTCATTCACCGCTGTCCACCCACTGTATTTACACCCTTTCGTATTTCATTGTCTCTCATACACAACTGTCCACCCGCTGTATTTACACCCTGTAGTATTTCATTGTCTCTCATACACCACTGTCCACCTACTGTATTTACACCCTGTAGTATTTCATTGTCTCTCATACACCACTGTCCACCTACTGTATTTACACCCTGTAGTATTTCATTGTCTCTTATTCACCACTGTCCACCTACAGTATTTACACCCTGTATTTCATTGTCTCTCATTCACCGCTGTCCACCCACTGTATTTACACCCTTTCGTATTTCATTGTCTCATACACAACTGTCCACCCGCTGTATTTACACCCTGTAGTATTTCATTGTCTCTCATACACAACTGTCCACCTACTGTATTTACACCCTGTAGTATTTCATTGTCTCTTATTCACCGCTGTCCACCCACTGTATTTACACCCTGTAGTGTTTCAATGTCTCTCATACACAACTGACCACCCACTGTATTTACACCCTTTCGTATTTCAATGATTTCTTCATGTTTTTCTTCTCTCAGCCTCCATTAGCCATCTTGGAACAATAAAATCATAATAAACTACAGCAAAAGAAACATACTTTGGCACAGCCAATAGTTCTGCAACCAACGTCAGACCTATTGGCTTTGCCAACGCTTATTAGATATGACATCTTACATGGATTCTCCCCTTCCGACCCACAATGTCCTTCTCTTCTTATGTGTGTCCTACTCTCTCCCATATGACTCTGGTGATAGTTTGCTACACTCCAGTCCCATTTATTTCCCTGAATATATCTCTATTATTTTTGGCATTTCGTTGCTGTTCTGGGGGCTCATTCTATGCTTCATTAGACTTTAAGTACCAATTTATAACATGCTCTTTATTGGATTCTTCAATAAAAAATATTACCAATGTGACTAACAAGAAATAGTATTCATAGGAAAACAAACATAAAATAAAAAGTGCACAGCATGGGCGGAAACTGAATACCTAAAATGTATTTAAAAAAAGAAAATGAAGGTTCTGTGCTGTGGAACCTGGGAATGACTTTCCCCAACTCTATAGTACTCCGGAGGCCCCTAAAATGTGAGTTTTTCAGTTAAGCTGGAGTCAGTGGCGTAGCACGAGCCTCACGCGCCCTCATTTAAGGAGGTGAAAATGGCCCCCTGGCTCCTGGTTGGGTAGTGAAAGACAGCTATAGTCAGTGTGCCCCTCCCATTCCTAGGCCCCGATGCCACTGCACATGCTGCACCATTGGTACGTACGCCCATGGCCAGAGTCTAAAAGTAAATAAAGGGCTGATGATAAAGCGAGTCAATAATACTAGGCAGGTGCCTAGGGTGCCAGCACCAGACAGTGCCAAATTGACACCAAAAGTATCAAATATTACCAATTTGTTCCAAGGAGGGAGCAAAAAATAAAAAATAGAATTTTGCTGAAGGCTACAGATAGTTTTGCACTTGGTCTCAAATGTCGCTCAAAAATGTGCAACAACCACAGACATGTTCTCCCATTCTTTGCAACTGGGAAGACCACTGATACAAATGAAATGTGGCATAACAGCCAGAGATGCTGGCTTTGGAACTGGGGGATCATGCTCGAGTCTCAGCGTTGGTTCAACATCCTGTGATTCTGGGCAAATCACTTAATATCCCTGTGCTTAAAAAATAAGTGTGGCCTTGTGTAATGTAACTGGTGCTCATGTAAAGCGCTCCAATACCTTGGGGGCGAGCTTGCGCTATATTGAACTATTTAAAAAAGTACTCTCTGTCATTTTCTACACGCGTACATCCATTTTCAAACATTCTTGAGCCATTTTTTTTAATCTCTTGTGTGGAGACCTGGGAACGTTTCCATGTTCACTATCAGCATCGGGGACACTGCAGGCCACTGAGGAAACACTCCGTGCCATCCAGGGAGACGCTCCAACTCAAACAAATGCGAGGCCAATTGCATTTCCAATGCTTGCTTACCTTCCAATGCGTCCCAGCAGAGTCCTGTTCCTGGAGCTGCAAACCTTCTCCTGGCCCTGTCAGCTCTGTGCTGCCTCATCCATTCCCAGAGGAGCAGTGCCTTGTGGGGAATCCTCTCTCTGGGGCCCCCACCCCCATCCTTTTTCCGGTCGTGGCTCTGACTGAAGAGAAACAATGTAACTTGTTACTTTGTTTCTCTTCAGTCCTGGGTCAGAGGAGCTCAGAACAGACTGCACCTGCTTTCTAGAGCAAGCCTTTCTCTCACACTCCCAGCTCTTTAACGAAGAGCTGAGGGGGCCCCCTTCACCTACCGAAGACTGGGGGCTGCGGGGGTGTTTGTTACGCCCCTGACTGAATCATAGCACAGGTGCAGCTAGCACGCTCATAAAGCTGGCCTTCGGTGCAACTTCATTTTGTCTGGATGGAATTTATTAAATTAGGTATTCCTCTATCGGTTTCCTCAGAGAACAGTACTCTAGAAATAATGTGGTGCCTGATGCCACCCATGATTACCCTTTGAGATGTCTCTATGTGTTGCAGTAGCCCATTGGCTTCTGGAGATTTGATGTATGTCTTTTGGGCCTTTTTCTTCACTATAGTGTCTTCTGCTAACAGACACTTGTTTACATTGGTTCTATCCTTGGAGAGGCAACATGGCTTCCTGAACAGAGTTGCACTCACCACAAAAAGGAAGTTAAGGAGCAGCTGTTACTTTCAGCCTAGGACATATCCACAGAGTTCAGAAATGCCTAAAAAATTTGAGAGTTCAACAGGAGTGAAAAAGGTCTGTTGCAGTGGCATAATGCAAAATGATGAGCCCCCTGCAGAATGTTGTGAGGGGCCCCTGAGACTCTCATATCTCACAGATATTCATAGTCGTGAAGCTCAATGGGGGTACCCTGGAGGTTGGTGGTTCCCTGCACAACAGGGGCAGCATGTACCTGCGTTCTGCCTCTGGTTATTGGAGCAGGTGACCTGGAGAGACCAGAGATGGCGACTGCAAACAACGGATGTCCTAAACAATCACTGGTGGATGGAGCACATTATCCATTTCTGGGAGCAAAGCAGAAGGGCAGACTTGCTTCACTTCGTCTTGGACGGAACAACGCAGAATATTTCGAGGCTGCAAGAACAGGGCGCCAGAGAAGCTGGTAACACGAAAAAAGGAGTGAGAAATGCTAAATTAGAGCCTCTTTCAAATTCAGTGATATTTCCTTCTTGTTAAAAGAGGGAGTGTGCATGAGAAGGGAGAGAGAATGTAGCCTTACGGCTAGAGCGGTCGACCTCGAAACTGGGGAACCGGGTTCGAGTCTCAGAAACGGCGCTCAACATCCTGTGATTCTGGGCAAATCTCTTAATCTCCCCATGCCTAACAAATGAATGTGTCCTTCTGTAACGAAACTGGTGCTCATGTACAGCGCTCTGATACCCAATGTCTCGGGTCTAGTTCGCGCTATATAAAACTCTAAAAATAAATAAATGAAAGAAGGCCTTTTAGGACATCACATCATCATGCTAAGACTGAGCCCTGTGCCCCCCGCCCTATACATTATTCTTTGAAGCACGTGCATTATCCAGCTGAGCGACCTTGCCACCACGGCCACTGCATTTGTGTATTCTACAGGCAGTTGTCTTCCTTTTGTCCTTCCTGTGTTAGCACCTCTCCTCCCCTGCTTCTGTCACAAAGCTTTTAAGAATGATTTGCTACTTCCGTGTACACCACGTGCGGTGGCGGTCTCAGGTTATCATTCACATTTCCATGACAACATGTCTTCTAAGGTCGCTTCCGAGGACATATGACATAGCCCTGTATATTGCCTCACATCACTCTCACATGCAGTGATGCTTGCTCAGATTTAAAGTCCCTTCCTGTAGAACTTGTCTCTGAAACCCTTGTAGCTCTTGTCTCTGGACCGTCTCTGCTTTACTTTTATCACTCTGGCGGTGCCTTCACCACAGGGGCTTTTGAACCAGATACATAATGAGACTCTGTAAATATTTCAAGTTAAGCAGATAAATGAAAACAAGTGAAACACATGAAAGTTTGCGGCAGTTGCAGCAGCAGTCATAAAAAGTGCTGGTTCATAAGGTCCCACAATGGGGCAGGGGGTGAAAAGAAGCGCTGTGCTTCTCCCCCTGGGGTCTTCAGGCATGTTGGTGTGTTCCAAGGACCCGATGGCCCCTGATTGGTTAATTTGTATGCGGAGCGGCAGGGTGGGGACAGCTGGTGTCGTGATGTCAGGGTGACCTCACTCTTTGGTGGCTGTGGTCCTGACAGGGCGCCCCTTAGTTCTTTGCTGCACACATGCATTATTGTTGTGCATTATAGGTAGGGATCCCTGTTTTATGGTATTTATTGTTTTAACATTTCCATCTGTATTTATCCATATTTCTTTTTTGGCCATTTTATTGGTATTTATCCATATTTATTTTATGTTCTGAGAATAAATGGGGTCATAAAATGGTATATTTCCACATTTATTTAACTGATAAAGATGAACTCATACTTTGAAGCATGTCGCATTTTAGTAAATTAAGCAGCCAAATATAACAAAACACTACACCGACAGCTAAATATTAACATCATATACAAATATATGTTAACATAGGCCTGTATTTAAGGGAAGATAATCCTGTTATTAAATCCCCATGGTGCTTAGCAGTTGGTCTGGAATTTATGAAGGACAACAAGGAGAGTCACTTACAAGAAGTGCAATTTTCTGTATTTTGCCGCTTTTAAAAATAAATACAGTCCTGAAATAGATTTTTTTCTGTCTGTATTTATCTGTGACAATCAGTAAAAACGAGGCCTGGGTGGGATTCGCAAGTGACAAGAAAACTCCACCACTCTCGGCAGAGTTCCACAAACGGCACAGTGAGATAACTTGCGTTGCTCACGCTGATTTTTAGCGTTGGGCATTTGTCCCGCAATGTAAAATCAGCCCAATGGCACCACGCGCAGCGTAAGAGGGCGCAGCTTCTTTCTGCTGCTCGAGTGGACGTTCTACTCGAGCAGCAGCTTCCTCAACGCGAGCGACAGGCTAATCAACGCGAGCGGTCGCGACCTGCTGCAACTGCCCGCATTGAGAAATCTCGCCGGGAGGTGGTCTAAAGCCGCAAAAGAGGAAAAACTTCGGTCTGTGCCACTCCCTGGAGTTTTTCAGAACTCCGCACTCTACACAGAGTGCCAGGCCTAGTAAAAACAGAAAACTGGAAGGCTTAGTTATAGATAGAAGGCAGCTACATGGTATTAAGTTGTTTACTGGAATATTTCAGCTGAAGTGGTGAGGGAGGCATTGAGGATGCTATCTGAAGCCAGGAGGGAAGACCTCGTTAAGCCAGGAATGCTGTCCCAAGCCAGGGTGGACTTGGCGAGGCCCAAAAGAGGGGCGTGGCAGGAGGCGTGGCAGCCGCTGTTTTAGCATGTTCATTGCCACGTGGGAGGAATAAATCTAAGCATTCCCTTATAGTTGTTAGCTATGGGGGGATAACAGCAAGCGCAAGAAGCTTACCGACAATAGTCCCACCCAGCAAGTTTGCATCTGGTGGTCGAGGGAGGGGCAGTAAAGTCTCCATATTGCCGACGGGTTGTAAAGTGATGAGAGGGGCCAGCACCATGAACACATATAAGATGCGGGGAAGATGTGGGGCAGGCCCAGAACATCGCAGTGGCGGGTGCTGGCAGCGCCACTGGAATCTAGTGCGAATAGAGCAAAGAGACCAGCAGAGAGCGCCATGTGACATCGTACGCTGTGTAACGCTCACAGTGTCATCAGGCGCTTTCTGAGGAGCTGACAGTGAGGAGCCAGCAGGTGACGCCAGAGAGCGCCTGGTGCATCGTACGCTGTGCAACGCTCACAGTGTCATCAGGCGCTCTCCGAGGAGCTGACAGTGAGGAGCCAGCAGGTGACTCCAGAGAGCGCCTGGTGCATCGTACACTGTGCAACGCTCACAATGTCATCAGGCGCTCTGAGGAGCTGACAGTGAGGAGCCAGCAGGTGACGCCAGAGAGCGCCTGGTGCATCGTACGCTGTGTAACGCGTACAGTGTCATCAGGCGCTCTGTGCAGGAGCTGACAGTGAGGAGCCAGCAGGTGACGCCTGTAGGCACGGTGGCTCCCATTACAAACTTAGATCTGGACGAAAGAGATCTAAAGGTGGAAAAACAAAGCACCAAGAGAAGCCCTTGTTTAAAGAGGGTGGCACAAAGCAGCAATGATACGCAGCCTACAGTGATGGGGCAAGTCAGTAAAGGTAAACACAGGAAAACAGAGTTTAGAGTCCAGCAGTTCACAGCCCCAGCTATTGATGAGTTAGTGGCCCAACGCTGTTTAGAAGTAATCTACAGGGGCCAATCAGAAGACATAACTCCAGTTATAAGAGAGTGGAGAGCTGGAATGCGGGCAGACATGGGACAGAAGAAACCGCAAAGACAGAAGGCAGGATATGAGGATCCAGCTGCTGGAGACCTGGAGCAGCTGAGGAAACTAGTGAAGAATGTAGTTATTGGTATGAGTGGTATGGGGGGAATGGGTGATGGCGCTAGACTGGCCATCAGTGGTATGGGTGGAATGGGTGATGGCACTAGACTGGGCATCAGTGGTATGGGTGGAATGGGTGATGGCGCTAGACTGGGTGTTAGTGGTATGGGTGGAATGGGTGATGGTGCTAGACTGAGCATCAGTGGTATGGGTGGAATGGGTGATGGCACTAGACTGGGCATCAGTGGTATGGGTGGAATGGGTGATGGCGCTAGACTGGGTGTTAGTGGTATGGGTGGAATGGGTGATGGCACTAGACTGGGCATCAGTGGTATGGGTGTAATGGGTGATGGCGAATTTAATGGTATCTCCTTTACGTGTGGTCCCTAAGTAAGTGACTGGCGAATTTCGCATGATTCATCATCTTTCATTGGTTCATGATTTTATTGCTTGGGAGGATGTAGTGGTACGATTCGCGTCAGTTGATGTGGTGTTTGGCTTGATTAGAAGTTATGATGAGGATGCCGTCTTAGCCAAGTGTGACATAAAATCTGCCTTTACGTTACTGCCTGTTAACCCCTTAGAATTTGAGATTCTAGGAATATGTTTTGATGGTCATTTTTTTGTGGATAAAGCGCTACCCATGGGGGTGTGCCATATTATGGAAATTATTTAAGATTTTCAGTTGCTTCCTCAGTGGTGTTTCTTCTTTAAAACAGGACATGGTGGAGTGACTCATTACCTGGGGCAGGTATGCGCAATGAATGCGCAAAGGCACTAAAAGAATTTATAATTAAGGAGCGCCTTTAGCCCTGGTAAAGACTGTAGAGCCCAATACCACGCTGACATTTTTGGGCATTGAAATTGACACTTTGGCAATGGTGGTATGCCTACCAAGGGCAAAGTTCAAGAACCAACAAAATTGTTGGAAGAGGCCACTTCTGCAAAAAAATAGAGCTAAAGAAAATGCAAGAGCTGCTAGGTCATCTTTAACTGCGTCTGCAGAGTGGTGCGAGCTGCTAGAACATTCTTTAGAAGGCTAGGTTTTATGTTGTCTAGTGTGACATTACCACATCACAGAATCCGCATTTCAGCAGCGGTGCGAGAGGATCTTGAAATGTGGCTGATTTTTCTGTACAATTTCTATGGCGTCACATTCTGGTCCCTTGAGGATGAGTTCCTTTGGCCTATGAAAATGTACTCAGATGCGGCAGGTACGGATGGCTTTGGCTTGTTCTGGGATGGCAGGTGGTCCTCTGAATCCTGGCCTTAGAAATGGAGAGAACCGGGATGCAGCATCGTTTTTCCTGAATTTTTTCCGTTGTTAATGGTCTTATCAATGCGGGGCAAAGAATTATCTAATAAAAGTGGCTTTCGATGTAAATAATCAGCCGGTGTTCAGCTTCTGAAAGGACAAAAAGTGAGAGCTGTTACAAGGGTTCCTGCTTGGCTGTTTAATATTTAACATTGAATTAAAAGTCAGACATCTGCAAGAGGTGAAAATTAATACAGCGGATTCTTTGTCTCGTTCACAGTGACAGAAATTCCGTGGACTAGCACCGGGAGCGGCAGCTCAGAAGACGGACGTACCATTAGAGGTCTGGGAGCTAGGAGAGTAAGAATTATTCAGCTGACTGAGTCGTCTTTAGCATCGTCTACATTAAGAGCTTACAGAGAGGCCTGGGAAGAATTCATTGCTAGAGGTGCAAAGCGGAGAGATTTCAGGGAACAAGGTCTAATGGCTAGGCGTGACGGCGTCTTAGAGTTTATCCTGAAGTTGATTGATAGAGGTTTGTCCGCTGTGACTGTTGCAGCAAAACTGACAGGAACTACTTTTTATGGCAAGATGTTCTGGGGCTATGAACCATCAGCTGGCGAAGTACGCAATCTCATCTTAAAGGGATGGGGAAGAGCAGGCTAGAACACATAGAGGTCAGTGCAACAGTTTTTTGGGGCACTCCCCCATTGACCTCCTTCTCCACGGATTCCCTCGCTACCACCCTCCACCAGTGCCCCTCATCTTTCCATAACCGCTCGCTCACTAACATTTCATTTGGTTTAAAGGGCTGGTTGGGCTGGCTTTACTAATAAGAATGTATTTCTACCTAAATGAAACCAATTAAGCAACATTAGGAATAGATAATTTAAGACTGGGGAAAAAAACATAATGTCCTAACCTATACTATGCAGTTTGCATGCAGCTCTTTGATGACAGTTCATACGTCACTGTGCTATATTAGGATTGTAACTTTTTACCTGCAAGTAACAAAAGAACTTCAGTGACAAAAGCTGTAACCCACTGAGCTATCCACATAACATACAGTTCAGAGATATGCATAGTACATATTCTTTCTTTGCTACTTTATGATAAGTCAAACTGCCACTAGACCAGACCTCTCTCCCGCAGGAACATTAAATACCAGTTATCTTGACATTTTTATTGTTGCCTGAAATCTGCTGAACACACAGGAAACTGCAGCAGGTGCTTGTAAATCCATAAGTTATTTCAGTGGACCTGTTGGCATTAATTTTAGCATGGTTAGAGCACATATGTTTTTGAAGTTTCAAATGTTCTTGTTCAAATTATTCATGGTATGGGTGTTTTTTTGGGAGATCAAAGTATTTGAGGCGTTAGGTAATGCCAAATCTTTGGCCATAAACTTTGAAGGAGTTCAATTGCAGGGTGAGGCTGAGAAGATTGATCACAGACCAGAGTGTTAAGGGAAAGGCAGTGTTGAATAGAGGTGGGGTCTGCTTTGCCCGGTGATGAACTAGTTGATTGAGCAGCCTATGGGGTGATATTTTGATAGCAGAATGGCAAATGCTAAACTGCCTTCCATCTACTGGTGGTCCTGATGAAGGCCCTTCAACAACTGCATAGGGACCCTCAATGTTTGGGCACTCACTCCTTTAGAACTGGAGAGGCATCTGAAGTGCAGAGACTTCGTTTGTAGGTGGAAACCATCAGGAGATTGGAGCGATGGAAGTCTCACTATTGTTGTTGTTATGTTTGCAATTTTGAGAACACTTTATAAGCGGGTTCATGTGTCTAATATTTTTCTCAGGTTACGTTGCTGGGCCTTGGATGGGCTTGTGCATCATTTGGATTTCTGGTCATTCCGTTATTCACTGGGTGGAGAAACAGGCCAAGAAGAGTCGTTCTCTGATTATTTTGGAGGTAAATGGTGGGGTAAGAATTACCAGCCGTTGCCATGGTTATCGGAATTGGTGGCTTCTACAGTGTGACCTGACATGTTATTAGTACACTTTGGAGAGAATGACTTGGTGCCAGATTCAGGGTTGGGTCTGTGGAAAGCATGAAGGAGGGCTTGAGGTTGATTACAAAGTCTCAGTGATGGACACACATCATATGACGTGGGCTAATTCCAAGACAGGGTTGGAGAGGGGCACAGAAGCATACAGCAGCAGACAGGGTGAGAAGAAAGGTAAACAGAGAGAGGAGGTGTTTTTGCAAAGGAGAACGCATAACGGTTTTGCAGTATTATTGAGAAGGATCTTTTATTGTTTAGACAGGAGGGGGGGCACCTCTCCTTTCTGGGAGATGAATCGTGCTTGATGGGCTTCAGGGAACTCTTAACTGAGAATTTGTTGTAGCTGTTATGGAGTTACTGGAACTAGTTGTGTGACTGTTGTATTGCCATTCAAGGTTAGTGGTCGAGGTTATGCTTTGTGCTTTGTTGGGCGACATCCGGATAAGCAGTTTGTGGCAGGCGGTGGTGGTGGGGGGGATCCAGAAAAAAGTATTTCTCGGTTTTTCTGGGTGTTGAGGCTAGAAGGCTTAGAGGTTACTAGGGGTGTTAGAGGATGGGACATGTTTGAAGGTAACGTTTGGGGTAGGTTGGGTGGATTTCTGAGTGGAGTGGATGTTGGGGTTGCTTGATTGGAGAAGTTTGTCATGTTGGGGGGATGTTTAAGGATCGGAGGGGTTAGGTTTTCATATATATGAGTGAGGCTGGCTTATGATTATCATTGGAAATTTGGTGAGATGAACTGCACACCTGTCCTAATAAAGCTGCCTTTTTCTCTTATTTGGCAGTCTTTCTTGCATGCCGTCTTGCCCAATGGGGCCTGAGGGGCAGAAACATTATGCTTCCCCCCTCGGGTCTTGGGGCATTTTGGTGCACTCCAGGGACCAGTTGGCCCCTGATTGGATAATTTATATGCTGGACTGCAGGATGGTGATAGTTGGTGTCATGAGGTCAGGGTGACTTCACTCTTTGGTGGTTGTGGTCTTGGCAGGGTGCCCTTTAGGTGTTTGCCCCGGCCTCTCCCCTCTTTTTGGTGGTTTTCTGGATCTTTTTCAGTTGGGTAGTTATTTTGTGTCCTTGTTGCCTTTTTCCACTTTGTTGTTATCAACCAATGGGCTACAGGCCAGAGATACCAACGATGGGCAGTCTGGCAAATACAAGGTATCAGGAGTCCTGCAGGTGGGACACCCAGAGTCAAAGTGAGGGGAAATGCAGCACCGCAGACTAAACAGAGGAGGGTGATTTGAAATAGCTTGTTGATGCAGGTCACATACGAGGAGGCTTCAAAACCTTTTGCTGCTGGCTTGTTATGTAGTGGAGCAGGACTTCTTTATCTGACCTTTGAACATCAGGACCCCAGTTTTAAATGTAATGTGGTCTCTTAGTGGAAGCCTGTCCAAAGTGATGCTTGCTTTCTGTACGAACTGTGGCATTCTGTGTCCCGTGTAAGTGATAGTGGAGGAGGACTGCAAAAGGGCTATTACTAAAGTCTAACCTAGAATTAATCACAGCCTCGATCATTTGGGCTCTGTGCTAGGCTGGTTAGGGTAAAATTGGGATTTCAGAACAGGAAGTTGGTGGCCCAGTTCTGGACTTGCTGTTTCTACCTGCGCATCAATATCCACCTGAAACCGTAGACTCTTGACGTTCATGGAATCTGGTCAACTGAGGCAAAGGACTTCAGGGGGTTAAAGTGAGAACGAATTGGGTCTTTCTTTGGTCCCCAAAATAATCAGTTCTGTTGTTTAGTTGGAGATAGTTGTTCCTCATTCAAGTCTCTATTTTCCAAACTGTAAGTTGGTGCTTTGGACTTTATGCAGACAGTGTACCGTTGTGGCACTGTTCTGTCCAAGTGCCTAGATAGGTATGATAGGGCTCCAGTGTTGCAGGTCAGACCCTGGTGTCTAAGCTGCAGCTTTTCCTTGAAGGTTCCTGAAGGGATACCTTTCACTGGAAAGCATGTCTTAGACTGACTCCCTTCTGCGATGATCCATGTAGTGGGGTGTTGGCGATCCGTCTTACCTCTCTACATGGGTTTGAGATCTCAGAAATGCCTCTTGAAATGTAGCTGGAAGTGGGTGCTTGGTGGGGAGGCAGGTGAATATCAGGAGTGTACTAGCAGTGACTGGCCAGGGAGGCCGAGGGGACCTGAGGCAGCAGTAGGTTGGAATGGAGGTGGCAATGATTGCCTCCAGGGCTCGTTGTACAGGGTTCCTCTTCCTCCTGATGGATGAGTGTGAGGTGAGTGTGTGCTTAATAGTGGCTTGGAAATGTGGTAGACATGGAAGTGGTATGGAACCTGTAAGGACAGCTGCAACAAGAGATAAGCACAAGCCTTGCAATACACAATAAGGTAAATAACATTAATTCTGTAGACAAACACCATAAACCACAAGAATTATTTTATTTACCTACCTAGGAAGGAACATAATGGCTGCTATAGGTGGACAGATGAGCAGTGAAAACAGACTGCTCTGTAGTTGCTGGTACAGGTGTAGCTGCCTGGAATCCACTGTGGTGAGAGGTATTTGGAGGGAGGCTGAGGCACCAGAGATGAAAGAATGCAACTATTTTCTACAGCAAGATAACAATCTATTTGTTTGCTTAAGGTGGTCATCCGTCCCCAAGGGAGGACCTGTCCCTCCTGGGAGAGGAAATAAGGGGTTTCCTCTGGGCTTTCCCTGGTGAGTGTTTTGATGTTCTGCAGTCCTGGGTAGCAGGGTACAATGCACACCAGTCACTCTTAGTTTGGGATCTGTTTTTCCCAGCTGAAGGGGTGCAGTGAGCTGTTCCATCGCCTCATTTCAAGGCAGGCCCTGCCACCATACAGGTTTTTTAGGCTGAGAGCAGATAAGGCCTACAAGAGTCACAGAGGATTAATGATATGTTAATAAATTTATTAAGCGCACAAATACCAAAAGGTGTTTTGGCGCTGGTGGTCCGGAGTAAGCAAGGGCCTCTATTTATTAAACAACGAAGTTTTAAGGGCTCTCCTAAAAGCAGACAGGGTGGGAAGTGTTCTAATGGGAAAGGAGAGAGAGATTGTTCCAGAGTTTAGTGGCTGCTACCATGAAGCTCCTGCCACCCCAGCTAGTTTTGTAGAATCTGGTAGTTGCTATCAGTTTTGCTCCTTCTGAGCGAAGATGTCTTTTGGGGGCGTACCAATGTAGCGAGCGTCTCAGGAACTGAGGACCAGTGCCATGAAGTGCCCTATAGGTAATGCAAAGGACTTTAAAGATAATACTGCTCTTAACTCGGAGCCAATGCAGCTTTTGCAGGTGTTTTCCGACTGATTAAAAAGTTGGGAATTCCTAACAAGAGCCTAGCGGCAGCATTCTGATTCATTTGCAACTTGCATAGCTGCTTCTCAGGCATACCAAGATAAAGCCCGTTGCAGTAGTCTAGTTTGGCAAGGACTAGTGAAGTAACTACAGTTTTCTTGCTGTCCACAGGGATAAAAGGTAAGATTTTCTTGATTACCATAAGTAAGAAGAAGCTAGATAAAGAGACGGCATTAACTTGTGCCTCAAAATTTAGTTTTTTATCTATAATCATGCCGAGGTTCTTGGTCTTGGCGGCTGGGATGGGTGCCGTCCCCAGTTCATCTGGCCACCAGCTCTGTGACAAACTTGGGGAGAAATTATCAGAGATTACTATTTCAGTTTTTCCTGAGTTTAATCTGGGACAGTGTGAGCTCATCCAGGAACTGACTGCCAGCATACACTCCCTAAATCTTTGCATCGGTGGCAGATTGTTTTTAAAAACAGACGATTTGTGTATCGTCTGCATAAGATGTTAATGCCAAACCGAAGGATCTGATAAGTACCGCTAATTCAGACACATAGATATTAAAAAGAGTGGGACTCAAAGAAGAGCCCTGTGGGACCCCACATGGAAGGACAAAGGAAGGGGAATCATAGCTACCCAAGACAACCGATTGTAATCTCACGGACAGAAAGGAAGAAACCAGTGTAAGAGCTTTGTCGGAAATGCCGATAGAATTCAGACGATTAAGTAGCAAATTCTGATCGACCGTGTCGAAGGCCGCCGACAGGTCGAGCAAAATCAGAGCAGCAGCGCCTCCTACATCCAGGACTGCTCTAATTTCGTCTGTGGCTTTAATTTGGGCAGATTCGGTACTGTGTTCTGCCCTGAAACCAAACTGGAGAATTAGCTGTTCATTCATAACTTTTTCCACCAGTTTAGCTGGGAGAGGAAGACATGAAATGGGCCTGTAATTATTCGGTTCAGTGGGATCAAGGCTAGGTTTTTTCAGCAGTGGCAAAACAGAGGCCCTTTTCCAAATAGAGGGAAACACGACCTGTATGAACATGGAGTTAAAAATGGCGGTAAGACTATGACCCAGAATCTCAGGGGCTTGCTTAAACATACTGTGGGGGAGCGGGTCGTGGGGAGAACCTGATTTGGCCTGCTGGATAAGAGTTATGACCTTATCATTGGTGATTTGTTTAATTTCAGTGAAGGTCGGAACATTAAGAGAACCAACATTCGCTGAAACACACCCCTCTGACCGTGTCTTATTGTCGAAAGTGACACATATTTGCTCTACTTTCTTCAATTAAGAGGTTTCTGGACAATGTGCTGCCCACCTAACATCAGGAACCAATCAGGGCTCTGCCCTGTCTCTTTCTCATGTCAAAGTCTCTCAGTGAGGCCTATCCTGGCTCTGACCCTCTGTCAAACCATGGAGTTAGGTAGTTGCCCAACTCCCTCAAGGAGCTAGCGTAGCACGTGAGGGCTCCTTCCTCCATTGATGGTGGCCGGAGATGCCCCGGGATGCGGTCTTTCCCATTCTTGGTTAGTTGACCTTTTGGTCCCTCCCCTCTTTGCTCTTGTCCAGGAAGAATGGTATCTGGTGGCATCATCTTCAATCCTCAGACATGGAGGACCCGCTGAACGATGCTCTCCGGCAGGGCAGGTGAGCATGTGTTTTACTGAGTCCAGGTGGGAACCAGGTGAGCAGTAGGGGAGGTGCTGGTGCATTGAGCTACTGGGAGAACTGGGGCTTCCCTCTCCAAAAGTAGATACCTCTGTTGTGAACCAGTATAGGAAAAAATCAGCTACTTATACTAAAATGTAATGGGTGAGGGGTGACAGCATGGACCTTGGAAATATTACACAATACAGTTATAATTTAACATTATAAATACTTACACATCACACAATTACATCTATTTCACATATTTACAACTTGAGGTACCGAGAGATAAACTAACTTGTCCACAGTCACACAACTTTGGGTCAAGTTACAAAGAGGGATTAGAAAACAGGTCTCAGGATGGAAATGTGAGAACTAATCTGCAACACCAACTCTCCCTCTGCATTACCTGATAACCTTGGAGTTCCACATTGGCAAAAACACTCTCACAATTCAGCTGCTAAAAAAATGAAATACAGTTCTGCCTTTGCAAAGAACCCCCATAGTTGCAAATTTGCATAGAAATCCCACAGTTCAACTTTGCAAAAACCCTACAATTCAGTCTTTGAAAAGTACCTCCACAGCTCAGCTTTGATAGGAACCCTTTCCACAGTTTAATCTTTCAGAAAATCCTCTATAGATTAAAATGCATGAAAAACACTTTGGCAGTAAAGCTCTGCAAACAAAAATATGCTATGCTTCCAACTCTTTGAACTGGAAAATAATTTTCTGTATTTCTGTCTTGGCACTCTTCAACCATAGATAATAGCCTTCGCAATTCCACCACAACGGAGAACTCCACACAATTTGCAAAGAACCCCTACAGCTCCACCATTTCAAATTTTCAAATAAACCCCGCACTTCAAACTTTGTGAAGAACCCCACAGTTCAGTTTTTCCAAAGAACCATAGAGTTCAGCCTTTGCTAAAAACCTCCATAGTGGAACCTGCACAAATCACCACACAATTCAATATTTGCAATGAGCACCACACAGTTCTACCTTCACAAAGAGCCTCCACAGTCAAAACTTTGCAGAGAACCCCACCATTGAGCCTGTGAAAGGAAAGCCCACATTTAATCATTTGTAAAGTGCCCCACAATTCAGTTTTTGCAAAGAACCCCAAAGTTGGGGAAGTGTCAAGATTGCGGCCAGGAGAGTCACACTGTAGCAAGCTCTGTCCCCGGCACCCTTTCAACTGACCCTGGATTCTATCTTAGCTCCCTCCTGGGGGCCGTGAACCCCCGAGCCGCACTGGTGGGGGCTGATACTGGTGCCCGATCACACTGGTCAGAGCAGAGAGCAGTGGCACTGTGCTTGGGCCTGCTCTATTGATCGCAGCCATGGCCCCGTGTGGAGAAGGGGTGCGCCGCTGGCAGCTCGTGGTGGCGCTAGTGAGCACAACAGAGGAGCGGCGTTGCTTTGATCATCACTTCGATGGTAAGGGGGAACGTCTGCTGGTGTACTGATGAATAAGATGGTAGGGTCGTTGCCTGACGAGCTGGGTCCTTGGAGAGGCGAACCCCAGGTTAGGAGGTGCACTGCTGACCACCACTGCGGCTGGGGCCTAGGATCTCCAGGGAATGAGGGGGCCCTTCCTGTTGACTCCATGCTGGATTGAGGATTGACTTATCCCCATACGCTTCCTCTCTGGCAAGTCTAGTTGACCTGTTGCCAAGGGATCTCATGTTCCATAGTGACTCTGTCCATGGGGGGATCTATTTGGTATGTGCCAGGACCAGTGTTTGGGCCCTCTGAGCCTTGCTGTCTCTTTTTAGTCGGCCAAGGATCCCCCTCCCTTCACATCAAGATTCCCTGCTAGTCTGCTCGATGACCAGGCTGCCGAGCACCCAGGATAAATACTGTGCCACACATGCCGGACCAATTATTGCTGCTAATGAGGGAGTTCTACCACTAGAACATTTGCGTCCATTGTGCCCTCGTCACTTTTTCCTTGCCCCCATTTCATACCCTCTGAAATCTCTTGGAGTTGCCAGAACTGGTGACAATCCATGGGGCATATAGGCATTTGCGAATTGCGGTGGGGACGCCCACAACCCGCACTTCGAGGACACCGCAGGGCAGTGAAGGTCACATGTGGAGCAGGAGTTACGTCTCTGGGGAGTTCATGAACTACTGCTGGTGACTACCACTCATGACCGGACTCCTGTCTTTGTTAGCTTGGGGGGCCGATGTTTGTTTTGGCCTAGGAGTTAGCGCGCTGCTCTCTTAATTACAGTTATAGCGCACTGTGGCTTGTCTGCTCTAGCACCATGGTGATGCCAAAGGGGCCTAGACCTGGTGGACGCGGTGCTTTAAATGGTAAGTAATCTCCTGATAGTTTGGTGCAACCTGTGGTTTCCTCAATGGAACAAACTTTGCTTGAGCACTCAAAACATTTGGAAGAGCTACTCCAGGCTACATTGTACATTAGGACCTCGTTGAAACCCAAGATAGACGCACTAGTGATCGATATGCGACTCTTGCATGACAACCACAAGAAACTGTAGGATCCGGTGAGTGATCCCAAAGCCATGCTGGCATCGATGTGGCCATCACCCACTGAAGCCCAAGCACTAATTAGGCCACTACAGGAGGAGGTTCAGTTCTTGAGGCACAAAGGAGATAATACAGAATACTGCTCTTGTCGTAACAACATCAGGGTTGTTGGCTTTCCGGAGAGTATCGAAGGGCCGAGTATGGACCTATTTATGGAAGACTGGCTGTCTCAAACAATGCTGGAAGATTAGACCGCGATCTTCTTCTCTGTGGAGCAGGCACATTGGATGCCTGTAAGAACCCCACCACGAAGGTTACTCTGCACAAGTTATTGGTGAGGCATGTTTGGCTGAGCAAATTCACTAACTTTGGCCTGGGTGTGGGGGCTGGATGTTTTGATGTTCGTTATATTATGGTTTCACCAGGTTTCCCTGACATTGACTCATATATCTCCTGGCATGTGGGAAGTGAGAATGGGTGGCAGGCAACATTTGGTCCCCAGACTGTGGCCGAGGGAACTAATGTGATAATAGGAGTAGACAAATATTGTGTGCTCACTTGGAATGTTAGAGGAATGGCCATTTCTGCGAAGAGGCTCAAAATCTATACATATTTGAAGTGCCGTCATGCTGACTTTGCTTGTTTACAGGAGACTCACACGCTGACTGGGGAATTGCACAAACTCCACAGGAAGTGGAGATGTTCTGTAAATGGGACCACATTCTCCAGGTTTGCATGAGCGGTGCCTTTATGGATTGCTTCTGGGGTGCTGTTTGTCCTAAAAAGATGTGTGGTTGATACTGAAGGCAGGTATGTGACAATGGAGCGGGTGATCAATGGGGAACAATTTGCACCGGTATCGGCGTACACACCAAATGCAAACCAGTTCGCTTTCTATGCTGGGCTAACTCTGGCAATCCTGCAGGACCTCCTTTTCACCCCACAATACGGTGCAGGGATTTTAATTGTGCCCCCGATCTTGACCCGGATAGATCTACGTCTCTACTACAAGGGGCTCAGTCCTTTGCTAATACACATCACCAACACCATTAGGCTTTTGATACTCTGGACACAGATATATGGCATGTTATGCACCCGGCCACCAGAGAGTATTCTCAGGGGCACACACCCTTCACACCAGAATAGATACAATGTATTGCACTGCGGAGGCTAGTTTGAAAATGGGGTAGACAACGATCTCAGCTCTCCACATGGCATCTCCAAAGTGAAGCCTTGAAAGACTTGGTGTTTCAAACTCAACTAGGTGAGACATAGACCACTGCTTCACTGAAAATAAGGGCACAGCGTTGAACTATACGTTCGATTGGGATGCCTTTAAGGTGGTTCTTCAGGGGGTTATGTATGAAATTGTCATATGGGGTAAAAAGAGACTTAAGGAACCTTATGGATGTCAAGGAACGCCGCATGCAGGAACTAGAGAAAGCTGGTGGGATTGACCACCAAGCTACACAAGAGCTGGGTAGGGCGCGATCTTAATGCCGTGGATCCCAGGACAGCTTGCGTGTTTTAGATTACAGAGAATATGTAGCCCATCAACATGTGCAGGGAGATAAGTCAGGCAACCTTCTAACGTTGCTTCTCTGGTCGGAGTCCCCTCAAACTTCCATTGGGGCTATTCACGGTCAGGACAGTCGGTTGCTCAGCACTCAATCTGAGATCAATATGGTGTTCGAGACCTATTACAAGACACTAAACAGTGCTCTGCCAGATCCTGGTCTCCCATATTTTAGAATACTTAGATTGTTGACTGCTACCGACTATAAACTTGCTGCAGCACCAGGAATTAGTAGCCTGTATTACGACCGAGAAGATGCATCTGGTTGACACAAATAGCACGTGGTAAGACCCTTGGGATTGATGGCTTTCCGGTTGAGTTTTATGCGTCCTTTAAAAATAGCCTCATACCGCTATTTCACCAAATGTTTATAGCCTCTAAAGAGGACTGTTGCCAGACTCTCTGCAAGAGGAAATAATTGTTGTTCTCCCCAAACCCAGTAGGGACCTATTGAGTGTCATCTTATATTGCCATTTATCTCTACTGAATCTCTACTATAAGGTGCTGTGGAAAATACTGGCAAACCGACTGATACAGGTTGCATAGACCTTAATTGCACCAGATCAGAATGTGTTCATCCCTAGCTGGGACGCGCTTCTTAATTTAATACACCTATTCTGAATCATGGACTGGGCCAGAGAGGTGGCGTCAAGGCATGGGCGGCCTCTCTCTATACTGAAAAAGCTGTTGACACACTGGTCTTATCTTACCTGATGGTAGTACTCCCGAGTTTGGGGATTGAACGGGAATTTTAGGATGGGTGTAGTAACCATACACATCGCCTATGGCAAGGGTCCGCACAGCTTCAGTCATATCGGATGTCTTATGTGTAGAAAGGGGTACTAGGTAGCGGTGCCCCCTATCTCCAATTATTTTTGAACTGGCGATGGAGCCACTGACATGTATGATAAGAACAAGGGGACCATGCTGGGGTTGCTACTGGGGAACACTAATCACATCATCTCTCTGTATGCAGATTCTGCACTAATCTACCTTCAAATCAAGGTGAACATTGTACCACAGTTGATACTGTTACTTGACGCGTTCGGTCACCTGTCGGTGTTCAGAAATAATTGGGATCAATTGTGTTTATTTCCTTTGGTTTCGGTGGGGAGGACCGCATACAAGCGTTGCTGGTCATACCACTGTAGTGGAAGGTGGATACCTCTTGAATACCAGGGGATTCACGTCTTCCATGCTGAATCCGATTTGTTGGAAGGCAATTTGGACATGGCTACCTCATCTATATGTCAATCTCTTCCATTTTGGTGCCTGCTCTTTCTGTATCCGATGTGATGCGTGGCGATCTCTAAAATGCCAATCCTACCCCGGTTATTATTTTACAGCTCTTCCGATAATTCTAAGGAAATCCTTCTTGAGAGGCCTTAGGACGATATTGGACTCCTTGATATGGGGATCGGGTAGGCATAGGGTTGCATTGGCGAAGATGTATGCCTCACACACTGAAGGTGGTATTACGCTGTGTCTCAGCTGCAGTAGCTGATAAAATAGTCGGGGGAAGGAGTAAACTCAGAACATGATGATGTATTGGAGCGACTCAAGGGCTGTCTCTTGTTGGAATGGTTATTGACTTCCTTCCCTCCTAGAAATCCAGACAACGTAGCCAAGTGGTGCTGGAGGACATACATGACAATTAGTTCAGGCCTACTCCGATGTGTGCTTCCCCCGATGTAGAGCCTTATAGTCCTTGTCTCATACAACCACCTGGACTGAAGCGGGACTAAGGGTTTGTGTGGATCTAAAAGAAGATGGCCATCTGTGGCCCTTTGACAACTTGATGTTAATGTATGGCTTGGGGGCTGGACAGTTTTTACTCTACAACTTCTTGATCCAGGTGATGTGTGAGATGTGGTGGACATCGAGAGATGTACCTCGTACTACACCATCATTTGTTAATGTTGACACATGGGCAGTAACAGCACTATATCAGGGCTTGCTACAGCATGCGGATACAAAACTGGGACCACTCAACAAGTGGTGGGAGGACAAGCTCAGGCAAGAAATTTCAGTCTTAGCATGGAAAAAAGTGTTGTGATCCGTGAAAAGTGTTTTGATGAATTCTTGACCAGTGGTTTGTAACCTGTGGTCAGGGGACCCCTGAGAGTCTGTGACGCCTATTTTTGAGGTCCGCGACTGCTAAGAAAAATTAAATAATATTAAGAGATAATAAAGTCTGTATAAATAAAGAGGCAACATTTCAAACTGAAATTGTTAAAACGTTGGGTAAATGTGAAGGAATTTGAAACTGGAGGCTAAAAATGAAGCTGCTATTCTCAGATTGATCATTGGGAGCCGTGCAAGTGCATCAAACAGAATGTAATTTAGATGTCCTCAATTGAATTTAGAAAAGCTTTAACATTCCCATTAAAATTAAAATTTTAATTTTTTATATTTGCTTGTAAATTAAATAAAATCTTTAATCATTTGTGAATTTGTTTGATGAATGCTTGTTTCGGTATTTTTGTGTATGTTTTGCTGTTCAAATCATCGAAATTGCTTTGGCCTGGGCCCGCAGCTTACAGTAAAGATTCAGTGGGGGGCGTCCCTGGATTCCAATAATGATTTAGTCGGGCTTGCTAGATTCCATTAAGGATTAAGTTGAGGTCCACAGAAGTCATAGGGTTAAGAACCACTGTTCTAGACTACGCTACATGCAGTTTAACTATATTCATCCCACTTACCTGACTCCGAGGTGGATAGCTCAGCTTCTAGCTTCTAGCAAATGCTGAACCAATAGCAGATTATTACCACATCGTTTGGCAATGCCCAATAATTGCCGCGTTCTGGATGGAAATCCTGGGTTGTGTCTCAGATGTTACGGGTGTTCTCTTGTCATGTGATCCACTCCAATGTTTACTGGAAGTTCACTCTTATTATAAAAAAAAAAAAAGAAACACGCCACACTCTTTGCGGCTTTGGCTATGGTGCTGGCAAAGCCCAATTAGCCATGACATGAAAGTCTCCCATCGCTCCGCTGGTCTCGTAGTGGTACAGTGATCTTACAAAATGGGTACGTGTCGAGATCGCTTTGAGATGCTTCTAGTGGCATATGCAGGTATACCAAATGGGACAAGTACTTAGACAAATTAGAACCCAAATCTGATGATTGTCCCCCTTGAAGTAAGAGGTGATACGTCTGTGGCAGTAGGGCTTGGTGTAATCGAATGATTAAATTTTACTCAGGGCCACTGGAATTATGCGATTGTGCGGCAGCAGTGATTTTCTCATAATTGTAAATTTGCCACATAATCCATCATCTGCCACATGATCTGCAGATTTTAACAAAAAAATCTTGTTTCTAGCTCAAACGGTTTAAAAGTTAGTAAAAACGCAGCAACACATGCTTCCACACAAAGGAAGGTTCTTTGCAAAGGTTGACTGGTCACCTTTCTGTAGCTTATTGTTATATTTGTGTGTTAAACTGGTACTAATGAGGTGCAACCAATGTCCAGATAGTGTTAACAATTGTAAAAATGACAAAATAATGAAGTAATACTAATCAATCAATCAGGGGTTTGTTAAAGCGCGACTACTCACCCGTAAGGGTCTCAAGGCGCTAGGGGTGGGGGGGTGCATGTTCCATTCCATCAAGGAGGGGGTCTGTCGAAGAGCCAGGTTTTGAGGTTTCTTGCGAAGATGGGGAGCGATGTTGTCTGTCTGAGGTGGAGCGGAAGGGCGTTCCATGCTTTGGCCCGAGGAAGGAGAAGGAGCGGCCTCCCAATCTGGTCTTTCTGGTGCGGGGGACCACGGCCTAGGAGAGCTGGGCTGATCGTAGGGTCCTTTGGGGTGCGTGGAATTTGAGTCGGCTGTTCAGGTATGCTGGTCCGGTGCCGTGGAGGGCCTTGTGTGCGTGGCTGAGCATCTTGAAGGTGATTCTCGCCTCGACGGGGAGCCAGTGGAGTGTGCGCAGGTGCTGGGAGATGTGGCAGTGTTTTGGCAGGTTGAGTACCAGTCTTGCGGTGGCGTTCTGGATGTTCTGTAGCTTGCGGGTGAGGTTTTTGTTTATTCCGGCGTAGAGTGCGTTGCCATAGTCGAGTCTGCTGGTGACCAGGGCGTGAGTGACGGTCTTTCGGTGTTCGAAGGGGATCCATTTGAAGGTCTTACGAAGGAGGCGGAGGGTGTGGAAGCAGGAAGACGAGACAGAGTTGATCTGGCGGTACATTTTGAGCTCGGAGTCCAGGATGATTCCCAGGTTGCGTGCGTGGTCTGTGGGGGTTGACGGGTTTCCGAGGGCGGGGGACCACCAGGTGTCGCTCCAGGCATCGGGGTTTGGGCCCATGATGAGTACTTCTGTTTTGTTGGTGTTTAGTTGTAGGCAGCTGTTTCTCATCCATTTGGCGACGGCTTCCATGCCTTCTCGAAAGTTGCGTCTGGCGGTGTTGGGCTCGTTGGATAGGGAGAGGATGAGCTGGGTGTCGTCTGCGTATGACACGATGTTGAGTCCGTAGGTTCTGACGATGGGGGCAAGTGGAGACATGTAGACGTTGAAGAGCGTCGGGCTGAGGGAGGAGCCCTGGGGGACTCCGCAGGTGGTAGGTGTGGGGTCCGAGAGGAAAGGGGGGAGTCTGACCCGCTGCGTCGTGCCGGAGAGGAAGGAGCGGATCCAGTCGAGGGCCTTGTCCTGGATTCCTGCGTCGTAGAGTCTGCGTATTAGGGTGCGGTGGGAGACTGTGTCGAACACCGCTGATAGGTCGAGGAGGATGAGGGCTACTGTTTCTCCTTTGTCCAGTAGGGTGCGGATGTCGTCTGTTGCGGCGAGGAGGGTGGTTTCCGTACTGTGGTTTTTTCTGAAGCCGGATTGGGAGGAGTCGAGGATGTTGTGTTCTTCAATGAATGTGGCGAGTTGGCTGTTGATGGCTTTCTCGATGACTTTCGCTGGGAACGGGAGCAGGGAGATGGGTCTGTAGTTTTTGAGGTCGGTGGGGTCCCCTGAGGGTTTCTTTAGGAGGGGGTTGACCTCGGCGTGTTTCCAGTCGTCGGGGAACGAGGCGGTCGCCAGGGAGCGGTTGATGGTGTGGCGGAGCATGGGTGCGATGGTGTCGGCGGCTCTGTTGAAGATGTGGTGCGGGCAGGGGTCTGTGGGGGCCCCTGAATGGATTGACTTCATAGTCTTCAGTGTGTCTTCAGTGGTGAGGGCTGTCCAGTCGTCAATCGCTGGTTTCCGGGTGTCGGGGTGGTTGGTGAGGGTTCAGTGTGTTGGTTGTCTTCGTCGAAGTTGTCGTAGATGCTCTTGATTTTTTGGTGGAAAAAGGTACTGAGTTTGTCGCAGAGGTCTTGTGAGGGAGGGATGTCGGTAGACTCGCTAGTGGGTTGGGCGAACTCCTTGATGATGCTGAAGAGTTCCTTGCTGTTGTGCGCGTGGGTGGAGATTCTGTCTTCAATCGCTTTTTTCCTCGTTTCTCTGATGAGTTGATGGTGGGCGTTGGTGGCGGCACAAAATGTGCCGCATAATGCCACATAATTTGCCTATTCTTGCCTCATAAGTTACTCAACCCTGCCACATAATTTGACCCTCCCCTGACACATAATTTCAGTTGCCCTGATTATACTTAGCTTTTTCCGGTGAGCGAATGGGCACTCTGATGAAAACACTGACATGGTAAGACAGCACTGCACGCCTCTAGTGGTGGAAGGAATGGTTGCATGTTCGGCTGAGTGATCAACCACTCACTATTAAAAGGATTCGGAGAGGGTGACCTGTCATTGTTTTATTGGATGTCCAATGTTTTTCTTTCTTTTTCCTCTTTTTTCACCCCTTTTCTTTCTTGTTTTCCTCTTCATATTTGTATACTCATCTGGTACTGTATTGTATTGGTAATTATTGCTGTGGTTTGCAGAGAACATGATGCTACTATAGTCAATGGCTGCGCTTGGCAATTATATGAGATGGCCTGTATATTGAAAGTACGCACATGGATCATTCTGTGGGCTGAGTACTATTGTTGTTGTATACGCTTTCTAATAAATAAAAAAAGTTTTAAAAAACAGACTATAAGCCAAAAAACTCCTGTGTAGCAGCAAAAACAAACATGGTTTATGTTATGATGTAGGTACATTATCATGTGTTCCAGTGCACTTGCATGTGTTCTACTTTGGAGGGTCCATGGTAGATTGTAAGGCAGAGGGAATTCCAAGGTGGGCAGTTGCTCCTGGCATCTTCTGAAGGACTGATGCCAGGTTGTGTCTCCAATACAGCTTATTGGAAAACCCATCCTATTTGGTGTACTGTGACTACTTTCCTCCACTACAGTTCACTCTTTACAAAGAAGCCCCACAAAACAGCTTTTGCTATGAACCCCAGTAAAACCATTGGAAAAAACTGTACAATCATTGAAAAAGAAGGTGTCAGGATGCAGTATGGGACATGCTCACATCTGCTCACTGGTCCTGAGTAATTCACCACTTTAAATCTATCCAAAATGAGTCAACCATAAGATTACAAACCCATATTTTGCAATGTGTTATTTCTCACAAGTAGTCTGCCATTAGGATTTCAAACTCTATTTACATTTTTGTATTTCGGCAAGCAATCATCTTTTCACATTAGAACTCAAAAATAATAGCCTTGCTTCTACAAAAGAAGTTAGTGAAATAATGTTTTGCACAGTCTATTCATCATTAACGGAATGACTATGGGATACACCTGTCAGTAAGAGATTGTGGAGTGCTTTGCTGTGGTGTGTATTGATAGTAAAGCAGAGCTCTCAGGTTTCCTGGCTCCATGTTTGAGTTTCTCATGCAGTCTAGGATTGTCATTAGCATCCTGGGACTTTCAGTCTTGTTTATCGACTTATAAACCTAGGATACACTAGATGTGGTGGGTCTGTAAAGTGCCTTTGGAGATACCTGACCTGAAGTGTTTGCCAAGTGCTTTGGTGGGAAGAGCCTGTAAGGTGCCTTTGGTCACTACTGGCATTGGGAGTCTATAATTGTGTGGTTATTGTTTGCCAATGTTAGAAATTATTAAAAACAGCTGACATTCTTTATAACAACTTTGATTGCTGGGTGTATGGGTGAAATATATGATATCAATGAATACGTTTCATATTCTATTTACCAACCCGCTATGATGAATGCAGTCAAAAGCCACAGAGTGTTTCCACATGATACTGAAAGTAATTGTCTTGAGTGAACAACTTGTAGTTATTAAGAGTGTTGTCCGCAGTTACCATTATCATATTGATTTTTATTGTATTCCAGTCCAGGAAAATAAAGAGCCTATTTCCAACATAGAGAGTGGGAAATAAAGAGATTGACAGAATTTATGGCATGTGCAATATTAGAATGTAGATGTCCAAGCTGTTATCAAGGCTGTACTAAAAGTCTTCTGTTGTCTTTAGACATCAAGGTTCCTGCAGTGTGGGTCCAGCCCAGCAGTGCAGCTAGGGAGTGTGACAATATCTGGTTCTCTGGTTCTCTCTCTTGCCCTATTCCCCTGTCCATGGGTCTACTTCTAACCTGCAAGTTGCTAATGTAGGGTTGGCAGTGGGTTCGGAGAAGTGTGCAAGTGTTAGAGCTGGATCGCAAAGTTAATGCAGCTTGAGAAAAGCCCACAATTCAACCTATGCAAAGTGCCCTGTGCAGTTAAATCTTTGCAGATAACTCACACAGCTTAACCTTTGCAAAAAATATTCACACATCAGACCTTTAAATTAATTCTCACAGTTCAACCACCAGACAAAACCCCTATAGGTTAACCTTTTGCAAAGGGCCCTCCCCAGCTCAGCTCAGAATTAGCAAAGGACACCAACATTTCAACTTTACAAAGAATACCCACTGTTGACCTTTGTATAGCTACACACAGTTCAGCCTTTGCAAAAAATGATTCCAGTTGAAGTCCTTTGAAAGGACTTCAAACAGTTCAGCTGTTGCAAATAACGTCCGCAATTCAACCTTTGCAAAGAAGCACCTCGTTGAATTTTGTAAAGATACATACAGTTCAACATTTATAATGCACCGGCCCACCCTTGAAGCCTTGCAAAAAACCATTACAGTCCAACCACTGTACAGGTCCCCACACAGTTCAGCCATCGCAAATAACCCCTGTAGTTCAACCTTTGAAAAGACTCTCCCATAGAGATCCATCTTTGCAAAGAAAATTCATATTTCAGCCTTTGCTAGGAACCCCCACAGTTCATCGTTTCTAACTGCCACGTTCAACATTTGTAAATGACCCACAGTTTAACCTTTACATAGAACTGTTGTTAAGAGCTTCCACAGTTTAACATTTGCAGAGAATCCTCAAGTCGCAGCTTTACAACCCCTTTTGTCCCACAGTTCAGCCTCTGCAAAGACTGCACAGTTTCACCTCTGCAAAGCACGCATACCTTTGTAAACCCCCTCACAGTTCACCAGTTGAAAAGTGCACACCTAATCCTACCCTCCCGAAAAACTCAGTGGTCGAAGTGGGCGGGGTCCGTGGCACATGACGTGCATATACTTTTTTTTTTTAGTTTAAAAGCTTTATTCGAATAATAAGTAATACAAAAAACCAGTAATACAAAATACAAGATAAAAAACATATCAAAAGAGTGGCTAATATAAAGAAGAAGAGAAAGCTATTTTTTAAATTTTAAGGAAATAAGGGGAGGGAGGGGAAAAGAGGGAAAAAGAAGGAGGAGAGGAAGGTAAACTTTCCAAAACTGATAAAATGAGAAACTGCATCTTACAACGGAGTAAGAGAGATTATGCTAATCAAGCTAATATATATAATAAGTCAAAAACAGTAAAAGGCAAGGAACAAGGAAAATTGACATTCAAGGAGGTTTAAAATTTTCAGCATTTAAACGAGAATTATCTGTTAACACTAAATGATCTAAATAAGTAGTAAGAGGTAACCAAAAGAGATCTCTATTGACCAATGGTTTACAGGAGGAGGCAAAAGCAATATCAAGTCGGTGCAGATGACAAAGACTGTTCCACCAGTGTTGGATAGAGAGTTTTGTGAGTGTTTTTCAATTGAGAGTGATGTGTTGGAAAGCTAAAGCGAGCATAAGGTCGAAGAGACCATGCTTGTGAGAAAGAAGATCTAAGGAATCGGAGAGACTTCCGGAGAAAAGAAGAGGAATGGAGTTAGGAATGGAAATATTAAATAGGCGAGAAATATAGGACCAAACTTTCTCCCAGAAAGTAGAAACCGAGGGGCAAAGGAAGAGAAGGTGAAGAAGGTCAGCATTAGAAGAGCCACAGGTCCAACAGTTTGTATTAGTGGAATGAGAAAATTTAGCGATAGAGGTGGGAGTAAGATAAAGTCTATGATAGAGAAAGAACATAGATTGAGTAAGAGAAGCAGAGCGAGAAATTTTGAGAGAACGGGACCAAAGTTTGTCCCAGAAAATGATAGACCATTCACACCCTAGGTCAGATTCCCAGGAAAGTTCCAACTTAGTTTTAATACGTTCTGGATTAGGTGCTGAGAAGTATTTATATATAAGAGAAGCTTTAGGTAGCAAGAGAAGAATCTTAAGAAGAGAATTAGGAACAGGGGAAAGAGGTGAGGATGGAGAGAATAGAAAGTATCAAGAACGACCGTCATTAGAGTAGTGAATTTCTGTAGGAAGGAATGGGGACAATGAAATGTGGTCTGAAATTGGGGAAAGAGGCAAGGAGAAAGACCATCAAAAAGGTCTTTGACCCAAATTATGCCCCGTGATCTCCAGGAACTCCAAAAGATGGTTCTGCCATTAATAGTAATAAGGGATGCCAAATAGGAGAATCTAAAAAGGATTCTCTAGAGATAGGTTTGGGATGCGTCAAAGGTTTCAATAGGGAACAAGTGTGTTTAAACAAGGGGAGGGAGGTAAGAGGTGTTTTGGCAGAAAAGGCTAAAATTTCTTTTAAAGAGAAAGGTAATAATAAGGCACGCTCAATGGAGAGCCAAAGGGGAGTGAAAGGGGAAAGTTCAGAGAGGAGCCATTTCGAGGCCTGGCGAAGACAAAATGATTTATGATACAGGCGAAAATTAGGGAAGTTTACACCTCCATTAGATTTTGTCCTACGAAGAGAAGAGAGAGAGATCCTGGCTTTTTATTTTGCCAAAGAAATTTAGAAAGACGAGAATCAATTTGTTTAAAATAACAGGCGGGAATGTGGATAGGAAGCATAGAAAGAGTGTAATGCAAAATAGGAGTGATCATCATCTTAATTGAGTCCAACCGACCCCACCACGAAAGAAAGAGAGGATTCCAAGAGGAAAGTAATTTGTCAATCCGAGACAAGATCACAGTCATATTTAATTTAATAAAAGAGGCAATAGAGTTGGAGAACCATATACCTAAATACTTGATTTTAGAGCTATTCCATGCAAAACCAGTGGAAGAAAAGGAATGTGGAAGACAAAATTTAGTGAGAGGGAGAATTTCTGTTTTATCAGAATTGATTTTATATCCAGAGACAAGGGAAAAGGAAGTGAATTCATGTAATAAAGGGGGAATGGAGATTTCGGGATCAGAAATGAAGAGTAGGATGTCATCTGCGTAAGCAGAGAGTTTTAAATGTTGGCCACCATACGAAAAACCAGAAATGGAATCATTATTACGGATTGAGGATAAGAAGGGTTCAAGAGCAAGGACAAAAAGAAGAGGAGAGAGAGGGCAGCCTTGACGGACTCCGCGTTGGAGATGGAAGTAGGACGAAATACAACCGTTAACTAGTATCGAAGCTCTGGGGGCAGAATATAATAAAGATATAAGAGAAGTAAATTTGGGACCAAAACCATGCCACTTCAGAGATGCAAATAAAAAGGACCAATCTATTCTATCAAATGCTTTTTCAGCATCGACAGAAATGGCGCTAAGGATGTGGAGAGGGAAGGAACTTTGTTTAAGACATTAAGAAAGAGACGAGAATTATCCGAGATCAACCTGCCTCTGACAAAACCACATTGCTCCTTACCAACTAAATGAGGTAAAAGAGGATCTAAACGTAAAGCAAGTGTCTTGGCAAAAAGTTTATAATCAACATTAACCAGGGAAATCGGTCTATAGTTTTTGCAAAACATAGGATCTCGACCCTCTTTATGGATAAGGCAAATTGTGGCCTCTTGAAAAGTACCTTCTGTTTTACCAGAGAGAAAGAAGGAATGAAAAAGATTTAAGAGTTTAGGAAGGAGTAAGTTAGAAAAATACAAATAAAATTCAACTGAAAAACCATCCGGGCCAGGAGTTTTCCCTTTCTTTAAAGCGGTTAAAGCAGAGGATAGTTCATTAAGGGATAGGTCAACCTCAAGATCAGAAAGGTTAAGATGAGAATTGGATGGGGATGGTAAATTATCAAGATAGGACTGGATGAGGGAACTGGAGGGAGGGGACTCCGGGGTGTAAAGATCCTTATAGAATAGTTTAAATTCATTAAGAATATCTTGATCTTTATGAAGGAGAGAACCATCCGAAGAATAAATAGAGTCAATCAGCGTACGGTCTTTACGGGATTTAAGATAATTTGCTAAAAGTTTTCCAACTTTATTACGACCTCCGTAATAACGAGCACTACTACGGAGAAGTATAGAGGACGCGTTATCAGTCAAAGTTTTATTGAATGCTAATTTAGCGCGAATCAGAGCTGGCAGGTCAGAGTCAGCCGATGAAGTATAGAATTTGTGCTCTAAAGCTTTAATGTGGGCCAGGGTAGCTTTATGTTGTTGAAGAAAACGTTTCTTTTTTTTTGAGACAAAGTCTATAATGAAGCCCCTTGCAGTGGCTTTAAAGGAATCCCAAATTATGTAGGGGGAGGAACTAGGATCTTTATTTAGGTCAAAAAATTTGTTAGCAAAGGTGATGAAAGAAGAAGAGAAAAGTGGGTCAAGAAGAAGAGAATTGTTGAAACGCCAACGGGAGGACCTGGGATGTGGTGGAAGTAAGTCAAGGTCAGTTATAATTGGGGCATGATCAGAGATAATGATAGGTTCAATAGAGGAGGATAACAAGTTTTGAGATAAAGATTGAGAGAGAAAAATATAATCTAAACGAGAAAGGGAATTGTGAGGGGGAGAGAAGTAAGAAAAGTCAAGAGAATCGGGATGAGCGATTCTCCAAGAGTCAACGAGATGTGCTTGGGAAATAGTGTCAAGAAAATGTTTATGAGATTTGTGAGGGGTGAAGCGCGTCTGAGATTGGCGATCTAGAAAAGGGTCAACAACTTGATTGCAGTCACCTCCTAGAATAAAGTAATCATCTCTAAATTGAATACATTTTTGTGTAATCTGAGGCCAAAAGGAACAATCAGGATGAGTGGGGCCATAAACATTAAAAACAGTCAAAGAGATATTATTAATTAACAACTTAGCTAACAACCATCTACCTTCTGTATCAATTTCTTGCGATATAATTTTACAATTCAATTTCTTATGGCATAGAATTATAACACCATTTTTCTTATTAGAAGTGGGAGAGAATAAAACTGATCCCACCCAACCTCTCTTCAATTTTAATGCCTCAATTTCTGTAAGGTGGGTCTCTTGTAGAAGGACCAAGTCAGGGTTATTAGAGGCAAGATGTGATAGTATTTTTTGTCTCTTAATAGGGTTAATGAAACCTTTCACATTCCAAGAGATAACTCTGAATGTAAAACCATCAAAAATACATAAAGAACAAAAACAAAACATGCAGTATTAACAAAGATGCATTGAATACTACAATCAAACTTACAAGCCATAAATAAGTACAACATTAGAGAAAAAGAGGGAAAGGGGAGGAAGGAGGAAGAAAGGGGAGAAGGACTGAAGAAGGAAAAGAGTGAAAAAAGAGGTAATAAGAGAAGACAGCACATGACAACCACTAATTGCAACATAGGAATGTAAATTGAGAGAATAGAGGGATTGACGACTGTGATACGTACCTTCTAAGGGAAGACAAAAGAGAAATGCGGGGAGTGGCGACACAAGAGAGACGGCACAACCAACCGGGGAGGGAGCATCACAGCGGGGAACTTATGCGATAAACAGGAAACAGAGAAAGAAATATGTTAGAAGATAAGATAATTACCTAGAAAAGCAGAAGGAGAGAAAAGAAAAAGAAGAGATAAAAACAAAATGATACAATACAGTAATGAACAATAACCTGCAAAGATAAAAGGCATTAAGTAAAACTAAGCAAATTAAATCTGAAGCAGAGAAGGAGAAAGTCAAGGTATGGAGGACGTAGAAGAGAGAGAACCAGAGACATCCATCGACGAGTGCGAATAAATGAATTTCCTCAACTCTGCTGGTTCCTCAAAAGTGGAAGTTTTGTTTTGGTAAGTAACCTTGAATAGACACGGGTGAAAAAGTCCATATCGAGCTCCAAGTGTGCGCAAAGATGGTCGAAGATCCAAAAATTCTTTCCGCCGTTTAGCTGTTGTTGAGGAAACATCTTGAGAGAGAAATAACTTAGCGCCTGACCAGACGAGTTGTTTTTTGTGTTTAGCTGCATTTAAAACCAGTAGCTAGTCTGTAAATTTCAAAAATAGAAAAATCACACGTAGTGGCTTGGAAGGAGCAGCTGACGAAGACAGACGGGGGCCCAACCTGTGGGCTCTCTGAATATTCAGATTTGTAGACGCCGGGAGGTCCAGAAGCTTTATGAGAAAATTGTTGAAGAAGGGAACTGGGTCATCACCTTCTAAATTCTCTGGAAGACCATATAAGCGTAGATTATTGCGCCTATTCCTATTTTCAAGGTCCTCCGCCGATTTCTTCAACCAAAGGACCTCCCTCTCAAGGGCAACTAATTTTGTGGAGACATTTTGAAGTTCATCAACTTGCTGTTCCACTGTGGAAATGCGGGAGTCCATAGAAGCCCATTTAGTGTCCATAGTCTGTAAGCGGGAGTTAGTCTCTTCAATAAAAGGGCGCAAAGCGCGAATTTCCTCAAAGATAGTGTCCAGAGATATCGGAGAAACAGACTTTGGTGGAGAGGGAGGGTCCTGTTTGAGGTGCTTGTTAGCGGAAGCTGGAGTTTGTGATTTAGTAGAAGAGGGCGTCGAAACTGCTAACTTCGAAGAGCCGGATTGCGCCATAATGTTAGTATCTTGAGATGCAGGGGCAGAAGGAGGAGAGACTGACACCGGAGAATGAGCTGTAGATCTCTTGTGTGTAAGTAATAATTTCTTGCTCCTTCCCATAGAGCAAAAAAGGAAAAATTGCGTGAGAGCGAAGAAAAACACCAGCAAAAATCTGCAATGTCTCACAGTGTGTGAGGTAGGCTCCACAGTTAATTGCGCAAACAGCTCAAAACACAAATAATCCTCCTATTAAAATTAGAAACAGGTCTGGTCAGTCACAAAGTAGCAGGAAAGTAGTAGTTAGTAGCAAAAATCAAGAATGCGGCATAGTATCTGAGGAGAGAAGCAAGGAAAGCCTCAACGATAAAAACAAAATGGCGGCCGCAAAGGAGCCAGAGCAAGTTGAAGAGGTTTTACCTCAAAAAACAGCAAATACGCCCATAGCAGACATATGAAGATGCTCAGAAGCAATTCCGGTGCATGAAACTCTCAGTTTCAATGTCCAAAGAGAGTTTAGAGCCGTGAAAATCACAGCGATATTTCCGCCGCGATGCGGAACTCCGGGGCTAGGCGGCCAAGTTGTTTGGCGCCGCGCGCGTTCCATGCATATACTTTTTTAACTTAAGAAAAACAGTTCTCTGACTTTAGTTAAGAATCAACCATCGCAGGACGAGTAATTCCAACAACTGAGATGTCTGAGCCGAAAGGAAGGGATGGAATCTCCTGTGCTGTGAAGCCGAAGGAGGGCAGACAGCTAAACAAGACACACACCTTCTTGCCAGGGTGCCTGTTGCCTGAAAGAAATGTCAGAATGTGCAATTGGACAATCTGCAAATGTAAACACCGCTCGAAGCCGGCATTGGCTGTAATTGTTGGAAGTTATTCTTTCGGGAAGTATTGTAAGGGTGTTACCAGCTAAGCTGTGGAGTGCATGCTTTTAATGGAAGCCTTTTTTTCCCCCCTTAAACCTAAATCTTTTTGTGCATTTTGCGACAGCCTGTCTTGTACTGCGTGTAGTAGAGCATCCCCACTGATTCATTTAACTTGCGTTTATTTTCCATTTTAGGTGAGTGTTATTTTATAAGCAGTTACCTGGAGGTGAAAGACCAACATAATGGTTGTAGAATATTTTGTTCTTTTTAGCCACGCCTTTGATCCCACGCTCACTGACTCCGCCCCTGTTGCACTCAGGATGATAGTTCCCATACTTTTTTAATGCACTTGGACCACTCACTGGAAGAACCCCATTTCCACCTAGACAAGAACCTCCCCCCCCTCGCCGGCCGCCTCCATTTTCTGAGCAAGGAACAGCTTAACAGCTTTTAAAGCAGCATGAGAAGATGGCAAGCTGTGCATTCCCAAGGTGCAGGCAGGCACCAGTGTTGCTAGCAAACTGCTGTCAATTACAGAGGGAGGTGGAGATGTTCAGACATTACCTTGGGGAGAAGTGAAAGAAGCCACCGGTTCCTGCAGCGCACAGCAGAGGCAGTCAATACCAGCTGAGACAGGACTGGAGACTGGACAGCCTCAGACCACTGCTTTACTACCCCCTCAGGCCACCCATCTTGCTTCATTTTTATATTAAAACATCCCCCACTTCCACATTTAAGGGGAAATCAATAAACAGTGATATGACTAGAGGTAAATAAGGGGGGAGCGAGGGGCTTGAAAGTGAAGGGACAAGATGCAAAAGCTGAAAAGGAAAAGTTTAGCTCATAACAGCCTCTCACCGGTATTTGAATGTGGGAACATGTGGTTGCATTGCCCCGCCCACCGCTGCGTTTACGTGGGCGCGCCCCTTACTAATACAGCTGCATGTGTAGTCCTCTACGAATGGGTATCAAAACACGCAAGGTGGACAGACATACCATTTAAGCACACTGGTCTCCTTTAATTAAAACAGTGGTAATACCCGATTTAGCATTTTCTGCAAATAAATTACCACAAGCAGTAACTAGCTGTAAACATATTTACCCCTTTTGTCCTCATTAAAGGACTGAGGAGTTAGTACCATCCTTTATCTGGGGTTAACCAGTGTGTCACAAGCAGTAACTTAACCACAAAATAGTTGTATGAGCTGCACCACAGCAGCAGTCTGTCTTCTGTCTTGTTCAGGAAGGTCACTGAAGCAGGAACTCTATTGGCCCAGGCAAGAACAGAGCAAAGCCAAAGAAGAGTTTGACTGTGGGGGATGGTAGAGTGGGGGAGGGAGTAGGAAACCTCATCAAAGCCTCCTAATAAGCTATAAACACAAGTTAAGACACTGAATACAAACATTAGGGAAAGAAACTCTTAAAAGGTGAAAGTCTAAGAGATGAAGTGAAAGTATAAACGACGTAAACTTGTAAGTTGGTCAGTGGGGTCCTTTACTGCCAGGCAGGTGAGAAGTAATACATTTGGCTTTAAGGGCAGCACCCGGCACTCTCACAGGCTCTTCACTCACCTGCACTCACATGGGCAGAGTCTATCACCTCTGATGGACTGGAAATAGGAGGGAGAACCAAGAAAGAGAGTCTGGGTGCTATGGTGTGATGGAACATTGCGCAACCAAGAGTGCATGGGAAGAGGAATGAAGCATGTGAGTGGGCAGGTAGGGATGCAGCCAAGAGCTGAGATAGTCAGGGCAAGTGCCAGAAAATGCCGTGTGCACCAAGCAGAGTTCCCTAAAACAAAATACATTTATTCACTAGTAACCTGCAGAGGAAGCCCAACTGGGATTTAATGGAGGGAAGCTGAGGTAACTTAAATAACACACCCGGCAGCTGCATTTTTCACAGTCTGAATGCAGCAGATACAATATTTTGATAAATCAAGTAGGACTCCATTCCTATAATCCAAACAGGATGAACTAGCTGCCTGGATCATCGGCCTCCTCCCTTCAAATCAGAGGCAAGGAAGAACTTTCAGTAAGCTCTTCAAAAATGGTACAACATGTATGATCAATCTTGTTGACATGCAGGAAGAAGGTAAATTCAGTTTTGAGAGTTACACCAACATTTTTGGTCATAGTGGCAGGGGCTGGGAGTTGGGAAAGAGCACAGGTTCAGGCCTAAAGATTACCTTGAACTGACACCTCTGTGTTCTTAACTTTAAAAACTTTATTAGTCATTAAGCATTCAACTAAAGGAAGGCATTAATGAAGTTTAAGGGAATGTCAGAGTTACTACCAACTTGTTGAATCAGGAATACAATGTCAAAAGCATACATATACAAAAAGTAAAGCAAAAACAATAAATAAAATCAACTAAAAAGTTAAATGAAAAAACAGAATTCCACAAAAATGCACAATAATTCTTAATTAGTCAATGTCCAGTGTTTTCACTTTTGCAATGAAAGAGTATTTTTTATTTACAAACAAATAAGGGTGTTCTAGCTTTCTATTGTTGCTAAAATTTCGTTGGACACTAATAATGTGTAACAACTATTGTGATGGCAAGAATATCATGGGAGATAACATTCCAGGTAAGAATATATATATTTTTACTTTGTTAAAAATATCAAAGTATCTAATGCCATTTTATTGAATAATATGATATATAATTTTTTTTGTGGTAATGTTTTATTATTTTGTGTGTTTTTATGATTTTATTATTTTTTTGTAATGACTTTTAGTAGAATTTTTTTTTGGTTTGGTATATAATTCAGGAATTAATTTTATTGAATAGTAATGTTTAATTTATTCGTGGGTTATTGTATTTCTGGGGAATAGGGTGGAAGTGTTGAAAAAATATATTTAATAATTTGTTTTTAATTGTTATTTAATCTATTATTTTTTTAAATATGTATTAGATTAATAATCATATAAATGATTTCATTTTATATCTACATTTTGGTCTATTTTTAATATATTATCTTTCAGTTTTTTATTAATGTTAGCGCAACAAAACTGACTTTCTTAGAACACATTTGAATTTATTTTCTGTATTACATAGTCCTAACTCCAGAATACCTCTGAGACATCTTTGATTTCTACTGTTCAACTGCTAAACGTTAAACAGCTAGGTTTGTTGTGTTTCAAAAAATACTTTAGTGATACTTTGGGAAAAGATGGAAATGGCATTGAAATTAATGGAATTATTCAATGTATAAACACGGTGAACGATGTACCCTTCAACAGGAAGTGTGCTGCGTTCTGTCTCCAATTAGCCGTGGTCGCTTGATGTGCTACATTTGTAAAGTTTCTTACATCCAAGGTCTTTTTGGGTAGCCTCTATGGCTGAAAGCAGATTATGCCAAATGCTGGAGTGCCTTATAAATAAGCCATTGTTGAGTTCAGAAGTTTCACTACCTTTCAGCAATGCATAGCTTTTGAGGTTCACATATTGTTTCACATGTCTAACCCCCACCAACTGCAAGTAGATAGAAACAATGAGTGCAGTGCCCCACCCGACCACAATATCAACAATACAGAAGAGTGCGGTGAAGCTGCTGTATGCTGTAGGGGTGCTTCAACTGTCTGCGAATTTCTGTTCTGTATTGTTGATATTATGACCAAGTGAGGCACCACAACCATTAAATTGAAACCCAATTAGAAATTTGCAAGATTGTGGAATACTGGCAAATATTTAACCCATTTTGCTTTGCAGATTCTCTATGTCTCTAGTATTCAGCTTATGCAAAAGAGGTAAAGCCATCCTCCAGGAACCAGACACAAATCAGCTTCACCGGAACCACACCACACCAATACACAACCCCCCACGCAACCAAACACTGCAGGCCTACCATGCACCTGCACAAAGTTTGGGCCAACCAAAAGCCCATCCCACCCCCCCCCAAGGACAATGCCAGCATGCATGCCGCTCACACACACCAAGAAGACCATCAGGCTATACACACAGCCAACAACCACGAAGACACTGGAGACTGGCTGACCAATCCACTGCCCCTCTACTATGAAAGCTAGCCTCTAGCAACTTACAGGCACAATATATATAAAAGATCACCCAAATGTGGAGTGGGTTCCTGAGGTGCTGAGAGTTCACTCTCTCCCCTAGTACCAGGCATACACCGGGCTCTTGAGACATCGAAGGTCATTGATTAGCAAGATGAGAGGTCGGGTTCCTAGGAACACATTAAAAAGTCAAATATGGTGCGTGTCCAAGATGGTGCCAGTGTAGGAGCGGACTATCGGAGCTCCGCCGCGTCGCTTCATTCATTGGCAGATCCTTGGGTCTGGTCTGCCCTAAACCCCGATATCGAGAGCTGGCGGCCAGGGGACGTCCACAGATCACTTCATAGCTGAGAAGTGTTGCAGGCATGGAGCGGCGAGATTCACAGCCGAGAAGCCGCAGAGACAAAATGGCGGCTGGAGAAATCGGAAGAGAGCGGAATGGCTTGTGAGACCCGGCAGAGTGCTGATTGCCCCCCCCCCCCCTTAGCGGGCATCACAGGCAAGTCATTAGTGCCTGCGGCCCCAGGCACCATCTGGATATATAGAGGGGAGTGCACTGCGGGGTGGAGGGGCGGATCACTGACCCTCTCCGCCCAAGAAGTAGGAGAGGACGGCCCGGTCACACGTGGCTTTCTGGAGTCCCTCTTCAGCACACTGAGGGACGACATTGCGACCCTGAAAACAGAGATGGCCAAAGACATGAAGGAGATGCGCCCTGAAATGGGCGAGCTGGAACAACGGGTAGACTCTGTAGAAAAATCAGGAGATGCCAGAGAAGGAGAGTTGAAGGCGTGTCACAGCGAAATTCTGGAACTCAAGGAATGCAATGCGGACCTTAACTATCATCTGGGGGGCCTTGAAAACAGGTCCAGAAGATCCAATATAAGAATCAAGGGCGTTCCGCTGCAGGCAGATGCGGGCCTCCTAGAGGACTTTGTCATACGACTCTTCCGTCAGATCGTTCCAGAGCTAAAGGATAAGGAGATACCCCTAGATAGAAACATAGAGCGGGCCGCCCATCTCAATCACCCGGGGCCCCACAGGGCATTCTTACATGTCTCCACAATTATTGTCAGAAGGAGCTTATCATGAATGCAGTGCGCGAACAAACTCATGTCCTTTTTGAGGGGATCAAGGTTCTCTATTCCAGGACCTTTCCCTCATCACTCTTCAACGACGCCGCAGCATGAAGCCAATCACAGAGTTTTTGAGGGACAAAGGGGTGTGATACAAATGGGGACATCCTTTCTGCCTTGTCTTCCCGTGGAACGGAGAAACGCGCTCCACCCGTACACCTCCAGAGGCAGCGGCAATTCTGGGACTGAATTTGAATCACGGTGATCGGGTGGGACCTCATGGCTCCCCAGCATCCCCCCCAGGGGCTGGCTGCCAGAGGCGCTCCAAGTATCGACCCCACGGGGTTTGAACAGGCCAACTGTGACAGAAAGCATCAGGGAGAGATCAGCGTTGCTGCAACACCTCACCAGATGAGAACACTCACCTGAGCGAGAAGACAAAATGATTGCACTGGGGGTAGGCGATAATTCGCGAACCCTGCTTCCCCTGGCAACGTCTGGCATTGATGGGGTAGAGCCGGCTCTTGACTGGCCTTGCCACATGGGGGTCGCAGGCCTGGCCCCTGGATCAGCATGGACTCTAGATCTTCCACTAGACGGTGGAAGACTCCACCAACCGACATCATCCCAGATGACCTGTGCGGATAGCCGATGACATGGACCCCTGCTTTGTAATTGCTGTTTTTTCACAGATTGGTGAACCTGTTACTCATGTTTCTTTGTTTGTTCTTTTCAACACATGTTCCATGCACTGTCCACATGCAATACTGTCTCGACCCACTACACTCTTGGAGCTGGAGGGCCTCTTCCGGCTCACCATCGGTCAACTACCGCCTTCAGCACACTCCCTCGGCTATGGTGTGGGTAGTTAGTATTAACGTGAGGGGCTTAAATTCGCCAGCAAAGAGGATAGCGCTACTGTCTCAACTGAAGGCAACACAATGTGACATATGCCTACTCCAGGAGATCCACCTCCTAAAAAAGGATTTAAACCGAATGTGGTTAAAGTGGTTCGACTGCCAATACTGGTCAGCTGGTCCCGGTAAGAGGGCGGGGGTAGCCATTTTGCTAGCTAAACATTTTCAAGGCCAGGTCCTTCACACGCATTCTGCAGTCACAGGATGCATGCTATCCGTGGGGATCTCTTTTTACCAATACACATTCACAGTTGCATGCGTTTATGCACCCAATGACCACCATGAACCTTTTATCCACCAGACGATTGGGACGATTCTCACCACACCCGACATCAACATAGTGCGAGATGCCGCGCTGGACCGGACCCCATAAAGGGTCGGCTCGACTGGAGCACTTACCCCACAGGGACCCGAGTGGCTTACGGACGCTGGGCTGATTGACGTATGGAGGACTCTACACCCTTCCACAAGAACATACTCACTCTTCTCAGCCCCACACCAGTCATATGCCAGATTCAACTTCTTTTTAGTCTCTTCCTCCCTACTCTCGATGGCGACACAGACGGACATTGAGGTCGCCTCCATTTCGGATCACTGCCATTTCGGATCACTGCGCTTTCCCAATAGCACCCAGAGCTCCCAAATGTGGCGTTGTAACCCTAAACTGATTCCTTATAACCCGCGATTAAAGAGGTTCAGGGAACTGTCTCAGACTACCCCGCCACCAATGGCACCAAAGACACCCTAACCTCCACACTGTGGGACGCCCTTAAGGCAGTGGTGAGGGGAACTTATATAGTTATATCGACGCAGCTTAACAGGGAGCGTAGGGCTAAGCGTGCAGATTTAGAGGGGGTGGTGAGGGACATGGAGGAGGCGCACAGACACACCGGGTTCCATAAGGCACAACGCTAACTAACTATTGCCAGGAAGTAACCGTGGGCGTTCAACTCTGCTACGCCGACAGAGTTTGCGGATTTTTTGCGAATCCGCACTCCGCTCAGAGTGCCGAGTTCAGCAAAAAACTCTGGCTCCGTGGCGTAGCGGAGTTTGCCCTGCCACAGTGCCATCCACCCCGAGCAGGCTTACCGTCACGGCGCTCCTCCACTTCTGTGCCCGGCCCTGGCTGTCCTCCTCCTCCTGGCTGTCTTCTCTCCACTCCAGGCTCGCTCCCAGGCAAAACGAAACCCATACATCACTCTCGGGACGACTGCGCATGCGCGCATGCGCAGTTCTCCCAACACGAAGAACAGGAGTTTCATTTTGCCTGGGAGCGAGCCTGGAGTGGAAACGGAGACAGCCAGAAGGAGGAGGACAGCCGGGGCAGGGCATGGAAGCGGAGGAGCTCCGTGACGGTAAGCCTGCTCGGGGTGGGTCAGGTGGCAGGGGGCGTAGCGGAATTCCACGGAGTTTTTAGCCAACTCCATGGAATTCCGCGAAGTGGCACTCCGCCAACTCCGCCCACCCTTACCAGGAAGCAGCTCAAGGCCCTAGATATGGATTCCGCGGAATACGCACTACTCCATGCGATACAGAGATACTACGCTGGAGGAAATAAAGTGGGCAGGCTTCTTGCACACAGACTACGTGCTCAGACACAAGCGCGCCGCATACAAGTCCTGGTGGACCAAAACCAACACCCTTTGACAAGAGACACAGAGATTGCCACGGAATTTAGTCGCTTTTATGCTCAGCTATACAAGGCAGGGCCTCTACAACCCACGCACTGCACCTTGTATATGGAGCAGGCCCCTCTAACGAAATTGACGGAACTTGTACCTGCACCTCTAGAGTCAGGTAGTCCTCGAAGCAATAGGGAGGCTCCAAGCAGACCAGGCACCTGGGCAGGATGGATTTACGGCTCCTTTTTATAAAACGTTTGTGGAGCAGCTGTCCCTCATTCTGGCCAGGCTATATAACTCCTTTAGCTCCACTGGTACCCTCACAGAGACTATGAAAATGGCCATTATAACGGTTCTACAAAAACCTGGGAAGGATCCGCAGCAATGCACTTTCTACTGACCCATATCCCTGCTCAACGTGGATGCTAAAATATTTACCGGGATTCTCGCCAACAGGTTGGGAAGGTACATGCCCGGCCTGGTGGATCCAGACCAATCAGGCTTCATTCCTTGGTGCACATGCGGGGACAACACAAAGCGATTATTTCCTCTAATCGACAAAACCAACCGTTCACAGACATCCACACTGCTTTTATCAATAGACGCTGAGAAAGCATTCAACCGGGTGCACTGGCCTTTCCTGCGGGCGGTGCTGGAGGCCGTGGGTCGGGGCCCCCGTTTTCGCCGATGGGTTTGGGCCAGCTATGCAGAACCAAAAGCCCTAGTCCGTGTCAATGGCACACTGTCCCCCACGTTCCCAATCTTGAGGGGCATGTGACAGGGGTGCCCTCTTTCGCCGCTCCTGTTCGCGCTCTACAAGGAGCCGCTGGCGGAGCATATTCGAGGGCACCCACTTATTGAAGGCGTATGGATGGGTGTCCAGGCGCACAAGATAGTGCTCTATGCAGACGATGTACTGCTAACTGTCACTAGACCACACCAGTCGCTGCCCCCATTTCTGGAAGAGCTGGCAGCATTCAGGGAGGCATCGGGGTTCAAGATGAACACCACTAAATCTCAGGCCCTCAACCTCACCATCCCGCAAGATAAGCAGGCACACCAGCCTAAAATGTTTCCCTTTATATGGGCCACACAGGGAATCTCATATTTAGACATCCATCTACTCCCCACTATTGAGGGGTCACTGTTGCACAATTACTCCTCACTACTGTCCACGGTGCGTGCTCTTATCCAGTCTGGGCACGGGGGACCCATCTCCTGGTCGGGACGATTAGCGGCCTTGAAAATGTCCCTCTTGCCCAAGATTTTATAACTAATGCAGGCGGTCCTGCTACAGCCATGAAGAAACTACAATCCACACTAGAGTCTTTTATCTGGGGCGGCAAGAAAGCCAGGGTGGCAAAGGACCGCGCATATCTCCCGGTAGCTAAGGGTGGGTTGGGTATACCCCACCTAGTGCGTTATTACCAAGCAGCGCAATGGAGATTCCTAGTAGAATGGCAAAGGCCTCTCATGGAGAAACACTGGTGTTGCCTGGTCCAGGCTGTAGCCGGCATCCATATTTGGAAGATACCCTGGCTCCTGCGTAAGAATCGTCCCCCGGGAGTGTACGTCTCTCCAGTGTTCAGGGCCACAGTGGGGGCCTGGGACAGAGTAAGTGTCTCTAAAAGTCTATCCCCCGATCTCCCCCCTTACACCAATTATGGGAAATACAGACTTCCCACCGGCAATGCATGAATCAGCATACTCCCGGTGGCAAGAGGCCAATAGCAAACGCATCAGGATCTTTTTGATGAACGGGGTCTGCTGGACTTTCCTAGACTCCAACCGGACATCGGACTCCCAGACTCTGAGGGGTGGCGGTACGGAGCAGTCCGCCACTGGGTGACCCAGCCAACGGTGCGACCACACACGGGCAGGGACCTCACACCATTCGAGCGCTGGCTTTTGTCTCGGAAGGACGACCGACGCCTGCTGTCAGACATTTATACTTTTTTAAACACTTCCACAAACTCCCTGCTTTCGCCAGCCAGGACAAGTTGGGAGGCAGAATGTGAACGCAAATTTACAGATAAGGAATGGATGGACATTCTGCATAGGGCTCACAGGTCGGCATGCAGCGCGGTCGGAAGGGAGACGCTCCTTAAGCTAGTGCACTATTGGTACTCTACACCCACCCGCTTGATTAAGTGGAAGAAGGGGACTGACGATAAGTGGTGGCGCCACTGTGGCCATTCCGGTACACTATCACACCTGTTGTGGCACTGCCCCAAACTACGCTGTTATTGGTCAGAAGTGCTCGCAGACATTGATTAAATGTCCGCTCCTATCCTGAAAGTCTCGGGGTGATTTGTCAAGTGGGGGCCGAGAAAAAAGGGGGGTCCCAAAACGTGTTTTCCCCATGCAATTTTCCATAGGAACCTTTCATCGCAGCTACAGCCTGAACTGCTGAACGGAATTACACCAACTTTGGCAAAAAGGTAGCCCTTGGTTCAGTGTCGTGCCTTTTGGTTAAATGGTGTAAATCCGTTCAGTAGTTCCTGAGAAAATCAAAAGTAAAACCACATATATATCTATGGCCGCGGAGGGTTCACGCACCCTGAGCGCACCCTCCCGATCACGAGCTGTATGCTAATTGGCTGTCAACACTCCAAACCAGGAAGTGTTGGCAGCCATCTTGTTCCTCGGTAGAACCGAGGCACAAGAAAACAGGAAAAAAAACGCGAAAAACGCAAAAAGGGGGCAGGGTAGAAACACCCTGACCCCCTAGGCCTGCTTAGGGGGTCCCACAAGGACCCCCAGGGCCCCCCAAATTTTTTTTTTTTTTTAAAACAATCGGCGGGATGCGTGCAGGGGGCCTGATTCACAGAACTAACTTACGTCAAAATCCTAAACTTACAACAATTTTGGTATTCACAGAATGAACTTACTCATTTTGGTATTCACAGAATGAACTTACACATTTGGGTATTCACAGAATGAACTTACACATTTGGGTATTCACAGAATGAACTTACAACAATTTTGGTATTCACAGAATGAACTTACACATTTGGGTATTCACAGAATGAACTTACAACAATTTTGGTATTCACAGAATTAACTTACTCATTTTGGTATTCACAGAAGGCACTTACTCATCAATGAGTAAGTGCCTTCTGTGAATACCAAAATGTGTAAGTTACACAAAATGTGTAAGTTACACAAAATGTGTAAGTTACACAAAATGAGTAAGTTACACAAAATGTGTAAGTTACACAAATGTGTAAGTTACACAAAATGTGTAAGTGTCTTCTGTGAATACCAAAATGAGTAAGTTTATTCTGTGAATACCAAAATGAGTAAGTTCATTCTGTGAATACCAAAATGGTAGTAAGTTTAGGATTTTGTCGTAAGTTAGTTCTGTGAATCGGGCCCAGGGTGCGCGGATCCCGCCGTAAAAAAAAAAAACACAGCGCGGGCTCCCGCGCTTCGTTGTTATTTGGCCCCCGGGTGGGCCAAGTCCCGGGGGCATGCGGGGTTTATAAACAAAAGGAGTGGGGGGGCCTCTAAGGCCCCCCCAAGCCCCGGGGACCGCCACCCCCCGGGGCTTTCAATTTTAAATGGTGCGGGAGGGCACTCAGCCCTCCTGCAGCCCCGGGGACCGCCACCCCGCGGGGCTTCTTTTTTTAAAATTAAATTACCTGTGTGGGGGGCTCCAGCCCCCCACACGCCCCGGGGACCGCCACCCCCGGGGCACTAACAAAAGAAATGTGGGGGTCCGTTTTGGACCACCACCTCCCCGGGGCTTTGCTAATGAAGGGAGGGGGGCCGCGCGGCCCCCCTCCTGGAGCCCTCCATGGCCCTGGGGACCGCCACCCCCAGGGCCGGCTTCCTGCAGTGTCCCGGGGTGCCTACCCTCGGGACACTGCTGTTTGCAATGGCAGGGCGGGAGCCGCGCGGCTGCCGCCCTGTCATTGCAAACTTGCTTTGTTTCATTGAAGCAAGAGCAGGAAACCTGCTCTCGCTTCAATGAAGCAAGCAGATTGCTTTTCCATAAGGGAGCTGCATGTCAGCAGCTCCCCTTATGGAAAGCAATGCCGGCTCCCGCAGGACGCGGGAGCCGGTGGGACGGTGGGGGATTGGGGACCCCCACGGTCTCCAACGAGTGGCCAGGCCCTGGGGATGGGGTCCCGGGGCCACAGGGCTCGGGAGGGGGCCACGCAGCCCCCTCCCCAAAAATCAAATATTAAAAAAAAAAAAAAAGGACGCAAAGGCCGGCCCCGGGGGATGGGGTCCCCGGGGCCTTAAATGGCCTGAGAAGGGGGGCTACGCAGCCCCCCTCCAAATATATATATTTTTAAAAACAGTGGGCATGCCCCGGGGGATGGGGTCCCCGGGGCCAATAGGGGCCCAGGGAAGGGAGGCCACGCGGCCCCCTTCCCGTTTTTTTATAAAAAGAAAATGCTCAGGCCCCGGGGATGGGGTCCCCGGGGCCAAAAGTGGCTGAGGGAAGGGGGCCACGCAGCCCCCTCCCATAAAAAAAAAAAATGAAAAAAAAAAAAAAAACGGCATCGTGCCGGAAGCCCCGCCCCCTCCCTGCAGCACTCTGCAAATGCGCCCCCTGGCGTGTTGTAAGATGGGGAAGTAATTCCCCTTCAATACTGGGGGTCCCTGGGGGCCAACTAGCCCACCAGGAACCTCCAGTATGCACCAGGGAGCTGCGTTGCAGAGATGTGTTCAGAGGCCACGCCCCTTTTTACACCTCTCTGCAACGCAGCTCTGTGGCGCTTTTTGGAGGTACATGGTGGGCTAGTTGGACTCCAGGGACCCTCAGGATTCAAGGGGACTTAATGCCCCAACTTAAAACGCGCCACGGGGCGCGTTTGCACAGTGGTGAAGGGAGGGGGCGGGGCTTCAGGTGACATGTGTGCAAACAGGCCCCGTGGCGCGTTTAAGATGGGGAATTAAATCCCCTTCAATCCTGAGGGTCCCTGGGGGCCAACTAGCCCACCAGGTACGTCCAGAAAGCGCCACAGAGCTGCGTTGCAGAGAGGTGTAACGCAGCTCCCTGGCGCATACTGGAGGTACAGGGTGGGCTAGTTGGACCCCAGGGACCCTCATGATTCAAGGGGACTTAATCCCCCAATTTAAAACGCGCCACGGGGCGCGTTTGCACAGTGGTGAAGGGAGGGGGCGGGGCACGTTATAGTTAGAAATTAGCATTTAAAAAAACCTTTGAAATTCACTTAAAAAACCATAGGTTTCAGGCACGTTATAGTTAGAAATTAGCATTTAAAAAACCTTTGAAATTCACTGAAAAAACCATAGGTTTCAGACACGTTATAGTTAGAAATTAGCATTTAAAAAACCTTTGAAATTCACTGAAAAAACCATAGGTTTTAGGGATAGTTATAGTTAGTTGGACATTGCACTCGTACAAAACCCGTGAAATTCCCCCGTTATAGTTAGTTCAGCTAACTATAACTCGCGCCCCCGCAATGCACTGCTGATGACGTCAGATATTACATCACTCATGACATGGTCAGTGACATCACTGATGACATCACTGATGACATCTCAAATGACATCACTGATCACATCACTGATGACATCATCCATGTGATAATTTCATGCATCTTCTCACACCCTAATATAACCTTTGATACACCCACTCTAAATTACAGACTGCCATTCTCAAAACCATACACACTCCAATACCAATAACTACATACCCACTCACTGATTCTTAGGTCTACACACACACTGTGTCCCATAATGCCCCACTGTGAGCCTGAGAATTTACCGGCGATTATTACAGTGAGAGGCAAGAAAGGGAGCCGAGGGAGGCTGATGCCTCCGCTTGGCGGGTTCTGGACACAGCGCCTTATGGACATTGTGGGGCTGCAACAAAGAGCTCGTGTGCACCAGTATATGCCTAAGAACCGTACTTACCTGCAACATCACCCTGAAGCTGACAGTGGGGCTAAACATCACCATGACTGCACGGGTATTCCACTGAGGCGCCTGATGAATTATGGGACTTGCAGTATGGCAGCAGTCAGGCAGGTGACTTCACTATCAGTAACCACACCTGGGACATTGCACATGTGATGCACCTCTGAGGAAGGCAATTCGCTGAAACGTGTCAGGTGCCTCACCATCGTTGTTGCCTGTGCCAATAGAAATAAAGCTCCTTTCTCCAGAACCAGGTTGTGACGCCTTTTGTGTTGGATGTTTAAATACGGGAAATGCTGTCTCCCGCTTGTCACGACCGCCCTGCAGGGTTGGGGGCCCCCGTCGACAGCGCGCTGTTTTGGATGTTTAATAAGGGGGGCATGACCCGCTTGCCCCAATGTGAGCCTGAGGAATTACCGGCGATTATTACAGTGAGAGGCGAGAAAGGGAGCCGAGGGAGGCTGATGCCTCCGCTTGGCGGGTTCTGGACACAGCGCCTTATAGACATTGTGGGGCTGCAACAAAGAGCTTGTGTGCACCAGTATATGCCTAAGAACCGTACTTACCTGCAACATCACTCTGAAGCTGACAGTGGGGCTAAACATCACCATGACTGCACGGGTATTCCACTGAGGCTCCTGATGAATTATGGGACTTGCAGTACGGTTGCAGTCAGGCAGGTGACTTCACTATCAGTAACCACACCTGGGACATTGCACATGTGATGCACCTCTGAGGAAGGCAATTCGCTGAAACGCGTCAGGTGCCTCACCATCGTTGTTGCCTGTGCCAATAGAAATAAAGCTCCTTTCTCCAGAACCAGGTTGTGACGCCTTTTGTGTTGGATGTTTAAATACGGGAAATGCTGTCTCCCGCTTGTCACAACCGCCCTGCAGGGTTGGGGGCCCCCGACGGCAGCGTGCTGTTTTGGATGTTTAATAAGGTACTGACTTCCGATATTATCGACAAAGCCACTACGGCACCAGATATGTTACCGGAGGTCACAAGTAGATTTCACATCCGGTCCATCCAAGTCTCGAGACTTCAAGGGTTGGACTTTTTCGTTCACTTCTCTTAAACATAAGGGAAGTGTTGACGCTGAAATCCTCGATTTGAGAAGATTAAACGGGGTTCTTACTATTTTCAAGGGTGCAGCAACCGTCCGGCGCCCCAAACCAGTGCAGTGCTCTAAGGAAAGCACAGTTGCACCGAGAGTGACAAGGTTTTCTCTCCTCCACCCAACCCCCCCGCCTGACCCTACAATGGCGGCTGAAAGACATCATTGAGGAGTTTCCGCCTGTGACAGTCCAGGAGACTCCTGAAGAAGCGGCGTGAATACCCTAGGTGCCCCTGAGAAAACAAAGGGGAAAGAAAAAGGGGACCGGCCGAATGGAACACCAGGGGCAGAATCTCTTGCCTGACCCCAAGATGGCCGCCACAGTGGTTCTTTACCACGATGAGCTACAACTCTCACATTGGTGAGAAGACCCACAGGCTTACTCCGAATGGAACACCAGGGGCACCATTTGTTTGCTGACTGTTGCACTGTACCCGCCATTCACGGCGTTCGGTCCCGAGATGCTGCCGGTACCTGCCTGACTCTAAAATGGTGGCCACAATTTCCCCATCCGTACCTTGTCTGCACTCACCCAGAGATGGAGGACGAGGCGGACGGCGCCTCCCAGTAACACCGGGACTGATGCCTTCTATGGAACTATGACGATGCCCCACGGGCTGAAACTATAACTGTTTGTACTTACCGTGGAGCCCGAGTACCCTTGGCCGCTGCCCGGTGGAGTTGTCCTATGCAGCTATAGCGGAGTCTGGCTCTGGGTCACCCCCTCGGCCGTCACCTACCCAGCCGGACATCGGACATTGGTTCTCACGGGTCTTCACGGTTTTATCTGTCTCTCTCCTCGACTGCTTTGACTGCTTTGTTCCCCCTGGAGTACTTTCCCCCTTCAGATCTACCTGACTCTGTCTGCTTTCCTCTCCCCTGTTTACCTTTCCCCCACTACCTTCCTTTCCCATTATGACGTGTGTCTTGGATATGCTACGCGCTAATATCTTATATTATTGTGTAAGCTCACGTTTTTCTCCTAAGCATTTACTGGTAACTGCAACTGTAACTGATGTAACTATGTAACAATGTTTCTGAAACAATGTCCTATCTCATGTAAAGCGCTCTGATACCTCCGGGTCTAGCCAGCGCTATATAAAACTTTTCAAATAAACAAATAAATAAATAAACAAATAAGGGGGGCATGACCCGCTTGCCCCACTGTGAGCCTGAGGAATTACCGGCGATTATTACAGTAAGAGGCAAGAAAGGGAGCCGAGGGAGGCTGATGCCTCTGCTTGGCGGGTTCTGGACACAGCGCCTTATGGACATTGTGGGGCTGCAACAAAGAGCTTGTGTGCAAAAGTATATGCCTAAGAACCGTACTTACCTGCAACATCACTCTGAAGCTGACAGTGGGGCTAAACATCACCATGACTGCACGGGTATTCCACTGAGGCTCCTGATGAATTATGGGACTTGCAGTACGGCAGCAGTCAGGCAGGTGACTTCACTATCAGTAACCACACCTGGGACAGTGCACATGTGATGCTCCTCTGAGGAAGGCAATTCGCTGAAACGCGTCAGGTGCCTCACCATCGTTGTTGCCTGTGCCAATAGAAATAAAGCTCCTTTCTCCAGAACCAGGTTGTGACGCCTTTTGTGTTGGATGTTTAAATACGGGAAATGCTGTCTCCCGCTTGTCACGACCGCCCTGCAGGGTTGGGGCCCCCGACGACAGCGTGCTGTTTTGGATATGTATGTATATATATATATATATATATATATATATATATATATGTTCTGGGGCTGATTACGATGTTGGTCGGAAAGGCTCCAAACGGCAGTCGGATTCCCCGAAACCGTGTCAGAACCTATGTTTGCTTTCAACCGAGAACATCGTAATCAGTCAGTCGGAAATGTTTCAGTCGGTCAGAAACAATTCCGACTGACTGATTACGATGTTCTCGGTTGGAAAGCAAACTGTTCGGTCAGTACAAATCGGTTCCGACCGGCATTTGGAAACTCAGAGTCAGTCGAAGCTGAATCGTACAGCTCTACGGACCCGTGTCGGAACCTATGTTTCCGACCGACTCGGAAACATATCCGACTGACCGATTACAATGGAAAGGCACCCGTTCGGTCATTTCGAATCGGTTCGGACCAGCATTCGGAGACTCCGAGTCAGTCGGAGCCGAATCGTACAGCTCAACAGACCGCATTTCCAACCGACGTATTACGGTGTCGGATTCGGACAGCCTTTCCGAATCGGTCTGTCTGACACGGAACGGCTGTCAGACACTGACTTTGGGGTCCCGTAGCAGGACCCCCTTCACCCTGAGGCATCTGGTTGGGGCCCGTGGGGGTACCCATGGGTCCCCTCTTTCCAACCATGCACATTGTGGCAGGCACCATGGGGTGCCCACCACAGGGTGCAAGGTTTTCCGCAACCACCCCTTTCGTCAATGGGAGCCTGTGTTGTCAGTCGGAACACAGGCTCCCATTGAAGTCAATAGGAGTCCGACCGACCCGTATTCGGAACCATCGTAAACGGTCGGTCGGACTGCCCGTACCCAAGTCAGATGGAAATGATTCAGACAAGAAGTAATGAGGCCCTAAGTATTTTCTCAAAGCACTAACTGGCACATGCATCAAGGAAGGCTTTTGCGATTCCTTAATTGCGATTTTTAAGGAATCACAATTAAGGAATCGTAAAAGCCTATGCATGTAGGAATCGCTATAAAAATAGCGATTCCTAAACATTCCTTAATTGCGACTCGCAAATTGCGAGTCGCAATTAAGGAATGCCTTCCCATTCATTCTTATGAGCCCAGAGGCCCATAGGAATGAATGGGAAGCTATTCGCAATTTGCGAGAACCAAATAGGTACTCGCAAATTGCGAATGCACTTGAAGGAGTGCTAGGGGCCTTAAAGGCCACCCTGCTGCACCCCCAAATTTGGCATGTATGCTCATGTGGCGCACACTTATGCCCTAAGGGCATATGTGTGCGCCATATGGCACTTTGAAAAATGCACATATGTGCATTTTTCAAAGTTTTTGCAAATTACCGTCAACTTGCAGTTGATGGTAATTAGCGTTTCCTAAATGCGAAGTCGCATTTAGGAAAGGCTTTGATGCATCTCAAATAGGGAATCACAATTTGCGATTCCCTGAAATCATTCTCAATTTCGGTAATCGCAAACTTTGCGATTACCTATATTGCGAATGGGTTTTGGGTTTGATGCATCGGAAATGGCATTTTACCGGCCGCAAACGGGCCGATTCTGCGAATCGGCCCGTTTGCGGCCAGTAAAATGCTTGATGCATGTGCCCATAAGTATTTATTATGGCCAGATCTAAAAAAAGAGATCTTTGTACCAAAGCCTTTCTTATTGCATTTGCCAGAGAGTTCTACTCCTATTCCTATTATATCTGTCAAATAATTAAACATATAAAGTCCCTTCCTATGGTGTTTGCTATGGCGTTCACAATGCAAACCCCTTCCTATTGTATTTGACAGAGGGTGTACTATGTAAAGTCCCTTGCAGTTTTTGTCAGACAATTCACAAGGTAAAATCCCTTCCTGTAGCATTTATCAAAGGGTTTACAATGTAATAGCAAATTTTTCAGTGTTCCCAGGTTAAAACTCTTTATTAATGTCAATGTTCATAATGTAAGACCTCTTCCTATTGCATGTGTCAGAGGATCACAATGTAACGCCCCTGTCCCTGGTGTTCTGGCAAGTAGTTCACAATTTGAAACTCCTTTCTACAGTATTTGTCATTGAGATCACAACAGAAGGTCAGTTCGTAAGGTTGTTTGCAAGCAGTTCATTGTAAATCCCCTTCCTATAATGTTTGTCCGAGAGTACACGATATGAAGCTGCATGCTATTGCATTAGCCCTGCGGTTACACCATGCTAAGCCCTTTCCTACTGTATTTAACTTATGTTAGAAGCTACTGTCTGCAGACCTAAACCTAGTGTGATAAAAACCCACCCATTAAGGACTACTGGATTTCACACTTGCTTTGCACAGTGCATAATTCAAACCTATTGCCCTGGTCATAACTATTCTTGAGAAACATATCAGACCTATAGCACCTGACATACATTTTACCAATGAACCAATCAGGTTTGCATCCTTGATTAGTCACTTGTTACCATAACCAACTCAGCCATACCCTATTGAGCATAATCTGTGCAATAAAAGCACTCTTTTTCAGTGGAACCACACAATATCTTCCCCAATCAAATCCAGTAAGGAGGAAAATAAACGTGTGTAGAGCCAAAAAACTTCTCTCAGTATTGCTTCTTTTTCTATTGCTCACATTAGGTCAGGTGACAGTTGTGCTGTCAAGCCAGACCTAAAAAGAGTACCCCTTTGAAGGTCCTTGTTGGGAAGTGTACCAGTAACATGGAATGCCCTCTTTAATTACATAAGCAATGCAGGGTGTTCCTCACCTTTGAAAAACATGTAAGAAGTTTATGAATATACAGACTATTCATTTTTTCAACTTCTTTTACTGTTGTATATTGTTTACAACTCATTACTTCAATATCTCCTATGCCTCAACCTTCGTGTTACTAAATAAACCCTTGTTTTTTACATTTAGCCTCTATGTTTATCCACCCAGCTCATCCTCTTGCTCACAGCAGAGCCCACCACCACTAAGACAAATTTCCACAACTGCATGAAGAATGTCGTAGACTGGATAAACTACAACTGTCTGAAGCTCAACACTGACAAGAACAAAGTGCTGATCTTTGGAAACCACCCCTCCCTCTGGAATGACATCTGGTGGCCTGCGGAACTCGGGCCTACTCCCACACCAACAGACCGTGGCAGCAACCTCAACATCTTCCTGGACAGCAAACTCCCCATGAAACGACAGATAAACGCAGTCTCCTCCACCTGCATCTACACTCTCTGCATGCTCCGAAGAATCTACAAATGGCTCCCCATCAGCACGAGAAAAACAGTCATGCAAGCCTTAATCACTAACCGGCTGGACAACGTAAATGCACTGTACGCAGGAGTCACCACCGAACTCATGAAAAGACTCCAGATGAAACAGAACTCAGCGGCCAGACTAATCCTCAACCTGCCCAAGTAGAGCCGCATCACCCAACACCTGAAAAACCTCCACTGGCTCACGTCCAGAAAAGATGCCTATTCAAGCGACAGCCGCACACCTACAAAGCCCTCCAGGACCAAGGACTAGCATACAAGAACCACCGATGGAACTTCCACCAACCAACCAGAGACCTCCTCTGTGCCTCCATCACCCTCGCACAGACACCACGCATCTGCCATAGCCACAGCAGAGGCCACTCCTTCTCCCACATCACCACCAAGTCCTGGAACGCCATCAACCTCTGACCATCACTCTCGCTGACCAACTTAAGGAAGATACTCAAGACCTGGCTCTTTGACTAAGCCTAGCAGCCCAGTGCCTGAATGCCATCATGGATGATAAGCTGCACTTTACAACTGCTGATTGATTGATGTATTGAATCATTGAGATGTATCATTCCTGGTTCAATGTAAACACTCCATAGCTACTGATGTATCTATTCAGTTTGAATTATGGGCAGATCCTAATTGATATGTATATACCGTTATTCTTGTTCTGTGCACCGAAAAGCCATATTTGTGCTTCTACTTCAGACATCTGAGTGACTTCTGTTACATTTAAACTATTTTTCTGCATTATGTTATTTGCTGTACATTCCTAGAAACCCCTTCCGGTTAAGGTTATGCTTTACAAAACAATTATAAGTAAATAAAAAAACAAATAAATACATAATTTGATCCTCCAAAGGAAGACTGTTTATTTGCCAAAAGACAGCTCTCCATCTGGAAGGGTGCTCCTGTTTCGCGAATCTGCATTGCTATTCAGGACAGTTCAGCACACAGTAGGCAACAGGGACTTTGGTTTGAATTTATCAGAGCTGAGCAAACCTTCAATATTGTATTTTCATAGCCATAAGAAGTACCCAGACTGAATGTGCTTCGACATACACTTGGTGTGGAGTGGTAGTAAAGCAGAGTTCTCAGGTTTCCCAAGCCCAGGTGTGGGTAGCTTATTCACTCCACAATTGTTCTCTACGTTTTGGTATTTTTAATCCTGTTTATCCAATTACAAACCTAGGATACACTTGGTGAGATGGCTCTGTAAAGGGCGATACACTTTGTATGAAGTGGTAGTAAAGCAGTGCTCTTAGGCATCCCAAGTTCAAGGGTGAGTAGCTCGCGCACTCCACAGTTCTTTACATTTTGGTGTTTTTAGCCCTGTTTATTCAATTACAAACCTAAGATACACTTGGTGTTATCGCTCTGTAAGGTGCGTGGGCATACCCTTGGTAGGAAGTGGTAGTAAAGCAGTGCTCTCAGGCTTCCTTTGTGTGAGAAGCTCACACACTCCACAATCGTTCTTTACAATCTGGTACTTTTAGCCCTGTTTATCCAATTACAAACCTAGGATACACTTGGTGTGTTGGCTCTGTACAGTGCCTTTGGATTCCCCAGACAGAAAGAGTTTGCAAAGTGCTTTGATGTTAGAGTTTGTACGGTTCCTTTGGACAAACTTGACACAAGGAGTTTGTAAACGCTTTCATTTCAATTTCCTTATTGTTTGCTGATGTGATTTAATATCACTTACAGACATTAAAACATTTTAAACACATCTGACATAGTCCACTACTCCTTTATAATCACTTCTCCTACGGTGCCTGTCAAGTAGTTTGTGGTACACTTAGGCCCCCACTTACAAAGTATTGGAAATGTGAAAATGTAGTGTCAAAACATGGTAAGCAAATTAGTACGCACTTTTTCTACTTTAAAGTGTGATATTAGAGCATTACAATTCCACAATTCTACCTTTGTACAGCAGTGATATTACATTGCAGTACTGGAACACTGTGTGTAGTGCCAGTAAAAGGCTAGTGCTTACTCATCATACCTAAACATGCAAAAGAGTTTGAGAACCAGTGTTTCTGCAAGATATTCCCCATGTAAAGATTATCAGTAATACTAGTCGGGAGCCAGGTTCACCTTTCATGGTATATAAACAGCTCCATTGAGGCCAGTGCCATAGAGGGCCTGCAGTGAATGAATCGCTTCCCCAGACCCCTGATCTTTACATAAACCACTCATTTATTGATGCTCCTCGAATCCTGAAAGCAGGCAACAAGCTCTGGTGGGGAGCTTGCTTAAGTAACTCAATAGTAAGTAACACACCCAAGAGGGAGGTCTTAAGAGGGGAACATGGCGGCCGTTAGGTAGTTTCGGTCGCAAGCTCTCGTATGCTGGTGGGGCGATGTAATTTACTACGAACCAGAAGTGCCTGCTAAAAGCTAAAATTTTGTAAAATTGTAAAGCGCAATAACCTGGGTCTGAAGGAGTCTCTTTTCACAGTTCTTTTTTGTAAACTCTTCGGGAATTCGGCGATCGGCAATTCAGCGGGAGACACCGCCGGAGAAGCACTGGGAGGAGTTTGGGCGGAGGCTGCGGCTCGGCTCAGCTGGAGCCGCCGCGTTGCTGCCAGGATCGGTTTCCCGCGGAAAGGCGACCGTGAACTACAGTACGTCGGGAACACGGATACTGGAGGACAAATTTCAGGACGTATTTTAAAAATCTTACAAAAACAGGGCGATGCTGGCAGAGAACCTTCGATGACTCCGGTAAGGAGGAGGGCGCAGGATTTGTTGGGGGAGAGTGGCGGCCCTGGTGAAAGCTTAGACAAAGGGCAGAAAGAAGCTAGCGCTGTAAATTAGGAGAAAAGGGGGAGACAGGCCCTTACAACAAGATCAGTGAGGGAGACTAACAGGTACACCTTAAGGAGTAGAGGGGTCTGGGGTAAAGAGGAACTAGGCATCTCCTCTGTAAAAAATTCTCTTATTAACGGTCAGACTGCTTTTTCATCAATACAGTCTGAACCGGGTGCAAAACGCCCGACGGTCTTGAAATTAAATAAAGCGTCAACAGAATACACAAGTGTCAGGACAATCACAAAAAGACAAACAAAGAAGATACCAGAAAAAATAAAAGTTACTCCATCGCTCCGCTCATATTTTAAAGTGCAAGCCCAGGGCCCAACGGCCACGGCAGACATATACACAGCACTGCCCAAATCACAGCAGGAGATCCTAAATACTCAAGGGGGGATGGCATCCGGCACTAAGGAAGCAATCTCAAAACAGAATGTCTTAAAAAATAGATACAACCCTTTACTCAGTATTGATGAAAAGACTATTTCCTCACCGGAAGATAATAGACTTATCGATAAACAAAACCCTCCCACTGACTCAGAGCAACAGATAGCGCCATCTGTTCTTTTGCAGGACAATACTGAAACTAACACAACTGGGCTTGAAAGTACAATGGCGGTGATGTTAACAGAGTTGAGAGAGAGATTCGCTACATCTGAACTTAATCAGCAGAAAATCCAAGGGTACTGTGAGACCATGGAAGAAAAAATCAATAGCCTGCTAGACAGAGTAGGGGCAATGGAAGTCGCGCACAATGATTTGTCTAAGAAAGTGGATACTAACCAGGAAGAGATACAGAAACTCAAGAAAAATGAAAGGGAGCTCAGAGATAAACTAGAGTCTCTCGAAAATAATGCGAGAAGAAATAATATAAGAATTTTAAATGTTCCCGAGGGTCTCGAAGGAGGAGACATTAAGGCTTTTGTAATTGCCCTCCTAAAAGAGTACAATACGAATTTGGATCTAGATGTATTAGAAAAAGATGTGCAGAGTCCATCGAGATCCTTTTGTGGCCCGTCCAGGAAGGAAAACAGTAAGAAGGATTTTAGTGAATTTTAAAACTTATTCACTGAAAGAAAGTATCCTCGCTGCGGCATTAAAAGTTGGAACATATAAGAAAAATGAGTGGTTCTTTCGTATTCGATCAGATGTCTCCCGAGAGATCTTAGACAGGCAGTGGGAGCTCGGGAAATATATACAAGACTTAAGAGACCTAGGAGCCACGGCAAATATCCGCTTCCCAGCTTCTTTGAAGGTTATGAGGAATAATAAGCTGCATACCTTCAGGGACCCTAATGATGTAAAAATTTCATAGAACAGATTAAGGCACAGTCAGTATAACAGTATAACAGATAGCTAATCAAACCACCAGCAGGTAGGAGAGCTCATAGGAGGTGTCAATATACCTCGTGTTAGTAGGGAGGGTTCCCCGGGTGGGTGGGGTGGGTCACTGATAAGAATTTAAAGTTTAGTGAATCACATAAGTCACAAAGGGTGGGGAGAAAATGGGAGAAAATATTTTAAAAAATTTCCTCCTATGTCCGGTCCAGTTGTTTTTTGATTTTATGTTTGTTTTCGTTTTTTCTTTTCTTTTTTGCTCTTTTCGGCTATTACCAGCTCAAGAGAGGTTGTGTTTTCAAACCACTCTAGGTATAGCATTCCGGTTTCTTTCTATAACTTATGGCAGGTCTAGACAATATTAAACTATTAAAAGTGTTATCATGGAATGTTAACGGCTTGAGAGTAATCCCAAGGAGGAAGAAGATATTGGAATATTTGAAGATGAGTGAGGTAGACGTTATTTTTATCCAAGAGTCCCATATACTAAAAGAAGAATGGCTGGAAATTGTAAAATCTCAACCATGGATAGACCATTGTATATGTACATCACAAACAGTCACAGTTAAGGGGGTGGCTATAATATTTAAAAAATCAGCCCAATGTATTATCGGTGAAACCAGGGTTGACACTTCAGGCAGATGGGTGATTGTTAAGGCAAGGAGTCAGGGCACATGGCTAGTTTTTGTAGCGTACTACGGCCCTAGTCTGGATGACCCTTCGCTCCTACGTACTTTTTTTTGCACTTACTTGAATTTAATGATCCAGTTATTATGGGGTGCGATTTTAATGTAATCCTTGACCCAGTCCAAGATACTACCTCTAGGAAGGCCGCCGCAGCAACTCCAAAAATGAGAAACTCCTTGAAATCCATAATTCAGGACTTTGGTTTAGTTGATATTTGGAAACTTAAAGGCTCAAGTAGGGGGAGAACCGGGAAATTTACCTTTCATAATAAAAACCACGGACATCGATCCAGGATTGACTTCTTCCTGGTATCCCGCCCCATTAGTGATCTTGTTAAGATGGTCACTCATATACCGGAGCATCTATCAGATCACTCGGCTGTCTCTATGCAGCTTCAGATCCGAGGCAAGTCTTTAGAGCGACGTTGGACACTAAATTGCTCCCTTCTTCTTGAAACCCCGATAATTGATAACCTGAAAAAATTAACAAATTAGTTTTTCCTTTTTAATCTTGACACGGCCCCCCTAAATAAAGTGTGGGATACGTATAAAGCATATCTTAGAGGCATCTTAATCAGTCAAAATGCTATGCAAAATAAGAAAGTAAAGAAGGAATTCTCCTCCTTAGAAGAACACATTAAGGTAATTCAAGGCAATTTGGGCCAAACACTAGACACTATTACTAAACTTTCACTAGAAGCGGATCTCGCCAAGGCAAAGACAAATTTAGCAGACTACTTGGAACTCAGGGTAAAACAAAGATGGGAAGCAAGTAAGCTTGCTAACTATGAATACGGGGACGGTAACGGCAAACTTCTGGCCTGGAAGGCCAAGGCTGACCGGACTAGAAATAACATTAAGGATCTGAAATGTCAATCCACGGGGAATATTATCACAGAGGATGGGGCGATCGAACAAGAATTTGTTCATTTTTTTCAAGAACTTTACACAGACGATATAGATCTGAATAAGGATCAGATAACTGCGTTTTTTCGGTATATGGACCTTCCGCTTTTAAGTGATGAAAATAGAGAGGAATTATCGGCCCCTTTCACAATGGCAGAAGTCCACAGCACAATTAATAATCTGAAAAAGGGTAAGGCTGCAGGGCCAGATGCTATCCCAAACGAATTATACGTATTGCTGAGGGAGGAATTGGCCCCGATTCTGCTTAATCTTTTTAACTCAGCTTATATCTTAAAGCAGGAACTTCCTCCGTCTTGGGATTTAGCCACTATAATCATCCTCCTTAAACCTAACAAGAACCCTAGAGCCTGCGAATCATACAGGCCGATATCATTGCTTAACAGCGATTATAAAATATATACACAGATTATGACCAAAAGGTTAGAGCGGATGGCGGGCACCATAATTCATAATGATCAGAAGGGTTTCATGAAGGGGAGGCATTTATAGGACCTGACCCGTCAGTTAATAGGCACAATAGATCAAGCCATAGAATATGATAGACCCCTAACAGTAATAACTTGTGATGCTGCGAAAGCCTTCGATAGGGTCAGCTGGCCCTTTCTTTATGAAGTGATCCAGCGCTTTAACATGGGGCAAGTTTTCGAGTCAGCAATTAAGGCCCTGTATAGAAACCCACAGCTCGGGTTTTAGTAAACGGGGTTTTATCTGAGCAAGTTAAAATTAGAAGGGGCTCCAGACAGGGGTGTCCACTCTCAACCCTTTTATTTAATCTATATATCGAGGCACTGGCCATTAAGCTAAGAGCATGCAAAAATATCACCCCATTTTCTTGTAACGAATGGGAAAAGAAAATCGGGCTTTACGCCGACGACCTAATGATATTTGCAGGTTATCTACAGCCAGTAATTTCTGCTATATGGGAAAAGCTGGAGAGTTTCTGTAAAATATCAGGCTATGCTGTCAACCCATCCAAAACCGAGATTATGCAGTGGAACACTTGTTTTCAGAGTGACTTAATTAAAAAGAGGATTAGATACTTGGGGATTGAAGTGGTTCAAAATCTGGACTTACTAGCGAAAGTGAACTTTGATTTGGTCACATTAAAAATTAAGAAACAATTACAGCAGTGGGACTCTTTGCCCATATCCTTTTTAGGCAAGTCAAACCTGTTAAAAATGTCTATCTTACATAAATTTACATTTATATTTAACTCAATCCCACTGGAATTCAAGAAGGACTGGATCAAAAAAGTGCAAGGTTTTTTCTCCAGCTTCATGTGGGAAAAGAAAAGGCCCAGAATTGCATGGAAGAAATGCAGGGAAAAGAAGGAAAATGGGGGTATAGCGAGCCCAGATCTTCTTCAATATCAGAGAGCCTTCCATCTGAAAGTTTTTAGGCAGCTGTTAAAAGACACTCCCAACCTTTCGCCGCTGTTCTGTGCTCTAACATATGGCCCTCCAGATTTATCCAGCTTTTTTCTTTATAAGTTTGGAGATCCTAAATTTAAAAAAAAAATAAGATTAAAGACTCTCCAGTGGGCTTGTAAACTTTGGTATGAAATCAGGGTAACACTACAGATTCCATATTATAGCCATTATGCCCCTATTTGGAGATCTCCTGGAACTCCAGCCTGTTTACAAGACTCCTTAGCAATTCCGATGCGGGAAAAGGGAATCTGTAGATGGGGCCAGTTGCTGGAAGGAATGGAACTAAAATCTTGGCAAAATTTCCAGGAGATCACTGAAGGTTCTGTCTCTAGATTTAAATACTTTCAGTTATTAAGCTGGGTAAAGTCTTTGAGACAGGGGGAAAGCAAAACGAGTTCGATGAAGACAAAATAACCTTGCGCCCCGCGATACAAAAAGATGTATCGGTATGGTACTGGATGCTGGTTCAGTCTTCAGATGACCCACTCTCATGGCATACGGGGACTTGGAGGAAGGAACTGCCGGAGTACGAGCTAGAAGCACTATGGCAAGTATCTATATCTCTTCTGTGGTACTGCGTGAAAGCTGCTCCTTTAAGAAAAAACCATCTTTTTACCATTCATAAGGCCTATTGGACGCCTCGAAGATTGGCAAAGATGGGCCTGCACACGGTGAGGAAGTGCAAAAAAGTGCGGAGAAATTAACGTCGATGAAACACACATGTTCCGGTGGTGTCCCTCCATCCAGTCCTTCTGGCAGAAAGTGGGTGTAACTTTATCAGATTTGGTGGGTCAAGAAGTGAAGGTGAGTCTTGCTCTGGTTAGTTTTGGGGTAATACCGGCTGAGGAATCTATTTGTCGTATATCTAAACCACTTATGGCACATATTTTCATTTTAGTTTTACTAGCACGTAGAGAGCTGTGCATTAAGTGGATTTCACCTATTGCCCCTCTTGAATATGAATGGGTTAACTCGATTCAAAGGATAGCTAAGATGGACAGGGCAACGCGGTCCACAAAGAGAACAACATTTTTGAGTATTTGGGATAACTGGGCTAATAGAGTACATTCTTAGAGTAGATACCCGTTTCCCTTTCTATCTCTCGACCCTATTGAAAGTTTAATCGCTTTTCTTATATCTTTCCTTCCTCTTTCTACCGGCATTTGTGATCCATTTCTAATTTTATATTTATCTTTTGAATCACTGGTGAATATCAGTCCAATGATTAAGCATCAGTAAAACAGGTTGTTCTCGAGAGTTCAGGGGCTTTACCAAGAGGAATTGGTATCCCCGGAAAGAGAACTTATGTAAGTTCCTGTGACCTCGGAGAAAAGAGTTAATCGACCTTGCAGAGAGGGATCCCGTGATGGAATCCATCCCCTCCCTGGTGGAGTGCCCGGGTATCCCCTCGCATGGACGGCAAGAGAACAAGTCGGAAATCTCTTTTATCTCCTTTCATATACTGATCAGACATATGAGGACAAAAAAAAAACAAGCTCTGGTGGGCTGTCATTTAGTACAGACCAGGGGTTCCCAACCTTTTCTATGCCCTGCACCACTAGGAAATGTTTGATTAATGTTTGCACCCGCTACAAAAGTAATGTCACATTTGAAGATGCAAATATAAACATACTTTTCCTATTTGTCGCACCCCCTGAAAAGCCATCTCGCATCCCTTGGGGGTGCAGGCACCCCTGGTCGGGAACCCCTGGCATAGACAATGACATGACTTGATTCACAGGAAGAGATGCCACAACCCTATCATACATTTCACTTCATTGGGAATGGACCAGTTTTACGGTACAGACTTTTCCAGACATGTATTCAGTGGCATGGACCCCACACCCCCTCTTGTGCAGGCAGGACCCTGGGTTTCTGATCCAGGGGTCACCATACACCTGTCTTCACTCTGAAAGTCTGTCTGTGAGGGAGGTCCCCATGTACTTCGCAGCCCCCATCCCTTAGTTTGGTTGGACCCCTGCATTTAATATATATGCACATACATATATGCATAGTATACATTATATATTATGATATAAAGCCACTCATTCATTTCAATCGATTCTGTATCTGTCACTACAAAAGCAGCAGTGAATGTTTGAACGTGCATCTAAAAATAATAAACATAATGCATGCATTAATACATATTTAATCTTGCCTCCCAGTCAATGAAACAGACAACAAGGAATGCAAGGATAGCCTTTACAAGCTTTGTACTCTGATGTTGGCATCATTTATAGATGCTTCTCCTCAAAGCACCACCAGGGATGACTTGTCATGTCAAAGGCACGCGTCTGATACATTACAAGAGTGTGCCAGGGGCGCGAGGGGGGCTTAGAGTCCAGAATCTCAGAGGTTAATGGCCACGCTCTGTTTTATCACTGCTGTGTGAGGGCTGCACAAGCACAACAAATGCACTATATTATAACCTTTATAAGTGTGAAGATAACTTTTACCAATCATGTTTACTTATTGTAAACCCGCATATGCAGGGATGGACGAGCTTGTAAGTGATACGAAGAGGCAACAATTAAAAAAAATATCAGCGCAGCTTTGTTTCTACAAATAAAAGAGATGTTTTCAACAAGTGAGGCCAGAGTTCTGAGGTATTTGTTTAAAGTGATAACGCTTTGGTGCTAACGCTCTGCCGGGACTGAGAGATAGACTTGCTGCCCTATGCATGTCTGCTCTGTCCCCTACAGCCAGGCTAAGGCACCTACTTACCAATCTACAAGTTCTTTCGGAAAGCAGGTAGTACCTGGCATTCGTGCATGAACCCACAGGCAGGGCTTTAAGTGGGAAAAAAAACCTGGGGGTGCTCTAAAAGGGGCGTGGCAAATTTCTTAAAGGGGTGTGGCCTATCCGAGTAGGGGCGTGGTCTAAATCAAGATCACTAGCATTGTGTGCTTAAGAAAATCATGAAGTCGCATCCAGCAAAGGATAATAAAATAGGCAAAAAGGTATATTTATTAAGTATAAGCCATAAAATACCAAACACTTTTAAAAACATGTAAAAATTATTTACATTACTTAGAAATCTATTGCAGGATTTCCCAAAACCCTTGAAGATATTCACTGTGTCTATTTTGCTGGGGTTTCTCACAACAATTTTCTTCAGCAGACCTTCTACCTTTTGCCAGCCAACTCTTTACATACAGCTTTATGTCAAATGTTTCAAATGGAGGACCATTGAGTTTTACCCATAAGCATGAAGAAATGGTCTCTACAAGAAGAGAGGCCCTTGTTGGACTAGCAATTAAGTTCATTGCGCTGAAACCTCTCTCGCAATCCGCATTACTTGCTGGCAGGGTTTCCATGCAAACTACTAACTTTTTTAATGCTTCAGGGGTTTTCTTTCCACCAAAATCTTTGAAAAGTCTAAAAGCTTGGATAGTATCTCTTGCTGGCAGCTGAAACTCTGAACACAGTTTCTGGATATCTGTTTCACCATAAAGAATGCATTCATCACCAGAAGGCAAGTTGCCTGCATCTAGCACACTGAAGCTGGCTATAAGTTCTTTCTCAGAATCCGGGGCACATCGTTTATTGATATTTACAGACAGACTTTGGTAAAACTGATTTTGATTAAGGGCAACAGAGTTACTTCTACCATGGAAAAGAGGAACATTCTTGAATTTGCCCTCGTCAACTGCTCTCTGAGCCGCAGAAGCAAACTCCCCTGGTGAGTCCTTCATTGCTCTAAATATACGTACTTGACTAACCAAAAGTCTGTGGGCATTAACAATTGTAATGTCCCTCCTCTGTAAGGAGAGTGATAAGTCTTTAAGCTCTTGAAGTGCATCACACATTACCCCCAAATCTCTGATAAAAGAATAGGATGTAAGCTTCTTCAAGAGACCTTCATACTTACTCCGGTCTCTTATGGGTCTGGATGGGTCTTTAGAAGCATTCTCAAAATGTTTGCACAAGGCAGGGAAGCAGTTCCAAACAGCTTTCACAGATCTGTAACTGGATGCTACCCATCTAGTATCAAGCATTTTCCCTGTCTTCTGAAGCTGTACACATAGCTCGCTGGCGGCCAGATTTAGCTCTCTCTGGTTTTTTGGTGACATGCTGTATGTGGCATACAATGAGTCCATGAAAATCTTGAAGTGATTGACCCCGGCAACCTCATCAACTGTATCTGCCACAGCAAGTTCTAGTCTGTGAGCCAAACTGTGCCATGTCAGTACAAGATTTGGAAATTCTGATTTCAGCAATGCTACTCCTCCTCCTTTTTTACCAAACATTACTGCTGCTCCATCTCAACATACTGCAATCAAGATATCATGTAGCAGACTTTTTGTGAGTCCAACTTTTTCGAAGTAGCTTAGGAGAGCTGTCTTTACGCCAAGGGCATTTGTTTCTGCCAGCTCCAGAAGGCCGAAATAGATGGTCACTGGGGTACTTTCATTTCCAAAAATGCCACGGAGGTAGATGATTAAGGTAGAAGCATTGCTAATAGAAGTGCTCTCAATCAATCTAATGCTTTGTTTAACGTTTATGGCCCTGAGCAGGCATTGGAAGACATAGTGGAGAGATCTGCCGGGATGGGCTTTGTTGCTCTCATCACCTATCTGGTTGTCATTGTGAGATGTGAAGAAGCGGTCATAGTGTGTAGCTGGTTGGGACCTGTAGTGGTGGACCTGATATAAGCCCTTTGATTGGCCAGCAGTGTGTGGCCAATGTCTCCGGTTACTCCATGCCTGTTCAGTTGGAGAAGGCTGGTTTCTGGGATGGTTCGGTACTGGGTGATGGACAATCCCTGTAGCAGATATGTCTTAAGCGTGTGTACGAGAAATAAGATGTATAAGGGAGATAATATGCAGCCTGTATGAGCTAAAATTGGCTACTGACTGCTGAGTGTTATGGCGTTAGCACTAGTGTGATACAGAAGGGTTCTATATGGATTGACATTATCCAGGCTCGTCATAGTTGTGCCCGTCTTTAACTTACCTACGTATAGAAAGCAGTGTTCTGGTTGGGCTATTCCATCTTTATGGACGGTAAACAGTACACTGTACTTGAAGGTGCAATTATCTTTCCGAGTTCCATCACGTGGTTGTAGGATGATGTACTTATCTTAAAATAGCCACGTTTTCAATTGTCTCCTGAAGTGTATATGCTCCTGAACCAGTGCTTAATTTGAGCCAGTGGTTTCCGGTGCTCGGCACCAGCACTTTATTGTCAACACCAACTCTACAGACAATCTACCACATGGTGGCGCTGTCTATCAAATGTTTTGAGATGAACAGACACACAGTGCTTAATAATTCAATATTCATTCAAAATAAACAATATCTTGGGGCCTGGACTTGTCAGAATTGTCCCACCTGTAGAAGTGAGATGGTTATTTGTTATGTTGGTACTGTCATCAGCAGCGCTGGCAGGGGCAATGTGTGATACAAGCAGCAGGGGCCAAATTAAGCCCTGTCCTGAATGCTTCAAATATTGGCTGGTAGTGAGTTCCAGAGCTTGGCGTCTTGTACTGAGGACACAGGGCTTTCTATGGATTTCTTACAGTGAGGTGGTGTGATGATGAGTATGGTTCAAGCCTGAAGTGCGCTGTCCTGTTTTGTTTGTATTGTTGAATTCAACTTGTAGGTATAGTGGTCCTTTTTCTTGAGAGGCTCTGTGGACAATGCAGAGTGCCTTGAACATTGCTCCTCCAGCGATAGGTATCCAGTGGAGTCATTGCAGGACAGGATGCATGCGCTCTCTTGGGTGAAGGTGGAGAAGACATTGTCTGGCAGCATTTTGGATTCGTTGTATTTTGGGTATGATGAAACTGGGTGCACCAAGGTATAGGCTTGCTGGCATAGCAAGCTTGGAGATTACAAGTGTGAGGATAGCTTATAGATTTTCTTGGTGTCCAAGGTAAGGGAAGGTGTACACAGTACTTTCATTGGGTAGAAAGCATGTTTCTGATGTTGGTGACATATGGTAACAAGGATAGGTTCGAATCCATGCTTACCCCTAGGTTTCTGACTTCTCTCGCTATTGTTGGGGGTTTCGAGTTCCTTGGGCCTTTTGGTGGTAGGCTGGTATTTTTGCCATTGTCCACAGGTCATGATCGTTGTCGTTGCGATGTTGAACTTTAGATGGTTATTCATCATCAATGCATTTATGTATGATGTGAAGGCAGTGTAGGAAGACTTTAGTTGTAGAGGTCTCTCGGGCCATTGATTTTTAGAATGATTAGCATGTCATCTGCATAGTTGTAACTGGTGAGCTTGAATGATTAATCAGGTCTGGTGAGGTAGTTGGGTATATGCTGGATAACAGAGGAGTTATGATGGGTTCCAGAGGGATGCAGCAGCGTTGGCTAAGAGGAGCTGATGTGAATGGTGGCAGGTATACCACTCTTTGCTTCTTAGGGGAAAAAAATTCGATTTTAGAGCATTTTCACATATTCTGAGATCATGGAGTCTTTGTAGGAGCGTGTGGTGGTGGACAGTATCAAGTGCTGCTGATCGGTCAGAAGCACTAAGGTGGGCACTCTATTCTTATCTCTTATGAATTTTTGGTCATCCCAAATGGGTACGATGCTAATGCTCCGCTAAGATTGAGATATTGACTATGTCTCTGTCTGGTCCGAAGCCGGATTAATGGTCATTTCGTCTGCAAATTTTGAAAGTTGAGTAAACACTGCTCTTTAAAATATTTTTTCTAGGAATTGGCCATTCAATGTTCTGTAGTTTGCTGGATCAGCTCAGTTAAGGTTTTTCTATTGTGGAGTAATCTAATGTAGTAATTTTTCAGCTCGGTGAGAATGAACCACTTTCCAGAGACTTAGTAAGTGAGCTTCTAGCTACCTCTCCTGCACAGGTTGAGTAAAAGATATTGTTAAAGATTTTTGGAGGCGACAGGTCTGAGGGTGATACTAATTGTCTGCCTGCAATGATAATTTCAAAAAAACCTTTTTTCTGAGAGGGCGTGGAGAATATTTAGTGGTCGAAGACTGCTTTTGTCTCTTTTTATGGTGGTTGGGTCATATGTCGGAGCGGTGTTGTGTGTGTCCTCCTTAAGGTCATTTCCTATTTTTTTTTTTTTTTTGGATCAAGTCTATGGAGATTTTGTCACAGAAGCCATGCGATTTTACTGTTCCTGTGTTCTGCCACTTTGGATGTTGGAATTGTGCTAGAATCATGTGGAGTTCCTTGGAAGGGCAGTTGACTTCAGTTATGCATGTGAAGTAGTGCAGTTGTTTTCTGTTTCTGATAGCTCTTCTGTAGACTTTGCTGTAGTGGCATAGTGTGATTTTTTTTCTTTTTCATCTCTTGATTTTCTCCACTGGCACTGTAGTAGGTTGAGTTGTGTTTTCATTCTTTTGATGTCATTGTTTGGTGTTAACCCTGGATGTAGTCTTTGTAAGTATCTGTCTGTCCAATGCAGCCGTGGTACAGTTGTAAAAGGTTTGTAAGTCTTGAGGTCGTGTATTTTTTTTTTTTTTTCAAGATCGGAGTTCCGTTTGTGGAGGTCAAGTTTTTTCCATTGGCTCCATGAGCATTTTTTTTGTTGGTTGTTTTTGTTGTCTTTGTAGTGTTGTTGATAGGTGTGTTGATCTGGAAGGTGATGATATAATTGCTCCAACATACGGGGGAGTTGTCTGCAACTGTGGCGTGTTCCAGTGGGTTAGAATGACATCTAGAGTGTGTCCTGTACAATGAGTTGGGCAGGAAACAATTTGTTGGAGGTTGAAGGTGTCAAGGTTGGTTGTGATTGCTACGGTTGTGGTTAGATTCTTCTTGTCAAACCATATGTTGTGGTCTCCTACAATGTGGATGTGTGGGTGGTTGAGATGGGTCTTGGTCGCTGAATGCAGTAAGACATCTTTAAAGTTTGGGTTGCTGGGTCGTGGTCTATATATTGAAGAGAAGGAACATGTGAGTGTTGGAGTGGGGTGTCATTTTATCAGCAAGGATTTGCATAGAACGAACCTGTAATATGACCCGGGATACGGCTGCTGTGAGGTGCCCTGTGTTCACTTGGCTTGAAGAGTCTGTCACATGCTTTGTGAAACACTGATGTGAATGGTCTTAGTGTGTGTTTGATGCAAAGGGCCTGTATGGTGTTCTGAGGAATCAGCCAATGTGAAGTGCTTTGAGGCTCACTTGATGTGGAGAGCATGTAAAGTGCTTTCAGATACACGCAGTGTGAAGTGCCTTGGGGCGCACTTACCATGAACAGCTGGTAAGTGTTCAGGGTGTAGTAGCGACTTGCCAAAGAATCCAGACCTCTGCCCTTTCCTTGGCAGTGCCCGAGGGCCGCAGTCCGAGGCACGTTACTGTGACTCTACATGTCCAAACCTCTTTGTGACTCAGGGAACAGCTCTGCCTTCTTTCCTGGTTCATTTCTTTGTGTTCTCACAAAAGCCTTAAAATAGACTCCAGTCCTCTTGAGGGAGGCAGTGGCTTCTCTTTCAACGGGGGTGGTTCTGCCCCGAGGAACCTGTTCCCTCTCCTGTTGCAACAGAGGCGGCCTTGGGCAGAGTTTGTGTGAGTGAAGTCCATGGAGGGGCTCAGTGAGGATGAAGAGAATGTGAGAGAGAAGAAACAGGGAGGAAGGGGGGGAGAAAGTGAAGAATCATATGAGAGAAGAAGGAGGGGCGTTAGGGAAGAGATGAAACAAGAGACAGAGCAGGAGGAGAAAAAAGATGAATCAAAATAGAGAAGGAGGGGTGAAGATAAATAAATCACAATAAAAAAGAAGGTGAAAAGGGGAAGAGAAATGAAATTAAAAAGGAGAGGAGAAGAGAGAGCTGAAGCAAAAGAGAGTCAGAGGGCAGGGGAATAGAGATGAATCAAAAGAGAGAAGGAAAAAAATAGATGAAATAAAGAGGGAGGGAAAGAGATTATATATAGAGAACGAGGACAAAGAGAGGAGGAAAGAATCATGAGATGGGATGGGGAAAAGATATCAAACGAGAGAAGGAGGGAGCAGAGGGGAGATGTATCAAAGAATTGAGAATGAGGGAGGTGAGAGGGCAGTGAAACATGAAATAAGAGCAGGAGGAAGGTTTGAAGCTGAAGAAAAAATGGAAAGGGAGAGGTAGGCGAAGAAAGAAGGGTTTCTGCATCAGTGGTGGGGGGGCAGAGGAGGAAGAAAGGAAAGGAGAGAGACAGTAGAACTAGGATGGAAGCAGGAAGTGAGCAGTGATGAGGAAGAAAGGGGCTGAAACTATTTTTTTTAAATTTAATTTAATTTTACTAGGACGAGTCCAGATATTAAGATATTAGATTTAAATTTTACCAAGGTAGAGTCCAGATATTTAAATATTAGAAAGAGGCATCATCTCCCCTCTCAGAAATCTTCCAGTGGATTACTGTGCTGGACTTTAAGTGGGAATCTAATTCAGACAGATTAATGTGGTGCCCTTTCTAGGCCTGGCTTCAATAGACAGACAAACCTATTGTTACAAACTCTTTAAAATGTACATGGAATGGGCTTTGGCTCTACCTAAAGGAGTATTCGAAATACCCTCTCGCCTCACGCTATTGGCTGTTTGCTGTATGATTCCGCCTTCTATGGAGTGCTTGCATTGCAATTCATGGGGACTATTCTACGGCGGTACAATGAATCATCACACATTAAACTCTGTGCATTGTATAAAGAAAGCAATTTTTTTCCACTGCAGTAGGGCTTTTTAAAAATGTTTTACACAGGACCCACAGTGTATCTGCTAGTGTGCACTATATACTCTGATAAACAGGCACTGGCAAAACCAATAAGTCTGACTTTACTATCCAAACACCTCCATGCACAATTGTTTTTTGCACACTTTCACACATTACAGCAAGACCTAATGGTGCTGCACATTGCTTGTTGGGTCTGCTGCGCACAAGTTTTTCTAATAGCTGTCTGATGATAATGAACCTGATACGCATCTAGAGGTGCCTCTGGCGCCGATACACGCAAGACAGCCAAGATCAGGGCGTTCAGATAGATTTCTGATGGTGCAGGTGAATAAGAGAAGCGGAAAAATAAAAACAATAGTTGTGAAGGAAACAAAAGAAAGGGCGACTGAGTAAGCTGGATGAAGGAGATAAGGAAGGACTATGAAGGAGCAGGCGCTGGCGGAGGCGAGGGAGCTGCGAAAGAAAGTTAAGAGGACAACAGAATAGACATCTATGGGAACCCGGGCGCAGGCATTTTGCCTCAACTCAGTGGAAGGTGTTTTTTTCTCAGGATGCCCAGGCAGTTCTTCGGGGACTGTGGGTTTAAGGGACAACTACACAATCCTTGTGATGAGTTTTGTCGTTGTTTGTATGGAGAGCTCAATGAATTGCCAAACAACTTCTTTTAAGCCAGTGGCGTAACGAAAGTTGAGGGGGCCCCCTGCAAGGTATACGGAGGGGCCCCACTCCGGATTTAATCCGGAGCTCTCAGTCCTGAATACTGTGCTGAGGGGTCCCCCTGCGGCTCAGGGGCCCCCCGCACCGCGGGGGCTGCGGGGGCCTGTGTTACGCCCCTGTTTTAAGCTTAGATTCTTGGGAGTCGCGAAATCTTAAGAGGGGTGTGACGTCCCTTTCAGTCAGCACCAATGTTCCCTCTAATTTTTTTGCTCTGTGTGCGGCAGTGTAAGGTCTCTGTGCGCTGCAGCCAATACTATGTGCGCCAAGAACCAGCGCGTGTGGGTGCAGCAACAAATATCAGTGCAAAAATCACTCCAAATGTTTGCTTAAAAAGTGAAAAGATGGTGCATTTCCACACATACAGCACCACATGATGGGTCTTAAGGCAGGTTTGCAATTTAATACACACACCATGACATGAATTGGTTACACAAGCAAGTACATTTCGGCTTTAGAAAAGCACAGGACTCCAACGGTGGTACCAATATAAGATTTCACTAAAGATTCTCAACTGGAGCTCTGTTCGTAAGGTGGGGAAATGTTGGGAGCCTATACAAGATCACATACCTGGGGATACACGGAGGGGGGCACATGTTATGCCCCC